>CM056578.1:119522808-121940308 GCA_029721435.1 Gymnothorax reevesii
TGGGTATTGCATCAAATCTCCTGTGTATTGCATCATCTTCCATGGATATTGTTTTAATCAGAGATGATGCAAAAAAGTAGGCAATTTACAAATTCGCTGAAGCTTCGGCATGGTTTCTGACAAGAGCAAAATTGGGATTCCCTTGGTTGAGGAATGTGACAGTATCTACGTTTTGTCGCATTCCTCATCCAAGGAAATCCCAATTTTGCACCCGTCAGAGGACATGCAGAAGCTTCAATGAATTCATTATATATTTACCCTATTGTTTTAACCAGAGATGATGCAATACCCATGAAAGATGATGCAATACCCTTGGAGGATGATGCAATACCTTTGGAAGATGACGCTATACCTGGGAGATCCTTGGAAGGGAATGCAGCATCATAGCAGATTATCTTAGGAAATGATGCAACTTGAGCTTATGAGTAGGCACTGTATTTAAAACTTCTAGTTGCAGAACACAGGGGATAATAATGGGCTTTTTTTACCCCAAAATGCCTATATTTAATAACTTGATTAAATACTAAAGGAGTAGTAGTAACAAGTAGTAATTTTGAACAAATAAAGCCAAGATATATAAATTTATGCAGAACGAGTTTCATTACCATCGGTAACTGCCCACATGGTGAACTTGCCAATCTAAAGTTGGCAATGAGGTGACTTTTTCAGCTGGGACCCTTTTCAGGGTCCCCTAACTTTACTATTAAGCCTTGATTGCAGTCAATCTTCCGTGTACAGACTGACCTGTTCTCAAATAGATGGAATTTAGCACAATTTGGACTCTGGAAAAGATCCTGGTCTCATAGGGGGCCCTTGAAAACAGAATTTTTGATTTCCGCCCATAAAAAGCTTCATATTTGAGAGGCCAATATCTTGAAAATGAAAAGCATAGGTAAATTTTGACAAGAGATTAAGAAAGCATGGACCCAAATTACCTTGGGTATCAATTTTCAGCCCAATCCCTATGATTTGTTCCAAAAATATTTGCCTCCAAAATCCCTGTAAATAAACGCTTACAATTGACTTGGGCATGGCTGTAAATATTTGTGGGGGCCATATCTTGGAAATCCCTTGGAGTAGGACCCTAGAATTTCGCATGTGTTCATTATGAATATAGAGGTGCTCCCAAAATAAATCTGAGCCAAATATGAGTCAGTGACCATGGAAAAATATTGTACTTTGGTTGAGTTCATATGGAATGTCCAAACTGAGTTTTTGGCTTTGGAAAACAGATTAATTGAGCACCCTGTAGCTGGGCAGGATACCTTTCGTCAGTATTAAACCTTTCCTAAGCACAGCTAAGAACCATTTTCGGAATAAGTCTGACACCTGTCCTATTACCAACACCTAAAGATTGCACTGAGAGTGAGACAGTATGGTGGTGCTGTCGGGGTAGGCTGATAAGTAAGATAAGGCAATCTGATTGGTTGTTTTGCTACATGTGATTGACAAGTTGGAAAGGTCCATTTTTGAGTTGCCCACAAGAGAAAACCTCCCATGGCCAGTTTTCCTCAGGCAACAGATTTTCTTGAATTTTTCAAATAGAACCCATTTAATTCTTATGTGTCTTCATCCACTAATCGAACGAAGCTGGACATAATTAATCACAGGCAGATCGTGAAGACGTAAGTGAGGGCCTATTTTGTTCAGGATGACCTTTCGAAAAATACAAGATGTAAATTTTTTTAAGGAGTATTAAGTCATGTAAAAGAGGAATGGAAGTCTGGGCCTGTGGGTAGGTCCATAGAGTTTAGAGTTGTCCCGAGGCTAAATTAAGCTGTCACTGGAAGCTACTAAAAACATTCCTTCAGGTTCTGTTTTTACGCAGTATTGTTTGTTTCTGTGGAATGCTTCTGCACTTTCTATCATGTGAGTGATGCCCACATGCACTGCAGTCTTATTTAATTTTTAAGATTATTTTTCCAGTACGCTGTAGACGTGGGACATCTTGTCTTCCCTGCTCTCATTCTCTCCTAATTTTGCACCAGAGGAACTAATTATGTTGCTTTCTCTGCATAATGTATAGTATTTTATGCTAATGGTTCTGGAGAAGTGATTGCCTGGTGGAATTTCACTTTTTTTAGGCCAAACAGTTTTATTTATGTGCTTACTGAGACAGCTTTCATTCTGAAAATGCTTTATTAAAACTGTCTTTTCTAACTTTAATGTCTCTGTGCCCCCGAAAATATGATGTAAGAAAAACAAGGGTGAGAATGACTCACTGAAGGAAGACTATTTCAGATAAATTTAACCAAGTCATCAGTAAAGTTTTGCAATTGATGACTGACACTCAATAAAGAATGTCTGAAGTTCACCATTGTTATTTTGATAATGCTTCATCAGACATCTGCATTTATTTATTTTTTTTACAGATTGCATGACCCAAATAAATGTAAATTACTTTTTAATAACTATTATGCATGAGTAAAAAATGTGTCATGGTACAATTGGACTGATGACGTGATGTAATTTTTTATCTTTGAAGTAAGCATCTCTGTACCTTACGAAATCTCCCCCCTCCATGATATTTAAATATTGCACAGTGGTCATAGCACTGGTGTCAGAGACGTAGATCATTGATTCTGTGCACATATTCAACGTAAGTCTATATTTTCATAAATGGATGTTTGGTTCACTGATGAAAAAGTAAATAAAATAAAAATGCAGATTTCATTACTGATCTGTTTGAGCTGGCTGTATGTCTACCTGCGTCTGTGGTAGTGAACCTGTCGATTCCCCCCCACAAAGGCTGTGTTGCGTGCACCGTGCAATTGCACAGAGGACAGGAATTTGAGGACTGGACTCAGGTGCAAGGATGGATCTTAGTAGACCGGTGAGCTGGACGGCTGGAGGCGTGGCTTTACACATTACTGGTTGTGCCATCCTTGGCAGTAACAGCTGCGATCAAACCTTTGTGACAACTGGCAGTGAATGTAACCACAGTGCAGTGGAGGAATTTCCCTCATTTATCAAGCAACATACAAAAGAATTTTCTTGTATTTCAACCACACCAATGGTTGAGAGGTAGGAATGAAACCAAATTCAGTGTGTAACAGATGGGTGTGTCAACACTCCCTGTGTACTAACTATCTCCTGCACTGTCAACACTCCCTGTGTACTAACTATCTCCTGCACACTCAGGTATTTCCCATGTGTTGGTGTGAATGGAGTTTTTCCACACCCAGCTTTGATCTCAGCTGTTGAAGTAAAGTAATGAGTGCTGATCCCTCTGTAAGCCTCCATTGGCCCAATGAGGCACCCGTAGGGACTGCAGCACATCTGCCAGACCTCATTTCTCTCTTCCACCAGCATGCAGGATGAGTTCACCTGCTGGAGTCAACTTCAAAGCAAAACAAAAGGGATTAGGTTGGTTATTTCCCATGAGACTGTGTGAAGACGTGTCTTCCAGTGGAAGCCAAAATGTGTCTTTTCAGCATTGCCTATGAGTGCCAATCAGCTCTTTGGAAGCTGGTCAGATTTAACAGGGAGGTAATCTCCGTTGTGACTGCATTGCCAATTCTAATTTTTAGATTGCCGTCCACATCTTTTCTCTCGAAGACAAGGCCCCTGAGCATTTAATGAATTTTGAACTTATGTTTTTAAAAAGGTCAATGGTTTTTGGTTAAAAGAGACATTTTTTGCATAAATTGCTCGAAAAAAGGACTAAATTACAAACATAAAGTCTAAGGACAAGCAATGTAATTCATGTTAATGTAATTCATGAACAGTTGATGTCATGACATTGTATTATTATATAATGATCTTTTCACAATACAATCTTTTTCTCCAGGGATGAGAAAGACATCTAATTCATCTGTGTTTTTTTTTACAATATAGCATGAAGCTTTTAAATTAGAAATGCTAACCACATGTGTTTTTACTGCTGTAAGCCTTGTTATAATGAACTTGGATCTGCGCACTGTGGCAGAACAATGACAACAAAGCTGCAGCCTCAGCCACATTTTGAATAAAATATCCACACATCTCTGCAGGCATGATTGTATTATGGTTAAAAGGGAGGGATGGGGGAGGGTTGGTGGGTAAACAAAGAAATCTAGGTCTAAAACATAGCAATATCCTGGATCTGCCAGCTAAAGGGATTCAACAAGAGTGCAAGCAGAACCCTATAGCTCATTGCTCATGCAGGACAACAGTGACTGAGGAACCACCGCTGATCTGTCCCAAGGGCTGAGTATGTATGTGGTGGAAGGTTTCCTATGAGAGAACCAAAGCTCTGCCAGTAGGGGTATTCTCTGCATGAGCCTGAAAACACATGCACACGTGCTAATAGTGTTGTAGCATTTCTCTTCATGAGTCTGAAAACCCATGCACGCATTCTAACGGTGTTGTAGTATTCTTCTGGATGAAAACACATGCACAGGTGCTAATGGCTCTGCATGAGTCTGAAAACACATGCACATGTGCTAATGGCTCTGCATGAGTCTGAAAACACATGCACATGTACTAATGGCTCTGCATGAGTCTGAAAACACATGCACATGTGCTAATCACGTTGTTGCATCTTTGCAGTGGTGTATGAGGCACATGCTAATTTTGGAGCAGAATTGCCTGGATGCTGTGGTGGCACCAGAACTGGAAATTGGGGGGGCGCAGAGCATTCCTTTAAAACAACTAGACAGGTCAATCGCTCGCGATCAATGGGTGTTGCCCCCATTTTCCACCCACATTTTTTATTTTGACTTGTTTTTGACACAAAATTTTGTTACCATGGCAACCAGCATTGGTAGGCGCAGTGTCCTAACTACTGCCAATATACATACCAAATATTAAGAAATGGTTTTGAATTTGTGGCCTGTTGAGCATCCACAAGGAAATCTCAATGGCGGCAGCGGACGTGTGATGAGGCGAAATTCATAGTAGCTCCAACTTCGTCTGGGGGCTACAAATATTAGCCCTGCCATTTTTTCTCAATCGTTTTTCAGATCAACAATACATGCTCTCCGAAAATTCCACACTATCAGGCGTTGCTAGTTCTCCCCGTTAATGTTAGACGACAATCATTCATTTTGGTGCTTTTGGTTCTTTGGTGCAATTTGGTGCCCCCCAAATATTCATCTACCTTAATTGTGTTGTTTTGCTAATACCAAAATATATGGTGTTCAACATCAGGAAGTGACCTTTAATCTTCACTGCCTGAATTCCTGAGGGACAAATACTTACAGTCAAACATGCGGCTTCTACTGACTGAAAGGCAGATGCAAAGAACAACATTCTCTGGTCTCTCAAGCTGGTTGGTGAAGCTGGTGTTATATTGCACTGATGATTGAGCATATATGTTAGCGTATACACCAATCAGCCACAACATTTAAACCGCCTGCTTAATATCAGGCACTTCGACTGGTCTGCGTCTACCAAGCATTATATGCTGTGTGGTATGATGCTTTGTGTTGTGATACGTTCCTCCCATAAATGTAAATGACCTATCCCAAATACTGTGCATGTTCATGCCAGGTAGTGTCATGGTAGTTTCCCAATGCATGTTGGGACAGTATTTTGACACCCCATGCTGGCTGGCACTCTGACAAATTAGGCTGCTTTTTTAGAAAATGGTACTGCCATGCAACGTGACTGCAAAGTCTCTTTTTTGCCTAAGTATTAAACTAGCCCACACTAGTAATCAACTTTAATATTTACCTCTGCCAGCGAAGGTGTATTTTCACCCGTTTGTTTGTTTTTATTTTAACAAGATACCTCAAAAAGTTACGACGATTTGGAATGAAATTTGGTCGATGATAGGTGGTTGGCTAAGGATGAAATTACTCAATTTTGGAAGTGATCTGGAACATATTCTGGATTCTCGAGACAGAAGAAACAAAATGCATTTTTTAATGTGGGTCTATGTGATATTTCTGATCAGATAACTCAAAAATTTATGAATGGTTCGGTACAGACAAGCAGTGTGAGATCAGCCCTGTGTTCATGAGGAGGCCCTTCTACTGACACAAGCAGTGCGAGATCAGCCCTGTGTTCATGAGGAGACCCTTATACAGACACCAGCAGTGTGAGATAAGCCCTGTGTTCATGAGGAGGCCCTGATACAGACATAAGCAGTGTGAGATCAGCTCTGTTCTTCATGAGGAGGCCCTTATACAGACACATGCAGTGTGAGATCAGCCCTGTGTTCATGAGGAGGCCCTGATACAGACACAAGCAGTGTGAGATCAGCCCTGTGTTCATGAGGAGGCCCTTATACAGACACAAGCAGTGTGAGATCAGCCCTGTGTTCATGAGGAGGCCCTGATACAGACACAAGCAGTGTGAGATCAGCCCTGTGTTCATGAGGAGGCCCTGATACAGACACAAGCAGTGCGAGATCAGCTCTGTTCTTCATGAGGAGGCCCTTATACAGACACAAGCAGTGTGAGATCAGCCCTGTGTTCATGAGGAGGCCCTTATACAGACACAAGCAGTGTGAGATCAGCCCTGTGTTCATGAGGAGGCCCTGATACAGACACAAGCAGTGTGAGATCAGCCCTGTGTTCATGAGGAGGCCCTGATACAGACACAAGCAGTGCGAGATCAGCCCTGTGTTCATGAGGAGGCCCTGATACAGACACCAGCAGTGTGAGATCAGCCCTGTGTTCATGAGGAGGCCCTTATACAGACACAAGCAGTGTGAGATCAGCCCTGTGTTCATGAGGAGGCCCTGATACAGACACAAGCAGTGTGAGATCAGCCCTGTGTTCATGAGGAGGCCCTTATACAGACACCAGCAGTGTGAGATCAGCCCTGTGTTCATTAGGAGGCCCTGATACAGACACCAGCAGTGTGAGATCAGCCCTGTGTTCATGAGGAGGCCCTGATACAGACACAAGCAGTGTGAGATCAGCCCTGTGTTCATGAGGAGGCCCTGATACAGACACAAGCAGTGTGAGATCAGCCCTGTGTTCTTGAGGAGACCCCTATACAGACACAAGCAGTGTGAGATCAGCCCTGTGTTCATGAGGAGGCCCCTATACAGACACCAGCAGTGTGAGATCAGCCCTGTGTTCTTGAGGAGACCCTTATACAGACACCAGCAGTGTGAGATCAGCTCTGTGTTCTTGAGGAGACCCTTATACAGACACCAGCAGTGTGAGATCAGCCCTGTGTTCTTGAGGAGACCCTTATACAGACACAAGCAGTGTGAGATCAGCCCTGTGTTCATGAGGAGGCCCTGATACAGACACAAGCAGTGTGAGATCAGCCCTGTGTTCATGAGGAGGCCCTGATACAGACACAAGCAGTGTGAGATCAGCTCTGTGTTCATGAGGAGGCCCTTATACAGACACCAGCAGTGTGAGATCAGCTCTGTGTTCATGAGGAGGCCCTTATACAGACACCAGCAGTGTGAGATCAGCCCTGTGTTCATGAGGAGGCCCTTATACAGACACAAGCAGTGTGAGATCAGCTCTGTGTTCATGAGGAGGCCCTTATACAGACACCAGCAGTGTGAGATCAGCCCTGTGTTCATGAGGAGGCCCTTATACAGACACAAGCAGTGTGAGATCAGCCCTGTGTTCATGAGGAGACCCTTATACAGACACAAGCAGTGTGCGATCAGCCCTGTGTTCATGAGGAGGCCCTTATACAGACACAAGCAGTGTGAGATCAGCTCTGTGTTCATGAGGAGGCCCTTATACAGACACCAGCAGTGTGAGATCAGCCCTGTGTTCATGAGGAGGCCCTTATACAGACACAAGCAGTGTGAGATCAGCCCTGTGTTCATGAGGAGACCCTTATACAGACACAAGCAGTGTGAGATCAGCCCTGTGTTCATGAGGAGGCCCTGATACAGACACAAGCAGTGTGAGATCAGCTCTGTTCTTCATGAGGAGGCCCTTATACAGACACAAGCAGTGTGAGATCAGCCCTGTGTTCATGAGGAGGCCCTGATACAGACACAAGCAGTGTGAGATCAGCCCTGTGTTCATGAGGAGGCCCTTATACAGACACAAGCAGTAAGAGATCAGCCCTGTGTTCATGAGGAGGCCCTTATACAGACACAAGCAGTGTGAGATCAGCTCTGTTCTTCATGAGGAGGCCCTTATACAGACACCAGCAGTGTGAGATCAGCCCTGTGTTCATGAGGAGACCCTTATACAGACACAAGCAGTGTGAGATCAGCCCTGTGTTCATGAGGAGGCCCTTATACAGACACAAGCAGTGTGAGATCAGCTCTGTTCTTCATGAGGAGGCCCTTATACAGACACAAGCAGTGTGAGATCAGCCCTGTGTTCATGAGGAGGCCCTTATACAGACACAAGCAGTGTGAGATCAGCCCTGTGTTCATGAGGAGGCCCTTATACAGACACAAGCAGTGTGAGATCAGCTCTGTGTTCATGAGGAGGCCCTTATACTGACATAAGCAGTGCGAGATCAGCCCTGTGTTCATGAGGAGGCCCTTATACAGACACAAGCAGTGTGAGATCAGCCCTGTGTTCATGAGGAGGCCCTTATACAGACACAAGCAGTGTGAGATCAGCCCTGTGTTCATGAGGAGGCCCTTATACAGACACAAGCAGTGTGAGATCAGCCCTGTGTTCATGAGGAGGCCCTGATACAGACACAAGCAGTGTGAGATCAGCTCTGTTCTTCATGAGGAGGCCCTTATACAGACACAAGCAGTGTGAGATCAGCTCTGTGTTCATGAGGAGGCCCTTATACAGACACAAGCAGTGTGAGATCAGCCCTGTGTTCATGAGGAGGCCCTGATACAGACACAAGCAGTGTGAGATCAGCCCTGTGTTCATGAGGAGGCCCTTATACAGACACATGCAGTGTGAGATCAGCTCTGTGTTCATGAGGAGGCCCTTATACTGACATAAGCAGTGTGAGATCAGCCCTGTGTTCATGAGGAGGCCCTTATACTGACACCAGCAGTGTGAGATCAGCTCTGTGTTCTTGAGGAGACCCTTATACAGACACAAGCAGTGTGAGATCAGCCCTGTGTTCATGAGGAGACCCTGATACAGACACAAGCAGTGTGAGATCAGCCCTGTGTTCATGAGGAGGCCCTTATACTGACACAAGCAGTGTGAAATCAGCTCTGTGTTCATGAGGAGACCCTGATACAGACACAAGCAGTGTGAGATCAGCCCTGTGTTCATGAGGAGGCCCTTATACTGACACAAGCAGTGTGAGATCAGCCCTGTGTTCATGAGGAGGCCCTTATACTGACACCAGCAGTGTGAGATCAGCTCTGTGTTCTTGAGGAGACCCTTATACAGACACAAGCAGTGTGAGATCAGCCCTGTGTTCATGAGGAGACCCTGATACAGACACAAGCAGTGTGAGATCAGCCCTGTGTTCATGAGGAGGCCCTTATACTGACACAAGCAGTGTGAAATCAGCTCTGTGTTCATGAGGAGGCTCTTATACTGACACCAGCAGTGTGAGATCAGCTCTGTGTTCTTGAGGAGACCCTTATACAGACACAAGCAGTGTGAGATCAGCCCTGTGTTCATGAGGAGACCCTGATACAGACACAAGCAGTGTGAGATCAGCCCTGTGTTCATGAGGAGGCCCTTATACTGACACAAGCAGTGTGAAATCAGCCCTGTGTTCATGAGGAGGCCCTTATACTGACACAAGCAGTGTGAAATCAGCTCTGTGTTCTTGAGGAGACCCTTATACAGACACAAGCAGTGTGAGATCAGCTCTGTGTTCATGAGGAGGCCCTTATACAGACACCAGCAGTGTGAGATCAGCCCTGTGTTCATGAGGAGGCCCTGATACAGACACCAGCAGTGTGAGATCAGCCCTGTGTTCATGAGGAGGCCCTTATACTGACACAAGCAGTGTGAAATCAGCTCTGTGTTCATGAGGAGGCTCTTATACTGACACCAGCAGTGTGAGATCAGCTCTGTGTTCTTGAGGAGACCCTTATACAGACACAAGCAGTGTGAGATCAGCCCTGTGTTCATGAGGAGACCCTGATACAGACACAAGCAGTGTGAGATCAGCCCTGTGTTCATGAGGAGGCCCTTATACTGACACAAGCAGTGTGAAATCAGCCCTGTGTTCATGAGGAGGCCCTTATACAGACACAAGCAGTATGAGATCAGCCCTGTGTTCATGAGGAGGCCCTTTTACAGACACAAGCAATGTGAGATCAGCCCTGTGTTTCTGGACGCATTCATGTCCATTATATGACTGTATCCAGACTGCAGGGATGACTAATAACCAGACATGTCAGCTATTATTATCTTCGACAAACTGTGTCATGTGTGACACCACAAAAACACATTCCATAAAACGTCTTCTGCCATGTCAGATAATCCGTAAGAACTGCTGAACTGACTGCCAATGTAACGATAGCAGTGAGGGCCAGTCTCACCACTAAAGCACTGTTTTGTGAGACCGTTTTTCACAACTACAAAAGAAACTATTTACCACCACTGTAAAACTGTATATTTTAATATGCATTTTCATTGCCTCTCAGTATAGTTAAAATAATGGAGATTCTTTTTAAAATAATTTTTAATATTTTCTGTATTAGTGCCATATGTTGCTTGTTTAAGTGATGCATTTTGAGTAACATTGGCCTCATTTACATTGTCAGTGTAATGTGACCCAATTCCGATTTATTGCTTTTATATGCACAGATCGGATATGCTAGTTGACAGCGTAAGCAGGAAAAATATGCATGCATTTGGATAATTTGAGATGGGATACAGGCCTCATTCATCTATGGAAATAAATCAGATCTGTATCAGATATGTGCCAATGCGACAAACGTGTAAATAGGCTGATCGGATTTTCTTACACGTTGCATCTCTAAAGTCATCAAATCTGCGACCATTTAGCTTTTTTGTCGCATAAACAGTTAACGCGTGGTAAAGAAGTGAGAAGTCAGGGGAAACGTGGTATCCTAGTAGGAAAGCAATGGGGACAAACACTCTCGCAGCATGTCAAACTTTTGCTTGCTCATTCTGAAGTTGCTGAACCAGTGCTCCTCATCAAAGCCCGCAGCAATATTCTCCCACCAGTCCTGAGACCTGTTGTGCACCCAGACGTTCCTATGAACGACTGAAGAGGCAATAATCACACATTATCATCAAACATATGTCATCATCATCCATGTTTGTGGCTTTGCAATTAGAGCTTGGTGCAGAAGTAGGCGTGGCCTTAAGTTAAGTGAAAACTAAAAGTAAGCATGCGAGATGTTTCAGATATCGCAGGCAAGTGGAATCGTGTGACTTGATAAAATACGTGTAACTGCGCGGTAAAAAAAAAATCGGATTCAGGCAGCATATTCGATCGGGGCATCAAGACTTCCAGTGTAAATATGGCCTTTGTGACCTAGATAACTCCATTTTGGCCGTATTTACACTGTAGCCAAAAAAATAGATGATGCTGACATATCGTCGGCCTGCTGATAAAACCTCGTATCTCCAAAATTGATAAGAAACAAAAGCTTGTATGTCCACTCTTCTTACATGGAAAATTAAACATTTTTTATTTTATGTATATTTTAACCTAAAGTTATTTTATTTTAGTTTTTTTTTTTTATTTTATATATAAATTTTTTTTCTTGTAAAGTTCATCATTTTGAAGATACGAGGTTTAATCAGCAGGCCGACGATATTTTGGATGATAATATTGCGGTGCATGAAAACTTCACCGAACATCGCCAGGATTTTTAGGCAGAGGAGAAAGAAAAGGGTCACAACTGCATCTTGTGCACATGCTGTGATTATTGCCTCTTCAGTCGTTCATAGGATGTCTGGGTGTGAGACAGCCTCCATGTTCAGTCTGCTAGCTTCTCAAGTATAAAACCGCGTTCATTTACCGTGCATTCACTGTTTATGCGACAAAATAAGCTAAATGGTTGCAGATTTGATGACGTTAGAGACGCAATGTGTAAGAAAATCCGATCAGCCTGTCTGCACGAAGGTCGCATTGGCACATATCATTGGATACATATGATTTATTGCCACATATGAATGAGGCCGGTATCCAATCTCAAAATACCAGAATGCATGCGTCTTTTTCCTGTTTACACTGTCAACGAGCATATCCGATCTGTTCACATAAGAGCAAAAAAATCTGAATTGTGTCACATTACACTGACAGTGTAAATGAGGCCTTTGGTTGGTGTACAGATGAGACACTCAAAACTGTTCTTCTCTTACATAATCAGGACTGTAGTGTAATTGCCTGCACGATGAGTGCCGTAGCCAGCTTAAAAATGTAAATATGAGGCCCCCTGGTGGCACATCGGTCTAAGCGCACGCACCATAAAGGCTGTGTCCTTCCAGCGCTGACCCAGGTTCGGTTCCAGTTCCGGTCATTCGCCGCATGTCTTCCCCATTCTTCTCCCCAACTTTCCTGCCTCTCTCCACAGTATAAACATCAAAAAAAGGAGAAAAATAATATGAATGTGCAGAACTGCATGCAGGCTTGGTCCCAGTGGAAGATAATTTGCTTGAAGACCACACTGCCGCCGATTTATTGATTTAGTACTTTATTCTTTACTCAGAGTGAGTAAGTAAGTAAGTCTGATAAAGTCTTCCATGAGTTTGTTTTTATTTGTCCTTAAGACACCTGGAGATGAACCATTCCAGCTCAAGATTTTTCAGATGTTTCAGAGTCATCACTGCATGAGGAATGCACATCCTCATAGCATCCGCTAATTCAGGGCTCCTCAGGGGATTTAGGAGAAGCAATGTGCCCAGGCTCCCTTCACGTGTGCATCGAACCTCTCCACTCGGTGCTCCTCTCAGAATCTGTCTGAGAACCGAAGAAAACGCCTCTCGGCTAAAGGCATCCTTAGATATGACTCAACTAACTTTTGTGTTGAAGCTTTTCCGTGAGTCCATCCCTCCAGTATGAAAGTCACTCATTACTGGTCAGGATGGCAGGGGGGCAGAGCCTGGTCCAAGCACACAATGGGCTCAAGGCGGGGAGAGATTGGAGCAGTTCTGCAATCTAGAGATCACACGCTATTCATTTTCCATTCAATTCTGAATAATTTATTTAATAGACAAACCCTACTCAGTGCTGTAACCAATGAAGTCCAGTGACCTGCCTCATTCACACTCACCAGTGGAGGATATTTTGGGGTTTGCCGTCTGAAGCAACAACTTTTGTGGAAACCAAATCTGGGTTTGGTCTTAATTATAAACATTATTACTCTTTAACATTGCTCCAGGCCTTCTTTACTTCTGTTTCAGGTTGCAGACGTCACTAGCAGTGGTTAAAACCAAAAATAATGCATTTGGCAAAAACGTATTATCTCGACTAGTGATTATCCACACACACAACCTCTTGAGAGAATGTAGTGCTGCAGCCAGTCTAAAGCTCACACCAAAACTAAATTAATACCTCAAGAAGCTCTAAAGGTGAGCTCTGCCAGTAGAACTCTCAAACCCAGAAGTAGCAATTATTGGATCTTTAAGGTAATTTCTGTGGTACTGTACACTTGGTCACTGAAATGTGTTTTTAGATAACTCATATCATTCTAAATACAAGACAATATTGCACATTCCACTTGTTGTTGAGAATACTGCCATCCGGTGGAAAAATCGGAAATATTGTACAATGAATACTCCTTAGAAATATTGACAACCATAGCAAGATGCACAGTTTAGTGGCACGAACAGTCTGGTGAAATCAACAAACACACATTTACAGACTCAGTAAAATTACCTTCAAAGCTTAATACAAGTGCTGTCCAGTCATTTTCAGTCAGGAGCAGAATTGTTGCAATTCTTGTTGAAAATGAAGGATAAGGACTAGCTAAAATAATAAAGCAAAACAAATAATCAAGATAACATAAATCTTATATGTGTCAAAATTATTGCCACTTGTGGTTTTAAATTTTGTGCTAACGCTCGTGGCAAAGATGACAGCTGTGAACCTTTTCTTATTGCTTGTGATGAGGTGAGACGATGCATTGAGAGGGATTTTGATCGTAACTAGTAAGCATATACAGTCAGTTTCAAAAATGCAATGTGCCAAAATGACAAAAATTGAGATAATACCATGGAGTGATAGCCCTGTGCTTCTTACACATGGTGCAAAGATCCATATTAAGAAATTAATAATAATAATAATATTATTATTATTATTATTATTAAGACTAGGCCAGTAGGCATTTGATACTATGAGTCCTGATGTTTCCAACGAACTTGAAACCACTTTAATCGCAGAAACTTAGCCTGAGCTACAGCCTTGCGTTCCCGGTGCGTCAAACTGAATCCATGGGACATAGGCATGTTCTTGAATAGCGCGACAATATATAAATGCATAACTAGTTTGTTTGAGGTATTGTCTGAATAATTATCCGCTAAATATACAACATTCATTTTCAAAGTCGTTTTCTGACCGAATGTTTGCACAAATACTCAGACAAAAGTCGTACAGTGTGTTTTTTCTTTACCCATTCGTTAAATTGGCTATCTGACCACAGAATTGTTGTCAGCTAACGAAGCCTAGTGGGTAAAATGCGGCCTGGCAAGGGACAGTCTGGAGGTTCAATTCCTTGTCAAGGTACTTTTTTTGGGAAATAATCGCAGTTTCCTTCTACACATAATCGCTGGGGTTTTTGTGATTCTTTTTCTACACTTTTTCGCATTGCCTTTGTCTATATAATTTTATTTATTTTTGTTTTTTAATAAATCTGCTCCAGTGGAGTCAAACTTCATTTTCATTGTATGTATTATCTTTGAATGGGAAATGGTATAGGCAACAAAACTAACAGAAATCATTTTTATTTTAATTCTAAAAATTAAAAAATGTTGTATTTGGCTGGAATGGATGCCTGTAGTGATATATAAGTGAAATTAAATGAGTTTTACAGTTTGGTGTCTGAGAAATCTGAAATGGAACACAAGGTGCCTAAATTGCCGAATTGGAAAAGCCACCTAGACATTCCTCTCTCATTTTGCTCTGATTTACCTGATCAGAATAAAGTTGGGCACAGTTAATGAGATTATGTGCTGTAATTTTTTTTAGAGGTTTCAGGCTGCAACTCAAATTTACAAGGGATAGAAGTAAAACTTTGTTAGATGCAAAATGAGATCTTGCACTTACTTACTGTGTTCCACCTCCATTTACTCTGACTCAGTGACATATATAGTGATTTTTACACCAGGGCAGAAATACCAAATGATTTTACCTTTATTTCGATACCAAGATATGAGACCAAGATTATTGAAATGGATCAAGTAGTCATAGAGATATACTCATTTCATTTTGGGCTTTACATTTTCGAAAAAAAGAGGCTGAGGGCTGAAGGGGTTATGGCTCTGGTGTTCAGTAAGGGCTCTGGTGTTCACAAAGACCCCCCCCCCCCCCTTGGGTTGCAAGAATATAAATTTGAATAATTTATTGAGAGCAAAGTTGTTGGAACATTTAAAGAGTAGACGAACCAATCAATGATGCTCAAGTGTTAATCTCAAAGTGAAGACACAGAACTCCAATAGTCCAATGATAAAGTTCAATGGACACACTGGGCTCTAATTTCTTGGAGCAGCGCAGGTCGCGTAGCATGGCGCAGCCCGCGCAGTGGTAATTTCGTGCAGTGCAACACCGTGCGCAGCCACTTTGGCAATTTGGTAGACGCACGTGCGCCGAGATGGGTGTGGCGGCGTAGTGGGGGGAGGTGTCGCATATTCATCAAGACGCAGTGACAATTTCGATGAAAAAGTCTCAGCTGGAGTTCCGCAGAAACCTCGCCATCTCCTAACTGGTTTACTTTCTGTGCAGTGGTAATTTGGCTGACCGGCGCACAGTGCGCACACGTCACCGAAACCTCACAGGCTGGTGTCCAGAATGTCAGGCACATTTCAATGCAAGAAATACAGGAAGCACTATTTAATGTAACTATCTGAATAAGGACATAAATTATAGTATCTATATCGATTGCCCTGATGTCAGATTAAAGGTTGCCAAGCGTAATGGAAACTTGACCGGGCTTAATCAACGCAGCTGAATCTGTGATGCAAACTAACAACTTCACATCTATCTCAGACAACCACAAACATATATATATATATATATATCGCATATATATATCGAATGCTTGCGTTCTATGCTGACGGCGAAACAAATTTTTCTCACGACTGATTACAGACAAAGTCAATGCAAAGACGCGACAGGGTTTTAATACAGCTCCGTGTCCGAAGGTCATAAAAGTTCAAATTTTTCCGAGTATTGCAGGAATTATTAGACATGCAAACTTGGCCATGTTTGTGTTCGACCTTCGCAAAATGCATATTGATAGCTGTTGACTTTTCTTGGTCTTTTTACCCTATTCGTCTGTTTTCTTCCGTTGAAGATAGACAACAGTCTTTATTCGGTCTTTCTTTTGAAAATTTGTCAGATGGATCGAACAGATTCACGCTTTATTTCCACAGCAGAGATAAAATAGTGCGTGAGCAAATCAATTCCATGACCATTGACAGTGTGAATAAATTATCTCATGAACGATCAAGACTGTCCGACGCAAAATGCAAAATACTCAATGTCCAGCAGCCAGCAAAAAGTACAAGTATTGATATGAGAACAGATTTATAACGAAATAAAGAATAAAAATATATCACCAACAAACGGGACATCCAACAAAGATGACCTGCCAATAAATAAATCAGTGTTCATTGGATTATCTGTTGTTAAAATGTTTCCTTTTATTCTTTATTTCGTTATCAATCTGTTCTAATCATCCTCTTTTTTTTGGCTGTCTGACACAGAGGCATTGTACATTGTCCCGCGCCAATGTCGTCTCACTTTATTGAGCAGAGCTTAAACAGAAACATTGATTGAAATTCTTGGTACTCTTCTTGATGAACTGAGCCCATTCATCAAAACATTCACGTTTAATATCTAAAAGAGTCAGTAGATTTGAAGAAATTAAAAACAATAATAGACTGTCGGACACGGAGATATATTAAAACCCTGTCAGACTTTTGGACACGAGACATTGCGTTCAACACAACCTGTAGCGCGAAAAATTCGTTTCACGTCCAGTGTGCAAGCAGCTTAATACTTGGCTTCTATTATTGTCACTTAGGTTTTATAATTTTTAGTGGGGGAAAGGAATACAGCCTGATTGCTATGATCTCATCGGGAGTTAAGATCACATATTGAAATTAAATGTGTAACGTATCTTGCATTGTTGTTCATGCATGTTAATCCCAACATTTTAAGCGGCAACAGGGTGTAATAATAGGAACATGCTATCCATCGTTGATGCAGACTTCATAGGTTTGAATGATCTGACGTAGTTTTCGTTTTGAAATTCCATTCAAGTTCGCTAATGGTAATAAATTCGAGAATGCCTCATATTCGTAATGCTTAATATAGACGTAAGCGGTGCAGAAAACAAGCCTGAAGTAGCAAAGGAAAATGCATCATTAACATTAATGCATCATGTAGATATAGGACGGAGGCTTCTTTATTTCAACACTTTAAAGGTGAGGAGAGGAGTTCATTTTATTGGTGAAGAGTTGACTTGGCGGAGTTAAACCCACTTAACCCTTTTCTCCTACCTCTTTGTTACTTGTGCAGGAAGGTGGGGCAGAGGCGGGAGAGAGGAGTACTTGCGCCAGGCTACGCCAGGCACGAAATTGCAACATACACCTGGACACATCCCTTTGGCGCGGCGCTCACACTACTCGCCGCGCCTGTGCCTGGTCTACGAATTTAGAGCCCATTGTGTCAGGATTACGTATAGGAACCACAAGCGAGCTAAGACAAATTCCTATCAACTTGTTGACATGGCAATGAAGTTCTTGAATCTTGAATCTTGAGAACCAGAGAGTACAAAAAAAAGGGAGATTTTATTTCTGAAGGGAGGAGACTCCCAACAGAGCAGGCAACGGTACAACGTCCACAATCCAAAAATTCACAATCCAGTTAGGGAAAACAGGGTTGAAAACCAAGGCAGCAATCACAGTGCTCGAGGTCGGGCAAAAATAGTGTCAGTTCACAGGCACAGGTTTGTCAGAGAAGCAAAAAGCCAAAATCCAGAGGGCGTAATCCAAACCGTTAACAGGGCAGCAAACACAAAACTCGTAGTCGGGCAAAAAGGGTTCGTAAACAGATGCAGACAATAGTACCAAAAAGCAGAGCCAAAAATCGTAAGTCAGACGGTCCAGTCAGAAGAGTAACACTATGAGCGCGAGGCGAAACCAATAGCAGCACAGGTAAACAAGAGAAAGGTTCTGACAAGGAAATGCTGTGAAAAGACTCCTAATATACACTCACGGGAAGTCACATGCTCAACAAAACACAGGTGCAGGAAGTCAGACTGATTACAAAGGAGCAAACATGAGGGAGATCCTAATCACATGAAATAGGCAAAAGCCAAAACGCGGACAGGGATCACAAGACAGCCTATAGACAGAACAAACAGCTCCGGTTAGGGATTTCTATGTGCACAGAGTGAGTGGCAGAACGGTGATTAGACAGGTGCAGAGAATCTGCTGAAGCACAGCAAAGTAAATTAAGTGAAGGCAAGAGGCGGAGACTAGAACAGGGGATTGCTGAGAGATCGTTAGTCAATTAGTAGAGTGCAGTTATACAATCCCTAGTGCTTGTTAGTAAGTTAGTACTATGTGCAATGTTAGACTTGGTTAGTAATTTAATAAAAACAACAAACTGTTAGTATTGGTTAGTAATCTAGAAAAGCAAGGTGAAGGAAGTAAACAAGACTGGAAGGAATGGTTGAAATCCAGACACCATTAAATCACCCGAAAGAGTGGCACACAATACTGGGGCTGTGAGCAATGGCAAGACAAGAGACCAGACAGGGGTAGACAAAGTGCAATGCATGGCAAAAACAAAAACATGGACCGGAATAAAACTGTAGGAATAGAAAATGGCAAAATACAAAACATGGCAAAACTAAACTAGACAAAACAAGAACATAATCAGGTAACCAAATCACAATACACAATTCAAGGCATGGTCAGGCAACACAGAGATGACAGAACATCAAAAACATGGCAAACAAAGCAGAATCATAACACATTGAGAGCAAACAATATTTTTTTTTCAAGTGGTGTTTGTAAGAACTAAATTTAGTGTCAAAAATTCAGACGACTTGAACTAAAATAACAAAAATGCATTGACATCTGCAGCCCAGGCTAACAGTGCTAATCACACCATATACAAATATTATCTATGGATGGGTACTTCATTAAAGACTACTGCTGGTGTCACTAAGGGCAGATGGGTCTGTGACCCTGGGAAACACCCAGCCATGAGCACTTCAAGACGGAGAAGGTTGATACACCAAACTGTAATATACAAACAGAGTAACATTCTTGCCAGGTTGGATATATTGTACCTTATTAGCAATTTCGCTAACATCACACTGCAATGAAGAGGTACGATTATTGCCCGGTAATTCCTGGTAATATATGCAGTTATTGATAGCACTGCTACTAAGCAGCTAGTGTCTGCCCAGTACTTGTAATAGCATGTCAACTAACAGAATATATATATATATATATATATATATATATATATATATATATATATATATATATATATTTATTTATTTATTTATTTATTTTTTTTTTATAAGACTGCCATCAGGCATTTTGCTTGAATTCAGCACCTGTAATTGCTGGTGGGCCAACTAGGGTTTGTTATTTACACAGTATTGTGCACTGCTGTGGTAATCTCTACCTTACTGGATAAATTAATATAAAAGGAATAGACAACGGAATTTAAGTATATGCACAGGTTGATAGCTTATAATATTGAGAGCCCATGAGAAAAATTTCAGGCATAATTGACCATTTATGAAAAAGTTGTGAGTGTTTTTGTGTGGCAGTCGAAGGCCACTTCTGAGCTGCCATTTTGCCTCCCGGAAGGTTGATGCGTGACGTCACATGGGTGCAAAGGTGAATCTCCACTCTACATTACTCTTCTGTTGGCGCATTTGGTCTTCAACCGTGAACTTTCAGAAATGACTTGAAAGCAGCTAAACTCAGACACAATCAACCAAAGAAACAGTTTTCAAAGGAGAATGTGTGTTCGATTTGCTTTGCAACAAACTATGGTAGGACTAAGGTAGGACTAAGGAAGTAACTAAGGTAGGACTAGCTAGCGGACTTGTTGATCCTAAAGAAGTGGTCTGCTTGCCTGCATCCAAGGAACTGCTCTAACGGCAGATTATTGTGGAAACATCGCTGATGATGTTCCTGACACAGCAGATATGTATAATGATGGAATTGGATTTTCCTGCTAGACATTTTACAATCGACTAAAAAAAGTTTCAGAGCCGGAACGGTTTGCTTTGCAACCAACAGTGGATGTTGGGTAGCCCAGCTTGCGGACTCGTTTTGATCATAAAGAATTGGTCTGCTCGCCTGCAGCATCTAAGGAATATTTACTCTAACCTTTGTGGATTATCATGGAAAAAATTCCAGATAAGGAGGCTGGCATGGATTTTATAGATTTTATCGGTTTACAATAAAAGGTAGGATGTGCATTTAATTGTTTATGGGCGTGATGACAGGCAGGCTAGCTGACCGGGAGGTGTGTGAGTGAGACATAGGCGAGCCTGCACCGACTATCACTGACCGTAACAATGCTTTGATCCTCGGCTAAACAAAGCTAGAGTACCTTAACTCAACGTCAGCGTCCCGAAACAAAGGCTAAGCACAGTAACTACAGTTACGCCGTTCTGTCATGGTTTCTGGTGGGATTTTTCGGAGTTCCTGTGGACACAGACCTTGATTTTTTCATAAAAACAATCAAATTGACTCAAAATATTAATCCACATGACAAAGGAGGTCTTCAACACCCCCAAAATGACAATAACATCACATTTGGTCGAAAATTAGTTATGGTGTTTTGCCTTTGCACGGCAGCATAGAGCGTACAGTGATGCTGCTGACCTGAACCAGTCCTGCATGTACACCCAACCGCTGCACACGCAGGCATATTGTTCTCTCTCTCGGCCTTCAAACAGCCTTCTTGAATATTTTCACGAATAGCAGGGTCTGTTTGTGACTAATAATGTCCTTTGTCACAGAAAAATGGTGACAAAAGTGAATAATTTAACAACTATTACGACGCTTGTGCAGTATCACTCGGCATGTTTCGCTTCAACGTGCTGCACCCATGTGACGTCAGAGCATCTCCGCGAGTATTTTTTTGATTGGTTGAAATATTTTCAATGGCGGCATCCATGAAATCGTCAATTCTGCTTCAGAACCGACTTTCGGAGATGGAAAGCTTAGTTGTATGAGCTCTATATGTTCAAACATTTGCATGAACGTTAGTTTATGACATGATCTATCCTCCAAACTGTATTTTTAAATTCTGTTGTCTATTCCTTTAACTAATAAGTCACAATTTGCCTTTGTAGTTGTGACGACCGGCCAAAATGTCCTCACTTCCCAAAAAAGACTTCACTTTGCTGGTTGAAAAATCATTCCAGTCGTCAGTACATAGCAAGTACATTATTTGGTTCCTAAATTGTAGCATGCACAGGAACACACACACATTTATATTAGTTTATCATTAGGCTTGAGTAAGATTAATTTTGCTGACTAGTAAAGGTACCAGTCATTAATCCTGAAGATTGTGCTTCTGTTCATGCAGCAAGTTGCTGACTGGTTAAAATTTACCCCATTAATTGTGCAGATGGTGAACATGCTCAGGTAATAAATTATTTGATAAGATTTCCAAGCAGTAACTTCCCAACAAGGCCCTAACTTAGTTATGATTCCTTTATAACACATTTTATTGCTCCTTCAGGAGTTTAAAATGTTGTTCCACTTCTTGACAGTGATCTATTAGCACACAAGGCTACTATTAACCCTGATGCAGTGTCTGTACAGTGTATTCTTTCCCCAACACTTTCATATCTCAACATGCAGTGACATCTGCCATTTCCTAACTCTCGTAAATAACTGCAGTTTTCTGGTTTGGTATGACAACATTAAAATGCAGCTCTTGCATAATTTCAGTCAGAAACCCTCCTTAAGCGTGATTCAGCCAGTAGATTATTCATCATTCAAACTGCTTTCACTCTCACACATCCTCACTCATAATGCCAGCAGTCATTTTCTGGGGCTATCAATGAGACATCTGCTGTCCAATCACCTGATCACATCTATCCAATCGCTCAGCAGCACACCTGATCACTTCTATCCAATAGTTCAGCAACACTGTTAATGCTAACACTACATCATAAAATAATCTTTCCACTCTGTAATCTGTAGCAAATCTTTACGCAATTCACTGGTCTCTCTTGATTGAAATGCCTTCAGCCTAAGCTTCTTGAACTGTCCGGAAGGAAATACTTGAATAGTACTCTCCTTACCCGAATAGCTGAACCTTCCCAAATGGCCAGTTCATGCTGGCTCTCCATTTGACGTCTGAATCAAATCGATTTCCATGCAGAATTGACTGTTTCTTTTTTCCATCTGTATAAATCTCTGACTCAGGAAGCACTAGCCCTCCTGCAGTTGTGCAGTATGTGTGGTATTTCGGGAAATAATGAATTTTGTCAGAGATTATGAGTTTGCTGTAATTCCACTGCTACGCTGTTCATATGTGGGAAATTTAAGTCTGTAGAGCAAGTTATGAAGAGTGAACTTTTACTGCATCAAGATACTTTGCATTTCAAAAGCAATCATTCTAAAAAATCAAGAAACCATTAAAATCAGGAAATGAAGTAGTTCTGTCCCTTCATGTCATACAGGTGAGGTCAGTGTATCCTGACAAATCCCTCCAGGAGAGACGTCATGTCGCTGTTACACTCGCCTTTTGTTTTTGTCTGGAGCAACACTTTATATGATTTTTATTACTCTTTATGTCATTGTCACACAGCGCCCTATTAGCACGCTGAGTAAAAACTTCCTTTGTGGCACAGTGCTAAGCACTACTGCCTCACAGCAAGAAGGCTGTGGTGTCTGTGTGGAGTTTGCATGTTCTCCCCGTGTTCGCGTGGGTTTCCTCCGGTTTCCGCACCCACAAAAACATGCATTACAGGAACACTCCTACCAGAACCCCTGACCAAGGAACCAGCTTTAGAACTGGAGTTGGTCCCCGGACGCTGCTCTGGCTGCACACTGCTCCCAACTATAGGATGGGTGAAATGCAGAGGACAAATTACCCCGGGGGGTTCAATAAAGTGCATCATATCATACTTAGAAAGGCTAAAAACAGGGCAATGATTAAAGGAAAAGAAAATTATTATCTCATTATGATTATTATCTTATTAAAATTATTATCTTATTAAATGACTGCTGGCATTATCTTATTATCTTAAAATAAAGGTAATTTGAAATCCAGGCTCTGACCTGGACACAATAGGTCACCCTGAGTTTGAGGGAGATGGACGTCTCCCTTATTTCAGAGGGGTGTAGTGGGCCGGTGTGTCTGAATCATGGGGAGTGTTGATGCGGGTGAGAGCATGTCTCCCCTCACCTGCCTGAACCATTTACAGCAGCAACGCCTCTGATTATACCGCAGCGCTTGTGTTTTATGGAACACTGCACTCACTATTTGTAACGCTGATTGTTTCTTTTAAAATACAGAATTTTCCCATCAGCAATTTTATAATAAATACATACTTTTGTACATTTCTTTCTAGTCATACTAAGGTGCACACCAAACACACTGAAAAAAAAATTTTAACTGGTTATTTGGAATCAAATTATTCAGTTTTGAACTATTTCACCTTGACTGTAAAGCACTAGTTTATAACGGAGATAAAAAGCCTAAATCTACCGTATGAGGAAATAAAGGATTCATCACAGCCACAGAGGGCACATAAAACGCTGATGCACAGTAAAAGTATCCTGCAAAAAAAAAAGACTTTGCTGAAGAATTCTATTTTTTAAAATCTGGAGACAAGTCTAGTAATGAAGGCTGTCAACATAAACAGCATGCAAGCAGGCCGAGGAAACAGAGAGTCTTTGTACAAATGTCCTGTGACTGTGAATTTCAAATGCGGTGTCCAAAGTGTGTTAGCATTCAGAGTGAGCACTAAATGGCCAGGGTTCCAGGGGAACAGTTGCTGTGCAATCTGCACATTTTCATTCCATTCACTCGCTCATCCCCAAGGTCCCACACAGGACCACAGGGAGTCGTTGTGTAATCACAATGTACACTCGCTGAAGGGGAAGTGGGTGAGATCACCTGCAGCTGTGCCAAGCCGACTCGCTGTGCCAGAGCGAGCCAAAAGTGTTCCGTCATGTCATCACGATGCCAAGGGCACCAACCCCTCGGCTGCAGAAGCGAACATCTGCCAGGAATCCTACTCCTCTGGAGCTGCATTAACCACCACAGACTCTACGCAAAAAATGCAGCTGATCTGTGGTCGTTAATTTTTTTTTTCTTTGTTTTGTTTGGTTTTTTTCTGAGAGTGAAATTCCACAGGTTTAAAAAGAAAAAAAGTTCCGGAGACTTCTCCCTCAGCTGTAAGGTCATAATTCAGGGGGCAATCATTCTTTCTAATCTAGTGCACAAAGCACCAAACCAAAATACCCGATATGGCTGATGTTAGAGTCTGTGTTATCTGTGTTCCACTGTCAAAATGTGTGGTGTTATGGCCCCAATTTGTTATTACATTTATGACAGCAAAGGATGACAGACACAATTTTAAAACTTAAACAAATTTTATCAAACAAAGACTTTTAACTCATCTAATATCTACTCTACTGACCAAGATTCATTATATACAACAAAAAAATATTTACAGTCCCTTTGGTTGGGTGGCTTGGTGGTGTTCCCGGTGAGGAAAATGCTCCAACACAGGCAAAAATCCACAAAAAGCTTCACAGGTCTTGAAAAGAGTGACAGGTCTGGTCAAATGTATCCTTCTGCTTGCAATTTCTCCACCTACTTTACTCCCTCAATTTTCCTCATTATATACTCTTTTGCAGACCCCTCCCACATTTAGACCTCTTTTTTTTAATTCTCTGGGACTTGTCCCAGACATGCCCAAGACATGCCCAAACCTAGCTCCAGTCTGGGCTTAACATAAGTAAGGTCAATACTGCCATCTAGTGGCTTCTATTCGCATAACAGTGGGAAATGTGATTTGATACTGTATTTGAATTAGTTCTCATATACAGTATCATTACTTGAGTGGCTGTGTGTTGCACTATCATGTCACATCAATAAAGTAGGTTTTAGTGCAAACTGGAGCTTTTCAAAGCTCTACACACGTTTTTGTGAGTCATTACTGTAATGTGAATATAGGCCACTAGATGGCAGTATTTACCTTTTTTTTGTGAAGCTCAGACTGGAGTCATGTTTAGACATGTCCTGGACATGTCTGGGGCAAGTCTCAGAAAATTAAAAAAAAGAGGTCTAAACGTGGGTGGGGTCTGCAAAAGAGTATATAAGGAAAACAATTGAGACAGTAAAGTAGTAGGAGAAATTGCAAGAAGATGACCAGACCTGCCATTCTGTTCAAGACCTGTGACGCTTCTGTTTTTTCTTATTTATCAATCTTGGTCTTTAGTTGTAGGTTGTTATTAGTCTTTGTCTTTGTTAAAAATTAAATGTGTTTTAGTTGTTAAAACTGTGTTTGTCATCCCTTGCTGTTGCTGTTGTGTAATAAATGTAATAACAAATTGGGGCCATAACAAATTGGGGGCTCGTCCGGGATAGACCATTGTGTGAGTAATTTATTGAAAATCTAACATTCCAAATTGTGAAATTGTTTTTGTGAATTTTCCTAGATATATATTGACAACAGCAATGGATGATTTCTTGGCATCACCAACCGTAGGGGTTTTGAAGTCTTTTAAAAAGACAGAACTGCTAGAAATTTGCAGACAGTTGGAGCTGACAGAGGTAAAACCAGCCATGCGAAAAGCAAGACTGGCTAGAGAGATAGTTGAATATTACATTGATGAAAATGTGTTTGCACCAGGAGATCTGGAACAGTTTCCAGTGGAAAATCCAAATATAGAAATGGAACTTAAATTAAAAATGCTAGAGATTGAAAGGGAGGAAAGGGAGGAAAAAGAAAAACAAAGAGAATTTGAGAGAGAGAAAGAGGAAAGAGCAGAAAGAGAGAGACAGAGACAGAGAGATTTTGAATTAGAGAAATTCGATAGAGAAGAAAGACTCCAAATGGAGCAACTAAAAATTAAAATTGAAACTAAAAATAAATTTTGTGCCAGTCAGGAGGTAAAACTGGTGCCTCCATTTTCAGAAAAGGATGTTGACAACTATTTCCAGTGTTTTGAAAAGGTAGCAAAGAGTTGCCAGTGGCCAAAGGAACACTGGCCTCTGATGTTGCAAACTGTCCTCAAGGGTAAAGCTCAACAAGCCTATTCGGCTTTGTCTGCAGATGATTCCTCTGATTATGAGGTTGTCAAAAAGGTTATTTTGAGAGCTTATGAGTTGGTTCCAGAGGCTTACCGACAGAAATTCAGAGGTCTGAAGAAATCTGAAAATCAGACTTATGTTGAATTTGCTAATGAGAAGCAGGTTTGCTTTGAGCGCTGGTGTACTTCTATGGAGGTCAAGGATAATTTCAACTCACTAAAAGAGATGGTGTTAGTTGAAGAATTCAAGAACTGTGTTAAGGATGATGTTAAGACCTACCTTAATGAGAAGCAAGCACTGAACTTGCAATCAGCTGCCAAATTTGCAGATGAATATGTTCTCACTCATAAGTCCAAATTTCAGTCTAGCAGTAACAATAAATGGTCCCAATTTCAGAAAAAGGGTTACGGTGATACCCAAGATTCCTCACCCAAAGACAAAGACAAATCTGGTGATGGTGCTCAGAAATCCAGTAACAGGTCTGATCAAAGTGTGAAAGCTGACAGTGACAAAAGTGGTCTAGTTTGCAGTTATTGCAAGAAATCTGGTCATGTTACAACTAACTGTTGGTTCCTTAAAGCTAAGAAAGAAAAAGAAAAGGATACCAAACCAAATGCCTTTGTGAAAACAAGGTTAGAAACCCCTGTAGTAGATAACCAATCTGCTAAATTGCCTGCTTCTTGTGGGGCTAAAAAGCCTAATACAGCTGACTTTGTGAGGGAGGAATTACTTCCATTTGTGTCAGAGGGATTTGTGGCTCTGAATGAGCATACTACTCCTGTCCCCATATATATCCTAAGGGATACCGGAGCTTCTCAGTCACTTTTGTTGATGGACTCCTTGGAGTTACGTGATGAGACCGCTTCAGGGGATTTCATACTTGTACAAGGTATTGAAGGAAGGACTGTATCTGTACCCCTGCGCTCTATATTCTTGAAGTCAGATTTAGTTACAGGACAGGTAAAGGTGGGACTTATGTCAAGTCTACCTATAAAGGGTGTTTCTCTGTTGCTAGGCAATGACCTGGCTGGGGGCAAAGTAGTTCCCCCTGTACATCTTACTTCACAGCCGAGCACTGAAAATGGGGATGAGGACCCATCTCTGTATCCTTCTTGCGTAGTGACTCGTGCTATGGCCAAGAAGGCTAAAGAAGATGATGTTGTGGTGCCGTCCAGTACATTGAATAGTCAGGACTCAGGTGGTTCGCCTCATGACTCTGATTGGCCTACTATGGTTTCTCCGTTTGAGGACTTATCAGATACTTTTATCAGTTCTCTATTCAGCCAGCCGGATGGGTCTGGTGATTCTGATGTGTCTGGAGACTTGTCTCTGTCCAGAAAGCGGTTGATTGAGGAGCAAACTAATGATCCTGAAATTGGTGCACTAAGGAGGAGAGCCCTTCCTGAAAAAGAAATAGATGCAGTTCCAGTTGGGTATTATCTCAAGGATGGTGTGTTGATGCGGAAGTGGCGCCCTCCTGATATCCCTGCCAATGCAGATTGGGCAGTGGTCAGGCAAATTGTTGTTCCGAAGGTCTATAGGAATGAGATCTTAACAATGGCTCATAGTTTACCTTTAGGAGGTCATCTTGGTGTTAACAAGACTGTTGATAAGATCATGAAACACTTCTTTTGGCCTGGGCTTCGGAAAGACGTTTCCAACTTTTGCAAAACCTGTCACACTTGTCAGGTAGTTGGAAAACACCAGTTAGACCCACCTGTAGCTCCATTGCAGCCTATCCCAGCATTTGGGGAGCCATTCTCTAGGGTCATTGTTGATTGCGTTGGTCCATTACCCAAGACTAGATCTGGAAATCAGTACTTGTTGACAATCATGTGTGCATCTACCAGATTCCCTGAAGCCATACCTCTACGTAACATCAAGGCAACTGCAATCTCGAAGGCTTTGATAAAGTTCTTCACGTTGTTTGGTCTTCCCAGGGAAATTCAGTCAGACCAAGGTAGCAATTTCACTTCAGGATTGTTTCAGCAGGTTGTGTATGAACTAGGTGCAAAACAGATTCTTTCTAGTGCCTATCATCCAGAAAGTCAGGGTGCCTTAGAGCGGTTTCATTCCACTCTCAAGACAATGATGAGGACTTATTGTTATGACCATGAGAAAGACTGGGATGAAGGGGTTCATTTGCTGTTGTTTGCAGCTAGAGAAGCAGTGCAGGAGTCTACTGGATTCGGTCCATTTGAGCTAGTGTTTGGTCATGAAGTGAGAGGACCTTTGCTATTATTGAGTGAACAATGGCAAGAGGAAGAGCCGCAAATCAGTCTGTTAGACTATGTTAGCAAGTTCAAGGAAAGATTGCGTGCAGCTTGTGACCTTGCCAAAGAGAACTTGAAATCAAGTCAGGGAAAAATGAAAACTTGGTATGATCATAAGGCTAGAAGCCGTGAGTTTAAACCAGGAGACAAGGTCCTTGTGTTGTTTCCCTTGCAGTCCTATCCATTGCAGGCTAGATTTCATGGTCCTTATGAAATTCTGACAAAACTCAATGATCTCAATTACATTGTGAAGACTCCAGATAGGAGAAAACTAAAACAATTGTGTCATATTAACATGCTAAAGCCTTATCATGACAGAAATGCTAGGGTTGCAGCTGTCACTTCAGATTGTCCAATGGTCGAAACGTGTGAAGATGAGGGGGAGTTTCAAGATGATGAACCAAGAATTAAAGCTGAAGTTCTTTCATGTAAATTGTCAAACACTGAAGTGTTGCAAAATCTTGATGTAAAACTCCAGCACTTAGAACCCTCACAGAGAGATCAGTTTGAAAGGTTGATCAAGAAATATGAGGATTTGTTTCCTGATGTTCCAAAGAGAGTTACTATAGCCTCTCATGATGTAGATGTTGGTGATGCCAAACCAATAAAACAGCATCCATACCGGATGAATCCTGAAAAGAGAAAGATTGCTGAGAAAGAGGTTGAGTACATGTTAAAACATGATATTATCAGACCCTCCAACTCCGATTGGAGTTCACCCTGTGTGCTAGTTCCAAAACCTGATGGAAGTACTAGATTCTGTACAGATTATCGCAAAGTCAATGCTGTAACTAGAACTGATGTGTTTCCAATACCTAGGATTGATGATTGTATTGATAGTGTAGGGCAAGCAAAGTTTCTGACCAAGATTGATTTATTGAAGGGTTATTGGTGTGTGCCTTTAACTGAGAGGGCCAAGAGCATCTCTGCTTTTGCCACACCATCTGGATTGTACCAGTATGAAGTCCTACCCTTTGGCATGAAAAATGCCCCAGCCACGTTCCAAAGGATGATACAGTCTACAATCGCCGGATTGCCACACACGGGTGCATACATCGATGACCTGATCACATGGAGTGACTCCTGGGAAGAACATCTAAAAGATGCAGAGACGTTGTTCCAGCGCCTGACCCAGGCTAACCTGACTGTTAACCTGAACAAGAGTGACTTTGGTTGTGCTACTGTCACCTATCTTGGCTACGTCATAGGCCAGGGTAAGGTGGCACCCATAAATGCTAAAGTCCAAGCCATCATGGACTTTCCTGTTCCTGACAACAAAAAAGCTTTGCGCCGCTTCCTTGGAATGATCGGGTACTACCGCAAGTTCTGCAAGAACTTTGCTGAGATTGCTCTCAGTCTAACTAACCAACTGAAGAAAGGCGTAAAGTTCACCTGGGATGATGCATGCCAGAGAGCCTTCGATCGCCTGAAGTCTCTGCTGTGTCACTTCCCCGTGCTCAAATCTCCTGACTTCAACAAACCTTTCTCCATCGCGGTCGATGCTAGCGACCAAGCTTGTGGATCTGTGCTCCTACAGAGAAGTGACTCTGATGACATTGAGCATTCCGTGGCATACTTCTCCAGGAAGTTCAATCGCCACCAAAGGAACTATTCCACAATAGAGAAGGAACTGTTGGCTCTGGTCCTTTCTTTACAACACTTTGAGGTTTATGTTTGTACAGGACAAAAGCCAATGATTGTGTACACTGACCACAATCCGTTAATGTTTTTGAGTAAGATGAAAAACAAGAATCGGAGATTGTTGAATTGGAGTTTGATTTTACAGGAGTTTGACTTGGAAATTAAGCATGTGAAGGGTACAGACAATGTAATTGCTGATTGCTTATCCCGTGTTTGAATGTGTATATATATATATCATGTGTTTGAATATTGTATGATATGTATATATAGACAAGTGTTCACTTTACCATTTTGTATTGAAAAGAAAAATTTTGCCTTTATGAGTCAAAATTTTTCCCTTTTGGAATGGAGGTGTAATGTGAATATAGGCCACTAGATGGCAGTATTTACCTTTTTTTTGTGAAGCTCAGACTGGAGTCATGTTTAGACATGTCCTGGACATGTCTGGGGCAAGTCTCAGAAAATTAAAAAAAAGAGGTCTAAACGTGGGTGGGGTCTGCAAAAGAGTATATAAGGAAAAGAATTGAGACAGTAAAGTAGTAGGAGAAATTGCAAGAAGATGACCAGACCTGCCATTCTGTTCAAGACCTGTGACGTTTCTGTTTTTTCTTATTTATCAATCTTGGTCTTTAGTTGTAGGTTGTTATTAGTCTTTGTCTTTGTTAAAAATTAAATGTGTTTTAGTTGTTAAAACTGTGTTTGTCATCCCTTGCTGTTGCTGTTGTGTAATAAATGTAATAACAAATTGGGGCCATAACATTACCAAGAATTCCAGTTTTAGGACTCCAGTTTCTGCCGCAGGCCAAGGAAATGTATGTTAGGCTAATTGGACATTTCCTGTGGATAAGAGTATACAGTACAGTATACAGTATACTGGAATAATACTAATATTAAAAACTGATACCCTCTTCCGTTGATGAACTCTGCGTTTGAACGGCTGCAGGAGGCGTCTTTTATTACCAAGCTAGACCTCCGGAATGCTTATAACTTGGTTTGGATCTGTGAGGGGGACTGTATTGTCTGTATTGTCCCTTTGGGACAATAAGTTGCACCCATGCGCTTACTTCTCCCGGTTGTTGTCAGCAGCATTGGTGACTGCGAGTTGTTGGCCTTCAAGTTGGCGTTAGAAGAGTGACGGCATTGGTTGGAGGGGGCTGAACAGCCATCTGTGGTTTGGACGGATCATAAAAATCTCCAGTACATCCAAAAGACTAAATAACGTAATTCTCGGCAGGCGTGGTGGTCGTTGTTTTTCGACCGCTTTAACTTTATGTTAACCTATCACCCGGGGTCTAAAAACATCAAGCCCGACGCTTTGTCACGGATTCACGACTGCTCTGGTCGCGACCCTATTCCTGAGCCACTAATCCTGGAAGCTCAGTTTGTGGCTCCCATTCAGTGGGACTGCGAGTCTGTTGTGCGGGAGGGATTGAAAAATGATCCCGGTCCTGATGGGGAGCTGCTGTTTATTTGTTCCTTTAGCATTGTGGTCCCAAGTTCTCCATTGGGAGCACTCTTCCCATCTGGCTGGTCATCCGTGTGTTCATCAGAGCAAGCTGTTCTTGGCCCAACATTTTGTGGCCCAGCATTATGGAGGACATCCGGGAGTTTGCAGCGGCATGCTGTATTTGCGCTAGGAACAAGACATCCCACCTCCCCCCCTCTGGTCTGCTGCGGCCGTTGCCCGTTGCTAAGCACCTGTGAAGCCAGATTGCTCTTGATTTTGTCACAGGGCTGTCTGTTTCGGAAGGCAACGCGGTCATCCTTGTTTTGGGTGACCGTTCTTCTACGGCTACCCACTTTATTGCGTTGCTCAAGCTGCCTTCGGCACGACAGACTGCCCTTCTTGTTGTGGACCATGTTTTCCAGCTGCATGGCATCCCTCAAGATGTGGTTTCTGACCGGGCCCTCAATTTACAGCCAAATTCTGGCATACGTTTTGCAGCCAGTTGGGGGCCATGGAGAGCCTTTCCTCGGGTTTCCACCCAGAGACTAACGGGCAGACTGAGCGAACCAACCAGTCTTTGGAGAATACTCATCGATATTTAGCAGCTGACAACCCATCTTCGTGGGGTCGATTTTTAGCATGGGTCGAATACTTCCACAATTCACTGGGTAACTCCTTCACAGATTTTTCCCCGTTTGAGGCTCAGTTGGGTTGTCAGCCTCCACCGTTTCCTGAGACTGACAGAGATTCAGAGGTTCCTTCGGTAAATTACTTTATTCAACGTTGTAGGTCAGTTTTGGCCAGGGCCTGTTCCTCCTTGTTGCACTCTGGACCGAAGAAAAAGACCGCCGCAGATAGAAGGCGCCGTTCAGCCCCATCTTATCTGGTTGGCCAAGGGGTCTGGCTTTCCACGGAGGACCTGCCATTGAGATTGGAGTCATGGAAATTGGCTCCCCGCTTCATTGGTCCTTTTAAGATTGTGCGAAGGATCAATCCGATCACAGTCCGGTTGAAGCTCTCTAGATCCTTACGGATTCACCCCTCTTTTCATGTCTCCAGGCTCAAACCGGTTAGCACTTGAGTCCTGGCTCCGGTCAACAAACCCCCGCCGCCGCCACAGATGACTGAAGGTGGGCCAGTTTACACTGAGTGTCGAATTTTAGCCGAGAGGCATGTGGGTCGTGGAGTTCAGTTTTTAGTAGATTGAGAGAGTCGTGGCGCTGAGGAGCGGTGCTGGGTCCCCTCTCGGGACATCCTGGATCCTACCCTTATTTCTGAATTCCATGAAGGGGGCTTTCTGGGAACTTCTGGGGCTGTTCCTTGGGGGGGGGGGGGGGGTCCTGTCATAGTTTGTGAGGTGTGCATGTTGTTTGGACCTTTCTTTGCGGCTCTCATCCCGAGTCGATATCGAATTTCTGGGCTGGGTTGATTGAGCTGGGGCGGCGCTTCCCCAGAATCTATATAAGCAGGACATCCAGCACGCCTCCTTCGCTAGAGTGTGTGTTTATAGCTTTGCATTATAGCCGAAGATATCTTTAGTCAGGTTTTGTTTGACTTTCTATCTTCTCATTGTTGGAGTTTCTTCTCCCTTTTTCTATCTCGCTTCGCTTCCATGGTTCGGACTATTATACGTCCTTTGGAAGGGCGAGAACTTGCATTTGGTCTATATTATTCTCTGTGTTTGTGCAACTCGCTTTCTCTTGGTCGTTGTGCTTGGCCTCGGTATACTATTGGCCATTACACAAACATGACAATGTCAGGAACAGGAAACTAACTTTATTTGATTCTTCACTGGTTTAAGACTGGCGTTTAACAGCAAGAAGATAGTCTGTCCACAGCAAGTATGAGAAAATGGCATCAGAATACAGCATACAGAATAGGGGAGACGGTTTCCGATGGGCCATGGGGACAAATGAGCCATATTTATGTTCAGAGTCTCTATCCTTTAAACGTCCCTTAGTACGTTCTACATAAAAACAACCACAAGGGCATACAAGATGATAAACAACGTAAGTAGAATTGCAATTAATAAAGTTTCTCTGAAAATACTTCATTCCTGTTTTTAGATCAATGAATGTTTTAGATTGAATGACATTTGAGCAGTAATTACAGGTGTTCCCAAGACACTTAAAAGGACCCGAAGGTGTCTTCAGCCATGCATCCTTTCCATGCCCTGGCAAGTAACTATGAACCAATTTGTCTCTAATAGTAAGAGCTTGTTTATAGGATATAATTGGTGGCTCAGAAAAAATAGCTCTCAATTTTGGATCACTTTTGGGATCAAATTCAGAACAGCAAAATAATTTACTTATTAATAGGCCAATGCTTTGCGTTGATTGAACTGGTCCATGTTCCAATGAAGCATGGACTTTCACTCTCGGTATTGTTATGGCCCCAATTTGTTATTACATTTATTACACAACAGCAACAGCAAGGGATGACAAACACAGTTATAACAACTAAAACACATTTAATTTTTAACAAAGACAAAGACTAATAACAACCTACAACTAAAGACCAAGATTGATAAATAAGAAAAAACAGAAATAATTACAGTCCCTTTTTGGTGGGGTGGCTTGGTGATGTCCTGGATGAAGAAAATGCTCAAACACAGGCAAAGAAATCCACAAAAGAAACGTCACAGGTCTTGAACAGAATGGCAGGTCTGGTCATCTTCTTGCAATTTCTCCTACTACTTTACTGTCTCAATTCTTTTCCTTATATACTCTTTTGCAGACTCCACCCACATTTAGACCTCTTGTTTTTTCATTTTCGGGGACTTGCCCCAGACATGACCAGGACATGTCTAAACATAGCTCCAGTCTGAGCTGAATAAAAAAAAGGTAAATACTGCCATCCAGTGGCCTATATTCACATTACACCTCCATTCCAAAAGGGAAAAATTTTGACTCATAAAGGCAACATTTTTCTTATCAATACAAAATGGTTAAGTGAACACTTGTCTATATATACATATAATACAATATTCAAATAAACACATGATATATATATACCTATTCAAACACGGGATAAGCAATCAGCAATTACATTGTCTGTACCCTTCACATGCTTAATTTCCAAGTCAAACTCCTGTAAAATCAAACTCCAATTCAACAATCTCCGATTCTTGTTTTTCATCTTACTCAAAAACATTAACGGATTGTGGTCAGTGTACACAATCATTGGCTTTTCCCCTGTACAAACATAAACTTCAAAGTGTTGTAAAGAAAGGACGAGAGCCAACAGTTCCTTCTCTATTGTGGAATAGTTCCTTTGGTGGCGATTGAACTTCCTGGAGAAGTATGCCACGGAATGCTCAATGTCATCAGAGTCACTTCTCTGTAGAAGCACAGATCCACAAGCTTGGTCGCTAGCATCGACCGCGATGGAGAAAGGTTTGTTGAAGTCAGGAGATTTGAGCACGGGGAAGTGACACAGCAGAGACTTCAGGCGATCGAAGGCTCTCTGACATGCATCATCCCAAGTGAACTTTACGCCTTTCTTCAGTTGGTTAGTTAGACTGAGAGCAATCTCAGCAAAGTTCTTGCAGAACTTGCGGTAGTACCCGATCATTCCAAGGAAGCGGCGCAAAGCTTTTTTGTTGTCAGGAACTGGAAAGTCCATGATGGCTTGGACTTTAGCATTTATGGGTGCCACCTTACCCTGGCCTATGACGTAGCCAAGATAGGTGACAGTAGCACAACCAAAGTCACTCTTGTTCAGGTTAACAGTCAGGTTAGCCTGGGTCAGGTGCTGGAACAACGTCTCTACATCTTTCAGATGTTCTTCCCAGGAGTCACTCCATGTGATCAGGTCATCGATGTATGCACCCGTGTGTGGCAATCCGGCGATTGTAGACTGTATCATCCTTTGGAATGTGGCTGGGGCATTTTTCATCCCAAAGGGTAGGACTTCATACTGGTACAACCCAGATGATGTGGCAAAAGCAGAGATGCTCTTGGCCCTCTCAGTTAAAGGCACACACCAATAACTCTTCAATAAATCAATCTTGGTCAGAAACTTTGCTTGCCCTACTCTATAAATACAATCATCAATCCTAGGTATTGGAAACACATCAGCTCTAGTTACAGCATTGACTTTGCGATAATCTGTACAGAATCTAGTACTTCCATCAGGTTTTGGAACTAGCACACAGGGTGAACTCCAATCTGAGTTGGAGGGTCTGATAATATCATGTTCTAACATGTACTCAACCTCTTTCTCAGCAATCTTTCTCTTTTCAGGATTCATCCGGTACGGATGCTGTTTAATTGGTTTGGCATCACCAACATCTACATCATGAGAGGCTATAGAAACTCTCTTTGGAACATCAGGAAACAGATCCTCATATTTCTTGATCAACCTCTCAAACTGATCTCTCTGTGAGGGTTCTAAGTGCTGGAGTTTTACATCAAGATTTTGCAACACTTCAGAATTTGACAATTTACATGAAAGAACTTCAGCTTTAATTCTAGGTTCATCATCTTGAAACTCCCCCTCATCTTCACAAATCTCGGCCATAGGAGAATCTGAAGTGACAGCTGCAACCCTAGCATTTCTGTCATGATAAGGCTTCAGCATGTTAATGTGACACAATTGTTTTGGTTTTCTCCTATCTGGAGTCTTCACAATGTAATTGAGATCATTGAGTTTTGTCAGAATTTCATAAGGACCATGAAATCTAGCCTGCAATGGATTGGACTGCAAGGGAAACAACACAAGGACCTTGTCTCCTGGTTTAAACTCACGGCTTCTAGCCTTATGATCATACCAAGTTTTCATTTTTCCCTGACTTGATTTCAAGTTCTCTTTGGCTAGGTCACAAACTGCACGCAGTCTTTCTTTGAACTTGCTAACATAGTCTAACAGACTGATGTGCGGCTCTTCCTCTTGCCATTGTTCACTCAATAATAGCAAAGGTCCTCTCACTTCATGACTAAACACTAGCTCAAATGGACTGAATCCAGTAGACTCCTGCACTGCTTCTCTAGCTGCAAACAACAGCAAATGAACACCTTCATCCCAGTCTTTCTCATGGTCATAACAATAAGTCCTCATCATTGTCTTGAGAGTGGAATGAAACCGCTCTAAGGCACCCTGACTTTCTGGATGATAGGCACTAGAAAGAATCTGCTTTGCACCTAGTTCATACACAACCTGCTGAAACAATCCTGAAGTGAAATTGCTACCCTGGTCTGACTGAATTTCCCTGGGAAGGCCAAACAACGTGAAGAACTTTATCAAAGCCTTTGAGATTGCAGTTGCCTTGATGTTACGTAGAGGTATGGCTTCGGGGAATCTGGTAGATGCACACATGATTGTCAACAAGTACTGATTTCCAGATCTAGTCTTGGGTAATGGACCAACACAATCAACAATGACCTGAGAGAATGGCTCCCCAAATGCTGGGATAGGCTGCAATGGAGCTACAGGTGGGTCTAACTGGTGTTTTCCAACTACCTGACAAGTGTGACAGGTTTTGCAAAAGTTGGAAACGTCTTTTCGAAGCCCAGGCCAAAAGAAGTGTTTCATGATCTTATCAACAGTCTTGTTAACACCAAGATGACCTCCTAAAGGTAAACTATGAGCCATTGTTAAGATCTCATTCCTGTAGACCTTCGGAACAACAATTTGCCTGACCACTGCCCAATCTGCATTGGCAGGGATATCAGGAGGGCGCCACTTCCACATCAACACACCATCCTTGAGATAATACCCAACTGGAACTGCGTCTATTTCTTTATCAGGAAGGGCTCTCCTCCTTAGTGCACAAATTTCAGGATCATTAGTTTGCTCCTCAATCAACCGCTTTCTGGACAGAGACAAGTCTCCAGACACATCAGAATCACCAAACCCATCTGGCTGGCTGAACAATGAACTGATAAAAGTATCTGATAAGTTCTCAAATGGAGAAACCAAAGTAGGCCAATCAGAGTCATGAGGCGAACCACCTGAGTCCTGACTATTCAATGTGCTGGACGGCACCACATCATCTTCTTCTTTAGCCTTCTTGGCCATAGCACGAGTCACTGCGCAAGAAGGATACAGAGATGGGTCCTCATCTCCATCTTCAGTGCTCGGCTGTGAAGTAAGATGTACAGGGGGAATTACTTTGCCCCCAGCCAGGTCATTGCCTAGCAACAGAGAAACACCCTTTATAGGTAGACTTGACATAAGTCCCACCTTTACCTGTCCTGTAACTAAATCTGACTTCAAGAATATAGAGCGCAGGGGTACAGATACAGTCCTCCCTTCAATACCTTGTACAAGTATGAAATCCCCTGAAGCGGTCTCATCACGTAACTCCAAGGAGTCCATCAACAAAAGTGACTGAGAAGCTCCGGTATCCCTTAGGATATATATGGGGACAGGAGTAGTATGCTCATTCAGAACCACAAATCCCTCTGACACAAATGGAAGAAATTCCTCCCTCACGAAGTCAGCTGTATCAGGCTTTTTAGCCCCACAAGAAGCAGGCAATTTAGCAGATTGGTTATCTACTACAGGGGTTTCTAACCTTGTTTTCACAAAGGCATTTGGTTTGGTTTCCTTTTCTTTTTCTTTCTTAGCTTTAAGGAACCAACAGTTAGTTGTAACATGACCAGATTTCTTGCAATAACTGCAAACTAGACCACTTTTGTCACTGTCAGCTTTCACACTTTGATCAGACCTGTTACTGGATTTCTGAGCACCATCACCAGATTTGTCTTTGTCTTTGGGTGAGGAATCTTGGGTATCACCATAACCCTTTTTCTGAAATTGGGACCATCTATTATTACTGCTCGACTGAAATTTGGACTTATGTGTGAGAACATATTCATCTGCAAATTTGGCAGCTGATTGCAAATTCAGTGCTTGCTTCTCATTAAGGTAGGTCTTAACATCATCTTTAACACAGTTCTTGAATTCTTCAACTAACACCATCTCTTTTAGTGAGTTGAAATCATCCTTGACCTCCATAGAAGTACACCAGCGCTCAAAGCAAACCTGCTTTTCATTAGCAAATTCAACATAAGTCTGATTTTCAAATTTCTTCAGACCTCTGAATTTCTGTCGGTAAGCCTCTGGAACCAACTCATAAGCTCTCAAAATAACCTTTTTGACAACCTCATAACCAGAGGAATCATCTGCAGACAAAGCCGAATAGGCTTGTTGAGCTTTACCCTTGAGGACAGTTTGCAACATCAGAGGCCAGTGTTCCTTTGGCCACTGGCAACTCTTTGCTACCTTTTCAAAACACTGGAAATAGTTGTCAACATCCTTTTCCGAAAATGGAGGCACCAGTTTTACCTCCTGGCTAGCCCGAAATTTATTTTCAGTTTGAATTTTTATTTTTAGTTGCCATTGGAGTCTTTCTTCTCTATCGAATTTCTCTAATTCAAAATCTCTCTGTCTTGCAAATTTTTCTAACTCAAATTCTTTTTCCTCCCTTTCTATTTTCTCTTCTCTTGCTAATTTTTCTAACTCAAACTGCCTTTGTTTTTCTTTTTCTTCCCTTTTAAATTCTCTTTGCTTTTCTTTTTCCTCCCTTTCTTTTTCTCTTTCCTCCCTTTCAATCTCTAGCATTTTTAATTTAAGTTCCATTTCTATATTTGGATTTTCCACTGGAAACTGTTCCAGATCTCTGGGTGCAAACACATTTTCATCAATGTAATATTCAACTATCTCTCTAGCCACTCTTGCTTTTCGCATGGCTGGTTTTACCTCTGTCAGCTCCAAATGTCTGCATATTTCCAACAGTTCTGTCTTTTTAAAAGACTTCAAAACCCCTACGGTTGGTGATGCCAAGAAATCATCCATTGCTGTTGTCAATATATATGTATTCAATTAAAAAAAAATCAATTTTACAATTTGAAATGTTAGATTTTCAATAAATTACTCACAAAATGGTCTTTTCCGGACGAGCCCCCAATTTGTTATGGCCCCAATTTGTAATTAGATTTTCAACGCAACAGCAACAGCAAGGGATGACAGACACAGTTTTAACAACTAAAACACATTTAATTTTTAACAAAGACAAAGACTAATAACAACCTACAACTAAAGACCAAGATTGATAAATAAGAAAAAACAGAAATAATTACAGTCCCTTTTTGGTGGGGTGGCTTGGTGATGTCCTGGATGAAGAAAATGCTCAAACACAGGCAAAGAAATCCACAAAAGAAACGTCACAGGTCTTGAACAGAATGGCAGGTCTGGTCATCTTCTTGCAATTTCTCCTACTACTTTACTGTCTCAATTCTTTTCCTTATATACTCTTTTGCAGACTCCACCCACATTTAGACTTTTTTTTTTTTTTTTTTTTCCCTCTGGGACCTTCCCCTCTCAGACATGCCTAAACCATGCCCAAACCTAGCTCGAGACTGGTCTTGCCCCAGACATGACCAGGACATGTCTAAACATAGCTCCAGTCTGAGCTGAATAAAAAAAAGGTAAATACTGCCATCCAGTGGCCTATATTCACATTACAGTATTGTGTGCGTTGATAAAAAAAAAAAAGTGGCCCTCGGCAGTTCAATGGGCTATAAAAAGAGTGCGGCTCCAGCTATTTGCCTGAGAGTCGACAGGTACGCAATTTTGAATCAGGTTGATTTATATACAGCAAATATGCGTCCAGATGAATGAATGTCATTTTACCTAATCAGGGAGAACAAGCAGCACCTGTTAAGTTTGTAGTGCTCTCGAAGTGAACCTTCTGTTATGAAATTGACTGAGAACAGGTCAGGACTAATAATTGTTTTAAACGGATGTTTTGTGCACCCCAATTCTCTGTTCTTTTTCCAGAACTGTAGGCCTACTGAATTTTGCCCATGATTTAATCGCTGTTAGATCGCATATGGAGAGAAACTGTGTCTTCAGTGCAAATCACGATGATTGGAAAACGCATCAATAAAGGAAAATGATTGAGAACTAGCTGGGACTAATTATTGTCATAACTGGGCGTGTCTGTGCCCTCTCCAATTCCCTGTTCTAGCGCCGGGCCTGGTATATCATACAAGCATTCCTATTTTACAGGTCCATTATGCAGTTAAATCCCAGTCTTGGTGGGTGTTTTCAACATAATGACACACTATTGCATTTGGAAATTTACAGTAACATTTTGAAAAAGATGTGTTCAGATTTTTTAGGTTCAGTCAGCGCCTGAGTAATACTGCCCTCCAGAGGAAGACTTTATGTCAACACCTGGTATTGGGGAATGAAGAAGCATAATATTAAATCAGGTACTACACATTCTACCTTAAGAATGAATTTTTGTCATTTTAAAAAATAATAACAGTATTGAAGCCAAAAGTTTTTGTTTCTACTTTTTGTTTGTCTGAAAACACGGAGAGATGATGCCATTTAAACTTCCATCACAACTTTCTTTGAAAATCCATCAAGGAAATCATTCCCATGCCAATGTCTGTAGCCTCTTTTACCACACCTGAAGTAGGAGCGGAGTCGGACAAAGTATTTGGTGGCATTTGTTTGTCGGTTTTCTGTCAGCAATTTTGAGCAAAAATAGTTTGATAAGCTACATTTTTGGGAAAGGTCTGCAGTGGTACTAGGGTCACCTGCTTACATTTCAGTTCAGTGATTATATTCAAGCTTTTAATCTGGGTCAAAACCAAAGCATTCTCAAGCAATTCAAAATGAGTTTTTTTCATGAAATGGTAAAATGTCTCATTTTCAACATCTGTTATGTTGTCTATGTTCTTGTGTGAATAAAATGTGGGTTTATGAAATTTGCATTCTGCAATCATTTGAGATCATTGCATTCTGTTTTTATTCACAATTTACGCAACACCAAAACTATTTTGGAATTGGGGTTTGATTTGCCCACGGCGTTCACATCGAGCTGAAGCCCTCAGTATTTTCACTTCTGAAAGACTTTTTTATTCCCAATTGTGTTACTGACCAATATGCCTCTCAACCTAATTAGCTGTGAGATGTACCACCAGGTGTGCTTCATTCACATAGTGCAACTTTTCTAGTCTATTGTTGCCACTGTCCCAACTTTTTTGAAACACATTGCTCCCATCAAATTCAAAATGTACAGATATTTTTCAAAAACAATATAATTTCTCAGGTTGTCTTTGAACTATTTTCTATAAAATTAATGGCTTAACTGATTTTGCAAATCATTGCATTCTTATTTATTTTCTTTTTACACAGTGTCCCAACTTTTGTGGACATGGTGCTGTCTATTGCCACTAGGAGATAACAGGCCCTGAACATAGATGAAACTTTTCTGCAAGACTCTACAATCATGGGGAGACCTAGGGTACCCCATAAATTCATACAACGAATTTACAGAGAGGGCCACAGAATAGCATTTTAATTGACAGATAAATCTTTATATTAATGTGGCACCATCTTTTGGCTGTTCCAGGTGGCTTTATTCATATAGGACACTCATTTATGGCTCCCACACCTGTCCAGAATGCATTGTCCAGCCAGCTGGCAGAGCCCCTCTCCAGTAGCTTTCAGACACCCTGAATAGGGAATTGGATAACTTTTGGAGAGAGGGGCATTATGTTGTGCTATGACATGAAACAACCCGTGAGCTTTGCTGTGTGTGTGTGTGTGTGTGTGTGTGTGTGTGCACGTGCATGTGGGGTGGGGGGGAATGAAAATGTAGATTGCCCTCTTGTTCCCCCCATATGTTGCAGTGTTTCACTCTTGAAATGTTGGCTGTTAATAAAACACCTTTCCTAAGTTCTGTCCAAAGTTTGTTTTCTCTTGACACCTAGCGGCTCAAATTGGAAACTAATTATTTCAATTTAAAATATTTACGTGGTGTGGAGAATGACTGAATAGTAATACAATTTCACTGAGATTAATGAATGAATGAAGAATATGTTGCATAAAATGAGTTGGTTTACAATAAAATTTTGCGTGAGTTATATTAGTTCAAGCAAATATGAAAACGTAGGCTAATGTTAATTACTTTAAACTAGCTAGCTGAATTATTGCCCACAGAAATGGCATCAGTGTTGACAAGATGAATGTCCCATGGAGAACTGTCCTCACATCACCTATCCAAATGGCTGGCCTTTGTGTCCATTTGGAGTGATTATTGATCGCCACTTTTATCCTGCAGCCAAACCTTTTTCCATTTTGAACAAAACCCCACGAAAACTACCATAGCGACAGCAGCAATTAACAGTTCAACATTTGATGTCTAACCGCTGGTTAACAGTGAGAAAATAATGTGCAGGAACGCTGTTATTTACCAAGCAAGAACATCACTTCATTAGGTTGCTTGCACACTGAATATCCATCGAAGCACTAAATATCTATGTATTCTCTCCAGACTTATGAACAAAATCAAAAATGAGAATTCAGCTTAAGTGATTAGCTATATATCAACTAATTGTATGCGCATTTACTGAGTAATTTCACAACGTCAGCTGCATTCCCTCAGCTTTAGCAGAGCATCATCGAGTAAAACAGAATGGTGAAGGTAATGGGTCAGATGTCACCAAGAAGTGCCCGTGCATCCTATAATGTCCACAACTTCGGGCCGGTTCATACTCTACGCAAGGTATGCGAGCGCGAACGCAAGGCAACGCATCAAGCAATGCAAGGTAGCCATCCTGCGCCCTTGCATCGCAAAGTGTGTCGTCCAAATGTATGTCCGTGAGATTCCAGTGGGGAAGATAAAGCAAATAATGCAGCATACGCTATGTTCAACACACCAAAAAAAAAAAAAGAATGAGGAGGCGAAGAAGAAGACTTTGCTTCCCCCTAATGCGGTGGTTCCCAAAGTGGGGGGTGCGAATTTTTTCCCCCCCACTAGAGTTCCGGACACCAACAGAAAATTATTTGCATACAGTCCATTCGCTCCCCAGAATTCTGCGATTACATCGTAAATGCCCGCCTTACTCTCAACATAACTGTTCGCCAAATCATTCGTCTAGCCTGCCATTTTAATTAATAATTTGATATGAATGTATTTGTTCAAATATTTGAAGCTGGTAAAATGAGCTGGTTACAATCAATGTAGTCTCGCGATACCCAACTCATTGCTTTTTATCCTGCACTGATCTGGCATATTCATAATAAACTACCCACTGAGCAATAGACGTCTAATAGTCGTCTAGTCTAAATATAGACGTCTAAAAAACTTTCATTTCTGCACCATTATTACACCATTTTTAGACGCGCGACATGGTGCTGTCTATTGCCACTAGGAGATAACAGGCCCTGAACATAGATGAAACTTTTCTGCAAGACTCTACAATCATGGGGAGACCTAGGGTACCCCATAAATTCATACAACGAATTTACAGAGAGGGCCACAGAATAGCATTTTAATTGACAGATAAATCTTTATATTAATGTGGCACCATCTTTTGGCTGTTCCAGGTGGCTTTATTCATATAGGACACTCATTTATGGCTCCCACACCTGTCCAGAATGCATTGTCCAGCCAGCTGGCAGAACCCCTCTCCAGTAGCTTTCAGACACCCTGAATAGGGAATTGGATAACTTTTGGAGAGAGGGGCATTATGTTGTGCTATGACATGAAACAACCCGTGAGCTTTGCTGTGTGTGTGTGTGTGTGTGTGTGTGTGTGTGTGTGCACGTGCATGTGGGGTGGGGGGGAATGAAAATGTAGATTGCCCTCTTGTTCCCCCCATATGTTGCAGTGTTTCACTCTTGAAATGTTGGCTGTTAATAAAACACCTTTCCTAAGTTCTGTCCAAAGTTTGTTTTCTCTTGACACCTAGCGGCTCAAATTGGAAACTAATTATTTCAATTTAAAATATTTACGTGGTGTGGAGAATGACTGAATAGTAATACAATTTCACTGAGATTAATGAATGAATGAAGAATATGTTGCATAAAATGAGTTGGTTTACAATAAAATTTTGCGTGAGTTATATTAGTTCAAGCAAATATGAAAACGTAGGCTAATGTTAATTACTTTAAACTAGCTAGCTGAATTATTGCCCACAGAAATGGCATCAGTGTTGACAAGATGAATGTCCCATGGAGAACTGTCCTCACATCACCTATCCAAATGGCTGGCCTTTGTGTCCATTTGGAGTGATTATTGATCGCCACTTTTATCCTGCAGCCAAACCTTTTTCCATTTTGAACAAAACCCCACGAAAACTACCATAGCGACAGCAGCAATTAACAGTTCAACATTTGATGTCTAACCGCTGGTTAACAGTGAGAAAATAATGTGCAGGAACGCTGTTATTTACCAAGCAAGAACATCACTTCATTAGGTTGCTTGCACACTGAATATCCATCGAAGCACTAAATATCTATGTATTCTCTCCAGACTTATGAACAAAATCAAAAATGAGAATTCAGCTTAAGTGATTAGCTATATATCAACTAATTGTATGCGCATTTACTGAGTAATTTCACAACGTCAGCTGCATTCCCTCAGCTTTAGCAGAGCATCATCGAGTAAAACAGAATGGTGAAGGTAATGGGTCAGATGTCACCAAGAAGTGCCCGTGCATCCTATAATGTCCACAACTTCGGGCCGGTTCATACTCTACGCAAGGTATGCGAGCGCGAACGCAAGGCAACGCATCAAGCAATGCAAGGTAGCCATCCTGCGCCCTTGCATCGCAAAGTGTGTCGTCCAAATGTATGTCCGTGAGATTCCAGTGGGGAAGATAAAGCAAATAATGCAGCATACGCTATGTTCAACACACCAAAAAAAAAAAAAGAATGAGGAGGCGAAGAAGAAGACTTTGCTTCCCCCTAATGCGGTGGTTCCCAAAGTGGGGGGTGCGAATTTTTTCCCCCCCACTAGAGTTCCGGACACCAACAGAAAATTATTTGCATACAGTCCATTCGCTCCCCAGAATTCTGCGATTACATCGTAAATGCCCGCCTTACTCTCAACATAACTGTTCGCCAAATCATTCGTCTAGCCTGCCATTTTAATTAATAATTTGATATGAATGTATTTGTTCAAATATTTGAAGCTGGTAAAATGAGCTGGTTACAATCAATGTAGTCTCGCGATACCCAACTCATTGCTTTTTATCCTGCACTGATCTGGCATATTCATAATAAACTACCCACTGAGAAATAGACGTCTAATAGTCGTCTAGTCTAAATATAGACGTCTAAAAAACTTTCATTTCTGCACCATTATTACACCATTTTTAGACGCGCGACATGGTGCTGTCTATTGCCACTAGGAGATAACAGGCCCTGAACATAGATGAAACTTTTCTGCAAGACTCTACAATCATGGGGAGACCTAGGGTACCCCATAAATTCATACAACGAATTTACAGAGAGGGCCACAGAATAGCATTTTAATTGACAGATAAATCTTTATATTAATGTGGCACCATCTTTTGGCTGTTCCAGGTGGCTTTATTCATATAGGACACTCATTTATGGCTCCCACACCTGTCCAGAATGCATTGTCCAGCCAGCTGGCAGAACCCCTCTCCAGTAGCTTTCAGACACCCTGAATAGGGAATTGGATAACTTTTGGAGAGAGGGGCATTATGTTGTGCTATGACATGAAACAACCCGTGAGCTTTGCTGTGTGTGTGTGTGTGTGTGTGTGTGTGTGTGTGCACGTGCATGTGGGGTGGGGGGGAATGAAAATGTAGATTGCCCTCTTGTTCCCCCCATATGTTGCAGTGTTTCACTCTTGAAATGTTGGCTGTTAATAAAACACCTTTCCTAAGTTCTGTCCAAAGTTTGTTTTCTCTTGACACCTAGCGGCTCAAATTGGAAACTAATTATTTCAATTTAAAATATTTACGTGGTGTGGAGAATGACTGAATAGTAATACAATTTCACTGAGATTAATGAATGAATGAAGAATATGTTGCATAAAATGAGTTGGTTTACAATAAAATTTTGCGTGAGTTATATTAGTTCAAGCAAATATGAAAACGTAGGCTAATGTTAATTACTTTAAACTAGCTAGCTGAATTATTGCCCACAGAAATGGCATCAGTGTTGACAAGATGAATGTCCCATGGAGAACTGTCCTCACATCACCTATCCAAATGGCTGGCCTTTGTGTCCATTTGGAGTGATTATTGATCGCCACTTTTATCCTGCAGCCAAACCTTTTTCCATTTTGAACAAAACCCCACGAAAACTACCATAGCGACAGCAGCAATTAACAGTTCAACATTTGATGTCTAACCGCTGGTTAACAGTGAGAAAATAATGTGCAGGAACGCTGTTATTTACCAAGCAAGAACATCACTTCATTAGGTTGCTTGCACACTGAATATCCATCGAAGCACTAAATATCTATGTATTCTCTCCAGACTTATGAACAAAATCAAAAATGAGAATTCAGCTTAAGTGATTAGCTATATATCAACTAATTGTATGCGCATTTACTGAGTAATTTCACAACGTCAGCTGCATTCCCTCAGCTTTAGCAGAGCATCATCGAGTAAAACAGAATGGTGAAGGTAATGGGTCAGATGTCACCAAGAAGTGCCCGTGCATCCTATAATGTCCACAACTTCGGGCCGGTTCATACTCTACGCAAGGTATGCGAGCGCGAACGCAAGGCAACGCATCAAGCAATGCAAGGTAGCCATCCTGCGCCCTTGCATCGCAAAGTGTGTCGTCCAAATGTATGTCCGTGAGATTCCAGTGGGGAAGATAAAGCAAATAATGCAGCATACGCTATGTTCAACACACCAAAAAAAAAAAAAGAATGAGGAGGCGAAGAAGAAGACTTTGCTTCCCCCTAATGCGGTGGTTCCCAAAGTGGGGGGTGCGAATTTTTTCCCCCCCACTAGAGTTCCGGACACCAACAGAAAATCATTTGCATACAGTCCATTCGCTCCCCAGAATTCTGCGATTACATCGTAAATTCCCGCCTTACTCTCATCATAACTGTTCGCCAAATCATTCATCTAGCCTGCCATTTTCATTAATAATTTGATATGAATGTATTTGTTCAAATATTTGAAGCTGGTAAAATGAGCTGGTTACAATCAATGTAGTCTCGCGATACCCAACTCATTGCTTTTTATCCTGCACTGATCTGGCATATTCATAATAAACTACCCACTGAGCAATAGACGTCTAATAGTCGTCTAGTCTAAATATAGACGTCTAAAAAACTTTCATTTCTGCACCATTATTACATCATTTTTAGACGCGGCGTCTTGGTGATGTTTAGACGTCTATTAGACGTATATTAGACCTAAAAACGCTCGCTGGGTAGTAAGTGACACCGAACAAAATCTGATGAATACAAAGCAGAAATAACCGAGATTACGTCATCTTATTCTCGATAATATGAATGCTCTGTAGGCCCACAGATTATTTTTATCTAGCCCAGCAACTGAACGTCACAAACATGTCGGCACTTCGCTGTCGGCTGTTAATATAGGTTGATTATGGCGCTTTCTCTCTGCATCATAGAAACATAATTTTAAGTAGACGGCTATACTCAGGCAGAGGGGTGTGATACAGCCTAATGACTTTATACTTTAAAAGAGGTTTTGAATTATTACATTTTCCTTAATTGGAAAATTACTGTGGCAGTTTCCCAACCTGCCAATCGTTTTTAATGTTACCAGCTAGCCTAGACAAAAATCATCTGTTTAGAGCATTCATATTCTCTATAATAAGCTGACGCGATTTAACTTAAAAGTGCGAGGCCAGTGAAGAGAGAAAAATGTAACTGTCTCGAGACACTCCTTCAGCGGTCCGGCACAAGGTCGCTGATTGGCTGTATGCAAGTAAGTTTCTGTTGGTGTCCGGAAAATGCATATTAGCAACCCAGCGAGCATTTTTATGTTTAATATACGTCTAACAGACGTCTAAACATCACCAAGACGCCGCGTCTAAAAATGGTGTAATAATGGTGCAGAAATGAAAGTTTTTTAGACGTCTATATTTAGACTAGACATCAATTAGACGTCTAAACAACGTCTATGTATAGACGTGTGTCTATATATAGACGTCTAAACAACGTCTATGTATAAACGTGTCTATATACAGACGTCTAAATGACGTCTATATATAGACACATGTCTATATATAGACGTTGAAACAACCGCTAATAGACGACTAAACAGACACGTCTATTTACAGACGAGGTTTATACGTTCATATTTAGACCTAATCTATGCGAGGGTTATAGACTATAAACATCCGACTAGAGACGCAAAGGTACCCTCGTGCTTGTTATGACATGCTGAAAGCCTTTGATGACAACGGAAGTACAAACTGGGTATCCCATGTAAGAATGTTGCTATTTTCTACAAGGTTTTCTTATGTTTGCATAGAACAAGATTGTGGCGATGATAATTCCTTTTTAATGTATTTTAAACAACGATGCATTGACATTGATTCAAAATTGGAATATGAAAATTCTAGTTTTCTTACATGTTACAGCTCTTTCAAATCCCTATTAGTACCAGAATTGTACATTACTTGTGGTTTAACTAAAAATCTAGTAAGAATGCTGATTAAATTTTGATGTCAATCCAATAAACTTCGAATACAAAGCCAGCGATATAATAAGTCAATTGTTCCTCCAAGTGAGCTCTTATGTACTAAATGTAATTTACAGGAAATTGAAGATGAATATCACTTCTTACTCATATGTCCATTTTACACTTCATGGAGATCTGTATATATCCCATCATATTACTACTGTTTTCCTTCACAAGATAAGTTTATAAATCTCATGCATACTGAAAGTGTACATGTTGTAAAGCAATTAGCTATTTTCTTAAAACATAATCTTCCTTAAAATGAAACTGTGATAAGCATGTCTCTGTATAATCCACACATGAAGTCTCGTACTCTGGGCCACAAGGCCTGTAATCCTAAATAAAATGATTTGATTTGATTTATCAGCAACTATGAAAGTCGATAATAAAATTGTACATTAATACTTATTTATACAGATTTAGTAATTAAGTATTCACAAGCGACCTTAAAAAGCTCCAAAATGATATTCGGACCAAATCTATACAAGGGTTATAGACTACAGACATTTACTAGACGACTATTAAAAACGATAATAAAATTGTACGTGAATAATTACTAAATCTGTATAAATAAGTAAGTATTCACAAACAACCTTTAAAAGCCCCAAAATGATATTTGGACCAATCTTACAGACCAAACTTTGCTTGTTGTCCGTACCTTGATGGATGTGTTAATGTATCCAGGCTGATCTGACAGTTAATTAGCATAATGTTGGTTCTCTGTCATCATTATAGAAGAGCATCAATAAAAAGTGTAATAGAATGAAAAACATTAAATTGTTAAGAATATATTTTTACTCTCATTCTGTCTATACAATATAAAATATATAAATATATAAAGTACATCATTTGGCAAACAGTACAAAGAACAGTGCACAAATAAATTTTAAAACAATCTGTGTAAACAGTAGAACAAATAACTTTTAAACAACAAAGTCAGGAACAGTGCAAAAACAATTAACTTCTTATTTTTTAAACCCCCCTCCACCAGATCGGGCCGGCGCCTGCTTAAAATGTTCGCCCATTGCCGTGTGGATCTGTGGTTCTGGTTGTGCCACTGAATGTCTTCTGGACAGCTTCTGCAATTGTGGAAGGGGAGGGGGGGGGAGGATAAGATGATGAAGAAGAAGAGAGAATCAGAACCAAACTATTGTCTCAACAAGTTACAGGTAACCTGGGTGAAATTTTTGGTTTGTGCAAGCTTTGCATTAGACTTGGAGCATTAGACAATGCATTGATGCAACAGGACCCCAACTCAATATTAAATTGATTTTCTTCAATTAAAACTAAGATTCATTATAGTAAAATTACATCCATTGATGGTTGACAGAAGCCGGGAAATGTTAATTGTATAGAAATAATTACATAATGGCATCCAAATACATTTCATTACTGAAATCTAATACTAAAAGGTTTGGAAAAAAATGTTTAATAGAAGCGCATAAAAATGGCTCCTTCGAAACGTTTGAGAGAACGTGAATACAGCCCATAAGTCACATTTTCACAAAAGAAATGTAGTTATGTCTTAATGTGCTTAGTAAAACTAAACCCAGTCGGTTTGTAAACTGCCCAACAACAATGCTAAACAAACGGGCCTTCGCCCGCTGCTTGCAACGCTTTGGCTCGGCCCTACAAATGCTATGCTGGCTAACTGGCTGGAAAGGGCCTGAATACGACCAGGAAACTGCCTCTTGTGCAACTGCATCAAAACAACGTCGAATTTAGGCCATTTTTTCTTTCCAGTATAGCATTTTTTTATCTTCAATAGTGCGGGGAGAAGCGACAAGTTTAACCAAACATTTTGCCAGTACATTTCTTCCCATTAAGTTAAAAAAAAAAACTCAGAACAAAAGGGCCTTCGCCCGCTGCTTGCAGCGCGTCGGGTCGGGCCCTAAGGAGTAGCAACAAGTAGGCCTCATCCTAACAAACACGCTGCTAAACTGATGCATGACGGTGAAAGATTTTCTAAGATTTACAAATTAAACATTTAAAGTAACCTGTCCTTAAACACTTACCTCTGTTTACGTGGAAAACTGACGAATTTTTACACTCCTTACACTCGGAAGCATGACTGAAGTGTACACTCAGGAGCAGAGGAGGGCACAGCATGCAAGTGTGCGACTTGAGACAGCCTCTATGTATTAAGGGCTCTGCACATCATAAAAACGAAGCTGTGCGCAAGGTAGCCCATGTATATGCTTACTTGGCAACTATTTTATTTAAGACATTGGTCTCACATTTTTCCTTCACTATGAAATTATGGAAATAAAAGGCATTCAAACAAACACCAAATTGACATGTAAGGACAGGCAGTGGGTAGAAAACTGTTTTATTCCCAATAGCACTTGAAAAATCTTCATACTTTACCTGAAACTTCATCACATATGGGGCAGAATTTTTTCCATGTAAAGCCTCCAGTGTATTGAATGGCCTAGAAGCTCCTCCACCCCTGCCGCAGGTAATCATATCGAACAATATAGACAGAAAATATTTTATAAATATCATGATTTGGGGAAGAGGGCCCTAACCCTTCCATAAATAATAAATGTTTCTGTGTTTTTGAGCGATAGTAGTTAGTGAGGTTTATGGCCCGTAGCCTTTTTCATGCTTTCATGCTGGTAAAGGTAGTGTGGCTCATTGTTTATAATATCACTGCATAAAGTTTAGTGCACTGGTTCCCAAAATCTTTAGGTCCAAAACACCTCTGTAAATAAGGTTGCCTCCATGAATGTGAAAACATTAATAATGCACCTCAAGCTCTCACCCAAGTCATTTTTCATGTGTCTATGAATTTACATTACTTTTGGACTGTACAACCCCAATTAGTTGGGAAATAGTTGGGACAAAGTGTGAATTGTGAATAAGATCAAAACGCAATGACTTTCAAATCACACCAGCCAGTATTTTATTCACAATAGAACAGAGATAATATAGCAAATGTTGAAACTGAGAAATTTTACAATTTTATCCACGAAATGAGCTCATTTCAAATTTGGTGGCTTCTACTGGTATCAAAAAAGTTGGGACAGGGGTCTGTTCACCATGGTGTAGCATCCCCTCTTCTTTTTAACACAGAGTGGAGGCATCTGGGCATTGAGGAGACAAGTTTATTGAGTTTAGCCATTAAAATTTGATCCCACTCAATACAGGCTTCCAGCTCCTGGAGAGTTTTTGATCTCCTTTGATAGTCTTTTGTTTAATTATGCTCAAAATGTTCTCAATTAGTGAAAGGTCAGGACTGCAGACAGGCCAGTTCAGCACATGGACTCTTCTAATACGAGGCCATGCTGTTGTCTGCTGAAATACACAAGGCCTTCTTTACAATAGATGTCGTCTGGAGGGGAGCATATGTTGCTCTAAAAACTTTAATATATACCTTTCAGCATTCATGGTGTTTTTTAAAACATGCAAGTGTCCCACACCATATGCACTAATGCATCCCCATATCATCGGAGATGCTGGCTTTTGAACCGAATGCTGATAACAGGAGGACTGGTCTTTCTCCTCTTTAGGCCAGAGGACACAATGCCCATGATTTCCAGCAAGAATGTCAAATTTGGACTCCTCTGACCACAGGACATGTTGCCACATTGCCACTGATATATATATATATATATATATATATATATATATAATCACTACAGGCATCTATTCCATCCAAATATCACATCTTTTCATTTTTAGAATTAAAAAAAAAAATTTATTTCTGCCAGTTTTGTTGCCAATACAACTTCCCATTCAAAGATAATACATACAATGAAAATGAAGTTTGACTCCACTGGAGCAGATTTATTAAAAAACAACAACAAAAAAATATATAAATGCAAAGGCAATGTGGAAAAAGTAAAGAAATCTAAGAAAAGTAAGAATAACAAAAACCCCAGCGATTACTTGTACAAGGAAATTGTGATTATTTCCCAAAAAAATTAACCATGACCAGGAATCAAACCTTCAGACTCTCCCTTGGAGCGCGGCATTTTAATCATTAGGCTACGCCAACTGACAATGATTCTGTGGTCAAATGGCCCATGTAATGAATGGGTAAAGAAAATACGTACTGTACTGTTGTAGTCTTAGTATTTGTGCGAAATAGAGCAAAGATTCTGACAGAAAACAACTTTGAAAATGAATGTTGAATATTTAGCAGATAATTATTCGGACAATACCTCAAACAAGTTAGTTATGTGTTTATATTGTCGTGCTATTCAAGAACATGCAAATGTCCCATGGACTCAGTTTGACGCACTGGGAATGCAAGGCTGTAGCTCAGGCTAGGTTTCTGCGATTAAGGTGGTTTAGAGATTGTTGGAAACATCAGGACTCATAAAATCAACTGCCTACCAGCATAGTCTTACTGACAGCATCACAAGCCGATCGCAGAGAGGAAATACATTGCAAGCAAGCTCAATGCTAAGGAGCTGAGATCTTTGAAGCAACGCCCTGGGAAAGAACATGCTAGGATCCAGGCAGATCTAGTTTCGTGATTACACGAACATCTTGGGCTAACAATAGCAAGCACAGATTTACCCTCGAAAAGTTTTTTATTACAAAATATCAAAGGTAAGAATTTTTTTTGCTCATCTCTGCAGAATGTAAAGTGTATGCCTGCTGTTCTTTGAATGTGGTGTCGGTTTAAAATGACAGGGCTCATATCGTTGGATTATGTGGACTTTACTCTTTCATTTGAGGTATCGTTTTTATGCATAGTACTAATTCGGGAGAAATTCTGGTGATTCAGCACTGATATAATTTTAATCCTACGTTTTGCTGCATGCTTATTTACTTGCTTAGTTCTTTAAATTGTGTTCGGTTGTGGTAAAAATGGTCTACATGAGCTTTTGGTCGAGTTTTTTGGTGAAATGTGGATATGCCGCATGACAATTGTTGTGATTCGGAAACATACTGTATTTATAATGCGTAACAACTGGCCACCAGTACCAGGGAGTAGGTCTTAAGAGGGTAAAGGCAATGCAGCCTATTCGCTCAGAAAATTAATTGAATTTCTTGTCCGATTCTAAATTGCAAATAGGTTGAGAGACCTGCATTATGTCAATGTCACTGGTTTTTGACAGCTTTATTTTTACACATGCAAACTTAAAATGTGGATGTAAGTTGGCAAAACTGCAGTTTTAAAAAACTAATCTGAGGCATGTCAAGCTGATAGGATACTGATGCAGAAAATAAATACTGTTTTGTGAGCAACAGGAATTCAGGAGCTTTGAAAGACATTGATGTTTTATGTCACTATTAATGTGGATAGGAAAATGCTTGATAACTATTGCAATAAACAGTAATGCAAGCTAAGGGGAAATGGACAGTTATTCTACTGACTGATCCTCGCAACTGAACGAATTAACACTTCGTTGCTAATTAGGAAACATAATCGGGAACAGGTTTCGGGAAGTAATGCCCTTTAAGGCAAGGAAAAAGCAGGTCTATAATCCTACTAATGGCAAGTCGTGGGTGGAACAGGTTAAATGAAATCCTAATATCATAGGCTGGGAAGCTTAAAATGGGCCATGGTTGGATGTTTTAGCAGCAGAAGGATCCAAAGCACAACTCAGAATTCACCCAAATATGCTTCCCTGAATGCAGAATGAAGTCTTTTTTTCCTTTGCCGTCACAGCCCCCCGCCCGAAACCCCACAGAAAATAAGTGGGCTGAACTGAGGAGGAAATAAAAAAAAAAATTGGCCTAGGAATCTGACTGATCGACAGAGATTCTGTACGGAGGAATGGTCTCTGATCACCTGCCACGTGTTCACTCATTACAGGAGAAGACTCAGAGCTGTTATCTTAGCAAATTTAGGCTGCAGAAAATATGTGAAGGGGTGCAACTAATTATGGCAAGCATACTGAGAAAAATATTTGTTTCATGAAAACAATTTAATGCTTCTTCAATAATGCTACACAAATTAAAGACTAGATTTTTATGAATATTTTTAATGGAAAATACTGACGGTAAACAATCAAGACATTTTTTCCACATCTCAATTAAGTCATTTTTACCAACTGGTGCCATTAATTTTGCAGGGGATTCTGCGAATACTTTTTAAAATAGGGATTATTTAGGCAATATCATTGTGCATTATTATCATATTTATGAAGTATAAAAGGCAAAGGGGATATTTATTTACCAATAAATTATAAATGCTCATAGAATTAAAATGTAAAAGTACTGTAAGAATTTGAAAATAAATCATTCCTGTAACTTAAACTCAAGTTTTAGTCCAAAGCCAAAGAGATGGATGGGGTATTATCAGCAAAGATGTTATCACATTGTTATGAGTAAAATGCACTACATTGATAGAGCCAAGTTATACAGCCTCATTACATTGTATATTTTTTTCTACAAGTTAGCAATACTGAGGAAACCCTATCATCCAATCATATATAATCCAAACCCCAATTCCAATGAAGTTGGGACATTGTGTAAAATGTGAATAAAAACAGAATGCAATGATTTGTAAATCTCATTAACACACTTTTTTATTCACAATAGAAGATAGACAACATATGATGTAGAAAGTGAGACATTTTAGCATTTCATTAAAAATAAAACGATGTGAAAAAATATTTCACAATACGTCCTAACTTCATTGGAATTGTAGTTTGTATGCGGATTGGCATGCCTGGAGGCAGATGCTTCACGAAGGGTGCCAGTTCCTTCTATGTGAAATACTTCGGATCAAATTCCAAATACTGCACAAGTGAAATTTGTGTCCTGTGAAAACCAACTTAGCTGTTCCATGGTAATCACTGAGTACACAATCTGAAGTTGTTCATCAATGCGGCTCAGGGGGGAAAAGAAAGACAAGCAGATGTTTTCATTTGCTAAAAATGCCCAAGACACTGTACCTGTCTGGGAGCTTGTGCAGAAATCCGGGAGACTCCCGAAGCTTTCAGGACTGGGTGGATATGTGTTTGTGTATGTGGGTGTGTGTGTATGCGTGTGGGAGACGTGTTTGCAATAAGCGTTATTTGATATTGGTTATGAATGAATATGGTTAACTATGTGACAAAAAAAATTGAAATGCAATTAATTGAAATGAATTTATGACCTATTGAAAGCTCTCGAAAAGGCCTTGTAGTTAACAGCAAGATCATGAGAATTGGCCGAGAAATAAGAAAGTTCATTCTATAATTTAATTTCATTTTGTTTGATTTGGCTGAGAAACTGATGTGATTTCCACCAGTCCTTTATTATGTATTTAAATTCTTCGTAACTGTCCATAATGACGAAGACTTTTTTAATCACCCATCAACCAATTACATTACATCCAACGAACAAGTGCATACATTAACCAACATGAATGCACTAACATAAATCTCAATTATAATTTCTCAAGTGTCCACGTGAGTATGTGCATGCAGTCTTTCAACTGTCCAACCAATGAGTGTAAAACTTCATATGGGTCTCCCATTGAGGCACTGGCGGCGGGGAGAAAACCCGCAGTGTTACTGATCCTGGATCAAACATAGAGAAACATACGGAACGCAATTGGTCATTTTATGAATGAAAATAGGGTAAATTGCCGCATGAAACACGCTTTTGTTGAGAGCGCTTACAGTCTTGAATGCGCAAAACCGCCAGTAGAAAGATTACGACCACCGTTGTGGTAGCAATTATCTCTGATAGCGAGGTCAGGGTTTGTTGAGACGGCCCAGCTAGCAGGGAACGTTCCCACAACATTGGCTAACATTCCCTTCGAGTTCTGATTATGTTTTAAAGAAAACATTTTTATCTAATATTCAAAGAATGTTTCAAGAATGTTTATAATGTCAAATAATGTTCCGAAAATGTTATATATACAAAGGAAGAATGTTTTAGGTGCAACATTCTGAGGATGTTTTGGGGATGTTGTTGAGGTAATATATGATAGAATGGTCTTCTACAAAACATTCCCACAATGTTTACATGATAACAAAGTTCCACATTTTGCATGAGGGGACGCGCTGCCGTGAGGCACACGAAGAGCACAATCAGCTCGAAGAAGCAGAGAAAAAGAGACCTGTGATCTGACCGCTCATGCGTCGCTGCAATGATTGACAGCACTCGACATCTGACTAATCAGAGGGCTGCGCCGGCAGGCACTTGCAGAGCTGCAGCAGGTGAAGAAATGTTGACATGTCATCATAAACACGAGTCAGGAGCATACATCCATGGTCAGGAGCGAGCAAGAGAGAAAAAAAGGCAAAACAAGAGGTGGGTATGTTGTTGAAATAAAACTTTGTCGCACAAACGCCTAAGTTGCTACTTATTAGATAGGATCTCTGTCTCCAGGCTCTGTCTTGACTGGAGGAAAAAAATGAAAAAATCAGCGGCCCCGATTAACATTTATTGAATGTCCTGTTAACGCCCAATGCATTCACCTCTGTGAATTTTAACCCACCTCCTGAGGTTAAATGACCAGTTGGTGGTCGTATATATTGATAGGCTATAAACTCACTCAGTCTGTTTGATCCTCGATTTGTATGTTTTCTTAGGACTGAAAACTGTACATACAACAACAATAGTGATAATAATAATATAATAATAGATAGCAATAGTTTTTTTATACGTCAAATTTTACCATTTCGCCATGTTTGGCGGCACCTATTGGTGTGCGCATACATTATCCCAACTTTTTCTCACCTGTAATGGATAGTCTAACTACATACCAAAGTGCTGCAGTTGTAAAAGTTTTGGGGCACTGATCGCACACAGACTATAAGGGGTGCAAACTAGTGACGAAAATGGACTGCGGCCATATTGGAGCGCCCCCTGTATGTTGTGCGAAGAAGATATCAGGCTGAAAATCGCTCATTCCACTCACCATCCCCCCTATAATTCAATTTTCCAACTTTTATTTTTGAAAACGTTTGTGCAGTGAATAAGAGCAACCCAAAAATCACATTTTGGTAATTTGGCATTTTAGGCCTTATTTTGGCTTGCACTTGATTGACCCCTAAAACCCTAACTGGCGTAGGTAGGGCCAAAAGATTTGGGGAATTTTCTAATTAGGATTGGGACATAAAACCTCCAAAGTTTCAGCAAAATTGAAGAAGGTGACTATCACCACCTGCCTGAACCTGCCTGAACTTTACAGACAATGGCTCGTAATTAACCAGTTATTCTCTTATTCCCCCCTTTAGGAGTGCACGCCGTACTGATGCTGTACTTTTTTGTGAAGGTGTGTGATAGAGAGCAAGCCTCCATCAGTGTTCGATGGTAATGTCTGAGACTTGATGGTTCCAGTGGAGGCTACTGGATTTATATTGACTGCGATCAATCTTGTAGACAAATGTTGAACAGAGACAAATTTTGAGACTGATCTATACAGATTCCCAGAAACACTCTAGAACCCACTTTGCACTTTTACTACTGCTCATTCTACTACTATCTTGGTATTACTAATACTACATGCGTACATTTTTGTAACTTAGTTTGATTTTTGGACATTAGCAAATAAATGGGTTGATCTTCAAATTACATTGGTTTGTCTTCACACTATATTCATATTACTACATCAAATCCTTGTTGAAATACTTAGGTTACTGACTCAGGTACCTCAGGTACTGTTCTATCAACAGCTACAGATTAAGCCATCCTGAATTTCCTGCTTTTCCCTGACTGGTCTTTGACAGATCCTTGGCATGTTAAACAAAGATAACAGAAACTTAATACACTCAACTTATGACTCAAACTAGTTCTTAAGCAAGGTAAATAAGGATTTAAGTAAATCCTTAAATAATATAGATGTTCTTAGTTTTTCTAAAGCAGTAACCTTTATGGTGTCATAAAGTTGAACCGACTGGCAGCTGAATGGCTGGGAAAGGCAATTGAAGATGACTTTTAACAACTTTTAAATCCAACTTAAGCAACATAAAGTACTGCTTAAAATAACTTGACTGATCTGCTTTTTTACACATTTTTATCTGTCTTCAACTTTTGAACCACCCCAAGACCCCAGAAAAAACTATCGAGATGAGTGTATCGGATACTGTTAGATATGCCCAACATAGAGCGACTCGGGTCAGTAAGAAAGATTGCGATGTCACCCCAAGCACACAATTTGTGTTGAGCTTTACATGTTTGCTAGAGGTTAGGGCTAGGTTTAAAAAATCCACTGGCAGACATTACAGCGGTAACATCAGCACTTAACATCAACAAGATGGAGCAACATTATCAAATACAGAGAGTGGAGTTATTGAGCCACATGAGCCTGACTGCATCACTGTGTCTGACCCACTGACTGAGCATCCGCCCTAAAACCAATGGTAGGGGAAACGCTGAAGAAGTGCATGATTAATGCATTTAATTAACATAAACATTGATATTTTTAATAAAGCACCAGGTTCGAGGTACAATTTACGGCACTATTTCTTAGAGAATATACAGCGCCCTCCATAATCATCGGCACCCCTGGTTAAGATGTGTTCTTTAGCTTCTACTAAATTCAGGTTTTTTTTTTCTAAATAATATAGGACCACAATGGGAAAAAAAGAGGAAAATCCAACCTTTAATTCAAGTGCATTTATTCAGTGGGAAAAAAATCCCACATTAAGAAATTATTCTTTTCCATCAAATCATTTGTGCCACAATTATTAGCACCCCTGATGTTAATACTTTGTACAACCCCCTTTTGCCAACAAAACAGCACCTAATCTTCTCCTATAATGTTTCGCAAGATGGGAGAATACAGAAAGAGGGATCTTCGACCATTCACCTGCACAGTCTCTCTAAATCATCCAGTGACCTGGGTCCTCTCCTCTGCACTCCCCTCTTCAGCTCACGCCACAATGGGGTTGAGGTCTGGGGACTGAGATGGCCATGGGAGGAGCTTGATTCTGTGTCTGGTGAACCATTTCTGTGTAGGTTTGGCCACATGTTTAGGGTTATTATCTTGCTGAAAGACCCAGTGATGACCCATCTTCAGCTTTCGGGCAGAGGCCACCAGATTTTGATTTAAAATGTCCTGGTATTTCAAAGCGTTGATGATGCCATGCACCCTGACAAGGTTCCCTGGGCTTCTGGAAGACAAACAGGCCCACAGCATCACCGATCCTCCCCCATACTTCACAGTGGGCATGAGGTGCTTTTCTGCATACTCATGTTTTGTGTTCCGCCAGACTAATTTAGAGTGTTTGTTGCCAAAAAACTCTATCTTGGTCTCATCTGACCAAAGCACACGGTCCCAGTTGAAGTCCCAGTACTGCTTAGCGATCTATAGACATTTGTGTTTATGATTGTGAGTGAGAAAAGGTTTTTTCTGTGCATGCCTCCCAAACAGCTTGTTGGCATGTAGATAGCACCTGATGGTTGTTTTGGACTCTTTGTGACCCCAAGATGCTACCATTTGTTGCAATTCTGTAATAGTGAGCTTTGGAGAACTTTTTATTTCTCTTAACATCCTCCTCACTGTGTGTGGTGGCAAAATAACCTTTTTCCTCGTCCAGGCTTGTTTATCACTGTTCCAGTTGTTTTAAACTTCTTAATGATTCCTGTGACAGTAGATATGGGCAGGTGCAGTCAAGTGGCTATTTTTTTGTAGCCATTGCCTGACTTGTGAAGGTCGACACACATCTGCCTTACTTGAATGGTGTGTTGAAGAGTGGATAAGAGAAATGTCTTCTGTGTCACGTCATATTTTTACCCCAGGGAAACAGGAAGTGATGATTTACTAATTAAATGTTCCTAGATACTCTGATCCACTTTGTAAATTACTGTATAAATGACAGAAATACTTCAAATACATTTAATTCTTAGGACTTGTTAGGGGTGCCAATAATTGTGGTACAGGTGATTTTATGAAAAATAATTATTTCTTAGTCAGGGATATTTTTTCCCCTTATAATTCACTTGACTTGAAGGTTAAATTTTTCTACAATTTTCAGTGTGAGATTATGCTTCTGCAATAAAAATTGAATTTATTTTCAGGCTTTTAACACATCTTAACCAGGGGTGCCAATAATTATGGAGGGTGCTGTATGTCATGTGGACAAACGTCTTTACAAATGACATGCTGTTTTACCACATGACACAGAAGATTTAAACTGAATTATCTTTTTCTTATTTAATTATTTTAATCATTTGTAAAGTTTGAACGATTATTCTTTATTACTTTTAACATTTGTAATACATTTTTGCATATTTTAAACATTTTTACAACCCCGATCACAAAATAGTTGGGACATAGTGTAAATAGTAAATAAAATCAAAATGCAATGACTTTCAGATCACATGAGCCAATATGTTATTTACAATAGAACATGGATGAAATTTCAAATGTTGAAACTGAGACATTTTACATTTGTATCCACAAAATGAGCTTAATTCAAATTTAATGGCCGCAATAAGTCTCCAAAAAGTTGCGACTCAGGCAAAAAAAAAAAAAAGCTGAAAAAGCATTTAATATAAAAGAGAATCAGCTGGAAGAACATTTAGCAAGTAATTAAGTTAACTGGCATCAGGTGTGTAACATGATTGGCTATAAAAGGGATGTCTTAGAGAGGCTGAGTCGCTCAGAAATAAAGATCCCCACAGGCTCTCCGACCTGTGAAGACTTGCATAAAAAAAACTGTGGAATACTTTAAAAACTTCCTCAATGGCAAATTGCAAAAGCTATGAAGGTCTCATCATCAACAGTGCATGACATGATCAAAATATTCACAGAAACCAGAAAATATCTCTGTGTGTAAGGGACAAGCCCGAAGACCTTTACTGGATGCCCGTAATCTTCGAGCCCTCAGACGCCGCTGCATCACTCACCGGCATGATTCCGTCATTGAAATTACTAAATGGGCCCAGGAATACGTCAAGAAACCTCTGTCTGTAAACACAGTCAGCTGTGCCATCCACATCTGCCACCTAAAACTCTATCATGCAAAAAGGAAGCCATTGTTGAGCACGATCCAGAAGTGTCACCGTGTTCTGTGGGCCAAGGCTCATTTAAAATGGACTGAAGGCAAAGTGTCCTATGGTCAAACGAGCCCAAATTTGACATTCTTGCTGGAAATTTATTTATTTATTTATTATTAGGATCCTCATTAGCTGCGCAGATCTGCAGCTACTCTTCCTGGGGTCCACCCAAAAATTACATACATAATAAATAAGGCACAAGATTCCTAGTATATAAAGAGAAAAAAAAAAAAAAACAGTATAAAACAGATAAAATAAAAATAAAGAAGAACAAAAAGTCCAAAACAAAACAAAAAACACATTCAGTGTGATTTATATCTCAGTCAGATCCCACTTAGTCTACACACAGGTAAAAAGAGATGGGCTATATATATAAAGGTTCACAAATGTGTCCATCTCATCTATGTATTATATATATCTATATATGCACGTATACATACACATACACATATACATACTTACACATACAACAATGCATATACACATACAATATTCTTATATTATAATTATATATATATATATATATATATATATATATATATATATACACATACATACACATATACATACTATATACTTAGATGCAGTTTTACGAGTCTTTTGAAATGACCTACATTTGGGGTGAGTTTTATATGATTGGGTAATAAATTCCATCCTTTCATACCCCTAAAGATGACAGTGTTTTTAATGGCGTTTGTTCTCGCTGTAGGTAATGTGAAGTTTCCTACCACAGCATGTCTGGTTATGGATCTATGATTTTCTGTACTAAAAGAGAGATTCCTGAACAAGATGCACGGTGACTTAGTGACAATAATATTTCTGGTGAAAATGATCAGAGAGTATAAAAGTCTGTCTTTGACCATTAGCCAGTTTAGATTTTTATGCATTGTAATGATATTTGTTCTATAGTTGCACTTAAGTGCAATACGAGCAGCTCTATTTTGAATAAGTTGTAATTTATTTATCATTTCTCCTGTGACATTCGACCAAACCGCTGGGCAATAGTCGAGGTATGTTAATATTAGTGCTTTAATAGCATAATTCATTGTCGTACAACTTAGAAACCTTGCATGTCTTCTAATAATAGATATACCCCTACCCATTTTTACAATAATATTATTTATATGTTTTTTCCATGATAATTTTGAGTCTACCATTACACCCAGCAGTTTGGTCTCATGTACTTGATTAATTGTAATGTCATTGATTTTAATATTTAATACAGGATTTTTATTAATTGTACGACTGGAGCCAATAATCATACAGTTAGTTTTCGTAGCATTTAACACTAGCTTATTTGATATTACCCAGTCAACTACATTTTGCAGTTCAATATTTAAAACAGTTTCCAATTCTCTGCATGTGCGTGCTGATGTGTATATGGTAGAATCACATCACTACATTAGCTTTATCTAAAATATATGGCAAATCATTCGTGAAAATTGTGAACAGTAATGGACCTAGGCAGCTCCCTTGTGGCACGCCACATGTTACACTTCTGGTACTTGAGAAGGTGCCATTAAAAAACACTGTCTGTGTTCTATTAGATAGATAGCTGTAAAACCAAGTGAGCGCTGATTGCTCAAAACCATAACAAGCAAGTTTTTCTAACAACAGAGAAATCAAGAAACACCGTACCAACTATATTCTGCTTTTCAGTCTCTCTGAGCCAATCATCAGACATGTGAGTCAGCGCCGTAGCAGTGGAGTGACTCTTTCTGTATGCATGTTGAAAATCATTGATTAAGTTGTTCGAAGAGAAGTAGTTATTGATTTGATCATGTACAATAGACTCTGTAATTTTTCCTAACACAGGTAGAATACTTATGGGTCGACTATTTGAAGTCGAGAACGGGAGTTTCTTATTTTTTGGCAATGGAATAATTTTAGCTTGTTTCCACGCTTGTGGGCAAGTACTGCAAGTAAAACTGAGGTTTATAATGTGGGCTAAAACAGGAGCAATAAAGTCAGCTGCTAGTTTAAGAAGCCTGCTGTCAAGGCTGTCGACACCTGGGGGTTTGTCTTTACAAGATTTGAGGAATTCTTTTACCTTATTTGTATTTACTTTTTCTAATTTGAACCTAGTGTTTTTATTTTTCATAATATTATTTCTTATTAATAGGTTAGATTTAACATTACTTAGATTAGGCATATTTTCTCTTAGCTTGTCTAATTTGTTAATAAAATAATCATTGATATAATTAGCAATCTCTAAAGGCTTTGTTGTAAATTTATTGCCTACCCCAAGAAAGGACGGGTTGATTTTTCTCCTATTGAGAACATTTGGCACATAATTAAACGAAAAGTCAGTGAAAGGAGACCCAAAACTCTCCAGCAGCTGGAAGCCTGTATTAAATGAGAGTGGAATCAAATTTCAATGGCTACATGCAAGACACCTGACTCCTCAATGCCCAGACGCCTCCACTGTGTTAAATAGAAGACGGGATGCAACACCATGTTAAACAGGCCCCTGTCCCAACTTTTTTGAGATCTGTAGCAGCCATCAAATTTGAAATGATCTCATTTTTTGGATGAAATTGTAAAATTTCTGAGTTTCAACATTTGCTACCTTATCTCTGCTCTATTGTGACTAAAATACTGGCTGATGTGATTTGAAAGTCACTGCATTTTGATTTTATTCATAATTTACACTTTGTCCCAACTTTTTTGAAATTGGGTTGTACATTTTTACAGATGCCTCTTTCCAGTAAAGTGAGGGGTGCACGTTTCTGTGCAAAGATCAGGGCAGATCCTGCTGCTCGAGAGGAGAGACTAGAAAAGAGAAGGGAAAGGTATTACTGCGAAAGTATATGTGTAAGGATTTGCGAAATGGACCACTCACGAGAACCAGTAAAATGCAAAAAGAAGGCTTTATTTCTGTAGGGCGAAACCTTCAAACTGAGCAGGCAACAGTACAGAGTCCACAAACCAAAATCAGAATCCAATGGGCGAAATCCAGAATCGTAACCAGGTCACCAATCACAAAAATCGCGATCAGACAAAAAAGGTTCAAAACACAAGAAGGCGGCAAAATACGGGGAATTTGCAAAAATCGATAGTTAAGGACGGTCCAGTCTGAAAGATAATCTCAATGGGTACAGGGCGAAATGAACGTGGCACAAGTAAGCATGAGAGAACGATCTGACAAAGCAGTGCTGTGAAGAGACACCTAATATACACTTCAGGGAGGTCACATGATAACAGAACACAGGTGGAAGCAGTGAGACTGATTACAAGGGAGCAACACATTAGGGAGAACCTGATCACATGAAATTGGCAGAAGCCAAAATGCGGACAGGGATCACGGGACAAACCAATAGACGGAACAAACAGATCCGGTTAGGGATTTCTAAGTGCACAGAGTGAGTGGCAGAACAGTGATTAGACAGGTGCAGAGAATCTGCAAGAAACACAGCAAAGTATTTTTTTAGATTGAGTGAAGGCAAGAGGCGGAGACTAGAACAGGGCGAGTGCTGAGAGCTTGTTAGTCAATTAGTTAGTGCAGCTTTACAATCCCTAGTGCTCATTAGAAAGTTACTCTTATATACACAATGTTAGTTTGGTTAGTAAATTAATAAAACAACAAACTGTTGGTATGTGTTAGTAATATATAAAAAGTAAGGGGAAGGAAGTAAACGAGATGGGGAAGGGAGATTGAAACCCAGATACCATTAAATCACCCGAAGGAGTGGCACGTGTCGTAGAACCGAGAGATTAGGACAAATATTCTTTTAACAAGTTTATTGTACTGTTACAATTGTGAACAAATGGTGAATCATACCAATGAAAACCAACTGCTGAAGTCTGTGGCTCTGTCTGGTACCAGCATGGAAAGAGGCCCTAAAGATGGAGAGCTGGAGATTTATACTGAAACAAGGTGGGCTGTACTTTACAGTAGGAATTGAACTAATTGGATACAAAAGGACCAAAGCCTGAATTATAGTCTTTATCATCAACACTAGTATAAGGTGTCTTCAATGACTTGCAATAAATAAAGATATGAATAAATGAACTATTAATGAGTATATTTTATTCATACATCAGATTAATGTTATGAATATTAAATCGTTTTATTATGATTCATGATTTTCAGTTGGACAATACATTTTAATGTCATTATAAGGTTCACTTTGAAAGCCCTGAGTATCTTTGGCATTTTGCAGAAGTAGCCATCTTCAACTGGTTACACTTATGTGTTATGGGCTAATACAGTTGTGCTATGTCATGTGGTAAAACAAAATATGTCATGCGGTAAAATGCTTGATTTTGAAATAAACATATAAAATATTCTATTAAGTTAAATTGTGTATGAACACAATCAAGAAGAGCTAATAAAAACTAAAGACAGGCCAGATTTTAAAGCAGTTTTGCCTCTCTAATTGAAAAAAGATGTAACAAATGTTGCCCCTCCGTCATATACCAGCACGGAAGCTGTTCGTTTCTCCACGCTAACAACACACCAGAGCTATGCACACAAACCAGCAAGTCCTAATACACACCGAAGCAGTCGATAAGCTGTTGGTCCACTTTTAGCTGCCCTTCACTGTCCATGTTTCCCTCTAAACTCAGACCCACCAGATTTCTATGGTCTCCGGTCTACACTTGGGCGTGTCGACCTGTTCTACAAATGTGTCTATATGGGGTGGATTCTAGCTTCCCCTGCATCCTAGCTAGGAGTAGTAAAACCGCTGTACTCTCCAACTGTTGCCGTAGCAAACTGTAGCTGATAGCAAATTTGTGCTTGAGCTGCCAGACTTTCGGAATGCTTCCTCCACTTTCGCTGTTGCGTTTATTAGAACAAGTTAATTTAATTAGATCTATACACATGTACTGCGTTTTATAGCAGAATTTCCCCGCTGATTCCTTAGCTCAGACGGCAGACGCGTCTCACATTTCACTGTGACACTGCATCGTCCCGCTTAGATCCGCCCTCCACAGAGCTGGCCAGTCAGAAGAAAGTGGGCACACGGGGAGTGGGGGCAATAGCGGAAGAGCCACCCTAATGAGGCGTTTCTGGCAGAGACTATTATGGACTACAAATGGGGTTTTTTGAGGATGGCATATTAGGTCCCCTTTTAGTGGGTGTATTTTGTAAATGGAAGAAACAAAAAAGTCCTGCACACAGTCCTCTACGCTTGCAATACTGAATTAAATACACACAACGTTTCAGTTGTAGACCTTCGTCAGGAAGTAAGAAAAACTTTTTTTTGTTGTTCCAATTGCAACTGCAATCGCTAATTTAGACTGCTGTTAACTTTTCTTTATTAGGTTCTTTTACATTTTAATTAGATTATCAACCCTCTTTAGCTACACTTTCCAAAATAGCATTTTTCAAGCAGTCTGAAAATGAACAATTAAAAACCTTTATATTTCACCAACAAAAAAAAAAGAAAAAAGTTTCATTTAAAAATTACCTCCATTTGCAATAGTAACTGCTGAATGGCTACACTCATTTGGCTCATGTGGATCACACCAGCATGGCTGTAGAAATTCTCGCAGATGTGCTACACTTACATTTTTCGTTTCCTAGACTTGTCAGTCTAAACTCACTTGATTTTATGTCATTTCTCCTAAAATTGACAGTTATTGTTCTTTGGTTTATTTTGCCAAAAATGGCTTTTTTAGAAACGCAGAAATTTTGAATGTCGTCCCCCGACATAAATTACTTTTTAAATTTTGACTGGTAATTTACATTGTCATGTAATAAGCCAATTAACAAATTAACAGAAATGAAAGTAATCACTAGTCACCCATTAAATATAGTCGAAACCATGTCACAACCCTCATGATGTACTCAATTGTTTCCACCTTCCATCCAGCATTGTCCCCTTTAATTGGTTTAGCGTCTTGCATGACTCCCCCTCCAGGTGTGATACATTTGTGTGCCCTACTCCCTGTGGTGTATAATGCCTTACTTTTAGTCTTAAAGAGTAGCTGGGGCAGTAGTGACTTGCCGCCAGACTAACAAAATAACATAGTTATTGATAATAGCCTTTATCTCTCCACAAAATCATTACAGAAGAGCATATTCCGTAAATGTACACTACATATAGTACACTGCCCTATAACCAAGTGTCCATTTATATAATTCTTATGGCTTCATATCTTCAGATATGGTAAGAATTGAAATGCATCACCGCCCTGTAAAATTTATCTAAATAACTTGCGTGGGATATGCCTTTTATCTGGTAGCTATTGAATAACTTGTGAAATATGAAGTGACAAGTTTCAACCACCTGCTCGGTGAATTGACCCAAAGGCCTGTTATGGTGCTCGGTGAACTCTGGATCATGGCCAATCATAATGTGGACCTTGCTGGTCACTGAAATGTTGAAATCCTTGTATGTTCTGTCAAATCTGGCCACCTTTTCCTTGTACAATGGGTCCAAGGTGAAACCTAGACATGCATTCATAGTGCTATGTGGAGAGATAAAGGCAATTATTAATAACTACATTATTGTGTTTGTCTTGATAATCTATTCCCCAGACTACATTTTAAAGGATATCCATGAGACTATCCATTTTTCACACGAGATAAAAACATGTATGCAGAGGCCTCAATGATAACAAAAAACTGCACATAACACAATATTTTCCCAACATGATAATTTAATTTTCAGCTTATTATAGTGGTGGAGGCCTTCTCAAAATTTGGTTCCAAGGAAATGTCTGCTCAATTTTTTTTAACCCTACATTTTGTTAAAGCACACTGTGCCTTCAGACTTGCCATCTGGAAGCTCTTCTTTGGGAAGGGTGACCTCCTCCAGGCCTCTGCTCTAAAACGCCATTGGCCAGGCGCAAACAGGCCCCTTTACCCAACCCAGTATGCCAATGGAACTGAAGTGTGTTCTTGCTACTCTGGGCTCCATCCCTTCTTGCCTCCATAACCATATTCCATCCAATAATTGCCTTTGGATTGTCCTGTGAGTCTGCATCTGGTGCTTTGTCTGAATAATAATAGAACTATGCTTATTCTGTGAACCGCTGCAAATATTATCAGCAGTCCATTTCTATACTGTATTGCTGAGGCAAAATTGAGCTCCAAGGCATATGTCTGCAGCTCGCCATGAATACTCTGCACGTTCTCTGCGCTCCCTGTATAAAGGCTCCGATTCACTCGTGTCGGCACCAAAAGGAAGTGAGCGACGCTTTGCAAACATTCCACAAACCATCCGGATCCAAAAATCGTTCCTCTCCTGGAAACTTCGGCAGTCCCTGAGATTTTGGCATGAGCTCCCCGAATCCCAGGTGGTAGAAAAGGTCCCATAAATCAGCAACCTCCTCCAAAGGCGGAGCCTCATAAGCCTCGGGTGGGGAGAGTTTAACATGAGGTTCCTTGGAAAGTTGAAGGAAATAAAAATGCTTCCTTATTCTTCTTTTTTTTCAATGGCCAAATCCTAAATAACATCAGATTATTTATTCAGTAATTAATATGTTCCAGTAAAGTTGTTTTTTCAGCACATCAGTTGCACACCTCATTATAAAATGTGCAAACATCAAATTTATTGCATTTTTACTGATGTCCACGCCCATTTTAGGGTATATAAGAGTCATCATTCTCAACATTTCTGCATGATAGCTTGGACGCTTGCTGATCAACAAATAATTACCACCCATCAACCTTTGAATGCCAGCTGACTTAGTGACAGGTGAGTTTACAAACTTGTTCTGTCAGCAGATCAATGCGTAAAGCTCCATTTTCACAACCTGTCAAAAAAAAAAAAAAATTAGAGCAGTCAATGAGTTTGAAGCTTTAAAAAGCAGTAACACTTTAATGAAACACTTGAGCAAGCAGTCATTTCTCTGAGCAAATGTTTAACATAAAGACACATGCATTCTGTTCAGAAAGTACAAGTAGCTTAACCCTAAATAGTCTATACAATGACCTTCACTGAAAATCTATCTTTTAAATAGCAGTTTCTTCAGATATCTCATAAGCGGATGTTCATGTAAGCTGTTTGGTTACCAAAGCTACATTGGCTAGCAGACAGTCCTCACATTGTTTGGCATTAAAAGGCAAAGATGACATGTCGGACTTAATTGAGGAACAAACCAATGTCATATATTCTTTCTTAGACAGAGACTTGTGAATCTTTTCATCAAAAACATTTCATAAAACATTGTTTGTCAAAGAAGATATATCATGCTTATTTTCACCTGTTTTCTAGGATGAAGGTGAAGATGGTGATCTTATTTTTTTCAGTCTTGATGATTTCATCCCTCAAGCAAGGTTCTGCTGTGGGTCCTGACGCCAATTATATACAAGGTACTCTTCACCCTATAAACATCACTGCCATGGGAACTACCTGTGCCTGGAAAGTTAGGTCTGATGTCTTGATAGATCTACTTGAATCTGTTATCTGACCAGTGACCTGCCGTCAGATGTTCAGAGGGCCTTCAGTAACCTTTCTCATTACCGCTCGATTGTGCTCCAGCTGTTCTCGTTCAAGTTCGCCTTATTAGTAATCAAACAATTTATTGAACTGAACAACCAAGAACAATCCATGGCCTATAATAAGAAATAATAATGAAAAAACTGAATGCCTATTGCCTACATTTATATAGTTGATATGGCATTGTCAGGAAGGCAACGGCAACATAAATGCAAAAAATCCAAAACGTCCGCTGACTTTGTAGAATTTATTTTTGCCATCACTCAGCTGTGCAGCATGGCTAACAATGCTCTTTGCGTGACCACATTACGTACATAGAACGGATTCCTTTGGCTAATCTGCGCAAATCTGCGCTGTTTCACGAGCTACAAGAGCAGAGAAATTATAAAGACATAATCATATTTTACGTCATCATTTTTGTTCGGGAGAAAAAGCCTCATAATTTTGTGGTGCAATATATAACAATGCTATCAAAAATATAACTAGAAGAGCACTCAGAGAGCGCAGAACCTCCGCCGCTAGGGGGCAGCAAAGGCAAAAGCACGGCAATTGCAACTCTGGCCCATTGGAAAGACTTGAAATCTTAAACTTTGGAGTATATCTCAGAAGTACTTTGGCCTAGATATGCCAAAATTTAATCACCTCTTCCTTGACTTAATACCCACCTACCCTGAAAATTTCATAAAAATCCGGCCATTAGTTTTTGAGTTATCTTGTACACAAACAAACAAACAAACCAACAAACAAACGGCACCAAAAACATAAACCTCCTCGGCGGAGGTTAATAAAATATAAAACTAGAAGAGCACTCAGAGAGCGCAGAACCTCCGCCGCCAGGGGGCAGCAAAGCCAAAAGCACGGCAATTGGAACTCTGGCCCATTGGAAAGACTTGAAATCTTGAACTTTGGAGTATATCTCAGCAGTACTTTGGCCTAGATATGCCAAAATTTAATCACCTCTTCCTTGACTTAATACCCACCTACCCTGAAAATTTCATAAAAATTAGGCCATTAGTTTTTGAGTTATCTTGTACACAAACAAACAAACCAACAAACAAACGGCACCGAAAACATAAACCTCCTCGGCGGAGGTTAAAAATGGTAAAATAATACAAATATTATACTGTCGCTGGTCCTACCAATTAATCAGGGCAACTCTTGCTGATTTGGAAAAGTAAACTGGGACAGGTTTGGGTTAATGAGTGTTGAAGGGCGAGGTTTTTGAAGGCCTGATTTACTGCTGACGGTTGGCCACTGATGTGACATAAATGTTTCTACAGCATGAGAAGGAGAAAGAGGGAAGAGACTTTGAGAAAAAGAGAAATGCCTTAAGTGATGTCTTTTTCCTATCTTTTTTTTTTAACTAATCAATAGTATTTTCTGATCAGAGAACTTTTGACGGTGATATAATGATACAAGGGGTAAGTGGAAGGAATGCAGTGGGCTGGTAAGATGTGGAAATGGTCACAAGCTAGTGTGTTGAAGTGTTCTCATGACCTGTGAGAGAGCTGTGAAAGCCCGTTCGGAAGGTATGTCACGTTGAACAAACTCCTGATAATTGAACCAGTGGGCAATTAAAGTGAGAAAATATTTAGTCCCTATTTTGTATCAGTTGTGTTCATTTCCCTACCATGCAGAGAATGTGGCTTTACGTGGGAAGGCAACTCAGTCGACTATACTGCGTGGGAGTGGTGCAGCTTTCAGCCATGCAGGCAATGCCATTGATGGAAATCGAGATTCTGATTTCTACCATGGATCCTGTTTTCACACTACAAAGGGCCACCCTTGGTGGAGGGTAGACCTGCTTAAGACGTACAAAATCACCTCTGTCACCATCACTAACAGAGGAGACTGCTGTGCAGATAGTATCACTGGAGCTGTGATTAGCATCGGAGGCTCCCTGAAAAACAACGGATTCATTAATCCATGGTCAGTACCGATCGTTACTGCGGCGAACAGTAAATTCAGTACACTATGAGCTAAAAAAAACGCTTCTTGCAATTCTAAGTACAGGGTTGTAGCAAAAGTGTCCTCGTAATATCTGCATCATCCTCAGTCTATTCGGGTGGATGGGCTGTCAGCAGCTGCCTCTGTCTAACTCCTTTGGACTAACTGGTGCACAGACTTGCAAACAGGTCGAAAAGGAGATAAAAGTCAGCGAGTCACTAATTAACTTTATTCTTTTCTCTCTTGCAGGTGCAGCACGATTACTTCTATGTCAGCAGGAGAGACAAGAACCTTTCATTGTCCTCAACCAATATATGGACGCTACGTGGTGATTCGCCTTGCAAAACCAGAGTTCCTTCACCTCTGTGAGGTGGAAGTGAATGCTTTGATCCCCCGCGGCGGTCATATTTTAGGCTGAAAGGATACTTACTTTTATAACTGGCCTTTTGTTTAAGCTCAGTACAATATGTGAGAATTCTGGCAATGAAATCCTTCATATTATTTTAAGATTTTGAGATCATAGTATATTTCCAGGTTTCCATGGACATAGAGCCTGCTGAAGTTCTACTTGAGCTGTTTCTTCCGTTGATTTGATTTTACTGCTCTATCACTGTCGCACATCAAATAAACATTTCATTTCAAGCAATTACATACATTATGTGTGAGTTTAATACACATATAGGTACCTCTGTAAAATCATCTTGCATAACTGTGACTGGAATTAGCATTTGTATGCGGTGGTATCATTTTAATGCATTTTACTTATGCAAACTCTTGTTAAGATGTTACTTTACTTTTCTAATGTTATTTTACCATATCAATACATTTCCACTGCCTCCAGACGTTCCAAAGATAATGAAAATATTATTACCACATCTGGAAAAATGACTGAAGGGATACTTTGCCAATTTTCAACTGGCTTTGTAAAAAAGTACATGCAAACAAACAATATTTATTGTAGTCAATGTTTCCCAGACCAAGAATTTTCTGTTTATCCATCATAAATTAACTGCCTGGTATGACTAAGTCATGAGTGTGTGTGTGTGTGTGTGTGTGTGAGAAAAGATGTATGGAAGAAAGGCAGCTCTCCCCCACTCTATTTCCAGGGCTGCTTGTTAGTTTACAAGTTTTACAAAAAATTGAAAACACGGCTCTCATTTCATTTGATATCTCGGGCTCACTCATCTGTGATCCTCGATATATTTGTGTGTGTGTGTGTGTGTGTGTGCGCGCGCGCGCGTGCATGTGTCTTTTCTCAATACTGGGTATCAAAAGTGTGATACAAACATTACAATGTCAAAATCATTCAAGGAATAGAAAACCAACTTAACTTGATTCTTCACTGATATAAGACTGGCGTACAACGCTGCGGTAGAAGAAGACACTCTTCTCCCCCTTAGCCATCATTCTGTCTGAACCTGGCGATTCAACCACATCCTGTCTGAACCTGGCGATTCAACCAATCCAGTCCCATTGTTATCTTTTGAATGTCCCTCCACCTCCCCTCTGTTGATCATTCATTGGTTTTCTCTGCCATTTTTCCTTTTGTATCCAATCAGTTCAAGCTGTACTGTAAAGTACAGCCCACCTTGTTTCAGTTTAAATCTCTGGGCCTCCATCTTTAGGGGCTCTTGCCATGCTGGTACCAGACAGTGCTGCAGACTTCAGCAGTTGATTTTCATTGGTATGATTCACAGCTTATTCATAATTTTACCAGTACAATAAACTTGATAAAAGACTATTTGTCGTAATCTCTTGGTTCTACGACAACAGCAAGAAGATGAGAAAATGGCATCAAAATACAGTCTATAGAATACAAGATCCTGTCGGCATTCTCTTTAGCTATTCCAAGGAAAAACTCTTTTAAATTTGCAAAACGGGTAAAAAAATGTTCATTTTAAAATCAAAATTTGACTTTTTATTCTGTCATTTAATAAGCTAGATCATAATTACCGTTTTATGCATAACACATTCGGTATAGAACCTGTGCCGGCTCATTCTATATTCTGCATCTGTGTGTCTGTTGATAAATCTCTGAATGAAATTGGTGCGTTTTGTGAAGTTAGCAGTGTTGCACTATTTTCTTTTCATTTAAAAGCGTGCATTTTTAAAAATGCAATTTATCAGTTTTTTTTAATGACATTTAATGGTTTGAACTTCTGCTGTAACTTAAGCTGCTAGATTTGTTTCATTCTCTGGTGCGGTAATTCAGTTTGTATTCCCAATCATTTGTGTTCCACACTGCCTGTTCAAATGTTGTTGCTGTTTGGATTCAAATAAACAAATATTACGACCGGATCATTATTGCAGATATTAAAAGCCTACGTTTCAGCCTGTAATAATTATTTTAACCCTAATGGATTTAGTGCGCAGCTTCTCAATTATTTAAAAAGTCATGTCAGAAGATTTGGAGGTGGCAAATTATAGGCCCTCACTATCATTAATTATAATTTATGTAGCATCTCCCCCGAAAGATGGTCAACACTTGACTGATGGTTTTGTTGTTTTATTTAACCATTCGCCCTTTCAACAACTACGGTAAGAGCTAGGCAGAGCACAAGAGAAAAGTACTACCTTACTAGCCAGTGCCGTGTAACCTAACATAGCATATTACCAACTCATAGTAACTTAACATTAACAGTAAAAAGTTCTCCGTACGGTGAAAATCACCTCAAAACATGTAAACATGCATTAGATATATTCCTTTACATAAACACTGACCTTGTGCCGCTTTGGAGGGTGGAAATCATTTAAATAAACCGTATTTCATTTATCCATCTATCTATTTATCTAAGAACTAGAAAAGCACTCAGAGAGCGCAGACCTCCGCCAGGGGGCAGCAAGAGCCAAAAGCAAGTTCCCCAAACAAGGCAAAATAAAAGGCGTTATAAATTCACAAAAATAGATGTAGAAAATAATACAAAGAATAGTAGCTTATGGTAAGTTAACAGGGCACTATTCTCTTTGCAGAAAATTAATAATTGGGTTATTTACAATGTACCATAAATGTTACTAATGTTATGAAAAAATCCACAAAACAATGGGTTACAATTGTTTTTTTAAGGTAAGGAAATGCATAATACCTTTACGGAAATCTTATGAAGAAGTGTAGTTTGTTTGCTGAACGATTTAATGAACTTTGAGTTGTTGGTCACAAGCATTCTACATTATATTTTGAAGATATCCCACAAACCCATACGTAGTGATGATACACTTTCTAATTGTAATAAAACAACAAACAATCAAAAACTTACTCAAACTGCTTTACAAGAAGGCGCTATTTGTGGTCAAAAATATAAATAGATTGCAGAACTTCTGCGCTTCGCATGCGATTCCCTTCAGTCCAATTAATGCATGTGATATTTTTGAAGACAGTTTACAAAAATAATTTACTGAAGTATCACATTCATCAAGGCGGAGAAGAAATGGGTACGAATCAGAGACGTAAGGTCAGGGGAGGCCATGACCTCACCATTTTGACAATCAATCAACTTTTCTTTTTTTTTTTACCAAACAATTAAGACATAGCCTAGACTGTATGTAGCCTGTAATGATTAAGAGGTCATAGTGACAAAAAAAAGGAAATCATTTATGTTTATACTTTGATTCGAGACTGCAAGAATGGGAAACTTAGTTAAAAAAGCCATATTTTGAGAGAATGGAGCTTTTCAGATACTTAGTAGACTTGACATATCAGAATTGCCTGAAATTTGGCAGAATGGTGCCCATAAAACGGAGTTTGAGTTCACAATTTTTATCGATATGGCTACAGCGCCACCTGGATGTGGACAAGTCAGGTACCAAATTGAGCATTTTTGAGGAAAAATACTCATTGTTGAAGGAATATTGTGGAAAACTGTTTCAATGTGCCGAAGAAGTTGCACTTGTACCTGATAGTGGGACACCCAAATTTTTAAAATGTGAAAGTTCCACCTGGCGATCACGTTGGTTATTATGTGCAACGACAAGAAATCTGTACAACGGGAAATAATATTTTTACAAATTCAGGCTTATTGGCCCGGCCCCTATAAACACAAATGTCGCTGAGTGAGCACCTGCCTGACTGACTGCCTTAGTGATCAAGTTAAACGATTGGCTGGCCGGTGGGGAAGAAGTTCAGCGATTAGTCGGCCAGGGGGAAGAACTTGAACAAGTGGTTGGCCGATGATTGGCTGGCTGGCTGTTCAGCGATTGGTCGGTTGGCGGGGAAGAACTTCAACAATTGGTTGGTGGACAATTGGCTGGCTAGCTGGCTGGCCAGCCAGGCGTTGACGTCATTCGTATTTAATGGCTGCATTCGAGCGTGTCTGCAAGGTCTGCGGCTGCATCTTACTGTAACATGACGCGTTTCCTGGGTCGGTTCGCATCTACTCGAAGAGCTTGCTGGAATTGCTGTGCAGCTCATCACGTGAAATATCATTTCTTCACACCAGAAAAGAATGGCGACTTACTCGGCAACGCTGGTAGTAATCGAGGAGATGGATGCTCTGGACATCTCTCTCCTTATTTATGGGCTTATAGATGAAAATTTTGTCCAGAGACGAAGGTATGTAAAATATGACTTGACAATGTGTGCATATTTCTCACAAATACTGGCTATTTCTGTCTCCTCCTTATTTTCTGAATATCAGAAAGGTTACGTGTTCACAAAAAAATGAAATGTATTTGTATCCCATTTGTCAAATGAAGGCAATAAATGGTTTGATCGGAAGCTGCCGGTGGCTTGGGAGTCTCAGTATTTTTGATTATATTAGGTAAATTCCGTGCACTGTGTCTGTTTGATCCTTATGCATTGGTGCCACCTACAGGTTGCATCCTGAACGTATGGTTGTGTCCTATAATGGTTAGTTACACATAAATTACATTATTATTATTATTATTATTATTATTATTAATAATAATAAGACGTACAGTCAAAGTTTGTCATAAAATACTTTCTTTACCCTGGAATTTTTCCAAGTTAGCTTGGCCCCAAGTTAGCTTAAGTTCTTGGTTTCAGACTTCTGAGCAAAGAAAACATGACAGCCATAGTAGGTGATAATGTGAATATAATTTGTTTGTCGGGGCAGTGTGATGTTTGGAGCTGGTACAGTCTCAGCACCTATTGGCGACAATGCACACAAGTTGCTCGATTACAAACATTCATTCGGAAACTCATGTGCCAACACATGCACATGCTGTTCCTACTTGGCATTGTTAAGTACTTACACTCTTTTGTGGCCGCCGTGAAACTTTGCCAGGCATTTGTGAAAAGCTCCCTAGCGAATGATGGGTCTGCAAAATGCAGTCTCTCATCACAGTTAATAATAGCGCACAAATAACAATAATTCCTCAGTATTGGTCTCAAATATAGAAATATGACAACAGTTTGTTGGTACCACTATGGTGTAGATGGTATAAAAATGTAAGTGTTTTGTGGATTGTACTTACCTGATTTGAGTCTTTGAAATATGTCCTCTGACACAAGCAGAATTGATAACATCGCTCAACTTGATTTTTCTTTGTGCTCCATTTTGACAATATAAACACTTTTTTGATGTTTATATGCCTTTCTCCAGCCCTCGAGGTGTTACCAAAGCCCCAATAAGTACCCTTAAAGGTGTACCATGCAATTTTTTTTGACATCTTTTCTGTTGACATTCAAAGACAAGGCAAGTTTATTTATACAGCACATTTCATACACGGGGGCAACTCAATGGGATTTATATAAAAGCCAAATTATCAGAAAAATAAGAAGGAATTAAGACATACAGTGATCAGAGAAAAGCCAAAAATAAAAAGAAGAAAAAATATATATAAAGAGAGAGAAAAGAATCAAAATGCTACACTAAAAAAGAAGCATAAAATATCAGTGCAGTATAAAATAATCATTTGCATTAAAATGTACCAAAAGAGTACAAATTTCAAATGAAAGATTAAAAATTTAAAATAATTTAAAAGAGCTCATCCATAAGCACGCGAGAAGAGAATTGGATTTAAAACCTGGATTTAAAAACATTCACATTTTGGGCCAATTTCAGTTCTGTTGGTTACTTGTCCCATTTGTGTGCAGCATAACAGCTAATTGCTGCTTCACTATGTTTAGTGTGGACTCTGGGCTCTACTATGTGACCTGAGTTGACAGATCTCAGAGCCCTACTGGGTTTATATTCAATTAACATTTCATTTGTGTAATCTGGACTAAAACCATTCAGTGACTTGTATACCAATAGCAGAACTTTGAAGTCTATTCTATAGCTGACTGGGAGCCAGTGCAAAGATTGTAGAACTGGACTTATGTGCTCTGACCGCTTTGTTCTGGTCAAAACCCGAGCTGCAGCATTCTGAATGAGCTGCAGCTTTTTAATGCTTTTCTGGGGAGTCCAGTCAGAAGACCATTACAGTAGTCAAGTCTACTGGAGATGAGAGCATGGATGAGCCTCTCTTAGTCTGTTTGGGACATAAAACTCATGATTCTGGATATATTTTTAAGCTGATAGAAGGCTGTTTTAGTGATTGATTTGATATGACTGTTGAAGGTCAGATCTGAATCTATCAACACATCAAGGTTTCGGACTTAGTCTTTGGTTTTTAGAGACAGTGACTCAAGGTATTTACTAACAGTAATCATCTTCTTTTTATCGCCAAAAACAATTACCTCAGTTTTGCCATGGTTTAATTGAAGGAAATTTTGGTTCATCCAATTATTAACTTCCTCTGGACAGTTACACAGTGACTCTATTGGACTGTAGTCATCTGGAGAAAGCGCTAGATATATTTGTGAGTCATCTGTATAACTGGGGATTAATATTGGAATTCTGCAGAATCTGACCCTATGGCAGCATATAAAGGCTAAATAAAAGGGTCCAAGAACTGACCCCTGAGGAACTCCGCATGTCATAGCTACTTGATTGGATTCGTAACTTCCAATGGTCACAAAATAACTCCGCTCCTCCAAGTAGGACCTGAACCATTTTAGACTGTTCCGTTTAATCCAACCCAGGTTTCCAACCTTCTTAATACTATACTGTGATCCACATTGTCAGACGCTGCACTGAGATCCAATAAGACAAGAACTGACACCTTGCCTGAGTCATTGTTCAGCCTTGTGTCATTGAACACTCTAATTCGAGCCGTTTCAGTACTGTAATGAGGTCTAAAACCTGATTGGAATTTGTCAAAAAGTCCATTGGTTGTCAAGAAATTGCTGAGTTGAGTAAAAACCACTTTTTCAACAATCTCAGCTATAAAAGGAAGATTTGAGATAGGTTAGTAGTTTATAAACATGGAAGCATCCAGCGTTCTCTTTTTTAAGAGTGGTTTAACAGCAGCTACCTTTAGGGGTTTAGGAAACGTGCCTGATTGAAGTGAGCAATTTATTATGTGCTGCAAATCAGTTATGACAGACTTCACTACAGTTTTAAAAAAAGTGCTTGATGGAGGCAGGGTCATTCGCTGAGACTGTCCCCTGCTTGATGGAGGCAGGGTCATTTGTAGAGTCTGTCCTCTGCTTGATGTAGGCAGGGTCGCTTGATGGAGGCAGGGTCATTAGTGGAGTCTGTCCTCTGCTTGATGGAGGCAGGGTCATTCGCTGAGTCTGTCCCCGGCTTGATGGAGGCATGGTCATTCATAGAGTCTGTCCTCTGCTTGATGGAGGCAGGGTCATTTTCAAAGTCTGTCCTCTGCTTGATGGAGTCAGGGTCATTCGCAGAGTCTGTCCTCTGGTTGATCGAGGCAGGGTCAGGTCTCTTTTGCCAACGTAGGAGCAATGATAAACATCAAAATCACCAAAGTTCTTCTAACCCATCTATAGACTTCACACTGAGCACCTTTAGGTTAAAAAAAATTCTACTGAGAATTTTCATTGAAAATGCGTCCTCTTTTCTTAGCTGATTCACATGCTGAAAAAAGATTTTTAAGTAACTTTTGGTCATTTTTTTGAGAAATTTGATTTATTTGAAATTTGTCAATTTGACGTATTGCGGGGTAGCTGATGGTCAAAGAATTTACCAGAGGAATCCTCTTTGGCACCACCCTGCTTTTTCATACCGATAAAAAGCAATTTGTGTCTCATTTGCCAAATTATTGCCAACATAATGGTTGCCACCTTTTTTTCAAATTTAAGTAAATAAGAGCTAATTGCAATGAAAAAAACTAATCCAGTTTTAAATTTAAAGCTACCACTTTCTCAAACGCAGCCGCAGCTGACGACTCCATGTCTGGCTGGAGTGTTCTGTAAAGGCTGGTTAAAGTGGCATTTTCAGATGCCGAGGCAGGCGAAGGTGCACCAAGCACAGAGCCGGCGCAGCTGAAAGTGATAAAGCAATAATAGGAAGGGAAAGGAGCTCGTGTTTCTGAATACACGAAAGACTTAAGTGCCAGAAACTAAGCGAACAACCACAGAAGAAAAGAAATCTCAATAAACGAGAAACTATAAACAGAAACAGAGAAACGATAAACAGTGGTAGCTAACCAGCAGGCTGTTCTTTCTGGCCATAGCAAGGGTGTCTGCCTAGTGTTTACATTAAGAGGTAAGATCTAGTTCACGTATCTCTCAAATGGAGGTATGATGTGGGCAATGGGCATATATACTCAGCTCCATTAAAAACGCACGGGTGAGGTATGTACTGTATTTGCGGCAAATTGAAGAATAGATTGATTTTTATTGCTTTTCTAGTGAGGCACGAGAGGAAATAAAGAAGAGTGTGTGGAATTGTAATCCTGACGCACACCACGTGCACACGCCAAGCACTTCAGTAATATCAAACATTGAGCTGTTTGTGATGTGTACAGTGACACTTGACTTGTTCTTTTTGCTGTGGTCTAAAGCCTAAATAAAGCCAACAAATAAATGAAAAATGCGACTGCATCAAGAAAATGGATCGGCTTGTGACACAGGAGAGAGAAAAAGAGCCTTTGGCATGTTACGGGCAGAGCTCAGCCGCCGAGAGGTGGTGCGTCATTTGCACTGTCACCTTTTAACAATCAGTCAGCTGTCTATCTGAGAATGGAACACAGGCACTGTCACTGACCGATCCTGCTTAGGGCAGCCACGAGTGATGATGGCAGCTCAAGAGCGCCACATCTGGTTACAGCCTGAATGTGACAGATTCCGGACAGCAATCAAAACTGATCATGAGATGATTGAGGGTGAGCGCAAGTAACACAGGCCCAACAGAACACCTAGTTTTTGCCCATTTACGCATGGCTGCCCTTACCGCGGTCGGTCAGCGACAGTCACTGTTTTCCATCCTCAGACAGAAACAGGGATATAAAGTGCCAAAAAATGCCACAGAGGCAGGTGACCACAGTGAGAAGTAAAGAGTTCCTATTCCTGTTGATGGGTTTCTCTTGTTATTTTATTGTTATAATTTTTTCTTATTTGTTAGAAATAAAGTCTTAAGTCGAGTTGTGTAATGGGTGTTATGTAGTCAGTGTTCTGTAATTAATGTAGCGTAGTTACTGTTGTGTAATCACAGCTGTGTAATTAGTGCTGTGTATTTAGTGTTGTGTAATTAGTATTTTACACAAAGGTTGATTTTTATCCCTTGTCCTCACTTTGATTCACCTTTACCTCCTGGTGTCAGAGATCAGTCTGTTCCGGTCTGTTCTGTATTTGGCCCTGAGTGCTGCTCCTTTTAAAAAACATCAGTTTGGCTGGAGTCAGATGCATTATGGGGGTTGAGGAATGCAAAATTGATGATCACAGCACTTCCTTGCAGCAATAAATGAAAGTCTTGCCCTCCGTACAATGTGATAAAATATACAGCTCCCCCAGTGTGAATGCATTTTGTCACAAAAAGGCATCCTGGAACTGTGAACATGTTACTTCCTCTGGCATTTACTAAGGCTGATACAGTTTCAGTGAAAGTGCTGCTGTCTCACCATAACTGAGGCCCTCCTGCTCACAGGAAATGCACATCTTCTGCAGTGTGAGCGTCTTTCTGACATGACAGGAATGATCACATCCTTTGGAACAAGTTGAGAAATGCAAAAGGAAGGGTATGGGGTAATTAATTAGCAGTAGCGTCGGCAAGGGGGGGCCAGGGGGGCATGTGCCCCCCCACGGACATCTTGTTCCCCCCCTATTTAAGATCCTTAAATAAATAAATGAAGAGTATACCCCCTCGGTCAACAAAATGTGGACGACCCCCCCCCCGTCAACAAAATAGTTTTTTTTGTGCGTGCCCCCTCATCAACTGTTGTGCCCCCCTTGTGCACCCCTAGAATAAAAAGCCTGGTGATGCCATTGTTCATTCAAAGATAAAATGTGTCGACCACACTGGTTGATCATAACCATTTTTGCAGTATTCCGGTGCAGTTATGACATGAAACCACCGGGTGTCAGACTTGTGCGTTTAACTGTCTTGTAGACCTTGAACTCCATAGATGGAAACAGTTTCAATGTTTATTTTTGGTTTAGAATTGAAAAGCGTTTTCTGAAACGCTGTTGTTACTGCATAGAATAAAGTGGCCAGTTTTACAGTCTGCCAGAGACCCGCGACGTGTTGAAAACCAAGCGAAACAACAGCCGTCTGTGGGACAGGTAGAAAAATTGGTCTGCAGCGCCCTCGTGCGGTAATGAGGCTCTGTGTGAGCACGTCGCTTTTTTAACCTTCTATTTTACCATAAATGTTAAATTCTATTGATAACAAGTTTTTCTTTCTCTAGGATGCCCCGGGAGAAATTCCAGATGGATCAGTTGTAAGTGAGGAGGGGAAAACAGTGGCACAGCCCTTAGAGAAGTTTTGGGGTTAAGGGCCCTAAAAGTCAGGATTGTTGAGAAGCTGCTAGCTTGGCCATCTTGCAGTTTATTGCATTGGACAGAGAAAGCATTTCACTGTACACAAAAACACGCATACTCATGCACACTAATTTGCGCACACACCCACACATATGCGCGCGCGCACACACACACACATAAACACCCATCTACACACACACATAGGCACACAAGCACATGCGCACGCATGCACGCACACACACACACGGTGGCACAGTTGGTGGCATTGTTGTGTCTCAGCTGGAAGGCTGTGGGTTTGAATCCAAGGGCCTTTCTGTGTGGAGTTAGCATGTTCTCCCTGTGTTCGCATGGGCTTTCTCCCACAGTGCAAGCACATACAGATCAGGTTTATCAGGGACTTCAAATTGCCAGTAAGTATGAGACTGTTTACCTGATATGGATGAAGACTGTGTTCTCTCCAATAATATTGTCATTATTTTGATTCAAATTCAAAATATTCAAGTGTAAACCCAAATTAATACAGGATTACATTTTTGTTTTCATAGTGATGCAAATAATGCGTTCCGTCTCAAAAACGCAGACTCATTTCTGAGAATGCAGTTTCATTTTAATGTTTTTGTCTATATGCTCCCATACATCTACCCTTTAGAGGGAAAAAAGATGAACAGGTGGTTTATCTTCTTTTCGGTGAATTAAGCGAATAAAATGTACAAGATCATCAGGCATATTTTGACATGTCTGTTTGTCTCGCGCGAATGAATCACACTCATGTAAATGCGCAATGAAAAATGGGCAAATTCCCAAAAATGAGAGTAAAACTGAAACCGAAGTGGCAATTCAAGTAGGCTAATGACGGGGAGAAGACGGGGTAAACGAACAGAACACAAAGTTTAGATAAAGTATCGAAGTAGGTTGCATCTTGTGGAGCAGAATGGAGTGACCAGCAGTCAAAGGTAAGCGGGTGCGGGCCGGGGAAGAAAAGGAATCTGCCTATTCTGAATCTAACTCGTTGTAGCGATTTAAAAAAAACATTTCCGCGGCCTGTATTTCACATAGAGCGTCAGTGTTATGAGTGCGACAGTATAGGCTAATAACACAACAACGGGGAAAAACGAGTTTGCCGTGAAACATGATTTGTTTGCACCAGCTTTCAGGTTAGGAGCTCTGGCAAAAGTGACAGAAAGGAGGCGTATGACTATAGGAAGTTACCCTGTCCAGTTCACTCCACACCTGCTCCAGGAAATAATGATCAATCCCTCCGTAAAAACAATAGCCATCAGCAAATGGCGTAGGCTATCTCCCCGGCCCAAATCCGAATCTGGATTAGAAAAAGGCACCACATCACGTCATGATTTGTGTGCACACCAAGTTTTGAGAAAAAGTATGAAACGGTTTTCAGAGCGCAGTCTCATCCCGATGCGTAATATATTGACGCTACCTGACCAAGCGTCGATATTCGACGCAAAAGGTCGCTTTTATCGTCCTCTTTTGACGCCAGTTTAAAACGAACCATTAACCTTAACCGTCAAATGAAGACGGCAAAGGCTTCCTTCTGCGTCGTATATCGACGCTTGGTCAGGTTGAGTCAACAAATGACGAGTCGGGATGAGAACGTATTGGTTTTCAAATTACTTTGGAGACGAAATGTTCACGGAAAGACGAACGGACGGACAACCGCACCCATGACTATATTCTCCGCATTATATGACGTTAGCATAACTGCCGTCAGTTAATTCGGACAAAGATCCTCTTAGCTTGTAAAAATATGGGTATGATTTTAGCGATCTTTAAACGTTTCTCCGACAGCAGCAGGAAGCCCAAGCCCAGCGCCAACAGAAACGGTTGGGTCATGGTTTGTGATTCCTTTCCAATCGGGTCCATTTTCTCATTTTCAAATCTGAGATTAAGATTTGTTTGTAAAATTCAGTTTAATGTGCTCACTTGTAATGCCGACTTATTTTCAAAGTCTTCCATTGTGCTGTGTTTACATTCTTACTTTAACACCTGAGGGGTTTACTACGAAGCTGGGGATGTGATTAAGCCTGTCTTCAGCACTTAGTAAAACAAGGAACCTCTTCAACCAATATTCAACCAGCCAATCAGAAACATCAAGAAAATCCATTTGAAAAATGCTAAAAAAAATGATTCAACAATCTTTAGATTTTGGCAGAAGCACAGTCAATGGGCCGTATAAGTTATTGGAGTAGGGTATAGCTGCAGCCTCGGAGACCGCAGTAAAAGTGCAGCCTCCAGGCCTGCAGGGATGCAGTATTGGAGTTATTGAGTCAGGAGGAGCTGGGGGGTGGGGGAAATTGCCCAACCCAACCCTGGATCCGGCCATGGGGTACATCATTTTTGTCAGTCTTCTAACGAATTTCGAAAGCTATCTTTGCCATGAAATTTATGATGTATTGAAGGGAAGGACATCTGTTTTTTCTCCGACATGTCGGAAGGTGCCTTTAAAATCTCCCTGCAACTTTCGAGACCCATGTGATGTTTTTCTAACGAGGTCAGGAAAATGAAATGGAAAAGAAAAAGGCTGCCTGTTTTATACTATAACCCCCAATTCCAATGAAGTTGTGTACAATGTGAATAAAACACAAAATACTGTCATGGTTTTGCCCCCGCCGGCTGAAGACAAGAAACCGACGGGCACTGGGACCAAGTACCCAGAAACAACACGGAGGACCCAAATGCTCAGACTGAGTATAAATATAAAAAATCTTTCATTTAAATAACATAACCAGGAGGGGAGCAGCAGCATACAGACACATTGCAGGGATCCAGGTACAAAAGGCTGCTGCACCAGTTTGTGGCACAGACAACTCTTCAATAGCAAACCTTCACCTCCACCTTAACGAGCCACACTTTTTGCCCGTCAAGGTGGAGATGAAGAATGCAGCAGGGGGAAGGGCCTGCAGGGCACCACCATCACAAATACAATGATTTGCAAATCTTTTCGACCCATATTCAATTGAGTGAACTACTATTGTACAATGACAGGATATTTCATGTTCAAATGGATAAAGTTTATTGCTTCTCTGGAAATATTCGCTCATTTTGAATTAGATGCCGGCAGCACGTTCCAAAAAAGCTGGGACGGGGGCATATTTACCACTTTGTTCCATCACCTTTCCTTTTCAGAACATACAATGAGCATTTGGGAACTGAGGACACTAATTGTAGAAGCTTTGTAGGTGAAATTCTTTACCATTCTTGCTTGATGTATGACTTCAGTTGCTCAACAGTCTGGGGTCTCTATTGTTGTATTTTGCGCTTTATAATTTTCAATGGGAGACAGGTCTGGACTGCAGGCAGGGCAGTCTATCCCCTGCCGTCTTTTAATACGAAGCCATGCTGTTGTAACATGTGCAGAGTGTGGCTTGGCATTGTCTTGCTGAAATAAGCAGGGACGTCCCTGAAAAAGACGTCGCTTGGATGGCAGCTTATGTTGCTCCAAAACCTGTATGTACCTTTCAGCATTAATGGCACCTTCACAGATGTGCAAGTTACCCATGTCATGGGCACTAACACATTCCAATAACATCACAGATGCTGGCTTTATAACTTTACGCTGATAACAGTCTGGATGGTCCTTTTCCTCTTTAGCCCGGGGAACAGGACATCCATGTTTTCCAAAACAATTTAAAATGTTGACTCGTCAGACCACAACACCCTTTTCCATTTTGCATCAGTTCATCTTAGATGAGCTTGGGCCCAGAGAAGCCGGCGGCATTTCTAGGTGTTGTTGATTTATGGCTCGCTTTGCATGGTAGAGTTTAAATTTGAACTTCTAGATGTAGCGACGAACTGTGTTAACTTACAGTGGTTTTTCAAAGTGTTCCTGAGCCCATGTGGTAATATCCTTTACATAATGATGATGGTTTATAATGCAATGCCGCCTGAGGGACTGCGTCATGGGCGTTCGATCTTGGTTTTCGGCCTTGCCGCTTAAGTGTACAGATTTCTCCGGATTCTTTGAATCCTTTGATGATATTATGCACTGTAGACGATCAAATCCCTTGCAATTGCATGTTTAGAAACATTGTTCTGAAATTGTTGGACTATTTGCTCATGCAGTTGTTCACAAAATGGTCAACCTTGCCCAATCCTTGCTTGTGAATGGCTGAGCCTTTCGGGGATGCTCCTTTTATACCTAATCATGACACTCACCTGTTTCCCATGAACCTGTTCACCTGTGGAATATTCTAAACAGGTGTTTTTTGAGCGTTTCTCAACTTTCCCAGTCGTTTGTTGCCCCTGTCCCAGCTTTTTTGGAACATGTTTGGGGCATCAAATTCCAAATGAGTGAATATTAAAAAAAAATGTCAGTTTGAACATTAAATACCTTGTCTTTGAAGTATACTAAATTGAATATAGGTCAAAATAGATTTGCAAATCATCGTATTCTTTTATAATTCACATTTTACACAATGTCTCAACTTCATGGTTTGCTCTACTATTTTACCAATGGTTTCAAGCTGCAAAATGTGTTTGTCCTGTCATAGAAAAGAAAGATTCAATAGTAAAACTACCTTATTTGGAATATTGTCATCAATAAATAAAAAAAAATAGGAGATTGCAGATGAAAAGAATGTTCACAGTTAATGTCCAGGTAGTGTACATCAGCTGTTGACTGCATTTATGATACACTGAGGGTGATATTGGAAACGGTTCTGGACAAAATTAATGATTTAGTGAATAGAATAATTTTCCCCTCTCATTAGGTTGTGGTTGGGGGGGCCAGCCTTGCCATCCTACCCCCCCATGGAGCAGGGCCAGGGTCCAACTGTTCCTGGGCCCTGCCCTCGTGACAGGCAATGTCATTGTGAATTTTTCTCAAATAACAGCATTTTAGCCCAAAACTAGCTACCTCTGCTTGCAGTCTGAAAGCTGTATAACAGAGGCCGATCATGTCCAACACCTTTGACATCGATTGATCGCAAAATAGTGATATGGCTCATTGGTCCCCATGGCTCATCGGACCCAGTCTCCCCTACATTCATTAATATCTGAAAAAGAACATTTTGCAGTGTTGACATTCCCCAGGCATAAACTCCATAGAAAAACTGTGATTTGAATTGAAAAGTACAGTCCTTACTCAGAACAAAAGCTTTTGGGTATCTGTGTATAAGAGGGTGTGTCTGTTCAGTGTTAAATGCTGTCTTATTATGTATTTTACTGGTGGGTGAAAATTAAGCCAGACCCCAGGTGTGGTCAAACCTTGTTTGTGTATGTTCCAGTCAAGTGACGAGAGGGCCGGTGTTTCAAAAATGAGCCTCACAGGGGAGACAGCCACTGAGGGGGGAGCCCTCAGCCCTGCAAGAGAGAGGTACGTGTGCATAAATCAAATATGTAAATGTGATGTGAGAACAGCAGTAGGTGGATGAATTTAGAGTTAGAGCTGCAGTAAGAGGATGAGTTTAACTGGAAGCTCTGTCTCCATGTGCTGTGAGTTAAAGCTGCAGTAAAAGGAACAGTTTAACTGGAAGCTCTGTCTCCATGTGCTGTGAGTTAGAGCTGCACTAAGAGAATGAGTTTCACCAGAAGCTGTAACTCCATGTGCTGTTAGTGTGTTCGGCTGCAAGAGGATCTGTTCAACTGAAAGGTCTGTCTCTATGTGCTGTGAGTTTGTACTGCAGTAAGAGGATGTGTATAACTGAAAGGTCTCAATTTGCTTTGAGTTGGATCTGTTGTAAGAGGTTCAGTTTAACTGGAAGCTCTGTCTCCATGTGCTGTGAGTTAGAGCTGCAGTAAGAGGATGAGTATAACTAGGTGCTCTGTCTCCATGTGCTGTGAGTTAGAGCTGCAATATGAGGATAAATTTTATTGGATGCTCTTTCTAAATGTTTTATTCACAGGGTCGAGGTAGAAAGAGCAGGGTCGCCTGTGCCAAGCTGTCTGTCAATGAGGAGTGATCGTTCAATGGAGTATCCACTTAATTTCAGAGGGGAGTTCACTGGTGATCAAAGGTAATTTAAAATTTTGTGTCAAAATATTTGCATTATTCATCTATTGATGGATAATTTCTCTTCAATCTCATTAACTCCTGTTCGGGGAAAGTAAGTGAATTCTTGGTCATTTTCAGAGGTGGACTGTGATTTTGAGATGCAGTAAGTGGATGAGTTTAACTGGAAGCTCTGTCTCCATGTGCTGTGACTTCGAGCTGCAGTAAGAGGATGAGTTAATGCAAGAAACGGTTTGAACTAAGTGGCCGATACATTAATGGAAGCGTGATCTATCTTCTGGGTTAAAATTGTCTTTAAAAAGACAGTTGTCTGCTGACGTTTCGACCACCTCATCAGTGTTCATCTTCAGAGTCAAATGGCAAAAAGATCTTTATTAAGCATATTTATCTAGTCACAGTCATGTCTGATAGGTTTTTGTAAATTGGTCTTTAGTGATTGGGAAATGTTACAATTAGATGAGGTGGGAAGCGATTGGATATTAGTGTCCTGGATAATTTTTTGCTGTAGTGTTTAGTAAATGTTTGTGGAGAGCAGGAAGTTGTTGTGATCGATTGAGGGTGTTTTGTTCTAAATTTGTATACCAGCTTCCAAGCGTGAGTCTTTGTTGCCAGTTTGTGCTAAAATCAATGCATTGTGGATAGTCCCAGTCAATAGTGTCATGGCTTTGGCATGCGTTTGTGTGTTGGTCCTTTCTTTGTTCTATCCTCCGGAACAATATCGGATTTTTTTTCCATCGAATTCCTGGCCCAGCTGGCTGATTGAGCTGGGGTGGAGTTTTCCGGACTCTGTTTATATGGCCGGGGGTTCGCCACGCGAATCGCTAGACTGTCTGTTTGTTTCTAGCACTTCGGCCGAAGATATCTCCAGTCAGTTTTCCTAGTGACTTATTATCTTCCGTTTATTGTTAGGAATTGCTTCTTTTAGAAGTTTTTTCTCTTCTCTCTTTGTTTATTCTCTCTCGCCTTGCTTCCGTGTTGCGGACTTTTATTCGTCCTTGGAAGCGCAAGCTTTTACCGGAGGTGTGCGCCTCCTTTTGTGTTTGTCTCTTATCTGCGCTTCTTTTTGTTCTTTCTCTCACTGGTCGCTGGACCTGGCATCCTGTCACCACCCATTTTCAAATAGTGTGCTCAGTTATTCTGTAATGTACAGCAATGCTGTTGTTCGTGTCTCCAACTAAAGTGGCTCGCTTATGTTCTTAAGGTGGCATCCTGTTTTACCAATGTAGATTGTAGAACAGTCATTGCAGTTAATTTTGTAAATAGAACCTTATTTGTCTTGTGGAGAAGTTCTGTCTTTGACGTGTCAATAAATGTTTAAATGTCACTGTAGGTTTGTGTGCCACGAGTATATTGTAAAGTCATAATATTCATGCAATGGTCTCAGAAGTCCCTTTGATGTAAGGTATGAAAGCCATTGTGAGGGGTTGTGGTTTTTTTAATCGTTCTGTGAAATAAGTCTGTCTATAAGTATTGCATTTAACGAAATCAGCATTATAGCCATTTTTGGAAAACAGTATTGAGGTGATGCATCTCGTCATGCAGTCTAACATCAGTATCGCAAACCAGGAAAGCTCCTCTCGTCAAAGTTCTGATAGTTGGAGCTTTATGTGCAGTTGGATTATAAGAGGATTCATCCAAAAGTCTGTCCGTATGTGTAGGTTTTCTGTATACTGTAGTGCAAAGTTTACTGTTGTCACGACTAACCAAGCAATCAAGGAATGGAAGTTGTCCATCTAATTCAGTTTGCTTGGTAAACTGTATGTCAGAGTTTTGCTCGTTGAGATTTCAATGGAAATTGTCAGTCATTGTCTTGTAAAGCCGTTATAGTATCGTCTACGTATCTAAAACAAAAGTGTACTAAACTATACACTCCAGCAAAAAATTATCCAGGGCACTAATATCCAATCACTTCACACCTCATCTAATTGTAACAATTCCCAATCACAACAGACCAATTTACAACAAACTTGAACCTATCAGAGATGACTGTGACTAGATAAATATGCTTGATATAGACCTTTTTGCCATTTGACTCTGAACATGACCACTGCTTAGGTGGTCGAAACGTCAGCAAACACCTGTCTTTTTCAAGACAACTTAAGACCCAACTGTCTTTTTAAAGACAATTTTAACCCAGAAGATCACTCTTCCATTAAAAGATGAGTGAATCTGGAAGTTCTGTCTTCATGTGCTGTGAGTTAGAGCTGCAGTAAGAGGATGAGTTCAACTGGAAGCTCTGTCTTAATGTTTTATTCACAGGGTCGAGGTAGAAAGAGCAGGGTCACCTGTGCCAAGCTGTCTGTCAATGAGGAGTGATCATTCAATGGAGTATCCACTTAATTTCAGAGGGGAGTTCAGCGGTGATCAGAGGTAATTAAAAAGTTCATGTCAATATTTTTGCATTATTCGTGAATATTTATTGATGTATAATTACTCTTCAATGTCAATAACTCCTTTTCAGGGAAGGTAAGTGAATTCTGTGTCATTTTCAGAGGTGGGCTGCAATTTAGAGCTGCAGTAAGCGGATGAGTTTAACTGGAAGCTCTGTCTCTATGTGCTGTGAATCACAGCTGCAGTAAGAGGATGAGTTGAACTGGAAGCTCTCTCTGCACATGCTGTGAGTGTTAAGAGGTCAGGGGAACACCAGATGTAGGATCCAGAAGAGTTTATTGAACACCAAACACAAACTGAGAAAATGGGCACGCAGGCCAGAAACAAAAAACTGTGCACATGCACTGAACAAATGGGGAAAACTAAGGTACACGGCCCAAGGTAGGGGGAAACAGAAGTACTCAACTAGGAAAACTAAAACTGGACCTAACTAGACTGACGGACACTCTGGGAGACTTAAACAAAGGGCAGAAAAGACGTGAGGGCAGCGAAACAAAAGACTGGGAAATCATACAAAGGGAGGGCACAGGAGCGGATATTTCACAATGCAGGGCAAAGCCAATACAAAGTTCCGTCTGATGTCTCATCACCTTGTCACAGATATTGCCACGAGAGGAGGCGGGGACTCGGAAGGCAATCTCGAATGGAACAGAAACACATGAGATTAATAAACAATTACACGAGAACCAGGTTAACAATAATGACCTGAGGCAAGACTCTAAAACAATCAATCAAACTAGACAGTTTAGATTGAGGTAATCTAAACGTGACGAGTAAAAAGCACCACGAGAGAAGCAAAGGAAAGCACGGCTTTTAAAGGCAGTTAATCAGGGAAAGCTTAGCAAGGAATTACGAAAGCTAGAAACACTCGCACTTGCTAATGAGTTAATAAAGGTTAATACTACATGACGAAATATTTACAATCACCCTCAAATAAGTGCTGGTCAGTACGGGTTAGTAATTAACCTATCAGAGAACGCACTCACTCAGAGTTTAGCGAGACCCAGAATTAAGCACAGGTGGAAGTAATGAATGAAATACTCCAGCCAATTCCGAATGAGGGAACGTGATTGGACGACGAGATTCAGGCACGCTGAAGGCTGTCACAAGACATCACAGGAGTTTGGGCAAAGAGAGAATCGAACATAAGACGGCGGGAATGAAAGCTGAAAAATAAAACGAAAGTAAAGCACAAGCACAAATAAGCACAAAAACAACACACAAGGCAGAACCAAAGCAGTGAGAGGAGGAGTTTAACTGGAAGCTCTGTCTCCATGTGCTGTGAGTTAGAGCTGCAGTAAGAGGATGAGTTTAACTGGAAGCTCTGTCTCCATGTGCTGTGAGTTAGAGCTGCAGTAAGAGGATGAGCTTAACTGGAAGCTCTGTCTCCATGTGCTGTGAGTTAAAGCTGCAGTAAGAGGATGAGCTTAACTGGAAGCTCTGTCTCCATGTGCTGTGAGTTAGAGCTGCAGTAAGAGGATGAGCTTAACTGGAAGCTCTGTCTCCATGTGCTGTTAGTTATAGCTGCAGTAAGAGGATGAGTTTAACTGGAAGCTCTGTCTCCATGTGCTGTGAGTTAGAGCTGCAGTAAGAGGATGAGCTTAACTGGAAGCTCTGTCTCCATGTGCTGTGAGTTAAAGCTGCAGTAAGAGGATGAGCTTAACTGGAAGCTCTGTCTCCATGTGCTGTGAGTTAGAGCTGCAGTAAGAGGATGAGCTTAACTGGAAGCTCTGTCTCCATGTGCTGTGAGTTAGAGCTGCAGTAAGAGGATGAGCTTAACTGGAAGCTCTGTCTCCATGTGCTGTGAGTTAGAGCTGCACTAAGAGAATGAGTTTCACCAGAAGCTGTAACTCCATGTGCTGTTAGTGTGTTCGGCTGCAAGAGGATCTGTTCAACTGAAAGGTCTGTCTCTATGTGCTGTGAGTTTGTACTGCAGTAAGAGGATGTGTATAACTGAGAGGTCTCAATTTGCTTTGAGTTGGATCTGTTGTAAGAGGTTCAGTTTAACTGGAACCTCTGTCTCCATGAGTTGTGAGTTAGAGCTGCAGTAAGAGGATGAGTATAACTAGGTGCTCTGTCTCCATGTGCTGTGAGTTTGAGCTGCAATATGAGGATAAATTTTATTGGATGCTCTTTCTAAATGTTTTATTCACAGGGTCGAGGTAGAAAGAGCAGGGTCGCCTGTGCCAAGCTGTCTGTCAATGAGGAGTGATCATTCAATGGAGTATCCACTTAATTTCAGAGGGGAGTTCACTGGTGATCAAAGGTAATTTAAAATTTTGTGTCAAAATATTTGCATTATTCATCTATTGATGGATAATTTCTCTTCAATCTCATTAACTCCTGTTCGGGGAAAGAAAGTGAATTCTTGGTCATTTTCAGAGGTGGACTGTGATTTTGAGATGCAGTAAGTGGATGAGTTTAACTGGAAGCTCTGTCTCCATGTGCTGTGACTTCGAGCTGCAGTAAGAGGATGAGCTTAACTGGAAGCTCTGTCTCCATGTGCTGTTAGTTAGAGCTGCAGTGAGAGGATGAGCTTAACTGGAAGCTCTGTCTCCATGTGCTGTTAGTTAGAGCTGCAGTAAGAGGATGAGTTTAACTGGAAGCTCTGTCTCCATGTGCTGTGAGTTAGAGCTGCAGTAAGAGGATGAGTTCAACTGGAAGCTCTGTCTCCATGTTTTATTCACAGGGTCGAGGTAGAAAGAGCAGGGTCACCTGTGCCAAGCTGTCTGTCAATGAGGAGTGATCATTCGATGAGAGATCCGCTTAATTTCCGAGGGGAGTTCAGCGGTGATCAGAGGTAATTAAAAAGTTCATGTCAATATTTTTCCATTATTCGTGAATATTTATTGATGTATAATTACTCTTCAATGTCAATAACTCCTTTTCAGGAAAGGTAAGTGAATTCTGTGTCATTTTTAGAGGTGGGCTGCGATTTAGAGCTGCAGTAAGTGGATGGGTTTAACTGGAAGCTCTGTCTCCATGTGCTGTTAGTTTTTGCTGCGGTAAGCGGATCAGTTTAACTGGAAGCTCTGTCTCTATGTGCTGTGAATCACAGCTGCAGTAAGAGGATGAGTTTAACTGGAAGCTCTGTCTCTATGTGCTGTGAATCACAGCTGCAGTAAGCGGATGAGTTTAACTGGAAGCTCTGTCTCTATGTGCTGTGAATCAGAGCTGCGATAAGAGGATGAGTTGAACTGGAAGCTCTCTCTGCACATGCTGTGAGTGTTAAGAGGTCAGGGGAACACCAGATGTAGGATCCAGGAGAGTTTATTGAACACCAAACACAAACTGAGAAAATGGGCACACAGGCCAGAAACAAAAAACCGTGCACATGCACTGAACAAATGGGAAAACTAAGGTACACGGCCCAAGGTCGGGGGAAACAGAAGTACTCAACTAGAAAAACAAAAACTGGACCTAACTAGACTGACGGACACTCTGGGAGACTTAAACAAAGGGCAGAAAAGACGTGAGGGCAGCAAAACAAAAGACTGGGAAATCATACAATGGGAGGGCACAGGAGCGGATATTTCACAATGCAGGGCAAAGCCAATACAAAGTTCCGTCTGATGTCACATCACTTTGTCACAGATATTGCCACGAGAGGAGGCGGGGACTCGGAAGGCAATCTCGAATGGAACAGAAACACATGGGATTAATAAACAATTACTCGAGAACCGGGTTAACAATAATGACCTGAGGCAAGACTCTAAAACAATCAATCAAACTAGACAGTTTAGATTGAGGTAATCTAAACGTGACGAGTAAAAAGCATCACGAGAGAAGCAAAGGAAAGCACGGCTTTTAAAGGCAGTTAATCAGGGAAAGCTTAGCAAGGAATTACGAAAGCTAGAAACACTCGCACTTGCTAATGAGTTAATAAAGGTTAATACTACATGACGAAATATTTACAATCACCCTCAAATAAGTGCTGGTCAGTACGGGTTAGTAATTAACCTATCAGAGAACGCACTCACTCAGAGTTTAGCGAGACCCAGAATTAAGCACAGGTGGAAGTAATGAATGAAATACTCCAGCCAATTCCGAATGAGGGAACGTGATTGGATGACGAGACTCAGGCACGCTGAAGGCTGTCACAAGACATCACAGGAGTTTGGGCAAAGAGAGAATCGAACATCAGACGGCGGGAATGAAAGCTGAAAAATAAAATGAAAGTAAAGCACAAGCACAAATAAGCACAAAAACAACACACAAGGCAGAACCAAAGCAGTGAGAGGAGGAGTTTAACTGGAAGCTCTGTCTCCATGTGCTGTGAGTTAGAGCTGCAGTAAGAGGATGAGTTTAACTGGAAGCTCTGTCTCCATGTGCTGTGAGTTAGAGCTGCAGTAAGAGGATGAGCTTAACTGGAAGCTCTGTCTCCATGTGCTGTGAGTTAAAGCTGCAGTAAGAGGATGAGCTTAACTGGAAGCTCTGTCTCCATGTGCTGTGAGTTAGAGCTGCAGTAAGAGGATGAGCTTAACTGGAAGCTCTGTCTCCATGTGCTGTTAGTTATAGCTGCAGTAAGAGGATGAGTTTAACTGGAAGCTCTGTCTCCATGTGCTGTGAGTTAGAGCTGCAGTAAGAGGATGAGCTTAACTGGAAGCTCTGTCTCCATGTGCTGTGAGTTAGAGCTGCAGTGAGAGGATGAGTTTTACCGGAAGCTCTGTCTCCATGTGCTGTGAGTTACTGCTGCAGTAAGAGGATGAGTTTAACTGGGAGCTCTGTCTCCATGTGCTGTGAGTTAGTGCTGCAGTAAGAGGAGGAGTTTAACTGGAAGCTCTGTCTCCATGTGCTGTGAGTTAAAGCTGCAGTAAGAGGATGAGCTTAACTGGAAGCTCTGTCTCCATGTGCTGTGAGTTACTGCTGCAGTAAGAGGATGAGTTTAACTGGAAGCTCTGTCTCCATGTGCTGTGAGTTAGTGCTGCAGTAAGAGGAGGAGTTTAACTGGAAGCTCTGTCTCCATGTGCTGTGAGTTAAAGCTGCAGTAAAAGGAACAGTTTAACTGGAAGCTCTGTCTCCATGTGCTGTGAGTCAGAGCTGCTGTAAGAGGATGAGTTTAACTGGAAACTCTGTCTCCATGTGCTGTGAGTTAGTGCTGCAGTAAGAGGAGGAGTTTAACTGGAAGCTCTGTCTCCATGTGCTGTGAGTTAAAGCTGCAGTAAAAGGAACAGTTTAACTGGAAGCTCTGTCTCCATGTGCTGTGAGTCAGAGCTGCACTAAGAGAATGAGTTTCACCAGAAGCTGTAACTCCATGTGCTGTTAGTGTGTTCTGCTGCAAGAGGATCTGTTCAACTGAAAGGTCTGTCTCTATGTGCTGTGAGTTTGTACTGCAGTAAGAGGATGTGTATAACTGAGAGGTCTCAATTTGCTTTGAGTTGGATCTGTTGTAAGAGGTTCAGTTTAACTGGAACCTCTGTCTCCATGAGTTGTGAGTTAGAGCTGCAGTAAGAGGATGAGTATAACTAGGTGCTCTGTCTCCATGTGCTGTGAGTTTGAGCTGCAATATGAGGATAAATTTTATTGGATGCTCTTTCTAAATGTTTTATTCACAGGGTCGAGGTAGAAAGAGCAGGGTCGCCTGTGCCAAGCTGTCTGTCAATGAGGAGTGATCATTCAATGGAGTATCCACTTAATTTCAGAGGGGAGTTCACTGGTGATCAAAGGTAATTTAAAATTTTGTGTCAAAATATTTGCATTATTCATCTATTGATGGATAATTTCTCTTCAATCTCATTAACTCCTGTTCGGGGAAAGAAAGTGAATTCTTGGTCATTTTCAGAGGTGGACTGTGATTTTGAGATGCAGTAAGTGGATGAGTTTAACTGGAAGCTCTGTCTCCATGTGCTGTGACTTCGAGCTGCAGTAAGAGGATGAGCTTAACTGGAAGCTCTGTCTCCATGTGCTGTGAGTTAGAGCTGCAGTAAAAGGAACAGTTTAACTGGAAGCTCTGTCTCCATGTGCTGTGAGTCAGAGCTGCAGTAAGAGGATGAGTTTTACCGGAAGCTCTGTCTCCATGTGCTGTGAGTTAGAGCTGCAGTAAAAGGAACAGTTTAACTGGAACCTCTGTCTCCATGTGCTGTGAGTTAGAGCTGCAGTAAGAGGATGAGTTTTACCGGAAGCTCTGTCTCCATGTGCTGTGAGTTAGAGCTGCAGTAAAAGGAACAGTTTAACTGGAAGCTCTGTCTCCATGTGCTGTGAGTCAGATCTGCACTAAGAGAATGAGTTTCACCAGAAGCTGTAACTCCATGTGCTGTTAGTGTGTTCGGCTGCAAGAGGATCTGTTCAACTGAAAGGTCTGTCTCTATGTGCTGTGAGTTTGTACTGCAGTAAGAGGATGTGTATAACTGAAAGGTCTCAATTTGCTTTGAGTTGGATCTGTTGTAAGAGGTTCAGTTTAACTGGAACCTCTGTCTCCATGAGTTGTGAGTTAGAGCTGCAGTAAGAGGATGAGTTTAACTGGAAGCTCTGTCTCCATGTGCTGTGAGTTAGAGCTGCAGTAAGAGGATGAGTTTAACTGGAAGCTCTGTCTCCATGTGCTGTGAGTTAGAGCTGCAGTAAGAGGATGAGTATAACTAGGTGCTCTGTCTCCATGTGCTGTGAGTTTGAGCTGCAATATGAGGATAAATTTTATTGGATGCTCTTTCTAAATGTTTTATTCACAGGGTCGAGGTAGAAAGAGCAGGGTCGCCTGTGCCAAGCTGTCTGTCAATGAGGAGTGATCATTCAATGGAGTATCCACTTAATTTCAGAGGGGAGTTCACTGGTGATCAAAGGTAATTTAAAATTTTGTGTCAAAATATTTGCATTATTCATCTATTGATGGATAATTTCTCTTCAATCTCATTAACTCCTGTTCGGGGAAAGAAAGTGAATTCTTGGTCATTTTCAGAGGTGGACTGTGATTTTGAGATGCAGTAAGTGGATGAGTTTAACTGGAAGCTCTGTCTCCATGTGCTGTGACTTCGAGCTGCAGTAAGAGGATGAGCTTAACTGGAAGCTCTGTCTCCATGTGCTGTTAGTTAGAGCTGCAGTGAGAGGATGAGCTTAACTGGAAGCTCTGTCTCCATGTGCTGTTAGTTAGAGCTGCAGTAAGAGGATGAGTTTAACTGGAAGCTCTGTCTCCATGTGCTGTGAGTTAGAGCTGCAGTAAGAGGATGAGTTCAACTGGAAGCTCTGTCTCCATGTTTTATTCACAGGGTCGAGGTAGAAAGAGCAGGGTCACCTGTGCCAAGCTGTCTGTCAATGAGGAGTGATCATTCGATGAGAGATCCGCTTAATTTCCGAGGGGAGTTCAGCGGTGATCAGAGGTAATTAAAAAGTTCATGTCAATATTTTTCCATTATTCGTGAATATTTATTGATGTATAATTACTCTTCAATGTCAATAACTCCTTTTCAGGAAAGGTAAGTGAATTCTGTGTCATTTTTAGAGGTGGGCTGCGATTTAGAGCTGCAGTAAGTGGATGGGTTTAACTGGAAGCTCTGTCTCCATGTGCTGTTAGTTTTTGCTGCGGTAAGCGGATCAGTTTAACTGGAAGCTCTGTCTCTATGTGCTGTGAATCACAGCTGCAGTAAGAGGATGAGTTTAACTGGAAGCTCTGTCTCTATGTGCTGTGAATCACAGCTGCAGTAAGCGGATGAGTTTAACTGGAAGCTCTGTCTCTATGTGCTGTGAATCAGAGCTGCGATAAGAGGATGAGTTGAACTGGAAGCTCTCTCTGCACATGCTGTGAGTGTAAAGAGGTCTGGGGAACACCAGATGTAGGATCCAGAAGAGTTTATTGAACACCAAACACAAACTGAGAAAATGGGCACGCAGGCCAGAAACAAAAAACTGTGCACATGCACTGAACAAATGGGGAAACTAAGGTACACGGCCCAAGGCTGGGGGAAACAGAAGTACTCAACTAGAAAAACAAAAACTGGACCTAACTAGACTGACGGACACTCTGGGAGACTTAAACAAAGGGCAGAAAAGACGTGAGAGCAGCAAAACAAAAGACTGGGAAATCATACAAAGGGAGGGCACAGGAGCGGATATTTCACAATGCAGGGCAAAGCCAATACAAAGTTCCGTCTGATGTCACATCACTTTGTCACAGATATTGCCACGAGAGGAGGCGGGGACTCGGAAGGCAATCTCGAATGGAACAGAAACACATGGGATTAATAAACAATTACACGAGAACCAGGTTAACAATAATGACCTGAGGCAAGACTCTAAAACAATCAATCAAACTAGACAGTTTAGATTGAGGTAATCTAAACGTGACGAGTAAAAAGCACCACGAGAGAAGCAAAGGAAAGCACGGCTTTTAAAGGCAGTTAATCAGGGAAAGCTTAGCAAGGAATTACGAAAGCTAGAAACACTCGCACTTGCTAATGAGTTAATAAAGGTTAATACTACATGACGAAATATTTACAATCACCCTCAAATAAGTGCTGGTCAGTACGGGTTAGTAATTAACCTATCAGAGAACGCACTCACTCAGAGTTTAGCGAGACCCAGAATTAAGCACAGGTGGAAGTAATGAATGAAATACTCCAGCCAATTCCGAATGAGGGAACGTGATTGGACGACGAGATTTAGGCACGCTGAAGGCTGTCACAAGACATCACAGGAGTTTGGGCAAAGAGAGAATCGAACATCAGACGGCGGGAATGAAAGCTGAAAAATAAAACGAAAGTAAAGCACAAGCACAAATAAGCACAAAAACAACACACAAGGCAGAACCAAAGCAGTGAGAGGAGGAGTTTAACTGGAAGCTCTGTCTCCATGTGCTGTGAGTTAGAGCTGCAGTAAGAGGATGAGCTTAACTGGAAGCTCTGTCTCCATGTGCTGTGAGTTAGTGCTGCAGTAAGAGGATGAGTTTAACTGGAAGCTCTGTCTCCATGTGCTGTGAGTTAAAGCTGCAGTAAGAGGATGAGTTTAACTGGAAGCTCTGTCTCCATGTGCTGTGAGTTAAAGCTGCAGTAAAAGGAACAGTTTAACTGGAAGCTCTGTCTCCATGTGCTGTGAGTTAGAGCTGCACTAAGAGAATGAGTTTCACCAGAAGCTGTAACTCCATGTGCTGTTAGTGTGTTCGGCTGCAAGAGGATCTGTTCAACTGAAAGGTCTGTCTCTATGTGCTGTGAGTTTGTACTGCAGTAAGAGGATGTGTATAACTGAAAGGTCTCAATTTGCTTTGAGTTGGATCTGTTGTAAGAGGTTCAGTTTAACTGGAAGCTCTGTCTCCATGTGCTGTGAGTTAGAGCTGCAGTAAGAGGATGAGTTTAACTGGAAGCTCCGTCTCCATGTGCTGTGAGTTAGAGCTGCAGTAAGAGGATGAGTTTAACTGGAAGCTCTGTCTCCATGTGCTGTGAGTTAGAGCTGCAGGAAGAGGATGAGTTTAACTGGAAGCTCTGTCTCCATGTGCTGTGAGTTAGAGCTGCAGTAAGAGGATGAGTTTAACTGGAAGCTCTGTCTCCATGTGCTGTGAGTTAGAGCTGCAGTAAGAGGATGAGTTTAACTGGAAGCTCTGTCTCCATGTGCTGTGAGTTAGAGCTGCAGTAAGAGGATGAGTTTAACTGGAAGCTCTGTCTCCATGTGCTGTGAGTTAGAGCTGCAGGAAGAGGATGAGTTTAACTGGAAGCTCTGTCTCCATGTGCTGTGAGTTAGAGCTGCAGTAAGAGGATGAGTTTAACTGGAAGCTCTGTCTCCATGTGCTGTGAGTTAGAGCTGCAGTAAGAGGATGAGTTTAACTGGAAGCTCTGTCTCCATGTGCTGTGAGTTAGAGCTGCAGGAAGAGGATGAGTTTAACTGGAAGCTCTGTCTCCATGTGCTGTGAGTTAGTGCTGCAGTAAGAGGATGAGTTTAACTGGAAGCTCTGTCTCCATGTGCTGTGAGTTAGAGCTGCAGGAAGAGGATGAGTTTAACTGGAAGCTCTGTCTCCATGTGCTGTGAGTTAGAGCTGCAGGAAGAGGATGAGTTTAACTGGAAGCTCAGTCTCCATGTGCTGTGAGTTAGAGCTGCAGTTTACTGGAAGCTGTTTTTTTTCCCCCACAGGATCCAGCAGTCATTTGGGTCCTGCCCTTTAGAAGAGGAGAGTTCAGAGACATATTTCCCAAAAAAGGCAAGATCTAATTTTTTTTAACAACATAATTCAGCTTTTTTTGTCTTCATTCAGCATCATTAATTGAATAATTATATGATGTATATTAATGTACTACTGTCTGTACTCAGAGGAATAATGAAAGAATACATGTCTTTCTCAGAGCTCACCCCAGTTTAATATCGCAGCACAGTGAGGTGCCTTAAAGGGAAACATTAGTGATGTCACCCTGTCAGGCCTCCGTCAGGCTTGGAATCTGCCATTAGGAAGCCTTCATGGACCAGCTCATTTCATTTCATGAACTGCAACTTCTCGCACCACACTTGTGCGCAATTCAGTTTATATTCAAAAGGAAGTTACCTGAAATATACATACTGCTCATTTTTGTCACATTATTGTGCACCTTAAGCAGGAACGTTTAGCCATCTGTTTGTTCCTGCATTCAATTTATGTTAAAAACTAGCCTCTTCTGACTCTAACAGTAAAGATAAGAACTGAATCATTTTGATGCTCTTCATACGTAAGCTGGACTCTGAATGCTTTATATTCACCCTCAGACCTCATTAATCACCTGTGGAATAACCCAAAGAACTTTACACAAGAGATTTTCCCCACTGCTTGGAGGAACTTTAATTATTTTTCCGTTTTTACCCCTCTGCCAAATTTGGCTCAGGGCCGAAGGTCTGTCCACAGGTCCATGAACGCATTACCTGGAAAAGGACTTTGTTGAAAGGGGACCAAACTGGGCGTACAGTACCGTAATATAGTGAGCCATAAGTCTAAAATTAGCAATGTCAGACTATGTTTTATGGAGTTATGACCCTTTTCTATGCCCATGAACCCAATAACTGAAAGACTGTTACACTGACTGGGACCAGAGTCCCTTTATGGCAGGGGTCCTCAATCTTTCCCAAAAAGGGCTGGTGTGGGTGCAGGCTTTCATTGCTACCAAGCACTTATACACCTGATATTACTAATCAACCCCTGGACTCTTTGCTCATAAGCTTGATTGATAGCATCAGGTGTGTAGCTAATTGGTTGCAATGAAAGCCTGCACCCACAGTGGCCCATTCTGGGAAATATTGGGGACCCCTGCTTTATAGAATCATATCATTGTGAAATAAAAACCTATCGACATTCACTATTGTTGGACAATTTTTGCATGTTCATGTTTCTAAAGGTATTTTCCTTTTTGTTATAATATCAATGCAGGAACAAGCAGATTTCTCACTGTTCCAGTTCAGCTGTTCTTTGAAGGCTGGTCATTGGAGGCCTGTCAGGGAATATCATTGTAGTTCCTCTCTATGGCACTAGGGGGTGCTGTGAGTTAAAATCAGCTCCTCAGAATGCGCTTTGTTGCTGATCCCTCTCACTCTGCCCACAGACTCTTTCAGCCACTCCCCTCTGACAGGAGGCTGCACTCTATCAGGACTAAAACCTCAGGGCATAAGAGCAGTTTTTACCTATCTGTAGTCAGTCCCTGCTGGGTTACACTTTACTTGAAGGTACTGTCATAGGAGTGACATGACACGGTCATAACTGTTACAAGTGTCATGTAACAGTTATGGCAGCATCATGTCACTCTATGACGAAGTTGTCATAATCAAGACAACCCAAACAATGTCAACTTGTCATCTCAAAAACTGAATGACACCTAATTACAACATTTATGACATTAACATAATCTTTATGTCATGACTGTGCCATGTCACTCTTATGACGATACCTTCAAGTAAAGTGTTACCGTGTTTGGACATTGGTGTTCATTGGTCACTCTGTCTCGCACTCCCCCCCTGTATATTTAGAGAAGAAATGCCTACTTATTGTTATTAGATTTCTACAATATAAATTTCTATTTCTGTTTTTTTTCTGTTTTACTTGTGTGTTTTTTGACTGTTTTTGCACTCACTTGCCACAGCAAATTCCTTGAATGTGTAAAGGTACTTGGCAATAAAGCACATTCTGATTCTGAGTCTTTGCTGAGTTTGTGTAAAAGTATCTTAGCACTTTTTGCTTATGTTATGTAGGTCCTACTTTTTGGTGAAAATATTGTAATTCCTGAGTCAAAGTTTAAGGCAATTCTTAGGAGTCATTTTGAATGGCTTCATAAATACGGCCCAGATTTATTTTGCTAGTCCCAATCATTAGTAACAGAGTTGGGCTTCAAGACTTTTATACAAATCAACATTCAGTTCAGCACATTTACTACATCATATCATCATACTATAATTTGAGGAACGTTTGTCTGTTTGTCTGTCTGTCTGTTTGTTCCCCTACTCCTCCGACTTCCTCTGACGGATCTTCACCAAACTTGGTGGGTCTATGTAGGTTGTCCCTGGAATTGTCCTTGAGGGGTTAGTTTTTTGAAAGGTCAAGGTCACTGGGGTCAAAGGTCAATTTTTTGCACGCCACGGGTAATTCACTAGTTTATTGAATGTGGTGTGCAGAGCAAATCCATTATTGTGATGAAATGCATGACTTATCATGAGCAGCATCATTACAAAAGCTGCTCTTCAAATATGGGCATTTGCCACTGCTGCTTGTTTCGTGTCTGGAAGAATCTGTCTCTGTTCTGGCTGTAATGAACACATGAAGCATAATGAATTCATCATGGTGAATGTACTTTAGTGTTTATTTATAACCTTCATGTGTTTATTTATTAGAGAGCTCACCTCTTCATGTGTTTAACCCTTTCTGATAGATCTCTCCTTTTGATGTGTTATTTCAGTCTCTCCTGCGCTCTCTGATGAAGCTGAAGAAGGATGGAAAGTTGAAGCTGTTTCAGACCTGTCTGAGTCAGGATTACCCAGAGTGCTTTAAGGGTCTGTCTGCAGATCCTACGGTCTTGGAATTGTGTAAGAGTCCTCATGATTACCCAGAATGCAGTGAGAGAGGGCAGGAGGATCCTGAGGTCCTGTACATAGTTGAGAAGATGCTGGAGGCCTGTGGCAGTGAGACGTCTCTGAAGATCACTCTCCACATCCTGGGGAACATGGAGCTGAAGGATCTCGCCGACTCACTGGAGAGAGATGAGCAGCACAGTAAGATGATTCAAATGATAAACTAGACAGTCCAGTCACCTGTGACTGCATGGGTGTAGCCTCTGAGGGCCCGCTTCTGATATCGCGAAAACTCTGACCTCTAAAATGATCACACGCCATACAGGGAAACGTGCACATTTTCAGCATGATATTGTGCTTTCTTTGGTCAATTCTGTTCCCATGGCAACCAAAATCAGGGGCTTCAAAAAAGCATTTAAAATCTTGACAGTGCGCATGGGTGTAGCCCCCGAAAGCCCGCTTCTCCCCTTTTTTGCACATTATTTGACCAATGCTGTTGCCATTGCAAACAAAATTGATAGGTGTCATGAGTGAAGTATATCACATGTCCATATCAAATATGAAAGTAATCGGTCCAAAACTGCAGCCTGTACTGCGTCCACAAGGAAATCTGTATGTTTTGCCACTACTGCGCTTATTATTCGACCAATACTGTCGCTATGGCAACCAAAATTGATAGGTGTCACAAGTAAAGTATACCACCTGACCATATCAGATATGAAAGTAATCAGTGAAAAATTTAAGCCTGTGGAGCATCCAAAAGAACGTGTCCTCAGACACAGCGGCGGCAGCGCAGGTGAAGCCATAGTAGCTGCCGCAATAATGGTTTATGAAAGATAATGATTCGCATTAAACTCAGTTAAGACTAAACAGAACTAAAGCTCCTGCCTGAATGTTCAGCCAGTCTTGCTGAGGTGAGCCTTTCTCCAATCTTCTCCAGGGGTGACAGTGGGATGTCCTTGGAGAGCCAATAGAGAAGCTGTGCTTTGCGTTTTGGTGAATTTATGTGCGAGTTAGAATCTCCTCCAGTGTAGTGCCCTGAAAAAGTTTTGCTCCCTCTCAATGTCTTCTACTTTACATGTGTCACACTGAATAGTTTCAGTACATCAAAATAATTGGAACGTTAGAGAAAGATAACACAGGTAACATAAAACGCAGTTTTTAAATGACTTTTTCATTTATTGAAGGAAGAAGTTATTCTACCTTACCTGGCCTTTTGTGAAATGTAATTGCCCCCTTGATGAATCAATCAAACAATCAAACAAATTTGTATAATATTTGGGGCAATTTTGCTTGATGCACCCAACCATGATCAGTACCAAACTGTTTGAATCTAAATATTACTTAAATACAACCTGTCTGGTAATGTGAAATAAGCAAAATGCATGATGCCACAATCTAAAGAAATTCAAGAAAAGATGAGAAACAGAGTAGTTGACATTAATCCATCTGGAGGAAGTTATGAATCCATTTCTAACGCTCTGAGACTCCAGTGAACCATAGTAAGAGTTATTATCTACAGATGGAGGAAACCTGGAACAGTGGTGACACTGATAAACCTTCCCAGCAGTGGGTGGTCTGGCACAATTCCTGCAAAAGTGCATTGGCGACTTATCCAGGAGGTCAGAAAAGAGCACACTCAAATCTAAAGAGCAGCAGGCCTCACGAGCCTCAGTTAGTTATTGTACAGGATTCCACAATATGAAAGAGACTGGGCAAAAATGGCATCTATGGGAGAGCTGCAAGGAAAAATCCACTGCTGACCAATTAGAGCACAAACTCATCTCACATGGGCTCTGTTGTGTCTGGCATAAGGACAACATATCATTCCGCAATAAGAGCATCATAACTACAGTCAAACACGGTGGTGGTAGTGTGATGGTCTGGGGTTGCTTTGCTTCTTCGGGACCTGGGAGTCTTATCATTATTAATGGAACCATGAATTCTGCTCTTACAAGAAAATTCTGCAGCAGAATGTCCAGCCATCAGTTTGTGACCTGAAGCTCAAGCACAGTTGTGTTATACAGCAGGACGATGATCCAAAACACATAAGCAAATTCACTTATGAACGGCAGAAAAGAAACATGATGGTATTGGAGTGGCTCAGTCAATGTACTGACTTGAATCCCAATGAGCTGCTGTAGCATGATCATAAACAGACAGTTCTGTTGGGGTGGCGCTTTGTGATGGAAAATTACCATTTTGGCCATATCTTCAGAACCATTTGTCCGATTGACATGAAATTAAGTTCAAATGAAAGTCTATTCAAGGTCTATTCAAGGATTGGGGAATTGGAGGATTGGGGGCATTCAGAGATATACCCCAAGCCGTCGCCTCCGAAGGCATAAGCCTAGTTGCATTATATTTTGTTGTGGGATTCTGATTTGGGCGAACATATTTCTAGCTCGAAGCCCCGTCTCCTTATTAGGTAACGTAAGACTGTCGATGCCTGATCAACACGCTAGGTCTGCGTTATTAGTAGATTTTCCACGCTGTGATTGGTCTTATGGTTAGGCTTTGAGGAGATTCCGTTATACCGAGTTGGTTTCGTCCCTGAACAGAAATCTTTCAAACACGAAGTCCCTGAACTGATAATGTCACACTTCGGAGTTTCTCGCTTTGGGCCCTGGTAATCCCCAGTCATAGCTATTTTCTATGTCAAATTACTGCGCATAATAATACCGCCAGCCTCTGAGTTAATCCACTGAGTGGGTTGTACAGATGCTTCTGGTCCGGAGGAGTAAGTTGTAGACCAGTTCTGGGTCCAATGCACAACATAGCTCTTAATTCATAAATTGGAGTCAAGTCCATATTTAGGCAAACGCATGGTAATCACAATTGGGTATAACTAAATTTTATATCCTAAATTTCATATGTCAGATGAATTGCAACCGCTATGACAAGAGGACTGCAGCATCCGCAAGGCGCGTTTTAGGCCACTTAAAAGCAGAATAAGAGAGACGTCATCACGTCTGGCCTGAGGCAGTGGTCTAGTGCTGAAGCTGTGGCCAGGCCCCATTATTATAATGGAGACCGTTTAGACTTTCTTTTCCTAGGCTGTTTGGGCAAACACGCTGAGACCTTCCGCCTCAGCTAGGACACTCCTTGGCCGAGTTGCACGGTGTTTGCACTACCTATCCATAATCCAACTAATAACCAGTTCTTCTTGAAAATCATACTTTAGAAAAGATACATTGGTGACCTTTTATTCGTCTGGGCAGGTACCACTGAGGAATCGAAGGGTAGTAATCATCCTAAACAACTTATTCCTATCGGACAATTTTTGCTTTTGAAAAGGAACACACACACACTTTAGCCATGACACCAGGGAACCCCCTACTCTTATTGAAGAATGTCAGAGGATCTTTAGTGACCACAGTGAGTCAGGACCTCGGTTTAACGTCTCATCCAAAAGGCAGCATCCTTCAGCATCCCCATCACTGCACTAAGGCATTGGGGATTATTCCTCCAGAGGGAAGATCGCAACCTACTGGCCACCAACACCACTTCCAGCAGCAACTTGGTTTTCCCTGGTGGTCTCCCATCCAAGCATTAACCAAACCCACACCTGCTTAGCTTCAGCCACACAGCTGGAGCAGATTGAGTAGTGGTATGGCTAGTATATCCTGAAATTTTAAGCTTCATCAGTCAATTATCTATGTTTTGGCAGAGGATTAAAGTTTCAGAATTTTCACCCAATTTCTGCCATTTTTGTGCCATTAATATTCAAATACAATTTTCAGCACCCCATAAAATCATTAATTTATATAATATCCCTTTAAAACTTGCTATTTAGAGTAAGTAGACCCTGAGGAATCCATTTTTAACATTCTTTTAGGAGAAAAATGAGGAGCAGAGATGGAATCATGCCTCTGAAGCAAAACTGTCAATAATATTTATGCTTGTACATGTAAACTTAAGTCAAACAGCTTGGAAATTTCATGTAAAACCCAATTCCAAAATAGTTGGGACAAAGTGTAAATTGCGAATGAAATCAAAATGCAATGACTTTGAAATCACACCAGCCAGTATTTTATTCACAATAGAACAGAGATAACATAGCAAATGTTGAAACAAAGAAATTTTATAATTTTATTCACAAAATGAGCTCATTTTAAATTTGATGGCTGCTACAGGTCTCAAAAAAGTTAGGACAGGAGCCTGTTTACCATGGTGTAGCATCCCCTCTTCTTTTTAACACAGAGTGGAGGCATCTAGGCATTGAGGAGACAGTTTCTTGAGTTTAGCCATTGGAATTTGTTCCCACCCTTGATTAATGCAGGCTTCCAGCTGCTGGGGAGTTTTGGGTCTCCTTTGTCGGACTTTTTGTTTAATTATGCACCAAATGTTTTCAATCGGTGAAAGATCAGAACTGCAGGCAGGCCAGTTCAGCACACGGACTCTATGAAGCCATGCTGTTGTTATAGCTGCAGTATGTGGTTTTGCATTGTCCTGCTGAAATACACAAGGTCTTCCCTGGAGATCCTTCTGGAGGGGAGGATATGTTGCTCTAAAACCTTTATATACCTTTCAGTATTCATGGTGTTTTTTAAACATGCAAGTGTTCCACACTATATGCACTAATGCATCCCCATACCATCAGAGATGCTGGATTTTGAACTGAATGCTGATAACAGGAGGGGCTGTCTTTCTCCTCTTAAGCCCAGAGGACACTACGCCCATGATTTCCAACAAGAATGTCAAGTTTGGACTCGTCTGACTACAGGACACTTTGCTACAGTCCATTTTAAATGAGCCTTGGCCCACAGAACACGGCGGCGCTTCTGGGTCATGCTCAGCAATGACTTCCTTTTTGCATGATAGAGTTTCAGGTGGGATCTGTGGATGGCACAGCAGACTGTGTTTACAGACAGTGGTTTCTTGAAGTATTCCTGGGACCATTTAGTAATGTCAGTGACAGAATCATGCCGGTGAGTGAGGCAGTGGCGTCTGAGGGCCCAAAGATCATGGGCATGCAGTAAAGGTCTTCAGCCTTGTCCCTTACGCACAGAGATTTTTCCAGTTTCTCTGAATCTTTTGATGATGTTATGCACTGTTATGATGTTATGATGAGACCTTCAAAGGCTTTGCAATTTGATGTTGAGGACTATTGCTTTTAAAGTATTTCACAATTTTTTTACGCAAGTCTTCACAGGTTGGAGAGCCTCTGGCCATCTTTACTTCTGAGAGACTCAGCCTCTCTAAGATGTCCTTTTTATAGCCAATCATGTTACACACCTGATGCCAGTTAGTTTACTTACTTGCTAAATGCACTTTCAGCTGATTCTCTTATTTATTATTTGCCAGCCCTTTTTTGCCTTTGTTCCACCTTTTTTGAGGCCTGTTGCAGCCAGAAAAGTTGAAATAAGCTAATTTTGTGGATAAAAATGTAAGAAGTCTCAGTTGCAACATTTGAAATGTTATCTATGTTCTATTGTAAACAACAAATTGGCTCGTGTGATCTGAAAGTCATTGCATTTTGATTTTATTCACAATTTACACTTCGTCGCAACTATTTCGGAATAGGGGATGTATATGTTCTTTATGTGTGTGTTGGCAACCAGTAAATAAACCAGAGATGTGTTATGCTTACTCTAGGCTTTATGATTTTTTTAAATATATTTCATACATAACTGCATCAGATATTACACTCCATCACAAATTCATCACAGTCAGTCAAGCCATGCTACAGTAGGTTGAATAATGTGCTTGATGGTGCACTGCACCTCTATTAAACCAGTTTTTTTGTCCCCCGCCGCGCGTTTAGCGCGAAGCGGGGGACATAGTATTCAGCTCCGTCCGTACGTTCGTCCGTACGTCCCGAAACCTTGTCTGCGCGATATCTCAAGAAGGAAGCCTCGGATTCTTTTCAAATTTGGTGTCAACATGTATTAGGGTAATGTCCCGGCGCCAGTCGAATTTGGTGACCTTCGCGACATTTTCAAGGTCACACCGAGGTATGATAGATTCTGACACTGAAATGCTTGTCTGCGTGATATCTCAAGAAGGAAGCCTCGGATTCTTTTCAAATTTGGTGTCAACATGTATTAGGGTAATGTCTCGGCGCCAGTCGAATTTGGTGACCTTCGCAACATTTTCAAGGTCACACCGAGGTATGATAGATTCTGACACTGAAATGCTTGTCTGCGCAATATCTCAAGAAGGAAGCCTCGGATTCTTTTCAAATTCGGTGTCAACATGTATGATGGTGATGCCCCGGCGCCAGTCGATTTTGGTGACCTTCGCACCATTCTCAAGGTCACACCGAGAGAATGTCGATTTTCACACTTTTGGCATGTTCATGCTAAATCAGACCATTCCTTTCAACTGACAGGGTTTGGAAGTACATAATTGTCCCCCGCCGCGCGGAATGCGTGAAGCGGCGGGACATAGTATTTGCGACCGTCCGTACGTACGTCCGTCCGTCCTGAATCATCGTCAGCGAGATATCTCAAGAACGAATTAACGGATTTCCTTCAAATTTGATGTCAACATGTATTAGTCTGATACCCCGGCACCAGACGATTTCCGTGACCTTCGCGCCATTCTCAAGGTCACACTGAGAGATTGTGCATTTTCACACTGATAGCCTTGTCAGCGAGATATCTCAAGAACAAATCGACGGATTTACTTCAAATTCCATGTCAACATATATTACGGTGATGCCCCAGCGCCAGTCGGTTTCGGTCACCTTTGCGCCATTCTCAAGGTCACACCGAGAGATTGTGCATTTTCACACAGATAGCCTTGTCAGCGAGGTATCTAAAGAACGAATCGACGGATTTACTTCAAATTCCATGTTAACATATATTGGGGTGATACCCCGGCGCCAGTCGATTTCGGTGACCTTTGCACCATTCTCAAGGTCACACCGAGAGATTGTGGATTTTCACACTGATAGCCTTGTCAGCGACATATCTCAAGAATGAATCGACGGATTTACTTCTAATCTTATGTCAACATGTATTAGGGTGATACCCCGGCGCCAGTCCATTTCGGTGACCTTCGCGCCATTCTCAAGGTCACACCGAGAAATTGTTCATTTTGACACGATTTCACATTTTGTGGCGGGGGACAAAGACACGTTAGTGTCAGATACTTGTTTTAGTTATATCTGGAGGAGGTGTTATTAATAGGGAAGCAGACAAGCAAGGTGCCAGAGGGCTGGGGCAGGTGACTGACATCAGCACCTATAAGTAACTACACAAGCACCATAATTATTAGGACAAGCTTTCCTACAGCACCTGGTGAGAGACCGGTTGGTGCCTGTACTGGTGGCTGGGTTAAATGGTGGTGTGGGCAGGGGAGGGTCAGTTTAAAAGGGCAGTTTAGAAGTAGGTAAATTCATGTCTGTACAAACCTCTCTGACTTGATACCTGCTTGACTGGTAATTGACCACTCAGAAAACTATCCATAAACTGAATTTTAATGGTATAATACCTAATTGGCAATAACTGAGACAGAGAATCCAGATCATTTGCCTTGTACAATCATATAATAGTTCAGAATGGATTGAGTGACTTGATGATTGGCTGTTCTGTGATTGATAGCACTAGGTTATTGCTATCATTATGTATATAATATAGTATAAAAAAGCCTTTGCAGTTCAATAAAGCACAATTGACCTATTCCCGGGTGCCTATTTAGAGTGAGGGTTGGGTATATTCACAGTGTAATACACATCAGTTTTGATTGTTAAGCTGTTTTTTCGCCGTACATACTGAAAATAGTGAAATCATGACACAAGCGCAGAGAATGTATTAATGGTGTAACAGGTAACAGGAAACATAAAATTATTTGCTTCTGCACAAATTGTCATATTTGTATATGTCCACAATGAAGTAGGTGATTCAATATCTGGTAGAATTATGTACCTTATTTATTACCTTCTTGAAAAAGTCATAAAATCCAAAGCATTTGTAACACATCTCTTTTTTCACTATTTACTAAAACCCAAATAAATAACTTATCTGTGAAATTTCAAAGCTGTATGACTTATACCCCTGGAGATATAAACGTTTTCATGTAGTTGTATAAGCATAAATATTATATACAGTTTTGCTTAAGCGGCATGAAACCATCTCTGCTCCTCATTTTTCACCTGAAAGAATGTTAAAAATGGATTCCTTTGGGTCCAATCAGACTAATTTGTGTGAATTACGCGCGTGTGTGAAAGCACTGGGAGGACACACTCACTACTGACAGTTTGTGGAGGGTCTGTGCATTCACAGTGGCATATCGGAGACATTTGTCAAGATAATGTGATGAAAGTTTGCAGCGTTATGGTCAATGAAATTCAATATTCAATATCATCGGTTGCTTCTTCTTTTTGGGAATTAAAAATGGGTGTTAAGTTTTCACTGTGTGTCAGTAGATCATGGCACAAAAATGCCAGAAATTGGGTGAAAATTCTGAAGCTTTAAACCTCTGCCAAAACCTAATTGACTGATTCAGTTGTTATTTTCAGGATACACAATTTTTAATGCGTATTTTGGCATAAATACACTCAACAAAAATATAAACGCAACACTTTTGTTTTTGCTCCCATTTGTCATGAGATGGACTCAAAGATCTAAAATTCATTCCAGATACACAATATTACAATTTCTCTCAAACATTGTTCACAAATCTGTCTAAATGTGTGATAGTGAGCACTTTTGCTTTGCTGAGACAATCCATCCCACCTCACAGGTGTGCCACATCAAGATGCTCATCAGACACCATGATTAGTGCACTGGTGTACCTTATACTGCCCACAATAAAAGGCCACCCTGAAATGAGCAGTTTTGTCTCACAGCAAAATGCCACAGATGGCGCAAGCATTGAGGGAGCGTGCAATTGGCATGCTGACAGCAGGAATGTCAACCAGAACTGTTGCTGGGGCATTGAATGTTCATTTCTCCACCATAAGCCGTCTCCAAAGGCGTTTCAGAGAATATGGCAGTACATCCAACCGGCCTCACAACCGCAGACCACGTGTAACCACACCAGCCCAGGACCTCCACATCCAGCAGGTTCACCTCCATGATCGTCTGAGACCAGCTACTCAGACAGCTGCTGAAACAATTGGCTTGCATAACCAAAGAATTTCTGCACAAACTGTCAGAAGCCGTCTCAGGTAAGCTCAACTGCATGCTCGTCGTCCTCATCGGGGTCTTAACCTGACTCCAGATCGGCGCCATAACAGACTCGAGTGGGCAAATGCTCACATTCGATGACGTCTAGCACGTTGGAGAGGTGTTCTCTTCACGGATGAATCTCGGTTTACATTGTTAAGGGCAGATGGCAGACAGCGTGTGTGGCGTCGTGTGGGTGAGCGCTTTGCTGATGTCAATGTTGTGGATCGAGTGGCCCATGGTGGTGGTGGGGTTATGGTATGGGCAGGCATCTGTTATGGACGAAGAACACAGTTGCATTTTATTGATGGCATTTTGAATGCACAGAGATACCGTGATGAGATCCTGAGGCCCATTGTTGTGCCATACATCCATGAACATCACCTCATGTTTTAGCAAGAAAATGCACGGCCCCATGTTGCAAGGATCTGTACACAATTCTTGGAAGCTGAAAATGTCCCAGTTCTTGCATGGCCAGCATACTCACCGGACATGTCACCCATTGAGCATGTTTGGGATGTGCTTGACCGGCGTATACGACAGCGCGTACCAGTTCCCACTAATATCCAGCAACTTTGCACAGCCATTGAATAGGAGTGGACCAACATTCCTCAGGCCACAATTGACAATCTGATAAACTCTATGCGAAGAAGATGGAACACACAAGATGGAACACACGGAAACCTCACATGAAGTTGTCAAAACCGACATACCTGCTTTTTAACTAAGTCGCAGTTTTGAGAGGAAATCTGTTATTTTGTGCGCATTTAAGTTATCAAGCGATCTACAGTTAGACAGAACCTAACTCAAGGTATACTGGTAAGAATTTAACACTGCTAAGTTAGCTAGGTAGCTAAGTTAGCTAGGTAGCCTGAGAATTTTCTGCCTTTAACGGAATACAGTCGCTTTTGACGGCCTGTACTTCTGCAAGACACCCGTGAGGTGAACCTTGGACTTGGGCTACGCGGCATCCTACAAACGTAAGTTAAAGACCATGATGGCTTCCCCTTGTTCGCCGACCTCTTTTCCTGTCTTGTGCTCTGAATGTAATATGTTTTGTTATGACTCCTCTGCGCTTAGTGGCTCTTTCATTTGCAAGAAATGTGTCTCATATGCTAGCTTAGCTGAAAAGCTTTTACAGCTGGAAGCTCGCGTAGAAACGCTGCAGAACATTAGGTCGAATGAGGAGTTCATTGATTCTTTCTTGGTCCAGCCTGAAACGAGTGTTAATCTCAGTTCTCTTTCTGTTTCCCGTTCATTACCTGCTGCAGCAGCTTCTTCACAGCGTGATGTGTTTGTAACAGTTCGAGGTAAACGTAGGGGAAAGAAACTTGAGCAGCCACCCAGTCCCTCTTCCGTTAAACTGTTTAATTCATTTGCTCCCCTCGAAGAATTAGAGCCAGGCGAACGAGTACCGGAAAAGTCTCTAATTATCGGAGATTCCATTGTTAGAGATGTAAGGGTGTTTAAACAGGCGGCCACAGTGAGCTGTATTCCTGGCGCTCGTGTGACTGATATCGAGGCGAACCTGAAATTACTCGATCAGGGCAAACGCAAGTTCTCCAAAATTATTAACCACGCCGGTACGAATGATATTCGATTACGACAATCAGAGATCACAAAGAGCAGTTTTAAGTCGGCCTGCGCCCAAGCTCTAAAGATGTCACGGTCAGTGACTTTCTCTGGTCCGTACCCGATCCGATGTAGTGATGAAATGTACAGTAGATTGGACTCGCTCAATCGCTGGTTGTCTGAGTGGTGCGCAGATAATAACGTAGGTTTCGTGGACAATTGGCGAGCTTTCCGGCGAAGACCTGGTCTTTTGAGGAGGGACGGTGTTCACCCATCTCGAGAGGGCACTGCACTTCTGTCGAGAAATCTGGCCTACGACTTAAATTATTGTAGTTGACTGCCGACAGCTAAATCTAAATTCCTGACATTCAGCTTTGATAAACCGTTGATTAGGTCAAACCCTGTAGAGATTGTGTCTATTCCTCGAATTCCAATTAAATTAAGCAAGAAGAATCGCGGAGTACATCACAAAAACTTGATTTGCATTAACACCAACTGTATCAATCTACCAATAAATAAATATTCTCTCAAAATTGGTCTATTAAATATTAGATCCTTGAACTCTAAAGCAGCTCTTGTGAACGAATTAATCTCTGATTGTTATCTTGATATACTGTGTCTCACTGAAACGTGGCTGAGACCAGATGAAAACTTATCTTTGAATGAAGCATCTCCACCTGGTTTTATATACACTCAAAACCCCCGCCTGGGCCGGAGAGGTGGGGGTGTTGCCGCTATTTATAGTGACTCCATTCACTCGGTGCCAAAACTACAGTATAAATTTGATACATTTGAGGTTTTAGCGATGAATTTTTCAGTGCTGGATACTGGTGCCGGCCCTGCCCCTGATCAGCCTTTAGCTCTGGTGACAGTCTACAGGCCCCCTGGCCTTTACTCTGCCTTTATTCAAGATTTTTCAGAATTCCTTTCAGACTTAGTTTTAAGCTATGATAGAATAGTTATATTGGGCGACTTTAACCTGCACTTTCAGAGGGCAGATGATTCTGTAACATCCGCATTCACTAACATTTTGGAGTCAGTCGGCTTCGCTCAGAGTGTTGCTGGCCCAACTCATTTTCATGGTCATACTTTAGACCTGATCTTAAGCTTTGGCATTAACATTGGGCAGGTCATTCACATAATCCATTACATTACATTACAGGTACTTAGCAGACGCTCTTATCCAGAGCGACGTACAAAAGTGCATAAGAACAGTACAAAAGTGCAGACCTCCTAGGAGACAAGTAAAAGTGCTAACAGTAAGTGACAGAACACGTTCCATTGTTACAGATCTAGACTATTAACAAAAAGGCAAGGTCAAAGGCAAGTGAACAAAATGGCAATAAGGTTAAGTGCAACAAAGAGCAATAAAATAAGTGCAATAGGTCAAGTGCAACAAAGGGGCAGGAAAATCAAGTAAACTGACAAGAGTGCAACAAAATGACGGGAAACCAAATCAAGTGATACAGTCAGGAAGTAAACAGAATAAAGTGCAACAAATCAAAAGGATGTAGGGACAGGAATCAAGGCAGTGGAGTAGGGGAGAGGTGGAGCCTGAAGAGGTGGGTTTTCAGGCGGCGCTTGAAGATGCTCAAGGATTCTGCCGTTCTGACCTCGAATCCCAGTTTGTCTGACCATTTTTTTCCCAGTTAATCCCAGTTTGTCTGACCATTTTCTTATCACATTCTGCTTACAATTGCCCCACCCTGCATTGTTAGAAACTAGGATGTACACTGGTCGTACTTTTACTGCAACAACTTCTACAAAATTCACTGAGGTTTTCCCATCTTATTTTGAGCATCCAGTCAGTGCCTCCTCTATTGACGATACCGCAGAAAAGTTTGCTGATGCTCTCCGTTGTACCCTTAATGTAGTCGTGCCACTGAAATATAAAAAGATTACTCAGAAGAAGAGGCCAGCCCCATGGTACACTGACCAGACAAGGACACTAAAGCAAAAATCTCGTCAACTAGAACGCAAATGGCGCTCAACTAAACTCCAGGTATTCCATGGTGCTTGGAAAGAGAGCCTTGTTGCATATAAGCATGCTCTCTCTTATGCAAGGTCCTGTTACTTTTCAAATCTCATGCAGGAAAATAAAAATAATTCTCGATTTCTGTTCAAAACCGTGGCTAAGTTAACTAACAGTCATGCTGCAAGTAACCCTCAAATTCCAGTTTCTTGCAGCAGTGATGATTTTTTAAATTTCTTTAATGGCAAAATTATTAGAATTAGAGAGAAGATCACTGCTTCCTTACCAGTTTGCTATGGCGTTTCTTATGATGTGGAGTCTTCCACATTACACACAAACCGGTTGGAATCCCTTTCTCCTATATCCCTGGGTGAACTAGCCAAATTAGTTGTTACTTCCAAATCATCTACTTGCATTTTGGATCCCATTCCCACAAAGCTAATAAAAAAGAACTCCTGCCCATTCTTGGCGGCCCAGTTCTTAACATAATTAATTCTCTGATTTCCGGTATTGTTCCCACTTCATTTAAGATGGCAGAAATCAAGCCGCTGCTTAAAAAAACAGATTTGGATCCCACAGTCCTAGCCAATTATAGGCCAATCTCAAACCTCACATTTTTATCAAAGATCCTTGAAAAATGTGTCGCCCAACAGCTCTCTTCTTTCCTGCAAACTAATGAGGTATTTGACAGTTTTCAGTCTGCCTATAGAAAGCATCAAAGCACTGAAACAGCCCTCACTGTTGTAGTAAATGATCTGCTTCTCTCTATGGATAGTGGCCGCATCTCTGTTCTCGTCCTTCTCGATTTAAGTGCCGCCTTTGACACTGTAGACCACCATATTCTTCTTCGTAGGTTGGAAAAATTAGTTGGTATTTCTGGACTTGCCCTTTCGTGGTTTAAGTCTTATTTGTCTGATAGATCTCAGTTTGTCTGGGTAAATAACAAGTGTTCAGAGTATTCCAAGGTCAACTTTGGAATACCTCAAGGATCTGTTCTGGGCCCTTTGCTTTTTTCTCTATACATGCTTCCGCTTGGAAATATCATAAGTAGACTTGATGTTAAATACCATTGTTATGCAGACGACACGCAGCTCTATATATCCTTTAAACCGGGTGAAAATGATCCGGTTACTAGATTAGAGATGTGTCTTAAAGCTGTGAAAGCTTGGATGACGCAAAATTTTCTTTCACTAAACCCAGATAAGACTGAAATATTGGTACTGGGTCCCAAATCTCTTAGGGACTCATTCATTAAGTTTTCTCTTAACTTAGATGGTCTCTCTGTTTCTGCCAGAGCTGTCGTTAAAAACCTTGGGGTGACTCTTGATTCAGAACTCTCTTTCCAGGCTCACATCAACAATATCATCCGAGTGGCTTTTTTCCATCTTCGAAACATATCTAAACTTAGAAAGATGTTGTCTCTTCAAGACGTTGAAAAATTGGTTCACGCATTTTTGTCTTCTCGGCTGGACTATTGCAATGTCTTACTGTCTGGTTGCACTAGCTCAGCCCTGAAACGTCTTCAATTAGTGCAGAATGCTGCAGCTAGGGTTCTGACTAGGACTAAGAAATATGATCACATTAGCCCGGTGCTCAAAAATCTTCATTGGCTGCCTGTAAAATTTAGAATTGAGTACAAAATATTATTACTAACTTACAAAGCTTTAAATGACTTGGCCCCGGAATATCTTTGCAGTCTTCTTATTCCTTACTCCCCACCAAGATTACTTCGTTCACAAGGTGCTGACTACTTGAAAATTCCAAATATATCTGGAATTACACTTGGAGGCGGAGCATTCTCTTACAAGGCACCAATTTTATGGAACAATCTCCCACGACAAATTCGGGCTTCAGACACACTCTCTATCTTCAAGAGTAGGCTGAAAACTTATCTTTTTAGTCAAGCCTATGATTAGTTTATGATTAGTTATGTGTTGGCTCATTAACGGTGCCAGTGGGGCTTGCTACAGCCTTAGTCACTCGGGAGGTCCATATGGTACTGGTGTACTGTTAAGCAAATCCATGTGGAACCAGTGGCACTGAGCATGCATTAATGGTGCCAGTGGGGCTTGTTACAGCCTTAGTCACCGGGGAGGTCCATATGGCACTGGTGTAGTGTTACGCAAATCCTTGTGGAACCGGTGGCACTGAGATAGCACTTACACGGCACCAGTGGGGCTTGCTACGGCCTTAGTCACCGGGTAGGTCCACATGGTGTTGGTGGTATCTGATTGAAAAATTACGCAGCCTTGGTCGGATGGAATTTCAGGGCCTCTGTGCTGCAATAAGTGGATGAAGGATACAAGCTTTTGGTCGTAAAAATTGCTTAAATCCATGTGGAACCGGTGGCACTGAGATTGCACTTACACGGCACCGGTGGGGCTTGCTACAGCTTTAGTCACCGGGGAGGTCCATATGGTACTATTGTTTAGAAAATGAAAAGTGATCTAACAGCCTGGAATAAGTGTTGGGCCTCTGTGCTGCAGGAAGTGGATGGAGAGGTGTTGACTGTTTCCTGACCAGTCTGCTTATAACTTCTCACTTGGCACATGACAGAGGACGGTACTTTTATTATCATGCAGTAGTTATCCAGTGCCTCACATGCCTCTCTTCTGTGTCTCTTTCCGAGGATCTTTCCCTCCACTTCCCTGAGTCCTGGACCGTATGAGCCCTGTCCCTCACCATGAGCGCTGGCTCCTGCTGTCCTGGTCCGATCCGGTCCGGCCCTGGTCCAGTCCTGCACCATCCTCGACTTGCCACTTTCTGAAGCTATCGTTGCCACTGTTTAGATGGACTTAAATGGAACTCTTCTGTCGTTTCACTCCCTTTTTACTTTTTTGTTCTTAATTAGCAAGCCCGCGGAGGATGGGCTCCCCCACTATGGCCAGGTTCCTCCAGAGATTTCTTCCCACTGGGGAGTTTTTTCTCACCACTGTTGGAGGATTTCTCTCCCTACTGGGAGTTTTTTGCCTCATTTGCTGCAGTGGGGAATAGGCTGGGCACTGCCTTTTTATTTCTTTAAACTCTCACTGTAAAGCGTCTTTGTGACAGTCTCTGTGAAAAGCGCTATACAAAATAAATTGAATTGAATTGAAGATGTGTTGCACTGCATGAGGCAAATGGTGGTCACACCAGATACTGACTGGTTCTGAGTCCCCAGACCCCCAATAAAGCAAAAACTGTACATTTCAGGGTGGCCTTTTATTGTGGGCAGTATAAGGTACACCTGTGCACTAATCATGGTGACTGATGAGAATCTAGATGTGGCACACCTGTGAGGTGGGATGGATTGTCTCAGCTAAGCAAAAGTGCTCACTAACACACATTTAGACAGATTTGTGAACAATGTTTTAGAGAAATGGTAGTATTGTGTATCTGGAATGAATTTTAGATCTTTGAGTCCATCTCATGACAAATGGGGGCAAAAACAAAAGTGTTGCGTTTATATTTTTGTTGAGTGTATATATATAAGTATATTTTTCGCCAGATCTGAGATGGTGTGGTGGAAACTTGTTGGAAAATCTGTTCATTTGACATGGAATGAATCAGGAGCTATTCCAGCTCATAGATACATATTGTTAAGCTGCTAACTATGTCAACACACAGAAACAGCTGCTTGCAGACTCAGAAAGTGTCCCGAGTTGGGCTTATTCGCTCAATTTTTTTTTTGTTTTAAATATAACTCTAGTCCCAAAATTAAGTCAATTAGTCCTTGATGTTGACCTTCGTCTCCAGATTAATTCGGCCTGCTGTCTTCTATACATGTGTGTGGAAACTGGGAAAGCAGAAGATCCTACAACCGATAGGCATCACTCCTCTTCTTCTTTGGTTTTAGTACCAGGGTGACCATGCATGCAGCTATCCACTGCACCAGAGTTTGTACTAACAGGCTGTATTCACAAACCGTCCATTGTCTCGTGTTTGAGTGCATGAGCAAATCGGCAACTCTAAACATGGGAAAAATCGATTTGTGGTGGGCGATTTTTTTATTATTGGCTGGCCGCCACAAATAAATTAATGTATGGGACACCCTGGTCTATCAGTTTGAACATCAAGGGGCTCTAATTTCCTGGCGCAGTGCAGGTGGCGTAGCGTGGCGCAGCCCGCGCAGTGGTAACTTCGTCCGGCGCAGCCCGCGCAGCGGTAATTTCGTCCGGCGCAGCCCGCGCAGTGGTAATTTCGTCCGGTGCAGCCCGCGCAGTGGTAATTTCGTCCGGCGCAGCCCGTGAAGTGGTAATTTTGTGAGGTGCAACACCGTGCGCAGACGAACGTGCGCTGAGATGGGAGTGGCGGCGTAGTAGGGGGAGGTGTCACTTATTCATCAAGACGCAGTGACAATTTCGTAGAAAAGTCTTCGCTGCAGTTGCGCAGAAAGCTCGCCAGCTCCAACCTGGTTCACTTTCTGAGCAGTGGTAATTGGCTGACCGACGCTCTGTGCGCAAACGTTACCAAAACCTCACAGGCAGGTTTCCAGAATGTCAGGCACATTTCAATACAGTAAATAATTACAGCAACCACTGTTTAATGTAACTATCTGAGTATGCACATAAATTATAGTATCAATATCCATTGTTCTGATGTCAGATCAAAGGCGGTTGGGGCGCGTGATTGAAACTCGACCTGGCTTAATCAACGCAACTGAATCAGTGACGCAAATGAACGACTTCACATCTTTCTCAGCTAACCACAAACTGCCTCGGCATCAGGCAGAGCCGCTTGCACACCGGAGGCGAAACAAATTTTTCGCACGCCAGATTACAGTCAAAGTCAATGCAAAGATGTGATAGTCGGACAGGGTTTTGATATAGCTCCGTGTCCGAAAGTCATAAAAGTTCCAATTTTTCGAGTATTCCAGGAATTATTAGACGTGCAAACTTGGCCATGTTTGCGTTCGACCTTCACAAAATGCCAATTGATAGCTATCGACTTTTCTTGGTCTTTTTAGCCTATTCGTCTGTTTTCTTCCATTGAAGATAGACAACAGTCTTTATTCGGTCTTTGTTTTGAAAATTAGTCAGATGGATCGAACAGATTTATGCTTTATTTCCAAACCAGAGATAAAATAGTTCTTGTAGTCAGTGAGCAAATCAATTCCATGACCTTTGACAGTGTGAATAAATTATCTCATGCACGATCAAGACTTTCCGACGCGAAATGCAAAATACTCCATGTCCAGCAGCCAGCAAAAAGTAAAAGTATAAAAAAAAGAGGACGATTAGAACACATTTATAACGAAATAAAGAATAAAATTTATCGCCAATAAACGGAACATCAAAAAAAGATGACCCGCAAATAAATAAATCGCTGTGTTCATTGGATGCTCTGTTGTTAAAATGTTTCTTTTTATTCTCTATTTCGTTATCAATCTGTTCTAATCGTCCTCTTTTTTTTTTTTTTTTGTCAGACACGGAAGCGTTGTACATTGTCCCGTGCCAATGTCGACTCACTTTATTGAGCAGAGCTTAAACAGAAACACTGATTGAAATTCTTGGTACTCATCTTGAAGAACTGAGCCCTTTTATAAAAACATTCACGTTTAATGACTAAAAGAGTCAGTAGATTTGAAGAAATTAAAAACAATAATCGACTGTCGGACACGGAGATACATTAAAACCCTAGACTTTCGGACAAGCTGCGTTCAACGCAATCTGTCGTGCGAAAAATTCGTTTCGCGTCCAGTGTGCAAGCAGCTCAATACTCTACTATTATTGTAACTTAGGTCGTTTTTAGTGGGGGAAAGGAATACAGTCTGATTGCTAAGATGTCGTACTGAGTTAAGATCACATATTGAAAATAAATGTATAGTGATGTGAATAGAGGCCACTAGATGGCAGAATTTACCTTTCTTTTATTAAGCTCAGACTGGAGCTAGGTTGAGACATGTCCTGGACATGTCTGGGGCAAGTCCCCGAAAATTACAAAAAAGAGGTCTAAATGTGGGTGGGGTCTGCAAAAGAGTATATAAGGAAAAGAACTGAGACAGTAAAGTGGTAGGAGAAATTGCAAGGAGAAGGATACATGTGACCAGACCTTTCATTTCTGTTCAAGACCTGTGAAGTTTCTTTTGTGGATTTTTGCCTGTGTTAGAGCATTTTTTTTCCTTACCCAGGACATCACCAAGCCACCCCAACAAAAAGGGACTGTAAATATTTCAGTTTTTTTTTCAATCAATCTTGCTCTTTATTGTTGGTCAGTAGTTTAGTTATTGTCTTTGTTTGTTAATTAAATGTGTTCAAGTTTTTAAAACTGTGTCTGTCATCCCTTGCTGTTGCTGTTGCTGTTGTGTTGTAAATTGTAATAACAAATTGGAGCCATAACAGTATAACGTATCTTGCATTGTTGTCCATGCGTGTTAATGTCAACATTTTAAGCAGCAACAGGGTGTAATTATAGGAACACGCTGTCCATTGTTTCTCTTCCCAATGCGCTACCGTCGTATTTCATTCCAACTTCATAAGTTTGAATGATCTGATTTAGTTTGCCACTTGCGCAGGAAGTAGACATAGGCGGGGCAGAGGAGTACTTGCGCCAGGCTACGCCGGGCACAAAATTGCAACATACGCCTGGACACACCCCGTTGGCGCGGCGCACCCCCCGTTCGCCGTGCATGTGTTGCGCCTGCGCCTGGTCTACGAAATTAGAGCCCCAAATATCTTGTGTTAGTGTAGTAGATACACTAAGAGATAGTGCAGATGGTGTACTCGATTGAATACAGGTCGAAAAGGATTTGCAAATCATTGTATTCTATTTTTAGTCACGTTTTACACAACGCCCCAACTTTACAGGAATTGGGGTTCGCACATGCAGTAGCTCCATATGCACAAAATGGGCCAAGAGTTTGCAATTTTTAGTCTTGCCAGTCCTCGGTGGTCACTGTGCCCCTGGGGGAGGTGTGCAGCCTGTAGGAGCCTGTGGCAGGGATCATAGGAAGAGATATAACCTCAGGGGCACAGGACTCACTCTAATACAGGAGTTCTGTTTCACACCGTTAATTTTGGCAGTAAGCAGGGTCAGACAGTCTTAGTCAAAACCAACAATGGGATTGTTGCACCAAAACATCAGGTAGATACAAGGTCATGGGACAGGCAGAGGGTCAGTAACCAGCAGAGGAGGAAAGTCCAGGTTCAGTAAAAATCCTCCCCAGACCTTTATTCCAACCCTCTGCATTTACTGGATGGAGCCAATATGAGTGATCAGCTCATTCTGTGGGAAGGAGAAAAACCTGGCTGGATTTTTACTCTCTGACCCCTGGATTTCACACCTCTGGTAACCAGACTAGCAGGATGCTGTGCAGACACACAGACAGAGGAGAATCCAAATAGACTATCTGTGCTGAAGGCCAAAAATAAGGGCACACGGGGGCAATCCAAACTAGTGAACAAGGAAAGTCAGTACTTTGGAAATCAAATGGTCAGAAACAAATGCTTGTAAATGACAGGATTGAGTGGTCGGAGCCCATGCTGGAGTACAGAATACAGAGGGTTTAAATACCCTGGGAGTGATGACAGGACACAGGGCAGGTGAGCACAGAGACACAGAGCAGGAGAGGGGCGTGATCACAAACGAGGAAACTGGGAATAGTGATCAGACGGAGCGGGGAGGGCGAGACAGGGGAACAGGAGAAGGTGATCAGACACACGAGGTGGCAAAAGAACACGAGGGAACAGGAAAAGAACAGAATCTAAAGGACTGCAACTATAACTGATACAAAAAATAACTGACATAATTATCCAACCCTGACAACAGGGCTCCGATAGATTCGGATAAAACCCAAATATTCTGTCAAATCTGATGCTGTCGTCTGTAACAGAGGAACACGGAATCACAGAAACAGTGTCTGATGAAGGATAATTGTGAAAGATAACCTTATAAAGAGTGATGGAATGAAATTGGTGGATATTCCAGTGTCATTTGTGTTAATTAATTTTATTTTATTCTGAAACATAATGGATAGACATGTTATTACACTGATCAGTGTCTCTAAAACTCTGCTTTTGGGATGATGCTACAGACACTTATAAAGTAAAAAAGTCTTTAGAGTTTGAGGAAATTGTTCAGATTGATTGTCTGCTTTGAGTTTTATAAAATTACCTCAAACTTTTGCAAAAAATTCTAAAATGGCATAAAACACTATTTTTAGCTCATCCTTCTTATACAAATATTTACAAGTGCAGCAGTATGTCCAATTTTTCTGACTTGTCGTATTTGTGATTATTTATAAATGAGACGTCTGTAGCACTGGCTGGGGATTGCGCTGATTTATGTCAGAAACTGACATAATAATGTATATTTTTTGACTCTTCCTTAAAACCGGTTCTTGAGTTGGGAATATTAATTCTCATAGTTCCTCTCTGCAGATAAATCCCTCAGAAGAGCCCAGCAGGCCCTGAAATCCCATCTGAAGCAGAGGTTTGAATGCTTATTTGAAGGTTCAGCACAGCAGGGCCCCCCAACCCTCCTGAATGAGATCTATACAGAGCTTTACATCACAGAGGGGGGCAGTGGGGGGGTCAGTAATGAACACGAAGTCAGAATGATTGAGACGGCATTCAGGAGACAAACCACACAGGAGACTGCAATCCTTTGCAATGACATCTTTAAGCCTTTCCCTGGACAAGAAAAACACATCAGAACTGTGCTTACAAAGGGCATTGCTGGCATCGGGAAAACCGTCTCTGTGCAGAAGTTCATTCTGGATTGGGCAGAAGGAAGAGCCAATCAGGACATTGATTTCATCTTCAGTCTTCCTTTCAGAGACCTGAATCTGAAGAAGGACACAGAATTCAGTCTAATGCAGCTTCTGCAGAACTACTTTCCACAACTGAACGAGATTAAAAGCATTAACAGTGAAGAAGTTAAAGTCGTGTTTATCTTCGATGGTCTGGATGAGTGTCGACTTCCTCTAGATTTCCAGAGCAATGAGATCTGCTGTGATGTAACAGTGTCATCTTCAGTGGATGTGCTGCTGACCAATCTGATTCAGGGGAATCTGCTTCCCTCTGCTCTCCTCTGGATCACCTCCCGCCCTGCAGCAGCCAATCAGATCCCTCCTGAGTGCATCCACCAGGTGACAGAGGTACGAGGGTTCAATGACCCACAGAAGGAGGAGTACTTCAGGAAGAGAATCAGAGATCAGGAGAAGGCCGGCAGGATCATCTCACACATAAAGTCAGTCAGGAGTCTCTACATCATGTGTCACATTCCAGTCTTCTGCTGGATCTCTGCTGCTGTTCTGGAGACACTGTTGGGTGGAGCAGAGAGGGGAGATCTGCCCAAAACTCTGACTGAAATGTACACTCACTTCCTGCTCATTCAGACTCATGTGAAGAATCAGAAGTATCAGGGCCCCAGAGAGACAAACCCAAAGCAGACGTCAGCATCAGATACAGAAATCATCCTGAAACTGGGGCGGCTGGCTTTTGTACAGTTGGAGAAGGGTAATCTGATATTTTATGAAGAGGACCTGAGGGAGAGTGGCATTGATGTGAGGGAAGCTTCAGTGTACTCTGGGGTGTGTACAGAGATCTTTAGAGAGGAGTATGGGCTGCATCAGGAGAAGGTCTACTGCTTTGTACATCTGAGCATTCAGGAGTATCTGGCTGCCTTGTTTGTGCTTCATTCCTGTGTAAATGAGAACAGAAATGAGCTCAGAGCAGAAGAATCAGAACCTCACAGGTACAGAGAGCAGCTGTCTGAGTTACACAGGACTGCAGAACCTCACAGTGACAAAGTGTGGCTGTCTGAGTTACACCGGACTGCAGTGGATCAGGCCTTAGAGAGTAAGAATGGACACCTGGATCTTTTCCTCCGATTCCTTCTCGGCCTCTCGCTGGACTCCATTCAGGCTCTCTTAGGAGGAACACTGACACAGACATCCTTCCGCCAGACTTTCATTCAAAGAGTCCTGAGAAAGACAGAAAGCAGATCAAAGAGCATTAATAAAACAGTCCAGTACATTAAGCAGAGGATCAGAGAGGAATCTTCAGCAGAGAGAACCATCAACCTGTTCCACTGTCTGAATGAACTGAATGACACCTCTCTAGTGCAGGAGATCCAGAAATTCCAGAGATCAGGGAAACTGTCTGATAAAGAGCTGCAGCCGCACCAGTGCTCAGCTCTGGCCTTTGTGTTACTGACGTCAGAGCAGGTCCTGGATCAGTTTGACTTGAAGACCTACAGCACATCCACAGCAGGTTATCAGAGACTGATACCAGTAATCACGAACTGCAGGAAGGCCATGTGAGTATGGTATTATTAATATTTTTAATGATTGACTGCATATTGTATTTTAATATTTTCAGCATCTGTTCATGCTAAAATGCAGTGAAATTTTTGGGACAGAACTAATTTGGTGAAATAAAAAGTGTGAGGGGAAGGTGAATCAGGTGCCCTCATGTAATAATCTGAATCCAGAGCGTAATGTCAGGATTCTTCAGCCCTTCTCTGTGGAATCAAATGCAGGGCAATGAAAAACACACTGGCAACTCCTCTGAAAGGAATGATGGTTTATTACAATGCACAAGGGAGAGACACACTTGGTATATATGCTATCTGCACCAGGGACATCTCTACCTCCCTTGTGTGAGCTGTGGCTTGAAATATGAAGAAAATGAATGAAGTGAATGAAGAATGAAGAAATTCAATGTTTGCTTGAAATTTAGACAGATTAAAACATACAAAATCCAAAACCAGTGAAGTTGGCACGTTGTGTAAATCGGAAATAAAAAGAGAATACAATGATTTGCAAATCCTTTTCAACCTATATTCAATTGAATACACTGCAAAGACAAGTTACTCAATGTTCGAACAGGTAAACTTTGTAATTTTTTGCAAATATTAGCTCATTTGGAATTTGATGCCTGCAACATGTTTCAAAAAAGCTGGCACAAGTGGCAAAAAAGACAGCGAGTTGAGGAATGCTCATCAAACACTTATTTGGAACATCCCACAGGTGAACGGGCTAATTGGGAACAGGTGGGTGCCATGATTGGGTATAAAAGCAGCTTCCCTGAAATGCTCAGTCATTCACAAACAAGGATGGGGCGAGGGTCACCACTTAGTGAACAAATGCGTGAGCTGATTGTCGAACAGTTTAAAAACTACATTCCTCAACGAGCTATTGCAAGTAATTTAGGGATTTCATCATCATCGCGGTCTGTAATATCGTCAAAAGGTTCAGAAAATCTAGAGAAATCACTGCACGTAAGCGGCAAGGCCGAAAACCAACATTGAATGACCGTGACCTTCGATCCCTCAGGCGATACTGCATCAAAAACCGACATCAGTGTGTAAAGGACATCACCACATGGGCTCAGGAACACTTCAGACAACCACTGTCAGTAACTACAGTTCGTCGTTACATCTGCAGGTGCAAGATAAAACTCCACAATGCAAAGCGAAAGCCATTTATCAACAGCACCCAGAAACGCCTCCGGCTTCACTGGGCCCAAGCTCATCTAAGATGGACTGATGCAAAGTGGAAAAGTGCTCTGTGGTCTGACGAGTCCACATTTCAAATTGTTTTTGGAAATTGTGGACGTTGTGTCCTCCGGACCAAAGAGGAAAAGAACCATCCGGACTGTTATAGGCCCAAAGTTCAAAAGCCAGCATCTGTGATGGTATGGGGGTGTATTAGTGCCCAAGGCATGAGCAACTTACACATATGTGAAGGCACCATTAATGCTGAAAGGCACATACAGGTTTTGAAGCAACATATGTTGCCATCCAGGCAACGTCTTTTTCATGGACGCCCCTGCTTATTTCAGCAAGACAATGCCAAGCCACATTCTGCACGTGTTACAACAGCATGGCTCCGTAGTAAAAGAGTACGGGTACTAGACTGGCCTGCCTTTAGTCCAGACCTGTCTCCCATTGAAAATGTGTGGTGCATTACGAAGCGTAAAATACGACAACGGAGACCCCCGGACTCTTGAACAACTTAAGCTGTACATTAAGCAAGAATGGGAAAGAGTTCCACCTGAAAAGCTTCAGAAATTAGTCTCCTCATTTCCCAAATGTTTACGGTGTGCCGTTAAAAGGAAAGGCGATGTAACACAGAGGTAAAAAGGCCCCTGTGCCTACTTTTTGCAATGTGTTGCTGCCTTTAAATTCTGAGTTAATGATTATTTGCAAAAAAAAAAAAAAAAAGTTTCTCAGTTTGAACATTAAACATCTTGTCTTTGCAGTGTATTCAATTGAATATAAGTTGAAAAGGATATGCAAATCATTGTATTCTGTTTTTATTAACAATTTACATAATGAGCCAACTTCACTGGTTTTGGGTTTTGTACAATCACAACTGAATACTGCACAGACAAACATATTTATGGAATAATTCACAAGTATTGACATTTGCGTCATTATCACAGAACGATAGATCAGTACCGTGATAAACTAAAGAAAATGTGGCGGCGATATTTCAAACAAAGTGCGGGACGCAGTGTGAATGTCTAGCAGCTCAAGTTATGAGATAGATCAATTTTGGTGATATGTGGCGGTGGACAGCATCATCGGCCAAACACGCAAGAGGAAAGAATTCCGTATTGTTTTACCCACCTGGCTCAAAGTGGAGACAACATAAGTGAGACCACACCGAGTGTAACGTTACATGAATACTTTATTACGCTGTTCTCAGAATAAAACATCCAGGAATCAGTGGCGTAGTTAGGCAAATAGTGAGGTGTGCATCAGTCCCGAACAGGGTGGCGCATTAAAGGAAAGCGCAGAGTAAGTGAGAGAGAGAGAGAGAGCTGGAGGCCAACAGTCAGCCCAGTCGTGGCCAAGACAGAGTGTGGAAAGACCCTGAGAACCTGAAGGTGGTGTTTTAAAACCACACGCCCTCTGGACGCTCTGCCAGCCCACTGGCCAACACGGCCAGCCAGCCAAGTGAGCGGCTCCCCCTGCAGCCTGGGAGCCGTCGAATCGGCCAGTCATGTTTAATGTGCATGGGGAACTGAGGCAACCACAGCACAGCAGAGCTGGGCGCGACAGTATGCAACATCCACCAATATGTAAAGTAATCAGTACATTTTCGGCTTACCTTGATGTTTGGGTACCCAGAGAAAGATTTGGATGTGTAAAAACATTCAGCATTCAGACAAGAAAATGTTGAGTTTAATTTCTCCTGCTGCTTTGTAACACTTCATGATTTTGAGGGTTGTGGTGCTCAGAGCATTGCCTATAGTTATTGTTGATGGAAAGTGAGTTATTTTGGCTTGTACTTTTATTTTCGAAATGTGGAACCAGGAATGGGCATAACTGGCTAATGGGGGTGTTGGGTATTATGGGATTGGGAAGAAAAAAAAAAGTTTTGGTCTCAAAAACAAAAAAAAGAAGCCAGAAAAAAGGGAGTCATTAACTATTAAGTTGAAATTAATGGGGTTAGTATTTTCCTAAAGTGCTCACGAGTTGTAATAGAGAAGAATAATACACCGGTACTTTTGGAAGTGGCGAAGACCTCAGGAAAGACCGTGTAGCTCAGGGGTGTCAAACTGACCCGTAAAAGGGCTAAGACGCTGCAGGTTTTCACTCCAAAAATGCAGAAGCGCACCTGATACAACTAATCAGTTGTGCAGGCCTAGATCAGTTGATTATTTCAGTGCTTTCAGGTGAGCTTCTGCTTGGTAGGATTGAAGACCTGCAGCCTCTTAGCCCGTTTACGAAAAAAAAAAACCTAGTATTAAACTTTATTAAAGAACTAATTAAAAGCTAATCTACAGTAAAAAGATGCGTCTCGACATATTTCTTGAAAGCGAAAAATGATTCCATTTCATGGATATGCGCGGGCAGGCTATTCCACAAGGTAGGGGCAGCAGCGTAAAACGATTGGGCGCCTAAATTTGTGAGCATCTGCCCCTTAGGGCGTTCCAAAAAAAATAGTTCAACATGATCTCATTGAATATGTTGAACAAGACCTAATGCTGACTAAATTACTGATATATCTAGGTGACATGCCATGAATGGCCTTGAAAGTGATAATTAGTATTTTAAAATGGATATGATAAAACACAGGTAACCAACAAAGCTCATACAGAACTGGAGTAATGTGCTCACACTTCTTTGTATTCATTATTAATCTAGCGACAGCATTCTGGACTCGCTGTAGTTCAGAAATCTAATATACTCAGCCAAAATAAAAACTTCACACTCGTTTGGAGGTCGATAAGTTGAACATACAAGAAATGAGGTTTTAAATAATGATTTTATTCAATTCTGTACTCCTTAAACATGGTGTATCATAAAAATAAAGTCCATAATGTTACCAGTTCCACCATAAATGCTACGGAAATGACCAAGAGTAAAAATGGTAAGTTACAACTTGAATAAGAGCAGTGCGCAGGCGATTACGTATGGTCTGGGCAGTCACACAACCTCTAAACAATTCATTCCTAGTGGACGTTGCAGTGACAAATTGATTATGCAAATGACGCAAGACAATTTGTCGGTCTTCTGCTTTTGACGTCACAAGTGCGCTACCAAAACGAGGTCTGTCAGCTGTGGTGCCAGTTTGTTTGAGACGTATCCAAAGATCATGGATAGTCCGTCGACTGCATTCCATAACCCTTGCAACGTCAGTGACGGACGTTTCCGTATTCAGCATGCCAATGGCACCTTCACGCTGAATGTTTGACAGCCATGGCTTTGAAAATCAATTAATAATTAACTGTAAAAACTTGTTTTTCCGAGATGTCACTCTAACGTGCTAATGTGAGCTCAGTTGCACATCTCTCATATCGTCACGTGACTAGGAACACAAGAAAACGTGGTTTTAGCTTAAAGTACGCTCGCACGTGCTACGTACCTGTGCACGTCAGAGTTAATGTGTGTCATTATGTCTTTGACAACGCATTTACCCCTAGTGATAATAAAAACTCTTTTATTAAAAGTTTCAAGAAAATATTTACAAACTTATGAGTGTAAAGTTTTTTTTTGACTCAGTATATTTAGGCAGGCCATAAAGTAAACTATTGCAATAGTCCAGTCTTGAGGTTACGTACGCTACGGGCAAGTGAAAACTGCCTGGACAGCGATCCATCAATGGAGACTTGCTGGCTGCGATTCAATGAATATGACTGCAACCAGCCAAATGCTTTCCCACGCATGCCAACATCCTTGCGCAATCGCTCCAACAAGATATTAAGATCGACTGTCGAATGCCGCGCTAAGATCCAATTGGACCATCAAAGTCACATGCTGCGAGTTCATTTTCAAAAGAACGTCTTATTGAGAGTAAGACGATTGCAGCTCAGGATAGATGTCATTCACAACCATGCGCTCATGCGTTTGCCTAAATGTGGCCTTTTCAGTAAGCTTAGAGATGTACAGCAGATAGCTGATCGGTCTAAAGCTCTGAAATATCAAGTCAAGTCTTCTTCAGGAGAGGATGGACTAGCACATTCTTTCATTGATCAGCAAATGTACCCGTCTTTAGCGATAAATTAATTATCTTGGTAATGACTGGCAACAGAATATCAATACAGACAAAAACTATAGACGTAGGCATTGGATCAAGCAAACATTACTTTTTGGGTGTCGTCTCAATGAGTTTTAAGACTTCTGTCTTACTCAGTTGTCTGAAACCATCCATGGGTTGGGTGACAGGGGTGTCTGGCGCAAATTCAGCACAGCTATGCGGCGTTGCAGCTGCCAAGTCATCAAGCTTGTTTTGTATAACAACAATCTTCTGGGCGAAAAAAAAAAAAAAAAAAACACCAAACCTATCAGCGAGTACAACCTTGTCTTTAAAAGGAGGATATTGAGTATCTTGCTCCCCCCCAGCAGCCTTTTTGTTGTTGAGAATAGTTTCTTCTGATTGTCACTATTCTCCTCTTGAAATCTTTGTCTTGGTCTCCTAGCCTCCGTTATTTCATCATTAAACTACGGAACAACGGGCCGGGCTGGGACTGTCCTAGTAAAGAGTGGAGCATGACGGTCAAGAGCAGACGCAAGTGTCGTGTTATAACAATCAACGAGATCACCAAGCGTTTTGGGGGTATTGATACATAAATCAGAGGCAGAAAGTTCATTTGACAGAGCTCCCAGATCAACACGCGTGATCCTCTTAAATGTTTCCGTTTTCATTGTTTTACAAGGCTTATTAAGATTCAGCAGACAAATAACAGACCAGTGATCAGATATGTGATAGTCAGATATAGGAGTTTCCCTGACCAGGTTTTCACACTGCCTCGTAATAATCAGGTCTAATGTATGCCCAGACTCATGAGTAGGCGTAATAACATGCTGTTGTAAACCCATAGATTCAAGCAGCTCAAGAAATTTTGCCCGCTCAGGGTCCCAAACATCATCAACATGGATATTAAAGTCGCCAGTTACAAGCAACAACTCCGAAGAGAGAATAATGGACTCCAGATAGTCTGAAAACTCCTCAAAGAATACACTGGTAGTTACAGGGTATTTAGGAGAATACTGCAGATGGTAGACAACAGCAATCCAGACTCTGCGAGAACACCCTCCAAGTACAATCCACAAAATTCAAATGGTCTTCTCTCACCAAATGGCGACCTTGGTCACACCTATATTATGGCACAACAGTGCAATACCACCCCCGGTTCATCCAGTTCTGGCATGATCATACAACGTATAGCCATGCGGAGTCACCTCAGCTCTATGCGCTGAGTCTTTCCCTGTGAACTAAGTCTCAGTGATGGCAAAAATATCTGTGGCACAAGATTGGATGTAACACAAAAAATCGGCAGATTTGCACTTAATAGTTTTTGTATTCAGATTGCAAAGTTTCATTCAATTGCCACCAGACATAGGATATTGTAATTTAACAATGGGTACATCAGTAAGAGTGTGACACACTGGCTTACTATAGCCAAAGGTTTAATGCTGTCGCATTGAAAGTAATGAGGGAATTTTAAACAACATTCTTGGTCCATTGTTAAAGATAGAAAGCAGCATGTTCAGTGACGTGCCAAATATCTATCACATTTCGTCAATTTTAATGCATTTGCCCATCTAAATAGATTGTTATTAAAAAAAATAATAATTGGCCAGTTGGTAGAGCGTCCACATTCTGATTTGTAGATTGTTGGTTTGAATTGCAGCGGGGTCATACCTAAGATTAAAAAAATGAAAAGCTTATCGCCCCCTTGCCCGACGATCAGAACATTAAAAGAAAAAGGACAGCAGGACTGGTCTCCTCAGTGTCAGGATGTCATGTTTGTCCACGGCATGGCATTTCAGTTTGGCAGCACAGTAAAGGTCGCAGAAAGTCACAAGTAGACCTTCTGCAAATCACATATATTGTGTTGATCGGACATTAAACACCACTTCATTGATTCGTAATTTTTCACTGACATTTTTTCATGCTGTTATAATTTTTAAAAATTAGTTCAGAAAATTCAAGAAACTCCAGCCCCTGGCAGAAAACGCTTGAGAATTGCCAAGCCAGAACAACCGCTTCCTGAGGATTCACAGCCAACAGAGTCCCTGTGGTCTGACGTATTAGGCATAGATATATATATTCAGAACACTAGATTGCTGATGTCGTCATGTTTACATTATCCAAAGTGAAGCACCCGGCCGCCATACTGATACACCCAACTTCTTCATTAAAATGAATGGTTTCCTTTGAGGCCAATTTCAAATAAGTCGATACAAGCGAGAAAATGGCGAGATGCGCGGCTGCCTTTTGCAGAAATATTTATTTGAATAGCTTTAATAAAACGTTTCATGCGTAAGTTAGCGTTTAAACGCAAAGTTGTCACTTTAATAGAAAAAAATAGTGTTTCGTGCTAGCTAGCTAATTAGCCGTCCCATTGACTTGAACAGACCGCTGACTGCAGAGAACGCTAGCGATTGATAAGGGCCGGTTCATACCCAACGCAAGGTACGCGAGCGAACACGAGCACAGGTCCGTTCCACTCCGATCACAGAGAAGCCTGAACGCGCGTCCCTTGCTGTGCTGTGCCTCGTTAAAAAACAGTACACTGCTCATGCAATAGGGGGTAGCAAAGTCCTCTCCGTCTCCTTCTCCTTCTTTCTTCTTTTTGGTGTGTTGAACACAGCATATGGTGCATTATTTGCTTTATCTCCCCTATTGGAATTTCACGGAAATACACACGTCGACGCGTCGCGTTACAAAAATTTGGACGACACACTTTGCTACGCAAGGATGCAAAGATGGACACCTTGCGTTGCTAAATGCGTTGCCTTGTGTTCGCGCTCGCGTACCTTACGTAGAGTATGAACCGGCCCTAACGGTCACCAGCAAGCTACCTTGGCGTCGCGGGGACTACATTGACTTAGTGGTAAATAAAATTAAAAAGGTGGCTAACAAGCTAGCTAGCTACTTGTATTTGACATTAAACGGCAATACTTCTTATCCGCATAATATTTAAAACAGTGGACAAGTCGCTTTGTCGGTTTTATTCAGAGCTCCAAAGACAAGGAGGGGAGAAAGGCTACCTTAGCACTTCCCTTTATCAACGTTGGCATTAGCCATATCAGTTAATTCAGTATAAACAATTCGGTTGATGTCAAATAGTCAACCAGGGTACAATGAAGTGAGGAAACTAGAGTGTAATTTGATAACGTAAACGGACATTCATCGACGTTTCTTATAACGGTGATAACTTCCAAGCAATTATCTCATCAGAGATAAGCCTCGGTCGCGTTAACGTCACTTCTCTGCTGTACTTTAACGTTAACACCGAATAACATTTCGATCTTCGCTTTGGAAAGTATCCCGCTTTCCATCCTCCGAAAAGGACATATTTAGGGAGACAAAATGTAGCTCTGCACAGCGATACCAAAATAACACCGACTCGCACGCAAGTGTTTTTGAAAATGTAATTTGCACGCGAAAATGAATGGGAGTCTATGAGCGAATTTTACTTCGGGGTGTATAGGCTCGTAGAACAAATGATTCACTTGAGCGTACCTTATCAGCAATCTTGTGTTCTATATAAATCTATGGTATCAGGTCACGAACCAAATGCGGACGATACAAGTCCTAACAGATCCGAGGCCAATGAAAATGAAACAAGACAGATGGATCAGCCTTTGGAGCAAAGTGTGTGCAAAATTCTGGTCACTGAAATTGCTGAATTACGACATGATGTCATGTTTTGGTGGATTTGAGAGCTTTTTTTGCTGCTCTCATCTGGGACGACATCTTATTGCATTCAATCGAATTCTTGGGCCTGCTGGCATTAATTTAGGGCGTCGCCCGGATTCTATATAAGCCCTAGTTCCGCCTCAATTCCCTTGCTAGAGTGTCAGTGTTATGTTTGCACTTTGACCGGTAAAGATCTCTATAGAGTTGTTAAGGATCTACCTGCATATTTGAGGACAAGTTTTAGTTAGCAAGGGAATCTTTCTGTTTTTTTTCCCTTTTCATTTTGTCCTTTTCGAGCTTGCTTTGCTTCCTTCCCCGGACGATATCTAGGTCTGTGGCAAGCGCGAGCCTCGCCCTCTCTTTTTATTTGTGTCTCTCTCTCTTCTGCTGTTTTCCCCTTTTATTCTGGCCAGTGCGTTTGGTGTCTTAAACTCAACAGCCATCACAGTACACTCTAGCCAACATGGAGACATCAGCGGTGGCCAAAATTAAAAGGGCTGTTGCCTGCGCTGGCTTCGCTGAAGGACTTTCAGGCTTGGGTAATCAGCAGTCAGAGCTAGTTGAGAGACTCCGCCTTCAAGAGAACTCGCTTCAGAATCAGGAGAGCGTTCTGTTAAGCTTGACTGAGAGTCTTAGGTCTCTGTCCACACAAGTTTCACAAAAGGTTGCAGAAGCACCATCCATACATCTTCCCCGAGAACCAAAGTTACAATTGCCCCAAAGATATAGTGGAGAGGCTGGAAAATGTAAGAATTTCATCACCTAGTGTGAAATATTTTTTAAGGCTCAGCCGTCGCGATTCATTAATGAGGATTCTCGGGTAGCATTTATATTATCCCTGTTGGCTGGCATAGCACTCACTTGGGTCGGCCCACTAATCAGATCTAATTCACCGGTCGTAGATTCGCTGGAGGCTCTTGTTAGGGAGATGGTGTCTGTATCCGATCAAAGTATTTGTGGTCAGGATGCAGCTACATGTTTGATGCACCTTAAACAGGGCAAAGAAAGTGCAGCTGAGTTCTCTATTGCATTTCGCTCTCTGGCCACAGAGACAGGCTGGCCGGAGGCACCTCTAATGACTGTATTTAGCCATGCCCTTACGGAGGAGATAAATTATGCATTGGCTACTTTAGAACCCTGTTCGAGTTTAGACTCTTTAGTTCATACAAATGTGCGAAATGACAACCGCATACGTGAACGCAACAGGGAGAAGCTAAACAAATTACCGCTTGCTGACAACAGGGCTAAAGTTGTTAGTGGCGAGTGTGCGGCTCCTATTCCACCCACTTAAGATTCTACTCTGGTTCAGCCCATGCAGATTAATGGTTCGTTTGACAGTCGGACTAATAAACCTACTCGCAGAAGAATAATCTGCTTTAATTGTAATAAGCCGGGTCATATCCGTCCACTTTGTCCTAAGCTTCAGGGAAACGGAAAACCCCTCCAGTGATTCAGGGGCGGTAGAGGGGCAGATCCAATTTTCCGAACACTAATACCTGTGGAACTGACTGTGGGGAGCACGAGAGTTACCATTGAAGCGTTTGTGAACTCGGGCGCGGTGAATTGTTTCATGGATATTGGGTGGGCTTGGAAGTACTTTGTTCCTGCCGTTACGCTTTCACAGACACGCTCTGTCAGAATTTGGACTGTTCCCTGCTTGGAACGGGAGTTATAACCGAAGTTTCTGAACTGCTAAATATGTTCATTTCTTTTGGTGGTCACTCTGAGGAGGTCCAGCTTTTTATTTTCAGTTCCCCCACTTTTCCCATTGTTTTAGGGCATTCATGGTTACGGGAACATAAACCTTGCATCAGTTGGGGGGAACAGAACAATGCAATTGTCCGCTGGGGCACCAATTGCAACTCTCATTGTAGAGCTAATGAAACTTGTTTTTCCAGACATCAAGTTAAGGGGGAGGCTGATGCTTGGAGTGAGAGTGAGGAGGTTATCTCACCGTACCCTCCGAGACTAGAAAAAGGGGCAGTGGAGGGTTTAGAATGGGATCCTCAATTTGACTGACGACAGCCAGAGTACGATTACCTTTTAGAGGATTTTTTTGATTCGGAATCAGTCATGGAGACATTAGATTCAGAGCAGAGTGAGGAATTTGGGACCACCCTGAACTTTAGCTTGCCTTCTCATGTTCCGAAGGACTATGCTGATCTCACTGAAGTGTTTAGGAAGCAACGACCATCGACGTTACCTCCCCATCGTCTGTACGACTGCAAGATCAATCTCTATCCTGGGACAACTCTGCCTAGGGGTTCGCTATACTCGCTGTCAGGACCTGAGTGTAAGGCCATGCGAGAATATATTTAGGAAGCTCTCGCTAATGGTTTTATTCGGCCATCCACGTCTCCTGCCGGAGCGGGGTTTTTTTTCATGGGAATGAAGAATGGCGGTCAGAGACCCTGTATTGATTATAGGGGTTTGAATAAGATCACCATTAAAAAACGGTGCCCTATTCCGTTAATGAATTCTGCGTTTGAACGTCTGCAAGAGTCCTTGAGTCCTCACATCCACATCAATCTAAAGCGCAGGGGGTTTGCCTTCAATCACCACCAATTAATGCTACGGCTCCAGGATTTTATCTTGACACCTTTTGATGTACTTTGTAGGTCTATAGGGCTTTACAGAAATTAGATCTAAGTAAATCTGCCGGCCCTGACAATCTCGAGCCTTTCTTTTTGAGGTCAGCTGCAGACTTTATAGCAGAACCTCTGTGTTATATTTTTAATCTTACTCTTTCTGAAAATAGGATTCTGAGAATATGGAAGTCTGCTTATTTTCTTCCCCTGCTGAAAGGTGGTGATCCCTCCGTAGTTAACAACTATAGGCCGATTTCTAAATTGTGTGTTCTCTCCAAAGTTTTAGAAAGGTTGGTTGGTGAACAACTTAAATGTTTTTTAGATGCATATGGTCTCCTCTTACAATATCAGTCATGTTTTCGTAAACAGCACTGTTCAATAACTGCTGCTGTTAAAGTGGTAAACAACATCATAGAGGCACTAGATGGCCAAAAATATTGTGCAGCTCTTTTTATAGACTTGTCAAAGGCATTTGACACAGTCAACCATGTCATCCTGGCGGATAGACTCCACAAGATCGGCTTATCTAACCAGGCTGTAAACTGGTTCTCGAATTATTTATCAGATAGAACGCAGTGTGTCCAGGCCACCGGGTCTTTTTCCTCTTTCCTCCAAGTTTTGAAGGGCGTGCCTCAAGGTTCCATATTAGGGCCACTGTTGTTCACAATTTATGTGAATAATCTTTGTGATAATTTTTCTGATGCTGTGTCCCTTTTTTATGCTGATGATACAGTAATTTATTGTTCATCTTCTTCAGCTTTAAAATCCCTTGAGTTGTTGCAGTCAACCTTTGATACTGTCCAGACCCGTTTGACTCAGCTCAAGTTAGTGCTGAATGCAGATAAATCAAAGACCATGCTATTTTCAAATGGCAAGCAGCTTCCATCTCACCTTTCTAGGTAGTCAACTGTTCATGGGGTTGAAATTGAAATGGTCACATCATATAAATACGTAGGCATTCTGATTGATGAGAACCTGTCCTTTAAACTGCACATTGACAAACTTGTTTCTACGCACAAACTGAAATTGGGTTTCTTTTTTTAGAAATTAGAAACTTTTTTTACCCTTATTGTACTATGGAGACCTGCTTTTTATGAACGCTCCTGATCAGCTTTTAAAGAAATTAGACTCTGTATACCACTGTGCTTTGCGTTTTATTACTGGTTGCAGCTATCGTGTACATCACTGCTCCTTATATGTCCACATTGTCACACTGTCCATATTTGTATGTTCATAGACTCTCTCACTGGCTAACTTTTATTTATAAATCTATTCTTGGACTTCCGCCTGCATATTTGTGTCTACAAATGTGCAGAAACCTCAGTCGATATGGCCTGCGCTCTCAGGACATCATACAGATGCAGGTACCGAGAGCCGGAACTGAACTGGGCAAAAAGGCTTTAAAATTTTCTGCCCCGTCTGCCTGGAATGAAGTGCAGAAGGAATTGAAATTGACACATCTTGCAACTCTGGGGGAATTCAAGACCATTTTAAAAGACCAAGAGATAATCTCAATTGGATCTTGTGATTGCAGTGGGTGATCATGTAATCCCACTTGTGTTTTCCTATAGTGTGTGACAGTATTTTATTTGTGTCTTGTGTGTTTGCTGTAACCGTTCTGTTTTTTCTGCTGCCGTCTTGGCCAGGTCACTCTGGAAAAAGAGGTTTTAAATCTCAATGAGTTTTTACCTGGTTAAATAAAGGATATTGATTGATTGATTGAAGAGGCGTCATTTTTTACGAAGCTAGATCTTCGTAACATGTATAATTTGATTCGCATTCGGGAGAGGGATGAGTGGAAAACTGCTTTTAACACTCATGACGGGGACTACGAATATTTGGTCTTACCATTCGGGCTGGTTAATACCCCCTCGGTGTTTCAGGCACTCGTTAATGACGTCCTCCGAGAGATGTTGGAGAAATTCGTCTTTGTTTATCTTGACGACATTTTGATTTTTTCTTCAATACTCTCGGAGCATAAACAACATGTCAGACGTGTGCTTGAGGCCCTCCTCAATGCCAAACTTTTTGTTAAAGCCGACATGTGTTTTCCACGCCCAAGCTGTCTTGTTCTTGGGCTTTATTGTTTCTAAAGGGGTCGGTGCGGATGGACCCGGACAATGTGGCTGCAGTCAGGAATTGGCCTGCGCCTCAGTGTGTTAAGGAGGTACAACGCTTCCTGGGCTTTGCAAATTTTTTATAAGAGGTTTATCCATAATTTTAGCGCGGTTGCTGCCCCCATTACTGTGCTCACCAAGAAGAATACCTCCTCAGCGTTTTTTTGGTCTCCAGCAGCTGATGCTGCCTTTCAGGAATTAAAGAAATGTTTTAGCTCAGAGCCTATTCAGGTTTTGCCTGATCCGTCCCTCCCATTTGTTGTGGAGGTAGATGCTTTGGAGGTGGGCGTGGGTGCTATTTTGTCCCAGCACCCTCGTTGGGATAATAAGCTTCACCCATGTGGGTACTTCTCCTGGTCTTTGTCCGCTGCGGAACTTAATTACAGCATTGGTGACCGGGAGTTATTGGCGGTCAAGCTGGTGCTCGAGGAGTGGCGCCACTAGTTGGAGGGAGCCGAACAAACTTTTGTGGTGTAGACCGACCACAAAAACCTCCAGTATATTCAGCGAACCAAGCGGCGTAATTCCCGGCAGGCGCGGTGGTAATTATTCTTTAACTGATTTGATTTTACACTGACTTATCGCCCAGGCTGTAAAAACATTAAGCCTGACGCCCTGTCACTGATTTACGATCGCTCTGACTGCAATCCTACCCCAGAGCCAGTTATCCTGGCTACTCAGGTTGTTGCACCCATTCAGTGGGAGATTGAGGCAGTGGTTCAGGAGGCTTTAAAGACTGACCCTGGTCCTGGGGGGGGAGCCTCCTGGCTGTTTGTTCCGCCTGTAGTTAGGCCACAGGTCCTCCAGTGGGGACATTCTTCCCACTTGGCTGGGCACCCGGAGTTTATGCTTCAGTAACTTTTAATTTTTTTTTAAATTTATCATATATTGTAAATAGTTTGCTGTGGGTTTGCTGTGTAAAGGTTGTTTGTTTACATTTCATACAAAAAAGCATTTTTTTACATAACGGCACTCGTTTTGCACAAATTTGAGTTCATGCTTCGGTAACTTTTTTTTCAGCAATATTGATAGTGAATCTGGATATGGGATTGGTTTCCTCTAAGTGTCACCTTTCATTAGAACCCAACATTATGACTGTACGTTGAAGCGTTCAAGAGTTTTATCCTAGGTATGTGACCTTGGTTATCAAAGGGTGCTTTTGGGGTCTCCAAATGGCCATTTTTGGAAGCGCCTAGACACGGCCTTAGAAGAACATGTGTAGTATGCTCATTTTCTGTAGGATTGTGTTTTTCAGCTAATAAGTCCCAGCTACTCTCATCTGCAGGCATCTGTTTGCAAAAAAAAAAAAATCTGGCGAGTATAAAAACCCTCTACTTCAGTGTGTTCCAGCTTAGATTACTCAATGACAGTAGCACTTAGTGTGTTTCTTTCAGCTGGGGGGAAAACTTCAGAGTGTTTCCTTCCTAACGAGACCATAATCATCCATATAGTTCAAACAGTTCAAGAACAGCCTTCAATTTACTTTGGTTACGCTTTTCATAGGCATTTTTACCGGAGTGTTAAGGGGCTAATCAGCCACTGAATTTCTAAAGCCCGTTCTCAATAATAAAATCCCTGAAAAAATATTGGCTCCTCCTTTTAAAATTGTACTGGCAAATGAAAAAGTCAGAAAAAAGCAGATTGGATACGGAATACTTTCTACGCAAGACATACCTGCAAACTAGTCACCTTTCGGCGAAATTCGCCGTTTTGATCCCAAAATAGGTCACTTACGTGAATCGTGTAGATCCGAAGAGTTTTTATTTCGAGGGGGGGGGGGTAGGCAGGCAGGCAGACAGACTACAGACGTTATTGTTGAGCAGCATTTTATAATGTTGGTCTGCCTGTCGTTCAATGTCTGCCAGTTATAAAGTTAGAACCGAGTCTTGCGCTCTAACGCGCGCTTCCTTTCCATCGCAGTTCTGGTTGCTTACGAATATTCCAGACTCAGACCGCAAACAAACCCCTGTCACTTTCACTGTCTCTGCGGCAAAGTCGCCTTTTGATCGACTTTGGAGTGCTGGGATGAAATACATATGATTTTGTTGCTGTTACGTGTGCTGAGGTAAGTCTTGTATAGTGCCAGAAATATGTGCATAAATGATATTTTAACCTTATACGTGCTAAACATCAAGTTTAAGACTTCGGTAAAGTTGGCAACAGATTGACAGATTCGAGGTTTGCGGTTCAATAGTTCTTCAGCGAAACACTTCTCGAACACATATAACAGCTCTATCTAACCTCAGCAACACAGAGAAGCTACTACAACCCCGATTTTATCCAAACAGGCCATCCTCTGCGATCGGTGAATAGTATTCCTCCCAATATGGAGCTTGCGACAGAGCGCGAGTGTAGGGACCGTCTGCAAAGTGCAAAACGCAAAACGGCTACGCTGAAAACAGTCAGTGCCTTTGCTTCGACTCGCTGAAATGCCACCAAATTTAAGCCAGGCACCCATGAATACCTTCGGCTCATACTGCAGCACTTTGATTAGCCAAATAATAAGGAAATCAGAGCAATGTTATCTCAAAATGATATTTATCTTTTTTGTATTTATAATGAATTAGATTTTCAATAAAAGGCAATAACTCTGCCAAGTCTCATCCCTGCGCCACACCAATGTGTCCATGGATGCAGGGTCTCTCCATGGTCCTACTACAGCAATAAGTTTTAGGATATTTGACTTTCTGTAATTTGATTGAATTTTGATGAATTCGTATTTGTTATAAAATTCAATTGCTCCTCTAATTTTCATAACTGAGTCGTCATATTGCATTGGTGCAAGCAGGGTGTCTCCATGGTCCTACTACAGCCATTACTTTCAGGAAATTGGACTTTGGCTATTTTTGGTGAATTTTTATTTCTAATAAAATTCAATAGCTCCTCTGTATTTCATCCCAGGGCTGTAATATTGCATATAAGCAATCAGGGTCTTCCCATAGTCCTACTACAGCAATTAATTTCCGTGAAGTGGACTTTGGCTATTTTTGGTGAATTTTTATTTCCAATAAAATTCAATAGCTCCTCTATTTTTCATCCCAGAGCGATGATATTTCATACATGCAATCAGGGTCTTCCCATAGTCCTACTACAGCAATTACTTTCAGTCATTTGGACTTTGGCTATTTTTGCTGAATTTTTCTTTCAAATAAAATTCAATAGCTCCTATACTTTTCATCCCAAAGCTATAAAATTTCACCCATGCAATCAGGGTCTCTCCATGGTCCTACTACAGCAACTAATTTCAGTCAAGTGGACTTTGGCTATTTTTGGTGAATTTTTATTTCCAATAAAATTCAATAGCTCCTCTATTTTTCATCCCAGAGCGATAATATTTCATACATGCAATCAGGGTCTTCCCATAGTCCTACTACAGCAATTACTTTCAGTCATTTGGACTTTGGCTATTTTTGGTGAATTTTTCTTTCCAATAAAATTCAATAGCTCCTATACTTTTCATCTCAGAGCCATAAAATTTCACCCATGCAATCAGGGTCTCTCCATGGTCCTACTACAGCAACTAATTTCGTCATTTGGACTTTGGCTATTTTTGCTGAATTTTTATTTCTAGTAAAATTCAATAGCTCCTCTATTTTTCATCCCAGAGCGATAATATTTCATACATGCAATCAAGGTCTTCCCATAGTCCTACTACAGCAATAACTTTCAGTCATTTGGACTTTGGCTATTTTTGGTGAATTTTTATTTCCAATAAAATTCAATAGCTCCTCTATTTTTCATCCCAGAGCGATAATATTTCATACATGCAATCAGGGTCTTCCCATAGTCCTACTACAGCAATTACTTTCAGTCATTTGGACTTTGGCTATTTTTGGTGAATTTTTCTTCCCAATAAAATTCAATAGCTCCTATACTTTTCATCTCAGAGCCATAAAATTTCACCCATGCAATCAGGGTCCCTCCATGGTCCTACTACAGCAACTAATTTCAGTCATTTGGACTTTGGCTATTTTTGCTGAATTTTTATTTCTAGTAAAATTCAATAGCTCCTCTATTTCTCATCCCAGAGCGATAATATTTCATACATGCAATCAAGGTCTTCCCATAGTCCTACTACAGCAATAACCTTCAGTCATTTGGACTTTGGCTATTTTTGGTGAATTTTTATTTCCAATAAAATTCAATAGCTCCTCTATTTTTCATCCCAGAGCGATAATATTTCATACATGCAATCATGGTCTTCCCATAGTCCTACTACAGCAATTACTTTCAGTCAAGTGGAGTTTGTCTATTTTGGGCGAATTTTTATTTCCAATAAAATTCAATAGCTCCTCTATTTTTCATCCCAGAGCGATAATATTTCATACATGCAATCAGGGTCTTCCCATAGTCCTACTACAGCAATTACTTTCAGTCAAGTGGACTTTGGCTATTTTTGGTGAATTTTTATTTCCAATAAAATTCAATAGCTCCTCTATTTTTCATCCCAGAGCGATACTATTGCATTCATGCAATCAGGGTCTTCCCATAGTCCTACTACAGTAATTACTTTCAGTCAAGTGGACTTTGGCTATTTTTGGTGAATTTTTATTTCCAATAAAATTCAATAGCTCCTCTATTTTTCATCCCAGAGCGATACTATTGCATTCATGCAATCAGGGTCTTCCCATAGTCCTACTACAGTAATTACTTTCAGTCAAGTGGACTTTGGCTATTTTTGGTGAATTTTTATTTCGAGTAAAATTCAATAGCTCCTCTATTTTTCATCCCAGAGCGATAATATTGCATTCATGCAATCAGGGTCTTCCCATAGTCCTACTACAGTAATTACTTTCAGTCATTTGGACTTTGGCTATTTTTGGTGAATTTTTATTTCCAATAAAATTCAATAGCTCCTATACTTTTCATCCCAGAGCGATAAAATTTCACCCATGCAATCAGGGTCTCGCCATGGTCCTACTACAGCAACTACTTTCAGTCAAGTGGACTTTGGCTATTTTTGGTGAATTTTTATTTCCAATAAAATTCAATAGCTCCTCTATTTTTCATCCCAAAGCCATAATATTTCATACATGCAATCAGGGTCTTCCCCTAGTCCTACTATAGCAATTACTTTCAGTCATTTGGACTTTGGCTATTTTTGGTGAATTTTTATTTCCAATAAAATTCAATAGCTCCTCTATTTTTCATCCCAGAGCCATAATATTTCATGCATGCAATCGGAGTCTTGCCATGGTCCTACTACAGCAATTACTTTCAGTCAAGTGGACTTTGGCTATTTTTGGTGAATTTTTATTTCACTAAAAACAAAAAAATGTGATTAATCACAGTTAATTCATGATGTAACAAGGGGGGCAATTACTTTTTGACATAGGGCCAGCTAAGTTTGGATAGCTTTTTTTACCTTAATACATGAAATCATCATTTAAGCATTGCATTTTGTATTTACTGGGGTTATCTTTGTCTTAAATCTGTTTCATGATCTGAATTATTTAAGTGTGACAAATATGCAAAAAAATCAGGAAGGGGCACATACTTTTTCACAGCACTATATATATATATAGTATATATAGCTTGCCAACCGACAGTTAGCAAAGGTTGCTAACTCGCTCCAAAGAGGAAATATCGATTTCCCGTTCCATTCATTCTGACCTGCATGATCTATGCAAGATAACCTTCCAAAAACAACAGATAAGCTTTCCTCAGTTTTGCTCGGAATGACAATTTACAATTCACATCCAACTGAGTTAGCACCAGCTCTACTCACCTGTCCAGTGGAAACAAGGTGACCTGGGCATCAGAATTAAAACCATTCAACTCCCGGAATTCTCTCTAATGTTGGTATGCTTTCCCTATGTTTATTTGGGACTTTGCATAGCCGCGATTGCATTCCTTTTTCCTCGACATGCAGTCGTTCAAGCGTCTCTTTTTCAGTTTAGCTTCCACCATGCCTCACTCTGCCGCCTCGGTAGTGCCACTGCCAGCCTTTCGTTGCTCAGTCCCACCCACTTGTCGTGCATGAGCACGGAACTGGCGCAGAAGATCCACCCCTGTACGAGAGGCCATTAAAGCTGGGGGACACAGCAGAGCCTTATTTGTAACAGTCAGAATAAAATTGACACAGAGACACATCAATGCAGAAGAATATGAGTTCCAAACATTATGGAGCTCTGTATGCGTAACACCAGCAGCACAGATGTGCTGCACTCCCTGATCATTTGAGACCGCACCTCTCACTCTCATTTCCTATTTCTAAATGAATGGGCCTTTATCTGTGTGTATCTGTGCGTTAGCCTGCAGTCCTGTGGGAGGATGCGGAGGCTCTTTAACTGTCAACTCTGAAAGGTGTCGCTGTCATTTACATCTTTCCTTTCAGTGGCAGCTGCTGTTCTGGGATGGGATGGGAGGGGGTTAAGCCCAGAGAAAAGACTGTTGGAAAGGTAGATTGGCCCTCAGCCCCAATTCAGAGAAATTACAGTGTGAGAAAATGGGCCTTTGAGTCAGAATTACATCTGCAGAACTGTCAGAGTTCAGAACTATTAACTGTGTTACGCATTGTACACAACAGAACAAAAGTTTGGGGCCACCCTCAGATTAAAAAAAAAAAAAAAAATCACACATCAACTGTTCTTTCCTTATTTTTTACACATGAAATTACTTCAGTGCATAAAATATAGGAAGCCTATAGGTTTTGGGTAAATCCCAGACCTCAGACCACATTTTAAAGCTGTCTTGACTGATTGATCAATGACCACAATGTTTTATAATAGAGTTTTATAAGAAGGCATGCTGCATAAATACCTTCCCCAAAACCAAGGGGTCACATTGCAGTTGGTGCATCATTAAAAATCTGAGGGTGGCCCCAAATGTTTGGCCAGTAGTGTACATATTATTTGTTTCATGTTTATCTGATACTAAATTTATCCCCTGCCAAGAAGTGGATGGGAATTTAGGAATGAGTTTCGTCCTTTGTGTCCGTCTGTCTCACTACATTCCTGGCCAGAACTTCACGGTCAAAATAAATGTAATAAATGGCTGTGTCTTATTGTGTAGATGGGCCCTTTCCAGATGTAGTTGGGTCCAAACCTCCTCCGTCCCTCAACTGCGTTCTGTTACCTGGCCTGATATCAGCTATGCTGTGGTGGCGGATCTGAGTGTTTCATGCTTCTTTCTGTAATATATTAACTCTTCTTTACAGACTGAACAGCTGTGGCCTCACAGACCGGTCCTGTAAAATTGTGGCCTCAGCTCTGCAGTCATCAGACTCACCCCTGAGAGATCTGGACCTCAGCAATAATTACCTGGGAGATTCAGGAGTGAAGCTGCTCTGCGATGGACTGATGAGTCCTAACTGTAAACTACAGACACTGAACCTCAGCTCCAATAGCCTGGGAGATTCAGGAGTGAAGCTGCTCTGTGATGGACTGATGAGTCCAAACTGTAAACTACAGACACTGAACCTCAGTTCCAATAACCTGGGAGATTCAGGAGTGAAGCAGCTCTGTGATGGACTGATGAGTCCAAACTGTAAACTACAGACACTGAACCTCAGTTCCAATAACCTGGGAGATTCAGGAGTGAAGCAGCTCTGTGATGGACTGATGAGTCCAAACTGTAAACTACAGACATTGGACCTCAGCAACAATAACCTGGGAGATTCAGGAGTGAAGCTGCTCTGTGATGGGCTGATGAGTCCAAACTGTAAACTACAGACACTGGGGTGAGTAGTGCTGTGTCCTGTGTGACTTTTATTTAATCAGTGACCTTAATCCAGGAACAATCCACTGCCAAAATACCTGGAGCCAAAGTGTACAGTGGCAGTTTTGTCTGATGCTGTTGAGCTGATCTCACTGATTTTGAGGCTGAGAAACTAATGTACTGGAAAGAGACTTTTGTCTTTTCCTGTTTTGTGTTACCACCTCCTGTTGTGTTTGATCTTGTTTCATTTTCAAAGAGTGAGCAAGCATGTGTGTGTGTGTGTGTGTGTGTGTGTGAGATTGTCAATGAATGAGAAGAGTGTTTTATATCCTGACAAACTTTATTGTAGTGGCTCTTTTTAACTTTCATGCTCTATGGTCATTCTGTGCCAACTGGACTAATGTCTGCACCGCAGAAAAATCTGAAAAAAATCATGGGTGTTTTAGAAAGGGGTGTCTTGTCACTTGCGAATGTGGCAATGACTTATAAGGATTTTTGAAGGGATACAAATACACTTTCCATTGCTCCTAAAGTAATGTCAGTGGATGTTTGAATGTAGAATTACCTGAAATTTATGAATCTGCTATCAGATGTGGCATATCTCATTTGGTTTTCCTGTGACAGGCTGTTGAAAATGACCATTATTACAGAACCAAAATTTTTATTTGATTTTTAGTCGGTCCTCTAGACTGAAGTATGCATAATCAGGGATTCATACTGCAGCCTCATCCTCAGTAGCTATAGCACACTGGCCCCTTAAACCCAATCCTATCTCCTGTCTCTAGTTTAGGAGTAACTTGCATCTGAAAATGTTGATGATAAAAAAAAGCCTAAAAATGCCTAAAATTTTTTTTAAAGATTTTTTGGGGGGGGATTTTCACCTTTATTTGACAGTGGCAGAGTAGAGAGAGACAGGAAGGTTGGGGAGAAGAATGTGGAAGACATGCGGCAAATGACCCGAGCCGGAATCAAGCCCGGGTCGCCGCGGTAAGGACGCAGCCTTTATGGTGCGCGCGCTTAGACCGATGAGCCACCGTTATAGTTCCACTATAACTTTGGCCCATAAACTGCCTTAAGAAGGTTTTTAATTCGATTGGCTCTTTTATTCTAATGTTGGTCCATGCTTACTTTTGATCAGGGTGTTTTTCAGCTCAACTGAAGCATGCTATCGTGCAGCCGCCTATCCAAAAGCCCAACCTTCACCTCTCTGTTCTCTCGAATTTTCGACCCATCTCCAAACTTTCATTTTTATCAAAAGTGTTGGAGACGGTAATGGCCACACATCTTTTATATATTTTAGAGAAAAATGTTATCTTCGAGAAGTTTCAGTCTGGCTTCAGGCCTTGTCATAGTACTGAATCTGCCCTTTTCAGAGTTTTTAATGATATTATTTTAACTGTTGATTCAGGATGTGCTGCTATCTTAGTGACCTCGGACTTGACTGCAGCATTTGACACGTTGATCCTAGGATCCTGTTGTCACGCTTGGATCACTTATCAGGGGTGTGGCCCTCATGCTGCTCCAGTCCTGCTGGACTGACTGAAGTTTTTCTGTAAAATTTGTTGAATTCTCAAATGTGGCTCCTCTTACTTGTGGAGTCCATCATGGGTCTATTTTGGGCCCATTGTTATTCTCTTTGTATTTGTTACCCCTGGGGTCTATTTTCCGAAAGCATAATATATCCTTTCATTGCTATGCAGACAGCGTGCAGATATACCTCCCTCTAAATTGTAGGGACTCATTGCAACTATTATTAGCTTGTCTGGCTGATATTAAGATATGGATGAGCCAAAGTCATCTTAATTTATACTTATACTTTACTTTATTTGATAGGGACAATGCATGTTAACATAGTAACACTTCCACTCGTTACAAACAAGTCAATGTGACTAATGTTCTGCATACAGAGATTATAGCTAACGCTAGTTTCCAACTCCCGTCCCTAGTTAGGCTTTTAGTAAGGGAAAAAAACGACATCAAATTTACATACCAGTGCAGTAAAATGTACAATACAGTCATGTCATGTCTCATTAAAAATGCATGCAGCTCTGATTTTGTTTCAGCCAGATTTTAACATTTTTAAAAAAAATCCTATTGTCTCGGGTTAGTTTTATATCGGTTGGTAAGGAGTTCCACATCTGTGAACCCTTTATAGAGAAGGCTGATTGCCCAAAGGAAGTCTTACGCCACAAGATTTTACAGTTACCACTTGCTGTACCCCTGGTGATCCTGTCAGTGTTTAGTCTACTGAAAAGACTGCACAAAACATCTGGTGCCAAGTTCTGCAAACACTTAAAAACCAGTTTAACTGAGGAAAATTTTTTTTAAATTATCAAAACTAAGCAAATTATACTGCTTCAAAATGTGACAGTGATGCCACCTAATAGGTTTCTTGGCCATTATTTTTAACGTTTGATTATACAGCGATGCGATTAACTTAATTGTAGTCAGAGAGGCCTGACTCCACGCTGTTACACAGTATGACATATGGGAAAAAATCATAGCATGCATATAAAGCTGTGCCGCTTTGAATGGTATATGATGTCTAATTACAAACGTAGTTTGAAACAATTTAAATAGTTTTTGTTGTTTTTGATATATTTTTGACATGTTTGTCAAATTTCAGTCTGGAATCCAGAACTAAACCCAAATATTTAAAATCCTTTACCATCTCAATTTCCTCTCCCTGCAATGTTATACAAAATTTTTCTGATTGTGATATATTTGTCCCCCGTCGCCCCGGCGGGATGGGGGACATAGAAATGCTCTTCGTCCGTGCGTCCGTTCGGGAACAGTGTACTCGCAATAGCTTTTGACAGCTTTGATGGATGATCACCAAATTCACAAGACATATGCCTCTCATGAAGGCCTTGCTCAAGTTTAATGATGATTGACCTTGACCTAGTTTTCAAGGTCACTGAGCAAAAACATGTGAAGAACACTGTACTCGCAATAACTTTTCACAGCTTTGATGGAGGATCACCAAATTCACACCACATATGCCTCTCGTGAAGGCCTTTCTCAAGTTCAATGATGAGTGACCTTGACCTAGTTTTCAAGGTCACTGAGCAAAAAGATGTGAGGAACACTGTACTCGCAATAACTTTTGACAGCTTTGATGGAGGCTCACCAAATTCATATGACATTCTTATTGGTTTGTTAGGTTGATCTCAGCCATGGGCACAAAACTATGCCTTGGCGATGCGTTCATCATCCACAAGTCATGAAAATTGTAATCTCTCTCATAACCCATGGTTATATTTAGCTCATATCACAATGATCCATCCCTCATCCATCTCTCTGTTCAACCAATGACCAATGAGCTACAGTGTCATTGTACTTCACATTATTAGTGGTACAGTGCACCACATTATTTTCAGCCATCAAAACAGTTTTTGCCACATGTTTCTGGTCACTTGTGCAACGGGGGACACAAGGCCTTCAGGCCAGCAGGCCATTTTTTTGATGGAGAAGCAGATGGAAACTGTTTTTTTTTTCTTATTTAAGGTGAGCTTGTTATTATAAAGCCAATGACATATCCTGCTCAAAGATATTGATAATTTAAATAACAGTAAGACAGGTAATTGTGTTTTGAGATCCAAAATATCCTTTTGATTGCGTTGATAGTATAACTCCCCTCACCCCAAAAACCAGCTTGTTCATCAAAAGCCTTGATATGACCCTTGACACTAATCTTAACCTGAAAAGACAAATTGGCTCAGTGGTTCAGGGATCTTTTCACCAGCTTCGACTCCTGGCTAAGGTTAAGCCTTACTTATTCTTTAAAGATTCGGAGAGGGTCACTCATGCTATTATATCATCAAGTCTTGATTATTGTAATTCTTTGTATATTGGTCTAGATCAGTACTCACTTTGTCACCTGCAGCGAGTGCAGAACGCTGCCGCTCGCCTTCTGACTGGGACTAAGAAACAGGAGCATATTACACCTGTCCTGGCTTCCCTGCACTGGCTTCCCATCCGTTTTAGGATAGATTTTAAGGTTTGATTGTTTGTCTCCAAGTGGCCTGGCCCCGGTACAAGCTCTTATTCCAGACAGAGCGCTGAGATCAGCAAGTGAGCTGCTGCTGGTTGCTCCCCGATCCAGACTCAAAACTAAGGGCAATTGAACCTTTTCAGTCGCTGCTCCCAAACTGTGGAATAGTTTGCTGCTGAATGTCAGACATGCAGAGTCTTAGGAGATGTTTAAGTCTTTTTTAAAAACTCACCTCTTCTCCTTAGCCTTTGGACCTGTTGTGAGCCAGACTTGATCCTGTGACATATGCTCTGTTTTGTCTCCATGTGTACTACTGTCGACTACCAGTGCTGCTGCTCTGCTTGCGACCCGGAGTCCCATGCTGCTGCTGTTCTCTGCCTGATTTTAAATGTTTTTTGTAGTTTTTCCACCCAGTTATGCCTACTTTTAGTTATTTGAGTGGGTTAATTATCTGCTCTGTTCGCACCATGGCATCATTTGCACGAGTCTTTTTAGTTCTGGTTATCCGCACACTCTTGAGCGCATGCCAGACATTTCTACACACGGAGAATGAGTTGTCACTCACTTACACCAGAGACACGCTACATGCCCTCCGATCTACGGGGGCGTCACCGCCTGCAGACCTGCCCCCTGCCTGTAGAGCTCAGTCACCGCCTGCAGACCTGTCCGCTGCCTGTAGAGCTCCGTCACGACCTGCAGACCTGTCCGCTGCCTGTAGAGCTCAGTCACCGCCTGCAGACCTGTCCCCTGCCTGTAGAGCTCAGTCACCGCCTGCTGACCTGTCCCCTGCCTGTAGAGCTCAGTCACCGCCTGCAGACCTGTCCGGTAGAGCTCAGTCACCGCCTGAAGACCTGCCCCCTGCCTGTAGAGCTCAGTCACCGCCTACAGACCTGTCCAATGCCTGTAGAGCTCAGTCACCGCCTGCAGACCTGTCCACTGCCTGGTGAGCTCAGTCACCGCCTGCAGACCTGTCCACTGCCTGTAGAGCTCAGTCACCGCCTGCGGACCTGTTCCCTGCCTGGAGAGCTCAGTCACCGCCTGCAGACCTGTCCGCTGCCTGTAGAGCTCAGTCACCGCCTGCAGACCTGTCCCCTGCCTGTAGAGCTCAGTCACCACCTGCAGACCTGTCCGCTGCCTGTAGAGCTCAGTCACCGCCTGCAGACCTGTCCACTGCCTGTAGAGCTCAGTCACCGCCTGCAGACCTGTCCACTACCTGGAGAGCTCAGTCACTGCCTGCAGACCTGTCCCCTGCCTGTAGAGCTCAGTCACCGCCTGCAGACCTCTCCACTACCTGGAGAGCTCAGTCACTGCCTGCAGACCTGTCCCCTGCCTGTAGAGCTCAGTCACCGCCTGCAGACCTGTCCACTACCTGGAGAGCTCAGTCACTGCCTGCAGACCTGTCCCCTGCCTGTAGAGCTCAGTCACCGCCTGCAGACCTGTCCACTGCCTGTAGAGCTCAGTCACCGCCTGCAGACCTGTCCCCTGCCTGTAGATCTCAGTCACCGCCTGCAGACCTGCCCCTGCCTGGAGAGCTCAATCACCGCCTGCAGACCTGTCCACTGCCTGGTGAGCTCAGTCACCGCCTGCAGACCTGTCCCCTGCCTGGAGAGCTCAGTCACCGCCTACGGACCTGTACCCTGCCTGGAGGGGCAGACCTGTCCCCTGCCTGGAAGGCTCAGTCAGCTGGATGGTATCCTGGCTTTTCTTTTAAAGGAACAGTCCACCGTACTTTCATAATGAAATATATTTTTCTATGAAATGAGGCGAGATTATACGTACCTCTCCGAGCTTTGAGCGACCACCCAGTCAGCCAGACGCGCTGCCACTCCCGTTAGCATTTGTAGCTAGACTCATTGTGGTCAACGGTATTTTTCGGGGCTGTAGTTAGATGCGACCAAAGTTTTCCACGTTTTTCCTGTTTACATAGGTTTATATGACCAGTGACATGAGTTCAGGTTCGGGTACGCAAATCCAAACGTGGCTTTTTCTATGCTGTGGGAAGTGCGTACTATAATGACAGGCGTAGTAACACCTTCTGCGCGCTTCGACAGCGCATTGATACCTTCACTTCACTTCTTCACATACGATTCATCTTCGTCCGTTTCTTCTTTCCTCTCACGGTCCATTTCGGCTAGCTCCTCCTCGGTATATTCCGGTTCAAATACAAACCCAAAACCAGTGAAGTTGGCACGTTATGTAAATTGTAGATAAAAACAGAATACAATGATTTGCAAATCCTTTTCAACTTATGTTCAATTGAATACACTGCAAAGACAAGATGTTTAATGTTCAAACTGAGAAACTTTTTTTTTTGCAAATAATCATTAACTTAGAATTTAAAGGCAGCAACACATTGCAAAAAAGTTGGCACAGGGGCCTTTTTACCACTGTGTTACATCGCCTTTCCTTTTAATGACACTCAGTAAACGTTTGGGAACTGAGGAGACCAATTTTTGAAGCTTTTCAGGTGGAACTCTTTCCCATTCTTGCTTGATGTACAGCTTCAGTTGTTCAACAGTCCGGGGTCTCCGTTTCCTCTTTGGTTCGGAGGACACGACGTCCACAGTTTCCAAAAACAATTTGAAATGTGGACTCGTCAGACCACAGAACACTTTTCCACTTTGCATCAGTCCATCTTAGATGAGCTTGGGCCCAGCGAAGCCGGCGGCATTTCTGGGTGCTGTTGATAAATGGCTTTCGCTTTGCATTGTAGAGTTTTAACTTGCACTTGCAGATGTAGCCACGAACTGTAGTTACTGACAGTGGTTTTCTGAAGTGTTCCTGAGCCCATGTGGTGATGTTCTGTACACACTGATGTCGGTTTTTGATGCAGTACCGCCAGAGGGATCGAAGGTCACGGGCATTCAATGTTGGTTTTTGGCCTTGTTGCTTACGTGCAGTGATTTCTCCAGATTCTCTGAACCTTTTGATGATATTACGGACCGTAGATGATGAAATCCCTAAATTTCTTGCAATAGCTCGTTGAGGAATGTTGTTTTTAAACTGTTCGACAATCAGCTCACACATTTGTTCACTGAGTGGTGACCCTCGCTCCATCCTTGTTTGTGAATGACTGAGCATTTCAGGGAAGCTGCTTTTATACCCAATCATGGCACCCACCTGTTCCCAATTAGTCCGTTCACCTGTGGGATGTTCCAAATAAGTGTTTGATGAGCATTCCTCAACTCTCTCAGTCTTTTTTGCCACTCGTGCCAGCTTTTTTGAAACATGCTGCAGGCATCAAATTCCAAATGAGCTAATATTTGCAAAAAATTACAAAGTTTACCTGTTTGAACATTAAGTAACTTGTCTTTGCAGTGTATTCAATTGAATATAGGATGAAAAGGATTTGCAAATCATTGTATTCTGTTTTTATTCACGATTTACACAACGTGCCAACCTCACTGGTTTTGGGGTTTGTAGATATGGCTCCGGCTCCGCCACAAGCAGGTCGTCGGCATCTATGTCCTCCATTTGAAAATGTTCCATAGTAGCACACTTGATTATTTTCTTTTATAATTTTCTGCAACTTCTGGCTTCCTGACTGTGTACCTAGTAGTGCAGTGCAGTCACGTTGGTTGTATTTACGGAAGTAGGGGGGGTCGTGGGAGAGAAAAGAAATCAGAAGTGAAGGTATCAATGCACTGTCGAAGCGCGCAGAAGGTGTTACTACGCCTGTCATTATAGTACGCACTTTCCACAGCATAGAAAAAGCCACGTTTGGATTTGCGTACCCGAACCCGAACTCATTTCACTGGTCATATAAACCTATGTAAACAGGAAAAACGTGGAAGACTTTGGTCGCATCTAACTACAGCCCCGAAAAATACCGTTGACCACAATGAGTCTAGCTACAAATGCTTACAGGAGTGGCAGCGCGTCTGGCTGACTGGGTGGTCGCTCAAAGCTTGGAGAGGTACGTATCATCTCGTCTCATTTCATAGAAAAACATATTTCATTATGAAAGTACGGTGGACTGTTCCTTTAAAGACTTGTGCTGAAGAGCTCACTCCAGCCCGGTGTCATGTTTTCCAGCGGTCTGTCGATACACACACGGTTCCTGCTCTTTTGAAAAAGTGCACTATTATTCCTGTTCCAAAAAAGCCCTGTCCAATACAGAATAATGATTACAGACCAGTGGCCGTAACCTTTGTAAAAATGTATGGTTTCTCTAGTAAAAGCGGAGGTGAACTGAATTAGATCCACTCCAGTTTGCTTACAGGCAGGGCCGAGGTACAGAGGATGCAATTAATGCCATAAACCATCTGGCCCTTAAGCTCCTCGAGGCCCCCAAGGCCTCATGCACATCTTTTTTTTATTGATTTCAGCTCTGGTTTTAATACGTTATGGCCTCACCTCCTGATGAAGAAATTGTCTCAGATGGCTGTAAATCCTTTTATTATTAAATGATTCTATTCTTTTTTAACAAACAGGACTCAGAACGTGAGGGTGAACGACACTCTCTCAGACTCCAGATCCATAAGCACAGGGGCACCACAGGGCTGTGTGAGTTCCCCTGCTCCTTTTACTTTATACACAAATGAATGCAGCAGCAGCCACCCGGGTCATCTGATCTTTCAGTTTTCTCATGATACTGCAATTCTCAGCCTGTTGCACAAGGATAGAGGTCCCTCAGCATACATGGTGCACACTGCCATGCAGGTCATGGGGAAGACAGAAAGCCCTTCACTGCAGTCGATATATGAGCAGTCTGTTCTCTGAATATACTGTGTGACCTAGCTCACATTCTTCATTGTGAATATGATCTCTTACAGTCTGGTAGACTATACAGAATGCCTAAATGCAAACTGAATGGTTTCACAAACTCATTTGTGCCTACGTGCTTCTATTAAGCCTCTGAATAATACAGTATTTTAAATTGGTTGGGCTGTGCAACTGTGCCATGGTGCTCTCTTCTGTTTTATTTATTTATTGTCCCCCTCCGCGAGAATGCGCGAAGCGGCGGGACAAAGTATTCACGACCGTCCGTCCGTATGTCCGTCCGTACGTCCCGAATCATTGTCAGCGAGATATCTCAAGAACAAATTGACGGATTTTCTTCAAATTGTCAACATGTATTAGGGTGATACCCCGGCGCCAGTCGATTTTGGTGACCTTCGCGTCACTCTCAAGATCACACCGAGAGATTGTTCATTTTGACACGATTTCACATTTTGTGGCAGGGGACAAAGACACATTAGAGGCAAATACTTGTTATTTATTATTTATTGATTTATTAGTGTGATTATGAACTGTGGATAAACGTGTCATTTGTTGGTGTGTTTGCACAGGTATGTGTGGATCTCGCTCTCTTGCTGTGGCTGTCGTTACTGTCATGTGTTTGAAGCACTTGAGTCCAGACAGATTTCCCCACGGAGATAATAAAGTGTATCGTATCATAATTCATATTGTATTTTATGGTTTGTGTCTCCATTTTATATTTTATGTTTGTTACACTGTGTAAAGCACTATTATTGTCATATGCTCTGTCTCGTGTCTATGTGTATTTTATTTTGTATTTTATGGTCTGACTTTGTATTTTGCATTTTATCTGTTATTTTGTGTATGTATTTTTGTGTTACTTTTATTGATGTTTCTTTTTTGTGTATTAATATGTTTTTTTTTTTGTAAAACACTTTGGTAAACCTTAGTTGTTTTAAATGTGCTAGAGAATTAAATGTGTCCTTGACCTTGGGCTTGTGAGTGAGTGAGTGTTTGGGTGTGTGTGTGTGTGTGTGTGGGTGTGTGTGTGTGTGTGTTAGTGTTTCATCACAGGCTGGGTTGGTCTTATTTTTGCCTGTGTGTGTTTGTGTGTGTGCGTGTGCACGTGTGTGTGTGTGTGTGTATGGGGCATTCCATTAGAAATCAACAAGTGGTCCCCAGCCCATGGTGTCTGATTTGCTTCATTTTCACATATTTTGTAGTTTATGGGTCCAGTATGAAAAATTCAAACTATTAGACTCATCCTTCAAATGCTCTTCCTTCTACAAGGGTCCAAAAAAGTGGGCGTGGCACTTTTTCAGGCTCAGTTGTCTGTTTCCTAGCCATCTATACAGTGGAATATCTCCAAAACTATAAGAGGTATGACCCTCATATTTTGGGCTTTGGGCATTAGGCTTGAGGAAGGTGTCCCCAAAATATCAGTCAGTGGTTTAATCTGTGTGTGTGTGTGTGTGTGTGTTTCTCCACAGGCTGGGTTGGTGTAATCTGCGTGTGTGTGTGTGTGTGTTTCTCCACAGGCTGGGTTGGTGTAATCTGCGTGTGTGTGTGTGTGTGTGTGTGTTTCTCCACAGGCTGGGTTGGTGTAATCTGCGTGTGTGTGTGTTTCTCCACAGGCTGCGCTGGTGTAATCTCACAGAGGGCTGCTGTGATGCTTTGGCCTCAGTCCTGCATTCTCCTCACTCAGAGCTGAGAGATCTGGAGCTCAGAGACAATGAGCTGCAGGATTCAGGCGTGAGAGCGCTCTCTGCTGGATTGGAGCACCGTCACTGTAAACTGCAGAGACTGGGGTGAGTACAGACATTTTCTTGGATTAGGGAGATGAACGTCCTCATTTCTCCTCAGTTATCTCCTCAGGGCTCCAGATTAACTTTTTGCATTGGATGCACTGGTGCGCCTAACCTTTTTTTTTAGGTGCACCAGCACAAAAATTAGGTGCACCCAAATTTTTCATTGCGTCGCCTTTAACGCCATAAGGTCACCTTTTTATCGCTCTCCATAACTTTCATATAATGTGAATGATTTTTAAACAAGAATAAGGTGTGGAGAAATGTCTGTCTTTATTTCATTGAACTGCTCTCACTAAAAGCACAATTATTGCTCTCAGAGTGAACCTTCTGTTAATTATGAAAATGACTGAGAACAGGTCAGGACTAATAATTGTTCTAAACAGAAGTGTTTTGCAACCCAATTCTCTGTTCGTGTTCCGCAACTGGACTCAATTTAGCCCATGATTTAATCGCTGTGAGACCACATACGGAGAGAAACCGTGTCTTCGGTTGCCAATTTCGATAATCGGAAAACGCGTCAATAAATGAAAATGATTGAGAACTACTAATTGCAGTCAAAAAGGGACGTGTCTCAGCACCCCCGCTGGCTACGCCACTGGATCACACACTCCTTGGTAGAGACGTCTGTGTCGCTGTCAATCATGAAGGACATGTATGTGGCGTTTCCGATGTCCGCAGCTGTATTTCGCTTTAAGGTGTCGGCTATTACCCCAATTAATTAGGCACATGCCGTATCATTGCAATTCGTCGGGTTGATGTTTAATCCTGTTGTGTTCTGGGGTCCTGGCCTTTGGCCAGGACAGTATTGTTTATGGTTTTAACAGTTTCATGTTCAAGATTTCATAGTTCATAGTTCATGTCATAGTTTTAACAGTTCCTTGTCTCAGGATTTTACATTTCATATTTCATGTTCATAGTCCATGTTTTTACTTTTCCATGTTTTTGTTCATGCCAGGTCTGCCAAGCCACTCCACCGCTTGTCTGCGTTCCGCCCCGTGCCTTCGTTGTTGCACATTTCAGAGCTCTGGTTGGCTTTGGTATTTCCCTCTTCCTTCTGTGCTGTGCTGATTCGGGGCTGTCTAAGCTTAATTGGCAATCAACTGTTTTTAAGTTACTAACATTTACTAACACTCACTGGGTTGGTGTAATTCTTAGATAGGCACATTACTAATATTACTAATTTAGACAGGGAGTTTATTGTCATGATTCCTGCTTTGCTATTTCAAGATCTTGCTGTGCTTTTCTGTTCTAAACATTCATGCTTGCTTCCAAGCTGCATACTTAATTGGTACTTTAGCTGAGCCGCTCATTCTCTTAATGAGCAAGTCTTGTTATCCAATCTTGGTCCATGTCTCATGATCTTGCCCTGCCTCTTGTTTCTCCTTCTCCAGGTGTTGCCCTCATGTGTCATGATTACTAAGCCTTTATCTGTATGCGGTGGAAGTTGGCTGGCAGACAGTGTCTCAAGTTTTGCCAAGCTTGTTCCTAGTTCATGTTCCCAATTTTTATTGCCACGTTTCCAAGCCTTGTTCATAGCGTGCGTGCGTGCGGCCTGTAGCCTCGTTATTTATTTTTCTTGGTCTTCTTGCCTGGAGTTTCCAGTGCCTTTTGTTTTTTGTCGTTTTTGTATTCTGTTTATAACTCTGTGTAGCGTACCTTAGTTTGTCTTTTGCAACCCTTTGGGCCAAGTTTTTTGTTGGCCCTCGTGCCTGTTTTGCTTTTGTTTTAATAAATTCCTTATTCCCCTTCACCTCGCTCCTGGTGTCTACCTGATCTCGTATCAAATCCATTTTTCTTCGGCAACTCCTATTTGGCAATGTTGTATGCAACATTCTTCTGAGGACCTGATTACTCTCTGCTATTGAAATGCAGCTGGCAGAGGGGCCACTTTCTGTGCGCACTTGTCACGGAACAACGTGTGTTTAGACAAGTTATGTTTTGTTTTTTGTTTTTTTTTTTTTTAAAGTTTCGATACGAAACGTTGTTGACCCGCTCACAAATGCACTATTTCCGGCCATATTCTGACAGTACACGCAGTGCATTGCGTTACGTCCTTTCTTGTACTTCAGCCAGGGAAATTGTTTCAGCCAGTCCTTTCTGAAGGAATATATTTAGCCCTATTTAACTTGGGTCTCAGAGCCGGGCTCTATCCCACACTCGATTGACACCTCCTCTGGTTCCGAGTCTGATGCTGTCGCCGAAGGACCGGGGCTTGGCATCTCACCAGGGAGCGGCTCCGTTTCTTGACGGGATGGACATAGGTAGTGGGGATGGATGGGATTATAGTAGTAGGGCTGGTTGTAGGCTTAGTTTTCTTAATGAAAAAACTTTCAATATTTCGGCCTCTCTTCATTTTGTCGCGTTTAGTTTATTTTTTCGTTTCAGTTAGTCAACCACTCTGGCGCTTAGGTCGCGCGCAACTTTTAACACACAGCTTCCAGGACCAATCAGAGGCAAAGACTCGCCCGAGCTCTGTCTCTTATTGGTTTAGAACACGGTATGATCCTACCATGATGAGTGTGTGAGTTCGGTCACAGGAGAACACAGAGCGGTGATGCGCTTGCGAAGCAAATTTAAGTTTTAACCTGAGCATCATCAGGTGCACCAGTGCGACCTAGCAAAATTATTTGTCGCACTCTGGAGCCCTGCTCCTGTATCAGGCTATTATGAACCAGACCAGGGAGCCACACACAGATTAGATGAGTGTCACTCAGGTGTTTATTTGAAGAGTTAGTTTTACAGCAGACGTAACAGAAGAGTCTGATATGGGATCAGTAAGACACCAGATGCGGGGAGAAGGGAATGAGGATTTATTAATAAACAAAACAAAACAGGCACGAGGGCCAACAAAAAACTTGGCCCAAAGGGTTGCAAAAAACAAACTGAGGTAAGCTACACAGAGCTATAAAACAATAAATGCAAAAGGCAAAAAACAAAAGGCACTGGAAACTCCAGGCGAGAAGATCAAGAAAAATAAATAACAAGACTAAATATATATACACAAAACAAGACGAGAGGCTAGGACAAATACTAGGGAACTTGACAAGAACTTGGCTAAACGAGACGCAACTAGAAACAAACTTGAGACACTGTCTGCCAGCCAACTTCCACCGCATCCAGATAAAGGCTTGGAAATCATGACATGAGGGGTAACACCTGGAGAGAGAGAAACAAGAGGCGTGGCAAGATCAAGACATGGACTGAGATTGGATGACATGACCTGCTCATTAAGAGAATGAGCGTGCTCAGCTTAAGTACCAATTAAGTATGCAGTTTGGAAGCAAGCATGAATGTTAAGAACAGAAAAGCACAGCAAGATCTTGAAATAGCAAAGCAGGAATCATGACAATAAACTCCCTGTCTAAATTAGTAATATTAGTAATGTGCCTGTCTAAGAATTACACCAACCCAGTGAGTGTTAGTAAATTAAAAACAGTTAATTGTCAATTAAGCTTAGAGAGCCCCGAATCAGCACAGCACAGAAGGAAGGGAGAAACCACAAAGCCAACCAGAGCTCAGAAATGTGCAGCAACGAAGGCACGGGGCGGAACGCAGACAAGCGGTGGAGTGGCATGGCAGACCTGGCATGAACAAAAACATGGAAAAGTAAAAACATGGACATGGAACATGAATTATGAAATGAGTAATCCTAAACAAGAAACCGTTAAAACTATGACATGAACTATGAACATGAACTATGGAACTATGAACTATGAAACTTGGAACATGAAACTGTTAAAACCATGAATAATACTGTTCTGGCCAAAGGCCAGAACCCTGGAACACAACAGTACCCCCCCCTTACAAAAGCGGCACCTGACGCTGACAAACACTAAGAACTAAAATACAAGAAGCCGCACAAAAACTAAACAAATCCCACAAGACAAATAACTAAATACTAAGGACAAAAACCCTAAGACACAAAACACCTAACCTAGAAACAGTACAACAAGAAACATTAAACATAAACAAGATTACTTGGGGTCTCCAGCAAGCTGGGGCTAAGGCTTGGGCTATGGGAATGGGGTGATGGTATGGCTTGAGGCTATGGTTATGGGCTATGGCTATGGCTATGGGGCTGTGGCTATGGCTTGGGCTTGGACTTGGGACTATGGCTTGGAACTATGGCTTGGGGTGTGACTGGTGGTAGTCACGGATGAGAGATTTGTCCAGAATGTGCCTGGCCGGGACCCAGGAACGCTCCTCTGGGCCGTACCCCTCCCAATCCACGAGGTACTGGAGACCCCGGCCCCTCCGACGGCAATCCAGCAAGGCTTTGACTGTGTAGGCCTCCCCTCCGTCGATGAGCCGAGGAGGAGGCGGAGGCTCAGGTGGTGGCATGAGGGGGGAGGTGGCAACAGGCCTCAGGCGTGAGACGTGGAATACTGGGTGGAGACGTCGCATGGTGGATGGGAGCTTGAGCCGGACAGCAGTGGGGCTGATAATCCTTTGGATTGGGAAAGGACCCAGGAAGCGAGGAGCCAGCTTGCGGCTTTCCACCCGGAGTGGGATGTCCTGCGCAGCCAACCAGACCTTCTGGCCGACCCGATAGTGAGGGGCTGGGCGCCGACGCTTGTCTGCCGTGGTCTTCATCGTCTTACCCGCCCGAACCAAGGCGCGGCGAGCAGACAGCCACACACGGCGACACCGCCGGATGAATGCCCCGGCTGAAGGCACCCCGACTTCCTCCTCCTGGCTGGGGAACAATGGAGGCTGGTAGCCCATACAGCACTCGAAGGGGGAGAGGCCGGAGGCAGAGGCGGCGTGGGAGTTTACGGCGTACTCGACCCAGGGTAGCATGGTAGACCAGGATCTTGGGTTGGTCGAGCACACGCATCGGAGGACCGTCTCCAGGGTTTGGTTGGCCCGCTCAGTCTGTCCATTGGTCTGTGGGTGGTATCCGGAGCTGAGGCTGAAGGAGGTGCCAAGGGATGTGCAGAATGCTTTCCAGAACTGGGAGGTGAATTGGGGACCACGATCTGACACAATATCCACAGGAATGCCATGGGGACGGACAACATGCTGGATAAGAAGGTCGGCCGTGGTTTTAGCAGAGGGGAGCTTGGGAAGGGGCACAAAGTGGGCGGACTTGGAGAACCGGTCAACTATGGTGAGGACAGTGGTGTTTCCATGGGAGACGGGCAGGCCAGTGACGAAGTCCAGAGCTATGTGGGACCAGGGACGGTGAGGAATGGGCAGTGGTTGGAGCAGACCAGAGGGAGGTGCGTGGGAGGACTTGGCGCGGGAACAGACTGAGCAGGCAGAAACGAACCCCCGGACCTCTGCTGCCATCTTGGGCCACCAGAAACGGCGCTGGATAAACCGCAGGGTCCGGCCGACCCCAGGATGGCATGACAGGTTGGAGGAGTGGCCCCAATGGAGAACGTCAGACCGGGCAGCTGCAGGGACGTACAGGCAGTTGGCAGGGCAGGCACTGGGCGTAGCTGCACCGTTCTGGGCGTTGCGGACCAGCTCCTCGATCCGGAGGCACACGTTGTTGACAAAACATGTTCTGGGCAGAATGGAGCTGGGCTCTCCCTTGGCCGAGGAAGCGTCGAAACGCCTGGAGAGCGCGTCAGCCTTGGTATTCTTGGACCCTGGTCTGTAGGCCAGGGAGAAGTTAAACCGGTCGAAGAAGAGGGCCCATCTGGCTTGTCTGGGTGTCAACCTCTTGGCAGAACGGAGGTACTCTAGGTTCTTATGGTCCGTCCAGACCAGGAACGGAACCCTTGCCCCCTCAAGCCAGTGCCTCCATTCCTCCAGGGCCAGTTTCACCGCCAGCAGCTCCCGGTTCCCGACGTCGTAGTTGGACTCCGCAGGCGTCAGCCGGTGGGAGTAGAACGCGCACGGGTGTACCTTCTGATCATTGCTGGATCTTTGAGATAGCACCGCACCAACCCCGACATTGGAGGCATCCACCTCCACAATGAACTGCTTGGCGGGGTCGGGGGTGGTGAGGATGGGCGCGGTGGTGAAGCGCCTCTTCAGCTCACAGAAGGTCACCTCGGCTTGCGGAGTCCAACGGAATGGCACCTTGATGGAGGTAAGGGCCGTTAGGGGAGCTGCCACGGTGCTGTAGTTCCTGACGAATCGCCTATAGAAATTGGCGAATCCCAGGAAGCTCTGTAGGGCCTTGCGGTCCTTGGGTGCGGGCCAGTCCACCACAGCCTTGACCTTCTCCTCAGCTCCTGAGTCAATGAGGGCGGTGGTCTTGCGAGAGCAGCCCTCCCAGGTCAGGGTCACCGGGATGCAGGTCCGGCGGTAGGAGGAGGTTTCCTTGGCTGAAGCACCCACTAGTACTCCTCCAGACGCTAGTGGGCGTTGTCTTGATGGACAGCCTCGGACCGCATGACCCTGCTGGCCGCAGTAAAAACACGCCCCCGACCTCCTTCTCCGTTGGCGCTCCTCCTGGGTGAGCCGGGACCTCCCGATCTCCAAGGGAGATGCCTCTCCAGGAGAGAGTGTGGTGGCGTCCCCCCTCGGCTGGTCCTGAGGCGACGCGCGATCAGGGCACGGGGGTTGGATCTGGCCAGAGGGGGTAGAGCGTCGGCCAGGGCCAAGGGTGAGCGCCCTCTCCTCCAGGCGGCTGTCGATGCGCAGGGCCAGGTCTATAAGGGCCTCTGGAGACTCAGGGATCTCACAGAAGAGCAGTCGGTCTTTGACTGGTTCGGACAGCCCCTGGAGGAACACGTCACACAGCGCCTCCCTGCTCCAGCCTGACGTGGCTGCCACCGTCTGAAAATCGATGGCGTAGTCCGCCACCGATCTCCTCCCCTGCCTCATCCTCAGCAGCTCCCGTCCTGCGGCTCTCCCCTGCCTGGAGCGGTCAAAGACACGCAGTAGCTCCTCCGCCAAGGCCCGGTAGGTGGTAGTGCAGGGCTGCCGAGCCTGCCATGCGGCAGTTCCCCACAAGCGAGCCCGCCCCGTCAGCTGGGAGAGGACGAAGGCGACTCGGGCCGGCTCTGAGGCGAAGGTGGAGGGCTGCAGAGCGAAACACATCTCACAGGAGGTGAGAAAAGCCCTGCAGAACCCTGGTTCTCCACCGTACCTTTCGGGCGGTGGAAGGCAGGGCTCAGGACCAGGGTGGACAGCTGGCTGCAGCTGAGGTGCTTCTGCGCCGGGCTGGCGCACAGGGGTGACGGGTGGCTGGTGTGCTGCAGGAGCCCGGGGCTGGACAGCTGGCATGATGGGACCCTGGCTGGGACTTGCCCGGGGAAGGCTGGCCTTCAGTGTGGCCAGCGCAGCTGTCAGCTCCTGGATCTGCTGCCGTTGATGTAGCAGCTCAGCCTCTCGCTGGGCGATCCTGCACTCCATCCCGCTGGTGTCTGGGAGACAGTGTCTACTGATATGGGATCAGTAAGACACCAGATGCGGGGAGAAGGGAATGAGGATTTATTAATAAACAAAACAAAACAGGCACGAGGGCCAACAAAAAACTTGGCCCAAAGGGTTGCAAAAAACAAACTGAGGTAAGCTACACAGAGCTATAAAACAATAAATGCAAAAGGCAAAAAACAAAAGGCACTGGAAACTCCAGGCGAGAAGATCAAGAAAAATAAATAACAAGACTAAATATATATACACAAAACAAGACGAGAGGCTAGGACAAATACTAGGGAACTTGACAAGAACTTGGCTAAACGAGACGCAACTAGAAACAAACTTGAGACACTGTCTGCCAGCCAACTTCCACCGCATCCAGATAAAGGCTTGGAAATCATGACATGAGGGGTAACACCTGGAGAGAGAGAAACAAGAGGCGTGGCAAGATCAAGACATGGACTGAGATTGGATGACATGACCTGCTCATTAAGAGAATGAGCGTGCTCAGCTTAAGTACCAATTAAGTATGCAGTTTGGAAGCAAGCATGAATGTTAAGAACAGAAAAGCACAGCAAGATCTTGAAATAGCAAAGCAGGAATCATGACAATAAACTCCCTGTCTAAATTAGTAATATTAGTAATGTGCCTGTCTAAGAATTACACCAACCCAGTGAGTGTTAGTAAATTAAAAACAGTTAATTGTCAATTAAGCTTAGAGAGCCCCGAATCAGCACAGCACAGAAGGAAGGGAGAAACCACAAAGCCAACCAGAGCTCAGAAATGTGCAGCAACGAAGGCACGGGGCGGAACGCAGACAAGCGGTGGAGTGGCATGGCAGACCTGGCATGAACAAAAACATGGAAAAGTAAAAACATGGACATGGAACATGAATTATGAAATGAGTAATCCTAAACAAGAAACCGTTAAAACTATGACATGAACTATGAACATGAACTATGGAACTATGAACTATGAAACTTGGAACATGAAACTGTTAAAACCATGAATAATACTGTTCTGGCCAAAGGCCAGAACCCTGGAACACAACAGAGTCAGTCTGATGCAGGTGAAAAGTGCTTTTAGATGCACTGGAAACAGGAACAGTAAACAGGGGTAATTTAAAGCTGAGGTCAGAACTGATCTGAGGTCATATATAGTGTATATAGTGTATGGTGTCCTACTTTCACCTGACCTTTCAGAGATCACAAATCCCAAGTGAAATACAAAATAATCAGAATGCATGACTCACAGTGAAGTTTTTCTGGAGAAATATGTGTGTTTCTTGTCCATGAGTCGCTCAGCTTTTAAATACTGGATTTTTTCAACAGACATTTTTCACTTTGACTCCAAATGGTCAGAAACGAGGGGAGGGGTGGGGCTTCCTAACTCCGCCCATGCCCCTCCCAGTCTTCCACATCTCTTCTTCCTGCTTCAGAGGTGTTTAAACGGTCCAGAAATAATGATTATTATAATAATCATTCATAATCATTGTTCTGGGTTTTGTTTTTTTCAGGCAGCAAATCATTAGTTTTCTCTGACTGTCCTGTCTGTAGGATGATCTCTGTCACTGATTTCTCCTGTGAAAAACTCACTTACATATTGTTCAGACCCTGAGGCCAGTGAATCCCAAACTTGTTCCACTGACCCTCCTGAGTGCTGGGTTTTGTTGAGAGCAAAATTCAGCCCTACAATGGCAAAAGGCAGTAACTCCAATTGTCATGTATTGGAGTTACTGCCTTTTGCCATTATAGGGTTGAATAGCAATCCCAGAACTTTACTCAGTTATTTTTTTCTGAATTGCTGTTAATGTTTAGACGGATTATTTCACCTCTTAAACCCTCACCCTACGAACATATTTTGCATACAGTATAGTAACTACTGCCTGGGGTCCACCGAGACCAAATCCCTGATCTCAGTGTAAACAGAGGAGAAAAGTCATTAGTGTTTCCGTCTTGTCATTCAGATCCTCTGCAGTATTTAATGGGCTCTTCCTCGACCCATGATCCACACTTCCACCGAGTCTCAGGAAAATACAGCTGGGAGTTTCTCCTTAATCCTGCTGACAAACAAACAAAGCAACAGAAAACTGTAACAGTAAAAGGTAATAAAAGCCCAAGTAACAGCAAAGAAAAAGACATTTTTGACTGATGAAACTCAAGACTGTAGTGGCTCTCTTACTCCCTCCAGAATGAGACAAATGGACCCGACTCAGTCTGACCTGTGCTGGTGTAACTGTGCTGAGGTCAGCACTTTATCACAGGCTGTGGTGTCACACTGTGAAGAATCTGCACTGGGGTGATAAAAACTGTTTCCAAAATCCTGAAGTACAAACACCCCTCTGTCCTGTAATATACCTGCTGGGTGAGGAGATCAGGAGTATAAATTCAGAGTTTATACAGCGGTTTGTTACACTGGTGTGTCTGGTGACCAAGCAGATCGTTCTGAGGAACTGGAAAGTTCACAAACCAGCATGTTTCAGGCTTCAGACTTGGCTGGAGTTTATAGACCTGCTCAACATGGAAACTGCAGCAGCTCCCATACAAGAACGAGATGATGAAATTTAAGGAATAATTAATGCACAGCGAGATGAGTTATAAGTATGAATACTGTAGAGGCAAAAAACTTCGGTTGTGGTCCTACAATTCCACTTTCCCATCCTTTCCCATAGTGTTTACCCCCGGAGACTGGGGTGCAGCGTGTCTGACTCACAGCCTCATTTACAGAAAATAATTCACTCACAACGTTTTCCATCGCTATTAACCACATTTATTACAGAAATGTAAATAGATTATAAAATAAACTAGCCGTTCATTCATGAGATTTAAATAATAGTTGCTGCAGATCCCAGTAATCTGTGAAACACTGAGGTGGCTGAGGCTGAGGTCAGTGAGGGGATGAGCTGTTACCCCTCCTCTCATCCGAATACGCCATGGCCACCATCCTTTATGCACAGAGCCCTCCGCACCTGAGAGGGCGCACTCACAAACACAAAAATAATAAATAATATACAGAGAAAATAAACTAAGAAATGGCTCCGACAAACACAGTCTGTACTGATTGTTGTATTAATAACAGAAACTGTGGTGATTCAATAAGCTGCTGCGCCTGCTTGCATTTAGCAGATCAAGTTTAATATTTTCCTTGGCAGTCTGCTCAGCAGCTGTGTGTGTGTGTGTGTGTGTGTGTGTTTTCCAGTTTGTGTCTGCGTATGTGCGTGTGAGTGTGTGAGCGTGTGTGCGCGTGGGTTTGTGTCTGTGTGGGTGTATGGGTGTGTGTGCGTGCACGTGTCTGTATTTGCGAGTTTGTGTTTGTGTGTGTGTTTGGGTGTGTATATGTGTTTGTATGAGCATATGTGCGAATGGGCATGTGTGTGTGTGTGTCTGTGTGTTTTTGTATTTGTCCAAGTGTGTGTGTTTCTCTCTGCAGGTTGTCAGGTTGTAGAGTCACACACAGAGGTTGTGATTCTCTGGCTTCAGCTCTGAGGTCAAACCCCTCACACCTGAGAGAGCTGGACCTGAGATACAATCACCCAGGAGACTCTGGAGAGAGAGCACTGTCTGCTGTTAAACCTGACACGCTCACACTGCTGTAAGTACACACACACACACACCTGAGAGAGCTGGACCTGAGCTACAATCACCCAGGAGACTCTGGAGTGAGAGCACTGTCTGCTGCTAAACTGGACACACACACACACACACATACACATACACTTTCACTCACTCTGTTCTGCCGTTCTGACAGTGTGGACCATGGAGGAGAGAACAGGACCAAACCAGGACCCAGAAAATGTGAGTGTGTGAGACACAGAGCACTGTCATTACATACATACTCTGCTGTTTGTTGGTGTGACATCTCTTCACACAGTTTCTATCACAGCCCTCTCTCTCTCTCACACACACACACACACACACACACACACATAATGAGGTGAATATTAATAATGATAATTAATTTTATTAATGTCTCTGGTTTGCAGATGGCTGTTACCTCACACTGGATCCAAACACAGCAAACAGATTCCTGTCTCTGTCTGAGGGAAACAGGAGGGTGACACACACGTGCACACTGGGGAGAGAGCAGCTGTATCCTCATCATCCAGAGAGATTTGAGAGCTGGGAGCAGGTTTTGTGCAGAGAGAGTGTGTGTGAGCGCTGTTACTGGGAGGCTGAGTGGAGTGTGTGGGGGGAGAGGGGAAGGGTTGACATAACAGTGACAGATAAAGGAATCAGCAGGAGAGGACGGGGTGATGACTGTGGGTTTGGATGGAATAAAAACTCCTTGAGTCTGTGGTGCTGTGAGGACAGTTACAGCATCTGGCACAATAAGAACCAAACAATCTTACCTGCTCGCCCCTCCCCTGTGTGTGCGTGTGATGATGATGATGGTAGAGGAGTGTGTGTGTACAGGGTGGGTGTGTGTGTGGACCGTCAGGCCGGGACTCTGTCCTTCTACAGCGTCTCTGACTCTGATACACTGACCCTCCTGCACACAGTCCACACACACTTCACCCAACACACACCCCTCTGTGCTGGGTTTGGAGTGTATTACTCCTCAGTGTCCCTCTGTCACCTGGAGTAGAAATATACTGACACACTCATACACACACTCAACATACCTGTCTGCCCCCCTTAGAGCAATACTGTGTGTGTACAGGGCAGGAGTGTGTGATGATGATGGTAGAGGAGTGTGTGTGTACAGAGCAGGAGTGTGTGATGATGATGGTAGAGGAGTGTGTGTACAGAGCAGGTGTGTGTTATCATGATGGTGTTGTTAGAGGAGTGTGTGTGTACAGGGTGGGTGTGTGTGTGGACCATCCGGCCGGCACTCTGTCCTTCTACAGCGTCTCTGACTCTGACACACTGACCCTCCTGCACACAGTCCACACACACTTCACCCAACACACACCCCTCTGTGCTGGGTTTTAAGTAAAGAACTCTACACTGTCTCGCTGTCAAAACTCACACACACGCACACACGCACACACACACACACACGCACACAAACTGACTTTCATCTGAAATACCGCACGATTTAACTGATCTACTGAACACATGTAAATATGAAATATACTCAAGACTGTGAAATTATAAACAGAAATGTACCCACATATGTTTATACCCACTCATACACACACACACACACGAATACACACACACACACACTCACATACACACACACAAATTCACTCTTTACCCTCAGTTCAGCTTAATCCCTGTATATTTGAATATGATCCTCTAGCTGGCTCAGGTCATGCTCTTGTCATCTAAGTTAAATTTTTATGCGCCCGGAATCGAAGATTCAGGGGCTTATAGTCTTTTACCCGTCCATCTGTCCGTCGGTCCGTCCGCTCGTCTATTTGTCTGCAGCGGGAAAAAAACTTGAACCTGCAATACTTTAACCTGCCGCCGGGGGCATCAGTGTTCCACGAACACAGCTTGTTTTTTCTTGCGATTTAAAAAATGCCTGTTGAAGATGATCAGGGTGTCACTCAAATAATATATATTGATCTTTAATCTGGCTTATGATGGCTTGCTAAAATACAATGAAATATTAATTCTGTCTCCATGTGGAAGTTTGTGTATGTAAATACTGCTGATGGAGAAAGCAGGACACTGCAGTGTACTTATTTCATTACTGTAAAATATCATGGATTGTTTCATTATTTGCATCATGATATTCCAGTTTGAACCTGTTTCTGTAATTTTCTGTTATTGTAGACATTGATCTTAAGCAATTAAACCTGAATAATAAAAACACTGGATTTCTGACTGTTGCATCTCAGCTCCATGCCCTCCTCTCTCACAATAATCTTTATGAATAATTCCAGTCTCGTTTCCACCCTTTCCACTCTGCTGAAACTGTAATGCTCAAAATCACCAATGATCTCCTCCTGGCAGCTGATTCTGGTCTAAAATCCATCCTTATTCTGCTTGATCTGACTGCGGCCTTCGACATCATCTCACACACCATCCTCCTGGACAGACTTCATGCTATTAGCATCACACACACACACACACACACACACACACACACACAGACACCCTCACTCACACACACACACACACACACCATGACTGGTTTAAATCTTACCTCTCTGGCCGCACTCAGCTCATTCAGCTGAAATAATTTACCTCACACCCTCTCCCAGTCACCACAGGTGTGCCCCAGGGCTCTGTCCTGGAGCCTCTGCTATTCATCATATACTCACTCCCCTTTGGCCACATTTTTGGTAAATACCACATTAATTTCCATTGCTATGCGGATGACACCCAGCTCTATATCTCCTTCAAACCTAACTCCACCCTCCCACCTCCATCCGTCACCAACTACCTAAATGAAATAAAGTCCTGGTTGAAATGTAATTTCCTCAAATTTAACAGTGATAAAACAGAAATGTTGCTGATTGGCTCTAAAATCAATCCAGCCAAAGCCCACAGTTTCACCATATCCATTGACAACTCTTTCATCTCTCCGTCCCCTCAGGTAAAGAGTCTGGGTGTCATCATTGACAGCTCGCTCTCCGTTACATCCCACATTAACAGCATAACCCGGTCAGCTTACTTTCATCTTCGCAATATCAACCGCCTACACCCCTCCCTCACACCGCTGCCATACTGTTTCACAGTCTTAACGCTTCTCGGTCTCGACTACTGCATTTTCCTCCTGTTTGGTCTCCCTCAGAAAATCCTCCATAAACTGCATCTGGTTCAGAACTCTGACGCCCGTATTATCACTAGGACCCCATCTGTAGCGACTACGAAACCAACCTTGTCGCTTGAGAGGAAAGGAGTGGGTCCTGTACTTTGTCCGACGCGCTGTCGCTGTATCCAAAGAAGTTCACGGAGGCTCGGAATGCACTTTTAAGTGGTTTTAATGAAACATCCGCTTGCACGGTCATACACACTGGACGTATTCAAGTACACAACGGAGACAAAGGGGTGAAACGAAGTGAAGACAAAGTGAGGCAATACAGTGCTAAGCGAAGCGGTCAACAAAAATTACGGCTACCCCCTGCTTCCTTCTCGCCTCTCGACTGCAGGTAAGCAACATCACTTAATAGCTTCCTGTCCTGCACCACCTACATCACATGACCCAAGTTCCTATTCATTTCTATGGCAACCCCAAAATACCACGTGACACAGACTACATTATGGCTCCTACACCATCCACCTGTCATATCACACCCATCCTACAGCAGCTCCATTGGCTCCCCATTATTTACCGTATCCACTGTAAGATTTTACTTCAGACCTACAAGTCCATCCACAACCTCGCCCCTCCATACCTCTCTGATCTCCTTCCTATCACCATACCTACTCGAACCCTCAGATTCTCATCTTCTTTTCTACCCACTGTCCCCTCTGTCCACCTCAGTACCATGGGGGGCGGAGCATTCAGCCTCTCTGCTCCCCAACTCTGGAATTCACTCCCTACTGACCTCCGAAATACTGACTCACTCCCTCACTTGAAATCAAATTAAAACTCACCTGTTCAGGCTTTCTTACTTACTTTGATGGGCCCTGAGTGTCTGTTTGTTTGTTTGTTGTTAAATTTTTATTTAAGAAAATTTTTTTGGGAATTATACAGTTTTACTGTTTTGAAATGGGCTCGGAAAACACACTAGGAACTAGGAACACGGAAACAAGGGGGAGAGACTCCATGTGCAGGGAACCAAAAAGTTTAATAATAAAACTAAAAACCTCAAAAGGAGGAAAAAACGTGGCACACAGGCCAAAACAACCACCGTGCGCCAGCACTGAAAGGGGGAGAAACTCAGGAATCCAATAACCAAACTCGGGAACACTCGGGAACAGACTGGGGGCAACTCGGGAACAGACTGGAGGCAACTCGGGAACACCAGGAGGGGGTAGACTCAGGACTCGGCGACAGGCTCAACTGGCAGGTGGCTAACTCGGGTGGCACAGCTGGCAGGGGGCAGGCTTGGAAACACAGCAGGCGGAGGGAGGCTTGGGAACACAGCAGGCAGGGGGCAGACTCGGACGGGGCAGGCTCGGGAACACAGCAGGCAGAGGGCAGACTCGGACTCAGGTGACGGGCACAGCTGGTAGATGGCTAACTCGGATGGCACAGCTGGCAGAGGGCAGGCTCGGGAACACAGCAGGCAGGGGGCAGACTCGGACAGCGCAGGCTCAGGAACACAGCAGGCAGGGGGCAGACTCGGACGGATCAGGGACACTCAGAAGCAACGCAGCTGGAAAAGAGGGGAGTGAGGAGAGAAGCGGAGCATGAAGAGACGGGGCATGAAGGCGAATGGAATGAACAGAGAGAGGGTGATGGGGAACGGAGGGAACGTGAGCGAAGTCAGATCTGGTCTGCACTGCTGAGCAGGACACATATATAGGAAAGGGGCACGGACAACACAAGTGCTAAAAATTAATATAATAACAAGGGGTGGAACACGAGGGAAACCTAATTACATGAAACAGAAAAACATTAACACACGGACGAGGATCACAAGACTCTTCCAAAGACGGGATAAATAAACTGAATAAGAGACTCCTAAGTGCATAGAGTGAGAAGCAGGACAGATGAGATAAATGCAGAGAATCTGCAGGAAACACAGCGAAGCAAGTTAAACGAAAGCAAGAGGCGGAGACTAGAACAGGGCGAATGCGGAGAGGTCGTTAGTCAATTAGTAAGTGCACCTGTAAAATCCCGGGTGCCCGTAAGTATGTTAGTCTTATATACAATGTTAGTTTTGGTTAGTAAATTCTAGAAAACAACAAACTGTTAGTACGAGTTAGTAATATAAAAAGGCAAGGGGAAATTAGCAAATGAGAACGGAAGGAAGGCTGAAACCCAGAATCCATTAAATCACCCGAAATAGTGTCACAATCTATTTTCACAGAAACGGCAACGAACTAATGACGCGACCGGGGAGAAAGCAAAGACCGTACATGGGTAAGACGTGGACTGGAATAACACGGGAGAGATACGAAATGTGAAACTCAGGGAGGGCATTGCGCTGGCGTCTCGGGGAGATCTGACTTCTGTTACGAAATGGGCTCGGAAAACACACTAAGAACTCGGACTAGGAAACACTGGACTCGGAACAGGGAAACAAGGGGGAGAGACGCCATGTGCAGGGAACCAAAAATTTTAATAATAAAACTAAAAACGTGGCACACAGGCCAAAACAACTACCGTGCGCCAGCACTGAAAGGGGGAGAAACTCAGGAATCCAATAACCAAACTCAGGAACACTAGGGGGCAGACTGGGGGAAAATCGGGAACAGACTGGGGGCAACTTGGGAACAGACTGGGGGCAACTCAGGAACAGACTGGAGGCAACTCGGGAACACCAGGAGGCTCGGGAAGACAGCAGGCCTGAGTAGACTCAGGACTCGGAGATGGGCTCAGCTGGCAGGTTGCCAACTCGGGTGGTCCAGCAGGCGGGGGGCAGGCTCGGGAACACAACACAGCTCGGGGACATCACAATTACTTAGGACTTAGGTCACGTGGTACCCTCTTTGAATTCACCTATTCAATTTTTTATGGCAGGCTACTGTGTACACAGTGTCATCTAATGCATTAGATTGTTTTCGTGAGCAGAGATTACACTAACGCAGTTGAATTGGTGGATTCAATTACGGCCCAATTCCATACATTTTCAAAATGGAGTTGGGCCCTTGTTAAGTTCACTGATTCAATTATATTACCACGTTCAATTCTGTCTTAAGATTCGAAAGACGAAGCAAAATCAATTGAAGATGGCGCTAATGCTAAAATAATACTTACCCGATGTCAATTTAACATCAAATTAACATCTGTTATGGCCCCAATTTGTTATTACATTTATAACACAACAGCAACAGCAAGGGATGACAAACACAGTTTTAACAACTAAAACACATTTAATTTTTAACAAAGACAAAGACTAATAACAACCTACAACTAAAGACCAAGATTGATAAATAAGAAAAAACAGAAATAATTACAGTCCCTTTTTGGTGGGGTGGCTTGGTGATGTCCTGGATGAAGAAAATGCTCAAACACAGGCAAAGAAATCCACAAAAGAAACGTCACAGGTCTTGAACAGAATGGCAGGTCTGGTCATCTTCTTGCAATTTCTCCTACTACTTTACTGTCTCAATTCTTTTCCTTATATACTCTTTTGCAGACCCCACCCACATTTAGACCTCTTTTTTTTAATTTTCTGAGACTTGCCCCAGACATGTCCAGGACATTTAGCATTTATGGGTGCCACCTTACCCTAGCCTATGACGTAGCCAAGATAGGTGACAGTAGCACAACCAAAGTCACTCTTGCTCAGGTTAACAGTCAGGTTAGCCTGGGTCAGGCGCTGGAACAACGTCTCTACATCTTTTAGATGTTCTTCCCAGGAGTCACTCCATGTGATCAGGTCATCGATGTACGCACCCGTGTGTGGCAATCCGGCGATTGTAGACTGTATCATCCTTTGGAACGTGGCTGGGGCATTTTTCATGCCAAAGGGTAGGACTTCATACTGGTACAATCCAGATGGTGTGGCAAAAGCAGAGATGCTCTTGGCCCTCTCAGTTAAAGGCACACACCAATAACCCTTCAATAAATCAATCTTGGTCAGAAACTTTGCTTGCCCTACACTATCAATACAATCATCAATCCTAGGTATTGGAAACACATCAGTTCTAGTTACAGCATTGACTTTGCGATAATCTGTACAGAATCTAGTACTTCCATCAGGTTTTGGAACTAGTACACAGGGTGAAGTCCAATCTGAGTTGGAGGGTCTGATAATATCATGTTCTAACATGTACTCAACCTCTTTCTCAGCAATCTTTCTCTTTTCAGGATTCATCCGGTACGGATGCTGTTTTATTGGTTTGGCATCACCAACATCTACATCATGAGAGGCTATAGAAACTCTCTTTGGAGCATCAGGAAACAGATCCTCATATTTCTTGATCAACCTCTCAAACTGATCTTTCTGTGAGGGTTCTAAGTGCTGGAGTTTTACATCAAGATTTTGCAACACTTCAGAATTTGACAATTTACATGAAAGAACTTCAGCTTTAATTCTAGGTTCATCATCTTGAAACTCCCCCTCATCTTCACAAATCTCGGCCATAGGAGAATCTGTATTGACAGCTGCAACCCTAGCATTTCTGTCATGATAAGGCTTCAGCATGTTAATGTGACACAATTGTTTTGGTTTTCTCCTATCTGGAGTCTTCACAATGTAATTGAGATCATTGAGTTTTGTCAGAATTTCATAAGGACCATGAAATCTAACCTGCAATGGATTGGACTGCAAAGGAAACAACACAAGGACCTTGTCTCCTGGTTTAAACTCACGGCTTCTAGCCTTATGATCATACCAAGTCTTCATTTTTCCCTGACTTGATTTCAAGTTCTCTTTGGCTAGGTCACAGGCTGCACACAATCTTTCCTTGAACTTGCTGACATAGTCTAACAGACTGATGTGCGGCTCTTCCTCTTGCCATTGTTCACTCAATAATCGCAAAGGTCCTCTCACTTCATGACCAAACACTAGCTCAAATGGACTGAATCCAGTAGACTCCTGCACTGCTTCTCTAGCTGCAAACAACAGCAAATGAACCCCTTCATCCCAGTCTTTCTCATGGTCATAACAATAAGTCCTCATCATTGTCTTGAGAGTGGAATGAAACCGCTCTAAGGCACCCTGACTTTCTGGATGATAGGCACTAGAAAGAATCTGCTTTGCACCTAGTTCAAACACAACCTGCTGAAACAATCCTGAAGTGAAATTGCTACCTTGGTCTGACTGAATTTCCCTGGGAAGACCAAACAACGTGAAGAACTTTATCAAAGCCTTCGAGATTGCAGTTGCCTTGATGTTACGTAGAGGTATGGCTTCGGGGAATCTGGTAGATGCACACATGATTGTCAACAAGTACTGATTTCCAGATCTAGTCTTGGGTAATGGACCAACACAATCAACAATGACCTTAGAGAAGGGCTCTCCAAATGCTGGGATAGGCTGCAATGGAGCTACAGGTGGGTCTAACTGGTGTTTTCCAACTACTTGACAAGTGTGACAGGTTTTGCAAAAGTTGGAAACGTCTTTCCGAAGCCCAGGCCAAAAGAAGTGTTTCATGATCTTATCAACAGTCTTGTTAACACCAAGATGACCTCCTAAAGGTAAACTATGAGCCATTGTTAAGATCTCATTCCTGTAGACCTTCGGAACAACAATTTGCCTGACCACTGCCCAATCTGCATTGGCAGGGATATCAGGAGGGCGCCACTTCCGCATCAACACACCATCCTTGAGATAATACCCAACTGGAACTGCGTCTATTTCTCTATCAGGAAGGGCTCTCCTCTTTAGTACACAAATTTCAGGATCATTAGTTTGCTCCTCAATCAACCGATTTCTGGACAGAGACAAGTCTCCAGACACATTAGAATCACCAGACCCATCCGGCTGGCTGAATAGAGAACTGATAAAAGTATCTGATAAGTCCTCAAACGGAGAAACCATAGTAGGCCAATCAGAGTCATGAGGCGAACCACCTGAGTCCTGACTATTCAATGTGCTGGACGGCACCACAACATCTTCTTTAGCCTTCTTGGCCATAGCACGAGTCACTGCGCAAGAAGGATACAGAGATGGGTCCTCATCCCCATCTTCAGTGCTCGGCTGTGAAGTAAGATGTACAGGGGGAACTACTTTGCCCCCAGCCAGGTCATTGCCTAGCAACAGAGAAACACCCTTTATAGGTAGACTTGACATAAGTCCCACCTTTACCTGTCCTGTAACTAAATCTGACTTCAAGAATATAGAGCGCAGGGGTACAGATACAGTCCTCCCTTCAATACCTTGTACAAGTATGAAATCCCCTGAAGCGGTCTCATCACGTAAGTCCAAGGAGTGCATCAACAAAAGTGACTGAGAAGCTCCGGTATCCCTTAGGATATACATGGGGACAGGAGTAGTATGCTCATTCAGAGCCACAAATCCCTCTGACACAAATGGAAGAAATTCCTCCTTCACAAAGTCAGCTGTATTAGGCTTTTTAGCCCCACAAGAAGCAGGCAATTTAGCAGATCGATTATCTACTACAGGGGTTTCTAACCTTGTTTTCACAAAGGCATTTGGTTTGGTATCCTTTTCTTTTTCTTTCTTAGCTTTAAGGAACCAACAGTTAGTTGTAACATGACCAGATTTCTTGCAATAACTGCAAACTAGACCACTTTTGTCACTGTCAGCTTTCACACTTTGATCAGACCTGTTACTGGATTTCTGAGCACCATCACCAGATTTGTCTTTGTCTTTGGGTGAGGAATCTTGGGTATCACCGTAACCCTTTTTCTGAAATTGGGACCATCAATTGTTCCTGCTAGACTGAAATTTGGACTTATGTGTGAGAACATATTCATGCGCAAATTTGGCAGCTGATTGCAAATTCCTCTGAATTTCTGTCGGTAAGCCTCTGGAACCAACTCATAAGCTCTCAAAATAACCTTTTTGACAACCTCATAATCAGAGGAATCATCTGCAGACAAAGCCGAATAGGCTTGTTGAGCTTTACCCTTGAGGACAGTTTGCAACATCAGAGGCCAGTGTTCCTTTGGCCACTGGCAACTCTTTGCTACCTTTTCAAAACACTGGAAATAGTTGTCAACATCCTTTTCCGAAAATGGAGGCACCAGTTTTACCTCCTGACTGGCACAAAATTTATTTTTAGTTTCAATTTTAATTTTTAGTTGCTCCATTTGGAGTCTTTCTTCTCTATCGAATTTCTCTAATTCAAAATCTCTCTGTCTGGCAAATTTTTCTAACTCAAATTCTCTTTGTTTTTTCTTTTCTTCCTTTTCTTTTTTCTCTTCTTTTGTTATTTTTTCTAAGTCAATCTGCTTTTCTTTTTCTTTTTCTTCCGTTTCTTTCTCTCTTTCTTCCCTCTCAAATTCTCTTTGCTTTTCTTTTTCCTCCCTTTCTTTTTCTCTTTCCTCCCTTTCAATCTCTCGCATTTTTAATTCAAGTTCCATTTCTATATTTGGATTTTCCACTGGAAACTGTTCCAGATCTCCGGGTGCAAACACATTTTCATCAATGTAATATTCAACTATCTCTCGAGCCAGTCTTGCTTTTCGCATGGCTGATTTCACCTCTGTCAGCTCTAAATGTCTGCAAATTTCTAGCAGTTCTGTCTTTTTAAAAGACTTCAAAACCCCTACGGTTGGTGATGCCAAGAAATCATCCATTGCTGTTGTCAATATGTATGTATTCAATTAAAAAAAATCAATTTTACAATTTGAAATGTTAGATTTTCAATAAATTATTCACACAATGGTCTATCCCGGACCTTGAGCCCCCAATTTGTTATGGCTCCAATTTGTTATTACATTTATTACACAACAGCAACAGCAAGGGGTGACAGACACAGTTTTAAAAACCTCAACACATTTAATGAACAAACACCATAACAACTAACTAACCTAAAGACCAAGATTGAATTATGTACAAAACATAAATATTTACAATCCCTTTTCGTGGGGGTGGCTTGGTGATGTCCTGGATGATGAAAATGCTCAAACACAGGCAAAGAAATCCACAAAAGAAACGTCACAGGTCTTGAACAAAATGGCAGGTCTGGTCATCTTCTTGCAATTTCTCCTACTACTTCACTGTCTCAATTCTTTTCCTGATATACTCTTTTGCAGACCCCACCCACATTTAGACCTCTTTTTTTTTCATTTTCTGAGACTTGCCCCAGACATGTCCAGGACATGTCTAAACATAGCTCCAGTCTGAGCTTAACAAAAAAAAAGGTAAATACTGCCATCTAGTGGCCTATATTTACATTACACTTCAAACTGCCGGAAAGAATTATCTTCGCCAGAATTACACCAATGCTTGATCCAGTCATACCACCCGAACAAGCTGGATTCCGACCAGGCCGAGACACCACAGAACAAGTTCTAGCACTCACCTCCAACATTGAAATAGGATATGAACAGAAAACCAAAACAGGAACCGTGTTCATTGACTTGTCTGCGGCCTAATGTACAAACTGTCCAAATACATTCACTGAAGGAAAGCACTTAAACTGCTGAACAAAATGAGTGGAAAGAGATCATATCATGTATGTCTAGGGAACCAAATAAGCAAAAAACGAAAAATCACCAACAGTGTTCCACAAGGGTCTGTCCTGGCTCTCACCCTCTTCAACATCTACATCAGCGATATGCCAGAGACCAAAGCACTGAAATTTGGATATGCAGATGACCTTGCGCTAGCACACCATTCCAAAAACCTAAGGGAACTGCAAAAAACGCTCTCACAGGACACCACCACCCTGAAAAACTATTTTGATAAGTGGTACCTCAAGATGAACACAACCAAAACTGTGAGCACCCTATTCCACCTAAACAACCACCAGTCCAATCAACAGCTTTCAGTTCAAGTTGAAAACTCAACACTGCCTTATGACCCAAACCCCATATATCTTGGTATTACCCTTGACAGAACCCTAACCTACAAAAAACACATTGAGAACACCACCAACAAGCTGCAGAAAAGAAACAGCATAATTAGGAAACTTGTCAGAACAACCAGGGGAGCATCCCCTACTGTCCTGAGAACCTCCTCTATAGCACTATGCTATAGCGTGGCACCAGCCTGGGCCCGATCAACGCACACCCCAAAAATAGACACCACTCTCAATGAAACAATGAGAATAACAACAGGAACACTAAAATCAACCCCAACAAAATGGTTCCCTGTAATGTGTGCAATAGCCCCATCCCATCTGCGAAGAGAAGAAGCCACTCAAAAGCAACACCAAGGCCTTGAAAGCCAGACGTCAGACACCCTACTTCGGCACATTATGAACTCAGCACCTTCAACATCCCGCTTGAAATCCAGAAAGCCCTTTTACCAATCAAAAATGGATTCTTTCGATCTACATGATGCATGGGAAAAAGAATGGTCAGACAAAAAACCCAAGGGTGGGGAAATAATCGAAGACCTGTCTACTCTACCACTACCAGGCTTCAAGACACTGAACAGAAAGCAATGGTCATACTGCAACCGCATCAGGTCAAAAACGGGCAGAACAGCAGCCACCCTACACAAATGGGGTTACAACACCTCCCCAGCCTGTCGAGCATGCGGCGCTCATACACAAGACATGGACCATGTTATAACACAGTGCCCCTTCACATCAATTCCCGGGGGCTACACAGCTGCCCACAAGGCTGACGATGCCTTCACACGATGGTTGGAGGAAAAACAAGACCTGGAGATGTGATGCCATACGACACTACTACTATTTGTGTTGATCTGCTCTTGCATATAATCACAAATGATTGGTGGGAGTGTGAAGGACCCCTTTTTTTATGGTGATAAATGTTTCAGGAAGGGAATGCATGCGACTGATTTATTTTGAAAGTGATCCCTTTATTTTGAAGGTCAGAGTTTGCTTACCACGCCGTTCAAACCGGAAGTAGGAAGCGTAGTTGAAAAAGTTTGCGCGTCACGGTACACATGAAGAAGGAATGTCCGTCACTCACTCTATACTTTTAGCATCCAGCTAATGAGGGAACAAGGTATGTGTTTCATAAAATTTGAATATGATGGGTGCTGGTGTTGTGTGTATTTTTCTATTTATGCGTTATGAAATTGGTGCTCTGGTAATGTTGTGTGCGCTGGTGTATCTATGTGTTTATCCACACCGATCTCTGATAGCCTTCAGCTTGTGGGGCTCGTTGTTAATTAGGGATGTGTTATTAGTTAGATCTCAATGTGTTGTGTCTAATGGGTTCAGAGGCACTCAAATGCTCTCTAATTCATGAATTATTGAAATACTTGACGCTTTTATTGTGTGATGATAGTGCGGATTTTCATTTAGGTTTATATTAACCTTTCCTTATGAATGTTATCAATTTTGTAATTATCTCTTCTTTTTGCCTTTTCTCCAGCTCTTACGGTGTGTTTGTTTGGTACTGCTACCCCCTCTTTTAAAGAAAGAAAAATAAAAAAGTGAAGACAAACCATCAGTTTAAGGAGTCCTCCATTGCTCTAGCTGGGTTGGCTACACAGGCCATGCTCAGACAAAAACTTTACCTCTGCAACTATTCATGCCAACACATTTCTCCAGTACTGGCATTCTTTTGTGAATTGCTCTCTCAGTCCGTAGTCAACATGACCGCTCTCGGTTGTTCTTGCGATCAAAGTAAGCATGCGTTTATGGTGGAGCTCAGATGACTCGTGCTCTTTAACGCGTTCGGTGGCATGCTTCCAGTCTGTATAGCCACATTCAGAGGAAAAATGCGTGCGGTGCTCGTGTTTTCCTTGAAATAAAAGACACACAAAGCAAAACGCTGCTCCCTTAGAGGGAGAATAAAGCAACCACTCCCGGGGTACTGACTCGCCATTACCAAGCCCCTTTGTGAAGAGACTTTTTGAGAAGCTCCTCTTTTGGTGTTTGTACTGTCTTTCTGAAACTGCAAAATTGGCAGTACGATTTTGACAGGGCACTGGTCCTTTAGCTATCCAATAAATCCTGGCTTCTTCGGTAATCTCGCCCCAGCATCCCGGATCATCACTGTAGTAGGCAGGCAGAGCAGCAGCAGGTGGTTCTAGTCGTGCTCTCAGTCGGTGGCGGTAGCACTGGTGGCACTGCAGCAATGCTTGTAGTCAGCGGCTGGTCATAGTCTCAAGCCGAAAATGTGAAACAAGCAAAGCACCAACTGTAAAACCTGCCGCTGCGCTAGAACAGGGGGCACAAACACGTCCTTATGACAAGAATTAGTCCTGAGGACTAATAGGCTAATTGTTTTAAACGGATGTTTTGTGCAGCTAATTCTCAGTTCTGGCTTCGCCACTGTAGCCTACTGAATTTAGCCCACGATTTCATCGCTGTAAGATCGCATATGGAGAGACAGTGTCTTCAGTGGGACATTCTAAAAACGCTTAACGTGGATTTATGCACCAAAACAGCGACCAATAAGCGCCAAATTCCTCTCGGACATTTCTGGTCAGGAGCACTTTCTCCAATAAAAAAAAAATTAAACCGAAGACGGAGGAATATGGTACGAGAGGAATTTGGCGCTTATTGGTCGCTGCCGTGTCAAGCTTTTTTCACGTTAAGCGTTTTAGAATGTCTCTCTTCAGTTGCCAATTACGATAACTGGAAAACCCGTCAATAAAGGAAAATAATTGAGAACTCGCCAGGACTAATTCTTAAAGGGACGTATCTGCCCACCCCCAATTCCCAATTCTAGTGCTGCGGCAGCTGCAAACTTAAACGTTATTCCAGCTAGCTAAATTAGCAAGCCTAGTACTAGATATCTAACTAACGTTATGTTACCCCCTAATGTTACATTAACCATATCTGCTTGGCTAGTATTAATCAAGTCATTATAGTAGGCCTACTAACATTTAACACCTGACCAAAATGACCAAACAATTCTTTCTAATTTTTTGTTAAATGTATTATTACAAATTAGCTACCTAGATTTGGCAGCTCTCGGTCCAACGTGGCTGCAGCTTCGCTTTGCTGCTGAGGTGGGCACGTTTCAGCGCTAGGCTGGGTGAAATACCCAGTTAATTGAGGGATCTTTTTTAGTAGAGCAGCTTCTCGGGCTTCTTTTTTATTTTTTTAGGTTTTTGACTGCCACTTAACATGACTGCCTCAGAAAAGGTAACTAACGTAACCTCGCTGTGTCATTACCCAATGCACTGCACCGCCAAATAACTGAACGAGGCCTCAGCATATCACGCTGCACGCACCTAACGACCAATGTAATCAGCGGCCTGCCATTGGTCAATGACATTAACAAACAAACAAACCAAAACCACATTGAATTTTTTTTATTGGACAAAAAATGACCCGCCCCCACCCCTCCCTCAGACAAAGGTCAGGCACCGTCTGGCAGACTGGCACAGGGTGGAATAGTTTACTGGAGAAGTAAAGAAATGTCACAATAGCCTACCCACCGACGGCCCCATTGTAGCGCTGGGCCCAGGGCTTCAGCCCCGTGAGCCCGTGCATTAATAACACGGGTTTGAATAACACATTGACTTTTGCCGGAGCCCTATTTTCCAGTGCGCACCACTACTAAAACTTATCACATGCCCATGCATAAATGCAAGTGTTTAGCAGCGCAGTCAATAACAATATTGGTGCGAAAAACATTGTACTAATACCACTGTTAGCAGTTTATAACGCCAGATATATTTCACAGAGCCACAAGCAAACGTCACATTTCTGGGAAGGAAACAAGAACAAAATTTGTAATTAGCTTGGAAAGAATTCTGTATTCATAATCCAATAAAAATAATCCATAAACAATATCAAATGAACTCAGCACAGTTTTGGGTTACCTTGATGTTTGGGTGCCCAGAGGAAACATTTGGGTGCATAAAAACGTAAAGCGCAAATCCAATCAAGAAAATTAGTTTAATTTCTAGTGCTGTTGTTCTAGGTATTAGCATGTTACTGATGAAAATTCGGGTTGCTCAGGCATGCGCATATTAAATATTAATATTAAATTCTAAACCCCTTTCTCACTAATAACCCCCCCAAAAATGTGTTGGCACCCCCTTTTAGTCTGAAAAATTATTCAGCCAAATAAACAGCTGAAAAAGTGGATGTTAGATATGGAATTCTTTCCATTTGCATAATGAATATGACCTAAGTATACCAAAAGATGCATATAGATCCGTGCGATCATAACTTGCTCAGGACGTGCTAACCATCCTCATTTATTGCCCCCTCTTTCTCCTCTACTGCGATAATTGGGTCGTTAAATAAATCCGAAAACTTGCATTTTGCTCATTCTATACTAAAACGTACTAATGTGTTACAATGGTGATAAAAATTCAAATACACCTTTACCAATTCTACGACCAGTGATCTCGCCATCTGGTGGTCATTAAATGGAATTTAATTACCGGATTGGGCTCACTTTTCAGACCCGGGTGCCGCTTCCGTCTTTTTATGCAGTCTTTGGTGATACCGCACAGATTGTTTGTTTTTATGGTCGTAATACAATAGTAGGACACGGTAAAATTTTCATTATTTTTAAAAGCATGGTATATATGATTGTCTGACGCCTTGTGAAATTTTTATGCAGGAATTGAGTACCTTATTTTGCAGAGGTAATCTTTACGCTGTTTGCATCCGTTATGCAAATTAACTCACAGGTATGGAAGTAACACGTGAGGACGCGACTTGTTACGCCCATGAAGGTCATTTCAAATTGCATTTCTGATCAGACGAGTCCCGATAATTTAGTGCAGACAATTGAAACTGTTATTATGGGTATTTCTCTGCAATATTTTATTTCAATTTCTTTATAAGTATCAACAGACATGTCATGAGCATTTCATGAAGTTGGCTGCCAAATTTTGTAAGAAAATATGTCTTTCACAAGGCCTTGGCTGACATCAGGACACCACTTTTTCTGCTGTGTTGTTGGACCGATGACTGATTTTTTCTTATTCACTCCCGGATTGAAGATATACATAAATATGAACAATGCAAATCATTCAATTCTAGAAAAATATTTTATTGACCATTCTTATCACTTGGACCTCTTGCTTCTAAGATTAGGCCCTCTTCCCGAAATCTCGGTGTGATATTCGGTACTGAACTCAAATTTGAGCTCCACGTAAAGAAGCTTGTACAGTCATGCTATTTGCAACTCCGTAATATAGCTAAAATTAGGTCTGTTCTGTCATTTGAAGATACGGAAAAAATTATTCATGCTTTTATCTCCTCTAGATTAGACTACTGCAACTCATTATTTACTTGTCTGAATAAGAAATTTCTTCAAAGCACTCCATGGCATGGCACCAGAGTATATGTGAGCTTTTAGATCCTTACAGACCTAAAAGAATGCTAAGATCCTCCAAGCAAGCATTATTGGCTGTTCCAGAGTCCAAGTTAAAAACAAAGGGTGATCGAGCCTTTTCAGTTAAGGCTCCAATACTCTGGAACAGCCTCCCAAACAACATAAGAAATGCTGAGTCTCAATTGTCTTTTAAATCTCTTTTAAAGACTCATTTTTTAAACTTGCTTTTGCTGATTTTACGGTTTAAATTCTTTTATTATGGGAGTGTTTTTATGTATGTCTCCTTTTATTATCTTGATTTTCCTCTGATGTTTAATTCCTTGTTTCCCCATTTTGTTTTATTGCTTTTATGTACATGTATTTTACCTGCTTGTGAAGCACTTTGTGCTGTATTGCTTGAAAGGTGCTATATAAATAAAATGTATTATTATTATTTATTATACAACACAGTGAATTATTCAGTTTAGTATGGAGTGACCTATTTTTGAGCAGCTGCCTCACAATTGCATTTTTCAAGATAAAGGCCGGACATGATCGTGATTTGAATAAGCATGCAACGAGATGGACGAAAGCTGCAATTATAACGACATTTAAAACAATGCCACCATGTGCCCTAAATTGCCCAGCTAAACACTGTCTGCATAAACCCCATAAAATTTTCAATCTACTGCACACAAACCTCATTATTTCTGCCATATATCCTATATAAAAATCAACTCTGGACTAAAAGAATGGTCACTTGTATGTTGGCCTACGCGACTATTTGAATGGCATTGGCAAGCTTTGTGTAGTGAGTTGAAGATTCCTCTTTTTCCTCAGTTGTGATGTTCCAGCTGTCGCCAGTCATTGACCCCTTTCCTTTACCCGATGGCAGAGGATGGGTGTGAGTAAGACCAGTCCTTCCTACTTCCGGTAAAAGATTCTGGTCTGGTGTGATTACCACCCTCTTTCTTTCTTTATTTATATATATATAAATAAATAAATATATATAAATATATATACATACACACACACACACATATATATATATATACAGTGCTTTAAGTGGAAAAAAAGAAGTGCCGGTACTCCCCCTTTTCAACTACTGGCAAGTAAATTAGCCAGTGGGTGGTCAGTACCAGCAGATCATTCAGTGATACATTCAAATGCTAGAACATGATGCTGATTTTAAGAAAAATTGTTTTAAAACTCAACTAAGAGTTTTAACAAGTAGTTTCTTGTTAAAATCCATCTATGAATTATCTGCCGACAAAACACGTCCAATTGAAAGGAGATGTTGCCCAACACTCCGAGCACAATAACACAGTTCTCTGGTTTTTGGGTGAGGCATGATATAGCCTAGAGTGTAGAGCTTGTCAAAGAAAATCTTACAAAAGTCCACTAACCTCCTTGAGAACATCGCCAACTGCCAAATCCAGATGATGATTTGAGCAGTGCCACACAAACAGGTCTGGAAATCTGGGACAAAGTTGTGCAGCAACTCTTCTGTTTGGCATTACTTATGCTCCATCACATACAAATGCCACAAAACACTCAGGCAAGAAGTAGTTGTCAAATCCATTTTATGAAGACATGCTGGCAGTTTCACGGTTATATCATTTGCTGTGGTCCCATCCAACTCAAGCAGGTCAAAAAATATTGTGTCTGGCTGTGCATTGGCAATAGCTGACCACAAACACACCACCAACACAGACTTTCCACTGATTGTGGTGGATTCAATCAATCAATGCACACAATTTTTGTCTGTTTTTGACTATGTCATCAGCCACTTTTTTTGTAATCCTGCTAGCTAGCTAATAGTTAAAGAAACCAATATGGCTTCAGTGCACCACACTCTCCAGTTTCCCATATTATACGACACGTAGATCCAACCGAGCAATCTGATTGGTCAATTAGACGTTTAGGATGTTCTCAAATGAGCACGACAGTACGGGTAGCGTGTGCTGAAATGAAAAATACCTCATCACTGAAAATATTACTCTGCCAATCTCTGGTTCCTAGGCCATTTATTTAATTAATTTGTTTGTATTTGTACTTTGAAATGAACATTTAATAAATCAACAGATTCGTGAAAACTGCTTATTTTGGAGGTAATTTGATACAAGTCTGAAAAGGTGATTAGCGAAAGCCCCCGAGAGGTGGGGCTGAAATATTTAACTCTGTTCAACCTTAATTTTGCTGGTTACTTTTGCTGCTTGGCCACATTAATCAGAGCTAACGTTAATTAAGCATTATTACTCGCGAGGATGTGCTTGACCGTCATTCTTGTCATGACAGTGATGCAGCCGGCGCCTCGTTCCGTTATCACTGAAGTGACAAGAATGACGGTAAAGCACACCCTCCAGTGTAATAAAGCGATCATACAACTATTACCACTAAAATAAAATGTATAATCAAAATTTATTTATACTATTGGCATTTCGCTCTCAAAATATAAAAGTTTTTTTGCGAGTATTCTCTCCGTATCCGTGGAAATACATGAGTTCTGACGTTAACTAGTCCTTGTGAGGCAGCCAATTTGGGCATGTTTTCCAGACATCGTGATTTCCCAAAACTGAATAAATACCGCACATAGCAACAAAAAACTGCTTTGCTAGCTGTTATGTATTTAGCTAAACCTAATAGTTGGGTTGGGGGTGATCCACATGGGGGAGCATTAGGCATAGTTCGGAGTGCTGAAGTATATAGTTGTTGTTGTGGTAGTGAGCCATAAGAGAAGCTAAGCTGTTTTTCCTGAGCTGTATTTTCTGAGCAAGCTGTATTAAATGTTCCTGCATCTTCAGTCAGCTCTACGGTGTTTTTGTATAAAGAGAGGACTTAATACTGGCGACGAGGCGGATGTGGCATGCTTCAGAGATTGTGGAGACATACGAGGACTCACGCAAACGGAGTTAAGAGAACGTGAAGGATAAATACGTCAAACAGCTAACGAGTGGCCAGCAGGACACGGTAAAATCGGACTTTTGTTAGTGAAGCTACTTACTGTTCATATTATGGCTACTTTCGGGAGGATTGAGGAATTCTCTGGGGATAAAGATGCCTCATGGGATGAGTATGCAGAGCGGCTGGAATGTTTTTTTTGTTTTAAATGAGATCGATGCCGCCGAGAAGAAAAGAGCAGTGTTGTTGCGTGTATGCGAAGCGGCCACGTATTCCATGTTACGTTCCCTGGTAGCTCCACAGAGACCTAGTGAGGTGCCGTATGCTGAGTTGATTGGCAGTCTCCAGCGCCATTTCAACCCAAGGCCTTCTGAGATAGTGCAACGCTTTTTTTTCACAACTGTAAGCAGCAGCCGGGTCAGTTCATTTCAGCATTCATTGCCGAGCTGAGGAAGTTGTCAGTGCATTGCAATTTTGGAGACCAGCTTGACCAACATGCACCGTGACCGGATTGTGTGTGGGGTGCGGGACCCTGCCCGGCAGAGACAGTTGTTATCGGAGACGGCTCTGACCTTCAAATCGGCCGAGGAGAAGGCTACTGCAGCGGAGACAGCAGCTCTTAATGCAAGTATGTTACGTATGGGAGTATCTGCTCCCCAGTCAGAGGAAGTTCACAAAACAACCCACACAAATGACACTAAAAAAGAGATGGGGGCTATGACAGAGGTAAAAAAAAAAGGGTGTTTTCACTGTGGAGCCCTTCATAGTCCCTCTGAGTGTAAATTCGGTACAGCAGTCTGCCACTTCTGCAAGAAGAGGGGACACGTCGCACGGGTCTGCATGAAGAGAGCTCAAACCAGTACGGCCTCCAAGCCTGAGGACGCGCCTCAAGGTCAGACACATGTTGTTACATTAGAGAGCCAGGGCTCGGAGGAGTACTTCCTGCATCACACCGCCGCAGAACAGCTGACACACAAGAACTCAGCGTACACGGCTAACGTCATTATGAACAAAGTACCACTCACTATGGAAGTGGATTCTGGTTCAGCATGCTCACTGATCAGTGAAGAGACATACCATAGCCTATGACCAGCAGACCCGCCACCCATTACGCAGGTCACAGGGGTGCTCAAACAGTGGTCTCAAGCCCAGCTACTTGTGCTAGGAAAGATCCAAGTGGAAGTAGAGTATCATGTTTTCAAGGGCAGACTCTCACTTTTCGTGGTGGAAGGGGAAGGAGCTAGCCTGCTTGGCAGAGACTGGTTTAAACAACTAGGCATCGATGTGACAGGAGTGCATGCGATCCAGCACCAGTCAATACAGTCCATGTTGGAGGATTACAATGAGGTGTTTGGGGAGTTGGGGGCCTGCCAGGGACCGCCTGTCTCTGTGGCCGTGGATCCAGAGGTAGCACCTAAGTTTTTCAAAGCGCGCCCTGTCCCTTTTGCGCTGCGTTCGAAAGTGGATAAGGCTTTGGACAGGCTGGTGGAGCAAGGCATCCTGGTTCCAGTGAAGCATTCCAAGTGGGCCACGCCCATCGTGCTAATCTCTAAGAAGGATGGGAGCCTCCGGATCTGTGGTGATTACAGATGCACAGTGAACACAGCAGTACTCCCAGATGTATACCCCCTACCAACGGTATCCGAACTGTTCTCCTCCCTGGCAGGGGGATACTGTTCACAAAACTGGATCTCAAGCAGGCTTGCCAACAGCTTGTCCTGGATGAAAACGCAGCAGAGGTACTGACCATGAACACACACAGGGGACTTTTTAGGCCAACAAGGCTGCAGTTTGGAGTATCAACGGCTGTGGCCATCTTCCAGAGGTTCATGGTCAACCTGCTGGCTGGAATTCCAGGAGTACAGCCATATCTAGATGACATCCTCATCACAGGGAAATCTCCAGAGGAACATGCAGGCAGGCTGCAGGCTGTGCTGAGTCGGGTAGCAGAGGCAGGACTCCGGCTGCAGAAAGAGAAATGTGTGTTGGCTGCAACAGAGGTGGAGTTCTTGGGATTCCGTGTGGACAAGGATGGCGTGCACCCCACAACTGAGAAGGTGGAGGCCATCAGGAATGCACCCACACCCAAGTCGAAGACGGAGCTGCAGGCATTCCTTGGACTTCTAAACTTTTACAGTTGTTTTTTAGAGGGCAAAACAACAGTTTTGGAACCACTGCACTGACTGCTGGACCATGATGCAGCCTGGAACTGGACTGCAGTCCACGATGTGGCCTACAGACAGGCAAAGGAGCTACTTCAGGCTGACGGGTTGCTGGCCCATTATGATGAGCGAAAGCCTCTGGTGTTGGTTTGTGATGCCTCGCCATATGGGGTTGGGGCTCTGCTGAGCCACGTGGAATCAGATTGACGCGAAACACCTGTATGTTTCGCCTCAAGAACCCTCACTCCAACGGAGCGGAATTATGCCCAGATTGACAAGGAGGCGCTAGCTATTGTCTTTGCTGTGAAAAAGTTCAACCAGTATGTGCTGGGGAGGGAGTTTGTTATCTACACAGACCACAAGCCGCTGTTGGGACTAATGCATCACTCCAGGCCGGTACCACAGGTGATATCTCCTCGCATGCTGCGCTGGAGTCTGATGTTAGGCGCGTACCATTATGAGCTGCGCTACAGGCCCGGGAAGAAACTTGCTAATGCCGGCGCTTTGAGCCGTCTGCCCCTAGCTCACAGAGGGGCTGAGGCCCCGCACCCGCTGGAGGTATTGTTGCTGGAAATGGTCCCTCAGGCCCCGCTCCACGCAGGACGGATCAGCAGCCTGACACAGAAGGATCCAGTGCTGTCTCGTGTGTTGCACCGGTTGCTCCACGGCTGGCCGGTAGGGAGGCAGGAGGAACATTTCAAGCCTTTCATCCAGCGCCGTGATGAGTTATCTGCACACAAGGACTGTGTGCTCTGGGGGAGCAGGGTGGTGGTGCCCCTGGCGGCGAGAGCTGACGTCCTGAAAATGCTGCATGATGCTCACCCAGGGATCGTCCATATGAAGGCCCTGGCCAGGAGCTACGTCTGGTGGCCTGGCATGGATAAAGAGGTGGAGAGGGTCGTGAGAGTCTGTGAAGCCTGCCAGCTTACTCGTCATAACCCACCTAAGGCTCCGCTGCACCAGTGGGAGTGGACTACCAAGAAGTGGTCGAGAATCCACATCGACTTTGCTGGACCATTCCAGGGGAAGACATTTCTGATTGTGGTGGATGCCCACTCAAAATGGCTGGAGGTGTCCGAAATGCCATCTATGTCTTCCAGTGCTGCCATCAACATGCTGCGGCTGCTGTTTGCTACTCATGGTGTCCCTGATGTCCTGGTGTCGGACAATGGCACGGCTTTCACTTCCACGGAGTTCAAGGTTTTCACCCAGAGAAATGGAATCAGGCACGTGACAACAGCCCCATATCATCCCTCCTCTAATGGTCAAGCAGAGAGGATGGTGCAAACGACGAAGGATGCTTTGCAGAGGATAGCCATTGGGGACTGGCAGACTCGTTTAGCCCGTTTCCTGCTGGCCCAACACATCACACCAAACTCAACGACCGGGAAGAGCCCCGCTGAGATGCTGATGGGTCGTCGATTGACGACCGCACTGGATCGCCTGCACCCAGACTCACAGGATGACGTCCGCACAAAGCAAGAGGAACAGGCCTTTAACCAACAACGGGCACCGAGACAGTTTCAACCTACGGACTCTGTGTTTGCCCGTAGTTACACAGGGGGAAGATGGATGCCTGCTGTGGTGGAGAGGGCCACAGGGCCAGTGTCACACAGTGTGAGGACCCCAATGGCCAGGTACATCGGCGCCATGTGGACCAGTTGAGAGGCCGTACGCCAAAGGTGACTGAGGGGGACGCTCCCCAGCCCACACCAGTTAATGAATTTCTGCCCCAAGAAGGAGTCCAAGATGCAGTGGAGTCTCAGTCGGGGTGTGGGGAGACGATGGATCCAGTACAAGGGGGGTATTCACCAAGCAGCCGCGCAAGCTCCTCTTCAGTGCCTGTTCGTCATAGTTCCTGCCGGCCCAGAGTTCGTCCCAAAGGGTGGGATGATTATGAACACTAACTAGGGGAAAGGAGTGTTATGTAATGTGAATAGAGGCCACTAGATGGCAGCATTTACCCTTTTTTTTGTTAAGCCCTGACTGGAGTTATGTTTGGACATGTTTCAGACATGTCTGGGGCAAGTCCCCAAAAATAAAAAAAAAAGAGGACTAAATGTGGGTGGGGTCTGCAAAAGAGTATATAAAGGGGAGACTTGAGACAGTAAAGTGGTAGGAGAAATTGCAAGAAGAAGGATACATGTGACCAGACCTGTCATTTCTGTTCAAGACCTGTGAAGTTTCTTTTGAGGATTTTTGCCTGTGTTAGAGCATTTTCCTCACCCAGGACATCACCAAGCCACCCCAACAAAAGGGACTGTAAATATTTCTGTTTTTTTTATATATTCAATCTTGGTCAGTAGTGTAGTTTAGTTGTTAATTATTGTCTTTGTTAAAAATTAAATGTGTTTAAGTTTTAAATTGTGTCTGTCATCCCTTGCTGTTGCTGTTGTGTGTAAATGTAATAACAAATTGGGGCCATAACAAATTAGGGGCTCAAGGTCCGGGATAGACCATTGTGTGAGTAATTTATTGAAAATCTAACATTTCAAATTGTAAAATTGTTTTTGTGAATTTTCCTAAATATATTGACAGATCAACAGCAATGGATGATTTCTTGGCATCACCAACCGTAGGGGTTTTGAAGTCTTTTAAAAAGACAGAACTGCTACAGACAGTTAGAGCTGACAGAGGTAAAACCAGCCATGCGAAAAGCAAGACTGGCTAGAGAGATAGTTGAATATTACATTGATGAAAATTTGTTTGCACCAGGAGATCTGGAACAGTTTCCAGTGGAAAATCCAAATATAGAAGTGGAACTTAAATTAAAAATGAGATTGAAAGGGAGGAAAAAGAAAAACAAAGAGAATTTGAGAGGGAGGAAAAAGAGAAAGAAAGAGAATTTGAGAGAGAGAAAGAGGAAAGAGCAGAAAGAGAGAGACAGAGACAGAGAGATTTTGAATTAGAGAAATTCGATAGAGAAGAAAGACTCCAAATGGAGCAACTAAAAATAAAAATAGCAACAGAAAATAAATTTCGGGCTAGCCAGGAGGTAAAACTGGTGCCCCCATTTGCAGAAAAGGATGTTGACAACTATTTCCAGTGTTTTGAAAAGGTAGCAAAGAGTTGCCAGTGGCCAAAGGAAAACTGGCCTCTGATGTTGCAAACTGTCCTAAAGGGTAAAGCTCAACAAGTCTATTCAGCTTTGTCTGCAGATGATTCCTCTGATTATGAGGTTGTCAAAAAGGTTATTTTGAGAGCTTATGAGTTGGTTCCAGAGGCTTACCGACAGAAATTCAGAGGTCTGAAGAAATCTGAAAATCAGACTTATGTGGAATTTGCTAATGAGAGGAAGGTTTGCTTTGAGCGTTGGTGTACTTCTATGGAGGTCAAGGATGATTTCAACTCACTAAAAGAGATGGTGTTAGTTGAAGAATTCAAGAACTGTGTTAAGGATGATGTTAAGACCTACCTTAACCCCTTTCTGCAGATGTAGATGCCCGCGTCTATAGACCTGCAAATTGGAAGTACGCTGTTACTGTACTCGATCACTAGATAGCACCCCCGGATCAGTTATTGAATGTTCACAAGCAAGCAGACCTCGAACGCGGTTCTGAATACGGTGAAGTTCACTCCACTCCCTGTTTTTTGAGAGCTGCATGAATTAAACTCCTCAGCTAAGCCTGATGTGAAAACTGGTCAGTATCCTTGCCCATAGTGTCGATTCAGCAGTTTGAAAAAATGATATCTTGACACAGAAAAAATCGTTATCCTTAGTAGCAACCAGTTTAGCCACAGTGAGCTAACAGTATTCCATTTAGTAGTTCATAAAAATCAGTTTTCTGAGGCAAAAAAATCGACATGGTATTAATTCTCTCACATTCTATTGCCTATTACAGTTGTCCCATACAAAAAAAATTGTAGTTCCCTATCGTGGATTTACGCGTAGATTCCTTCATTGCCAAATCCAGCGCTTCCTTATATCCACCCGAGTACTGGCGTTGATAGCCAATCACTCAACCATACACTCAAGCTCTTCTGCGTAATTGTAGAGTTACACTTCATGGCCTCGTGAAGTTTCCCTGATAAGTATGTATTTATTGGCTCGTTTCTTATCCAATTCCCGAGTGTTTAAACATTTTAGAGTAAGTGAAACACATTGATTGGACAAACACAGAGCATACAAACCAATGCGTATCAGCAGGCTCGGTTGTATCCTGTCTACGTTATGCACATTACGCGGCTAAAATAGACGGGATTTATAGGAAACACGTTCGCAAAACTGGCCTTGAAGTGTTCAGTTACATTACAGGATTTAAATGAGAACGATATGCTCTATTGGAATTATTTCGAATGAAACAGGACCGGAGGATGCTACTGGATACATCGCTCTCTATTTTATACAGTCAATGTCTCTGGAGGAGGGATTCACGAAAAAGGTCAGGCTGCTATTTTTGTTTGTTTTTTTTTCTGTTTCGGAATGTATATGTACTCAACTAAGTCGAATGTCGAGGTTTTTTTTCCTGTTTAAAACGCGAACTGCCCGTGCATTTTGGTGTGGACCCCCGGTACGTTCATTGCACGTTTCTTTTGAATCGGGAGACGCAATGGATTTGATATTCCCTGAAAGTGGAGTGTCTGTTCAGTTAAAATAAGGTATATTTCAGAATTCAGATATTACTGTGTTAGTGAGGTGTACTTGCTCCTTATAAGTGTTGAAATGGGTTCGTGAGCTTTGAAGAGGGGACTGGTAGCTTTCATTACAGGGTGAATGTTCTGACCGTTTAATTAGCAGTTTATTTAATGCGTGTTTGTGCTGGCTTTGAAGAAAAATGGCCAAAACTCTAAACTTTATTATGGAGAAAAGGCACGTTCGTATTTGGAGAGAAAACTGGTGACCACTGATATTCAACTGCACTGATATTGATAAATTCATACTAAACTCAACCAGAAAATCATTCGTTCATATTAAATTTCATGCCTTAAAGCTTTAATTGTGTTAAATACATGATTTTTTTAATGATTTGACAGCAAATCATTTTGAGACTTTGGGGAGACACTTGGGTAGCTGTATAATTTGGCTAATAGCATGTAGGTAATCTAGAATGTAATGTTGAAGATGAATTCTACTTGTGCTCAAGGAGTTTATGATACCATAAATGTATAGTTTTAAGCCCCAGCAGTTTTTCAATCCTCAGAATTATTTTTTTTTGCAATTTCAATGGTGAATTCTCATGAAGATTTTTTATGTTTGCTGCTCATTTTCTCTACCAAAATCATGAAAATAAACTGAAATACAATGTAATTCTAAATGCTGTAAGTGTCTTTCCTGAATTGAGCCACATTTTCCCTCTTTGTGAAGCTTAAATCTTGAATTATACAGCATTAAAGTGGGTAACCCATAAATAGCCAAATTTGGCTTCTGCACAAAGGGGTTAATGAGAAGCAAGTGCTGAATTTGCAATCAGCCGCCAAATTTGCAGATGAATATGTTCTCACACATAAGTCCAAATTTCAGTCTAGCAGTAACAATAGATGGTCCCAATTTCAGAAAAAGGGTTACGGTGATACCCAAGATTCCTCACCCAAAGACAAAGACAAATCTGGTGATAGTGCTCAGAAATCCAGTAACAGGTCTGATCAAAGTGTGAAAGCTGACAGTGACAAAAGTGGTCTAGTTTGCAGTTATTGCAAGAAATCTGGTCATGTTACAACTAACTGCTGGTTCCTTAAAGCTAAGAAAGAAAAAGAAAAGGATACCAAACCAAATGCCTTTGTGAAAACAAGGTTAGAAACCCCTGTAGTAGATAACCAATCTGCTAAATTGCCTGCTTCTTGTGGGGCTAAAAAGCCTGATACAGCTGACTTCGTGGGGGAGGAATTTCTTCCATTTGTGTCAGAGGGATTTGTAGCTCTGAATGAGCATACTACTCCTGTCCCCATATATATCCTAAGGGATACCGGAGCTTCTCAGTCACTTTTGTTGATGGACTCCTTGGAGTTACGTGATGAGACCGCTTCAGGGGATTTCATACTTGTTCAAGATATTGAAGGGAGGACTGTATCTGTACCCCTGCGCTCTATATTCTTGAAGTCAGATTTAGATACAGGACAGGTAAAGGTGGGACTTATGTCAAGTCTACCTAGAAAGGGTGTTTCTCTGTTGCTAGGCAGTGACCTGGCTGGGGGCAAAGTAGTTCCCCCTGTACATCTTACTTCACAGCCGAGCACTGAAGATGGGGATGAGGACCCATCTCTGTATCCTTCTTGCGCAGTGACTCGTGCTATGGCCAAGAAGGCTAAAGAAGATGTTGTGGTGCCGTCCAGCACATTGAATAGTCAGGACTCAGGTGGTTCGCCTCATGACTCTGATTGGCCTACTATGGTTTCTCCGTTTGAGGACTTATCAGATACTTTTATCAGTTCTCTATTCAGCCAGCCGGATGGGTCTGGTGATTCTGATGTGTCTGGAGACTTGTCTCTGTCCAGAAAGCGGTTGATTGAGGAGCAAACTAATGATCCTGAAATTTGTTTACGAAAGAGGAGAGCCCTTCCTGATAAAGAAATAGACGCAGTTCCTGTTGGGTATTATCTCAAGGATGGTGTGTTGATGCGGAAGTGGCGTCCTCCTGATATCCCTGCCAATGCAGATTAGGCAGTGGTCAGGCAAATTGTTGTTCCGAAGGTCTACAGGAATGAGATCTTAAATATGGCTCATAGTTTACCTTAAGGAGGTCATCTTGGAGTTAACAAGACCGTTGATAAGATCATGAAACACTTCTTTTGGCCTGGGCTTCGGGAAGACGTTTCCAACTTTTGCAAAACCTGTCACACTTGTCAAGTAGTTGGAAAACACCAGTTAGACCCACCTGTAGCACCATTACAGCCTATCCCAGCATTTGGGGAGCCGTTCTCTAAGGTCATTGTTGACTGTGTTGGTCCATTACCCAAGACTAGATCTGGAAATCAGTACTTGTTGACAATCATGTGTGCATCTACCAGATTCCCTGAAGCCATACCTCTACGTAACATCAAGGCAACTGCAATCTCAAAGGCTTTGATAAAGTTCTTCACGTTGTTTGACCTTCCCAGGGAAATTCAGTCAGACCAAAGTAGCAATTTCACTTCCGGATTGTTTCAGCAGGTTGTGTATGAACTAGGTGCAAAGCAGATTCTTTCTAGTGCCTATCATCCAGAAAGTCAGGGTGCCTTAGAGCAGTTTCATTCCACTCTCAAGACAATGATGAGGACTTATTGTTATGACCATGAGAAAGACTGGGATGAAGGGGTTCATTTGCTGTTGTTGGCAGCTAGAGAAGCAGTGCAGGAGTCTACTGGATTCAGTCCATTTGAGCTAGTCTTTGGCCATGAAGTGAGAGGACCTTTGCTATTGTTGAGTGAACAATGGCAAGAGGAAGAGCCGCAAATCAGTCTGTTAAACTATGTTAGCAAGTTCAAGGAAAGATTGCGTGCAGCTTGTGACCTAGCCAAAGAGAGCTTGAAATCAAGTCAGGGAAAAATGAAAACTTGGTATGATCATAAGGCTAGAAGTCGTGAGTTTAAACCAGGAGACAAGGTCCTTGTGTTGTTTCCCTTGCAGTCCAATCCATTGCAGGTAAGATTTCATGGTCCTTATGAAATTCTGACAAAACTCAATGATCTCAGTTACATTGTGAAGACTCCAGATAGGAGAAAACCAAAACAATTGTGTCACATTAACATGCTAAAGCCTTATCATGACAGAAATGCAAGGGTTGCAGCTGTCACTTCAGATTCTCCAATGGTCGAGACTTGTGAAGATGAGGGGGAGTTTCAAGATGATGAACCTAGAATTAAAGCTGAAGTTCTTTCATGTAAATTGTCAATTTCTGAAGTGTTGCAAAATCTTGATGTAAAACTCCAGCACTTAGAACCCTCACAGAAAGATCAGTTTGAGAGGTTGATCAAGAAATATGAGGATCTGTTTCCTATTCCAAAAGGGTTTCCTGTTCCAAAAAGAGTTTCTATAGCCTCTCATGATGTCGATGTTGGTGATGCCAAACCAATAAAACAGCATCCGTACCGAATGAATCCTGAAAAGAAAAAGATTGCTGAGAAAGAGGTTGAGTACATGTTAGAACATGATATTATCAGACCCTCCAACTCAGATTGGAGTTCACCCTGTGTGCTAGTTCCAAAACCTGATGGAAGTACTAGATTCTGTACAGATTATCGCAAATTCAATGCTGTAACTAGAACTGATGTGTTTCCAATACCTAGGATTGATGATTGTATCGATAGAGTAGGGCAAGCAAAGTTTCTGACCAAGATTGATTTATTTAAGGGTTATTAGTGTGTGCCTTTAACTGAGAGGGCAAAGAGCATCTCTGCTTTTGCCACACCATCTGGATTGTACCAGTATGAAGTCCTACCCTTTGGCATGAAAAATGCCCCAGCCACGTTCCAAAGGATGATACAGGCTACAATCGCCGGATTGCCACACACGGGTGCATACATCGATGACCTGATCACATGGAGTGACTCCTGGGAAGAACATCTAAAAGATGTAGAGACGTTGTTCCAGCGCCTGACCCAAGCTAACCTGACTGTTAACCTGAGCAAGAGTGACTTTGGTTGTGCTACTGTCACCTATCTTGGCTACGTCATAGGCCAGGGTAAGGTGGCACCCATAAATGCTAAAGTCCAAGCCATCATGGACTTCCCAGTTCCTGACAACAAAAAAGCTTTGCGCCGCTTCCTTGGAATGATTGGGTACTACCGCAAGTTCTGCAAGAACTTTGCTGAGATTGCTCTCAGTCTAACTAACCAACTGAAGAAAGGTGTAAAGTTCACTTGGGATGATGCATGCCTGAGAGCCTTCGATCGCCTGAAGTCTCTGCTGTGTCACTTTCCCGTGCTAAAATCTCCTGACTTCAACAAACCGTTCTCCATCGCGGTCGATGCTAGCGACCAAGCTTGTGGATCTGTGCTCCTACAGAGAAGTGACTCTGATGACATTGAGCATCCCGTGGCATACTTCTCCAGGAAGTTCAATCGCCACCAAAGGAACTATTCCACAATAGAGAAGGAGCTGTTGGCTCTGGTCCTTTCTTTACGACACTTTGAGGTTTATGTTTGTACAGGGCAAAAGCCAATGATTGTGTACATAGACCACAATCCGTTAATGTTTTTGAGTAAGATGAAAAACAAGAATCGGAGATTGTTGAATTGGAGTTTGATTTTACAGGAGTTTGACTTGGAAATTAAGCATGTAAAGGGTACTGACAATGTGATTGCTGATTGCTTATCCCGTGTTTGAATATGTGTATATATCACGTTATGAGTATTTTGTATTTTATGTATACACAAGTGTCTACTTAACCATTTTGTTGTATTTAAAAGAAAAATTTTGCCTTTGTAAGTCAAAATTTTTCCCTTTTGGAATGGAGGTGTTATGTGAATAGAGGCCACTAGATGGCAGCATTTACCTTTTTTTTGTTAAGCCCAGACTGGAGTTATGTTTGGACATGTTTCAGACATGTCTGGGGCAAGTCCCCAAAAATAAAAAAAGAGGTCTAAATGTGGGTGGGGTCTGCAAAAGAGTATATAAAGGGGAGACTTGAGACAGTAAAGTGGTAGGAGAAATTGCAAGAAGAAAGATACATGTGACCAGACCTGTCATTTCTGTTCAAGACCTGTGAAGTTTCTTTTGAGGATTTTTGCCTGTGTTAGAGCATTATTTTTCCTTACCCAGGACATCACCAAGCCACCCCAACAAAAGGTACTGTAAATATTACTGTTTTTTTATATATTCAATCTTGGTCAGTAGTGTAGTTTAGTTGTTAATTATTGTCTTTGTTAAAAATTAAATGTGTTTAAGTTTAAAATTGTCTCTGTCATCCCTTGCTGTTGCTGTTGTGTGTAAATTTAATAACAAATTGGGGCCATAACAAGTGTTATGTAGTTAAACCTAATAGTTGGGTTGGGGGTGATCCACGTGGGGGAGCTCTAGGCATAGTTCGGAGTGCTGAAGTATATAGTTGTTGTTGTTGTTGTGGTAGTGAGCCATAAGAGAAGCTAAGCTGTTTTTCCTGAGATGTATTTTCTGAGCAAGCTGTATTAAATGTTCCTGCATCTTTAGTCAGCTCTACGGTGTTTTTATATAAAGAGAGGACTTAATACTAGCTCAATCATGTTGTAACTAGAATATCCGCTGGGAGAAAAAAAAATTCATGGACTGATAGTTATACTTCTGCCGACATCAGTAATTTTTAGGCTAACAGGTGCCGTAACTACGACTCCGCTCATCTTTATCGAACAAACTTATATTAACGGTTTTATTTAAATAAAGGCAACGGCTTTCCAGTGTGGCGCCAGAACAAAATCTTTAGATTAACTTACCAGCAGATGTTTCATTTCAGATGGGGGTGTGTCACTCCAATGAATACAATTGATAAATCTGAGCCATTTTCTTTTAAATTAAAGGGTCTAGTGCCGTATTTTCAACACAAATATAACTGGAATGCATATAAGAATACGAATCAATGGGTTACTTTGCATGAGACCGTGTGATTATAAAGTTGTTGGGAGTGTTGTTTTACTCATCACACTCAACGTTAGTGCGGCCGATTGGTTGTATTCAGTAATGACGACGAATTGCTGATGAATTGCCTACAAACACCATCATGAATTAGTTATTTGTCGAAAGGACGTGACATAACGTAATGTGGATGGGCGAACAGTAAACTCGTCTTTTCTGTTCTCTAGCCAGCTGGCATTGGTTTATGTATTTGGTTGTGGGTATTTTGAGGATTAATATCGATTCCATGAAAGTTAATAGTTTGAAACATCATCTGGCATGCAAGTTATCATTGGACTCAGCTATGCTTGCCATCGCGTGGCGAAAGTGCCGGTAAACATTTGAAGCAGTAATAATATCAAAGATGATCAATTTCCACGTGTTGGCAGGTAGCTAGCTGGCATGATTACAAACACCCCCACCAAATTAGCTTGGTAGCTAGGACAGCTAAAACCCGTCTCTCCGCAGCAACACCCATCCACAATGAGTCCGATCTGTAACCAACATTACTTGCAATTTTCCTTTGATCGTTCGCGGTGAGACTGCCAACGCATCACGCGGCTCGCTCAAATAATGTTTGAAAAACATGCCACTCCTCCTCGAGATCTCCTTGCGAGTGAACGTCTCGCGAGTAAAGGGACAGACGTGCGGCGCGTACTAGTGCACAGTGGGTAATGTAGTATAGCCATCGGATCATGAATCGCCAAGAGAGAAATGGAGCAGGGCAGAGTACTACGAGCTCGTGTGAAGTTCCAGTCCGCCCAAAAAAGTCCCTGTACGCCAAGCGCTAAAATCTAGAAGTGACTTGTCCACCTCATGCATCAGCGACTGCTGATAGTTCGCTGGCTACATGCTATGCCAGCAGACTGATTTCACCTCGCTGACTCGTACTCAAGCGATAATGACCGTAAATATTATAGCAGTGAAATAATCAGCCTTTATCCATAAAAAAATTGTAATTGAGTACGGTAACAAATGAAGCTAACCTGTCCACTTCATGTATCAGCGACTGCTGACAGTTCGCTGGCTACGTGCTATGCCAGCAGACTGATTTCAGCTCGCTGACTCTACCGAAACCGTCGCAAGTTCATTGTAATTGTGGGTAGCAAGTTAGCTACAGTCTGCATGATCGCGCATAATGTTGGGTTATGCATAATCTCCGTTTCAGATTAATGCTGCGATTTGATATTGCTGGCAAATGACCTTGGTATAAGCGGTTTAATCAACTCGAAGGTGAGCATTCCACAGTTTTAATGCACTTCGCGGAGGTTATTTGCCTCCGCGTCGTGCATTAAAACCGTGGAATGCACACCTTCGAGTTAATTATCCCTTATATATATATATACTGCTCACAAAAATTAAAGGAACATTTTTTTTATTGGGCCTGGCATGAATTGAATTAAAACTGTCTGATAATTTTCTGGTTGGTTAAGCAGCTGAGGGCCTCGTTAATCAATTTCAGCTGTATTGGTGTTCATGGAATTAACAACAGGTGCACTTCAGTGGCAACAATTAGAAAACCCTCAAAACAGGACTGGTTTTACATGCGGAGGTCATTTCAAGTTTCTCCCTCTTGATCTTTTTTGGCTGGTTTTCCACTCGTGCTGATTTTGGCTTGCGTAATTATCTCTACTGGCAGTATGAGGCGATTCCTTAACCCTACAGAAGTTGCACAGGTTGTCCAACTTCTCCAGGATGGCACATCCACACGTGCTGCAGCAAGAAGGTTTAATGTGTCTCCCAGCACAATCTCCAGAACATGGAGGAGATTTCAGGAGAGTGGTGGTTATTCTCAGAGAGCTGGACAGGCCCATAGAAGGTCCTCAACCCCTCAGCAGGACCGATACCTGCTCCTTTGTGCAAGGCGGAACAGGCTGAGCACTGCTCGTGCCCTACAGAATGACCTCCAGAGGGCCACTGGTGTGAATGTCTCTACCCAAACGATCAGGAACAGACTTCATGAAGGTGGCCTGAGGGCCCGACGTCCTGTAGTGGGCCCTGTGCTCACTGCCCAGCACCGTGGAGCTCGACTGGCATTTGCTCAAGAACACCAGAATTGGCAAGTCCGCCACTGGCGCCCTGTACTTTTCACAGACGAGAGCAGGTTCACCCTGAGCACCTGTGATAGACGTGAAAGAGTCTGGAGAAGACAAGGAGAACGTTATGCTGCCTGCAACGTCGTTCAACATGACAGGTTTGGTGGTGGGTCAGTGATGGTCCGGGGAGGCATATCCATGGAGGGACGCATAGACCTCTACTGCCTAAGAAATGGTGCTCTGACTGCCATAAGGTATCGAGATGAAATCCTTGAACCCATTGTCAGACCCTACGCTGGTGCAGTAGGTCCTGGTTTCCTCTTAATGCACGACAATGCCCGGCCTCACGTGGCAAGAGTATGCAGGCAGTACCTGGAGGATGAAGGAATTGAAACAATTGAATGGCCTTCACCATCCCCTGACTTAAACCCAATAGAACATCTCTGGGACATTATGTTTCGGTCCATTGGGCGCCGCCAGGTTGCTCCTCAGACTGCACAACAGCTCAGGGATGCCCTCACACAGATCTGGGAGGAACTGCCACAAGACACCATCCGTCGTCTCATTAGGAGCATGTCGCGACGTCGTCAAGCATGCATACAAGCTCGTGGGGGCCACACAAGATACTGAAAAGCATTTTGAGTTGCAGAAATTACGTTTTGGAAAAAATGGACTAGCCTGCCACATCTTCATTTCACTCTGATTTTATGGTGTCTACACAATTGAGCCCTCTGGGGGCTGGAAACCTTTATTTCCATTAAAAGACTTGGCATTCTTTTGTTCCTAAGACACTGCCCTGTCGTTATTTGTATAGATATTCAACTTCATATTGAGATCTGATGTATCAAATGTGTTTCTTTAAAGTGTTCCTTTAATTTTTGTGAGCAGTGTGTATATATATATATATATATATATATATAATATTATATGGTGTGTATATATATATGTGTGTTTTCACAATACTGGAGAGATTTCAGGCACATTTATTGTTTGTATTTTTGTATTATCGGCAGGTAATGATTCATGCATTTAATTCATGTTCATTTTGTTCTGTACATGTTAGAGATATAGTGAGATAAAACTACCATTTGAACCCAAGTGTTTTTTTTTTTTTATTACATAAATATATATAAAAATGTGACAAATTCAGTTTTTAACTGAAAGGTGGTGGGAAATTAAAATTACAAAGTATCATGTAGATTTGCCCAAATGTTATTCACTCACAGTCCAGTGAATAAATTCCACTTTGTTTCAGAACTTTAGTAGTCTGAATATAAGACGATATCAAACTGAAATTATCGGCTAACAGTCGTTACCCGACGTTTCAGCTGTGCTCATGACTGTTACCGCAGATGGCAGGTCTTGAGTGAGTGGCACTGCTCGAATGCACTGCTACTCTGCAGGAGACATGACTTTCCTACACCGATGAACCAACTTCCCCTCAGCTATTTCCGATCGTTTTTGAAAATAATTAACTTCAACACAAAAAAGTTGTTAGGCGTCCAGTAAATCACAACCATTACCAAAGACACAATTTTTTTTTTTGTAGTCTATGATTATCCGCATCAATTTATTGATTTTAAATGTTCCCTGGAATTACTCCGTAAACACCTTTGATTTGCAATAAAAGTTGTCTAGTGTGTTGTTCCGAGTCGGCTGAATTTGGCTACAGAGCATATGGTGTCCACAATTTTGTTTGCTGCAACGACAGTTACTGGAAAGCGAATCATGATAAAAAGTCTAAATCCATCCTTATTCTTGATCATAGTCAGCAATTGGCCATCTACACTGCCCGGCCAAAAAAAAATTCACCGTTTGGAAATTATTTTAAAAAATCTATAATTGGATAATTATTGTGGTGATTAATATGTTTCAGCTGGCAATAATCATTTTAACCCTGAATGATGAAGCACATCGCTAGTTATTTCTTAAAAAATCATGTCGGAAGACACATCCTTTGATGGTGGAAAAGATGTTACATAATTTCAGTACGGGCAAGTTATTGGCCTGTATTTAGCAAAGAAAACCATGAAAGACAAAAATAACTATGAGGAATCATTTTCACAAGCAAATTTGCCACCACAAATTCCTGACCTTAAACGCATTAAAAGTTAATGGGATGTGCACAAGAAAGACTACCGATGGTTCAACCACTATGTCGAGAAGACAAGAAAAAATTGTGGCATTTCTGATCGAAAATAAATGTTCTGGCATTGCATATAGTAGTCAAAACAATGGCAAGACGAATATGCACTGTAATCAAAGCTACAGGGGTTCCAACTAAATATTTGAGTCTGTGACTTTTTTTTTGGCCGGGCAGTGTATCTGCTAGGCAAGACATTACTGACTGCTATTTTTGTGATTGTTCAGAATAGTTTGTGGAATTGATGTCATATTTTAGGATGTGATTTATCATGCAATGACGGTGTTCATTCGTACCAGTGACTTGCCATTGGAGGTCAGTTAGGGGGGGCAGAATCCTCATCGTTAAGCAAACAATAACTTCCTGTAACTTTGCTTGATTAGCAATCAGAGGATTGATTTACTAATTTACTAGGACTAAACGGCAGAATGCCATTCCAATTTCATCCACGACAGTATTGCTCAGTGGATGGAACTTAAAATTCTCACTAGACGGTACAAGCCTCAGACCCTGCCCCATTATCTCCCAAAATTACCATTAGTGGCCAATGCAAATTACCTAATGAATAAATGCATGTGTCCCGTTTATTCTGCAGCGAGACACTGGCGATGCCATCATGACTGAGGAAGAATGGTAATTTTGAGGTGTGTCAGATGGGGATACTGTAGAAATCTAGAACTGGAAAGATATGCTCTTTGACGGCCTCAGCAGTAATGTCACAAATAAGAGGAATTTTTATACTGACAATGTCACTGCAGCCTTAAATTTGGACATTTTAACTAATCACTTGGCAACCAAAATAAAAGGTATGAGTCCAACCTCAAAGTGAGGAAGTGAAACTTCAGAGCTGATAATCTGTGATAAAAGTCTCGCTCAGATACAGAGGTGCTCTGGCTATGCAATTATGTACATTTTAAAAGCCCCATCACCTGATACCCACCAAAAACCCCCAAAAAATGACTGTCGCCATGTGTTTGCACTCGCTACCTGCTGTAATTCATTTCTTGCTTTTTCCCATTCTTAATAGTAATCTTCAGCCTCTTTTACTCGCCTGACATGTTTGTACGCCTCAGATATCGCTGACACACGACCACTGTGTTGTCGTAACATTCTCTTGAAATGCCTTCGCCCCACACAGTGTGTGAGAGGCCTCCCAGTTGTCTGTCTGTCCGTCATCCATCCATCACACAAATCTTGAGTGTGTTACTGACAGAGTGGATGGATTTTGATCAAATCAGATATAGTACCTCTCCACCGAAGGCAAAATTTTTTTTCATTTTATTTAATTATTTTATCTGTCAGGGACAATAAAAATAAAAAAGAAAACACTGGTGTAAAAGTGAAAATTGTTCCAGCCAGTGTTTCATCTTTGCACTAAACATTTTCAGATCAGTTTGTTTTTATTTCTGTCAGTAGGGCAAACCAAAAACGTGTTCCTTTCACTGTAATAGATGACTGACTGAAAGTAGTTTTGCGCTGTGCCACCAAATGAGCTGATTAGGTTTTGGCAGTTATCAAGTCAAAGGTCACATAAGGTCACCTGTATTAAAGGATTGAAGATCAGCCTCTCAGGTGTATGAATCTATGGCAGGCGGAAGGACAGACATCAACACTAACTTGTACATAACTAAGCCGATTAAAACTCTACATGAATTTGACCTTGTTCAGTCTGTTTTGTTGCTATTTCAATGGGCTTATTCTAATGTACTTCTCGCGCTTTGCTTTGGATAAAAAGATGCACCAAATGTAATGTAGCAGCTCAGTTTCTTTGTCATTTCACTCTCAGGTGATGTACATGCAGAAATTTAGCTGAAAAAATATTTTATAAAAACAAGATGTCAAAAAAAATAAAAATAACATTTAGTGTGACACGTAGAAAAATGCTCCGAAGCAACTGCATTCATTGGAGATGTGATTCATAACTCAGAATATTCTCTTTACCCTGAGGAATCAGATCCACCGACATGAGCTGATTGCAGCAGCTGGAACGCAGTGCTGTGCGTCTGTCACGCGCTGTTATGAAGCATCACTTACGGTAACAGGGACGCAGGATTGAGCTAAATCTGTGACACCTAAGGCAAACCGTTTTAACATTTAATAGCTAGACTGGACATGCATTACAGATATCTGAAATTCAATTCTTCCTATTCAGAAAGAACACTTCAGATATCCACAATGACATTCTTCCTAGGCCAAATGACGTCACTTTTGCCATTCATGTGTAATTCAATTTCAATTTCAGATATCCTCAATTACATTCTGGATATCTCAAATGAACATTCTGGATATCTGCAGTTGAATTATTACCAGGAAAAACTCCCATTTCAGATATCTTCAATCCAATTGTTACTGGTCATAATTTTCATTTCAGATATCCAGAATGTAATTTTGAATATTCAAAATACATTGTGACCAGTAAAAATGTCATTATGGATATCCACAATTCGTATTATGACTAGTAAAAATGCAATTTCAGATATCTACAATTAGAATTATGACAAGCAACAATACAATTGCAGATATCCATAAAAAGTATTGTTGATATCTGTTGATGGGTAGACAGTACTAGTTTTTCATTTTGGATAGTTACATTTTGACAAGGAGAAATGCTATTATGGATATCTAAAATGTAATTACAGATAAGAGAGTGGTTCGATTAAATGTTAAAACGGCTTGCCATACATCTACCCTTTCATAGGGCCAAGAAGATTAACCGGAACAGCAGGATTATCCACCACACAAGGAAAATAAGACAAATTCTCAGTGCAAGATCATTGGCCGTATGTTGACATGCCTGTTTGTGTCATAAGAGTAAATAAAACTAATGTAAATGCAGAGGCGCAAAAAAATGGGCAAGTCCCAAAAATAAGAGTGAAACTGAAACCGAAGCGCCGTTTCGTAGTGAAGATTGGAAGAAGTCGGAGTAAGGAAACAGAACAACTAAATTCAGGTAAAGTATCGAACTAAGCTGCGTGTTGTGGAGTGGGATACGGAGAACGAACAAAGGTTAATGTGTGCGGGGAAGAAAAGGTCTCTGCCGGGATGTCAAACTAATTTTGGCGATTTTCAGAAAACATCTCCGCGGTCTGTATTGCTCATAACTAGGAGTAAGCCTCTCCAGTCCACTCATGCTCCGGACATTCCTGATTAATCTCACTTTAAAAGTGGGTAATATAAGTTAATTCAGCCAGCACTCTCCTCTGCTTTGCTAAAATGATAAAATAAGACTTATACGAGAATTTAACGTTCTTAATTTTAGAACTCTTGTTAATACTCGAGTACAGGATGGGATTTTTAGTCCGCACTGTTGTAGTAAGACAGGCGACGAGGGAATCGGTACCCAGCTGGCAATCGACCGGCCTTCAGCGTTTTAATGTTGTTGAAATAATGTCAGTTAAAGAAAAAACGTTATTGCGACATCAAAATAATGTTGAACATTTACCGGTTGAAGAACAGTTGAAAAATTACTACTGATTCAACGTTAAAATGTAAACTTTGAATCAACTGTATATTGAATCAACATAATGTCTTCAACCATCAGTAAATTCTAACTTTTCTCCGTTGATGAGCAAAGGTTATAACAACATCAAAACGACGTCGAAGGTTTACTGGTTGAACTAGTGTTGATAAATTATTCATTGTTAAAGAATGAAATGTCACGCCCAAGTCGCTTTCCTGGGAGAGCGTATGCCACATATTTAAAAGATGAGTCCTAACCGCACCTGCCTGGGTTCAAATCTGGCACTGCATGTCCAAAAAAGATGAAATGCCACAAAAATAATGTTTTAAAAAATATTGAAATGTGATTTTAATGTTCATTTGATTTTTAAAATCAACCCAAAAATTATTATTGATTCAACATTGGCAAATTTACCAATGTTGAAAACTAGGAAATTGAAATTACATTGCAAGTTCAACGTCCATTCGCTTTTCAAAATTGAATCAAAATTCAACAGTGATTCAACACTGGGACATGAAATTGATTCAACAATAAATAAACATTCAAATGCCAGCTGGGAGCTGACCGATGATTGAGATATTCTTGGCATTTGACTTACATGCTATATGATGGATTTATAGCAATTCTCACAAAACCCAAAACCAGTGAAGTTGGCACGTTATGTAAATCGTAGATAAAAACAGAATACAATGATTTGCAAATCCTTTTCAACTTGTATTCAATTGAATACACTGCAAAGACAAGATGTTTAATGTTCAAACTGAGAAACTTTTTTTTTTTTTTTTTTGCAAATAATCATTAACTTAGAATTTAAAGGCAGCAAGACATTGCAAAAAAGTTGGCACAGGGGCCTTTTAACCACTGTGTTACATCACCTTTCCTTTTAACGACACTCAGTAAACATTTGGGAACTGAGGAGACCAATTTTTGAAGCTTTTCAGGTGGAACTCTTTCCCATTCTTGCTTGATGTACAGCTTAAGTTGTACAACAGTCTGGGGTCTCCGTTGTCGTATTTTACGCTTCATAATGTGCCGCACATTTTCAATGGGAGACAGGTCTGGACTACGGGCAGGCCAGTCTAGTACCTGCACTCTTTTACTACGGAGCCATGCTGTTGTAACACGTGTAGAATGTGGCTTGGCATTGTCTTGCTGAAATCAGCAGGGGCGTCCATGAAAAAGACGTTGCTTGGATGGCAACATATTTTGTTCCAAAACCTGTATGTACCTTTCAGCATTAATGGTGCCTTCACATATGTGTAAGTTGCCCATGCCTTGGGCACTAATACACCCATACCATCACAGATGCTGGCTTTTGAACTTTGCGCCTATAACAGTCCGGATGGTTCTTTTCCTCTTTGGTTCGGAGGACACGACGTCCACAGTTTCCAAAAACAATTTGAAATGTGGACTCGTCAGACCACAGAACACTTTTCCACTTTGCATCAGTCCATCTTAGATGAGCTTGGGCCCAGCGAAGCCGGTGGCGTTTCTGGGTGCTGTTGATAAAACTCTACAATGCAAAGCGAAAGCCATTTAACTTGCACTTGCAGATGAAGCGACGAACTGTAGTTACTGACAGTGGTTTTCTGAAGTGTTCCTAAGCCCTAAGGTGATGTCCTTTACACGCTGATGTTGGTTTTTGATGCAGTACCGCCTGAGGGATCGAAGGTCACGGGCATTCAATGTTTGTTTTCGGCCTTGTCGCTTACGTGCAGTGATTTCTCCAGATTCTCTGAACCTTTTGACGATATTACGGACCGTAGATGATGAAATCCCTAAATTTCTTGCAAAAGCTCGTTGAGGAATGTTGTTTTTAAACTGTTCGACAATCAGCTCACGCATTTGTTCACTAAGTGGTGACCCTCGCGCCATCCTTGTTTGTGAATGACTGAGCATTTCAGGGAAGCTGCTTTTATACCCAATCATGGCATCCACCAGTTTCCAAGTAGCCCGATCACCTGTGGGATGTTCCAAATAAGTGTTTGATGAGCATTCCTCAACTCTCTCAGTCTTTTTTGCCACTTGTGCCAGCTTTTTTTAAACATGTTGCAGGCATCAAATTCCAAATGAGCTAATATTTGCAAAAAATTACAAAGTTTACCTGTTCGAACATTAAGTAACTTGTCTTTGCAGTGTATTCAATGGAATATAGGTCGAAAAGGATTTGCAAATCATTGTATTCTGTTTTTATTTACGATTTACACAACGTGCCAACACTGGTTTTGGGTTGTTGAATCAGTGTTAAAGCGCCTTCTTTAAATTCATTGAATTGACATCAGAAAATATATTTATTCAGTATCACTTTTGCATGCTGATTTAATGATGAAACAATGTTGAAATTAAAACAACAATTCAAAATAGGTTCATCGGTAATTCAATCAGTTTTCAACATTTTAAAATTTGTACAAACACACAGGAAAATAGACTACATTAAGACTTCCATTATCGACAGCCAGGGTTCTTGCTATGTCAGTTTTTTCTTACTTAAGGTACATCATTGATATGCCACTATAATTATTATTCTTAATTATTTTCGATAAATCTTAATAAAAAATTGTATTATTTAATTACATGTCTTATTTACTCGTTACATTAAATTGATATTTAGCGCAATTTAATGAGTTCAATCACTAATATCATGGCTTTCAGCTGAAACTCTCTCGGGAAGGCTGCACTGGAGTTTCTTCGCTCATGGCTCCCCAGAGCTCCCTCCTCTCTCCTCTCAACAGAAGTAAGACCTTTGGGATGGCCTGCAAGGTGTAGATCTGGGAAAACTTCCTCTTCAATTGATGTTCGAGGAGCATGGAAATAAGCAAATTTAGTTACTGGAAGTTGTGTTGATCGGTGAGGACGATAGCTGTGTCTGACATCGTTCACTATTCCCTGCAGCCTACGTGCACAATTATAAATGGGGCAGTACATTGGGAAACAGTGAGTGGAATAACTGGCCAAATTTGAACAGCACTACTACGCAAACTAAAATATGAGCTGGAAGCTGTCCTCCTTGCATAAACAATTGCAAACGGACATGAGCTGGAAATCTTTTGGCTGGTGGTCATAACAAGGAGCGTCCAAGTTGTCTAATTCATGAAGGAAAGGAAGCAATTAAATCCTTCTTGGCTTCTTTCCAGCGCGGAAACAAAGTCCCAATTCTGGATGAGAGGATTTGTTCATTTTCTAACGAGGTCAGGGAAAAGTGGAGAGGAGAGGAAAAAGGTTGCCTGTTTTAGACCAAATGAATGCAGACATGGCTGTACCATATTACCACTGGTTTCAAGCTGTAAAATGTTTATGTCCTTTCATAGTAAAGAAAGATTCAATAGTGAAACTACCCTTTATTGGAATAATTTCATCAATGAAAAATAGTAGAATGCTATCTTGACGAAAAGAATGTTAAAAGTTAATGTCCAGTTAGTGTGCATCAGCTGTTGACTGCATTTATGGTACACTGAGAGTGATATTGGAAACGGTTTTGGACACAATTAATGATTTAGTGAGCAGAATAATTCTCCTCTCTCATAAGGTTGCGGTTGGGTGGGTCTGCCTTGCCCCCATCCCCATGAAGCAGGGCCAGGATCCTACTGTTCCTGGGCCCTGCCCTTGTGACAGGCGACATCATTGTGAACTCTACTCAGATGAAAGTATTTCAGCCCAAAACTAGCTACCTCTGCCTGCAGTCTGAAAGCTGTATAACAGAAGGACTGACCTCGCTGCAATTCACACATACATTCATTTATATCAAATAATGACATTTTGCGGTGTCAACATTTCCCGGACATGAACTCCATAGAAAAACTGTGGTTTGAATTGAATAGTACAGGCCTTACCCAGAAGAAAAGCTTTCAGGTATCTGTGTATAAAAGGGTGTGTCTGTTCAGCGTACTCTGCTGTCTTATGCGTTTTTTTGGAGGGCTAAATTGAGCCAGACCTCCAGTGTGGTCAAACTTTGTTTGTGTTTATTCTAGTCAGGTGACGTAGGGGCCGATGTTTCAGAAATGAGCCTCACAGAGGAGCCAGCCACTGAAGATGGAGCCCTCAGCCCTGCAAGAGAGAGGTACGCACGGATAAATCAAATATCGTCACACTATTAATATAATGACTTAAGTCATTTTTTGTCAAAAGTTTTAAATGATGAATAAATATCATATGCTCTGCATTTGGTACAGTTTTTTTGTGTTTTCCCAAAAGCTTGACAAAAATTATTTAAGCCATTATTTTAATAGGGTGATGATATGTGAATGTGCTGTGAGTTAGAGCTGCAGTTAAGAGGATGAGTTTAACTGGAAGCTCTGTCTCCATATGCTGTGAGTTAGAGCTGCAGTAAGTAGATGAGTTTAACTGGAAGCTCTGTCTCCATATGCTGTGAGTTAGAGCTGCAGTAAATAGATGAGTTTAACTGGAAGCTCTGTCTCCATGTGCTGTGAGTTAGAGCTGCAGTAAATAGATGAGTTTAACTGGAAGCTCTGTCTCCATGTGCTGTGAGTTAGAGCTGCAGTAAATAGATGAGTTTAACTGGAAGCTCTGTCTCCATGTGCTGTGAGTTAGAGCTGCAGTAAGAAGATGAGTTTAACTGGAAGCTCTGTCTCCATGTGCTGGGAGTTAGAGCTGCAGTAAGAGGACGAGTTTAACTGGAAGCTCTGTTTCCATGATTTATTCACAGGGTCCAGGTTGAAAGAGCAGGTTTGCCTGTTCCAAGCTGTCTGTCTATGAAGAGTGATCCTTCAACGGCAGATCCACTTAACATTGGGGGAGAGTTCACTGGTGATCAAAGGTAATTTAAAAAATTCAAGGAAACATTTTTGCATTATTTCTGAATGTGTATTGATGCATAATTACTCTTCAATCTCACCAACTCCTTTTTCAGGGAAAGTAAGTGAATTCTGTAATTTTTTAATTCCGAGGTGAAGCGAAAATGGTTTGACATGAAACTGGAGGCAAAGAAATGCATAAGCGCAGACAACAAATAAACAGCGCCCTCCATAATTGAAGCACCTATTACTAAAACCCCATAAGTCACATTTGAATTGACTTGACTTGTGGGGTTTTAGTAATCAGTGCTTCAATTATTGGCACCCGTGGTTAAGATGAGTTAAAACCCTTAAAATAAATTCAGTTTTTATTGCAGAAGCATACTCTCACTCTGAAAATTGTAGAAAAATGTAATCTTCAACTCAAGTGAATTTTAAGGGGGGAAAAAAAATCCCTTACTAAGAAATAATTATTTTTCATAAGGTCACCTGTTCCACAATTATTGGCACCCCTAACATTTCCTAGGAAATAAATGTAATTGAAGTATTTCTGTAATTTCTACAGTAGTTTCCAAACTTGATCAGAGTATCTAGGAACATTTAATTACTAATTCAACACGTCCCGTTTCCCTGGGGTATAAATATGACGTGACACAGAGGCCATTACTCTTATCCACTCTTCAACGAAGGAAAGACAAAGGAACACACCATTCAAGTAAGGCAGATGTGTGTCGACCTTCACAAGTCAGGCAATGGCGACAAGAAAATAGCCACTCGCCTGCATCTGCCCATATCTACTGTCAGAGGAATCATTGAGAAGTTTAAAACAAATGGAACAGTGGTAAACAAGCCTGGACGAGGACGCAAGGTTATTTTGTCACCAAGCACAGTGAGGAGGATGTTAAGAGAAATAAAAAGTTCTCCAAAGCTCACTATTAAAAAATTGCAACAAATGGTAGCATCTTGGGGTCACAAAGTCACCATAACAACCATCAGGTGCTATCTACATTCCAACCAGCTGTTTGGGAGGCATGCACAGAAAAAACCTTTTCTTACTCTCAATCATAAACGCAAACATCTGGAGTCCGCTAAGCAGTACTGGGAGTTCAACTGGTACCATGTGCTTTGGTCAGATGAGGCCAAAAAAGAGCTTTTTGGCAACAAACAGTCTAAGTGGGTCTGGCGGAACACAAAAGATGAGTATGCAGAAAATAACCTCATGCCCACTGTGAAGTATGGGGGAGGATCTGTGATGCTGTGGGCCTGCTTCTCTTCCAGAGGCCCTGGGAACCTTGTTAGGGTGCATGGCATCATGAATGCTTTGAAATACCAGGACATTTTAAATCAAAATCTGGTGGCCTCTGCCCGAAAGCTGAAGATGGGTCGTCACCGGGTTTTTGAGCAAGATAATGACCCTAAACATGTGGCCAAATCTACACAGAAATGGTTCACCACACACAGAATCAAGCTCCTCCCATGGCCATCTCAGTCCCCAGACCTCAACCCCATTGAAAACCTGTGGAGTGAGCTGAAGAGGAGAGTGCTTTGCTGGCAAAAGGGGGTTGAACAAAGTACTAACATCAGGGGTGATAATAAATGTGGCACACATGACTTGATGTAAAATAATTATTAATTAGTGTGGGATTTTTACCCCACTGAATAAATACGCTTGAATTAAAGGTTGGATTTTCCTCTTTTTTTCATTCTGGTCCTATATTATGAAAAAAAAAAAAAGAATTTATTAGAAGCTAAATAACACATCTTAACCAGGGGTGCCAATAATTATTGAGGGCTGAGAGTGTGTGTGTGTGTGTGTGTGTGTGTGTGTGTGTGTATATATATATATATTTATTAGGCTAGGCACGGTCCTGGGGAAAAAACCGAACCGAACGATACGCCTGTTGCGGTGCAATACGCATGTAGACTTCGGTTTGCAAAAAAAAAAAATTAAGGCAAATGCCCGTATGAAACCACGTGGTTGTCTTTAACGCGAAAGAATTAAAGCGACAGCGGAGTGTGGACGACAAGTGCAAATATGGCAAGTGACAGTGGAGAAGACATCTCGTACATTGAGGATGCCCCTGCGTCATTCAAATCAGGTGTGTGGGAACATTTTGGTTTTCCCATTACATACGATGACGCCGGCAAAAAAATCAATTGACAAAATCGTCACAGTATGCAAGCATTGTAAAGCACGAATGCCGTACAATCGTGGGAATACTTCAAATATGCCACAACATGGCAGCAAACGCTCCTGACACTTTGTATAAATACTGTAGTAAATAAAAAAACAAGCTGGTGAAATCATCCATGTCTTACTTTTTGCTGTTTCAAAATACTACCTGGCTTTTCATCAGAGATTTTTCATAAAATATGCTTATGTCAACTCAAACTTAGTTTGTGCATGACTATTTCATTCTAACTATAATTTTAACCTCTCTTAAATGCTTAAAAACTATGGTAACTTAAGGTAAATAGTATATGCCCAAATATAGAGTACTTAAAAAAAACAAAAAACCGCAATACGCACCGAACTGCAGACCTCAAACCGCAATACGTACCGAACAGCCACTTTTGTGAACCGTGACACCCCTAATATATTTATATATCAGCCACAGGAGGAGGCTCACAGTCACAACCCGTCTCATGAATAACAAAAGGTCGCAAGTGACATTCCTGATGAAACCTGTTTTTCTGCACCACAAATTACTACAGTGGCTGTTGTACTTCGTGGTGCAGAAAAACAGGTTTCATCAGGAAATGTCACTTGCGACCTTTTGTTATTCATGGGATGAAGTATCAACTGCAAATGAGCGCATCGCTGGCATAATTAGGGAGACCTCTCTGTCAGGAATTATACCTGACAGAGACAGCGATATGCCTCCTCTTTTATTATTTTATTATCATCATTCAACGTGTAGAAAGAACGTGTAATTTATGAGGTCACTTCACAGAGATAATTCACAATCATGAACCTAATCTGGATCTTAAACCTGCCAATTGCCAACTAATTTAACTAAATGTGTTATATTTTCAATCGTTTGTCATGTTTAGGCTATATCACCTGTTTCAAAGGCATCTGCGTATTGTGAACATAACAGAGCACAATATGAATTAGAATGGTAATTTCCAATAGTGAAAAGCATTATTTATGTACATTCTTAAATTTACACAAGCACTACGCGTGGTAAGCAGCATATGTAGATTTTGTAAGTAGCTACAAAGAGATCGAAGCTACTAAAATACTGATGAATGCTGAGATGCACGTACATTTCCGTCTGCGAAGAGTTTACATAAAATTTGTTCTGCTCACGTGTCATGAATGAGACCCATTGTCTCCATGTGCTGTGAGTTATAGCTGCAGTGAGAAGATGAGTTTAACTGGAAGCTCTGTGTCCATGTGCTGTGAGTAAGAGCTGCAGTAAGAGGATGAGTTTAACTGGAAGCTCTGTCTCCATGTGCTGTGAGTTATAGCTGCAGTAAGAGGATGAGTTTAACTGGAAGCTCTATCTCCATGTGCTGTGAGTTATAGCTGCAGTAAGAGGATGAGTTTAACTGGAAGCTCTGTCTCCATGTGCTGTGAGTTAGAGCTGCAGTAAGAGGATGAGTTTAACTGGAAGCTCTTTCTCCATGTGCTGTGAGTTAGAGCTGCAGTAAGAGGATGAGTTTAACTGGAAGCTCTGTCTCCACGTGCTGTAAGAGCAGCAGTAAGAGGATGAGTTTAACTGGAAGCTCTGTCTCGACGGTTTTTTCATAGGCTACAGATACAAAGAGCAGGATCACCTGGACCGACCTGTCTGTCTATGAAGAGTGGTCAGTCAATGCCAAAACGGATTGACTTCCGAGGAGAGGTCACAGGTGATCAAAGGTAATGTAATGAATTACACACCAGACCTACAAAAGTAATTACAAAAATTTATTGAATTGAATACTTTATTTTGATTTAACTGGAAGCTCAGTCTCCATGTGCTGTGAGTAAGAGCTGCAGTGAGAAGATGAGTTTAACTGCAAGCTCTGTCTCAACGGTTTTTTCATAGGATACAGATACAAAGAGCAGGATCACCTGGACCGACTTGTCTGTCTATGAAGAGTGGTCAGTCAATGCCAAAACGGATTGACTTCCGAGGAGAGGTCACAGGTGATCAAAGGTAATCTAATGAATTACACACCAGACCTACAAAAGTAATTACAAAAATGTATTGAATTGAATACTTTATTTTTATTTAACTGGAAGCTCTGTCTCCATGTGCTGTGTTTGAGCTGCAGTAAGAGGGCCAGTTGAACTGGTAGCTCTGTCTCCATGTGCTTTTAGTTAGAGCTGCAGTAAGTGTATGAGTTTTATTTGAAGTTCTGTCTCCATGTGTCACAAGGAAGTGTTGGTGTTTGTGGATGTTTAGCTGGAAGCTGTTTCTTTTCCACAGGATCCAGCAGTCATTTGGGTCCTGCTCTTTAGAAGAGGAGAGTTCAGAGACATATTTCCCAAAAAAGGCAAGATCTAATTTTTGTAACATCATAATTCAGCATAATTAATTGAAGAATTATATGATGTATATTAATGTACTGCTGTCTGTACTCACAAGAATAAGGCAAGAATACATGTCTTTCTCAGAACTCACCCCAGTTTAATATCTCAGCACAGTGAGGTGCCTTAAAGAGGAACATTAGTGATGTCACCCTGTCAAGCTTCCTTCAGGCAGTTCACTTAAGCTTGACAAGAATAAAGGCCTTAAACTAATTATAAATCACGTCCAAAATTATCGATATAGCTACTTTAACTGAAAATACAGGCAAATTCTACCTCATCCACTCCATGACCAAAACCTATAAACTCTATCAACGTAGCAACATTATACACCAGCTTCATGGAAATTTGCTATTCTGAACAAGTATGCCAACAGCATTAATAAACAAACTAGCACTCTGCCCGTGGCGATCCACGGGTTCTATTTTATGTAACTTTGTGCAGTATTATGATGTCATCACATGCACCTCTATGATCTTATCACGTTGCTTTGCTGTTTCCATGAAACATCAAGGTGGCTGTAACGCGACCGATGTTTTTATAGTAACTCAATTTAAGTAACTATCAAGGGGAATACGATGCACTGACATTCCGCGCTCAGTGGAACAGGAAATCGCCTGCAAGACGGAGCATAACAGCGTCGCTCACGTTATGCCTCAGATTACGCGTTACTTTCTCTTGCGGCCTGGCATCGGTTTTTTGGGATTCAGGACTCCTGTGGATGAATTGGCTTGGGTTCAAAAGGGGGAATCCCCAGGAGAGGGGGATACTGGGGGATTCCCCCTGTATGTCTATGTTATAATAACGTCGCTCACGTTATGCTGTAGATACGTGCCTGGCGGAGTCTAGCACTGATTGGTCTTAAACAGTCGCCTGCAAGACGGAGCCAAACCGCGTCGCTCCCGCTATGCTGCAGATATGCGCCCGGTGGAATATAGCACTGATACGCACCCGGCAGAGTCCAGCACTGATTGGCTGGACACAGTCGCCTGCAAGACCGGGCCAAAAAGCGTCGTTCCTGCTATGCTGTGTATATGCGCCCGGTGGAATCTAGCATGGAGTGGCCAGACACACACACACACACACACACACACACACACAGAGGCCTCGGCTATTATAATATATATTATACCATGAAAGGCTCAAATGTTCCACTCGGTCGTTATCTACTCTTCTGGTAAAGTTTGTCAAGGACGCACACTGCTCCCACCGCTTAAAAGTCCAGTCCTAAACTCCATTTGGTGATGTCCCTTGTGCTTTGCTCATCCACCATGCACTGCCCTACCTCATGCACTCATTGTCGCAGTTCTACTTATCGCCACACGGGGGTATCGACGCAACAACTAACAGCCTTTCCAACAAGAACTGCATCATTTCGATGTGCCTGAGACATAAGCTGAACTTGGAATACTTTATATTCAACCTCAGACCTCTTTTTCATTAAAAAAAAAAAAAAACCTGCGGTATTACCCAAAGAGAATTGTACAAAAGAGATTTTCCACTGCTTGAAGGAAATTGATTTTTTTTTCTGTCTTTACCCCTCTGCCAAATTTGGCCTCAGGTCACAGGTCTGTCCGTAGGTCCATGAACAAGGACCAAACTGGGCATAAAGTCCCGTAATGTAGTGAGCCATAAATTATCTAAAATGAGCTATGTATGACTATATTTTACAGAGTTACGACCCTTCTCTACGCCCATGAACTCAATAAGTGGAAAACTGCTTCACTGACTGGGACCAGACTCCTTTTATGGAATCATATTACTGTGAAACAAAAACCAATCGACATTCAGTGTTGTAGGACAATTTTTGTATTTTCATGTTTATAAAGGGATTTTCCTTTTTGATATATTCTCAATGTAGCACAAGCAGGTTTCTCACTGTTCCAGTTCAGCTGGTGGCTGGCTATTGGCTGAGGGAGTCCTATTTGAGAACATCATTGTAGTTCCTCTCTATGGCACTTGGGGGTGCTATGAATCAAGATTACTTTGTGCTCATATTGCATGGGTCCTACTTTTTGGTGAATATCAGAATTCTTGAGTCAAAGTTTTAGGCAGTTCTTTGGAGTCATTTTGAAAAGCTTAGTACACACAGCCCAAATTTATTCTGCTGGTGCCAAACATTAGTAACAGTGTAGGGCTTCAACAAGACATGGAAATCAGCATTAAGTTCTACTCGTTTATTGAATGTAATGTGCAGAGCAAATCTGTTATTGTGATGAAACGTATGATTTATCATTAGCAGAAATATTACGAAAGCTGCTCTTCAAATATGAGCATTTGTCACTGCAACATGTTTTCTGTCTGGAAGAATCTGTCTCTGTTCTGGCTGTAATGAACACATGAAGCATCATGCAATCATCATGGAGAATTTACTTCAGTGTTTATTCATGACCTTCATGTGTTTAACCCTTTCTGATAGATCTCTCCTTTTGATTTGTTATTTCAGTCTCTCCTGCGCTCTCTGATGAAGCTGAAGAAGGATGGAAAATTGAAGCTGTTTCAGACCCATCTGAGTCAGGATTACCCTGAGTGCTTTAAGGGTCTGTCTGCAGATACATCTGTCCTGGATGAGTTTATAAAGATGAAGGAATTGTGCAAGAGTGATCATGATTACCCAGAATGCAGTGAGAGAGGGCAGGTGGATCCTGAGGTCCTGTACATCGTTGAGAAGATGCTGGAGGCCTGTGGCAGTGAGGCGTCTCTGAAGATCACTCTCCACATCCTGAGGAACATGGAGCTGAAGGATCTCGCCGACTCACTGGAGAGAGATGAGCAGCACAGTAAGACGATTCAAATGATAAATTACTGTTTCTGAAAAGTAATGATTCCCACTGAACTCAAGACTAAACAGAACTAAAGCTACTGACTAAATGTTCGGTCCGTGTTTTCGAGATGAGTCCTGATGCATGGTCTCCAGTGGTGACAGTGGGATGTCCTCGGAGGGTCAATAGAGAAGCTGTGTTTTCTGTTTTGGTGAATTTGTGTGCAACTTAGAAAATCGTCCAGTGCAGAGCTGTGAAAAAGTTTTGCCCCTTCTCGATTTCTTCTACTTCACTTATTTGTCTCTCTGAATTGTTTAAGATCGTCAAACTAATTAGACAAAGATAACGCACGTCACACAAAATACAGTTTCTTAAATGATTATTTCATTTATTGAAGGAAAAAACTTATCCTATCTTACCTGGCCTTTTGTGGAAGGTAATTGCCCCCTTGGGGAAAAAATTAAACAATCAAACAAATGTAATTAATAATAGGGCCAATTTCACCCGATGCATCCAAGCATGATTAGTAGCAGCCCATTTGAATCGAAACATCACTGAAATACAACCTGTCTGGCACTGTGAAATAGGCAAATGCAGCACATGATGCCACAATCTAAAGGAGAAAGTGGAGAAACAGAGTTGTTGACATTAATCAGTCTAGACAAAGTTATGACTCCATTTCTGTATTGGTACTGGGTAGAAGAAGGTTCCTTTGGAAAATTGGTGTGCTGGGACATCCAATATGGCCGCCACATCTTGAAACCAGTTTCTGTCGATTTCAAGACAAATCACTGTATGGATCAACTTCTTTTTTGTGCATGTGCATTAATAGTGGATAGAGGAAGGTTTCTTTCAAAAATTTGTGCGCTGCGACATCCACTATGACTGCTGCGACAGCCATCTTGAAATCGGTTTCTGTCGTTTACATCAACTACAAGGCAAACCACTGTACAGATCAAAATCTTTGTGCATTGCTGGTGGGTACAGGAAGGTTCCTCTTGAAAATTGGTGCGCTGCGATATCCAATATAGCCGTACAGGCGGGGTCATATGCTGCTTTGCGTTCCTCTTGTTTTATAATTATTTTTCACCTTCAATTAAGGAAATCATCATTTTAAAGCTGCATTTTGTGTTTACTCATGTTGTTTTTGTCTTATTTTAAAATTTGTGGGATGATCTGAAAAATTGTTACATTACAAACAAGCAAAAAAAAAAGGAAGACACTGGGAAGAGGGCAAATACTTTTTCACAGCACTGTATGTGGTGCGAGTCTGAGCTTCCTCCTGTATGCAGTGCGAGGTCTATGTTCTCCAAAGACATTTTTTACGCTGGCAGTAAGAGTCATTTTAGGAGAATTAGTTTGCAAAAGATCATTGCGAATGTTTCTTTCTGTTTCGGTTGTCAACGAGCAGAAAATTGTACATACCCCAATTCCAATGAAGTTGGGACGTTGTGTAAAAGGTGAATAAAAACAAAATTTAAATTTTCAACCTATTTTCAATTGATTACACTGCAAAGAGAAGATATTTCATGTTCAAACTGATAAACTTTATTGCCATTTTGGAAATATTCACCCATTTTGAATTTGATGCCTGCAACAAGTTCCAAAAAAGCTGGGAGAGGGGCATGTTTACCACTGTGTTACATCACCTATCCTCTTAACAATACTCAATAAGCATTTGGGAACTGAGGACACTAATTACAGAAGCTTTTGTTGGTAGAATTCTTTCCCATTCTTGCTTGATGTACGACTTCAGTTGCTCAGCAGTCCGGGGTCTCAATTGCATGTTGCGCTTCATAATGCGTCACACATTTTAAATGGGAGATAGGTCTTGACTGCAGGCTGGCCAGTCTATTACCCGCATTCTTTTACTACGAAGCCACGCTGTTGTAACACGTGCAGAATGTGGCTTGGTATTGTCTTGCTGAAATAAGTAGGGATGTCCCTGAAAAAGACGTTGCTTAGATGGCAGCATATGTTGCTCCAAAACCTGCATGTACCTTTCAGCATTAATGTTGCCTTCGCAGATGTACAAGTTATCCATGCCATGGGCACTAACACATCCCCATACCATCATAGATGCTAGCTTTTGAACTTTGCATTGATACCAATGTGGATGGTCCTTTTCTACTTTAGCCTAAAGGACATGACGTCCATAATTTCCTAAAACAATTTGAAATGAAATCATTAGGCTACCGCACACTTTTCCACGCTGCATCAGTCCATCTCAGATGAGCTTGGGCCCAGAGAAGCTGCCGGCGTCTCTGAGTGTTGTTGATGGCTTTCGCTTTGCATGATAGAGTTTTAACTTGCACTTGTAGATGTAGCAATGAACTGTGTAAACTGAAAATGGTTTTCTGAAGTGCTCCTGAGCCCACATGGCGATATCCTTTACTGTGCCACCTGAGGAACCGAGGGTTACAGGCATTCAATGTTGGTTTTCGGCCTTGCCGGTTATGTGTAGAGATTGGTCAGGATTCTCTATCTTTTGATGATATTATGGACTGTAGATGATTTAATCCCTAAATTCCTAACAATTGCATGTTGATAAACGTTGTTCTTGAACTGTTGGAATATTTGCTCACACAGTTGTTCACAAAGTGGTGAACCTCGCTCCATCCTTGCTTGTGAATGACTGAGCCTTTCAGGGGTGTTCCTTATGTGCAAAATGGGCCAAGAGTTCGATGTTGTAATGTTTACCGAGTCTTGCCAATCCTCGGTGGTCATTGGGCCCCTGGGGGAGGTGTGCAACCTGTGGGAGCCCCGCGGCAGGGATCATAGGAAGAGATATAACCTCAGGGGCACAGGAGTCACTCTAAAGCAGGAATTCGGTTTCACACCGTTAATTATAGCAGTAAGCATATCGATTACAATGGGCTTCGTAAAGTTGTCTTCTCCCACCAACCTGGAAATCAACCTGGAAACGACTTCTGTTCGTCTGTCTTTCTCCTCACCTTTCGGAACCCCGACAATCTTTATGTTGTTGCGCCTGGATCTCCCCTCAAGATCCAACAACTTAGCCCGCAGTCTATTTTCTTCCCACAGCTCAGAAACATAAGTTTCAACTGCAATATTTCAGATCCGTCCAGTACTTTCGGAGATATAGGCCAATTAAATTCCATGACCTTGAATTTGACCTTTCAAACTCATCTGAGGTCAAAGGTCAGGGTGCCGAACTGAAGGCCATATATGACTTCCTATTTAACGTTAATAGTAAGTATGATCATATATCTTACAGTTTTAAAGATATAGCCCATCAAAAAATTTCCCTCCTATAAGGCTACAGAAAACAGACAACAGATGACAGACTACGCTGGACGCAAAGCCATGACAATAGCAAGCTAAAAATGTATTGCATATTGGCTATATTTATGTAATGGATGTGATATTGTAACGATGGGAATTATCTGATGAAATGTAAAAAATCCTAAACTTTCCCTGACTTCAATCTCTCATTCATAGAATTTTTCAGCAGCATAGTGAATTGTTAGATGGCTCCTCATTTAATTATTGGTTGCTGTCTTTAGCATTAAAACGAATACATCCTAAGAGGAAGAGATCTGGTTTATCAAACCATACTGACGTGTAAATTTTTTTAATTGCAGTAAATCACGAAAAAAAAATGCAAATCTGTGCCATTTAATGAACTACATGTTTTCTTCAAAAGACAAGCCATCATTTCCGTGCATAGGAAAACACCGGACAACTTTGAGATGCAATGGATAATAATGCTATCAAAAATGAACAAGTTAGTCATTCAACCAATTCATCAGCAACTGAGCATGATTGGTAGCTCATTAAACAAAGGTAAACTGTGGCAGGTGGCGTGAAATTCATTTATTGCTCAATTGAATCTGCTCAATTTATTCATCCACGCTTTCTTTGGTAGACAGTGGTTTCAGTTTTACCCACTGAAGCGCAGTTTTACTTACATCCACGGCCGGGTGGCAGTAACGTTATATTCTTACAACAAATGTGCAAATACAATGCATTGTGGCCAATATACACCTCTGGAGTGACCATTGTTGTTGACTTGCTCCCTCAGCGCTGCGAGGGTCGATCTCCCCGAGTTCATTTCTGTTTTTCACACAACTAGAATGACACCAAAGATGGCGCGGGCAAGTGCGAAGGGGAAGTCAGCAAGGGCATATAAAATGACTATTGAAATGCAGCCCATGAGAAAACAGGAAAAAAACACTGAATGTAAGGGACTACAACTATACTGATACAATAGAATATCTGACATCATTATCCAACACTGACAACACTGATTGATTCAGCTCAGAGCCAGAAATTCTTTGAAATCTGGTACTATCGTCTGTAAGTGAGGAACATGGAACAATAGGAACAGGAGTCTCATAAAAGATAATGGTGGAATGTAACCTCAAAACAGGTGATGTCATGAAATTGGTGAATATTCCAGTGTCATTTGTGTCAATTAATTTAATTTTATCCTGGAACATAATGGATAGAAACATGGAAACATGAGACACTAATCAGTTTCCATAAAACTTTGCATTTGGGATGATGCTACAGACACTTATAAACTGAAAAGTCTTTAGAGTTTGGGAAAATGTGCAGATTGATAGTCTGCTTTGAGTTTTGTAAAATTACCTCAAACTTATGAAATTAATTCCAGAGTGATATATCGACGGTTTGGAGCGCAGTGGTTATATGTCCATTTCAGAGGTTTTGAGAAAAATTGATGTTTAGGTTTCATTCAATTAGGCATATTATTTACATAAGTTTTATTTCAGTCAATCTTTTACTGCATGGTTCAGAAGTTAACTGAACATGTAAGTTTTCATAAGTGTGGTACTGCGACATCATGGCCAAAATTGCCAAAATGGACGTCACCTCCGTGCGCCAACAATTCTAGCACTTGATGTGACATAACACAATGGTGATGGATTGAAGTTAAGTTTGTTTGCAAAGGAAAACAGATGATTCTGTAATACTATTCATGTTTAATCATCAAAATATCAATGCTCAATTCATATAAGCAGATTTTGTTGGACTTACCACAAAATGAAAACGCGAATTCTGTTTAAAACTGAGGCGCATGGACATACAACCCCAATGCCGAAATAGTTGAGACGAAGTGTAAATTTTGAATAAAATCAAAATGCAATGACTTTCAGTTCAAATGAGCCAATATGTTATTTACAATAGAACATAGATAACATTTCAAATGTTGAAAGTGAAACATTTTACATTTTTATCCATAAAATGAGTTTATTTCAAATTTTCTGGCTGCAACAGGTCTCAAAAACGTTGGGACACAGGCAATAAAGGGCTGAAAAAGCAATTAATACATAAGAGAATCAGCTGAAAGAACATTTAGCAAGTAATTAAGTTAACTGGCATCAGGTGTGTAACATGATTGGCTATAAAAGGGATGTCTTGGAGAGGCTGAGTCTCTCAGAAGTAAAGATGGCCAGAGGCTCTCCAACCTGTGAAGACTTGGGTAAAAAAAATTGTGGAATACTTTAAAAACAATGTTCCTCAACGTCAAATTGCAAAGGCTTTGAAGGTCTCATCATTGACAGTACATAACATCATGAAAAGATTCAGAGAAACTGGAAATATCTCTGTGCGTCAGGGACAAGGCTGAAGACCTTTACTGGATGCCCATGATCTTCGGGCCCTCACACGCCACTGCATCACTCACCAGCATGATTCTGTCATTGACATTACTAAATGGGCCCAGGAATACTTCAAGAAACCACTGTCTGTAAACACAGTCCTCCGTGCCATCCACAGATGCCACCTAAAACTGGATCATGCAAAAAGGAAGCCATTGTTGAGCACGATCCAGAAGTGCTGCCGTGTTCTGTGTGTCATGGTTCTAGATGTTTTGTGTGTGGGTTTTGGGTATTTTTAACTGTTCTATTACCAGTATATGGAAATTGGCTCATGTTTCTCCTTAATTTAAGAGGGGTGATCCCAGTTCTGTAAACAGCTATTGGCCCAACTCAAAATTGCCATGCCTGGCTAAGATTTTACAATCTCTTGGGAGGCGCTGTCGAGCGATGAGCGGGTAGGACGCACTCACCGGTAGCTCCTGCAGATTTTAAGTTTACAACTCCATTTAAACAAAACCATAGGAAAGGCAACTAAGGGAAACAATTGAGATACAAACAAAATCCATCTGAGAGAATTATAGACTTTGGAAAATTCCCAAAAAGATTAATATAAAGGCAGAGGTGAACAAGGAAGCAGGCCCAAATTAATTTGTTACTTCAGTAACAAATCCCGGAGGGGCCGCCCTGAGAGCAGACAACAGTGACGTGCTGGAAGCAAAAGCATCGCTTCACTCTGAATCGACACTTGTCAAGTCGGAGATATGTAAAAAGATTAAGGCTGAGATTTCAGAGGTTACGACTACATTTAGAGGGGAGATAGCTGCACTGAAAGCCGAAAATGACACTGCAATATCAGTGCTTAAAGCCCAGATGGAGTCACAAAACCAAACTTTGAAACATTACTAACATTACTACATAACATTACTGTTATGCTTATGAGGACATAGTGCAGGAGGCAATTTCCACCAAAGATCTGACGTACCGGTGACAACAGATCCAAATTTTCAGAGACTTCCCACCTGAAGTGGTAAGACACCAAGCTGCATTCACCCCAGCCAGGAGGCTGCTACACGACAAACCCGGGGTCAGATTTGGACTTTTATATCCAGCGAAACTACAGGTGTCACACAACGGGTCAGAGAGGTTCTTCACGGATCCGGAAGAGGCGCGACAGTATGCCAAACGTCATTTCGGACCTTCAGGTGGAAAATGACTAGGAAGACTCATCATAAGTGAACGCCAATTAATGTAGATTTTTATTCCTCTGGAGGAGAAACTGTGATTGAGGTCTCCACCGGGAGCCTCATACAGGTGAACGTAGATTGCAGATCTTGCCAAGGGTTATTGTTTACATGTAAGGTTAATGTGCACAGTTACTGTTCATAATGTGATTCATTTCAAAATGTAACAGCCTATTCTGTTCAAGGCTTGAAGTTTAGTTTACTGGCTGGGTTTTTGCTAATTTAATAACTGCGTTATAACTACTGTTTTTCTCTCTTGATGTCTTTGCTGGATGTTATGGGATGGGCAAATAAGTTTACATTTCAAGTTGAGTAGGAAATTACAACAGCAGTTATGTAAGTGGGAACACTCAGGGAGGGATTTAATAACTTGTCACCAAAATATTCGCTTATTCTTTTTGATATATGATTAAGGCCTTTTTCTTTAATTGATCCGACTACTATATTTTAACACTTATTGCCTTTAATTGTCCGATTAATATAACTACCAGTAATTTTGGTTTAGGGTATATCAGTATCTGTGGAGCTACACTTGACTGTGAAGATGACTGAGATTAAGAAATGGTGGACCAGTAGGTGGTTTGTAGTTTAGACTTCTGGGAAGGAGGGCTGGTCCCACTTCCGGAAGTTTAACTATAGGTGTGTTCAGAAGAACTTCAGTGTTTTTGTTTTTGCTTTTTGGTTCGACTTATTTGGGATGGGCAGGGAGGTTAGGGTGGGATGGGGTGTAGTGCTTCTTGGGTTGCATCAGGTATTGAAAAATGACACTGCATCCAAAATTACGGTTGGAAACTGATCTGTCTTTCCGCCGCAACATCTGCTGAGGTAGAGGGACACATGGAAACGGGGGGAAACTTAACTTTTTGCTCATGGAATGTGAACGGCATTAACAAGCTCATAAAAACGGGAAAGGTCTTGTCTCATCTGAAAGAGTTGCAAGTGGATGTGATCTTCTTGCAGGAGACGCATCCAAAAAATGATGCTCATGGGAAAATTAGAGCCAAATGGATAAATCAAGTTTACCATTCCAAGTTTTCAGCAAAGGCTAGAGGAGTGGCTATCATATTTCACAAAAATGTTCACTTTTTACACAAATCTACGATTGCAGTCAAAGAGGGGAGATATATTTTGGTCACAGGTGAGATACAGTCCACGCCAATTACATTACTGAATATCTATGGAACAAACTGGGATGACTGAATTTTTTAGGAAGACCTTCAGCCTGATATTTCTGCTACTAATCTGATTATTGGGGGGGATTTTAATACAGTCCTGGACACTTATTTAGACAGATCATCAACTCAGAGAATAACATCATCTAACGCTTCTAAATCTTTGAATACATGTATCAACAATACTAACTTATTTGATGTGTGGAGGATGTTAAATGCGACAGGTAGAGAGTATACATTTCATTCTCGGGTTCATAATGTATATATTAGAATTGATTATTTCCTGTTGGATGGTAAACTTATGTCTGGAGGTAATGTCAAGTATCACAACATTATCATCTCTGACCATTGTCCTGTTTCTGTTTCGCTGTGGCTGCTTGGGGTAATAGAAACTTATACACTGTAGATCCTGGAGGTTTGATCCCCAGTTGTTGATAGGGAAACTTTTTTGTGAATATTTGGAGGCTCAAATAAAGTTGTTTTGTGAGACAAATGATAAAGATGATGTATCGTCAATTCTGTTGTGGGAGACTTTTAAAGCGTATTTGAGAGGATGGGTTATATCCCTTCAATCCTCGAAGAAAAGTGACAACTTAAAACGAGCACAGTTAGAAGAACAAATATGAAAATTAGATGCAGAAAAGGCCTCTTGGCCGTCTATGGAGACGCATAATAAAATTTCAGCCCTTAAATATCAGCTCAATCAGATACTTTCTGAAAAAATTTCAAAAAGCGTTTACATTCACTAAGCAGACCTATTTCGTATTTGTGGATAAGCCATTCAAACTACTGGCAAGACAGCTGCAGAAAAGGGAAGGAGATTCACACAATAAAATCATACTCAGATGCTCCTCTTACTTCATACACTGTAAGGATATTAATAATACATTTCGTCAATTTTACGAAAAATTGTACACCTCCCAAGCAAGTGCACCTGTGGCTATAGAATAGAATAGAATAGAATAGAATTTTTATTTCAGACATTTCAGTCCATATACACTATACATATAAAAAGACTAACACATACAAATATATCTATAACAAGACTACAGCAAAAGATGAAAAATAAAAATAATAATAATACTAAGTGTAAATATACTAAGTGTACATTACACATATAAAATGCTTTGCCACTGCTGCCGTAGTCTCGAGTTTAAGAAAACGCAATTAAAAATGGATTGCACAAGGGAATTGTTGCAGGTACAAACTCTCAATTTAAAAACAGAGGTGAATATTCTCCTCAATTCCCCAAAAGAGTTCACAGAATGAGAAACAAACATACTACTAGCACTGCAATGACTAGGTAGGGAAAGAATGCAACGAAAAGTATTATTGTAGGCTATAGTCAATTTACGCAAAGTGGCCTGTTTATAATTGCACCATAGCGGCGCACCATAAATACTGCTGCAAAAGGAACGGAATAATTGGATTTTAACCTCGTCACTACAAAGACTAAAATTTCTAATGAGTTGGCTACTTCTCATATAGAAAGAGCGCAACTGTCTAGTCATATCCAAATCATCTGTCCAAGATTCACACATGTGGACTCCCAAATATTTATATCTATCAACAAAAAGTAGCTGCTCACCATACAGAGTAACACAAGGAACTTGAAGTTATTTCATTTTACTTGACAAAACAGACATACACACAGTCTTTTTACAATTACATTCAATATCATTTTAATCACCAAAATGCTGGCAAACTGTCACAAGACGTTGCAACCCTTTAATAGAAGGAGCAATCAGTACAAGATCATCAGCATAAGCAAGATGGTTTACACATTCACTGCCAATTGTACATCCTACTTGTAACTTGCTTAGTAACAGGGTTAGGTCATCAATATAACAAGTAGAGAGTTTGGGAGAAAGAATAGCACGCTGCCGTACACCATTCTCAATAGAAGAAGGCTCAGACAATTCTGAACCCCAGCGTATCTGACCTTTCTGAGTGCCATACCATGCTACTAATAACCTAACAATAATTAAAGGCACACCTTTTTGTATCAGTTTATGGAATAATGTCCAATGATTAACCCTATCAAAAGCTTTCTTTGCATCCATAAAACATAAAAAGTCTTGACTACTATGAGACCTATAGTAGTTCCCAGTTTCTTTTAGCGAATATATACACAAATCAGTAGAGTGACCACTTTTAAATCCGAATTGGGAGCCAGAGGTCTCAAGAAATTTAGCACATCTATTGAGTAACAAAATCTCCAGCACCTTGGAAACAGTGGTGGTCAGAGCTATAGGCCTGTAATTATTGTTATCCATTAGATCACCAGATTTGTTTTTAAGCACAGGTACAAGTATTGTATCTTTCAAGGAGCTAGGTAAAAAGCTATGTATCAGAAAGAGATTAAAACAAAAAGATAGCATGATTATCAACCGATAACCACCATATTTCAAATTTTCAGAGCGGATATTGTCAATACCACAAGATTTACCACTTTTCAGGCTCCTAATTCCTTCAGATACCTCTTCAACAGTTATTAATTCACAGTCTAGAGTTACATTGTTCACAGTCTCTATTACACTACTTTTAAATCTGGGAGATTTAACTGAAGTAAACAGGTTTTGGTAGTACTCTCTCCACATGTTAGCAATCTCCACAGGACCAATTGCACCCCCAACACTATCAGACAAAGGAATAGATTTACAGGATTTTCTGTCCACTTCCTTCCAAAAAGAGACATAATCTTTTTGTAAGACATGCATAGCAAGATTATCAGCACTTATTTGCTCTTCATATTTTCTACATGCACGTAAAGCACGTTTAAACCTAGCCCGAGATACCGTCATGTTATCATATACTTCGCCATATCGAGGTTTTCCAGCAGCAGACCACAATTTAAACGTCAACCTCGCCTCATCACGATATTCCCGCACAACCTCATTCCACCCAGTTACACTGAGATTATGTTTATTGGGTACTTTACTTTGAGGTATATTATAATAGGCTGCTTGATCCAAGCAATTAATAACATTATTATAGAACTCATCAATAGCACAGAAGTGATCAGTATTACAACACTGAAGATCAGTACAATACAACGCATCATGTGGTAATGTTGTCACAGATAGTAGATCCTCGCATGCACTTGTATATGCAGCTATATCATGCTCACCTGCCTTATTCCAGTTGCTGCCATGAGACTGTGACTTATAAAAAAGAGCAGAAAGTTCACTAGAAACAGCGTAATTAAATTTTACCTCAACAGATAATGGAAAGTGGTCAGATGTCAAAATGTCATAATGAACAATAAAACATTTGATGCTGCTATGAGCAGTCTGATTACAAACACAATGATCTAACCATGACGTAGAGTTATGAGCTTCACTGTAAAATGTAAATGTGTTAGCAGGAAGCATTACCACATCAGAAATTATATAATGGTATTCTGAGCAAAAACTCCTAAGCTCATTTCCAAAAACTGATCGGGCACTTACATTAGCATTGAAGTCCCCCAACATCATTACACAAGAAGTGGGAGCTTCACTTAAGCAGGCATGTATATCACCCAGTAAAGACATGAAACGCTCAAAGTTTTGAGAATTAGGAGAGTGATCATCACATGGCATGTACACATTACATATAAAAAGATGTTGACTGCCATGCTTGACATTGATTGTCATTATCCTCTCATTAATGATGTCCACCTGAATACAACCAGCTAATTCCTTACACCACAAGACCGCGAGCCCACCGTAAGGCCTACCAACCATTAATCGTTCATCCGTCTTCATTGATGAGACACCATGCCCAAGAAAATTCTCATGCAAGTTATTAAGTAAGGGAAGCTCATCATCATACAGCCATGTTTCTTGACGGCATATAATTTGACTAGAGGAACACAGAGATACTATAGAACCCATTGATGATTTTATATCTTTACAGTTTAAACTTGTTACCCTTTGTAAGTCATTATCAATGATAAAAATAGAATTACTAAAAAGCAAAGCAATAATGAACTGCTAAACATACTTCCTTACTATTGCACCATAAGGCCATATAGTCGGAGTCAATAATTTATTAAGACATCTTTCATCAGCAAATAGTCTAAATGAAGAATACGAGTCATGCCTAGATTTCAATTTGACACACCTCAATTTCAATCCAGTCTTTTTAAAAACATATTCTGAAAGAGCATCAACAGTTGTATAAGGCCCAAGCCTGGATACAAACACACCATTACAGATATTATTACCATCTCGATTTCTGGGTATAGCTTTGATACACCCCTGGTTACAACCGCAACCAATGATAACAGGTGTTTGAGGTCTACGCGCATGACTAGATTTAGAACGGTTGGAAGAGAGATCATGTCCACCTCTCGTCTGTTTGTATTTTTTGTTGTAGACAACAAGATTGAAATTCTCAGTGGATTCTGAGGATCGAAGAGCATCTGCATAAGATATATGACCAGTTGCATTGGAAAAATCCAACACAGACTGGTCACTAGCAGCAGATCTGGTAGTATCAGACTGAGTCTGGTTTCTGTCAATTTGCTCCGCTGAGGTTGAAGAGGTAGGGACTGAGATGCAGACATCAATGACAGAAATAGCCTCTGAACTCCCACCAAATGTCGGTAAAGGCACATTAGTATCTGGTTCAGAGTGCTGACTGACATTAGGTCTATCCGAGATACCAACTAGCTGTCGCCTAACCTCCAATGCATGATCTGGAAAACTATGATTAGCAGAATTAATTGACGTAAAATTCACGTTAGCTGACCTTTCTGGCGAATTCACAACACAAACTGGCCCATAAGAGTGACTATCACTCACAGAATTTCTAGGTGAAAAAAGATAGTCAAGAGTCTCGTAACCATCAACACAAGTACCATCCGAAAGAGACTGAGATACACCTGATACGCCGTGTTCTGAAACATTGTTAGAGTCAATTATGCCAGACTGACAATGCTGACATAAATTCCTGATTTCAGATAAAACATTGACCGTGAGCTGTCGCTGCTCTTTCAACAGATGTAGTTCGGTTTTAAGTTCTTCAATATCTTGTATTACAGACGATCAATCAAAAAATTCCAAAGACAGAGGGGGAAGATTTGAAAGATCACGAACAACAAAATGAGGCAGAGCAGTTCCTAATTCATGACAACAAGTAATTATATCCGACACATCAGCAGTCTTTTTATTCGCCCCCTTACGCTGCTTAAATCTGGGAAGAGATTCGATATGAGAACATGAGTGATAAAGCAATCTTTTAGCGACCTCAATACGTTCTTTATCATAGAAGTCACTACAAAGTTTGACCAACACGTCATGCGCCAGTATATCAATTTTATTGGAAATAAAACATAAGAGTTCATTGACTATAAACCCATCGTCACTTGCTGACAATGTTCTCATGATCAACTTGGACGGAATTTTCAATCCCCGGCGCTTCCTTCGCCGATCGAGGATATACCAAGACGGGATCTGAAACCGGATTCTGGATTGTGAAAGACTTCCTTGGCAGACAAGTCGTTTCGCGGAGGCCAGAATAAAATATTTCACTTTTCCGTTGTGCCCTCTTTCCACTCGACTCCACGCAAAGGGGTTGCCTCCACGCTGCCTTGGACCTAGGCACACATTTGTAAGTCAGCAAAGTGAAAATTTCATTTTCCTTATAGCGACAAATCCAAAATCCACCAACGGCAAAGAACTCCGGTGAAATCCTAAATCCAGCAACAGCAAAGTAGGTGCTTGCTTTCAAATCCGAAATCCACGTTTTCCTGTTCTATAAAGAACAGGAAAACGGTCTGCAGCAGTTCCAGGCTCTCGAGAGGCGGAGAGCTATTAAATAGTTTTTAGATACATGTAATTTACCTACGCTGTCAGAGAAGGATCGGAGTTCCTTAGAGCTGAAAATCACGGGTGAGGAAATACAAGAAACAGTGAAATATTTAAAAAACGGTAAGAGTCCAGGGCCAGATGTATGGAAGCCCATTCCCGCCAGTAATAAAAAAAAAAATATCCCAAAGTTAAGTCATAATTATGAGATAGGAAGTCATAATTATGAGATAAAAAGTCGAAATTATGAGATACAAAGTCATAATTATGAGATAAGAAAGTCATAATTATGAGATTAAAAAGTCGAAATTATGAGATACAAAGTCATAATTATGAGATAAGAAAGTCGTAATTATGAGATAAAAAGTCGAAATTATGAGATACAAAGTCATAATTATGAGATAAGAAAGTCATAATTATGAGATTAAAAAGTCGAAATTATGAGATACAAAGTCATAATTATGAGATAAGAAAGTCGTAATTATGAGATAAAAAGTCGAAATTATGAGATAGGAAGTCATAATTATGAGATTAAAAGTCGAAATTATGAGATACTTTCACTCAACAGCTCTTAGGCATTTCCTGCTCAGTTTGACACCAAGATGGATTGTGAGTTCATCGAAGTCTAACGTTACTTTCTTCTACTCAGGAGATGTCATGATTGGAGGGATATTGGCACTGCTCTCACCTTGCCTTGAAGCGCTTTATATCTCCAAACTCAAGCCCATTTAGGTTTCCTAATAACCAACTAAGTGTTAATGTGTTCTGTCGCGAGGTTCCATTTCCTCTCAGCTTGCTTTATAGTTCATTGATATAATTATCTAGCATTTTCCGACCCACATTTATGGTGACATAAGACGTCGATGTCTTACGAAGCTTCTGAATTCCTGCAGCTCACAAAACGGAATATAGGGTATTCATTTCTGCGTCCGATCGGCTTGATACACCTAAGAAAACGTTTCTAATCAAAGTGACACTGTAGTTAACTCTTGGATAGGCTGTTTGCGAATCTTACCACCAGAGGTGCTGCTAACGGCAAATTGATTGATTTACTGATTGATTAGTGAGTGACTGATTCGCTGATCCATGATTAAAAATGCGGACTTATAAGGTGCGCGTGTTAAGGCTGCTTATGTAACAATAAAACGCTGTCTACAGCCAGTGACATGACCAAAACACTCAACTTATTTCTGAGAAAGAATCGGATGGTAAATTGAATTAATTTACTGAGCAAATCGGCTTCCAGTTAGCTGCGTTGCCATTAACCATTATGACACAGGGCCTACTGCTTTGTGTCAATGAAGAAGGTTGCAATGAAATTGCCTGGACGAATTTCTCGTTTCTCTCGTTCTTGTTTACTTGGATAATTGTTGTTCATACAATCTCATTTTCTGGCCTTCCTACTACATTCCCAGAGGCCGAACTGCTACTTGACTTTGCTACCTTGAATCTTCTTGGCATGACATGCATTATACATTCTCAATGATTTTAAATGCATGCCCTGCGTCGAACTTTCAGGATGCACCAATGTCCAATTTACGAAATTATTCTATCACCAACGCTTCGACGTAACAAGCATTGGTAATTCAATAAAGTAATTACCCGAAGCGATAATATTCTTATTTTCATCATTTTTTAGGGGTTTTTTTCATCCATACATCACTATGCAATCACTATCACAAGTCTGTTGTAAATGTTACCCTTCAGTGATCAGTCATTTCTTCATACTTTCTAAATAATCACAGGCTTACATATTGGTTGATTATTCATTAAATAAATTGTGTGATTATTGATTAAGCACTCTAAAACAGGGTCAGCTTGAAAGCAATTATGTGTTTAAGGGCCAAACACTCACAGCACCTCACTTGAAACTTCCCCTTGTTATGGCCCCAATTTGTTATTAGAATTTACTACACAACAGCAACAGCAAGGGATGACAGACACAGTTTTAAAAACCTCAACACATTTAATTAACAAACAAAGACTAAACTACTATTTACAACTACAGACCAAGATTGATTGGAAAACACAAAAAAACAGAAATATTTACAGTCCTTGTAGGTTTTCTGGTGATGTGCTGGGTGAGGAAAAGGCTCTTTTACAGGCAAAAATCCACAAAAGAAACTTCACAGGTCTTGAACAGAAATGACAGGTCTGGTCACGTGTATCCTTCTTCTTGCAATTTCTCCTTCTACTTTACTGTCTCAATTCTTTTCCTTATATACTCTTTTGCAGACCCCACCCACATTTAGACCTCTTTTTTTTTATTTTCAGAGACTTGCCCCAGACATGTCCAGGACATGTCTAAACATAATCCCAGTCTGAGTTTAACAAAAAAAAAAGGTAAATACTGCCATCCAGTGGCCTATATTCACATTACACCCTAAAGCCGTAAATTTAACATAATTACCGTCCATGCAATCTCATAGTAGCCTTCCTTGTTGACGCTAAGCTGTAGGTCTTATGTCATAATGGTTAATAGAAACGCAGCAAATTTGCTCAGTAAATTAATTCAGTTTATAATCCGATTCTAAGTCAGAAATTGGTTAAGTGTTTTGGTTTTGTCACTGATTGCATACCGTTTGATGAGCAGCCTTACGCGCACCTTAGCCAGAAAAACTGCGGCACAGGAAGAAGTGCGGTGATGATACTCGAGTGTCACTCACAAATCAATCACTCAATCAGTTTGTCGTTGGCACCACCTCAGGTGATAAGATTCGCGAGCAGTTTATCCAGGAGTTTACTATAGAGTCACGTAGATTAGAAACGTTTTCTAAGCGTATCAAGCCGATCGGACGCAGGCACAGAAATAAATATATTCCGTTTTGTGAGCTGCAGGAATTCTGATGCTTCGTAAGACATCGACGTTTTATGTCACCATAAATATGGTTCGGAAAATGCCAGATAATTATATCAATTAACTATAAAGCAAGCTGAGGGGAAATGGATACGGACTGAACCTCGCGACAGAACACATTAACACCTAGTTGGTAATTAGGAAACCTAAATGGGCTCGAGTTTGGAGATATAAAGGGCTTAAGGCGAGGTGAGAGCAGTGCCAATATCCCTCCGATGACATCTCCTGAGTAGAAGAAAGTTATAACGTTCGTCTTCGATGAACTCACAATCCATCTTGGTGTCAAACTTAGCAGGAAATGCCAATGACCTGTTTAGTGAAAGTATCTCATAATTTCGACTTTTTATCTCATAATTATGACATTCTTATCTCATAATTATGACTTTTTACCTCATAATTTCGACTTTTTATCTCATAATTATGACTTTCTTATCTCATAATTTCGACTTTTTATCTCATAATTTCGACTTTTTATCGCATAATTATGACTTTTTATCTCATAATTATGACTTATCTCATAATTATGACTTTTTATCTCATAATTTCGACTTTTTATCTCATAATTATGACTTTCGTATCTCATAATTTCGACTTTTTATCTCAATTTCGACTTTCTAATCTCATAATTTCGACTTTTTATCTCATAATTATGACTTTGTATCTCATAATTATGACTTTTTATTTCATAATTTTGACTTTCTTATCTCATAATTATGACTTAACTTGGGGATATTTTTTTTTTATTACTGGCGGGAATGAGCTTCCATACAGATGGGCTACGCAATGAGTTTTATAAAAAGTTCAGCAATATAATAACCCCACATTTACATAAAATGTAGAAGGCCTTTGAGATTGGCGCACTACCACCAACATTAAATGAAGCCACCATAACGCTTATTCCAAAGAAAGGGAAAGACTTACAGCAAGCAAGTTCATTTAGACAGTTATCTTAGTTAAATACCAACCAGAAAATACTGGCTAAATCTTTTGCAAGAAGACTGGGTCCCTATATGGCCAAATTGATACACCCTGATCAGACGGGATTTATCCCAAACAGGCATTCGTTTCATAATTTCAGGCGCCTCTTCAATATCATGTACTCCCCCAGAAATCCTAAGAAGGAATTGTTGATTTTGAGTTTAAATGCCAAAAAGGCTTTTAACTGTGTAGAGTGATCCTATAGTTATGCTGTACTAGGAAAATTTGAGTTTGGGTCAAGATTTATCTCATGGATTAAATTGCTTCACACAAACCCCAATGCTAGAATTCTTACCAACCGGACAGTTTCGGACACATTTAATTTACACAGGGGTACTAGACAGGGGTGCGCCCTCAGTCCATTGCTGTTTGCACTTGCGTTAGAGCCCCTAGCTGTGACTATTCGTGCAAGCAGTGAGATCCATAGTTATGACACGGGATACACTTCAAATAATATATCGCTGTATGCGGACGATATTTTGATCTACATAACGAGGCCACAGACTTTCGTGCCGGTTATATTGGTGACAATTTAACTATTTAGCTCCTTCTCGGGATATAGGATAAACTGGGGGAAGAGTGAGCTGATGCCGGTGCGTTGCAGAGACCGAGCTCTGCTTGAACAGCTACCATTCAAATTGGCTTTTGACAAATTCACATATTTGGGGTTAGAAGTAACAAAGAAATATAATTCCCTATATGAGGCTGATTTTGTGGCTATATTGAACAGGTTTAGGAATAAGCTTGAGTTCTGGAAAACACTCCCATTATCCTTCATAGGTAGAGTAAATGCGATTAAGATGGTCTCTCTCCCTCAATTGCTATACCTCTTTCAAAATCTGCCTATATACCTTACTAACACCTTTTTTTAAAAAAAAATTAGACTCTATAATTCTCTCATTTATATGGAACTATAAATCCCATAGGATCAGAAAGGGGCATTTGTGCAAACGCAAGATGAGGGGTGGGCTGGCCCTTCCGAATTTTAGGCATTATTACTGGGCGGCAAACGTTCATTGCATCTCATACTGGCTGGATGAGACTGCTGTGCTCCCTGGATGGCTAGACATGGAGTGGGAGGACTGTCTTCCCTACTCGATTGGGGCCATCTTAATGTCTCCCATTCACCTTAAAAAGTCATACTACAACTATAATCCAATTATTCATAGTACCATTTAGATCTGGAAACAAATGGCAAAATATTTCAGGCTTAGAGCTTTATCATTTACACTGCCAGTGTCAGCAAATCCGTCATTTATCCCTTCAACTATGGATGGAGCCTTTGATCATTGGAAAGAGTTTGGACTTTGTGGTGTTGGGGACTTATATATTCGGGGTGTGTTTGCATCTTTCCATCAGCTTCAGGAGAAATATGGACTGTCAAGGACAGTTTTTTTTTTAAGATACCTGCAGATCAGACATTTTGTGAAGTCCCATCTTGACAACTTTGAGACTGCAACACCAGATAAATTGGACCAGTGTCTCAGGGACTGTATAGTAGAAAAACATGCAATTTCATTTATATATAATGTGTTACAAGACCATGAAAGAACGAACATGGAGGGCATAAAAAAGGACTGGGTAAAGGAACTAGGGACAGAAATAACTGATAATATATGGGACAAGGGCCTGAAATATGTAACTATATGCTCCCTTAATGCCAGACACTGTTTGATACCGTTTTGCACAGGTTGCATTATTCAAAGGCGAGGTTACATAAAATTTTCCCAGATGTGTCACCAATTTGTGAAAAATGTAACCAAGCGGAGGCAGACTTACTACACAGTTATGCACTATGCCCTAAGCTACATGAATTCTGGATTGTAATATTTTCCTTCTATTCGCAGGTTTTTAAAGTTCAAATAAGACCGGATCCATTGTTGATTATACTGGGTACATCAGAACACTAAAAACCTAGGGAACAAACCGCTTCATCTACTGTCCTATGGCCTCCTTTGCGCAAAGAAACTTGTTCTTTTGCTCTGGAAGGGTAAAGAGGTACTGAATTTTAAAGTTTGGATTGCGGCACTGACTGATACCCCCCCCACCTGGAAAGGATTCGTTATATCCTTAATGATAAACTGGAGGAATCTGAAAAGATGTGGAATCAGATAATTTAATTTATGGGAAAGATGAGCGGTTAGTATTCTCTTTGTAAGCGGTTGTCTTTGGCACCTCTAAGTAGCACTGCACAGGGTTGGGGTGGGTTGGGTGGGCACTGTTTTGTTTATTTATTTATTTTGTATTTATTTCTATGATCATTGTTACTGTTTTCATCTGTCTTTTATGTTGTTGTTTATTGCTGTTTGTCAGTGGGTGTTATGTTTGTGAAGTCGGGCCATTTCCTGCTTTGTATTGTTTGTCTTTTGGTTTAATAATGAAAGAAGCAGGATATCCATTCCACAAAATTTGTACTATTGCTGTTCTTGTGCTTCATAATAAAATATTTGAAACAGATTTTAGAGTCTCTTGTAAAACAACAACTTTGCAATTTCTTAACTTCCAACAACATTTTAACGTCACAGCAATCTGGTTTCAGACCTGGACATAGCACCATTACAGCAGCTTCATTGGTTATAAATGATTTAGTAACAGCTGTGGATAGTAAACAAAAATGTGCGGCCCCATTTATTGATTTAGCAAAAGCGTTTGACACAGTGACCATATTATCTTATAAAATAAGTTGTCCTCCTTTGGTCTTGGTTACAGAGCCTGCTCATGGTTCCAGGACTACCTCTCAAATAGAACACAAGCTATTATTTTTGGGGATGCGCAGTCTGAATTTTTAAAGGTGACAAAAGGTGTACCCCAAGGTTCCATTCTTGGTCCAATTTTAATCACTATTTATATAAATGACATTGGTCGTAATGTAACTAATTGCAAGGTTCATTTTTATGCTGACAACACAGTGCTTTATTCCTCTGCTTCAACATGCTTACAGGCCCTCACATATATTCAGTCTGCTTTTAACATTATACAACATGCTCTAACTGGTCCTAACCTGGCTTTTAATACTGATAAAACAAAGTTAATGATCTTTTCTGCACAGAATGCAATTTTCCAAGGTGACTCCATTTTACAAATATCTGGGCATCTGGTTGGTTCATGACTTTTCTTTAAAGAGGCATGTGTCCAACCTGTCCAAGAAACTTAGAATGAAAATTGGGTTTCTTTTCAGAAACAGGTCCTGTTTTTCTTTGGACAATGGGAAGAGGATTGTCGAGGCAACAATATTACCCATATTTGATCACGGAAATGTCCTTTACAGGCATGCCTCTATTAGTACGTTAAGATCCTTGGATGCAATCTATCATAGCACATTGCGCTTCATCACAGGTGATGGTTTCCGAACCCATCACTGTGCTTTATATAATTCTGTGGGGTCGTTCTCCCTTCATTTTACAAGGATGATACATTGTATTTTATTTATGTATAAAGCTTCCCTCATATCTTACTAAGCTCTTATCCATCAAAATCAGAAGTCAGCATACCAGATCACAAGAATGTTTTTTTTAGAGGCTCCCAGGACTAGAACAAATTTGGGAGGTACCTCTTTTTGTGCATTCGCTCCTTGTATGTGGAATAATTTCCAGGATACATTGAAGCTCAACAGCCTTATCCCCTTCGTGTCTTTCTAGAAATTAGTGTTAGATATATTACTTCTGGAGGCCAGATGTATTTGTTTTTAGTTTACGGTAGGATTTGCTCATTTATTTTTCTCTGTCCTATTTTCTTATGTGTTTATGTGTGTGTGTATTATATATATAGTACAGACCAAAAGTTTGGACACACCTTCTCATTCAATGAGTTTCCTTTATTTTCATGACTATTTACATTGTAGATTCTCACTGAAGTCATCAAAACTATGAATGAACACGTGGAATTATGTACTTAACAAAAAAAGTGTGAAATACCTGCTGAAAACATTATTATTATATTCTAGTTCTATTCTAGTATTATATTCTAGTTTCTTCAAGGTAGCCACTCTTTGCCCTGATTACTGCTTTGCACAATGATGATGAGATTCAAGAGATAGTCACCTGAAATGGTTTTCACTTCACAGGTATGCCTTGTCAGGGTTAATTAGTGGAATTTCTTACCTTATCAATGGGCTTGGGACCATCAGTTGTGTTGTGCATCAGTCATGTTGATACACAGCCAACAGCCCTATTGGACAACTGTTAGGTACAAACATACTTCCATGTGCGTTCCTTCATAGTTTTGATGCCTTCAGTGAAAATCTACAATGTAAATAGTCATGAAAATAAAGGAAACTCATTGAATGAGAAGGTGTGTCCAAACTTTTGGTCTGTACTGTGTATATATATATATATATATATATATATATATGATTTTTTATTTTTATCATGTTTTATTTTAGTTTAAAACTTGTTATTCCTTTAATCTGAAATTGTTGTTTGTGACTTTTTTGAATTTTTATGTGTGCCGTTAGTCTTCCGTTGTAATTGTTTTATTGTAATCAGGGCTCCCCTGCAAAAGAGACCTCTGTCTCAGGGGGACTTCCCTGCAATAAAGGTTATTGATTGGACTTTTCTTTGTGGCTGTCTTGTCCCGGGACAATATCGTTTCCTGGGCTGTCGGATTCTTTGCCCAGCTGGCTGATTGAGCTGGGGCAGCGCTTCCTCAGAATCTATATAAGAAGGAAGTCCGGCACGCCACCTTTGCTAGAGTGTGTGTTTGTATCTAAGCACAATAGCCGAAGATATTTGCAGTCAGGTTTTGTTTGACTTTCTATCTTCTCATTATTGGAGTTTCATCTCCCTCTTTCTATCTCTCTTTGCTTCCGTTGTTAGGGCTATTATATGTCCTTTAGAAGCGTGAATACTTTTGTTCGATCTGTATTATTCTCTGTGTTTGTTCAGTGTCCGTGCTACTCTTTCTGGTCATTGCACCTGGCCTCCGTATTCCACTGGCCATTACACTGTGGGCCAAGGCTCATTTAAAACGAACTGTAGCAAGGTGCAAAGTGTCCTGTGGTCAGACGAGAATAAATTTGACATTCTTGTTGGAAATCATGGGCGTCGTGTCCTCCGGGCTAAAGAGGAGAAAGACCACCACTCCTGTTATCAGTGTTCAGTTCAAAAGCCAGCATCTCTGATGGTATGGGGATGCAATAATGCATATGGTGTGGGACACTTGCATGTTTTAAAAAGCACCATGAATGCTGAAAGGTATATAGAAGTTTTAGAGCAACATGAGCTCCCCTCCAGATGACATCTATTGAAGGGAAGGCCTTGTGTATTTCAGCAGGACCGTGCCAAACCACATACAGCTATTACAACAGCATGGCTTCATATAGAAGAGTCAGTGTCCTGAACTGGTCTGTCTGCAGTCCTGATCTTTCACCTATTGAAAACATTTGGCGCATAATTAAATGAATAGTCCGTCAAAGGAGACCCAAAACTCTCCAGCAGCTGGAAGCCTGTATTAAACAAGAGTGGGGTCAGATTCCAATGACTAAACTCAATAACTTGTCTCCTCAATACCCAGACACCTCCACTCTGTGTTAAAAAGAAGGGATGCTACACTATGATAAAAAGGCCCCTGTCCCAACTTTTTTTGAGACCTGTAGCAACCATGAATTTTGAAATTAGGTCATTTTGTGGATAAACTTTAAATTTCTCAGTTTCAACATTTGTTATGCAACCTCTTTTCTATAGTGAATAAAATACTAGCTGGTGTTGATTTGAAATGTCATGGTTCTGGTTTTTGATCATGTTTTATGTGCTGGTTTTGTGTTCATGATTATTGTCTCTTATTTATTCTTTTTGGTTTTTGTAACATTCGGGTTCTTGGTTCATTCCACGTTTCAGTTCCATTGCACTTGTCTCCCCTGTCTTGAGATCTAGTTGGTTCAGTCCGTCTTCCCTGTCTGCGTGCTTAAAGTCTGGTGTTTAAAACATTCCTTCGTATCTCGTTTTCTCCCTTCACTCTTCTGTTCTGATTACTAACAAGACTAACTTTTGTATTATAGTGTACTAACACAACTAACAATGTGTAGATACAGATTCGATTACTAAATTACTAATAGGCACTCTAGTTTAAGTTTTAAAACCGCACCGCTACTAATAGACTAATTCCCTCTTCGCAGTCGCCCTGTTGTAATCTCCGCCCCTTTTGCTTTCCACCGTCCTCTCCCTATGTTCAGCGAGAATCTCTCGCACATGCTTAATTACTTTCCTGCTCTTGTTATCTGTGCACGTAGAACTCCTGGACCGGAGCTGTTTAAATGTCATAGGCTGTTTGTGTGATTCCTGTCCGTATTTCGTTTCTCGCCAAATTCCGTGGTTAGGGTTTCCCTCATGTGATTCTCTCGATGTAATTAGTCTCATTCCCCACAGCTGATCTCTGTATAGCATGTGACCTTTCCTGTGTGTATATTAGGAGTCTTTTCACTCACAGCTCTTGTCAGAACGTTGATCAATATTTCATTGTGCCGAGCTCCTTGTACGCCTTTGATTATTGTTTCTCTTCTGCTGGATAGTCCGACCCTGATTCTTGCCATTGCCCTTTTGTACTGTTTTAGCCTTTCTGGATTTTGACCTATTTTTGTATGTCCATGAGTTCTGTGTTTGGATGCCCAGTGTATGACTATTGGCTTTGCCCATCGACTACAGCTTTTTGCCTATCGTTTTTGTACCTCCGTCTATCTGTGTTACTGGTTCTGACCCCGGCCTGTCTAGTCGATACTGTTTTTGGATTTCGTATTGTGGCTTGGCAAATTCTGTGTTTTTTGGCTTTGACTCTGACTCCAATAAAGGCTTACATTTTTTGGATTACTATCTCTTGCGAGTGGTTCCTGAACGATACCTCACAGTACGTTCTGACCACAATGGAACCAGCGAGAGATCCCCCAGCTACAAGCAGCAGTGGAGCACCAGGAAGCCGTGTTGTTGTCGCAGCAACAACCACTGGCGGTCATGCAACATCTGCAAACCCTGTCTCACCAGATGACGGATCTGACTTCCACCTTGCGGTCCTCACAGCCTGCCTCGGTACCTCAACCCCCTGCTGCATCTGCACCACCCATGACCCACCAGGAACCTCGTTTACCACCCCCAGAGAAATATGATGGAAAGCCAGGTACCTGTCGAGCCTTTCTCACCCAGTGCCGCCTCATCTTTAGCCTTCAGCCCAACACCTTCCCCTCTGAGCAGTCCAAGGTGGCATACATCATCACCCAGCTCACAGGCAAAGCCAAGCAGTGGGCCACCGTGGCCTGGGAGGCGGGGCTTCCATGTGTACAATCTTTTTCATCCCTGGAGGAGGAGATGAGACGGGTGTTTGACAGAACCAGGCACGGTCATGAGGAAGGACGGGAGATTTTGCGCATTCGCCAAGGTAGCAGATCTGTTTCGGATTTTGCCATCGAATTCCAGACTTTGGCTACCTAACGTGGATGGCAGAAAACTGCGCTCTACGACACCTTCATTAATGGTCTGTCTGATCGCATTAAGGATGAGCTGTTGACCCGGGACCTGCCTGAAGATCTTGATCGTCTCATTGACCTCGCCATAAGGGTGGACATGCGTCTGGAGGAGCGGCGGCGGTTCATTCGCCAACCCCGGTCTACCCCTGTTAATTCTGCCGCGTTTCCTTTGAGACGACCTTCCCCTCCCAGGACCACTAAATCGTCCTCTGAAAGAGAACCCATGCAGGTGGGCCGTACCCGCCTTCCCACTGAGGAAAGGGATCGGAGAAGGAGGGAACGCGCCTGCTTTTACTGCGGTCAAGCAGGTCACTTCATCTCTGATGGCCCGTTAAAAGGCAACGCCCACTAGTGAGAAGAGGAGCACTAGTGGGCGCCATTCCTCTTTGAATCCTCCTCAAAACAACGCACGTGCCTACCGGTCTCATTAAAGTGGAGGGGCGGGGCCAGAAAGACCATGGCCCTGGTGGACTCTGGAGCGGAGGCCAATTTTATCGAAGCCAGATCCGCCCATGAATGGGGGATTCCTTTGGAGGAAGTGATGCACCCTCGTGTGGCTAACTCCCTCAGCGGCCAGAAGATCGGCCACATCACCCATTCTACCACTTCGCTCAAGCTTCAAGTATCAGGTAACCATCCAGAGAACATTAAGTTCAATCTCAGAGTCACCTCATTCACCTGTTCTCGGCCATCCGTGGATGGCTAAACATTGTCCTGTAATTGACTGGGGAAAGCACGAGATTAGGGGCTGGAGCCCATCATGCCATGAATCTTGTCTAACTAAAGCTTATGCTCATGTTCCTGTTTTTCCTGTTGAGGAAATTCCTTGTCTTGACCATGTACCACCAGAATACCATGATCTCAAAGAAGTGTTCAGTAAATCTCGTGCCACCTGTTTACCCCCTCATAGACCCTATGACTGTGCTATTGATCTCAAGCCAGGTACCATGCCCCCCTGGGGGCGTCTTTTTTCACTCTCACGTCCGGAGACCCAAGCCATGGAAAAATATCTGCAGGAGTCCTTAGCGGCTGGAATCATTCGACCCTCATCGTCACTGGCAGGAGCCGGTTTCTTCTTCGTCGGTAAGAAGGTTGGGTCACTCCACCCATGCATTGATTATTGTGCCCTTAATGAAATCACTGTCAAGAATTGTTACCCCCTCCCTCTCATGTCTACTGCCTTTGAGCTTCTTCAGAGATTTTTACTAAGTTAGACCTGCGTAATGCCTACCATCTGGTCCGTATTAGGGCGGGGGGACGAGTGGAAAACAGCATTCAACACCCCCAGTGGGTACTGGGAGTATTTGGTCATACCTTTCTGGCTGATTAACGCACCGGCCATCTTCCAGAACCTTGTTAATGATCTCAGGGACATGCTTAACCGTTTTGTCTTTGTATATCTGAATGACATTTTGATTTTTTCCAAAAGTGAGGAGGAGCACACTAACCATGTTCGCCAAGTCCTCAAGCGTCTCCTGGAGAACAGACTGTTTGTCAAGGCAGAAATGTGTATGACCATTGGCTTTGCCCATCGACTACGACTTTTTGCCTATCGTTTTTGTACCTCCGTCCTTCTGTCTTACTGGTTCTGACCCCAGCCTGTCTAGTCGATACTGTTTTTGGATTTCGTATTGTGGCTTGGCAAATTCTGTGTTTTTTTGGTTTTGACTCGGACTCCAATAAAAGCTTACTTTTTTTGATTACAATCTCTTGCGAGTGGTTCCTGAACGATACCTCACATGAAAGTCATTGTGTTTTGATTTTATTCACAATTTTCTCTTTGTCCCTACTATTTCGGAATTGGGGTTGTATAATTATTGTGCTCCAGGAATTAGCTGTTGAAAATGTGCGACAGGAGGTAAAAATCTCAATCACAAAATCTGGACATATCACCATTGTGCTCCAAACCCTCAATATATGGAAACCCATAGTGGACGATATTAAAATGAAAAGGGAATTTCACAATTGCATTATAATTTTCCACTTATGCATGAGTTATTTGAGACAATATAAAATTGAAAATGCATGAAACCAATTATCACTTTCATTTTCAGATACTCATATGGGAAATCTATGACTATATTCAAATGATCATGAAAAGCTGTTTGACATTTAATTTTCGAAGTTGTGCCCCGAAATACAGTGGACAATATTCAAATGCTATGAGCAAAACAGCACCCCCAGCCTGTTGCATTTACATTTACATGTCACCAGGGTCAACATAAATGTAAATGCTACGGTCGAGGCCAAAAGCATTAGCCCCCCTTTTTTGAAATTTGAAGTTTCTTCAAGATTTTCTCAAGTACTTTTTTAACAGAGCAATGAATTTTCAAAATAGCATTTCTGAACAAACTGGTTTTCTTTGGAAGGCACAAATTATTTATATTTGCACAGCAAAACAGAATTGTAAAAAAAAAAAAACAAAAGACCAGGAACATCAGTATTAGCCCGTTTTTAGAAATGACCGTTTAAGTCATTGCACAAACCACTTTTGTGCAGTAATGTGCTTTAACTTCACAGGTGATGTGCGTAAAGGTGATCAGGTGAATCAAGTGATGTCACTCAAATTAAGTTGAAACATGGTATAAAAGCATCAGTGTGGGTCATTGAGCTGTCAGTTGAGAAAGCACCATGCTCAAAACGAAAGAAATCAGTTTGGACTTAAGAAAAAGAATTATTGATGCACACAAAGCAGGAGAAGGAAATGCAAAGCTATCCAAGTGTTTCCAAGTGTCAAGAACTGGAGTGAGAAGTATAATCCAGAAATTCAATGACAGCCACACGGCACAGAACAGTCCTGGTAGAGGTAGGAAGCAAAAGATTTCTGTCATGGTTTGAAGATATTGAGAGCTTTGTTGCTCTTGTCCGGGACAATATCGTTTTACGCCCTATTGTATTCCTGGGCCAGCTGGCATTAATTGGGGGCGTTACCCGGACTCTGTTTAAGCTCCTGTTCTGCCTCGCTCTCGTTGAGTGTCAGTGTCTCTATTGCGCTTTAGCCGGTAAGGTTTCTTGAGAGAGTATTGTCAGGGACTTTAGTTGCATAACAGGTTTAAGTGATAGTGAGTAAGGGAAATCTTTGTTTTATTTTCCCTTTTCTTTTGGTTTCTTCGAGCTCGTCTGTTTTTCTACCAAGGACGGCGTTTGGTCCGTTGGTAGCGTGAGTCTCGCTATTTATGTCTCCCCCTTCCTGGAGGGGGGGGAGACATATTGTTTTTGCCTGAATTCCCGTTGGCGTTGGCGTTCCTATTTGTTTCCGGAGCATAACTCTGAAACTGTGTGACCGATTCTCACCAAATTTCATATAGCGTCTCTCCATAACATGTAGATGTGCCTTTTGAGGGTTTGAACTGCTTTTGAATTTAAATGGCTCTCTAGCACTGTTACAACTCAGTTTAACATAACCATCCAGCGCAACATAAAGCGAACAAAGTCTCCAAAGCTCAAAGTCTAGGGGTTTATTGTAAATAAAGAATTTATAATTACAGATAAGGAATAGTGAAAGTTTTAAAAAAAACTAATAATAATAATAACCAAGGATAAACAATAACAATGACAACACGGCATAAGTTGCTGGCGTGAAGGCAACCCCTTCTCTTCGCTCCTGGTCGCAGCCCAGAAATAGAAAGGGGAACACCAGGTGAACCTATCGAACACCTGCAAAACAATTAAACAGGGAAAACAAGAAATGGAAAACTATCGCCACCCAGAGGTAGAAGAGGACAATGGTGACTATAGTCTCCATAAATCAATATTAAAGTATATACAAAGGACCATGAGGTACCTCATCCACTGAATAGGTTGGGTGCAATGCAATTTCAGAAACAAAAATGATACAGCCATGCTGTAATAACAAATAATACAAAGACCAAGACAAACACTCACACAAAGCAAACATAGGATCAACACAAACAAATATCAACACGTTCACATGACACAGACAAAGACTTAAAAAAAAAACATGGCATACGGTTTGGTCACAACCGTAGACATGAAAACAGGCTAGGGCACTCTTGACAGGGCGTCGGCCAAGATGTTGTCAGTGCCGCGAACATGTCTGATCTCGATGTTAAATGGTTGCAAGATTAGACTCCATCGCATTAGACGCTGGTTGGCGTTGCGCATGCGATGGAGAAACTTCAGAGGGTCATGGTCACTAAATACGACTATTTTCTCTGAAGCACCCAAATACACCTTGAATTGTTGAACAGCGAGTACAAGCGCTAAAGCTTCCTTTTCGATGGTGAAATACCGCTGTTGCTGATGGTTAAACTTTTTCGAAAAGTAGCAAACGGGATGTTGGACACCTTCAGCACCGGTCTGCATAAGGACAGCGCCAGCACCAGAGTCGCTGGCATCAACTGCCAAATGAAAAGGGTTTCCAAAATCAGGGGCAGCCAAAACAGGTGCGGAAATAAAGAGTGTTTTAACATTTTCAAAGGCGTTTTGGCAATGATCAGACCAAATAAACGGAACCTTCGGGCTAAGCAAATCGGTGAGTGGGGCGACTACCGCGGAGAAATTCTTACAGAACTCGCGATAGTAGCCCACCATTCCAAGGAATCGGCGCAACTCACGACGGTCAACAGGGGCAGGAAAATTTGTGATGGCAGACACTTTTGCATCCTATGGACGCACCTGACCACGACCCACAGTTCGTCCGAGATATGTCACAGTTGCTTTTCCGAACTCGCACTTTGCTAAATTTATAGTGATTGACGGCAGAGAGTCGACGGAAAAGCTCACGAATCTGATCAACATGGGAGGACCATGAACCAGTACAATGAAGGACGACGTCATCCAAATAGGCTTCACAGCCTGGTAAACCAGACAAAACGTTATTAATTAGCCGTTGGAACGATGCTGGTGCGTTGCGCATTCCGAACGCCATGACACGATAGGAAAGAAAATCATCCGGCGTAACAAATGCTGAGATCTCCATAGCCCTAGGGGTTAACGGGATCTGCCAATACCCTTTTAGCAGATCGAATTTGCTGACAAAGGTGGCAGATCCAACGCGGTCAACACAGTCATCAAGTCTGGGGAGCGGATAACAATCAGGCTTGGTAACTGCGTTGACACGCCTGTAGTCAGTACAAAATCGAAAAGTGCCGTCTGGCTTTCCAACAAGAATGCATGGAGAACTCCATGCACTCAAACTAGGCTGAGCAATTTTGTTTTCAAGCATATATGCCACCTCCTTCTTTAATACAGCTCGCTTTACAGGATTTACGCGGTATGGGTGCTGCTTAATAGGAGCTGCAGAGCCGACATCAATGTCATGCTGCATGACATGAGTTTGAGTGGGAATATCATTAAACAGCTCTGGAAATTGGTGTATTACTTCCAGCAAATCAGCTCTTTGGGACTCGGATAGGTGCGGTAGGTGATCACCTAAAGCAGAGAGCATCTCCGAATTTTGCAACCGCCCAACAACTACAGCACGAGATGGACTACTTTCAATATCGCTACGCTCCTCCACCAGTGCAGACATCAGCACCACCCCATCAGTGGACACCGAACGATCATTGACAGCGCTATCAGTCGCAGGGTCGACACAAAGAGGATTTTCCTCGCGCTGGTAAAAAGGCTTGAGCATATTAATGTGGCAAACCCGTCTTTTCTGACGACGGTCTGGTGTGGCAATTACATAGTCACGGTCGGACACTTTGTTCTCAATCACATAAGGCCCACTAAAACGAGCCTGTAGCGCAGAACCTAAAATGGGAAGCAGCACAAGAACTTTATCCCCAACATTAAAGTGGCGATCAACAGCTTTTTGGTCATACCACTGCTTCATTTTACTCTGCGCTTGTTCTAGATTTTCACGAGCCAGCTCACGAGCACGATATAGACGGGCTCGGAAATTTGAGACGTGAGACAAAACGTCCTGAGCAGAATTATCACAATAAAACTGATCTTTCAAAACGGCCAAGGGGCCTCGTGGTGTGTGTGCAAAAACCAGATCAGCTGGGCTAAATCCAAGGGATTCCTGCCTCACCTCTCTACAAGCAAAGAGTAACCAAGGCACAGCGTCTGCCCAATCCTTTCCGGTCTCAAAGCAATAAGCACGTAACATGCTCTTAATAGTTTGGTGTTGACGTTCCAACGCACCCTGACTAGTGGGGTGGTAGGCAGAGGAAATGTTGTGCTGGATATTCAGATGCTTTAACACACGAGAAAAAACTCGGGACATGAAATTAGACCCACGGTCTGTCTGAATGATCTTAGGAAGACCAAAGAGAGAGAAGAATTTTAGCAGCTCCTTCAAAACGCAATTAGCTGTAACTTTACGTAAAGGAACAGCCTCTAAAAAACGTGTAGCTGAACACAACATGGTGAGCAAATACTGATAACCACTCTTAGACTTCACGAGTGGACCAACAATGTCAACAATTACGTGATCAAAAGGCTGGCCAATAGCGGGAATTGGGTACAATGTAGCGGGAGGAATCGTTTGATTCGGTTTACCAACAAGTTGACAGGTTTTACATGTTTTACAAAAAAACGAACAACATCCCTTTTCACACCGGGCCAATAAAAATACTGACTGATCCGGTTGAGCGTTTTTGCAATACCCAAATGCCCTGCAATGCCATCATGAGCAACGCATAAAATTTCATCTCGGTATACAGATGGGACCACAATCTGATGGGCAGAATTCCACTGGTCAGGTACATTGTAAGGTCTCCATTTCCTCATCAAAATACCGTCCTGAAAATAAAAGCATTGTGGCTCTTTATCAAGATCGATCTCTGAGGAGGCACGAGACACAAGAGACATATCTGCTTTTTGAGCAGCAATCAGCTCCGAGCGAGACAGACATAGAGGAGTTTTAGTAGTCTTTAACTCAGACACTTTTCCATCTACTTTAGTCAATTCTTCAAACTTACACAAGAGCAAATCAGATAAATCAATGTCACCAGTAGAGACATTCTCAGTTTTCTCTGGAGTCGAAGAGGTTTTTATAGACATTGCACGCGTAACCGCACATGCAGGAAAAACGTCGGGGTGCCTGAGCACACACTCATGCCTTGCTGGCTGTCCTGGCACAGCAACTGCATGCGGCAGCACTTCACCCCACACAGACTTACCGGCAATGTCATTCCCCAGAATGAAAGATACCCCCGGAACAGGTAAACATGGACGAACACCCACAGCAACAGTGCCATTAATGACATTGGATTTTAAGTCAACGTGATGAAGTGGTACAACAGTGCATCCCATTTCAAAGCCACGGACCAAGACACTTGAGCCAGTCTCAGTGGCATCAGACAATGGCAAAATGTCTTTTAAAATAAACGACTGCGCTGCACAGAGACACAAACCCGTCACTTAGAAAGGGCTCATACCCTGTCTGCACATCACAAGCAAGATCAGGACGAGGTGGAGAAATAGGAGACTTTGAAATTGTTTTTATCAGACCAACACTTTTTGCAGCATTTTTCTTTTTCAAAACCCCACAATCTGCCAAAACATGTCCTGGTCGTTTACAATAATAACAAGAAATCTGATCAGAGGCACTCGATGACTGGGCAGTGCCAGCACGGGGCGAAGACCCGTCAGACCTGTGCCTGTCTTTGGAAGGAATATGATGAGTCAAAGCATATTCGTCGGCCATTACAGCAGCCTCACGCAAAGTACCAACCTGGCGCTCATTAAGGTAGACAGAAACAGCATTGGGCGAGCAGTTTTTAAACTCCTCCAGCAATATCAACTCGCGCAATTTTTCTAAACTATCTACTTCTTTAGAAGCGCACCAACGGTCAAACAGCGTTTCTTTTTCTCGAGCAAACTCAAGATAGGTTTGCCGGTCAGCCTTTTTGTAACGCCTAAAACGTTGCCTGTATGCTTCAGGGACGAGCTGGTAACCTCGCAAAATAGCCCCTTTCACCTCATCATAGTTTGAACTCTGTTCCAAGGACAGCGATGCATAAACCTCTTGGGCACGGCCAATCAAGGTGGACTGAATAAGTAAAGGCCAAAAAGCTTTCGGCCATTTGAGCGTAATAGCCACCTTCTCAAAATGCGGAAAGTAATTCTCCACATCTTTCTCGGCAAAGGGTGGGACCAGTTTTATATGCTTACTGATATCAAAACTGGTAGAATGGAAAAGATCCAAGTTTTCCACCACCGCGTTTGTTTCAAGCCGTCGCAACTCCAGTTCATTTTCGGAGGCTCTAATGCGCAACTCCTCTCTCCTGTTGTCTAACTCTTTCTCACGAATAGAAAGCTCTTTTAACTGAATAGCCTCTTTTAAATCAACAGGTGGCAGGATTGCCTTTTCCACCAAATAGGGTAGGATGATAGACTTGACAGTGTTCTTCAATCGCTTTTCGCTACTGCTCAAGTCAATTTGCAACAAAGTCGCTACCTCTATCAATTGTTCTTTGGTGAGGCGATGAAAGCCATCAACAGATGGATTTTCAACAAAATCCTTCGCCACCTCAGACATGACCAACTAGACTAGATCAAACAACAACAACAAAAAAAAAAACAAATCAAGCAAATGGCTGCAATACACAAAGATCAAACAAAGTGGCCACAAAAACACCCTAGAAAATAGCCACGCAAAAGTTCGGGTGTTACCAAACCACACGCCAGCAGAATTCACAACAGGAAGATAAGCGATTAGACGATCGAAAGGGTCAAAAACCCGGAAACCACAGCAGCCCAAAGCCTAATCACTAACAAATCAACCTGCACAACACTGCAATCGCAGTACACAAAGTGCCAAAGCACACAAAGTACACAGTACACAAAGTCTCCAAGCGTTGCACAAAGAGCATGTAAACTGGATGACTCGCCGTTGCACCACAACCCCTACTTACCTATCCAAAAACTAACTCAAAACCTAACTAGTCTTCGTGGCGTCCCCTACCCGGCATACATTACCCGTCGAACTCGAGAGGATGCACCAGACCGGAAACGCAGCCAACCGCACCCTCCGAAACGGACCGACTGAGGATTACCACAAAAACAACAAACTAAAATGATAAAGTAGTGGACTCTATGTCCACTCGGCGGCTACCTGATTATGATGCACGGGAACACCCAGAAAACAATACTCACCACAACAGACGCGTCAAGACAACTTGCCGTATACCCTCACTAAGGCAAACTAGGAACAACAGGACGAGCCCTCAGTATGTTACAACTCAGTTTAACATAACCATCCAGCGCAACATAAAGCGAACAAAGTCTCCAAAGCTCAAAGTCTAGGGGTTTATTGTAACTAAAGAATTTATAATTACAGATAAGGAATAGTGAAAGTTTTAAAAAAAACTAATAATGATAATAACCAAGGATAAACAATAACAATGACAACACGGCATAAGTTGCTGGCGTGAAGGCAACCCCTTCTCTTCGCTCCTGGTCGCAGCCCAGAAATAGAAAGGGGAACACCAGGTGAACCTATCGGACCCCTCTCACCAACAGGGAACACCTGCAAAACAATTAAACAGGGAAAACAAGAAACGGGAAACTATCGCCACCCAGAGGTAGAAGAGGACATAACAAGCACCACAAAGAAACATTTCATTTGCACTTAGACGGCCACCACGACCGGTAGGAAAGTCATAGAGAGATGGAACCAACACTATATTGTTCATCTCATCAAGGCCTAAAAATGAACATTTAAAACCCATTACCTAAATCGAACAGGAAGTCCACAAATTGCATATCAAAATTTCCTTTTCCCCCTAAATTTCACCAAAATTTGCCCTCGAACAAACGCGAACTCCTTTAAGGGCGTTCATCGTATCGACCCCAAATACTTATAGATGACAAAGTACACTCTGCCGATGAAACTTTTTCAAAAGTCAAACGGTTCGGATTTTATGAGGCGTCAAAGATGGGGTCCCCAGCCACTTTCACTGCCTTTTTTCGATGCGTAGGCAATTTCCAACCTTCATTTGACCCCTTATACATGCTCGAAAACAAACAAAATTTTGCAGTAATTTCTACATGCCTTCAAATATTCTTACAATTTGAAAATTCTCCACCAAAAACACAAAATGGCTCTAGCGCCACCTAAATACGCCAAAATGGGACTTTCGCTTTCACCACAGCCTGCTGCAATGTCATAAAATTCTGGAAAAAATCACTCGTCATTGCCGTTCTATGCTCTGTACTGTCACTTAATTTCGTGAAAATCCATTTGAGACTTTTTGAAGTAAAAATTTTTACGTACATAAAATACTGTACAGTAAGATATACATTCTTGCTGTGGACAAACAATTCATCGTATCAAAATGTCCTTTGGTATTATTTGTAATCTCCATGTCGCCAAACAAACTGCCGAGTGTGGTACCATTTAAATTGATATTTCTTAAGATATAAACATGTTATGAATATTCATATTTTGAAAAATATAGAGTGACGGACTTCTGAATTCACCATAAATTGAAGTTTTTGTCTTTCTTCAGTGAACATGCTCCCGAAATTTCAGCTTTCTAGGATTTACCTGGAAGAAGCATTTATTAATTTCTTGATTATTATTGATTTTCAGTGTATTTCTTTGTGCTGCTACACATTCTGACCACCGGGTGGCAGTAGGATCACATGGCTCATCTCCCTGAATGGGGGAAGATCGCACAATACACAGCAGTGATTAAAATCTGCTTCATAAAGTTTGACCAGGTCACATGGGTCATAGCTCCATTATACTAAAGAAAAATCTCTTTCAGTAAAGGGGTTTGCACTCAACTCAACAAAAAACATTTTCCTCAGTCTCGTGCTGTCCAACGACTGAAAATGCCCGACGGTGCTCGAACGCGTCTCGCCCCCGTTTCCACATGCGCGGGAGGGCTAGGACCCGTCCAACGCTACTAGCAGCTTTAATATTTTTTCTGTTTCCATGGCAACAATTTGGATTTAGGCATATTGAAGGGTGGGAGTCGTTTGCGGACCATAACTCTAAAATGTGAAATGGGGGAAGGGGGAGACATCTGTCTTTACGTGTAAAAACCATTTCTAGTTCTTTCTGTTTTTAGTCTCTCAGTACACTGCTGTTTTGCCTTTTATTTCTTGCCGCTGCTCTTGGCGTCCATTTTCCAGCTGCCATCACAATTTCAAAGGCCCTGGAAAGAAAACTAGAGAAAACTCTGTGTCTAAAGACCCCAGAACAACTGCCAAGACACTGGTGAATGACTTGGCCACGTCAGGAATCGTAGTCTCTAAAAAGACAATCACCAGAGCTCTACGCAAGAGTGGACTGTGAGGTTGCAGACCAAGAAAAACTTCACTTTTGAAGAAGAGACACCTTCAAGCCAGACTTCAGTATGCTCAGGACAACCTGGAGGAAGATTATGCATCCTGGAAGCTTTGGCCATAGAGGCACTGCATATGTTTGGAGAAAAAAGGGAGAGGCATATAACCCAAAGAACACCGTCTCCACAGTGACACACGGTGGTGGGAGTATTATGCTGTGGGGATGCTTCAGTGCATCTGGAACTGGAAATCTTGTCAGGGTGGAGGGAATCATGAACAAAGAAAGATATTTGGAGATTTTGAAAGAAAATCTCAAGCAGTCAACAGTAAAACTGGGTCTGGGTCGTCGCTTCATCTTCCAGCATGACAGCGATCCAAAATATACGTCTCTCTTGGTGAAGAACCATCTCCTGAAGACCAAAGTGAATGTAATTGAGTGGCCTGTACAAAGCCCTGACTTAAATCCCATAGAAAATATGTGGGGTGACCTAAAGAAGAACATCCATGCCAGAGGGCCATCAAATCTGGAGGATCTTAAGAGATTTGCCAAAGAAGAATGGGCCGGATTTCCTCTAAAGAAGTGTCAGACTTATTGAAAACTACAGCAAACCACTGCAGGCTGTTATCCAGCAGAAAGGATACACAATTGACTATTAGGATCCAGGGGGCTAATAATTTTGACCCTGGTAGTTTTTGTATTTTGCAGAATAATTTAATTTCTGTGTTCGAATTAAAATAATGTAAGCATCCAAAATGAAACTAGGATGTCTAAAAAAGCTGTGTTAAAAATGTGTCACTCTGTTTAAAAGCACTTGGGAAATGCTTTAAAAACAATGACATTTTTGTAGGGGGGCTAATAATTTTGTCCTCAACTGTATTTTCTGACTATTTGAAAATTATAATGAATTCAATATTTCAATTGCAAAGATTTAACCTGCTCTTCTATGGACAATATTCAAATGCAATAAGCCAAACAGCACTCCTAGTCTATTGTATTTACATATAAATATCATCATGCTGTTTTAGGGTCAACATGAAAATTAAAAAATGCGGTCAAAAACCGTAAGGCTGCATACCTAGCATACAAGCTACACCTCCAAAAGAGAATGAGTCCCAAGCTAAATTGTGTCTAGCAGATCAGGTGCGGCCGTCACCTGTCTGAAGTGGGAGGGTCCACACACAATTCTTTGTGGCACAGAGGAAGCAATACAAAATTTAAAGACTCTATAAATTAACATAAATGCAAAGCATAAAGTAAATATTTTGAATCTTTGTACTTTTACCATAAATAATTCCAACTCAATCTGGCTCCAACAGCTAGTTAACCTTAACTAATGAAAATCTTTGTAAATGATCATCACATGAAAGCAATATGATTTGGCTTCTGCCCCAACTTTACTAACTTTGCGAGCTGTAATATGCATGAACTTATCTAAGGCTTTGCGGCAGTGTTGTGCAACTGCAACTCGTGTGCTTGCAGATTTCAGAGACGTTAGCTAGCTTGCTAGTGAGTGTAACAGCAATCGTTTAGTTACAGCTTGCTAGCTAGTGAATCTAGAGTAGCTATGATGCCTATGATGGAGAAGTTCTTACAGCTCTAATTTGTCACTTTCTATACCATCACACACTGCACCTCTTTCACCATTGACTATCAGCTTCTTTAACCTAAAGAGTGAACTGACAGTTCGGCCTGAGACATGCTATTTCATAGCTGGTTTTAGCAGCGTTATCCTTCTATGCATGCTGTTGTGTATTACATTACTCCTCCAGCTGGGATGCATTTCCCGAAATCACAGATACTGACTTTCATAGTTGGACCCATTGACTGTGAATGGACGAACTAAACGCACACAGACTGGATTATAAAGCTAGCCATTTTCCCACCCTACTGACGCTAAATTAAAGAAATGTTTGTAATCATTGTTATACTTAAGCAATGTGATTTGACTCTTCCTCAAAATCGGTGCTTGAATAGAGAGTATTAATTCTCATATTTCCTCTCTTCAGATAAATCCCTCAGAAGAGCCCAGCAGGCACTGAAGTCCCATCTGAAGCAGAGGTTTGAATGCTTATTTGAAGGTTCAGCACAGCAGGGCCCCCCAACCCTCCTGAATGAGATCTATACAGAGTTGTACATCACAGAGGGGGGCAGTGGGGGGGTCAGTAATGAACACGAGGTCAGACTGATCGAGACGGCATCCAGGAGACAAACCACACAGGAGACTGCAATCCTCTGCAATGACATCTTTAAGCCTTTCCCTGGACAAGAGAAACGGATCAGAACTGTTCTCACAAAGGGCATCGCTGGCATCGGGAAAACCGTCTCTGTGCAGAAGTTCATTCTGGATTGGGCAGAAGGAAGAGCCAATCAGGACATTGATTTCATCTTCAGTCTTCCTTTCAGAGACCTGAATCTGAAGAAGGACACAGAATTCAGTCTAATGCAACTTCTTCAGCACTACTGCCCTCAGCTGAAAGAGATTCAAAGTATTAACAGTGATTTAGTCAAAGTCGTGTTTATCTTTGATGGTCTGGATGAGTGTCGACTTCCTCTAGATTTCCAGAGCAGTGAGATCTGCTGTGATGTAGCAGTGTCATCATCAGTGGATGTGCTGCTGACCAATCTCATTCAGGGGAATCTGCTTCCCTCTGCTCGCCTCTGGATCACCTCCCGCCCTGCAGCAGCCACTCGGATCCCTCCGGAATGTGTCCACCAGGTGACAGAGGTACGAGGGTTCAATGACCCACAGAAGGAGGAGTACTTCAGGAAGAGAATCAGAGATCAGGAAAAGGCCGGCAGGATCATCTCACACATAAAGTCAGTCAGGAGTCTCTACATCATGTGTCACATTCCAGTCTTCTGCTGGATCTCTGCTGCTGTTCTGGAGACACTGTTGGGTGGAGCAGAGAGGGGAGATCTGCCCAAAACTCTGACTGAAATGTACACTCACTTCCTGCTCATTCAGACTCATGTGAAGAATCAGAAGTATCACGGCACCAGTGAGACAAACCCAAAGGAGACGTCAGCATCAGATACAGAAATCATCCTGAAACTGGGGCGGCTGGCTTTTGCACAGCTGGAGAAGGGTAATTTGATATTCTATGAAGAGGACCTGAGAGAGAGCGGCATTGATGTCAGGGAAGCTTCAGTGCACTCTGGGGTGTGTACAGAGATCTTTAGAGAGGAGTGTGGGCTGCATCAGGAGAAGCTCTACTGCTTTGTGCATCTGAGTATACAGGAGTATTTGGCTGCCTTGTTTGTGTTTCATTCCTGTGTAAATGAGAACAGAAATGTGTTCAGATCTGAGGGATCAGAACCTCACAGTGACAGAGTGTGGCTGTCTGAGTTACACAGGACTGCAGTGGATCAGGCCTTACAGAGTAAGAATGGACACTTGGACCTTTTCCTCCGATTCCTTCTCGGCCTCTCGCTGGAATCCATTCAGACTCTCTTAGGAGGAATACTGACACCGACATCCTTCCGCCAGACTTTCATTAAAAGAGTCCTGAGAAAGACAGAAAGCAGATCAGAGAGCATTAATAAAACAGTCCAGTACATTAAGAAGAGGATCAAAGAGGAATCTTCAGCAGAGAGAACCATCAACCTGTTTCACTGTCTGAATGAGCTGAATGACACCTCTGCTGTGCAGAAACTCCTGAGATCAGGATGGTTTTTTAATAAAGGGCTAAAGCCGCACCAGTATTCAGCTCTGGCCTTTGTGTTACTGACGTCAGAGAAGGTCCTGGATCAGTTTGACTTGAAGACCTACACCACATCAGCAGCAGGTTATCAGAGACTGTTACCAGTAATCAGGAACTGCAGGAAGGCCATGTGAGTATGGTGTCATCAATAATTTTAATGATTGACTTCAGATTATATTTTTATTATTTTCAGCATCTGTTAACAGTAATATGCAGTGAAATTGTCAGGACAGAACTAATTTGCTAAAATTAAAAGTGAGAGTGGAAGGTGAATCTGGTGCCCTCATGTAATGATCTGAATCCAGGGCATAAGCAGCATGAAAAGCTAAACTCAGTTTAGACCTCCTCACTGAAAATGTTTCATTTGTGACTAATTTTCTCAGGTACCAACTGGCAAAATATAATGTATATAATAATTGGTTGATGACTATAATGGATCAGTCTTTGTTAATGAATATGTGAAATTAAGTGAGGCTGAATTTACAGTTATGAGACTCTGGGTTCTATTTTGCCATTACATCAGGGATGGACCCTTTTCACTATCACTGCGATCAGTCAAAAAATATGGCCACCACGGCACCCATCTTGAAATCCTATGACTCGCGATAACTGAACTTCGCTCCCACTGACATCACTCAAATTTTGTGGGTTGATTGGTTTTGCATCAGGGACGGAACAGTTTGGAACGCGCTGCATTAAACAATATAGTTGAAATGGGAGCCATCTTGATATCCTATGTTGTAGATACCTTAAACTTTTTCTGAGCCATGTTCACTCACCACGATTTTGACTGAGTTGCCCTGGCGGTTTGCACTCTCAGAATGACTCTAGTTTAAGGTTAGGTGTGTAAAACCCCAAAGAAAGCAATTCCAACAGTGGATATTGCCCGGGGTGAAGGCCTCACGTGTTCTCTTTGTCTAACTTTAATTAGAGCATTCTCCTGGCTGGTGTGAATCACAATAAAATGAATAATCTTCACCGTCTTTGGACAGGGCATGAAAAACGCAATGGTTACGATTAATCTGACTCCAAAGAACAAGTAGAATACAAAATTTAGCTATATCCTCGTTAAATATCTGACTCCAAATTAGAATTAGAATTGATAGTTTTGGAACAGCATGCGCGAATTTCGAGACAAACCTGCCATCAGATATGGCAGCGCAAACCATCATTGCTCAGTAAATGCGTCCCCAGGGTTAATTAAACGCAACTGTCCTGGAATCAATTCGACAATACTTCCATTGGTTAAACGAGACTATCTTGCTAGCGGCATCTTGGCATTTAAACAGCACTGAGCTCGAGACGTAACAAGAACCCGGATTTGCATAAAACTTATTACGCAAACCCTTAAGGGGTAGGACATAATCCCAATCTAATTTAGAAGTATCGTCACCTACACATGTCTTGGGAGGAATTTCCCTTTTTCTAGCAACAAGGCTAGAATATATGAGTGTTACAAATCAAGGAAAATCACGCAAGCTGAAAAAGGAATAACAATAATTTATTCACCAGGTAGGCACAACTTGGATCAAACAAATCAACGCTAAGCCAATTACCAGTTACATATAATTTAGAAGGATTTAGAATATTTTCATGCCTGGAAAGATGAATGGCCACGCGGAGCTAAAGTCGCTCCACGTGGTCGGGGAGAACTCAAATGCCCCCTCGCTCCGGAACAAGGTGACATGTGACTTTTCCCACTTACCTATGCGCGTCAGATGTTGACAGAGAAAGGACAGGACAGAAGAAGAAGACCCAGGAAAGAAGAGAGCGCCCCCTGAGGATCGCGTACCTTTAAAGGCTCCAAACCACGCCTCCAAACAAGGTAGAGGAAAGGGTGGCCGAATCAGAGTTTTACTGGCCGAGGTGATAAGATTAATTTGCATAGAGAGGAGACTAGGGTAGTTGCCCGAATGAATCTTGCAAACAAGATGTACCATAATTCCAAGGGAAATGAAACATGTTCCATTCAACTCCTTAGATTTCTCCGAGAATAAAGAGACCAAACATGATATGAATATGTGCTAAAATGATGCAGTTGTCATGGAAAAGCCTTAAAATGGAATATTATAGCCCAATAGTGTGATAAATATATATGAGGTTCCTTTCTAGGATATTGAACGTAAACATAATATGAATTTGACAGAGATTTAGATTGTTTTAAGCCGATTAATGTAGCTGGGCTTAAACTTCAATGGGGACTGTGATGGAACTCTGGGCAGCCTGGACGTAATGGCACCGGCTTCCTGCTGTGAACAGAACACAGGATGCCACTCTCACCGGCAGGCTGTAGGATTATAAAAGTTTACCGCTGGCTCTGGATTGTGTCAGATCACCCAAGCATTCAGATTCTACTAGTGTAAAGAGCATGTGTTCCAACAATATAATTTTTAACATATGTTTTAAGCCAAATCAAATATTCAGGTTCTACAGGTGTAACCCTAAAATTCACAAAAATTTTAAAAAATACAATTTTTCATTTTTTTTCTCAATATCACTTCTCAGAATACATTCCTGGTGGCTTTTGAAGGCATAATAAGTGAACATTGACAATATCTGCTGGGTACATTGATGATACTTGGTCAAAAAAACATTCATCCAACCTTGTGACGGATTTCCTCTGTAAGTAGCTATGTTTGATTCGGATCATTTGAGGGATTCGGATCATTCTGAGTCACTCGGTAATATGAGCCGGGTTGTGCGAGTCACTTGACACAAAATGGCCCGATTAAATGTTTGCGAAAACCATGGTACATTGACTCGAGCCATAAAAAAGCATACACACTTACCTTTATGTGTTACTGCCTACCAATAGAATATCCAACCTGTAGCTGCCCTGGCTACTAGTTCTACAAAAGGGCTCTTATTATTGTTGTTGTTATTATTATTATCATTATTATTAATAATATTACAGTCATCACAACATGCAGAAACCCCCACCTCCAAGAAAAAAAGAAATCTAGAAATAAAACATTATAATATTACATTAAATTACATCATATTATTTTGCATTATACAGTGGTCCCTTGCTATAACGGGACAGCGCATTGTGCTATGCCCCCTAATTGGCTACGGGACTGTATAACATTGTCAATCAATATCCTTTGTGTCGTGTCTCCTGTACAGAATGCGTTCAGCATGTAAAATTTACATAAATCTTCGTTCGCTAGCTGTGTGACTCTGAAGCTGTATTTGTGGGTGGGAAGAGTTACAGCCTCAAATCATCTATATAATAATTGTAAAAAAATAAAGCTAAAAATAAAGAAGTAATCCTACTTCGCGGATTTCGCCTATTGCGGCTTATTATTTTTAGAACGGAACTCCCGCGATTAACGAGGAACCACTGTATTACAGGATTTAATGTTTGTGAGGAATTCGACATTATAACAGGCCCAAATGCAGAATACAGTCTGCAATTCAGAATGCAGAACGCATAACTTGAAAATGAAATGTGTATTGTTTTTCCTTCACGCTGGAATACGTTTTCATTGTTTGTCAATAAATGAATAGCTTAAGCAAAAAGACAGGTCGTCAGTCGTATTACGTCTGCAAAAAAAACACCGATGTTCTAAATAGTGACGCTCCCAGGGTAACCAGTAACCACTACGAAAGAATATTTTATTTTATTTTTATTATTATTATTTTATTCTCTTATGGTGAAAATGGATATGGGGTGGATCACAGTATTCATTGACACAACATAGGCAACAAGCTTATACGACAGTCATAGAAGTCAACAACATGGCGAACTCGTGTCTGTGTGCGAGACCGCCATTGGGGTATGCAGGGTATTCCCTCTGCTACAGTTTGTGCAGGACCGCGAGCAAGCAGGGATTCATACTCAAGCTAACCGAAAGCAGGGAGCCGAGTGAGGCCATGAGCCAACCGAGAGCAGCGAGCCGCGAGTCGAAGCCATGAGCCAACCGAGAGCAGCGAGCCGCGAGTGAGGCCATGAGCCAACCGAGAGCAGCGAGCCACGAGTGAAGCCATGAGCTAACCGAAAGCAGCGAGCCGCGAGTGAAACGAAACTCAGGATCCACCACGAGTGACGGATCTCGGTCAAGTTAAGTCGGTTGGATCCTTGTGACGGATCTCGGTTAAGTTAAGTCGGTTGGATCCTTGCAGTTGAGTCAGAGACTCAGAGAAGTTAAGTTTCATTTTTCTGCCGAGTGCCAACTGAGCGAGTGAGTGGCTGAGTGCCTATGCTTGCGCTACTGCTTGGATCCACTAGTTGTGCTCAAATCCATATGTGTCATTTCTCTGCCAACGGTCGGACTCAACTGAGCCGGTTAAATAGACGTCTAGATCCGTGGTTCGTGAGTGATATTAGAGGGCCGGTTAATTGAGTCGGATCCCGGATCTTCTTACAGCTCTATCTGTAAGGGAATTTCCGCCACAAAAATGCAGCTCTCGAGAAGGAGTGAAGATATCTGCATGAAATTATGTAAGTGAATAGATCTCGCTCTGATCTATGTTTTGAGCCAAAACAGTAACATCCGTGTTGGGGTGTCTCAGACACTTCAGCATAGGCCCTTAGGCCGGACCACATTTTGAGGTAACCTTCTAGACCCCCTAAAATTTTTATTTATTGTCAAATCTCCCAAATCTTTGGCTCAAAACCTTCAATATTATGTCCATAAAGTGTGTACAAAAAATCAAATCAATACATGGAATGGTTTTTGTGAAAAATGGAATTACGTATTTCCACATATCGGGTGTCGGCCATCTTGGATCATCTGACCTAATAAGCATAATGAATTCTATAAAAAATGCTTTCTGTCATCATAGCCATCAACATTGAAACCTTCAATTCAGTCTTTATTCAAAATTAAGGAAATTTTCATTTTGGGTTACACCAAACCTTAAATGAGTACTTCCATCTGGAACGCTATTTCTTGTTGACACCTCCCTCCCCCTTCTTCTCGGAGTGCCTCTAGTCTGATTATACATTCATTTCGCACCAAGAAGTGGATGGGGATTTAGAAATGAGTTTCGTCACTCTGCATGTCAATGACATGACACGCCTTCTGTGTCCGATTGTATTCATTTCTTTAAATTATTTTTATCAGTTCATGATGCACATCACTTAATTCTTTTAAACCTGTTAAATTTGAATACATTTTCAGAAGATAATAACTATAATATTATATGTTGTTTGTTGCTTTGGCATCTCAAACCCCCAAAATATCAGGTGGTACAACCGTCTGAGCAACTGATCAGGCTGAGAACAGTACTTTAAAATGTACTGAAATGATAATAAGTACAAAACAAAATAACCTGTCATAATGTCCTGCATGACATCTGTAAACTAAACCAAATTTCGCTCATATGAATAGTTCTATTAAAGTAGTTAAAATCACTGAAAAATGTCTGTCCAGTAAATTCTTAAAGGGGAACTCAGGGCTTAATCATTATGCTGTTTTATACAAACATAATTAGTAAATAAATATTGTAAAATACAGAAATGTGGGATTTGTTTTCAAAGGCTAGATAAATGAGGTTTTATTCCCCTAATTAGTTGTCGTCTGCTTCAACAGTCGCGTGATAATGACTTAACGTCGCCTGACAATGACGAACCATCGCCCTTCGCCCAGAAGTATGCGCTGTTATTGTATTGGATAGTGTGATTGTCCCAGTCCTGTTCCTCAGGTCTTATCTAGAACACTCCACGACTCAGAAGGAACACACTGTTTCAGTAAACACACTTCATAACGTTTCTACATAGGAACAAGCTAGATTATAAAAGTTGCAATCATGCATGGCCTAGGTCTAGGCCACTCGAGAACAAGCAAGGATAAACACTTAATGACTGAATAAACACGCAATCAATACTAAATCAAGAACAAGCAAGGATAAAGAATTAATAACCAAATAGACAAATAAATCAATTCTAAATTGTTTCCACATTTCCCTCGTTTGTAATTTATTATCTGCTACTTCTCTCGATTTTCAGCATGTGCTTCATTCACAGGAATTGCTAGATAAATTTTCTACACTTCTGTTCAACCAGGCCTTCTATTTCTTTCACATCACTGTATGACTCCCCCAGCTCGTCCGGCAGAGAATGTCCTCTGTCAATGTCCTGCAACATAAATATCTGATTCAACATTTTTGATACAACACTTTTAATTATTGGAATCCCACAGCAATTACAAAAGAGCAGTACTGCTTCATGTCGGGGGGGGAGGGTGGAAAGCAGCAATAATATCAATATTATTGCTGCTTTCCCCCCTCCCCCCCCCCCCCCCCCCGACATGAGCCACTGCCACCAGTTACCGATATAGGAGGAAGCACATTTAGAGTTTCACTCTTGTCAGTTAGCATTCTATTCATATACTCTGCCAGAGTTGCTTCTTCTATTTGTGTTCTCTGCAATAATTCAAAAGGTTTCCCATGTACTCATTCATAAGGTAACAACCCCAATCCGCGCTGTAGTGTTATTCTCATACTGGTTAATACTAATGCCAGACATGGTACCCAATGCCATTTAGTTTCTGCCATGGCTTTGAACAGTTTTGCTTTCAGGGTTCCATTAGTTCTCTCCACTAATCCTGCTGATTGCGGATGATATGCACAATGCTTTTTCAATCCTATTCCCAATTTTGCTCCTAGGCGGGTCAACACTTAATTCCTAAACTCCGGCCCATTGTCACTATAGAATGCTTTTGGAATCCCCCACCTAGGAATAATTTCTCTACTCAGGATTTTTGCTACCGTGATTGCATCTATAGCTTTTACCCCATTTAGAAAAAGGTCATATCAATAGTAACACATACCTCTGCCTCTCACACAGTGTTAAATGTATAAAATCCACCATGTACATGTGGAATGGCTCAGGGGGTTTAGGGATTGCCCCCTTCTGTACTACTACCTCTCTGTGTGTCCCGTGTGTTATAACTTTGTCATGTTGGACATTTCTTAGAAAAATTTATTTTTAGTAAATAAGTGATTGTGACTTTGATTTATGAACCCCTTGGTCCCTCCTCTTGGTACATGGCACTGCCCATGCACCAAATCTGCACCAATATGGAAGAGGGATTTCGGCAATATAGGCTTACCATTGGGTCCTACCCACCCGTCATCAGTGTATTGTGTTCCATGTGATGACCATTGACGTTTTTCTTGTGGGGGAGCAGCATCCTGCTCTGCTCACAGCAGGTCACATGAAATTGAGTCCTCAGATTAGTGTAATAGCCCCACAAGAGTGTGTTTGGCTGTTGCCCTTGTGTCTCTGTCTGCAAAGGCGTCAGCCGAACTGATTGGGTCAACATGTTTGGTGTGCAGAGGGCCACAATCAACACAAATTCAATATCAGGGTTTGATAGAGGGGCGTCCTTGAGTCCAGGAAATGGAGCAGTATTTGATAGGACTTCTTTTAAACAATGGGGAATACCCTTTTTTTATGATTTTTTTTATGAATTATGATTAAGCAATCCACCTCAGTCTAGGGTTCTGCTAAGAGCAAGGAGGAAATGCACAGTCAAGGCTTATTAGCACCAACCATTGTTACGATTCCCCACGTCATCAGCGGAACCAGGTGGTGTTGCTCTAGACTATGTTACAATATGAAAGTTTTTTATTAAAAAAATTGAATATTCAACGAACAGTTTTTCCGTTGGGCTCCCAGCACATAAAGGTCAACTCAGTCAGTACGTTTTATTTCATTTCATTTAATCAAAAATAAATTTAGAAATGAGAAAAAGGATAAAAAATGTGATCACATTATTAGTCCACTTTTTAAATTATTTAAATTATCAAGGTTTGGGGGGGGGGTGACTAATCCCCTAACCTCCGCACCCTGTGGAAAAGTTTCAGTAGAATGAATTAGATGCATCCAACAATGAATAAACTTCATCAACATAAATTTGCCGTTTACACACTTGCTTGGATCCTTTCCTGTAAACGTTAAATAAACAGATTAAGATTATTATGCCCTTGTTAGTTTTTTTTCTCCTTATTAAATCACTTGTTTGACACTGAGTTCCTGTTTGAAATGGAGAAAAGATCTTTCATGAATTCATTTGCATTTCTTTGGTCAGGAAAGCTTCCAGTCACATTTGCTTAATCACAATGCATCATTCTCTGTTCTCTGACTTCTCCATGTTGACCTTTCCACTTAGATCCTTCGAGCATCACTTTCCAGGGTGCAGTTCCAGGCTAGATCCCTTTCCACCAAGATCTTCGCCCAGGCTCCCCCAGGTTGAGCCTTCTTCTTCGTAGTGTCTTCTTTTTAAAGCCCACTGATCAAAAAAGCACCACTCACCGACTGATGCATTCGCTTTTGGCTTGTGGTGGCCTGACTCTACATTGAGCCGAGTGCGGCGGCCACACTATGGTCTTACTGCCATCTGCGACCCGACCGGCTGGTGACCCAGTCGATAGCGATCCCCGAATCCCGTTGTGGTTATCAGCCACCCAGGTGGGAACCGACGGTCTGATCCCTAGCCCACTTCGTTATGGGTATAGAAACTTTGACCATTTCACCATTTCACCACCAGTTCACAGAGGTCATCTACCACGTCCCTCTGCTTGGTGTGGGCTGTCACCCACGTACCACGTGTTGCCCACACTTACATGCAACAAACACGCCGACTAGACAGTACCATGGCAATATGTCAATTCATGCTTTGTCAGGCACGGGGGGCCTTCAATCCTCTCCCCAACACTACATCTCAAATTTGACGCGCCCTTGGAACTTTGCAGTCCCGCCGCCGCCTGTTATAGTCTAGGTTCGAGGGGCCTAATCCCATCCCTAACCTATCTGTGCTCCCTTATCTGCTTTGTTTAATAAGGCTCCATTCCTTGAATTATTTTGACTGTGCGCATCTTTGTTTAAAAACCCATCCAGTCTCTAATCCCACAAGAGTTCACTTGATTTTTTTATTTTATTTTTATAAATCTAATAGGTACCATTACATTTCATATTATGCTTTTTTATTTCTGGGCACTTTTCCGATCTTTTTCAAATAGCAAATGAACACTTTCAATACTTGATAAAGAAACCTCTGTATCAATTAAATTTGGCACACAGTCTTACTGTATGTAGGATTTAACAGTACTTTGGGAAATTTTGCTTGTTTCTACCCTTTTTATATTTTCTTTTCAGAGAAATGCTTCTAGCACACCAATCTCATACAGTCTAGTTATTTACAGAAAACTGCAAAGATTTTCTTGCTCTTTACAATTTTACAAATATTGAACAAATTCAAATGGTGTAATTACTTCATGCTCATAGAGGATATCAGCTCTCAATACATGTAATCACTTTATTTTAAAGGACTCGGCAATGTATTTCTTTCTTGTATATTGAACATTTTCCCTGATTTCTACTTTTTACTCAAAGCAATTCGATTAGCCACAACATTAGAAACACTTATCCATGTCTGTATAATTTACATTCAATTGTTGCTTCCTCTAAATTTCCCTTTGTTTATAGTTATTGATCATTCAAGAAGGGCATACGCTTATTTGACCAAGAAATAGGGACTTTTTTTGGTTTCATAAGGAATAAATATTCTGTTTTCTTCTGCAACTTTGGCCTTTTACAACTCCACAGTCGTTAAAATGGCTTAACTCCTGCAAATTTGCACTGCTATTATGCCCATTTTTCTTTGAAATTTCATTTTTACCAATCCTGCAATTACAGTAAGAATTCCATAAAATACTGTAAATATAGGCTAATCAACGGGCACCTAAAATTATTTCTTAATGCTAATTTTATTGTAGACATCTATATGAGTACTTCATGGAATAGAATGACAACTGTATTCAATCTAACAAAGACAGAACTAACAAATATGCCAGCCATGTGGTTGTTTACAAACACAGAGTTAGGTTTATTCACATTGATTTCCTCACACACAATCTGAGCTCAGAATACAAACACACAACATACACACACACGAACACCTCAGTGCACTTTCCCCCTCACATTCATTCACATTGGAAAAGATCCAAGGCTCGAATTTTCTTATGACCTGGTTAGATAACTATACGCAGACAACGCTCTGTTACAATAGCATTCAATTTGTAAGTTGTGACAAATGGTTCAAACCAAGCACGGAACACCTGGTATCCCTGTTATGGATGAGGACATCCTTCCATTGCTACACACATATCTCCCGCTGTCCAGGCCCGCTATACCCACTGTGTTTCTTTGCCACCCGCGGACACCTCTATTTGCGGCCATCAGTCTCATAGATTCAACTTAATCCTCATCCCATTACCACCCGACTTATGAGTGTGCCACAGATGCCCCGTATTATGAACCATTATAAACCATTATGCTGACATTCTACACACACTTCAGTCACAGTCAAAGTCATCTGTCCCACAGCAGTAACAACAACACTGTCCCCCATTACTGTTAGTCTGTCCCATAGTTTTAGTCTTACTCTCTCTGTCTCACAACAATAAAGCCGAATTCAGAAAAAGTTCCGTCACTCACCTGCTCCTCCTCAGTTTTAGGAGAACCTTCCTCCTGGTCTCATTACATGCTCCAGAACATTGACTCTCTCCGAGTACCCAAAGAGCCCACACAAACGCTTAGAATTGAGCACTTTGCCCTTTTACGTCTCTTAGGACGACCGTGCACGGTTTTCCTGCGATTTTCCAGGGAGTGCAGGTCAGATATTGGAACGCCGGACAATGCCTCCAATGTTGTGGGAATTTTAAATTGTATTCCTGAAAGAAATCTCACTGAGACAAGATGAGAGTAAATAGGATCCATTTTACTATGTGCCACATAGGGTCTTCATAACAGGCAAGAACAAAGACAAAGGAATCTCTTCTTTGCTTTGGATACATGTAAAAGCAGAACATCATGATGAATGCCCTCTGCGTTAGCTGCATGCGTGTGCATCCCACATAAGTCTGGCTCCAGTAATCCTAAAAAGATTCCTTGAGTCTAATCTAGAACACTCCAGGCTCAGAACCCACTGTTTCAGTAAACACACTTCATGACGCTTCTACATAGTGACATGACTTTTAAAAAAAATCACAAGGAAAACCAGTAATGACAACATAAACAAATTTATTCTTCACTAAAAAAAAGTTCTACAAAAAAATCAACTGTTAAATCCTAATAACACTCTAATGCCAATATGTAACTCTGTTGCCAAAACAAAAACTCTGCCTCTGCTCTGCTCTGCTCTTTTCAGACCAAAATCACGGCCTTTATATAGACTAGCAACATTCTGGAAAGATCTACCGGATTCCTGGGTAATCCCACTCCCTCCGGGCAGGAAGGTGCCAGAAGCTTCCACAAAGCACTAGTCTATTTCTAAGAAGCGATATTACATCAGATTTTTTTTTTTGCTACAGACACACCGCCAGATGGTGCCAAATGAATAAAATAAATATCTGACCAGCAAGGCAGCAAAAACAGCATGTAAAAAATCTCCATTTACAAATGAAATATAATGCTATACATAAAATACTCATACATAACACCTCCCTTCTTTAAGAAAAGAAAGGTTTGCTAAAAGCTTTCTTTTGTTAAAATTAACACAGTTTTATAATCAGTATAATCTTCAACTTTACACAAAAGGTTCATTGATCATTATAACAATCATATACATAACAACCAGTGCAATTTTCACATTCAAATAGAAAAGTAAAATTACATTTTTCACAATCTAATAAAAAAAATAAAATTACATGCGTGAAAGTGTATCTGGGATGACATTATCTTTTCCCCTGATGTGAGAAATATCCAAATCATACTCTTGCAAAAGTAAACTCCATCTCAGTAATCTTTGATTCTAGTTTTTGATGTTATGCAAGAACGTGAGGGGATTGACATCACTGAAGACCTTAATGGAAGTAGCTGAACAAGTCAAATAGACTTCAACATGTTGTAAAGCCAAAACAAGTGCCAAACATTCTTTTTCAATTTTTGAATAGTTTTTCTGATGTTTATCAAACTTTAAGGAAAGGTAACAAACAGGATTATCTACTCCATCAGTGTCTTCTTGCAGTAAAACTGCACCTGCACCAATGTCACTGGCATCAACAGCCAACTTGAACTCCTTTTTGAAATTAGGAGATAAGAGAACTGGTACATTTTTGAGGATCACTTTCAGCTGGTCAAATGAATTTTGACATTTTTCATCCCAGACAAATTATGCAATTTGTGAAAGGTTCAGAAATGATAGAGAAATTTTTACAGAATTTTCTGTAAAAGCTAGCCATCCCTAGAAATGTCATTTGTAGTCTTTTAGTTGTAAGCTCTGGAAATTCATTGAATACTTTACTTTTGCATCAATAGGTTTGACTTGACCCTGTCCTACAATATGACCTAAGTAAACAACTGTAGCTTTACAAAAGTCACTTTTAACAAGGTTGGTAGTCAGCTTGGCATCACTCACTTTCTTAGAGAAGTTTCTGATGTAGGTGAGGTGCTCTTGGAAGTTGTCGCTGGTGATGATTATGACATCGATATAGGCCTCACATCCTGGTAGTCCAGCAATCATTCTGTTTACCAGACGTTGGAAGGTGGCCGGAGAATTTTTCATTCCAAATGGCATGACCTTGTATTGGTATAATCCATCTGGTGTGACGAAGGCAGAGATCTCCTTTGCTCTGTCTGTTAGAGGGATCTGCCAGAAGCCCTTGAAATCAAATTTAGTGACATACTTTGACTGTCCAACTTCGTCAATGCAGTCATCAATCCTGAGAATAAGATATGAGTCCGTTTTTGAAAGAGCATTCACTTTACTGTTGTCCGTCACCATTCTATTTGATCCATTGTGTTTCGGAACTAGGATGCTTGGAGAACTGCAGTCACTGTTACTTGGTTCAACAAAGTCATTTTCAAGTAGATATTTGACTTCTTGTTTAGGTATTTCTGCTTCTCTGGATTCATTCTGTAAGGATGCTGTTTTACAGGCTTGGCATCATCTTGTAAGGTGACATCATGGTAAACCATATCAGTCCTTGATGGAACATCAGGGAATATGTGACTATATTCAAATATGAGCTGCTTTAGCTGCTGTTGTTGAAAAGGGTCCAGGTGGGACAACTTGCTGTCAGTATTTTGAAGAATGTCTGAATTTTCAAGTTTGACTGGATCAGGTTCATTTTCCAAGGGGCAGTCAATCTTCAGAATTTTCCAGTTCAGTATTTACCACATTGACTGGCTTTTGCTGAGCGTCTCTGTCAATGTATTCTTTCAGCATGTTGATGTGACACATTTGTTTTTGTTTCCCTCTTCCAGGAGTTAAAATGAGGTCATTTAGATAACTGAGTTTGACTGGCTTCCTTGCGAGAATTTCTAAATTTTTGCCTGTAAGCCTCAGGGACCAATTCATAACCCTTCAGAATGGCAGAATTGACAAAATCATAATCAGAACACTGTTGGACAGATAACTGGTTATAGATTTTTTTAGCTTTACCAGTAAGAACACTTTGTAACATCATTGTCCAATGCTCTTTTTGCCATTTCAAATTTTGAGCATTTTTGGTCAACATCATTTTCTAGGAAAGGAGGAACAAGTCTGATGTGTTTAACCACATCAACATGATCAGAAAGTTCAAAAGATTTTGTAACAGTACCTGCTTCTATTTTCTTCTTTTCCAATTTGTACTGCATCCTTTTTTCTTCTAGTTATTTCTCTTTTTCCAACCTTCTTTCTTCCAGCTCTAGTTGTTTTTGGCGTAGCTGAAATTCAAGTCTTTGCAGCTCCGTTGCAGGCACCTCCACATCTTTAATCAATTCTGCTGCTTCTTCCCCAAAGATATCTTCATCGATGAAATGTTGCACCAAAATGTTGAATATTTATTGTTTCTTCAGTGATGATTTTACATCAGATAATTCAAGGTTTGAGGCTATTTGCAGCAAGTCCTCCTTCTTTGCCAGCACAATTAATTCCTGGGTTGAAGCTTTCAAAAAACTTGCAACATCAAAAGTCATGATTGCTGGTTTTTCAAATAGTCACAAGATTTAAAATAATAATTCAGCTTTAATCTTTGGTGAATCTAATCGTTGATCCAATGAATGGTTTATCTCGGTGGGACCTCCGATTTGTTATGACTTGAAAAAAATAACAAAATAACAAAGCAAACCAGCAAGGAAAACTCAAAACAAATTAATTCTACACTGTAAATATAAAAGTTCAAAAAAAAAAATACTGTTTAATCCTCTAATAACACTCTAATGCCACTACTTAACTCTCTTGCCAAAACAAAAACTCTGCCTTTGCTCTGCTCTGCTCTTTTCAGACCAAAATTCCAACCTTTATATAGACTAGGAACATTCTGGAACAATTTACAGGATTCCTGGGTAATCCCACCCCCTCCAGGCACACTCTCAGAAATAGAGGTACAGCAGGAGTTCATTTCTGTTCCTTAAGGTACATTCAGCACTTATGCACCCTTTAGGGCTAATTATAGGACTTCAAGGTACCTGTGTGAACCTTTTTACTGTCTAAAAGAAACAAATAAAAACCTACTTCTAAGGTACAATAGCAGTACCTTTCAGGGTATTGCCCCAGTGACAAGCCTGAAGTTGTTATTTCTACACCTGGTCTGACATTTCAGTTAATTTGGTAGCTCATTTTATAAACATACAAAGGTCAGCCATTTGTGGGACAAGGTCTTTCTTATAATCAGATAGAGGTGAGCTGTATGCAGCAGTTAAGAAGAAAAAATGTCTTTATCTGGTCCCATCCTGCTGACATTTTTTATTACACAACTGATGTGCTCAAAGTAACCGAGAGAGGGCTGTAACATTTTGTGTACTGTACTGTCCTGTAACACGGACCGCTGCAATTACTGTCCTGCTCCACTAGGGGACTGGTCCGGACCACTGGTCCCTAGAGCACGGACCACTGCAGTAACTGTCCTGCTCCACTAGGGGACTGGTCCGGACCACTGGTCCTTGGAGCACGGACCACTGCAGTAATTTTCCTGCTCCACTAGGGGACTGGTCCGGACCACTGGTCCTTGGAGCACGGACCACTGCAGTAACTGTCCTGCTCCACTAGGGGACTGGTCCGGACCACTGGTCTTTGGAGCACGGACCACTGCAGTAACTGTCCTGCTCCACTAGGGGTCTGGTCCGGACCACTGGTCCGGGGTTTCTCGAGACAGTGAAATTTTCAGTCTTTGCTGGCCTCCTACCGAGGTAAGGTCTAGGAACCACTGACTGAGCAGTCCATTCTCAGAATACTGAGATTAGACGGTAAATGCCTGTCTTAAGCTCAGCATAACTGTTGGCCAAACTATTTATCTAGCCTGCCATTTTCATAAATAAATTGCAATGAATGTGATTGTTCAAAATGTTTGAAGCCGGTAGTCTCACAATAAGCAGTTCGTCGCTTTTTCTATACTGCACTAATCTGGCAAATTAATTAAGCAGCTTGTGACACCTAACAAAACTCGATGAATATGACGATATTGCGTCATCTTATTCTCGAAAATATGAATGCTCTGAACAGATTATTTTTATCTAGCCTAGCTGGAGAGCATTAAAAATGATCGGCTGGTTTGGAAAGTAATGTTACTAAATTGCAGCTTGTTCATTCATTGCTGTCGGCTGTTGATTTCGGTTGATTATTGTGCTTTCTTTCTCTACCAGAAAAACATAATCTTAAATAGAAGGCTATACTCAGGCAGAGGTGTGTGGTACAGCCTTATCATTTTATAACCTACTTGAAATGGAGCTTCTATTACAGCTCAGTGCTATTCATTTGAAAATGCGGTGGCCCCTTTCCGAAAAGTAATTTGGGTTCTCAGAAAACCTGAGAAAATGAATTAATGGTCTTACCATTCAATCCCTCCGAAAAACAAGTAATCTTTTAACATAGCGTAATTGCGTAAAACGATTTACCTCAACTGGTAATAGGCTACAGTAATACATCGACCAAGATTAGCCATGAATAACTCGGGTCAGTGTGACTGTTGTTAGACTACGACCAAGCTTAGGCTATTGTATTTATCACCGAGCTTTGTTTTCCTATATTTTCCCCTTCTCTTCAAAAACGTCCCCCGCATTTTCAAATGAATGAGGCGTAAACAGTTTTATAACTAAAAGTCCATTTTAACTATAGGCTATGCAATCATTAGACTTTAATACATTTTACGCTTCTGACAGAATATAGTCACAGCCTGCTGCAATATAACATGTTTCTTTGTTGCAAAAAGAAGCGCCTATACTGAGGGAAGATGAGATGGAAAACGTGTGATTAGAATTCATTAATGTTAGACCTACTGGTCATAACTTGCCGACTATTTTTATAAATGGACTAAATTAATAAATCTATTCGGAGAATTATGAATTCTAATAAGTCTTTTCAGTTGGTGTTTATTTCAGTAGATCGTGGAGATTCTAATCAGCAGCATAGAAACCATTTTACTGTGAGAGAAGCGATAATGATTTTAGATTGAAATTGAGCTTTTATTACAACTTCGTGTTCGTTAATTCATTTGAAAATGCAGTGGCCGTTTCCGGGAGGAAAATAATAAATAAATTAATTAATAGTAAACAAGAGGCTGTCCAATTGTATATTATTTAAACTTTGTTGTAACAACAGTCACTATAAACACTGACCCGAGTTAATAAACTAGCCAGATACACCAAACAAAACTCGATAAATATAGAGTAAAAAAAAACCCAATATTGCCTCAGTTTATTCTCGAAAATATTAATGCTCTGAACAGATTATTTCTATCGCTGAACGATAAATGGTAAATGGACTGCATTTATATAGCGCTTTCTAGTCACATGATATGACCCCAAAGCGCTTTACATCTTTTTGCCTCACATTCACCCTGATATGGGAGGCTGCTATGCAGGGCGCCACCCTGCACATCAGGAGCAGTGCGGGGTTCAGTGTCTTGCTCAAGGACACTTCGACACGTTCTCTGGAGGAGCCGAGGATCGAACCGGGAACCTTCTGATTCCTGGGCCGCCCGCTCTGCCTCCTGAGCCATGCCGCCCCAAAAAAAATCTCAGTTGAATATTGTGCTTTCACTCTGCACTATAAAAGTAAAAATTTAAAATAGAAGGTTATAGCTATAAGCCACTCAGGCAGAGGGGTATGATACAGCCTATGATGAAATACCCAAAATGGGTTTTTGATTATAGCTCCGCGTAATTCATTTGAAAATGCGGTGGCCATTTCTGACAAGTAAATTGGCTTCGCAGAAAACAATATCATCCATCTGAGCAAAGGATAAAAGTGTTTAGTCTGTCAAGGGGGGTAAATATTTTTCACATGCAGAGGGCTAGTCCTGCTGTCCATCAGGAATGGGACTGAATTCATCCCATTACTGTAATATCCTGTAACCTATTTTAATTGTTAAAGCCGATGAGCTAGCTGTAATGAAAACTAATTTTAATGATTAGATCAGACCATAGCCTATTTCACTCTTCTCGCCTTCTACCTAAAATTAGTATCTCTATCTGCAGAATAAAAGCGCCACGATCTAGCCTACTGATATAATCGCCGACTGAAAAGAGTTACGCTATAGGCTATCCAGGGCCATCTCTAGGACTGAAGATTGGTGGGGCCCAGAGTTCCCCCTTAAAACAATTACTAACTCTGACTTGCACCCAATCATTCGGATTATTGACAAACAATCCTCCCAGGATTTTCCTAGCTTTTTATGTTTTTTTATTTATTTATTTTATTTATTTATTTTTTCTTTGCGGTAACTTTTTCTCAAAAAGTGGCAATGAAAGTTACAATGTCTTGGCGATTTATTTTTTTTGTCCGCGAGAAATTTGCGTGAATTGGTTGAATTTGCTTTAATTGTTACAATCGCGACATGCAGCTTCCTTGAGGGACTGAGCAATACATTCACTCTGAGAACACGCCGGGACGGTACATTTCGGTACGGCGACAATCATTAATTTGGATGCGTAATTTCGTGCATTTAAATCAGTGTTATTCAGAATTGCACACAGACGTTTCAAATGGTCTTTTATTTTATTGAAACAAAACGATCACGAAGCGCCAGTTAAATCACTTGATGTGTGGAAAAGGTTGCGCAGACGTTTGAGAGCAGTTTGTCTTTCATAAAGGGTTGAACAATTTTTGAGTGCCCTAAATAATTTTTCTGATCTGAATTTATCCTATTATTTAGTCGTCAATAGATCTCATGGAGAGAGAAACCGTAACTTTGATTGCAGAGGATTGTGAAAATTGGAAAACCTGTTAATAACGAAAAATAACTGAGTTCAAGCCAGGAACAATCATTCACGCAAAGGTATGGTCCGGGTCCAGTTATCACTTCCAAAGACGCCACTGCTAGAATCCATCAAAGTAACGTAGCCTACTTTCGAGAACTACTTTTGGTAAAACCCAACGAATTTAAAACAATAAATCAAATTGTGTTAGCTTATCATAATGTTCTGAATAGATTTATTTATTTATTTTTAGCCTGTAAAAAAGTCGCAAGTTATTATCAGTAATGGTAATGAATTCTAATCACACGTTTTCCAGCTTAGATTACCTCAGTAGGCGCTTCTTTATACCCAAAGGAAAAATGATTTATGACAGGAGGCCATGAATACGCCTATCAGAAATGAAAGACTAATAATTGAACAGTTGAAATTTCCTCTTAACACGACCGGCGCCAGAATTATTTCACCCCCTGCACAATATAATGGGCTATATTCAGTGCCTATATATAATTTAATTATAATGAGGTCTATGCGCTGTCACTCAAGGATGATTTTTTTTTCCTCCAGCGAGAGCGACATTTCAGAATTGTTCTGCAAATGAAGATAATTTCGGTGAAGAGTGTGGTGTCCTTCATTTATGTTTTCTAATCAGACAGCTGTTCCAATCGGACAGCTGACAGCGCATTAAAAAGCGCTGAGCTGCATATTGTCAGGCCACGTTGATCGTTACTAGCTTATTTTACTGGCTTAAAATATTTTGAACAATTAGACCTCTAGTCCTATCGATTTAATTATCCAAATAGCGGCTAAATAAATGATTTGCCCAACAGTAATGTTGAGGGTAAAGCAGCCATTTACAATGTAATTGCAATATTCCTAGCATGGACTGTACAGTGGTTCCGAGACCGTACCTCTACAAGGCCACTGAAAGAAAAATTTTGCTGTCTCAAGACACCCCGGACCAGTGGTCCAGACCAGTCCCCTAGTGGAGCAGGACAGTTACTGCAGTGGTCCGTGCTCCAAAGACCAGTGGTCCGGACAGTTACTGCAGTGGTCTGTGCTCCAAGGACCAGTGGTCCGGACCAGTCCCCTAGTGGAGCAGGACAGTTACTGCAGTGGTCCGTGCTCCAAGGACCAGTGGTCCGGACTAGTCCCCTAGTGGAGCAGGACAGTTACTGCAGTGGTACGTGCTCCAAAGACCAGTGGTCCGGACCAGTCCCCTAGTGGAGCAGGACAGTTACTGCAGTGGTCCGTGCTCCAAGGACCAGTGGTCCGTGTTACAGGACAGTACAGTACATAAAATGTTACAGCCCCTGCTGAAGTAACCTCGACACCTCGGCCGACCAATGGCAGAACCTAGTAACTCACTTTAATTTGATTTTGAGAAAAAAGCAGAAAATGAAACAATTTGATATTAATGCCTGGTTATTTGGGGAAGGTTAGTTTTATAGTTCACTATTATTCTCATTATTATTGAAACTTATAACACTAAATGGAGAATGTTTGGTGCACCAGGTTTTTTCGACTGGTAAAAATGGTAGGCCTATTAAGAGTATTTAAAAGTTACAAGGTTTTGCCATGGTATGGATCAATACAAATGGTACTTACTAGGTTTGGGCATGGCAAAACTCAAGGAATGGGTGGGCATTTTGCAATGAACTGTATGTGAACATGAAGCACGAAACATAGTAACTACAAAAATAGTGTTAACTCAATTTTGACCAAAATGACAGTTACTAGGTTCTGCCATTGGACGGCAGACCCGAGCCTTTTATTTAAGGGTACACACGGCTAACTCATGCAGACTGAGACTGCTTCAGTTCGCATGTTTGGAATATGATATAAACCCTTTACCTTCAACATTTCCAAATGCTCTGCTGTATTTTTGCCATGCATGGATTTATTGTTAAAAATAACAATCAATTTTCAATTTTTCATTTTGTTTATACATTATAATATATATAATAAGAAGTAATCCTGTGCGAGCCTAGTGGCCCATTGGGCCGATGCTTAACCCCGGTTTTCATGGCATGAAGCGACTAGGAGTATTGCTCCTCTACCTGGTTGGGATGCCAGTCTATCGCAGGTACTCCCCCCAGCTCATAGACAAGTTTCCCTGCCTATTTGCTGGTATCCATTTATACACCTGGGTGGAGTGAGGCGTGGAGTGTGGGAGTAAAGAGTTTTGCCCAAGAACACACCACAAAGGCCGTGGCCGGGGCTTAAACTCAGGACCTTACGATCTCAAGTCGAGCCTACTTGAGCACTGCGCTACCGCGTAAATATAATTCTACACTGTTGCATTCCAAAGGTATGCATTACAATGTCATGGAATATTGCACTGCCTGTCCAAAAAAAAGTCACTCTTTGGATTTTAATGAGCAAATTCTAAAGAGCCAATTATTTAATCATTATTACAATGATGAATATGCTTTACCTGGCAATAATTCTTTTAATCCTGACTAATTCAGTGTGTAACTTCTCATTTCTTGAACAACCATGTCACGGTCGTTTAAAAGTTGTCATTGTGTTTCAAGAAGGGCGAATTATTGGCCAACATCAAGCAAGGAAAACAGCTAAGGAGATTACTGAAATCACTGGATTTAGATCATTAACTGTCCAACAATTTATTAAAACCTGACAAGGACTGTGGTGAACTGTCAACTTTGTGGAAGAATGTAAAACCCACACAACGACCAACGACGTGGTCGTGCAAGAGTCCGAATTATGAAACCGTTAAACTAGAAATACGCACGGACCAAAGTATGGGAAGTCGGATACGAGCTTCCCAGACTAGGTCGTCTCTCTCAGATTTAAGGTTGGTGGCGCCTTTGATCAGGTCGCCCAGATGGCCCAAATCGGAATTTAGACTCCCCCCTCCGGAGGAAATAAGAAAACATTTATTATTCAAAGGAGATAATAAAAGTTCTTAGATCAGTGCCAGGACCCTTCGAGACCGACCTCAGGGAGGGGTCGCAAAGCACTTCTGCAAAGGGGGAGAGATGAGTGTAAATACCTCAAGAGATACCTCTGGTTAAGGACAAATCATTGCTGGGGAACAGAAACTATGTTTTCTTGAAATATAGAGGATATGAAATGCAACTCATTCAACTCCTTCAATTTAGCTGAAGAGATGCATACCAAACACGATTACATGGAGAATTACGATGATGTAACTATTATGAATTTCCTTCCCAACAGACCCATTCCCCATGAGATTCACATCACTATTACCCCAGGTATAATACAGTAATTCAGTGATGACATGAGGGCAATTAAAACAGTGTAACAGTAGGTTTTGTTTAAATTGAAACTCTTAACTCAGAACAGTCACAGTGATGAAATGAAAAGGTGCGGTGACAGTGTGTCCAGAAGAGGTCACTATGGCACTAATAGGGCAGAGAGGACAGGTAACAACCAAGCCATGCGCTCCCTTCCCCATCCTTGATGCGCTCAATCACCTATGCTGAAGTGTCCAGTTCCAGACCCCCTTATCTCAGTGGTAGAATTGGGGCTGTGCAGCTGTAGAGGATGTTTGGACCATAATGACTTGACTACCCCACTGTTCCCAGCCATGCCTGACAGGAGACGATGCCCACTTTGATCCTTTGAACCTCCCCTCCCAGGGCGCAGTTCTAGGCTAGATCCCTTCCCACAGAGATCCTCGCCCAGGCTCCCCCAGGTTCAGAACTCTGCCTTCTGCTTCCCGGCGTCTTCTTTTCAAAGCTCACCGATCACAGAAGCACCTACTAACGCATTCGCTTTTGGTTTATGGTGGCCTGACTGTACATTGAGCCGAGCGCAGTGGCCAACTTAAGGGACTTACTGCCTTATGCGACCCGACCGGCCGGTGACCCAGTCGATAGCGATCCCCGAATCCCGTGGTGGTTGTCGACCACCCAGGTGGGAGCCGACGGTCTGATCCCCACCCCACTTCGCTATGGGAATAGAAACTTTGACCGTTTTCACCGGCCTCGCCTGTTCACAGAGGTCGTACTATGCGTCCTTCTGCTTAGGTGTGGGCTGTCACCCACGTACCACGTGATGCCCACACACTTACATGCGACAACACGCCGACTAGACGGTACCACGGCAGTATGTTAATTCATACTTCACTGGACACAGGGGCCTTCAGTTTACTCCCCCGCACTATACCACTAGTTTAACGTGCCCTCGGAACTTTGCAGTCCCGCCGCCACCTGTTACAGCCAAGGTCCAGGGGGCCTAATCCCCTTCCCTAGCTGTGGTGGAAGTATAGGCTGTTATGTCTTTATTACCCCATTATGTGAAGAACAGAGGGCAACAGGCACTGTCCATGTTATCTCCTGGCTTCTCTCTTACAAGAAATAGGTTGGAGGAAAATCATGACTGATCTTGATTGGAAATCACTAAAATGCTCAGTGAAGTCTTAAAAAAAAAAATCAACAGTGTATCTCATCTCTGTGCTTAATCATGAAGGTATGAAGGTTACAGCATTTCCACCAACACAGTTCAACAATAACTTGGCAGGTTAGGACTGAACAGCTTCGTGGCCTAACAAGAAAGTTACTTGTTGATGAGACTCATTGGGGAAATTGACTTCAGTTGGCAAAAGGGTGTATAAAGATGGGACTTAGGAGCAATGGAACAAGGTCATGTGATCTAGTGAGCCCAGATTTACCCAATTACAGAGTGTAAGGGTAAGAAAGGAGGCCCATGAAGTGATGTACGCGTCATGCATAGAGCTCACTGTACAACCCTCTGGAGGCAGTGTTATCATCTGGGGTTGCTTTGGTTGGTCAAGTTTAGGCTCAGCACTATTCTGCAGTAATAAAATGAATTCGACATAATTTTTGTTATTCTGATCAGACAGCTTATTTCCGTAGAGTCTATTCCACTTACAAGACCAAATGTGACCTTATGTCATCTTCCTGTTTTTAATGAATTTATTACTTAAACCTCTGTCAACTTTTGACAAATGTTTGATCAAATTGCTACTTTTAATTGAAGAGCCTCGCGCTAAAATACTTAAGTCACATTTTCACAAGCTGTCAGGTAAGGATAGGAAAACGTCTTTTATAGTTACCTATGCCCACTGCCTCGATTTTCTCAAAGTGGACATGCAGTGACCAAAGTACTTTTAGCATTGAAGTCTTCATTTATTGCTTTGGCTAGACAAACAAAACATGTTTTCATGCTGAACTTGAATTGTCAAAAATTTGACTTAAAGCTGAAGCCAGTAAGATTTTTTATTCCCCACCAACACGAAGTGGGAGGGGGATATAGGTTTGACCTCCGTCCGTCCTTCCGTCCGAGATAAAGGGGACAGCTTGACTCAGAAACTACTACAGATACAGTAACCAAATTTGGTGTGTAGCTTCAGACCATAAAGGCCTTGATGGATTTCGAAAATAAGAAGCGCACGATTGGCGGGGGATGTTGTAGACCATGTCGACTTGTTTTGGTTGTATTTACTGAAACTGTCACTATGCTTCGACATGCAAATATGAATCAGGTGATTTTAGAAAAAAAATCCACAACTTTATCTGCACCCACAGCCTGTGATGCGATCTGCAAAATTCTACCGCTCCTGGCTCAACTAACCAATCAGATCATTAGCACGTGTTTTCAGATCATCAGCGGAACCAGAAATATTTTACTGGGGCACGTGCCCCAGTATTGATCTGCAGTGCCCCAGTATAATTTTCCCCAGGGGATAAAGAAAAAATTACGTTTTAAGTCTACATGTCCACAGTCTACAGTAAGAGAATCTACAGTAACAGAAAGTGCATAGGCACACAACTACTTAATATGATAACTGTAACTCATTGCTACTTTATTCACTTCACTCCGTATAGTACAGAATGGCATGTGGCTACTTAATATTCACGTGGCTTTAGCTGTGATTCGGCTAGTGCTAACTTCAGAATTTCGGAACACAAGATCACACACACACACAACGGTGTCTGTCAGTGCTGACTGCTCTCGCTGTCATTCTTTCCACCTGTCTTCAGGTTTGTGCTGGGCAACTGCCTGTCCTTATTGTTTTTCTCCTCTGTGTCTCCATTTCCATGGAAATGTCTCAACTTTGCTTAAACTTTCAGCTGCCGTCTCCCCAACTAGCTCAGGCTGTAAATTGAAGTAGCCTAGTGCAGACGTTAGCTGCTGCCTTATAGCTAACTGGCTCATCATAGGCAGTTAGCTATAGCATAGGCAATAGGTTGATTCATAATGGTTAGCCTAGCACTGTCAACTCGGTTTCTGGAGATTGCTATCGATGTTTGATGAGCATACATGAGCTATTTCACGTTAAAACAAGGGTTCTGTTTTGAGACTTCAGGAGACTTCCGGGTTGATGGCTAGGTGAGCGGATGCGTGGAGGGGAGCTCCCGAGTTTAGTTTGTATTAGCTTAATAATTACGCCCATATAGTGACCATAACTTTCTGTCAATGTCCGTATTAGTTTTGATTTCTTTTCGCTATGTCGGAAGGAAATAGAAAAGATAGACCGATTACGAGGAGTACTGAGGCAGCGTCGTCGGTGGCGGAGCAGCAGCTAATGTTAGCCATGCTGGTAGCGGAGCTCGAGAAATCCCAGAGTAATATCACGGAAGCATTAACAACAGCGCTCTTGCCGATTCAGACAACACTGGAAGCCGTAAAACGGCAGGTTGAATCATTTGAGACTCGTTTTACCGTGGCGGAGGGCCCACTCTCAGACCACAGCGACCGGATCTGCTCGCTGGAAACATCCATAGAGGAACTACAATCCACTGTGCAGATCTTTGCTAAGGAAAATGAAGGATTAAAAGATATATTGGATGGATATGAAAACTGACAGAGGCGTATGAACTTGAGATTCTTCGGTGTGGCCGAGGCCAGTGAGCCGGGACAGTGTCCCCTGAAATAAATGTCCGAGTTTCTGGTGAAAGTACTGAACAACAAAAGCTTTACAAAACCGCCAGAGTTGGAGAGATGCCACAGAGCCCTGATGGCCAAACCGAGCCCCGACGCACATCCGACCATTCATCGTATGCTTTCATCGTTACCAGGAGAGGGAATGAGTGCTCCAGCTGGTGATACAGAAACGCCAACTCTCCTACGAGGGTAAGAAAATTCTTATTTTTCCGGACTTTAGTGCCCGGCTGGTGGCCAAGCGTAGCGCCAATGAGAAGGTGAAAGCACAGCTGCACAATGATAGGGAATCAGTAAGACACCAAGAGCGGGGTGAAGGGAAATGAGGATTTATTAAACAAAAAATAAAACAGGCACGAGGGCCAACGAAAAACTTGGCCCAAAGGGTTGCAAAAGACAAACTAAGGTACGCTACACAGAGCTTGGAAACTAAATAGCAAAAATGGCAAGAACAAAAAACCACTAGAAACTTCAGGCAGAAATCCAAGAACAAAAATAAACAACAAGACTAGGGCTATATACACAGGGACTATGAACAAGACTTGGAACCATGAACAAGGACTTGAAAGCATGAACATGAGCGACAAAACTTGAGACACTGTCTGCCAGCCAACTTCCACCGCATCCAGATAAAGGCTTAGAAATCAGAACATGAGGGGCAACACCTGGAGAAAGAGAAACAAGAGGCATGGCAAGATCATGACATGGACAGAGATTGGATGACAAGACTTGCTTATTAAGAGAATGAGCGTGCTCAGCTTAAGTACCAATTAAGTATGCAGTTTGGAAGCAAGCATGAATGTTAAGAACAGAAAAGCACAGCAAGATCTTGAAATAGCAAAGCAGGAATCATGACAATAAACTCCCTGTCTAAATTAGTAATATTAGTAATGTGCCTATCTAAGAATTACACCACCCAGTGAATGTTAGTAAATGTTAGAAACTTAAAAACAGTTAATTGCCAATTAAGCTTAAACAGCCCGGAATCAGCACAGCACAGAAGGAAGGGTGAAATACCAAAGCCAACCCAGAGCTCTGAAATGTGCGACAACGAAGGCACGGGGCGGAATGCAGACAAGCGGTGGAGTGGCTTGGCAGACCTGGCAAAAACAAAAACACGGAAAAGTAAAAACATGGACAATAAACATGAATAATGAAATTCTTGATCCTAATACAAGAAACTGTTAAAACTGTGACATGAACTATGAGCATGAACTATGAACTATGAAATCTTGAACATGAAACTGTTAAAACCATAAATGCTGTACTGTTCTGGCCAAAGGCCAGAACCCCGGAACACAACACACAAGAAGGATATCAAGTTCAGCCTACGATACCCTGCAACACTCGTGGTTTACTTCAATGGATCCTGACACTCGTTCAGCTCTGCCGGGGCTGCAGAGGATTTTGCAGCCCCGAACACCTCGGCCCAGTTGTCCGAACCCAATGTAACTCTGACCGTTGAAGGTATGGTTCTTTTTTTTTGATTGACTTTTACGCTGCAATTTTTTATTTTTCAGCATTTTCTTTTTGTTACATTAACGTTCGATTACTATCGCAACCGAGCACCATAATGGTCTTACTATTTGATCTCTCTATGGTATGGTTTTGCACAATATTGGCAGCTCTTAGTTTATTACGTTATTTATTTCTGTTTTAATTTTTTTTTTTTTTAATTGCCATATTTTTTTTTTTCAATTGTTTTTGCTTTCTCACTTGGACAATACAATAAGTGCCTCATTTCCAGAACTGATTTAAAAGAAACTCACTTAGTGTGGTCCTCTATAGTAGTCTATTAATGTGTCTTTACTTTATTTTTCTGTTACCTTATTCCCCATTTTGGAATGGCACTCAATACATAGTTTCACTCTGGTTTAACATGTTATTAGCCACTCAGCTTTTCATTTCAGTTTATTTTACACCGTGGCCTATTGGATACTTTTGTTGAATTGTTACATTTTCTTTCTTTTTTAAGGTGACCAGTCACAATTTATAAGAACTCCAGACAGCCAGTGGTCATCTTTTTTGATCAGCATGCTGTATGGCTTTGTCACAACTGTTTGTCTAACTAGCTGAGATGGGAGGAGAGAGGGACAAAATCTGAGAAATAAAAAAAAATATTGTGAAATTCCAATTCCAAAGCAGTTACATTTTATTATTACATTATTTTACTTTTGTCCCCTTCTTTCTCATTCAATGTATATCGATATTGATTATGGCGTTATATGTAAAGAATTTCAACTTGGGAGCTCTACTAGGTAAGGTAGGTAGCACAATGTGGGTTACAAGGAAGTTATGTGTATATCACAGAAGGGAGGGGGGTGGGGGGGACACACAAGGATGCTTTTACTATCACATATCAGGATTATATTTTATTCTGATCAGGGGACACTTGGATAGCTAACTACACTATACTATCCCTCAACGTTAGGGGATTAAACTCACCATTTAAGCGCCTAAAAGTTTTAGAATTATTGAAAAGGAAAAATGTTGACGTTGCTCTCCTCTCTGAGACTCATCTTGAACCCTTTGATGTCCGTCGTATGCAGAACAAATACTACAGAGTACTAGCATCTTCAGGGGGTGGATCTAAGACTAAAGGGGTTATGATTCTAATGAAACGTAAACTAAATCTGGCAATTGAAAAAATTAGTTGTAACAACTCCGGAGGATTGGCCTATTGTGGGGTTTCTATCCAAGGGGAAAAAATAGCCTTTGCAAGTATATACGCCCCCACAATCTTTGATCCATCTTATTTCCCTTGGCTAACTAAAGAGTTACTGTGTCTCTCTAATTACTCACTTATCGTAGGATCAGACGTGAACACTTTTTTTGATTGTACTCCAGATAGATCTAATCCATCCATCACACGCTCACAGGCTTAATCCTCCGACGCTTTAAAGAGCTTTGCTAAGGACATCAACTTGGTGGATATAAGGAGGATTCAGAATGCTACGGTTAGAGACTACACATACTTCTCCCCATATCATAAAATGTTCTCAAGAATCAAATACATCCTAGTCACATCAAACCTTGTTCCAACTGTAGAGGAAGTTGTATTCCTACCTCGTAATATCTCTGATCATAATGCAATAATAACCTCATTCAATTTGGTTTCACTACAAGGTACCCCCTCCAGATGGAGGTTTAATACAACCCTTCTTAAAAATAAAAAATATCAGGCTGCCGGATAGCTCACTCGGTTAAGGCACTGCGCTGCAGTGCAGAGGTGTCTATCACGTCGCGGGTTCGAGCCCCGGCGCACCAACCGGCAGGGGTCGGCAGCTTTTTCAGAGTAGCGCACAATTGGCGATCGCGCTACAGGGTTTCAAATTGGGAAGGGACTGCCGGATTTGGGTTAAGAATATCAGCTTTGTTCGTTGCTCCAGCGCCTCCTGTTGGCCAGACGGGCGCTCGTCAGGAAGATTCTGGGTTTGTTCACGTCCGGGTATCCTCCGCCCTCATTCGGAACTTACGAGGATTCGACCAATGAGTGTATAAGAATCAGTGGCTGACGGACACGTGCTTCGGAGGAGAGCCGTGAGCTGTCTTCACTATCCTGAGTTGGCAGCAAGGGGTCGCACACGAGCAAGCTTTGTACATAGTTCACTAATTGAGCATTCCAGATTCGGGTGGGATTGGAGATGCCAAATTTATAAAAAAAAAAAAATAATAAAAAAATAAAAAATATCTTTCACAAGTTAAAACCAAATTAGTAGAATTTATTACTATTAATAAAGATTCAGTCTCAGATAATGCAGTTGTATGGTTAGTGATCAAGGGCTTTCTGCGCCACAATGCGATTCATTTTTTGATAATCTGAATTTACCAGCGCTATCTGACAACGAATCTAAGGAGCTGGATGCCCCAATAACCCTAGATGAACTACATACAGCCGTTAAATTAACCAATAGGGGGCGCTCCCCAGGAATCGATGGGATCCCTGCTGAGTTTTATCTAGAATTATGGGATATTTTAGGTCCGATTTGGTTAGACACTATTAATTCCGCTATAAGAAAGGGCCATTTCCACAAAGATCTTAACACAGCACTTATCTCAGTGCTTCATAAATCTGGCAAGGATCCCCAGAACTGTGCGAGTTACCGCCCTATATCGCTAATTAATGCAGATATCAAAATTTACTCCAACGTGATTGCTATGCGTCTGTATAAAGTCGTAGGGAAGCTAATCAATCCAGATCAAACTGGTTTTCTTAAAGGACGTTAAGCATCAGATAATGTCCGCCAACTGTAACATGTCATCGCTGATGCCAAAAAGACAGGCTTTCCAGGTGGACTCGCGTTTGATCGCTTGGAATGGGGATATCTGTGGAAAGTTTTGGAAAAATTTAAATTTGGTCCAAATTTTTAAAAAATGATACAAGTCTTATATTCTAATCCGTCTGCTAGGGTTGTCACAACTGGCCAGCTTTTTAACAACTGACCTTTTTAATATAGGACGTGGTTCTAGGCAGGGCTGCCCAGCATCTCCTTCCATCTTCAATTTATCGCTCAAACCGTTAGCCCAATACATACGACAAAGTAGGATCGGGGGGGAAAGATTGGTGATGGTGTTGTGTTTACTTCATCTATATGTTAAAATTCTTGTGCTATTAATGCTTTAAATTAATAAAAGGTTACTTACAAAAAAACATGGGTTCTGTATGAACAGAGAATTGGGCTCATCGAGTACTTTGGTTATGAGACACTGAGGATAACAAAGGGTATACAGTTTTGGTAAATACTTAAAGATAGCCGACTGTTATAGCCGACACTGCTTTGTAAAAATGAAAATGAGACGTTACAACTTACTTCTCAAAAAATGATTCTCTGATTATTGATTAATGCACCACTATATGGCTTTATTGTTTTGCGTATTTTTTTATAGTTTTGTCTACTATATGTGCAATAGCACAGGCTACTTTACTGAAATAGAAATAATTTAAAACCAATTTACAGGGGTGCTTTAGCTTTTTTGTTTTACTGTACTGTTGCTAATGCTCAATTTACTACAATACAACTACTAGATACTAATACTAGTAATACTACTACAATTTTGCTACAATAAATATTTCATAAAGATTCATTGCGACTCCTTTTTTGCTTGTACCAGGTTTAGAGGTCTAGAGTAAAGTGCACAAGTAGGCCAAATAAATCAGTCCATTTCAGGTGGTTAATCATAGATCCAGACAACAAGATAATCTGACATGAATGTATAATTTGAAGCACTATTAATCCTTTTTTATGATAAATAAGTGCTAAAATTTTTTGTGCCCCAGCTGTGCCCCAGTACCGTATTTGGTCTAGTGACGCCCCTGCTGTACGCGGAGTTTCCATCTGCATCCCCTCCATTCTTTCCATCATCTTCATCATGGCGGCGGAGACAGACTCAACGGAACAGCCAGGGTCTGACTTAGCCTTTTTAGCAGGGCGCTGTTTAGGTGTAGGAGGTAAAGGAGTAGTACCTGCTTTTTTAAATTGTGAATTCAGGTTTTTCTTAGCACATCTTTCCATTGCCCTTTGCAAATTTTCCTCCACTTCCATTTTAAACACGGGAAAAGTTCATATTCTCGGTAGGTTTAGTAAGCTAGCTTATGAAATTTCGGGTAAGAGATAAAACAAAAATGGAAATGAATTTTCACATTGAATTTTGGATAAAGACAAGGTATAGTTGACGTTGGTTAAGCTCAACGTAAGACATTAGAACTCACAATTGCTGAGTTTATTGCATGTTTTGTGCGGAGCTACGGAAAAAGTTATTCCCGCGACGCCATCTTGGACGTCTTTGTTTATGCCGCATGTCTTGCATTGCGCTGTTCATCTCTTACCGTCAAAATGGTAATTCTGAAAAAAAAAAAAAAGCCGAAGACGATGACTTTCGATACCCCTCCCGCTGACATGTTAATGCCTGATATCAGAGGGCGTGTTTCTCTAATAAACACGTAAGGTACGTAGAGAAGGCATGACTGACAGGGTAGTGATCCAATCATGACAATGCCATTCTCAGCCTGCGCTACTACCGGGTAATCGATATTATTTTTTAAATTAAATTATTTATTTTATATGCAAACTGAAAACATGAACTGAATAACACTCAAGTCATCGTGTCTCAAGTCAAGCCCCAAGTCTTTAACTTCCAAGTCCCAGTTGAGTCTCAAGCCTTTTCATTTTTGTCAAGTCACAAGTCATCAAAACAGCGACAAGTCACAGTGACTCAAGTCCCCATCTCTGTGTTTTATACATTGATAAAATGTTTTACAATTTATCAAATTATGCATGCAAGTCTGCTGGATCCAGGTAAGATTAAAGCATTTTAATGTATGAAATCGATCTGAAAACAGTAAAAAAATGTTGAAAATCTGGAAATGGTAAGATTTATAAGAAAAAACATACCCTGTCAATAGATGATCAACAAAATCCTCAAATTCACTGAGCAGAAATCACACCTCATGAAAGTGCAGATGGTGAAATACGGAATTTAAAATTTGATTCTCAGTAAAACAAACACAGTACTCTTGACTTCCTGTCTCCTTGAATTCTGGATGAAAAATACTTTGTGTTCAAGCAGTCTAGATATACAAATGCAATGTGGTAGTAATTACGTGTTGTCAAAGAGGGTGTGTAACGCCCGCCAATGTAATAATTTCCACAAACGTAATAAACCGCAAACGTAATAAAAATCTGCAGCTTTTAATGTAATAATCCCACGAACGTAATACATTTTCCACGCACGTAATAGCCGCTGCCTACTACAAACGTAACACGCAATTTCCCGCAAATGTAATTACTATTACGTTTGCAGAGATTTATTACGTTTGTGGGGAAATGAAAATCTTAAATCTTCAACTTTCAATATTGTAATAACTTCCCACAAATGTAATAACGCAATGAATATTGGTCGTTGTGGTTGTTGTTGTTTGTTTGTTTCCCTAAACACCTACTTCTACTGACCGTGGGGGCAAAATCCAGCTGCTGCCTCTCCGCTCTACGATCACACAACACAACGATGCTCGGCAGGGCATCTTCGTACATATGTTGATGCCAACAGACATGAAGCTGCAAGTTTATGCACGCAGTTACAATATTCTATCACTAGATATCACACCAGGATCAGTTATTGAATATTCACAAGCAAGCCAAGCTGAAACACGGTTTTATGGATGAGTTCTCTCCTAATTTAAATGCAGGATTTCTACTTTTAAAGCATTTATAATGTGATATTGACACTTTCAGTTAAGTTAATACTCTGAGTATTTATTGCACTACAGTTAAAATGTTATATTTTAACACAGAACAAATAGGCCTCTTCAATACTAATGATTTCTATAGCTGAATGTGTAAAATAGCAAGTGACTATTCAACTCTGACAACTGTACACCGTCTGTTGTATGCAGTCCCATATGGATTAACTATAAGACGAGCTATAACGTTTGTTTAAGTAGTGATAACAGCGCTCTATCTTGGAGTAACGTTTGTGCCAGTGCAACTGGATCTTAAACTTGATCATGACAAAGTGATCGATATATACGCCCGTAGATACCCCTGAAGAGTGCCCTGGCCTTCATCAACCTATTCAGTGAGAATTAAACATTTCCAGAAGATGATTTTGTAGCTCTGCATGCCTAATCTACGAGTAGGAAATTCACTTCAGAGTGAATTAAATACCATTCTCCATGAAAGAAAACAACTTTAGTGTTGTGTTTCAAATTTTTAATCCATGATGTATCCTGATGGATGCTTTGATCATTTTCAGTTTGTCCATTTCTATCGGAATAGGACCTAAGTCTCTTTGTTTTGATTGTCTTTGCAGAGTCAAGTGCAAATTTATACCTTAAATAGAAATAATTGTGAATGAAAAAAATTCTTTTCAGCTTACTATAAGACCTTCAATTTTGTTCTCAGATGTCAGGAAAAAGCGTATTTTGGCACTTTAAATTTCAAATTTTTCTGGCCCCTCCAGGCTTTGCGCCTTTGGCACTTGTGTGGGAGCTGCGCCCCCTTTCCAAAATTTCTGGATCTGTCCCTGTATTCCTCATCTGTACTTTGTGCACTTGGTTTTGCAATAAAAATCCCTATGAAGAAATTTGGTGTGATGTAGTGCTCAGGAACCATACGCGAGAACCAAGCAATGCAGTTGATGGGAATTTATTAAGCGAGGGAGTAACCTCCAGCTGGGCGGAAGGCAAAGGTACAAAGTCCACAATCCAAAAATCACAATCCAGTTGGACAGAATCTGAGGGCAGCAATCACAGTACTCGTGGTCAGACAGAAAAGGGTTCAAAAAACAGATGCAGACAGAAATCCAAAACAGAGCCAGAAATCATAATCGGGGACGGTCCAGTCAGAATAGAATCACAAAGAGTACGAGGCGAAGACAAGCATGGCACAGGCAAACTAAGAAAAACATTCTGACAGGGAACTGCTGTGAGAAGACTGCTAATATACACATATGGGAGGTCACATGCTAAACAGAAAACAGGTGCAAGAAATCAGACTAATTACAAAGGAGCAAACATGTGGGAGAACCTAATCACATGAAATGGGCAAAAGCCAAAACGCAGACAGGGATCACAAGACAGCCTATAGACAGAGATACGGCTCCGGTTAGGGAGTTCTAACGTGCATAGATAATGAGAGAGAGGACAGCGTGAGCAGGTGCGGAGGATCCGCTGGAACGCAGCAAAGATTAGGTAAAGGCAAGAGGCGGAGACTAGAACAGGGCGAGTGCTGAGAGCTTGTTAATCAATTAGTAAGTTGCAGCTATACAATCCCGAGTGCTCGTTAGTAAGTTAGCGTTATATACAATGTTAGTCTAAGTTAGTGGTTTTAACAAAAACAACAAACTGTTAGTATTGGTTCGTAAAATAGAAAAGCAAGGCAAAGGAAGTAAACGAGATTGGAAGGAATGTTTGGAAACCCAGAAGCCATGAAATCACCTAAACATGTGACACACAGTACTAGGGGAACAAGCTGTAGCTCAACACAAGACCAGACAGGGGAGACAAAGTACAATGGATGGCAAAAGCAAAAACATCCACCGGAATAATAACAGCAAAGTGGATAATGGCAAAATACAAAATATGGCAATAATAAAAACATGGCAAGAACTAAACAGACAAAACATGAGCAGAAACAGAATCATAACATCTGGATTAATAGCTCGTTTGTAAACACAACACTTAATTAATTACGGGCGTGTTTCATATGTCTACACAAGCATCCATATGTTTAGATATTTTCTGTTTACTCTGTTGTGTTCGTTGATGTTTATACTTGTTAAATGCGAAGATGTCAAAGTTAAGTAGCGGCAGTTGACGACCGTTGTTATATGTTGACACTGTAGCTTCTTAACTTGTTAGTAAGATACTGTTGTTTTATAATGTTTGTATAGTTTTAAAACGATTCGGATTTTGTTTTGCTTCACGGTCGCTCCTACGGTTGCTGGTTTGTCCCGTTGTCATGGCGACCACTGTACCACTGTCTCTCATTAAAAATAAAAAAATAGCTATGCAAATATATGGCAACCCAAAGGTTTAAAAATCTAACTTTCAAGCGTAGAAAGAATATGAAAAACACATTTTTGAGCGGAGGGGGAAAAGTAGTAGACTTGCATGCGCGCTGGAAGATGTTTGAATTAGGGGGGCTGCCAACCAAAAGCAGAAGAGTGACGTCTTTTTTTTTTTTTTTTTGCATGAGGGCGTTATGACAATGTTGGTCTTTACAACAGCGGTCAGGGCGACTCAGGGTGCAAACGGGTACTGGAATAAAAGAATACTCGCCATATAAATCATAAGTGACTGCAAAAAAATCATAATTCATAATCGTTTTGTTGTCCAGGGGCCTGTATTTTTTTTCTATGTTTTATCCCAATAAATTCCTTTGTTTTGTACGCATGTGGCATTTAAAAAGCAATTATGGTTGTTGCCTTATTCGTTGCAACCTCTTCAACCCCAACTCCTGGTAATGCTGCCGTTAAGGAATTCGCCTATCTCACACATGACGGCTCACAACGCCTCCCAGTTTGATATTGCCTGATTCATAGTCAAACCATTTATAATTTGAATTAACAAGACCAATACATAATCGTATAATGATTAAGAAATTATTAATTAGGAAATGACCAAGAAACCACAGACAGGCTACATTGAAAACGCGCACATAATTATAGGGATGACATGTACCCCCCATCTCAGAGATAAAACCCTCCAAAATATAATGGCGAGGCCCCTTTTAAAATTGTTCTGGAAAATAAAAAGCCTAGAAAAGTTGAGGTGGTATAGGCCTACAGAATTATTTCCCCATCTCTGAATTCCATCTCCTGTTTCAGCATTTTTTACATTTAAAACAGAAACATCTTCCTGTCGCACCCTAGAAAACATTAGCGCAGAAGGGCGTGACTTTGTAAACTGAGAGTATAGGCGTTTTATGTGCCACAGGAGGTCGTCAGCCCCAAAAATAAACAATTCTCGGACAAAAAAACCTCAATTTGAATGAAGTTATTAGTCGCATTACATTATGTAATTATTAATTCAATCCACTATCCTTAACGTCGCATGTCAGTTTCGCCAACATAAATGCATCCAGGCAGCAGACTAATCCCATAAAAGGCGAAAATAATCGTTCTCTTTTAGATCATAATCAGCATTCTTAAAATTCTCCCAAACCAGCAGTTTTTTGTTGTGTTGTGTGATCGTAGAGCGGAGAGGCAGCAGCTGGATTTTGCCCCCACGGTCAGTATCAGTAGGTGTTTAGGCAAACAAACAAACAAAGAACAACAACCACAACGACCATTATTCATTGCGTTATTACATTTGTGAGACGTTATTACAATATTGAAAGTTGAAGATTTTCACTTCCCCACAAATGTAATAAATCTCTGCAAACGTAATAGTTATTACATTTGCGGGAAATTGCGTATTACGTTTGCAGTAGGCAGCGGCTATTACGTTTGTGGAAAATGTATTACGGTTGTGGGATTATTACATTAAAAGCTGCAGATTTTTATTACGTTTGCGGTTTATTACGTTTGTGGACATTATTACATTGGCAGGCGTTACAGGGTGCCGACTGCAACTTCAGAAGGTATTAAGTCAAGCCCATCATAAACATTCTTCAAAACAGCCGTGATCATTTGATGCTCTTATCCGTGGCATGTTTGGGTTTCAGATCAGCTACTTTTGGGTTTCAATACAGTGATCTTTGGCCATGCCTATGGCTCATCATTAGGCATAATCATGCTATGGGGAAGTGCACTGGAATAATACTCATAGAGTCAGTCTATCAATAACTCTCGAGTTGAAGTTGATCTACTTCACTTTGGGAGTGTGGAAATTTGGCATGCTTGGGAATGTCTGTCAGGGGTACACCAACACAGAAACTGTCAGGCAGTGGGCATTCATGATACCTGGGACGGTGTTGAACAATCTCCAGTTGGTTTCATTTGATTTAGATTTCAGCGGATCTAGCTCAATTCTGGTGGCGCAGTTTCGCAAGTCTGTTCAGAGCGTCCCAGCACCAGAAATGTCTGTTGCTGCCTCTTTATCATTTCTGAGGACTTAGGATGCATTTTGGCACTTGTGTCATGTGATCCACTTTTGAGCTGATCTTGCTCAATATTTTTGATCCTGTGTGACAGCCTTCCTGGCCACACCCACCTCCAGTGGCCCGGCAGACTTCCATTCTAATGAAAAGCCATATACCTGCTGCAGTATTACACAAGAGAAAATTGGTTCGCTTTTCAGCTAGGCTAACCCCTGTGGGCTCCTGCTCTATTTCCAACTTCACTAAACCATGCTTTGAATTTTAAATTACAACTCCAATTCCAAAATAGTTGGGACAAAGTATTAATTATGAAAAAAATCTAAATGCAATTACTTTCAAATCATCACACTTGCCAGTATTTTATTTATAATAGAACAGAGATAACCTAGCAAGTGTTGAAAATGAGAAATTTTACAATAATTATACAATAATCTACAAAATGAGCTAATTTCAAATTTGATGGCTGTTACAGGTCTCAAAAAAGTTGGAACAGGGGCCTGTTTACCATGGTGTGGAATCCCCTCTTCTTTTTAACACAGAGTATGGGTATTGAGGAGACAAGTTTCTTGAGTTTAGCCATTGGAATTTCCCACTCTTGCTTAATACAGGCTTCCAGCTGCTGGAGAGTTTTGGGTCTCCTTTGATGGACCTTTTGTTAAATTATGCGCCAAATGTTCTCAATTGGTGAAAGATCAGGACTGCAGGCAGGCCATTTCAGCACACGGACTCTTCTACTATGAAGCCATGCTGTTGTTATAGCTGCAGTATGTGGTTTTGCATTGTCTTGCTGGAATACACAAGACCTTCCCTGGAAGAGATGTTTTTTGGAGGGGAGGATATGTTGCTCTAAAACCTTTATATACCTTTCAGCATTCATGGTGCTTTTTAAAACACGCAAGTGTCCCACACCATATGCATTAATGCATCCCCATACCATCAAAGATGCTGGGTTTTGAACTGAATGCTGATAACAGGAGGGGTGTTCTTTCTCCTATTTAGCCCGGAGGACATGACGCCCATGATTTCCCACAAGAATATCAAATTTGGACTCCTCTGACCACAGGAGACTTTGCTACGGTCCATTTTAAATGAGCCTTGGCCCACAGAATATGGCAGTGCTTCTGGATCATGCTCAACAATGGCTTCCTTTTTGCATGATAGAGTTTAAGGTGGGATCTGAGGATGGCTTGGCGGACTGTGTTTATAGACATTGGTTTCTTGAAGTATTCCTGGGCCCATTTAGTAATGTCAATGACAGAATCATGCCGATGAGTGATAGTGGCGCCTGAGGGCCCGAAGATCATGGGCATCCAGTAAAGGTCTTTGGACTTGTTCTGGGACAGGAAAATGCTCCAACACAGGCAAAAATCCACAAAAAGCTTCACAGGTCTTGAAAAGAGTGACAGGTCTGGTCAAATGTATCCTTCCACAATTTCTCCTTGCAATTTCTCCTACTATTTTCCTCTCTCAATTTCTCTCCTTATATACAATTTTCCAGCCCCCTCCCACCTTCCAGACTTTTTTTCAATTCTCAGGGACTTTCCCCTCTCAGGCATGCCCAGGACATGCCCAAAACCTTGCTCCAGACAAGGCATAACAAAAAATCTCAATACTGCCATCTAGTGGCTTTTTTTTTTCCCCACATTACACCTCCATTCCAAAAGGGAAAAATTTTGACTCATAAAGGCAACATTTTTTTTTTCAATGCAAAAAATTTTTAAGTAGACACTTGTGTATATCTATAAATATAATACAATATGCGAATAAACACGTGATATATACACTTACTCAAACATGGGATAAGCAATCAGCAATCACATTGTCAGTACCCTTCACATGCTTAACCTCCAGGTCAAACTCCTGTAAAATCAAACTCCAATTCAACAATCTCTGATTCTTGTTTTTCATCTTACTCAAAAACATTAACGGATTGTGGTCAGTATATACAATCATTAACTTTTGCCCTGTACAAACATAAACCTCAAAGTGTTGTAAGGATAGAGGCAGAGCCAACAGCTCTTTGGAATAGTTCTTTTGGTGGCGATTGAACTTCCTGGAGAAGTATGCCACGGGATGCTCAATGTCATGAGAGTCACTTCTTTGTTGAAGTCAGGAGATTTGAGCACGGGGAAGTGACACAGCAGAGACTTCAGGCGATCGAAGGCTCTCTGGCATGCTTCATGTGAAGTGAACTTTAAGCCTTTCTTCAATTAGTTAGTGAGTCTGAGAGCAATCTCAGCAAAGTTCTTGCAGAACTTGCGGTAGTACCCAATCATTCCAAGGAAGTGGCACAAAGCTTTTTTGTTGTCAGGAACTGGAAAGTCCATGATGGCTTGGACTTTAGCATTCATGGGTGCCACCTTACCCTAGCCTATGACGTAGCCAAGATACGTGACATTAGCACAACCAAAGTTACCGTTGTTCAGGTTAACAGTCAGGTTAGCCTGGATGAAGCTGGAACAACGTCTCTACATCTTTCAGATGTTCTTCCCAGGAGTCACTCCATGTGATCAGGTCGTCGATGTATGCATTCGTGTGCGGCAATCTGGCGATTGTAGACTGTATCATCCTTTGGAACGTGGCTGGGGCATTTTTCATGCCAAAGAGTAGGACTTCATACTGGTATAACCCAGATGGTGTGGGAAAAGCAGAGATGCCTTTGGCCCTCCCAGTTTAAGGCACTCACCAATAACCCTTCAGTAAATCAATCTTGGTCAGAACCTTTGCTTGCTCTATCAATAGCATCATCAATCCTAGGTATTGGAATCAGTTCTAGTTACACAGCATTGACTTTGCGATAATCTGTACAGAATCTAGTACTTCCATCAGGTTCTGGAACTAGCACACAGGGTGAACTCCAATCTGAGTTAGAGGGCCTGATAATATCATGTTCTAACATGTACTCAACCTCTTTCTCAGGAATTTTTCTCTTTTCAGGATTCATCTGGTACGGATGCTGTTTTATTGGTTTGGCATCACTAACATCTACATCATGAGAGGCTATAGAAACTTTCTTTGGAACATCAGGAAACAGATCCTCATATTTCTTGATCAACCTCTCAAACTGATCTCTCTGTGAGGGTTCTAAGTGCTGGAGTTTTACATCAAGATTTTGCAACACTTCAGAATTTGACAATTTACATGAAAGAACTTCAGCTTTAATTCTTGGTTCATCTTGAAACTCCCCATCATCTTCATAAGTCTCAGCCATAGGAGGATCTGAAGTGACAGCTGCAACCCTAGCATTCCTATTATGATAAGGCTTCAGCATGTTAATGTGACACATCTGTTTTGGCTTTCTCCTATCTGAAGTGTTTAAAATGTAATTGAGATCATTGAGTTTTGTCAGAATTTCATAAGGACCATGAAATATAGCCGGCAATGGATTGGAATGCAAGGGAAACAACACAAGGACCTTGGCCCGTATTCAGAAACGACACTCACACTCACCCTCCACTCACCATATAGTGAGTACGATTGAAATGTAACTGGAGTGTGAGAAAGATATCGACCTACCACTAACCGAGGGATCGGTCCCACTCCTCGCCAGTTGCTATTCATGAACGCCACTCAAGCATAACTGACAGTAGTGGGCACTGGGTACCACAGGCGGGGCATCGGCTGCTGCAAAGGGATGCTCAATCCTCACCCTTCAGTGCTGAATGACTGAAACCTGTCGCAGTTTACTTTTCCTGATTAGAAAGTTTCCCAGACAAATTGGTAAAACGACAATCAAATTTATTTTAATAGCGTTGTTATACATTGCTTCACAAAATTGAGGCATTTCTTTCGCACATAAATGATGTTGTAAATATCAGCATGTCTTCATACATTCAGTGGTCGAGTAGCTCGCGAAAGGTGCAGGACAGCGTGCGAGGCTCACTAAGCAACAAGCTGTGAAATGTGCCAGACATTTCCTTCTATATTCAGCGGTTAAGAACGTAGAAAAGAATGGATTCTCGTGACTTACAGCTACATGAGCCTCGCTGACCAATCCACACGCGCCCCACGAGCCGCTGAGCGCAGAATTTTCCAACCCATCAGGAAAGAAAAGCGCAAGAAATCTGAATCTGTGAGATTTCACAGGTATGCGTCATTAATGAAAACTGGCCACACCTGATAATGTTGAGAGTTTTCTGAGTTTTTGCAATGGTATATTAAATGAGTTGAAAACAGGTAATGTTCAATCATTATTTTTAAGGGGTGGTTTTAAGCTTCCCCTATTACCAGTTCACCAGTAGCCACTGGTGGGTACAAAAATGCTAACCTTGAGTTCACCACAGTGCAGTTCGTAAACACTGAAACCAGGTGGTCAGTTAGTAAGTTACCGGCATCGTTATAATCATTATAGTTCAAATTTGCGTAGTTGCGATTGCGTCGAGCAGGTGGCTGTAAATGATCCAGAGTTTCTAATGTTCATAACCACCTGAAAGCCATGACAACGAAATACCGGAGCAAGTAAGTGCAGCTCTAGGGAGGTGTTCCCTGCACTCAACCTTCACTCAGAAAGAGACGCTATTTTCAGTGCGAGTGAGCTCTCTGAAAGCTAATGAGTGTTAGGACAACCTCTGACTCATTAAGTATAACATGACACTAACTAAGTTTTAGTACTCACTCGCACTCAATTAGTGTGTCGTTTCTGAATACGAGCCCTTGTCTCCTGGTTTAAACTCATGGCTTCTAGCCTTATGATCAAACCAAGTTTTCATTTTTCCCTGACTTGATTTCAAGTTCTCTTTGGCTAGGTCACAAGCTGCACGCAATCTTTCCTTGAACTTGCTAACATAGTCTAACAGACTGATATGCGACTCTTTCTCTTGCCATTGTTCACTCAACAATAGCAAAGGTCCTCTCACTTCATGGCCAAACACTAGCTCAAACGGACTGAATCCAGTAGACTCCTGCACTGGTTCTCTAGCTGCAAACAACAACAAATGAACACCTTCAACCTAGTCTTTCTCATGGTCAGAACAGTAATTCCTCATCATTGTCTTGAGAGTGGATTGAAACTGCTCGAAGGCATCCTGACTCTCATACACAACCTGCTGAAACAATCTGGAAGTGAAATTGCTACCTTAGATTGACTGAAATTCTCTGGCAAGGCTATACAACGTGAAGAACTTTATCAAAGCCTTCGAGATTGCAGTTACCTTGATGTTGCGCAGAGGTATGACATCAGGGAATCTGGTAGATGCACACAAAATTGTCAACAAGTACTGATTTCCAGATCTAGTCTTGGGTAATGGACTAACACAACCAACGATGACCTTGGAGAAGGGCTTACCAAATGCTGGGATAGGCTGCAATGGAGCTACAGGTGGGTCTAACTGGTGTTTTCCAACTACCTGACAAGCGTTACAGGTTTTGCAAAATTTGGAAACGTCTTTCTGAAGTCCAGGCCAGAAGAAGTGTTTCATGATCTTGTCAACAGTCTTGTTAACACCACGATGACCTCCTAAAGGCAAACTATAAGCCATTGTTAAGATTTCATTCCTGTAGACCTTCGGAACAACAATTTGCTTAACCACTGCCCGATCTGCATTAGCAGGGATATCAGGAGGGCGCCACTTCCGAATCAACGTTCCATCCTTGAGATAATTCCCAATTGGAACTGTGTCTATTTCTTCATCAGGAAGGGCTCTCTTCTTTAGTACACAAATTTCAGGATCCTTGGTTTGCTCCTGAATCAACCGCTTTCTGGACAGAGACAAGTCTCCAGACACATCAGAATCACCAGACTCATCTGGCTGGCTGAACAGAGAACTGATAAACGTGTCTGATAAGTCCTCAAATGGAGAAACCATAGTAGGCCGAACAGATTCATGAGTCGAACCACCTGAGTCATGACTATTCAATGTACTGGACGGCACCACATCCTCCTCTTCTTGAGCCTTCTTAGCCATAGCATGGGTCACTGCATAGGAAGGATGCAGAGATGGGTCTTCATCGCCATCTTCAGTGCTCGGCTGTGAAGTAAGATGACCAGGATGAACTACATTGCCCCCAGCCAGGTCATTGCCTAGCAACAGAGAAACACCCTTGATAGGTAGACTTGACATAAGTCCCACCTCTACCTGTCCTGTAACTGAATGTGACTTCAAGAATACAGAGCGCAGGGGTACAGATACAGTCCTCCCTTCAGTACCTTGTACAAGTATGAAATCCCCAGAAGTGGTCTCATCATGTAACTCCAAGGAGTTCATCAACAAAAGTGACTGAGAAGCTCCGGTATCCCTTAGGACATATATGGGGACAGGAGAAGAATGCTCATTCAGAGTCCCTCTGACACAAATGGAAAAAATTCCTCCCTTACAAAGTCAGCAGTATCAGGCCTTTTAGCTCCACAAGAAGCAGGCAATTTAGCAGATCGGTTATCTACTACAGGGGTTTCTAACCTTGTTTTCACAAAGGCATTAGGTTTGGTATCCTTTTCTTTTTCTTTCTTAGCTTTAAGGAACCAACAGTTAGTTGTAACATGACCAGATTTCTTGCAATAACTGCAAACTAGACCACTTTTGTCACTGTCAGCTTTCACACTTTGATCAGACCTGTGACTGGATTTCTGAGCACCATCACCAGATTTGGCTTTGTCTTTGGGTGAAGAATCTTGGGTATCACCGTTACCTTTCTTCTGAAATTGGGACCATCTATTGTTACTGCTGGACTAATATTTGGACTTATGTGTGAGAACATATTCATCTGCAAATTTGGCAGCTGATTGCAAATTCAGTGCTTGCTTCTCATTAAGGTAGGTCTTAATATCATCCTTAATACAGTTCTTGAATTCTTCAACTAACACCATCTTCTTCAACTAACACCTTTTAGTGAGTTGAAATCATCCTTGACCTCCATAGAAGTACACCAGCGCTCAAAGCAAACCTTCTTCTCGTTAGCAAATTCCACATAAATCTGTCAGATTTCTTCAGACCTCTGAATTTCTGTTGGTAAAGCCCTGGAACCAACTCATAAGCTGTCAAAATAACCTTTCTGACGACCTCATAATCAGAGGAATCATCTGCAGACAAAGCCGAATAGGCTTGTTGAGCTTAACCCTTGAGGACAGTTTGCAACATCAGGAGCCAGTGTTCCTTTGGCCACTTTGGCAACTCTTAGCTACCTTCTCGAAGCACTGGAAATACCTATCAACCTCCTTCTCCAAGAATGGAGGCACGAGCTTTACCTCCTGGCTAGCACAAAATTTGTTTTCAGCTTCCATTTTGATTTTAAGTTGCTCCATTTGGAGCCTTTCATGTCTATCTAATTTCTGTAACTCGAAATCTCTCTGTCTCTGTCTCTCTCTTTCTACTCTTTCCTCTTTCTCTCTCTCATATTCTCTCTCCTTCTCTCTTGCTGGTCTCTCTAATGCTCTTTCCTCTCTTTCAATCTCTAGCATTTTTAATTTAAGTTCCATTTCTACATTTGGATTTTCCACTGGAAACTGTTCCCGATCTCCTGGTACAAGCACATTTTCATAATTGTAATATTCAACAATCTCTCTAGCCAGTCTTGCTTTTCGCATGGCTGGTTTTACCTCTGTCAGCTCTAACTGTCTGCATATTTCTAGCAGTTCTGTCTTTTTAAAAGACTTCAAAACCTCTACAGTTGGTGATGCCAAGAAATCATCCATTGCTGTTGATCTGTCAATATATATCTTGGAAAATTCAAAAAACAATTTCACAATTTGAAATTTTAGGCTTTCAATAAATGACTCACACAGTGGTCTCACCCGGATTTAAGCCCCCAATTTGTTATGACCTATCGAACAGCAAGGGATGACAGACAAAATTTTAAAACTTAAACAGATTTAATAAACAAAAGCACCGACCAAGATTGACATATAAAAAGACATATTTACACTTCCTTTGGTGGGGTTGCTTTGCGATTTTCTGGGACAGGAAAATGCTCCAACAAAGGCAAAAATCCACAAAAAGCTTCAGAGGTCTTAAGAAGTGTGATAGGTCTAGTCAAATGTATCCTTCCACATTTTCTCTTTGCAATTTCTCCTTCTACTTAACTCTCAATTTTTCTCCTTATAAACTCTCTTCGAGCCCCCTCCCACCTTCCAGACTTTTTTTTTCTCTCTCTGAGACTTTCCCTTCTCAGGCATGCCCAGGACATGCCCAAAACCCAGCTCCAGACTGGTTTAACAAAAAAAAAAAATGTCAATACTGCCATCTAGTGGCTTTTTTTTTCCTCATTACATGTTACACACCTGATGCCAGTTAACTTAATTACTTGCTATAAGTTGCTAAATGTTCTTTCAGCTGATTCTCTTTTATATTAATTGCTTTTTCAGCGAATTTTTTTTCAGTGTCCGAACCTTTTTGAGACCTGTTGCAGCCAGAGATTTTGAAATAAGCTCATTTTGTGGATAAAAATCTCTCAGTTTCAACATTTGAGATGTTATCTCTGTTCAATTATAAATAACATGGCTCATGTGATCTGAAAGTCATTGCATTTTGAATTTATTCACAATTTACACTTCGTCCCAACTATTTCGGAATTGGGGTTGCATAAATAGTTATTCAGTATATTTGCAGTCATTATAATCAAAGTAAGTCTGGAGGTACAACCAGGTAAAATATATTTAAACAAATACGTTAAAGTGAACATTTTTATGGTTTGTGTGGCATGCGTGTGTTTCGGACTTTTCTTTGGTGCTCTCGTCCCGGGACAAGATCGAATTTCTTTTCAATCGGATTCTTTAACCAGCTGGCTGATTGAACTGGGGCAGCGCTTCCCTGGACTCTATATAAGCCGGAAGTCCGCCAAGCCTCCTTTGCAAGAGTGTCTGTTTGTAGCTAGCACTATAGCCAAAGCTATCTCTTGTCAGTATTTGTAAGACTTTATATCTTCTAGTTATTTTTAGAGTTCCTTCCTCTTTAGGAATTTTCCCTTTTCTTTTTTTTTTCTCTCTCTCGCATTGCTTCTGTTTTTTGTACTATTATACGTCCTTTGGAAGCGCCAATACTTTCTGGTGGTCTGTGTGATTCTCTGTGTTTGTATTGTTTCTGTGCTGCTCGTTCTCTCTCTGGCAGCTGCACCTAGCCTCTCTATTTTACCAGCCATCACAGAAGAAGTGAAAGAAAACCATCATTTGCATGGATATTGCATTAAAACCATTGATCTGTAAATTTCTAGAATTATTTTTCTGTTTCTAAATGTAGAATTGGATATTACGGATACTGGGAACCTGGCCATCTGCATGCAATAATCTTAAATTATTACAAATCGGGGCCTTAGAATTACAAGGTTCTAATGAACTGTTTTGCGGAATTTGCTTGCAAAGTTTGACCGCTCAGTGTACACTAAGGTAACTGGATCTTGGTAATTCTGATCTGAACCCAATTTCACAAATGAATTGAATGCCCATACTTAATCATTAGATAGAACTACACTGTGAAATATAGAAGCTGACTTAACTTAAAAAAAATATGCAAACTCGTTGCCTTAAAGTAATTTATGTTTACTTTGATAAATTAGATTTGATTAACTTATCTAAGTCAACATAAGTTACTTTTTTTTAAGGCAACGAGTTTGCATATTTTTTTAAGTAAAGTCAACTTCTAGTTTACATTGTATTTATTACCAAGTATGTGCAATAGTTAACTCAATTTTGACCAAAATATCAGTTAGAACTCTGTAATTCGAAGGTCACAAAATTGTAAAGTTTAAGACAAAGTAGACACTTTAAAAACCTGTACCTGAACTATCTCTGAGGATTAATGGTAGAGAATGTGTTATAGTTTGTGAAGTTACAAATACCACAAAAACTTTATTTAAAACAATGTAAAATATTACATAACACTCACGACCTGTGAAATACATTGTTCTAATTTCAAATCATGTATTACATTTGTAGCAGCCTTTTTTAAATACAATTTTAGCAGCTTTATTTGCCAATGACCTGTGTCCATCCGTCATGTTACATTTCCAGGCCAGAACTCCTCATTCAAAATAACTCAGTAAAGATTCATAAATGGCTGCGGCTTATTGTGGAGATGAGCCTTTTCATTCATCCAATCCTTCACCTGTCCTCCTGTCCCTCCCTCCTCCTGTCCTCCTGTCTGTCCCTCCTCCTGTCTGTCCCTCCTCCTGTCCTCCTGTCCCTCCCTCCTCCTGTCTGTCCCTCCTCCTGTCCACCTGTCCATCCCTCCTCCTGTCCTCCTGCCCGTCCCTCCTCCTGTCCTCCTCTACTCCTGTCCACCTGTCCGTCCCTCCTCCTGTCCACCTGTCCGTCCTTCCTCCTGTTCTTCCCTCCTCCTGTCCTCCTGTCCGTCCCTCCACCTGTCCTCCTGTCCATCCCTCTTCCTGTCCTCCTGTCCATCCCTACTCCTGTCCTCTTGTCCGTCCCTCCTCCAGTCCTCCTGTCTATCCCTACTCCTGTCCATCCCTCGTCCTGTCCTCCTGTCCATCCCTCCTCCTGTCCTCCTGTCTGTCCCTCCACAGTGTTCTGGCCTGATATCAGCTATGCTTTGGTGGCGGATCTGAGTATCTCATGCTTTTTTTTGGTAATATATTAACTCTTCTTTACAGACTGAGCTGGTGTGGCCTCACAGACCGGTCCTGTAAAATTGTGGCCTCAGCTCTCCAGTCATCAGACTCACCCCTGAGAGATCTGGACCTCAGCTTCAATAAACTGGGAGATTCAGGAGTGAAGCTGCTCTGTGATGGACTGATGAGTCCAAACTGTAAACTACAGACACTGGACCTCACCTCCAATAACCTGGGAGATTCAGGAGTGAAGCAGCTTTGTGATGGACTGATGAGTCCAAACTGTAAACTACAGACACTGTACCTCGGCTCCAATAACCTGGGAGATTCAGGAGTGAAGCAGCTCTCTAATGGACTGATGAGCCCAAACTGTAAACTACGGACTCTGAACCTCAGCCACAATAACCTGGGAAATTCAGGAGTGAAGCAGCTCTGTGATGGACTGATGAGTCCAAACTGTAAACTACAGACTCTGGACCTCAGAAACAATAACCTGGGAGATGCAGGAGTGAAACGGCTCTGTGATGGACTGATGAGTCCAAACTGTAAACTACAGACACTGGACCTCAGCTTCAATAACCTGGGAGATTCAGGAGTGAAGCAGCTCTCTAATGGACTGAGGAGTCCAAACTGTAAACTACAGACTCTGAACCTCAGCTACAATAATCTGGGAGATTCAGGAGTGAAGCAGCTCTGTGATGGACTGATGAGTCCAAACTGTAAACTACAGACTCTGAACCTCAGCTACAATAACCTGGGAGATTCAGGAGGGAAGCAGCTCTCTAATGGACTGAGGAGTCCAAACTGTAAACTACAGACTCTGAACCTCAGCTACAATAATCTGGGAGATTCAGGAGTGAAGCAGCTCTGTGATGGACTGATGAGTCCAAACTGTAAACTACAGAAACTGAACCTCAGGTCCAATAACCTGAAAGATTCAGGAGGGAAGCAGCTCTCTAATGGACTGATGAGCCCAAACTGTAAACTACAGACTCTGAACCTCAGCTACAATAACCTGGGAGATTCAGGAGTGGAGCAGCTCTGTGATGGACTGATGAGTCCAAACTGTAAACTACAGACTCTGGACCTCAGAAACAATAACCTGGGATATGCAGGAGTGAAACGGATCTGTGATGGACTGATGAGTCCAAACTGTAATCTACAGACACTAGACCTCAGCTTCAATAACCTGGGAGATTCAGGAGTGAAGCAGCTCTGTGATGGACTGATGAGTCCAAACTGTAAACTACAGACACTGGGGTGAGTACTGCTGTGTCCTGTGTGACTTTAACTTAATCAGTGACCTTAATCCTGGAACAATCCACTGCCAAAATACCTGGAGCCAAAGTGTCTACAGTGACAGTTTTGTCTGATGCTGTTGAGCTGATCTCACTGATTTTGAGGCTGAGAATCTAATGTACTGTATAAGAGTCTTTTGTCTTGTCCTGTTTTGTGTCGCCGCATCCTGTTGTGTTTGATCTTGTTTCATTATCAAAGAGCGAGTGAGTGGGTGAGTGTGTGTGTGTGTGTGTCTGTGTGTTTGGGTGAGTGAGTGAGTGATTGAATTAGTGAGTGAGTGTGTGTTTGGGTGAGTGAGTGATCTATTGTGTTGGTGAGTGATTGTGTGTCACACTCAGTGAGAGCAACAAATCAACAAAGGGGTAGAAATGGAGTTAAGTTTCCACCAAAGTTTTAGTTTTTCATTACAACAACACACGGTGCAAGCCACCAATGCCCGTCATCATGAGGAGGTATGCAGCTCGATCAAGGTAGCGATTCCCAGTGCACTGATGCTCCTGACTCTAGCAGGCCAGAGAACTGAGAGACGAACACAGTGGCAGGTTTTAAAGGCCTCAGGCACACCTGTGCGCTGGTTTGTGCCTGATATGACTGATTGCCTCATGTGACCTGCAGGGAACACAGGAATTACAAGACAGAGGGGTACAGGGGGTTCACACACAGAGGGCTGTGACATTGTGTTACAATAGGAAGGTGAGAGGGTGAGAGGACACATGTAACGAGTCTTATGTTTTGTGATCATATATAGGAAGGTGTTGTTTCAGTTGAAGTTCTCCTTTCAGTCACAATGACATCATTATGGAGTCATGAAGAACTACGATGATGACAGACCAGTGGTAACTGGTGAGCTGGTGATAGGGGAAGCTGGAAACCATCCCTTAAAAATAATGATTGGTCATGACCTGTTTTCAGTCTTTTATTCACATATTTATGTTCCCCTGTTGTAGTCAGCAATTATTCAACCAACACATATGTATGAGATTCTTGTGCGGAATTGAAGTCCTTTATGCAATGGAATGGAATTCTTCCAACCCCTGAGTAAAGAAAAGCGTGAGAAATCTGGAGTCAGAATCAGTTTCCAATTACTCGTGTTGAAATCCAGCGAAACGCACATGAAACTGATAAATCTTCATGCACAAGGACTTCAATTCTGCGTGAGAATCTCTTACAAACGCTTTGATTGAATAATTGCTGACTACAGCAGGGGAATGTAAATATCCCACTTAAACTCACTCCGAATGCGTGAGTGTTACCAAGTAGGCAAGGTGTTTTTACTGAAAACTGAACACAGTTGATAATGTTGAGAGTTTTCGGAGATTCTGTAATGGTGATTTAAATGAATGATTGAAAACAGGTCATGATCAATCATTATTTTCAAGGGATGGTTTGTGCCTCCCCTACTGCCATTTCACCAGCCGCCGCTGTGACAGACATCAAATATTACTCGATGTCACATGCTTTGTGTTTCTGTTCTCTGAACTCCAAAGGAAAAGTAACCTTAATGTAGGTGTGAGTACAGGTTTCATTACAGCATACTGACTGGGGTGTGTTTGTATGGGGTTATCTGCAGCAAGACCCTCTCACCTGGGGAGAGAGACAATCTACTGCTGCCAGTCAGTAATATAAGTGCTGTCTGACAAAAGAGCTTCAATCCCAGGAGATAAACTCACCACTAATCTGAGTTCCTGAATCTCTCGCGTGAAAACGAGCTGCAGGGAGAACTTCTGGGCCCAAGTCATAGACTCGTTTGAGATGAACTGCTCCTCAGCTAGAAAGTGGATGAGATCAGGCTGCAGGGGGCGGAGACAAAAAGCAGCAGTCTAATAGGACAGTTTCCTGCTGCCTTTAAAGAGTGTACAGGAAGTCGCAGAAATATTAACCACATTTGTTATGGCCCCAATTTCTTATTACAATCTACAACACAACAGCAAGGGATGACAGACACAGTTTTAAAAACTTAAACACATTTAATTAAACACAACAACTAACTAAACTGACCAAGATTGAATAGGAAAAAAAAAGAAATATTTACAGTCCCTTTTTGTGGGGTGGCTTGGTGATGTCCTGGATAATGAAAATGCTCAAACACAGGCAAAGAAATCCACAAAAGGAACGTCACAGGTCTTGAACAGAATGGCAGGTCTGGTCATCTTCTTGCAATTTCTCCTACTACTTTACTGTCTCAATTCTTTTCCTTATATACTCTTTTGCAGACCCCACCCACATTTAGACCTCTTTTTTTTAACTTTCTGAGACTTGCCCCAGACATGTCCAGGACATGTCTAAACATGACTCCAGTCTGAGCTTAACAAAAAAAAGGTAAATACTGCCATCTAGTGGCCTATATTCACATTACACCTCCATTCCAAAAGGGAAAAATTTTGACTCATAAAGGCAAAATTTTTCTTTTCAATACAAAATGGTAAAGTGAACACTTGTCTATATATACATATCATACACATTCAAACACGGGATAAGCAATCAGCAATTACATTGTCTGTACCCTTCACATGCTTAATTTCCAAGTCAAACTCCTGTAAAATCAAACTCCAATTCAACAATCTCCGATTCTTGTTTTTCATCTTACTCAAAAACATTAACGGATTGTGGTCAGTGTACACAATCATTGGCTTTTGTCCTGTACAAACATAAACCTCAAAGTGTTGTAAAGAAAGGACCAGAGCCAACAGTTCCTTCTCTATTGTGGAATAGTTCCTTTGGTGGCGATTGAACTTCCTGGAGAAGTATGCCACGGGATGCTCAATGTCATCAGAGTCACTTCTCTGTAGGAGCACAGATCCACAAGCTTGGTCGCTAGCATCGACCGCGATGGAGAACGGTTTGTTGAAGTCAGGAGATTTGAGCACGGGGAAGTGACACAGCAGAGACTTCAGGCGATCGAAGGCTCTCTGGCATGCATCATCCCAGGTGAACTTTACGCCTTTCTTCAGTTGGTTAGTTAGACTGAGAGCAATCTCAGCAAAGTTCTTGCAGAACTTGCGGTAGTACCCGATCATTCCAAGGAAGCGGCGCAAAGCTTTTTTGTTGTCAGGAACTGGAAAGTCCATGATGGCTTGGACTTTAGCATTTATGGGTGCCACCTTACCCTGGCCTATGACGTAGCCAAGATAGGTGACAGTAGCACAACCAAAGTCACTCTTGCTCAGGTTAACAGTCAGGTTAGCCTGGGTCAGGCGCTGGAACAACGTCTCTACATCTTTTAGATGTTCTTCCCAGGAGTCACTCCATGTGATCAGGTCATCGATGTACGCACCCGTGTGTGGCAATCCGGCGATTGTAGACTGTATCATCCTTTGGAACGTGGCTGGGGCATTTTTCATGCCAAAGGGTAGGACTTCATACTGGTACAATCCAGATGGTGTGGCAAAAGCAGAGATGCTCTTGGCCCTCTCAGTTAAAGGCACACACCAATAACCCTTCAATAAATCAATCTTGGTCAGAAACTTTGCTTGCCCTACTCTATCAATACAATCATCAATCCTAGGTATTGGAAACACATCAGTTCTAGTTACAGCATTGACTTTGCGATAATCTGTACAGAATCTAGTACTTCCATCAGGTTTTGGAACTAGCACACAGGGTGAACTCCAATCGGAGTTGGAGGGTCTGATAATATCATGTTTTAACATGTACTCAACCTCTTTCTCAGCAATCTTTCTCTTTTCAGGATTCATCCGGTATGGATGCTGTTTTATTGGTTTGGCATCACCAACATCTACATCATGAGAGGCTATAGTAACTCTCTTTGGAACATCAGGAAACAAATCCTCATATTTCTTGATCAACCTTTCAAACTGATCTCTCCGTGAGGGTTCTAAGTGCTGGAGTTTTACATCAAGATTTTGCAACACTTCAGTGTTTGACAATTTACATGAAAGAACTTCAGCTTTAATTCTTGGTTCATCACCTTGAAACTCCCCCTCATCTTCACACGTTTCGACCATTGGAGAATCTGAAGTGACAGCTGCAACCCTAGCATTTCTGTCATGATAAGGCTTTAGCATGTTAATATGACACAATTGTTTTGGTTTTCTCCTATCTGGAGTCTTCACAATGTAATTGAGATCATTGAGTTTTGTCAGGATTTCATAAAGACCATGAAATCTAGCCTGCAATGGATTGGACTGCAAGGGAAACAACACAAGGACCTTTTCTCCTGGTTTAAACTCACGGCTTCTTGCCTTATGATCATACCAAGTTTTCATTTTTCCCTGACTTGATTTCAAGTTCTCTTTGGCAAGGTCACAAGCTGCACGCAATCTTTCCTTGAACTTGCTAACATAGTCTAACAGACTGATATGCTCTGATATGCGGTTCACTCAATAATAGCAAAGGTCCTCTCACTTCATGACCAAACATTAGCTCAAATGGACTGAATCCAGTAGACTCCTGCACTGCTTCTCTAGCTGCAAACAACAGCAAATGAACCCCTTCATCCCAGTCTTTCTCATGATCATAACAATAAGTCCTCATCATTGTCTTGAGAGTGGAATGAAACCGCTCTAAGGCACCCTGACTTTCTGGATGATAGGCACTAGAAAGAATCTGTTTTGCACCTAGTTCATACACAACCTGCTGAAACAATCCTGAAGTGAAATTGCTACCTTGGTCTGACTGAATTTCCCTGGGAAGACCAAACAACGTGAAGAACTTTATCAAAGCCTTCGAGATTGCAGTTGCCTTGATGTTACGTAGAGGTATGGCTTCGGGGAATCTGGTAGATGCACACATGATTGTCAACAAGTACTGATTTCCAGATCTAGTCTTGGGTAATGGACCAACGCAATCAACAATGACCCTAGAGAATGGCTCCCCAAATGCTGGGATAGGCTGCAATGGAGCTACAGGTGGGTCTAACTGGTGTTTTCCAACTACCTGACAAGTGTGACAGGTTTTGCAAAAGTTGGAAACGTCTTTCCGAAGCCCAGGCCAAAAGAAGTGTTTCATGATCTTATCAACAGTCTTGTTAACACCAAGATGACCTCCTAAAGGTAAACTATGAGCCATTGTTAAGATCTCATTCCTATAGACCTTCGGAACAACAATTTGCCTGACCACTGCCCAATCTGCATTGGCAGGGATATCAGGAGGGCGCCACTTTCGCATCAACACACCATCCTTGAGATAATACCCAACTGGAACTGCGTCTATTTCTTTATCAGGAAGGGCTCTCTTCTTTAGTACACAAATTTCAGGATCATTAGTTTGCTCCTCAATCAACCGCTTTCTGGACAGAGACAAGTCTCCAGACACATCAGAATCACCAGACCCATCCGGCTGGCTGAATAGAGAACTGATAAAAGTATCTGATAAGTCCTCAAACGGAGAAACCATAGTAGGCCAATCAGAGTCATGAGGCGAACCACCTGAGTCCTGACTATTCAATGTACTGGACGGCACCACATCATCTTCTTCTTTAGCCTTCTTGGCCATAGCACGAGTCACTGCGCAAGAAGGATACAGAGATGGGTCCTCATCCCCATTTTCAGTGCTCGGCTGTGAAGTAAGATGTACAGGGGGAACTACTTTGCCCCCAGCCAGGTCATTGCCTAGCAACAGAGAAACACCCTTTATAGGTAGACTTGACATAAGTCCCACCTTTACCTGTCCTGTAACTAAATCTGACTTCAAGAATATAGAGCGCAGGGGTACAGATACAGTCCTCCCTTCAATACCTTGTACAAGTATGAAATCCCCTGAAGCGGTCTCATCACGTAACTCCAAGGAGTCCATCAACAAAAGTGACTGAGAAGCTCCGGTATCCCTTAGGATATATATGGGGACAGGAGTAGTATGCTCATTCAGAGCCACAAATCCCTCTGACACAAATGGAAGAAATTCCTCCCTCACGAAGTCAGCTGTATCAGGCTTTTTAGCCCCACAAGAAGCAGGCAATTTAGCAGATTGGTTATCTACTACAGGGGTTTCTAACCTTGTTTTCACAAAGGCATTTGGTTTGGTATCCTTTTCTTTTTCTTTCTTAGCTTTAAGGAACCAACAGTTAGTTGTAACATGACCAGATTTCTTGCAATAACTGCAAACTAGACCACTTTTGTCACTGTCAGCTTTCACACTTTGATCAGACCTGTTACTGGATTTCTGAGCACCATCACCAGATTTGTCTTTGTCTTTGGGTGAGGAATCTTGGGTATCACCATAACCCTTTTTCTGAAATTGGGACCATCTATTATTACTGCTAGACTGAAATTTGGACTTATGTGTGAGAACATATTCATCTGCAAATTTGGCAGCTGATTGCAAATTCAGTGCTTGCTTCTCATTAAGGTAGGTCTTAACATCATCTTTAACACAGTTCTTGAATTCTTCAACTAACACCATCTCTTTCAGTGAGTTGAAATCATCCTTGACCTCCATAGAAGTACACCAGCGCTCAAAGCAAACCTGCTTTTCATAAGCAAATTCAACATAAGTCTGATTTTCAGATTTCTTCAGACCTCTGAATTTCTGTCGGTAAGCCTCTGGAACCAACTCATAAGCTCTCAAAATAACCTTTTTGACAACCTCATAATCAGAGGAATCATCTGCAGACAAAGCCGAATAGGCTTGTTGAGCTTTACCCTTGAGGACAGTTTGCAACATCAGAGGCCAGTGTTCCTTTGGCCACTGGCAACTCTTTGCTACCTTTTCAAAACACTGGAAATAGTTGTCAACATCCTTTTCTGAAAATGGAGGCACCAGTTTTACCTCCTGACTGGCACAAAATTTATTTTTAGTTTCAATTTTAATTTTTAGTTGCTCCATTTAGAGTTCTTCTCTATCGAATTTCTCTAATTCAAAATCTCTCTGTCTGTGTCTCTCTCTTTCTGCTCTTTCCTCTTTCTCTCTCTCAAATTCTCTTTGTTTTTCTTCTCTTGCTAATTTTTCTAACTCAAACTGCCTTTGTTTTTCTTTTTCTTCCCTCTCAAATTCTCTTTGTTTTTCTTTTTCCTCCCTTTCTTTTTCTCTTTCCTCCCTTTCAATCTCTAGCATTTTTAATTTAAGTTCCATTTCTATATTTGGATTTTCCACTGGAAACTGTTCCAGATCTCCTGGTGCAAACACATTTTCATCAATGTAATATTCAACTATCTCTCTAGCCAGTCTTGCTTTTCGCATGGCTGGTTTTACCTCTGTCAGCTCCAACTGTCTGCAAATTTCTAGCAGTTCTGTCTTTTTAAAAGACTTCAAAACCCCTACGGTTGGTGATGCCAAGAAATCATCCATTGCTGTTGTCAATATATATCTAGGAAAATTCACAAAAATAATTTCACAATTTGGAATGTTAGATTTTCAATAAATTACTCACACAATGGTCTATCTCGGACCTTGAGCCCCCAATTTGTTATGGCCCCAATTTCTTATTACAATCTACAACACAACAGCAAGGGATGACAGACACAGTTTTAAAAACTTAAACACATTTAATTAAACACAACAACTAACTAAACTGACCAAGATTGAATAGGAAAAAAAAAGAAATATTTACAGTCCCTTTTTGTGGGGTGGCTTGGTGATGTCCTGGATAATGAAAATGCTCAAACACAGGCAAAGAAATCCACAAAAGGAACGTCACAGGTCTTGAACAGAATGGCAGGTCTGGTCATCTTCTTGCAATTTCTCCTACTACTTTACTGTCTCAATTCTTTTCCTTATATACTCTTTTGCAGACCCCACCCACATTTAGACCTCTTTTTTTTAACTTTCTGAGACTTGCCCCAGACATGTCCAGGACATGTCTAAACATGACTCCAGTCTGAGCTTAACAAAAAAAAGGTAAATACTGCCATCTAGTGGCCTATATTCACATTACACATTCATATAGAGCTGTATGACTGAGGATATTGCGTATGAGTTAATTATTACCAACCACACAAGATTTTTTTATTAACAAACATTCATGGCACAACATGAGACTAATACAAGTGCTAAGAAAATTATAGTCTTCCTCAAAACATGGTGTTTTTTGCCAAAAAAGGAGCCAGTGTGTGTGTGTGTGTGTTTGTGGTTTCTCCATCGGCTAGGTTGCTGTACTTGGTGTTTGTGTTTGTGTGCCTGGTTTCCCCACGCGCTGGGTTGGTGTCGTCTGTGTGTGTGTATGTTTGTGTGTGTGTGTGTGTGCATGCATGTGTGTGTGTTTCTCCACAGGCTGGGTTGGTGTAATATGTGTGTGTGTGTGATTTCTCCACAGGCTGGGTTGGTGTAATGTGTGTGTGTGTGATTTCTCCACAGGCTGGGTTGGTGTAATGTGTGTGTGTGTGATTTCTCCACAGGCTGGGTGGGTGTAATATGTGTGTGTGATTTCTCCACAGGCTGGGTGGGTGTAATATGTGTGTGTGATTTCTCCACAGGCTGGGCTGGTGTAATCTCACAGAGGGCTGCTGTGATGCTCTGGCCTCAGTCCTGCGTTCTCCTCACTCAGAGCTGAGAGGCCTGGAGCTCATACACAATGAGCTGCAGGATTCAGGAGTGAGAGCGCTCTCTGCTGGACTGGAGGACCCTAACTGTAAACTGCAGAGACTGGGGTGAGTACAGACATTTTCTTACATTAGGATGATGGACGTCCTCATTTCTCCTCAGTCGTCACGTTTCAGGCTGTTATGATCCAGACCAGGGAGCCACACACAGACCAGGTGAAGGTGCCTCTCAGGTGTTTATTAGAAGAGTTAGTTTTACAGCAGACGTAACAGGAGAGTCAGTCTGATGCAGGTGAAAAGTGCTTAGATGCACAGGAAACAGTAACAGTAAACAGGGGTAATTTAAAGCTGAGGTCAGAACTGATCTGAGGTCAGTCTGAGGTTTATAGTGTATGGTGTCCTACTTTCACCTGACCTTTCAGAGATCAAAGATCCAAACTTAAATATAAAATAATCAAACGCATTACTCACAGTAAAGTTTTTCAGGAGAAAAATGTGTGGTTTCTTGTCTATCAGTTGCTCAGCTTTTAATGACTGGATTGTTTTCAACACAGGCGTTTTTTACTTTGACTCTGAATGGTCAGAAATGGGGGTAGGGGCGGGGCTTCCTTACTCCGCCCAGTTTTTCTACATCTCCTCTTTCTGTTAGAAAAGAGTGTGCACTGGGGTGGTAAAAATTCTTTCCAAAATCCTGAAGTACAAATACCCCTTTGTCCAGTAATATGCCTGTTGGGTGAGGAGATTAGGAGTATAATGTCAGAGTTTGTACAGCGGTTTGTTACACTGGTGTGTCTGGTGACCAAACGGATCATTCTGAGGAACTGGAAAGATCAGAAATAAGCATGTTTCAGGCTTCAGACCTGACTGGAGTTTATAGACCTGCTCAACATGGAAAATGCAGCAGCTCCCACACAAGGACTAGATGATGAAATTTGGGGAATAATTAATGCACAGCTAGATGAGTTAAAAGTATGAATACAGTATGTACTGATTGTTGTATTTGTGTTGAACATGTATTGGGATGATTATTTCTGTAGGAAAGGACAGAGAACAAGAGTGTTGTGTCCCTGCTTAGAACACTCCAGAATTAATACAAAGCCAGAGCGGAAACTGCAAACAGCTAGACAGAGGAATTAGGGATGAATTTTAAAAAAACAACCAAGGCTCAGGCACTTTTAGCGAACTCACTCAGGGGTGAGGAATTATATTGCTTGAACATCTCTGGAACATACACTTTTTTTAATGCACCCTGTCCAGTCCAACACCTCTGCATTCTCAACCCTCCAATAAACCAGTTTCATCCACCAATCACACTGCAGCGTTTTACCTGGGACTGTACTAACGGTGCCTTTTTAAACTCATAACCAATCCTAACATGGGTTAGTTCACCACAAGGAGGAAGTTGGAAGTGAAGTTATATGCCTGTCATCTCAGTGCTGATGTCACCCCTCCCCCTTTATCCTGATGTGGTTTTGTGATGCTGTGATTGTGTGTTTACATGGAAACAAGAAAATATTAATAACAAAAACTGTGGTGATTCAATAAGCTGCTAAATAGGGTTCTGTATACTGAACCTGCTTGCATTAAGTGGATACTAAGTTTGATATTTTTTTTGGCAGTCTGTTCAGGATCTTGTGTTTGTGTGTGTGTGCACGTGTGTGTGTGCATATGTGTGTGTGCGTGTGTGTGTTTCTCTTTGCAGGTTGTCAGGCTGTAGAGTCACAAAGAGAGGATGGGATACACTGGTTTCAGCTCTGAGTTTAAACCCCTCCCACCTGAGAAAGCTGGACCTGAGATGCAATGCCTCAGGAGTCTCTGGAGCGAGAGCTCTGTCTGCTGCTAAACCTGACACACTCTAACTGCTGTAAATACACACACACACGCGCGCACGCACGCACACACACACACACACACACACACACACTGCTTTAAGTACACACAAACACACACACACACACACACACACAACTGAGATACAATCACCCAGGAGCGCTGTCGGCTGCTAAACTGGACACACTCACACTGCTGAGACTATACACACATACACACACACACACACACACACACACACACATTCACTGGGTCTCATTCATGAAATGTGAGCTGGACGAATTTGTGTGTAAACTGTTCGCAGATGGAAATTTTCATGCATCTCCGCGTTCATCATTTTAGTAGCTCAAATCCTTTCATAGCTACTTCACTCAACTACAATTTACCTACACATGCAAATATGAAATGTGTTCAAGACTGTGAAACTGTAAACAGAAATGTCTTCACATATGTTCATACATACACACTAAAATACAATGAAATAGTAATTCTGTCTCCATGTGAAAGTTTGTGTATTTAAATACAGCAGATGGAGATAGCAAGTCACTGCAGTGTACTTATTTCATTACTGTAAAATATGATGGATTGTTTCATTATTTCCATCATGATATTTCAGTTTGATCCTGTTAAAGTAATTTCCTGTAATTGCAAACAATGATTTTAAGCGATTAAACCTGAAGAATAAAAACACTGAATAAACAGTGAAAACAGTCTGGTTTCCACCCTTTCCACTCTACTGAAACTGTAATGCTCAAAATCACCAATGATCTCCTCCTGGTAGCTGATTCTGGTCTATTATCCATCCTTACCCTGCTTGATCTGGACAGATTTCATACTATTGGCATCACACACACACCCCATGACTGGTTTATATCTTACCACTCTGGCCGCACTCAGTTGATTCAGCTGAAATCATTTACCTCACACCCCCTCCGTGTCACCGCAGGTGTGCCCCAGGGCTCTGTCCTGGGGCCCCTGCTATTCATCATATACTTACTCCCCCTTGGCCACATTTTTAGTAAACATCACATTTATTTCCATTGCTATGTGGATGACACCCAGCTCTATATCTCCTCCAAACCTTGACTTCACCCTTCCACCTTCATCCCTAACCGACTGCCTTCGTGAAATAAAGTCCTAGTTCACATGCTATTTCCTCAAATTAAACAGTGGATGAAACAGAAATGTTGCTGATTGGCACTAAAACTAATCTAGCCAAAGCCCACAGTTTCACCATATCCATTGACAACTCTTTCATCTCTCCCTCCCCTACGGTAAAGAGTCTGGGTGTCATTATTGACAGCTCGCTCTCCGTTACATCCCACATTAACAACATAACCCGGTCAGCTTACTTTAATCTTCGCAATATCAAACGTACACCCCTACACCCCTCCCTCACACCTCACACCGCTGCCATACTGGTTCAAAGTCTTGTCGCTTCTCGGCTCGACTACTGGTATCCCTCAGAAAGTCCTCCATAAAATGCAGCTGGTTCAGAACTCCGCCGCCCGTATTATCACCAGGACCTTGTCAAATCCACCTGTCATATCACACCCGTCCTACAGCAGCTCCATTGGCTCCCCATTATTTACCGTATCCACAGTAATATTTTACTTCTGACCTACAAGATCATCCACAACCTCGCCCCTCCATACCTCTCTGACCTCCTTCCTATCACCATAGCTACTCGAACCCTCAGATCCTCGTCTTCTATTCGCCTCATTGTCCCCTCTGTCCGCCTCAGTTCCATGGGGGGGTGGAGCATTCAGCCGCTCTGTTCCCCAACTCTGGAATTCACTCCCCCCTGACCTCTGAAATACTGACTCACTCCCTCACTTCAAATCCAGGCTCAAAACTCACATGTTCAGGCTTTCGTACTTACTTTGATTGGTCCTAAGTGTCTGTTCCTTTGTTTGTTAAGTGTTTAATTATTTCATGCTTTTGTATTGAATTTTATTGTGTTTGACCGGTTTTATTTATAAGGTGACCTTGAGTGTCATGAAAGGCATCCATAAATAAAATTTATTATGATTATTATGATTATGACTGTCATTATTAACAGTTGCCTGATGTACTGAACTCCTATGACACAGTGTGGTGACAAAAAACTCAAGGGGTTTAGGGGTCCTAGGACTCAATTTTTCTGCTTCCTTTCCTATTATTTTTACCCCCCAGAGAGTGGGGTGCAGTGTGTCTGACTCACAGTAACGCTTGTCTCCTCCGCCTTATCACATCCGCATTATCACCGACACTGACTCGTCCTTTATTCAAATGACGTTAGCCAGCATGGCCATCTTGGTCCAAATATGGCTGGGTCTGTGTCGCAGGCGAAAGGCTGAATTCCCGATTTTTCCATTACATTTTACTAAAAACTGAACTTATTGAACTGCTCTTCCTCGTCAAACGTCTGACTACCTCATTGCCAATGTTGGGTGTCTGTCTTATTTCATTAATTAAATGTGGCTGGCTGAACAGAATCATTACCGTCAAATAGCTTAATTAGCGCATACATGTCTACCTCTAGAAACTCCCCGTTTCCTAAAACAGGTGACCCAGATGAACCAAAACATGATCTAGCCTAATTGTTTGAGCTTGTTACGACTGATAATGTAACAAAGGACCAATAATGTCATAAAATTAACCAATAATGTAATAACATTTTGACTTATAATGTACAACCCCAATTCCAAAATGCCTGGGATGGAGTGCAAATTGTGAATAAAATGCAATGACTTTAAGATTAAATGAGCCAATATGTGATTTACAATAGAACACAGGTGACATTTCAAATGTTGAAACAGACATTTTACATTTTTATCCACAAAATGAGCTTATATCAAATTTTCTGGGTGCAACAGGTCTCAAAGTTGGGACACAGGCAAAAAAGGGCTGAAAAAGCAATTTTTGAGAGAATCAGCTGAAAGAACATTTAGCGAGCAATTAAGTTAACTGGCATCAGGTGTGTAACATGATTGGCTATGAAAGGGATGTCTTAGAGAGGCTGAGTCTCTCGGAAGTAAAGATGGCCAGAGGCTCTCCAACCTGTGAAGACTTGGGTAAAAAAATGTGGAATACTTTAAAAAACAATGTTCCTCAATGTCTAATTGCAAAGGCTTTGAAGGTTTCATCATCGACAGTGCATAACATCTTCAAAAGATTCAGAGAAACTGCAAAAATCTGTGTGTAAGGGACAAGGCCGAAGACCTTTACTGGATCCCCGTGATCTTGAGACCCTTAGACGCCACTGCATCACTCACTGGCATGATTCTGTCATTGACATTACTAAATGGGCCCAGGAATACTTCATGAAACCACTGTCTGTAAACACAGTCCACTGTGTCATCCCCAGATGCCACCTAAAACTCTGTCATGCAAAAAGGAAGCCATTGTTGAGCATGATCTAGAACCCCCGCAGTGTTCTGTGGGCCAAGGCTCATTTAAAATGGACTGAAACAAAGTGTCCTGTGGTCAGACGAGTTCAAATTTGACATTCTTGTTGGAAATCATGGGCGTTGTGTCAGGAGAAAGAACATCACTGTTATCAGCGTTCAATTCAAAAGCCAGCATCTCTGATGGTATGGGGATGCATTAGTGCATATGGTGTGGGACACTTGCATGTTTTTAAAAGCACCATCAATGCTGAAAGGTATATAAAGGTTTTAGAGCAACATATGCTCCCCTTCAGATGACATCTATTCCAGGGAAGACAGGACAATGTATTTCAGCAGGACAATGCAAAACCACATACTGCAGCTATTACAACAGCATGGCTTTGTAGTAGAAGAGTCCATGTGCTGAACTGGCCTGCCTGCAGTCCTGATCTTTCACAGATTGAGAACATTTGGCGTATAATTAAACGAAAAGTCCGTTAAAGGAGACCCAAAACTCTCCAGCAGCTGGAAGCCTGTATTATACTGTCATGGTTATGGTTTTTTGTCATGTTTATGATCATGATTATGTTCAAGTTCAGTGTTCATGATTTTGTCTTTTTTTTTAATTCCATCTGGTTGTAATTCTCAGGTTTTAGTTCATCCCGTTTCTCAGTTCCAGTGCACTCGTCTCCCCTGTCTTGTGATCTAGTTGGTTCAGTCAGTCTTCCCGGTCAGTGTGCTCACTTACTTCGGGTGATTTAAATGAGTTCTGGTGTTTTTTTTTATGATTAATAGTTCTTTATTTTCATCATATGCACAACATATACAAATATTTCAATCCAAAAAAAGGAAATCAGGTTGACATAGAACATTCGGAATACAAAAAGACAATCCAAACATAACCGCAGACAGAAAATAAAAATTAATAAAAAATAAAAAAATCACCAAATGTCTTATTTAACATAAGACAGTGATGCACAGTACATTTAAAAATCCACAGTATCACCTGTTCACCTGTATTCTAACCACAAGTATGTCATTCAGTATTTACATATTAGCAGACTGTTGTTTTATGAGCTGGAATCGCCTTTAGTGACCCAATATATAAGAGTGATGCTTCCCAAATTTTATGCCATTCTCCTCCACCTTATCAAGCAATTATCAAGGAATTTGCCACAAAGATAGTGCAGGTACAGAGGGAGCTTTCCATTCCTTGACTAGGAGTTTCCTCCTTAACGTAAGGACAGTCTGTACCCAATCAGCAAGTGCTGGAGTCAGATCACCTAGTGCAGAGGGATCACCAGACCCGTCGCCAGACCGCAGTCTCAAGGGGGGCCTCTCAAATGCATGGGGGGGGGGGGCACAATTATTATTACCCATAAAATTTATTTGCACAGCACAGATGCATGTTTAACATAACCAGCAACAGCTTGCACTAGGCTTCATTATTTAAAACAATAGATAGGGGAAATTTCCACTCCACAAAACAGATGTAACAACAGAAGCATCTCTCAAACAGAAAAGGCATTGCGGTGGATGCACTTCGAAACAATCAGAAGAGGGATATGCGTTTCCATTACGGCCGGCGCGCGGCACATCCACACGCACATACGCAGACACAGTCACACTCTGAAACAACTTTGAGTGAAGGCAGCGCTGTCCTCTGGTCAGTACAGCAGGAGGCGGCGTTTCTCCCTGCTGAACCTCCTCATCAGTGCATCCTTCCATTCAGATTTGAATTTGTGTGTGAAGTCCTTTTCAAAGGCGAGCTGAATAAGATGGGCCTTGCGTTTCTGGAGCATGCTGCGTCGATGCTCGGATAACACGCTTTTTAGCGTGGAAAAAGAGTTTTCGCTTGTGGCTGTTGATTGCAACAGAATGCAACATTAGTAGTTATACCATGGTCTGGATGAATACTTTTTTCTGATTGGCTGGCAGGTATGCATTAAAACCTTGGAATCGCACAGGTAGTTTGGCTACGGTCGTTTCACCATTCGAAATTCATCCACTAGCAAACTTGTAACCATAGCAATGTTAGAGCTGGTATTTGACTGGGTGGAACAGAAACTCAGCTGCTCATTTATCTCCAGTAAATTTAGGGCGTCATATATGTTGCGTCCTGCGGGGCAGTTAACTATAGGTACTCAAGCGATAATGACCGTAAATATTGTAGCAGCGAAGTAATCAGGCTTTATCCATTAAACGATTGTAATTGAGTACGGTTACAAATGAAGCTGACGTGTCCACTTCATGTATCAGCGACTGCTGACAGTTCGCTATCTACGTGCTATGCCAGCAGACTGATTTCAGCTCGCTGACTGCGGAAACCGTCATGAGTTCATTGTAATTGTGGGCAGCAAGTTAGCTACAGTCTGCATAATCGCGCATAATATTTCATTATGCATAATCTCCGTATCAGATGGAATCTGTTATCAAATCATCAGCTAGTAAACGGATCTAAGCATGTGCAAAAAATTCTTTCACCATGAATGTAAGATGAACTAAGATAGCTGGTGCAGTTTAGCTTAGCCTATAGTATTGGGTATGATTACCAGCTCGTTTTTTTTTTTTTTTGCGCAAAAACTTTCACAAAAAATTTCTGAATGCTACGATTTGATATTGCAGGCAAATGACCATGGTATAAGCGGGATAATCAACTCGAAGGTGAGCATTCCACGGTTTTAATGCACTTCGTGGAGGTTATTTGCCTCCGCGTCCTGCATTAAACCCGTGGAATGCACACCTTCTCGTTAATTATCCCTTACTTAAAAAATAATAATTAAAAAAAAAAGAGAGATCTGGGCCTCCAATGGGGGGGCAAAAGCCCTCAGTGGGGGGGGGTCCAGGCCCCCTATGGCCCACCCATAGCGGCGGGTCCAGTGCTGCGCCAAGGTAAATTGCGGACCCCCCCCCCAAATTTTTGGCACCAGCCGCCACTGGAAAGCAATAAAGGCATTGCTAATGACACATCCAGCCAGCCAGCTCTATTTGTCATAACAAGTGAAGAAGCCCCGTGTGTCAGCTCGTCCACGATCTCTTGCCTGCTGCTGAATCTTTCAATCAAGTCGGTCAGGTCCAAGCTCCTTTATCCTCTTTTTCTCCTCCAGTGTGACGTTATGCCTTGAGAATGGGTCATTCTGTCGTGAAATAACCGAGTTTTCCACGGATCCACTGGAAGCTGCCATTTTGAACCTCCATCGGCCAGAGAATGAGCGCGTGATGACAGGTGTCGACAGGCTATCTTTGTGTGGAAAAATTTTTTTAATAATTTAATGACAAATTTTGATATGTTTAAGTGGACTTCCTCTGTTGAATTTTGGATGGGATTACGGAGGGGGCGGCGCCCCAGCGCCCCCTATTGACAAACCGCCACTAGTGTGGACATGTCAGAGTGCCCTAACTTTGAATCTATACTTGACATGAGACATGTTTCCATCCACTAGTCAATCAAATTACCTGAATTTCGCCAAAAATATTCATGCGAATAAAGGCGGTGAAAATGCATTTCCACCTAACAGCATTACAGTGAATAAGAACTTGTACGTTGCCAAACGATGTTACTTGCTGCTATGCAATCAAATCGGTGTATTGAATAGATTTGACATTTTATGCTGTTTCCATTCATTTTCGCACTGAATCGCAGAACCTTCGAGTGTACAGAAGTAGTGTGGTAGGCAACAAAATTCACTAGTTATCAATAAAATGCGGTTGAAACTATCAGCGAATCTAATAAGCGAATTTAAACTTTGTACTCAAATGAACACCAATAACAGCAATTAAGTTAAGGTAGCTAAATGAACAAATGACTTGTGGTTATGCTAGATCGTTAAGAGCTGCTCACGTCATACTTTAACTTTAATATGAATTTAACAGGTTGTTATCTGACGATTAACATCAACTAAAGCTGGGTACAGAAAATGACGCTAACAACAAAATTCATTACGAGTCAGCTAATGCGACAAATTTCCCAAAAATGCAGTTATTCCACAAACTTACGAGCAAGCGTGTTCCAATGATTCAATGCAGTTGAAAATGAATGGAGGTCAGTGCTGGAACTATTCATTGTTTGGAACAATTGCTTACCCCATGACACGCATTACTTCCGCATTCCTCGATTCCTATTTGAGTCTATAGAAGTGTCAAATAGTGCTAAGTCGAAAACAAAGCTCTATCTCAAAAATCTGGCAAATTTAAATCCAAGATATCATGGCATTTAACCCACAGAGCCATATTCCAGGACTTTATTTTGACCGGCGTAGCGACTATCTTGGTAACAGATAGACACACAAACGAATGAAAGCACTGAAGGTGCTGATGCCTCTGTGCTTACAGCAGTGACAATTATGTCCACTAATTAAGCAATAAAATTCTGTGTGGACATGTCAGAGTGCCCTATCTGTGCATTTACGCTTGACATAAGCTATGTTTCCATCCACTTGTCAATCAAATTACCTACATTTCGCCAAAAAATATTCATGCAAATAAAGGAAGCGAAAATGCATTCCCACCTAACAGCATTGAAGCAAATAAAAATCTGTACGTAGCCTAATGACGTTACTTGCTGCTATGCGATCAAATCGTTATATTGAATAGATTTGATATTTAAAGCTGTTTCCATTCATTTTCGCACTGAATCACAGAACCTTCGAGTGTACAGAAGTAGTGTGGTAGGCAACAAAATTGACTAGTTAGTAATAAAATGCAGTTGAAACTATCAGCAAACCTAATAAGCGAATATAAAATTTGTACTCAAACGAACACCAATAACTGTAATTAAGTTAAGGTAGCTAAATGAGCAAATGACATGTGGTTATGCTAGATCGGTAAGAGCTGCTCACGTCATACTTTAACTTTAATATGAATTTAACAGGTTGTTATCTGACGATCAAAATCAACTAAAGCTGGGTACAGAAAATGACGCTAACAACAAAATTCATTAGGAGTCAGCAAATGCGACAAATTTCCCAAAAATGCAGTCATTTGATAAACTTACCAGCAAGCGTGTTCCAATGATTCAACGCAGTTGAAAATGAATGGAGGTCAGTGCTGGAACTATTCATTGTTTGGAACAATTGCTTACCCCATGACACGCATTACTTCCGCATTCTTCGATTCCTATTGGAGTCTATGGAAGTGTCAAATAATGCTGTAAGTCAAAAATAAAGCTCCATCTCAAATCTAAATCCAAGATATCATGGCATTTAACCCATAGAGCCATATACCAGGATTTGATTTTGACTGGCGGAGCGGCTATCCCGGTAACAGACAGACACACAAACAAACTACCGTATGCCCTGCTTGTGCGCATGCGCACCGAGGCATAATTACACTGTATAATCTTCAATTTAGAAAATAAATCGACAAATTTTATTGGAGAAAATGCTCTGGTGATTTGTGAACGTAGACATTTTTGTTTGATATCATGTCTAATTCATAATTAAGTCATTTCATAAATATACTTTTATATTTTAACCTTGGAGTTCCATTTTAATGAAATGCATGCTTCTAAATGCAGAGATTTGTGTACTCTGATCATAACAATATTGAAAACAAACGTCACTAGAGCAGCACCACATGTGATGGATCAAGAAATGGCATTTTAAAGCCTTAAATGTCGTCATACTGCTCAGATTTGATACATTTGTGTAAAAAACGAGAGATTGTGCTGTTTTCACAGTATTTCAGTTCTCCTAATACCATGATAACCACTTCATTTTTATCAAGTACAAAACCCAAAACCAGTGAAGTTGGCACGTTGTGTAAATCGTAAATAAAAACAGAATACAATGATTTGCAAATCCTTTTCAACCTATATTCAATTGAATACACTGCAAAGACAAGTTACTTAATGTTCGAACAGGTAAACTTTGTAATTTTTTGCAAATATTAGCTCATTTGGAATTTGATGCCTGCAACATGTTTCAAAAAAGCTGGCACAAGTGGCAAAAAAGACAGAGAGTTGAGGAATGCTCATCAAACACTTATTTGGAACATCCCACAGGTGAACGGGCTAATTGGGAACAGGTGGGTGCCATGATTGGGTATAAAAGCAGCTTCCCTGAAATGCTCAGTCATTCACAAACAAGGATGGAGCGAGGGTCACCACTTAGTGAACAAATGCGTGAGCTGATTGTCGAGCAGTTTAAAAACAACATTCCTCAACGAGCCATTGCAAGAAATTTAGGGATTTCATCATCTACGGTCCGTAATATCGTCAAAAGGTTCTGAGAATCTGGAGAAATCACTGCACGTAAGCGACAAGGCCGAAAACCAACATTGAATGCCCGTGACCTCAGGCGGTACTGCATCAAAAACCGACATCAGTGTGTAAAGGACATCACCACATGGGCTCAGGAAGACTTCAGAAAACCACTGCAAGTAACTACAGTTCGTCGCTACATCTGCAAGTGCACGTTAAAACTCTACAATGCAAAGCGAAAGCCATTTATCAACAGCACCCAGAAACGCCGCCGGCTTTGCTGGGCCCAAGCTCATCTAAGATGGACTGATGCATAGTGGAAAAGTGTTCTGTGGTCTGACGAGTCCACATTTCAAATTGTTTTTGGAAACTGTGGACGTCGTATCCTCCGGACCAAAAAGGAAAAAAACCATCCAGACTGTTATAGGCGCAAAGTTCAAAAGCCAGCATCTGTGATGGTATGGGGGTGTATTAGTGCCCAAGGCATGGGCAACTTACACATATGTGAAGGCACCATTAATGCTGAAAGGTACACACAGGTTTTGGAGCAACATATGTTGCCATCCAAGCAACGTCTTTTTCATGGACGCCCCTGCTTATTTCAGCAAGACAATGCCAAGCCACATTCTGCACATGTTACAACAGCATGGCTCCGTAGTAAAAGAGTGCGGGTACTAGACTGGCCTGCCTGTAGTCCAGACCTGTCTCCCATTGAAAATGTGTGGCGCATTATGAAGTGTAAAATACGACAATGGAGACCCAGGACTGTTGAACAACTTAAGCTGTACATCAAGAGAGAATGGGAAAGAGTTCCACCTGAAAAGCTTCAAAAATTGGTCTCCTCAGTTCCCAAACGTTTACTGAGTGTCGTTAAAAGGAGAGGCGATGCAACACAGTGGTAAAAAGGCCCTTGTGCCAACTTTTTTGCAATGTGTTGCTGCCTTTAAATTCTGAATTAATGATTACTTGCAAAAAAAAAAAAAAAAAGTTTCTCAGTTTGAACATTAAACATCTTGTCTTTGCAGTGTATTCAACTGAATATAAGTTGAAAAGGATTTGCAAATCATTGTATTCTGTTTTTATCTACGATTTACATAACGTGCCAACTTCACTGGTTTTGGGTTTGTAGAAAGGTGTAATTTACCTCATGTTAAACAGGTGTGAATAGGCACAACACAGCTCAGTGAAATCAAATCTTGCTGTCAACTCAGGACAGAAGTATTTCTCATGTTATAGTCAGTAAAATGTCACGTGAGTCTCCTATAGAAGTCACGCAGTAATCTCGCACTGTGACATTACTTTGAGACCTTCCAGAGATGTCATCTAAAAGTATGATTTATATTTTAACAATGAGTTTTTATGTCATAAGTTTTCCATGATTTCACGAAAATATAACACAGATGTCTCACTTTAATGTCACATTGTGACATCACTGAGACAGCTATGAGATACACGGATGATGCATCATATAGATATCTCGGTGAAGTCAATGTGACATCGCGGTGAGACCTTTAACTGTGATATCACATAGATGATATCAGATTATGACATTCCTATGAGACATCTATGTGAAATGTTGGTGATGTAGCGCACAGATGTCTAAGTGATGTCACAATGTGACATCACAGTGAGATCTACAGCTGGCATATCACACAATTGTCTAACTTTGATATCACATTGTGATATCACTATGAGAACTTTGTGAGGCTTCAAATTGAGGTCACTGTGAAATCACAAAAAAAACTCACGCTGTGGTATCACCTGTGACATCACTGTGACATCATTGAAATATTTACAAATGCGCAGATCTGCATGTTTATACAGACTCTTTCTCTCCGTTAACTTAATTCTCCATTTTTTAAAAGAATTATTGAAAAAGAATAGAAAAATAAGATATCTCTCATAAGTCATCTGTCCTTGGGGAACACTGAGATCTCGTAAGATCTGCGCCGGAGCTGCAGGTGGTGAGGATGCATCTCATTATAGACAGCAGAGGGCAGTGTTGCACCTTAGCAGAGCTGTGACCCACTCTGGTGAAGAAAGTGCACTTTATGAGCCCAGATAATTCTGTTCTGATTGGATCATAATTGCCACCAGAGACTAACATTACGCAAAGCCAAAGTAAGCACAGTCAAACAGACACAGAGAGGGAAAAATGAGACAATAACCCCCCACAATCCTTTTTTAACTGGAACCAGCTAAAACAACAATCAGGAATTGCATCTGACAGGAAGCAATCAAGAGTAGCTTCAATGAGGAAGGAGAGGCATGTAGAACAGAATGTTCTTCTGGGTAAAGATCTGTCTAACGCGCTGTCATCCTGAACATAGACGGTGTGTTCCCAAACAAAGATATTCTCAGTGGGTGTGGAGTCACTCCAGTGATCTAAAGTATTTTCAGTCCTGTTGGCCATTCTGCCTGGGCTCGTGTGATCAAACAAAGTGTTAGCGGTCAAACTGTCGCTCTCCGTCAGGCATGCAAACATTCTCCACTGTCAGCCACAGGTGAGAGGAGCGGAGAGCCATCCGGGGATAGTAGTGAACAATACTTACTAACTCGCCCCCAGCAAACACACCCCAGACACCCCTTCACACCCCCCACGCCACCTGCCTTCATCACAGCTTCTCCCTGCTCTCTCAGCACCTACCTGCAGCACTCCTTTCAGAAACCACAGTCTCGCTCACTCTGTTTACTCCATCGTTCAGCGGCAACCACACAGGACGACCCAAAACTAAGAATCACTGCGAGGCCCCGAGACAGACTGAGGTGTAGGGGCTCACCTAAAAGGTAACTTCAGTCTGGCTTCATTTTGGTCAGGTTTGCTCTGGGGAACACGATGAGAAAACCAGTGAGCAGCTTTAAGTCTCTTTTGTCACATAACCTCACAACTTTTCCCATGGCCCAGCTTGAGACATATTTCTGTTATCATCCTATGGTAATATCACTGTTACAAACATGTTACTGGCTGAGAGTATGGGTAAAAAATGACTCGGCATACATCCCACTCTTAATATTCATTTAAACTGAATACCAAGTGTAACGGTTAAGTCGGCATGAGTTTGCATTGTAGCGAGCTAGCTAAGTACCACTCTCACAACTAGGTTAACGTTTCTTAGCTAGCTAGCTAACTAGTGTGTTGGCTGTACCTTTCAATAACCATTATGCAACATTAGTTTGTTGGCAAGCAAGCTAACGTTAGCTAGCTACTCAGTTGATTGGGAATTTAAAACCATGCCTAGTGCAAACACAAATGTGATAGTTAGGCTCAGAACGAAAATAATGGGAATTGGCATTAACAAAATTACATTTGTTTTCTATTCAAATACATGTTTCAGTTATGTGATAAACAGAATCTTATACTCTTGGTCATATCAAATGAGCAGTGTTTCCCACAGATCAAGGATTTATTTGTGGTGGTGTGGTCCGGGGGGGGAACAATGCCAAAACCCACATTTTGAATGGAACTGCTAAACTATAATGTAACACTATATACACACACGAATATGCAAAGCTGCAATTGTAAACACTATATACATAGATATATAAATGCTATACAAATGTACTTGAATAGAAATATTTACAGAATAGAACAAAAGATTAATTATGTACTAGTATTGATGAAAATAGCCTGCATTCAGTAAATTTTTACTTAAGATCTACATATATAGAAATACTTTTTAATAAAAAGATATAAATAATAGCCTACATTTACTCTGTTAGTTTTCATAGATTCATAGATATACATAGTAATAAAAGTGGCACACACCTATCAGGTGTGCCTATGTGCCCTCATTAATTCACCGGCGAGTTTAGGCCGAACATGCAATGAACCAATCAGAAAATCAGCTCTCATCACATGTAAGAGGTAGGTGCACCAGCTGCGCAAGCAGTGGCAACATGAAGGCAGATTTAACAGGAGGAAACAAGAGTAAAGATTTTCAATGCGACGACACAGATATCCTGGTTCCAGAAGTGAACGCGTGAGAGCGCGCAATATATATGGAGACACGTCTCCTCCTTCATGTGTAAATACTTTATTTTACATGAACACCTGCAAAAACCATTACAATAAATGAACCGCTAATGTCATGCAGATATGTTTTACACTGAAGCACCCGCTACGAAACAATCAGAAAGAGTTTATGAAGTTTGAAGTGCGCAAAATTACGCACGGATATTTCCAAGACCACTGTTTTTGTTCAGTCCACTTTTGGGCTTATTTGACCACTTTGTACTGGAACGTCTTACCTTCTTCTTCTTCTTTTGGTTTAATGGCGGGTTTCAATCATAACTTATTAGGTGCATACCGCCACCTACTGTACCGGAGTATGTAGCATGAGTTACTACAAGGATTACTGTATATCACCAAATCGTTAAATAATTAATAAATAATTAGGAGTTTAAACAACAACAACAACAAAAAAAAAACCTCAGTTAACCTTAAATTCTGCAATATAATCTTGTCTCCTTCAAATATTTCACTACAGCTTTCTGTGTGTCCTGTACCCCTTTTCCTGTTGTTCCCAGAATACCCTTGAGGCTCCATACTCAACCTGCCTTCGCAATCTTCCGTATTAATTCTGTCCTCTCTCCTCTATATTTCCAACAGTGCATTAGCACATGTTTCACATATTCTGTTATTTTGCACTCTGGACATTCATTTGAATTACTTTTCAAGAACATTGTTTTATTAAGACCTGTATGATCAAATCTTAATCTAGTTAATACAATCTCCTCTCTGCTATTACCTCTATATACTCCCAGTGTTGTAATTGATTTCTGCACATTGTAATATTTCCTTCCGCTGCCATCCCTGTCCCATCTGTCCGGCCATTTCGTCATTATTTCTTTTTTGAGTATTGCCTTCCCTTCTCCTTTACCAAAGAGCACATCTCAAGAGTTTGGCATTCTGGTTGCTTCTTTGGCTATTTTACGTCTTACCTTTGTTCTGCGTCTTCTCAATTAATGGCTCCACCACGACTTCTTCTTCTGCGTCTTATTTATTTATTTATTTATTTATTGGCGGCGTTACAATGCATACCGCCACCCAATGCGCCAGAATTGTAACGACACGCGACATTCACAAAGCAAACAGTCCGGAGGCGAGGTTGAGTCAAAAGCCGAAAAATGTCTTCGTGGCGGCCAAAATTTATTCGTGGCCTGCCGCCACCAATAAATGAACTTGTGGGAAACACTTGTGTATTAACTCAACTTGTTTCATAACTTCCAAATCAGTGATGTGCCGTCGGACATCAGAAAGGGTAGGCAGAATCCTCACCGTTAAACAAGCGATAACTCTATTACTTTGCTTGATTAGCAATCTGAGGATTGATTAACTAATTTACAAGACTAAACAGCAGAATGGCGTGCCAGTTCCATCCATGAATTTATTGCTCAGTGCATCAAACCTAAAATGCTTATGAGACAGCAAGTTTGTTAATATTTGCCTAAAGGAAGCTAAAGCAATGGCATTAACTAATATTAAAACCTTTCTTATGCAGCGTTCAATGTGTGTTTAATACGTTTACAGTAATATTTCCCCCTTAAACACATACATTTTAATGCCATTCTTTTTAAATAGGGAGTTTATTTTCAGTCCGCTTTCATAGTCCGATAAACAGAAGATTAAAACAATATACAGAATTACCGAGAGAGTTGAGATTTTTTCCTAATTAATTATTAAGATCTACTTTCTTGCAGTCCTGAATCAAAGCATAAAGGTAAATGAATCTTTTTGTCACAATCACCTCTTAATCATTACAGGCTCAATTGTCTAGAAAAAAAAGCTCAAATTGATTGATTGACAATCATGCATAATACGAGGAAACGGGTTGACAAAATCTAGCAATAAAAAAGGAGAAGTAACTGCCTACCGCACGCATCTGTTTCCTATGACATGCCCACTTATGCAAGATCCTCTGTATTTTTATCTGATGCCAAAACTGACTTTAAGATGCATGCCAACATTAGGAGTTATTTAAAATTATGAATTTATTGCATTTAAATAGCTCCTAATTATACAAAACCCGAAAGCAGTGAAGTTGGCACGTTGTGTAAATCGTAGATAAAAACAGAATACAATGATTTGCAAATCCTTTTCAACCAGCGGCGGCTCGTCGGCCGTAACGAAGTTAAGCCAAAACCTCGCCCTTCAAAGCTTAATGACTTAAACCTTTCGCAGTTTACTTTTCTTGATCAGAAGTTGCTCTTACGAATTGAAGAACAGTCAGTTCAGTCAAATTTATTTTCGATAGCATTGTTATACATTGCACCACGAAATTATGAGGGGTTTTCTTTCACACATAAATTACGACGTAAATTACCATCGGCCTACGCTGTAAATTCCGCGCTCAAGAAGCTCACGAAACGGCATAGATGCGCAAATTGATTAATGAGGCTCATTAAGCAATAAGCTGTGCAACATCGCATTCTTTTCTTCTATATTAAGATTGTCGAAAATGGACTGTCGTGGGTTCTTGTGAAAGAAGCCTCGCAAACTAATTAATAAATACGTGTTGATAATTTGCGTCGTCATTTGCTATCGAAAATAAATTTGATTGTCCTTCAACCAATTCGTATGAGCAACTGCTGATAAAGAAAAGTGAACTACGAAATGTTGAAGTCATTAAGCTTTGAAGGGCGAGGTTCTGGCTTCCCTTTGTTAAGGCCGACGAGCCGCCGCTGGTTGAAAAGGATTTGCAAATCATTGTATTCTGTTTTTATCTACGATTTACATACCGTGCCAACTTCACTGGTTTTGGGTTTTATATTATGACTGTTATTCCACTTGCTTAGGGCTGTATCACAGTGAATTATGAACATTCAATTAACAAATGTCCTGCAGGTAAGTGTCCGCTACACAGTAGAACACCACAAGCACTCTTTAGAACACTCTGCAATTATTATAGTATACTATAGTAACTTAGTTCATTTTCACAAGGGTTTACTGCAAAACCTACAGTAACATCTCAGCATCTGGATTCTTCGAAAAGGAAAAGGACGAAAAAAAAGCAAGCTGACGCAGCCGTATGCTGCACAATAAATAGGCCTCATGCAAGTTTTGGCATGAAACTTGTCAAAAAAGCTTACATAATTGTTGAGAAAGTGAGTGATTGAGCGAGTCAATAGAGTGGTGAATATGTAGACTTTCTTATTGCCCTTACGGTGACATCACCAGCCTGACGGCTTTGCTCTCGAATCTCGAATGTGCATAATCTCCTCAGGGTTGTTACCGATCAGAAAAACGCAGATTGTGAAAAGGCTAGAGGAGTGGTTGTGCACAGCTTATTTAAATTATATCTTTTTTACCAAAGCATTACAGGCTGTAAATTAGAAAAATTTTAAGTCTTTCCAGTTGGAGCATTACTGCGCATGGCCCAGCCCTCCAGCAGATCCTGTCTTCTCTCCCTCCGCCCTGTACCACTGAACAGTATGTCAGGTAATACTGTCACACACATCAATGAGTTTCATTTACTGAATGAGAACCTATCTATATGATGCATACAGAAACAACTTGTGTGTAGTTAATGTTAGCTGGAGGAGTCGGTCTTGAGTTTCCTCATCGACGCAAGTACTTGGCGATTCCTGTATCTGAATATTCTGTCATCAGTTAATCCTAATGCTAAATGCTATGTAATTAATGCTGCTTAAACTGACAATAACAAAGAGGAATGAATGAATAAATGAATGAATGAAAGACAAGCCCTTCTCTGATGGATCAGGGACTCAAGCAGAGAGATATCTGGACACGGGTCACACAGTTACAGGTGTGATTAGGCTCCACAGGGCAGCAGGACACCAGCAGAGAAGGTGGCAGCAAACATGTTTACTGTCTCCTCTGGAGAGCTGATCTCTCTGTGGTCACATCACTGCAGCACCAGCGGACAGGTTCTCCTCATATTTCCTGTTCCAGTTATAGAGTATCTTCCTCAGTCCTGTCCTCAAATATACTGCAACTCAGTTTATTTATTTGCCTCTTCAACTTCGTAAAGTACAAGTTTATTTGAGGCTCTGCCAGCAGGTATGCTGTGTAATACAGGTGCACTGCAGAAGGCGCTTCTGTCGGACTCTGCTCTGCGAGAGACTGGATTATGTGGTGTCGTCTCACATCTCCGGGAGGAGATGGGATTTTTAGAGGAATGCGCCAGCAACCAGGAGTCAGAAGATACAAACCACAGGAGCGTTTGAGCCTGATGCCGACCTGAATTATATCCGGAACATCCGTTTGCATGATTGAGTTCTCTCTTCAGCTCTGGGCCAGTTAAGAAAAATACATCAATAGACGTATACAGTATGTCATGATACAGGGGAAAACTACAACAGACAATGACCTCAGTACAGTACAATACTTTCTCTTGTACTCACCCTGCGCACTCATATCTACACTGATCTTTACATTAATAGATGGCGCATCACTTCACTTCCACCAGAATCACAAATCCTGCGTGCGGCAGGTCTTTGCAATGCTTATTTTTGAAGTGTTGCTACCTTATATACAGGAGATATGAGAATCACTCGCAGCAAACAGATGTCAACCTCAAGACTGTGGTCAAATGCTGCAGCATTAATGCCTTGCATATATTTCTCAATATTAGCAGATTTATTCAAAAAGTGCAAAGAACGAGCCGCTGTTGTCTGACAGTGCAGTACTCAGTGCTGTATCTGAAGTCGAAAGCTGTTCTGCTCTGGAATCTATTCGATGAAACAATCTGATTCGCCTGTTCCCCCTCACACGTTCTGATTTTTGATTGAATTTTGTTTGTTTAATTTCTCCCTTGGAGCCAATGTTTTGTAAAATCACAAGTGGCATAATACAATTCTTTGTAAAACTTGTGTTTACTTTGATAGATTGTGGACCTAAAATGGCTGAGCGTCCTCTCCTGCTGTTGCCCTCTTTGCTTAGAATCATATCTGTATGGTGCTGGTTGAATTAAATACAAGTCCTCAGTATCTGTGGTCAGATGAAGCAGTGAATTTAAAGTGCCTGTAGATGTAGACAGAATGTGCTGGAATCCTCCAGTTTCCCAGAATCCTCCTCTGTCCTGTTGGAGCAGCTCATGGACGGGGACTGTTGCTCTGACGACAGCGATGTCTGTGAGGTCATTCGCAGGGAAGGCGGGGAGTGTGTCTAACGAGGTGCAGCTCAACACCATTTCAGACCTCCAGCCCCCAGGATGCACCACCGTGTGTTCACACCACATGAATTAGGAGCCGAAGTTTTCTTTATTTTTCTGTGAAAAAATGCTTTTCTCGGTCTGACTAATGCTGCTGTCCCCTAGAAAACACTGTCATTATCAATTTTCCCGCTTCTTGACAGCAGGAGTTCTTTGATTCTGCTGTTCAAAGGCCCAAGTCTCTGTGGTCATTATTTCAGCACGACTCTTCTCTCTCCGCGCTTCAGACGGTGCCCACAATGAGATGCAGACAAACACAAAGTGAAACATTCGCAAAAATCACTAGCTGGGACCTCCGTGCGTGTACACAACATGATGATCTCTCCGTGCAGCTGAAATTTAATGCAGTGGGAGACTTTGAAACCAGACATACTCACTTTCGTATACACACTACTGTTGGTGTTGGTACACAGGAGTCGTGGTGCTGAGCTTTCCACACTGATTTGCCTTCTGTGGACATTGAGTAACTATTCAGATCTCACATGTCCAGAACATCCTTCTTTAGCTCTGCGTTTGAACTGTGGCTTTGAACAGCTGCGGTGTGCAGCCAGGGCAGCCAGAGATGCTAATAGATAAGAGGAGATAAAGCAACAGGGTAAGAATTGGGGCCCGAACGCATGAGAACGATTTTTTTGAAAACGCATAAATATTTTATCACTTCGGCCTTGCGTCCACACAGAGACGGCGAAAACGTAGCTCAGAAATGGTATTTTTTGAAAGTGGGTCCCAGAGTGGGAAAAATCTGAAAACGTCACCCCCGCATTTTCATGTAGAAAACCAACATGTTTTGTTTCGTGTTTTCGCCAGTAGTCAGTTAGGATTTGCGAACCGGCGGCAACATACTCCTTCATAAGGGGGTCGCCGAATTCTGTATTTGGCTGATTATGCACTTAGCACTTTTCTGGCATTTTTAACTGGCTAATGTCTCTGTATGTCCCTGTGTTGTCATTGTAATGTATCTCCTGTTTTAAGCCCTGTTTTAGTAGTTAATATGGCTGTGTTTTATGTGATTATTTTGTGAAGAATTAATGTAGCATGATGCCCAAGACAAATTTCCCTAAGGGGACAATAAAGTTTACCATAATCTGATGTTGCCAGTACGCTGAAACTGCATCAGCTTTATACACAGTGAACAGAAACAGCTGTGCGCAGAAAATATGCAGGGAAAATGGAATAAAATCGTGCAACACAATCATTCGACACAAACCTATCGTGCAACTGGAGACTAGCATCCTGGGTACAATTTCAGAATGAATCCCATTTTGAGACAGTAACTGGGAAGGCTACTAACTTATGGGTCACATTTGCTCAATTCTTTGAAATGATGATGTATAAAACAGCTATCACTTTTGGCATAAATATTTCTGATACGGCTCAAGATCTCTGCGCCACTGAGCAGGTTACTTACCATCAGAGAACATGAGGACACTCAGAATGAACCCAGACCATCATGGATCTGTGACAGAAACATGCACCTCATTAACAAGATTAACTCTAGGCTCTCATATCACATTACTAATGCCAGTGTTAGTTAGAATAATGAAGCTTTGGAAGAGGTTTCTTTATAAGGATCCAAAACCATCTGTGAAGAAACATGTTTATGGTACTATTACACTGAGTGGATACTTTCGTGTCTGCTGAAGATTGTGGCTCTTCTGAAGGTCTTGAGCTATATTGGACTAATGGCATCAGTGGAAATGTCATCCCTATGGCTCCTGACCAGCCTATTGACCAGGAAGTGCTGTGCTTGATAAAGTCTTGCATTATCAACAGAAATGAGGACTTAAAAGGTAAACGATTAAATTAATGTGATCCCAATAATTTGGCTTTATGTTTTTCATGGTCAGTTAATGTTAGTATTGATGGTGGTGCAGCCTGCTCTAAGCACAACGGGGTATACCTGTGTTACTGCCGCGACGCAGTTATGTTTGACCTCACTTCACCCGACACAAACACGCACCCAACAGACATTTTGAGGGAACGCGGGGATAGTAAACATGGTACACTACCGTTTTTGTTTAATTCCGGCATTATTTCCCCTCAGTATTCAATATTATGAGACAGATTCCTCAGTTCCTGATAGGCTGACTCCCAGTCATGGCTTCTGAATTTCTCGAGCTCCGCCTTCCAGCTGCGCCACTGAGGAGCGTGAGACAGGCAGTCGGGGCTGGAGCGTGTTTTCATCCCGGAGTATCAGCGCGTTTCACATCGCGCAGTCAGTCTCAGTTGCACTTTACGGAATCGCGCAGGCTGCACAAATTAGTGCTGCATGTAGGCTGGTGCATGTTGCGTGGCCGCTGGCTCCTTACCGACTCAGACCACGGGGACCAAACATGGATCTTTTTGAGTTTGACTTCTTCAGGGACTGGGAATTGGAGCAACAATGGTAGGTTGAAGTATATTTCACTTTACCTTTCATTATACGCCTATATTGTCGGTAAGCTATGTTGCCCAATGCCGATATGAGCGGCACACATCAGCGCACTCGGCATTCAGCGTGTGACATGCTGGAGTCATGGTGTGCGTTCGCGCAACGTGACAGGCGAAGCGAAGTATGATTTCGCATTCTTTCATTCGTCTGCTTTTATTATATTGTCAGTATGGGCCGTTATTGACAGCTGCACTATGGAGCGCTGTCTGCCGGCCAAAGCCTAAGAGCTTCGGTGATGGAGATGGAGCTGAAGTTAAGGGGCTGCGTTCTCGCGTTGTTATTGTCACGCTTGACGCGGGTAAATTGATTGTTTATTAGGAGGTAAATATTGGTGAACATTGTTGATAACTGTATCACGTGACACCTTTCACATCATATTAAGTAGGCTATATCAATTCGGATATCAAATTTCGGCAGATTGAAAGATGATTGTCTTGCTCTAAGAATGGACTTTTATTAGCCGAGTGTGTGTGTGTGTGTGTGTGTGTTTGTGTGTGTGTGTGTGTGTGTGTGTGTGTGCGTGTGCGTGCGCTTTGTACCTGCCCCCTGAACCTCTAGCAGGCTTTATGGCCATCTACCGCTCACCACGTTGTTCAGGAATCTTCACTGAATCAACGGAAAGTTGGATTTTTCAGCTGATTTCATGTATCTTAGATAGACCGTCCTACCCAAGCGCACGATAACATATCTGCACGTTTTTTAATCAATTCAGAAAAATACTATGAGGGGCCTGAAATGCCAAGGTTGTTCAAACAAAAAATTATATGTATCTATGAGTATGCTCCAGCTCCTAATTTTATCTTAATTTCTCTAATTTATGATATTAGTTATTTTAAAGCTGCATTAATAAATTTGCTATATTTATACTCTGTCCTAAACGTATTTTAGCTGTCTTTGATAAGAATTAAGGGATCAATCACGCTCATATTTATGAGCCTAAACTAACAGTGCCTGTTGGTCAGTAATACTTTCATTGACCGTCAGCGACAGATGTATCAAAAGGTAACACGAAATGCAAAATAACGGAACAAACAGACACTTTCTTATTTTTTTTCTCTCTACATATGACTTTGCCCACATTTTCGTGCCACCATTTTAATTAGTTAGGAATCTTTCGTTGAGCCATTTTCATGCGAAAATGGATGTTCGTGTGACCCACGGTGGCGCTATCTTGTGGGAAAGAGCGGTGTGACGGGGTTGAAAAATACAATGAGTTCTGACACCTACAGGCTGCTGTACAATAGTTATTGAGGTGTATCTCATTATCATAACTAATTAAAACTGATATCACAGTTTTGAGATTACACATTATCACGACCCATTTCTGGTTTATAAGAGTCACTACTGCAGCATATGGATGGATACACTGAACTCCATAGATGGCTGCACTATATTCCATTCTCTCTTCAGAGGGAGGGAGAGATGTCAAATGAAACTGGCTGGAGTGTGAGATTACGGCCATGTGCTAACGCTGTCCTCATTAGAGACCACAGGCTCCTCTACTGCCGCTAATGTCCGACTCCTTTATTACCGGTGAAGGGACAGACCGACTGCATTATATCACCTGCTTTTATTTTTTACATACATTTACTTCTACATTTGTGCTCAAAAGTTTGCATACCCTTGCTGAGTTTGTAAAATAGGTAACATCTCTTAAAGAAAACATGATTGGACAGGCAAAACACATTTCTTATATTTCTTATGGGATTCAAATCCAACTGCAGGTCATGTAGAATGGCACAATCATCAAACAAAACATGGCAATTTGGGAAAAAAAATGAAATGAACCCTGTTCAAAGTGTGCACACCCTTAGATCTTAATACTGTGTATTGCCCTGTTTAGCATCAATAACAGTGTGCGGTCTTGAGTGTTAGTTGTCAGTGAGGTCCCTAATTGTCTCTGGTGGTATTGCTGCCCGTTTCTCCGTGCAAGGTGCCTCCAGCTCCTGCAAATTCTTTGGTCGTTTTGCATGATGAACTGCATGTTTGAGATCTCCTCAAAGCGGCTCGATGATACTGAGCTCAGGAGACTGTGATGGCCGCTCCCGAACCTTCACCTCTCTCTTCTGTAACCACTGGAGGGTCAACTTGGCCTTGTGCTTTGGGTCATTGTCATGTTGGAAAGTCCGAGTGCGTCCCATGTGCAGCTTTCATGCTGAAGAATGCAAATCGTCTGCCATTATTTTCTGAATGCTGCAACATGCTGCATTCATCTTGCCATCAATTTTGAAAAGATTCCTTGAGCCTTTAAAGCTCACATACCCCAAAACATCAAAGAGACTTTACCGTGCCTTACTGTAAGAATAGTATATTTTTCACCATGGGCTTCTCCAAATATAGCGCTTATGGTTATGACCACAAAGTTTTGTTTTGGTCTCGTCACTCTAAATAACAGTCTTCCAGAAGTTGTGAGGTGTCAAGGTGTTGTCTGGCATATTTTAGGCAGGCTTATTGTGGGATTGGCGCATAATGGCTTCCCTCTAGCAAGTCGACCATCGTTGATAAGTGCCTCCTTACGTGTTGTGCTATTTGAAACGACCGCACCATCTTTTTACGGAGGATCCTCTATTTCTCTTGAGGTAATTAGTGGATTTTTCTTTGTGTCCTGAACAATACTCCTGGCAGTTTGGGCTGAAATCTTTCTTGGCCTACCTGACCTTGGCTTGGTGTCAACATATCTCCTAATTTTTCACCTCTTAATCGCTAACTGAACAGTACTGACCGGCATTTTCAAGTCTTGGGATATCTTTTTATATCCTTTCCCATCTTTAAAAAGTTGAACTGCCCTGTTACGGAGGTCAGTTCTTTTCCGCTCCCTATGGTTCAGTGTCTTGCCAGATCAGTGCATCCACTCAGGAGCTAACAAACTCTGACTATACACAGACACTGCTCATAATTTTAAATGCCACAGGTGTGGAAAATGAACCCTTAATGGCCATTTAAACCTGTGTGAGCCACCTTATGCCTATATAACAAGGTCAAACATTCAAGGGTATGTAAACTTATGATCAGGGCCTTTTGAGTGATTTTAGTTATCGCTGTGACTGTGGTGAAAGATCAGGACTGCAGGCAGGCCAGTTCAGCACACAGACTCTTCTACTACGAAGCCATGCTGTTGTAATAGCTGCAGTATGCGTTTTTGCATTGTCCTGCTGAAATACACAAGGTCTTCCCTGGAATGGATGTCATCTAAAGGGGAGCATATGTTGCTTTAAAACCTTTATATACCTTTCAGCATTCATGATGTTTTTTAAACATGCAAGTGTCCCACACCATATGCACTACTGCATCCCCATACCATCAGAGTTGCTGGCTTTTGAACTGAATGCTGATAACAGGAGGGGTGGTCTTTCTCCTCTTTAGCCTGGAGGACACGACGCCCATGATTTCCAATAAGAATGTCAAATTTGGGCTCGTCTGACCACAGGACACTTTGCCACTTTACCACACTCCATTTTAAATGGGCCTTGGCCCACAGAACATGGTGGCGCTTCTGGATCATGCTCAACAATGGCTTCCTTTTTGCATGATAGAGTTTTAGGTGGCATCTGTGGATGGCACGGAGGACTGTGTTTACTGACAGTGGTTTCTTGAAGTATTCCTGGGCTCATTTAGTAATGTCAATGACAGAATCATGCGGGTGAGTGATGCAGTGGGGTTTGAAGGCCTGAAGATCACGGCAATCCAGTAATGGTCTTCGGCCTTGTCCCGTACGCATAGAGACTTTCCAGTTTCTCTGAATCTTTTGATAATGTTATGCACTGTCGAAGATGAGACCTTCAAAGCCTTTGCAATTTGATGTTGAGAAACATTGTTTTTAAAGTGTTCCACAATTTTTTTTATGCAAGCCTTCACAGGTTGGAGAGCCTGTGGCCATCTTTAATTCTGAGAGACTCAGCCTCTCTAAGACATCCCTTTTATAGCCAATCATGTTACACACCTGATGCCAGTTAACTTCATTACTTGCTAAATGTTCTTTCAGCTGATTCTCTTATATATTATTAGCTTTTTCGGCCCTTTTTTTGCCCGTGTTCCAACTTTTTTTAGACCTGCTGCTGCCAGAAAATTTGAAATAAGCTCATTTTGCAGATAAAAATATAAAATGTTTCAACATTTGAAATGTTATCTATGTTTTCATTGTAAATAACATATTGGCTTATGCGATTTGAAAGTCATTGTACTTTGATTTGCAATTTATGCTTCGCCCCAACTATTTTTGAATTAGGGTTGTATACATATATATTTAAAATTTACTTTACTTTACAAAAATGGCATATAAAAAAATCAATAAAATTGAAATGAGGAAAAATTATAATAAATAAAGAAAAAGGCACAAAGGACAGATTTTCGGCGGGCGGTGTAGTGTAGGGCCCTGTCCCCAGGCTGCCAGAGTGAGCTGCGATTGCTGCTGTCTCTCCTTCTCTAAGCACTATGGGAATTCTTTTATTCTTGGGTAATTGTTGGAAGTTTGGGATTTTGAGGTGGAATTTTTCAAAATATATGCATCTAATTTCCTTGAATTTTTCACGCTGAAGGAGGAAGTGCCTCTTTGTCTCAACTACACCTGTGATACAGAGGCCACATATTCTTCAGATTCATATCTCTCTCCCTGCCCCTCTCCCCACCTCTCTCTCTCTCTCTCTCTCTCTCTCTCTCTCTCTCTCTCTGATGCTCTTCACTGCTTTCCCCCATCCCTCCCCTCCCCTCTTCCTCCGCTCCTCTTCACGGGGCAGTTTGACTCGCTCTGTCAGTTCAAACTACTCTAATGTCAACGAGGAGGCGTCTCAGGGAATGTAGCCTCTGTAAATCTCTGCGCGTGTTTCTTTAGAGCTCAGATCCTCCTTCACCAAATTTACTGCTCCAATGAGGTTCGCTCTGAGCTCTTTTTGACAAGGCCATGGCAGTAGGTCTGACCGTTACAGATGTTGGTTAGTAATAATTTTTGATTAATTTTGAAGCCAACTGGACTAGTTTAAGTCTTTTACCTTTCCTTGCCTGGTAAGGTAATGGGTAATGAATATTTCTAATATTAATTTGCCCTAAACCGGTGTTTCTTCAGATTAGGCCCTGGTGACCCACCTTGCCTGCTGGGTTTTGTTTGAATCACATTTATAATCCCAAAATTAGCAACCTGTTAATTTCTATTAATTATTAGCTTTACAGGCTATGTGTTTCCTCTTAAACCACTTTTACAGAAATGGTTATGCATTCCATGATGTGTTAAAGCCCAGTGTTCATATCCTGTTTATTTTACTGTATTACACGTAAGCAAGCCAAGGCCGATTATGTGTTAACTGATGAAATTCAAGACTCTGTTGAATCAATAAGCTGCTAATCAGTTCTTTTCAAATAGTTTTCCAAAAACTGAACACAAATAAACCAAACAGATTTGAGTTATTATGATAATTGCCTTTGTCTTTGAATTTTTAATGACTCAATTAATGGTTGATTTTATCGACGATATGTACACAGTTTCAGATATTAGAATCCCGCTGATTCTTATCTTTCAAGAGTTACAATTCTTCCCTGTTTTTATGCAATAAAAAATCTTGTTTAATAACATATGACACATTATGACACACGATTAAGAAAAGCTGGCACTCGTTAGAATTCTGGGATTGTAATTGTAATTGGAGCAAAAACCCAGTGGGTATGGGACCGAGTCTGGGAACCCCTGCTCTAAACTATTGTCAAGAGGCAAATGACCATGTAACCTCCTGCAAATCGTCATTAGTTCTGTTCTGACAGCTGGAGTTGCCAACAAATTAGACCGTTACCCTAGATATGTTTGACTGATCACCCCTACTTTCTGTGCTGTTTTCTGAAGAAGTGCTTGATTAATTTTGATACATTTATACAGTCGAGTGTGTAAATTGACTCAGAAATTAGCCAAAGTTTTGGCTCAGCCATAGATGAATCCACAAGTGAGATTGAGTATAGATTTTGTGGTCCATATGTGTACTTAGAAATAGATGAAACAGAAATTTTCTCGAGTGTAAATGCTTGTCAGTTATTCTTCCTCTCATACATCCTAACTTGATTCACAGTTGCTCTGTTTGTCTGTTAAACTCTGTCCTCCTCACTGTGACCTGGATAAAACAGAAATAGCTTCACTTGATTGGCTTATGTCTTGTGCAGTATCTTATTAAAATGGGTGTTTTCTTTGTTGCAAAAAATGGACTCATTAAAAACCAACGACTGTTTCTCTGTTCCTTCAACCACTGTAACTGCAAATATTCCCTGTCCCCCCAGTATCTGGTGAAGATTAATTCTTATATCAATAAATCATCTTAATTTGTCCGCAAACGTACTAAGACACATATCAGAACAATGTGGTGAATGTAGCCACTCTATACTGTTACATGTGCAACATTCTGCTTACACATTTTCTCCAGCTGTCAAATGAACCAAGCCCAGAAAATGCCACAACAAAACTGTATCTATGATGCTTTTTAATGTACAACATATTGGTCATTATATGGTTATGACTGTTGTCATGATAGGGTTGTGTAATGAGTCATAATGTCAAAATGTTCTCGAGACAGTGGTCAAGTTTTCAGACTTATGTGAGAATAAATGTGTTGATTTATAACCGTCCTCTCCATTACACTCTCATTTTGACTCCACTTACAGTTGTGAGAGAGGAGCTGTACGTAAAGGTGCACAGAACATGTCCTGTAAAAGGCAGTTTGTTCTGCATTCTCCCCTGAAAAGGCAGCCAAGTTAGGTCTGCTGGTGTAACATCAACTCCTCTGCACCCCATCTGTATGAGTTCAGGAGAGATTCGGAAACAGTGTCCCGATAATATGCATCCTGAGATCTCTTCTTACATCGCCTGCCAATGCCAGTGAAATTCTGTGGCAGGATAAAGCAGGGCTTAGTCAAAGCTGAAGGGAAATCTCATAGTGTTGGGGGTTAGTCCAAGCAGGAGAGGGGAAATCTCAGTGCTGGGGATAAGTCCAAGCTGGGAAATCTCACGCTCTGGGTAAGTCTGAGCTGCAGAAGGGAAATCTCCATGCGGGGAAGGGAAATCTCGGAGCACTTGGGTTAGTCAGAGCTGGAGAAAAGAAATTTCAGAGTGCTGGGGGTTAGTCAGAGCTTGGGAAGAGAAATCTCAAAGCGCTGGGGTTTAGTCTGAGTTACAGAAGGGAAATCTCAGAGCGCTAGTGTTAGTCCCAGCTGGGAAGGGAAATCTCGGAGCACTTGGGTAAGTCAGAGATGGAGAAAAGAGATCTCAGAGTGCTGGGGGTTAGTCTGACCTATAGAAGGGAAATCTCAGAGCACTGCGTCTTTACCCGGACTGAAGAATGGACTTCTCTGTGCACTGGGAGGGAAATAAGAGTGTTGTGGGTTATTCCCAGCTTGTGAAGGGAAATTTCAGCCCTGGGGTTAGGCAAAGGTGGAAAGGGGAAATCTCTGAATGCTGGGGGTTAGTCTGGGCTTTGAAAGGGAAATATCAGAGTGTTGTGGGTTAGTTTGAGCATGAGAAAGGAAATCAGAGTGCTGGGGGTTAAGGCGAGTTGGAGAAGGGAAATCTCCACGCGCAGGGGTTAGGCCCAGCTGGGAAGAGAAATCTCAGACTGCTGGGTGTTAAGATGAGCTGGAGAAGGGAAATCCCTGAGTGCTTGAATTAATCTGACCCGTAGAAGGGAAAGTGCTGGAGTGAGTTCAAACTAGAGAAGGGAAATATCAGGGTACTGGGGGTTAGTCTTAGCATAAGAAGGGAAATTACAGATCGCTGGGGGTTTAGGCGAGCTAGAGAAGGAAAATCTCTGGGTGCTGGGGGTTAGGACGAGCTGGACAAGGGAAATCTCAGTGTGCTATTTGTTAGTTCGAGCTGAAGAAGGAAATCTTTGAGCACAGGGGATTGTCTGAGCGGAAGAAGGGAAATCTCAACATGCTGGGGGTTAGTTTGAGCTGGAGACAGGAAATCTCAGAGCTTTGGCGCTTTGCCCGGACTGAAGAAGGGAAATATCTTTGTGCTGGGGGTTTGCCCAGGCTGCAGGGGGGGAAATTTACGGTGCTATGGGTTAGTTCGAGCTTGAGAAGGGAAATATCTGAGTGCTGGAGGTTAGAGAGAGCTGAAGAAGGGAAATATCAGAGTACTATGGGTTAGTCTGAGCTTGAGAAGGGAAATCTCTGAGAGCTGGGGGTAGTTCGAGCTTTAGAAGGGAAATCTTAGAGCCTTGGCGGTTGGTCCGAGCTGGAGAATAGAAATCTAAGAGCTGTGAGGCTTTTCCTGGACTGAAGAAGGGAAATCACTGAAAGCTGGGGGTTTGGCAGGGCTGGAGGAGGGAAATTTTACAGTGCTCCGGGTTAGTTTGTTCTTGAGAAGAGAAATCTCAGAGCACTGGGCATTGGGGCGAGGTGGAAAAGGGAAATGGAGTGCTTGGTGTTTGTCCATGCTTGGAAAGGGAAATCTCAGAGTGCAGGGGGTTAGTCCAAGCTTTAGAAGGGAAGTCTTGGAGCCTTGGGGGTGCAGACGAGGTGGAAAAGGGAAATCTCTGAACGCTGGGGGTTAGCCTGGGCTAGAGAAGGGAAATCTAAGAGCGCTTGGGTTAGTCCACGCTGGAGAATGGAAATCTCAGAGCGCTGGCGGTTAGCGCGAGCTGGAGAAAGGAAATATCAGATTGCTTTGGGTTAGTCCGAGCAGGAGAAGGGAAATTTCAGAGCACCGGGGCTTTGCTCGGACTGAGGAAGGGAGCCCGCTGCGTGCTGGGGGTTAGGGCGAGGTAGAAAAGGGAAGTCTCTGAACGCTTGGGGTTCGCCTGGGCTGGAGAAGGGAAATATCAGAGTGCTCTGGCTTTTCCCGGGCTGCAGAATGGAAATCTCGGAGCACTGTGGAAGTGACATGTACATCAATGGCACCAGAGCCCATCGAGGGGATGGCAATGACCTCAATAAAATGCTCTCCTGCCTGCTGCTGCTTATTCAGAACTGATGTAGCAGCTTGATCGCACAGAAACTGCAGTGACCCCCGGTCTCCGGCGATATTCCTACACAGGGGTGGGTTGTGGCTGTATGGCTGGAAGGGTTGTGGTGTTTTATCTGCGCTGTAGCAGCCGGCCCGTGTCTGTGGCTCCCGTGACTGTGAGCATGGCTTGATGGGCTCTATGCACGCATCACTTCCGTGTTTGACTTAAAGTCGCTTCTCAACATCCGGTCCGCGAGATTGAAAGCAGAAGAATGGCTGAGTCCTCGCTGTGCATGGACATTTCCATGTTCTTTTATACGCTTCTGTCAACACGATGATCTGAGTTGTATTAATTACTCACTCTGTGTTGAGTCATGAACGCGCAGTGATGTTTCACGTTGACTGCTTTTCGTAACAAACAGATGTTCATGCTCTCCCATCACACATTTGTAAGAGTCAGACTTGGCGTTAGTCTCCGCTCACACTCCAACTTAAGTAAGTCATCAGAGAGAACCAGACAGGCACCCTTGCATCCCTGCTCTGCTCTCTTTTGGGAACTCACACAGGGCTCTTTGTGAATGGCACAAGCTCTGTGGCAAGGACTCACACAGGGCACCCTGTGAATGGCACAGGGTCTATGGTGAGAACTCACACAGGGCTTCATGTGAATGGCACAAGCTCTCCGCTAAGAACATAGACAGGGCTCTTTGTGAATGGCACAGGCTCACCGTTAAGAACATACACAGGGCTCTTTGTGAATGGCACAGGCTCTATGCTTAGAACTCACGCAGGGCTCTCTGTGAATGGCACAGGCTCTCTGGTAAGAACTCAGACATGGCTCTTTGTGAATGGCACAGGCTCTGTGGTTAGAACTCACACAGCACACCTAGTAAATGGCACAGGCTCTGTGCTGAAGAGACACACTGGGCACTTTGTGAATGGCACAGGCTGTGTGGCGAGAACTCACACAGGGCACCCTGTGAATGGCACAGGATCTGAGGTGAGAACTCACACAGGGCACCCTGTTAATGGCACAGGATCTGTGGTGAGAAATCACAGAGGGCACTTTGTGAATGGCACAGGCTCTGTGGTGAGAACTCACACAGGGCTCTTTATGAATGGCACAGGCTGTGTGGTGAGAACTCACACAGGGCACCCTGTTAATGGCACATGCTCTCCGCTAATAACTCACACATGGCTATTTGTGAATGGCACAGGCTCTGTGGTGAGAACTCACACGGGGCTCTTTGTGAATGGCACAGGATCTGTGGTGAGAACTCACACAGGGCACTTTGTAAATGGCACAGGCTCTATGATGAGAACTCACACAGGGCTCTTTGTGAATGGCACAGGCTCTGTGATGATGACTCACACAGGGCTCTTTGTGAATGGCACAGGCTCTGTGAAGAGAACTCACACAGGGCACTTTGTGAATGGCACAGGCTCTGTAATGATAACTCACAGAGGGCTCATTGCGAATGACACAGGCTCTGTGATGAGAACTCACACAGGGCACACTGTGAATGGCACAGGCTTTGTGATGAGAACTCATAGCAGGCAAGACTATTTATGCAAACAGTATCTTGAGGTAGTTTCCATCTTGAAAATCACAATAAGTCGATTGACGAGCACGAACGAATAGATTGCAATCTGTTCCCCTATCCTTCCTATTCGTTCGAGCTCGTCAATCGACTTATTGTAACTTTCGAGTTGGAGGCGACTGGAAACTCCCTCAAGGTACTGTTTGCATTAAGTCTTTTTTAATAAACTACCTGTGCATTTTCAAAGTTCTCAGTGCCTCGTTTTAAATGTCAGGGCCCTCGGAATTCTACCAATGTAGTGTGTAGCTACTTTGAGCCTTGTTAATGATGAAAAAAATAGCGATTTCTTTGCATGGCAACGCTATGCCCGATTCAATACTGTTGTCAGCCTGTTGGGAGCTTCGGCTAAAAAGCTATATATTTCGAAATGTGCATATGGTGGTGGGGTATTTGGCAAAGGTTAGTGCTTGTTATCATTTTTCAATACACCCCAAGTCAATTTCACACCGGAATTCTTCTGTAAGTAGTTTATTTGTAAAAATTATTTTGTATCTGGCTGTCATTTGTGATCTCTTGCTTTCATCGATACGTGGATATTTCCTTTTAATGGCTGAAGTTTCCTGCTGTCACAGATTTCATGAATATATCATATCCTCCTGTGCTGGAATTTATCATATGCGATGTTCTACTGAACCTCTTACTTCACAGAGTTTTTACTATGGGAAATTAACAAAGCTTACACTACACAACATTAGACACACTGCAGAAAACTGGTGAATGACCAATGTAATTGATAGTGATTTGCAGAAAGTGCTACTGTCATTCTTTTTTCTTGAAGAATTGCTAGAAAGATCTTTATATGCCGACTCAATGCAGCGTCATGATGACATACAGTCAGATGTTGATTGGTTTGAGTGCAGATACAGCTATAATTAGCATCAGAAAGAAATAATGTGAATTATCATGCTAGATCATATCCATTTGTATTCCGAAAAGATAATTGTAATCTGGGAGCAGTTAGCGTTGGTTCAGCAGAATGGAGGTCTGCATAATTATAGGCTGGGTGGAGGTTTGAGTTACTCAGGGGTTTATATCATAATGCGTAATGTCGCTGGATTATTTACACTTGAACCTGACGGGTCACTGCCTGAGTTAAAAACACTGAATGACTTATAAAAACATTTATTATAACCAGCCCAGGAGCTGTCGAGAGGCTTTTTTAGGGAGCATAACTCCGATTTCGCTGTTTGACCTTTAGTGATTAGTTTGCTGTAAGCCAGCGGAAATTGTGCATTTCTCAAACAGAACAAGACATTTCCAGTAGCTCTGAATGAGCAAAACTGTTTATCTTCTGTGCCAAAGATGAATGAATTTGTGATATTACTGAGGATTTACAACTGGAGTTCTGCCCCAAGCCTGACTAGTTTTTCACGCCTTGGCAAAATGAGTAAATGTGTGACCTTAAGGATAAAGAATAGAGCTGTATTTCACTGTAATGTGAAGCAGCGAAACATTATGGAAATGTTAGAAAGCTGTTTCACTTTCTTGAGCAGCATGGTGTACACATTCTCAGAAAAAAGAGAAATATGAAATAACATGAACCCCTGACCATTGGTTCAGTAATTCATTTTTACCTTTTAATACCTTTTTTTACCTTTTTTACTTATTAAAAATATATATATGTATATCAAAAGAAAGTTATTATATCTCGCAAGGCACATTTTGGAAATTTGTTTCTGACAAACATGTAATTCCACAGTAACTTTATATCTACGAGTGCAGGTAATGCGGCTGTGTAAAGTTATGGTGAGGCACTTAGCTGAAGTCTCAGAGGAAGTCACGTAAAACTAGAAGTTATTATCACTGCCTGGCAAAAAAAAAAAAGAAAATCAGCCTATGATTGAATCATTATTGCTGTGCTGAATATATTTCAGGTGGCAATAATTGCTTTAATCCTGACGATTCAGTCTGTAACTCCTCATTTCTCTGATGTCTGATGATGTATCTCATGGTCGTTGAAAAGGTGTTGCTGTCTTTCAAGAGGGACAAATTATTGGCCTGCATCAAACAAAGAAAACGGTTAAGGAGTTTGTTGAAATTACTGGAACTGGGTCAGGAAGAAATTGGTTGGAGAAAAATCTTGACTGATCCTGATTGGAGATCGCTAAAATGCTCGGTGAAGACTCATCTTTAAAAAAAAAAAAAAACAACAGTAGAACTCGCGGCTATTTTGAATTATGAATGTAAGAGCATTTCCTCATGCATGATGCAACCAGAACTTGGAGGATTTGGGGCTAAACAGCTCCAGGGCCACTTGTTAGTGAGACTTACAAGGAAAAAACTTATTGAGTTGCAAGGGAGCATAAAGATTGGACTGAAGAGCAATGGAAAAAGGTCATGTGGTCTTATGAGTCCAGATTTACCCTGTTTCAGGGTGATGGGTGCGTCAGGGTAAGAAAGGAAGCCCATGAATCGATGCACCCGTCATGTTTAGTGCCCACTGTACGAGCCTCTGGAGACAGTGTTATGATCTGGAGTTAATTCTATTTAACAGGTCTGGGCTCAGCACTATTCTGCAGCAATGAAATGAATTCAGCTGACTATCTGAGTATACTGAATGACCTGTAACCCATCAATGGACTTTTTAATCTCTGATGGCTCAGGCACATTCCAGGATAATAATGCCAAGATTCACTGGGCTCAAATTGAAAACGTGGTTCACTGAGCATGAGGAATCGTTTTCAGACATGAATTGGCCGCCTCAGAGCCTGGACCTAAACCAATTAAAAGTCTTTAGGATGTGCTGCAGAAGGCTTAACGGAGCGGTTTGTCTCACCCATCATCTAATATCTCTGCCAAAAATGAATGCAATTCTGGTTGGAAATAAAGGTTGTAACATTGTGCCAGATTGTGGAAACAATACCGCAACGAATGCGTAGCGTGATCAAAGTAGAAATTGGCTAACAGAATATTATAGAGGGCAACTTTTTTTTTGGACAGTGTACTTGAGCTCGTGTTGCACTTCTTGACAAAAAGGTATAATTGTCTTGAAATATCATTATGAAAAGAAGTGGGCAAATAACCTGCTGATTATGGCAGTGACAGCACTCTTGACTGTGAGCTTGGTTTGCTTGTTATGGTGAAGGCAATTTAAAATCTGCAATTATCATGGTACCATATTTTAGCAGGAGGGGGCGGCATCACAAATGGATTATGGTCTGATGCATGTTTGAGGTATGTGAGTGGGAGCTGGAAAAATTACGACAGGCAGATTTTGTTGTGTCTTGATATAGCATGGTGCTGTGACAGTACGTGTTGTGTCGAGGCTGAGAGGAATAGACCCTTAGGAAGCAAACTAATGAATGAGTCTTCTCTTCCTTTCCAACCTTGCTCCAGTGCACAGCAGCTGTGCTTTGCTGGAGCACATTGGCAGGATATGGGCATCTCTCCCACGCAGCAGACCATTGCAGGCAGCGCTTTACACTGAATAGGTTGCTGGCTGGAGGGAACCGTATGTTACTGCGCTCGGGAATGAATCACTCCCTGTTTGTGAATGAATCACTCCCTCTTCGTTTGCGGCGGCTGCGGAACCATGGAGGTGAGCAACTCACCGAAGTGTGTAACAACAGCAGCTGGATCTGCCTTTATTTACGGTTTTGAAAGAAGGCCCTGAATTCAGGCAGCGTTGCTACAGTGGAATACAATTTATGGTTCAAATTAGGCCCTTGTGGAACACCCACCATAGGTTTACTGTATGATTGCTAATGTACCATAGGGGGATAGAAGTTTGCAAATGTAAAAGTAATTCCGCCCTGTTTATGGGGTTTGATAGTGACTTGTGAGGAGTTCAAGCTTTCTTTAGTTCGTTCTATCCTTAGTTACAGTGAATTTCTCCCATACTTGTGTATTTCATGATAAACAGTAATTTGGTCAAGTTAATTTCATGCTTTTTAATCTTAGAGGTATTCCCTTTCAATCGTGACAGTCTACCTCTAGAAGTGTGTCTTGTTTACAGTACACTCCATCTGCAGTGGGTAGGTTAAGTCCTTCTGCCCACTGCCCACTTTCGTACGATTTCAGAAAAATTTCCACTAGGTTACATGATCAAAACCATCCAATCAGCGCACTAATTTTGCCTTAAAATTCAGAATCTATGACATCTTTTTTCATTGGCTCCGGGCGACCCACGTGAGAGGGTGCCTGGCCCTGGCGTGGTATGTTACGCTTCCAGTCAATGTGAATCCGTTTGAAGTCCCTGAACTGTGAGACCAACAGTTCGCGCTTGTAATCACTCTCTTGCTGCATGTATCTGCTACGGGTTTTATCAAATCTCATCAACTGATTATGACACCTGCAGCAGATGTAAATCTCGCGTTTTAGTGGCAACACGAACCGCCAGAACCATAGATATATATATATATTTAGAACACTAGATTGCTGATGCAGTCGTATTTACGTTATCCAAAGTGATGCACCTGGCTGCAATATTGATACACCCAACTTCTTCATTAAAATTGTTTCCTATGAGGACAATTTCAAATAAGTCGATATAAGCGAGAAAATGCCGAGATGCGCGGCTGCCTTTTGCAGCAATACTTATTTGAAGAGCTGTAATAAAACGTTTCATGCGTAAGTTAACGTATAAATGCAAAGTAGTCACTTTAATAGAAAAAATTGCGTTTGGTGCTAGCTAGCTAATTAGCCGTCCCATTGACTTGAACAGACGGCTGACTGAAAGCGAACGCTAGCGACTGACAACGGTCACCAGCGAGCTGCCTTGGCGTCGCGGGGACTACATTGACTTTGTGGTAAATAAAATTTAAAAGGTGGCTAACACGCTTGCTAGCTACTTGTAATTGAAAACGTAAACAGACAGTCATCGATGTTTCTTTTAATGGCGATAACTTCCAAGCAATTATCTGATTAGAGGTAAAAGCCTCGGTCGCGTCATTTCTCTGCCGTACTTTCACGTTAACACCGAATAACATTTCGATCTTCTCTTTAGAAGGTATGCCGCTTTCCATTATCCGAAAAGGACATATTTAGGGAGACAAAATGTTGCTCTGCACAGCGATACCAAAAAAAAAAACCCGACTCGCACGCAAGTGTTTTTGAAAATGTAATTTTAAAGTACGCGAAAATGAATGGGAGTCTGAGCGACTTTTACTTCCGGGTATATAGGCTCGCAGAAGAGATGCTTCACTTGAGCGGGCCCTATCAGTAATCTAGTGTTCTATATATATCTATGGCCAGAACTCGTCCAAGTCTGTGTCCACCCATGTCAAAACTTGTCGCAAATGACCGTTTGCCGGCGATGTCACACATCGTCTTCCACGTGTGAACGTATTTCCTAATCTTATATCGCACTGACATACCACGCAGAAGCATGAAAGCCCTTCGGCACAACAGTATATCCTTTTTTGGGAGTATTTTCTGCCATGATCATCGCGGATTGTTTACCGTTTACATGTTGCTTCCGCTATTCCGTCTGCTGCTGGCGACGCATTTGTAAGCTCGGCGCTGATTGGTCCTCAGTCGTCATCGACTTGCGGTTTCCGCCTGGTGGCCATTATTATAAAATAGTACGAAAGTGTGCAGTGGGTAGAAGGACTTAACCTATCCACTGCAGATGGAGTGTAGTTTACAGAGACCTTGCTGTCTTTGTATGGGATGTTTAGGGTGTAAGCCTTTGGGCAGTGTGTGTATAGCCACCAGCCAATAATAGCGAGCAGGGTGTGAGGGCGGGATATCGCAGTGAACTGTAGCGTAGCACTTCTGGTTTCATTTAGCCAACTTCCAATGCTGCGTTTACAAACCACTAACAAAAAATCCTATTCAGTATACCTTTGATAATTCTACTGGCCTGCATAATGTGCATTTGTGTTCTCTGTGATAACTATCCAACTGAAATGAGAAATTGTGTATAGAAACATGAGCATTCAAAAAGCTTATTTATATTTATTTAAAAAGCACTTATTCCGTAAGAATATTCATGACTTGGCTTATCGTATATTTGCGCAATGAAACCTCAGAGCGAGTTAAAGTGGATCAGAAAATCATAAAGTTCTAAAGACTCTTAGAAAATGTATCCCTGCAACACACTTAGAGTATTTTGCTAAAGAACAATGAATGCAGTCTTCATTTCAGTCATGCAGTACTTTAATTTGGAATTAATTATATTCCATTTGAGCCAGTGAAGATCCAGAGTGGATTAAGACTTGGTTTAACAACAAATAAAAGATTAACATTGAGTTCTGTTCATAAGTGTGGAGCAGAATTAGAATAGAAAATACACAACATATTTTGGAAGCTGTATGTGCAAGAACAAATCCCTGTCTTTTAAATAAGTGTTTCTACTGTCCCTCAAATATGTTTCTGCAGAGTGCGGAGTCAAATTTTTGAGCAAATTTAAGCACACGGAAATATATGAGAAAACAAAGGGACACCTTTATAAGTTCATAATCCTTAAGTAATAGTAGTACATTTTCATCACTGAAAGTTTGAAGGACTTAGGTCAACAACATTTCCAAATATAGCCATGTGACAGTGGCCCTTCAGAAATTGTCGATCAAAAAGGGCCGGAACTTAGTTCCAAAAATACACCATATTATTTTATGATAAAACTATTAGTAGTTGAGAGCTAAAATTTTGGATTTATCCGTTTAGGAGTTGTATGCACTTGCTGGAATTTTTTCAGCCAAATCTGAGATGGCCAAGTGTCAAGTTTCTCTGAAATTCAGACATTTTACATGGAATGACCCCCATGTGTATCTTTGATCTGGTCTTGCTAGTCCAACTGGGACCCTCGTTCAGAATTTAAACTTGCATTGAAAACAATGGCACAAAATAATTACATTATTGTTTTCATTTGTTGATGAAAGGACTAGCTCTTTGGTCTTGGTCTTCAAATCACGGTCCTCGAGGTCCAAGACCTGCTGGTTTTCCGCCCTCCCTTTGCCTGGCAGTCAGGTGTAATGACAGTCTGGCCAATCAGGGGCTCTATATGTTCTTTTACTTACCTGGGATAAAAGAAAACCAGGACTGAATTTGGATTCGAGGTCCAGATTTGAAGATCCCTGGACTAGATGGTCGACTATTCATTTTTGTGGGTTTATCAGGTAAATTGCTTATTTTGAAACCCTGAATTAACCAGGCTGTTGTCTCATTCCTTGAACATTTTCAAGATTTTATAATCAACTTGTTGCATCACTGTACGCTGGTCATTTAGTTTGATTCCATTGTGAAAACCGGTATTGCGGACTTTTACCTCATCTTGGTGTGAAGCTTGTTTTGTGGAAATAAGCAGAACTGATGATCTTGACATTTGGAGTATACAAGATGTCTTTCACTTCTGCTTTGGTACAGTGCCTTTGGCTTGCTCTGTGGTTTCATTGGAGGACCACAGCTGTAGCAGCTCATCCCTATTTTCAGTCAGCTCTCGTCAAATTCCCTACATCTCACCTGTAGTCTCTCAGCTGGGTGAGGATTGAGTCTCTGCCCTCAATGGAAAATCAACTCTTGTGTTAAAGTGCTGCCAGAGAGATTTGATGGCAAGAGTCTTTTAAATGGGGAAACTCAGGCAAAGGCAGTGTGCAATGTTGCAGGTTTGGGGTCCGAATCATGAGCGCGGTCATTTCTTCCTTCCCATCATGCTTGTTCAGTGTGACGCAACTGTGCGACTGCGCGGAATGTGAATAGCTGCCCCGAGAGGACTCGACTCCTTTTATCTCCGATAACAGTGAGCTGCAGCATGCCTGAGCTGTTGTTTTTAATGTTTTTTTTTCTCAGACTTGCTTTCTTTATATTTTTTGGCATCTGTTTTCCCGCACCTTGGTCTGAATTGGACTTAATCACTACTTATCTCATGAAGACAGTTCATGTGTTCTCATGCACAGGAGAGTGTCACGTTACTGAAGACATTAGCTCGGTCCACATGACTCAGCAGAATAGCAAAGTCATAATTATTTCACAGCCATTACGTCGTGATCGGCCACCTTATCCTCACTCTTTATATTCCCTCTCTCTGTCGTCTCTCCACCATTTCTGTCTCTCTCTCCCTCTCTCATTCTGTCTGAGCTGCTCCTCCGTTCTGCACAGCCCCATTCATTTTAATTATAATCACAGGTAGCTCAAGAAAAAATATGGAAATGCCCATAATGATGTGCCACTTAATTCTGAAGTTGGACCAACTGCAAATGCCTGCAAAGCACTATCCACTCAAAAGAAATAGAATGCTGTTTGTAATGTGGACACTACATTATTTTTTATTGTTGTTTTTAGTTTTGTGTTTAAAGTGTATGGGGCAGGAATGAACTGGGTCCAAACTGTTATTTCCTGTTATTTTTTGAAGCTAACGTGAAGCTTAGATTATTTTTTAGCAATGCCCTCTGTGGCTTGCAAGAGGCTTTTATGTGTGAAGAAGCAATGCCTCCTGGACTTGGTGCTCTGGGTCAATCAAATCATGGAGTGTTTGCTTTTTTTTTGCATAAAAAATGTGAAATCAGAAAATAAAGCAAGTTTTAATCACATTTTATGTGAGGACTGAATATCAGAGAGGGGTCAGAGTGTTGGCTATCTGGGCCTTAATGGCATATTTTAAAGTTGAAGGCAACGTGATCCCCCATTAACTCTCAGTATTATCCAATATTGCCAAGTTTCTTTGCTATAACATTGAATAATTATTGCCTTTAACAGAGGAAAATCAACTGAAGCTGCCCCTTGTAAATTATGCAAAAGCCCCACTTCGTGCTGTGAAATATTGGCTGCCATTACGGGGGTGCTGTAATGGAAACGGAGCATAAATGCTATTGTGTTATTTTGATAATAGTGATTTTATTGGAAAATCAATCAGCTCTGACTATGCATTCGTGCTTCTGGTATTTACACTAAACAGAGACGGATGGTGAGGATTTGATTGTAATGAGCATGGAGTGAAGACAGCTGGCTGAACTGAAGGCCTGCAGCCACAGAAAAGGGCAGGTGTTTTCAATGCTGGGCTTGACCTCGTACCCGAGCTCTCGGTGTACGTCAGAACATGCCCTGTGGCTGTGCATGGAGAGATTGGAGGAGACAGAATTAAATGTAAAAATGTAAAGCACTGCAGTCCCCGGCTAATGTGGTTGCTTTGAAGTCTCAAATCTGTTTTCTGTTACCGCCAGCGTGCTGTGATGGATTTAAAGGTGGCGTAGTGCTCTAAGGTTGTGCGCTGCCAAAACATGGATCTCTGGGAGACTGGAGAGATGCTGTGTTGAGAGGGGTGGGATGGCCCTCTGAAGAAATCGTGAGACTGAGAGCACCGCCTGTGCTAACGCTGAATCCTGTGAGCTGCAGATTTTATTTTGGCCATCAGTGCTGGGGAATCGAGAGTTTTTTGTGAGGGTGTGAGAGGCTGGCATACTTTTTGAAGCCTATTGGAGCATTGTGTGTGTGTGTGTGTGGGTGTTTGTGTATGCGTGTGTGTGTGGGTGTGGGTGCGATTGTTTGTAACAAAAAAAGTTGTAATTTTGAACAAATAGAGTCAAGATATAGGCTATACATTTATGAAGAACAAGTTTAATTACCATGGGTAACTGCCCACACGGTGAATTTGCCAATCCGAAATTGGCGCAAAAAAAAAAGTGACTTTTTCAGCTGGGACCCTTTTCAGAGACTCCTGACTCCACTGTTATGCCTGTCTATCTTCCTTGTACAGACAGTGTCCTCAAATAAAAGGAATCCAGCACAATTTAGCCTCTGAAAGAGATACTGGCCTCATAGGGGGCCTTTTAAAACAGAATTTTTGATTTCCGCCCCTAAAACGTTTCATATTTGAGAGGCCAATATATTGACATTTTTAGCCCTGACCTATGATTTTTTTTCCCCCAAAGATATTAACCTTCACAATCCCTATGAATTAATATTTGTGATTTGCATAGGCACAATGGGAGCGTGACCCCAGATTATTAGGGCTCCATACTTTGGAAACACCTTTGAGTAAGACCCGAAAAATTTTCATGTGTTCATTATGAATATAAAAGTACTCCCAAAATAAATTTGAGCCAAATCGGAGTCATTGACCCGGGGACCTCTGGATGACTTCTTATGGAATGACCAATATATCTTTTGCTGCTATTTTTTTTTTTACCTTTAGTTTCTTGAAAAGACAGATAATACCCAAGTTTAACCCATTTATGCCTGAATTTTCTTTTTTTACTTTTTTATGTTCTTATATTTCAAAATACCACTCTAATAGTCATTCAAACAGGACACTTTTTCTTAACAGTCCTCATGTGAGGACACTAGGCATAAATGGGTTAATATTAAATAAAACTGGTTCAGCAGCAAATTCTAAAGTGCAGCTATTATGGTTTTCACTATTTTAATGGCGCTGTGTGAATCATATTGTTTTTATGTGCATCTGTGTTGAAAATCAACTTGAAGTCTCCTCCTGAAGAAGCTCTCAGTGCTGCAAAACTCCGCTCCAGAGCTGACTTAAAGCTTCTGGCCATTTTGAGGTTTGTAGACCTTTCAAGAAAAAAAAGCCTTCGCCATTTCTTGCTGCCTGAAGTGCAAATTTCAATGGGTGTGCTCTCTATGATAATGAGCTACGCTCTGATTCGTTAGCAGACAGAGCTAAACATGAAAAAATAAATGTTGGTAAAGTCAACCCTCTCTTTGCAGTTAGATTTGTAGTTGAGGCCTCTGCACAGGTGAAATGATGTGGGGAGAAATTTCCATAATATGGGTCCTTTAAATGCACACACTGGTGTGTAAATAATCAACAAATAACTGCAGGACAGGAAATTGATCCCATTTCTGTGACCTTTTTTTATTAAACGCTTGACATAAATTCATTTTATGGGTTTCTGCTTATGTCAATGATGTCATAGTAATTGAAAAACGAGAACAAAACACCGTAATGCTTTACCTTTCCGCACTTGTGGATAAATGACACAGGTCTCTGCTATTATTGCATAAATAAAAATGTCAATGGAAAATTAATAACCCATAACAGTCCTCACGCTGAATCCGCTGCACTCCAGTCAATCTGCGTGATTTGTGGCCTCGGCGGAACACTGATTTGGCGAGTGGAATTGAGCTATTAAGCGACGTGTGGGGATCAGGTGGGCAGTCGTTTACTCTTTCCATTTACACAACACTGAGGCTCACCTTTCGGCAGTCAATGTTAATTACACTGACTCAGTGCTGGCTGTTACTTCTGTGCAGTGGAGCGATGTGTTTATGATGTGTTTGTGAGATATTTCCTCCTGGGTAATGTCAAGGGTCTGATATTGAAACCACTTCCCTGTAGCATGATTGTTTACGGTTTCGTGATGAGTCGCGAGGGCACATAAGCTGTAATCGCTATAATCCCTGTTCTGTGGTGTAAGCCTCATTTGCACAGATAATGTCAGTCAATTAGACTGCTATCAAGCTGCCTTTGTGTGGATGATTAAAATCATTTTTTGTTGTTGACTGTGATTTGGGAAATTCGATGTTGCATTCATGTTGCGAGAGCAGAGCATTTCTTTTGATGTAGGAAGAATAAAAACACATCTGAGAACATCCTTTGTTCTAGTTCGCGGAAAATTGTGCAACTGTTAATCAAGAGCTTAAAGCAAGATTAAACATGATATTTAAAGATTACTTGTTACTACAGTTGTGATCAACTAAATTAACTTTATTGAATATCTTGATGAGGTTTTCCATTCTCCTTTAATAACGGGTATTAAAATGACCATTATGAGTAATAATGGATTTTATATGTTGCATTAGAGCAAATAGAATTTCCTGAATGAAGAGCTGTGCTCTATAAATGAATGCTAATCTGCTGAGACGGCCATTGACAATTATTGTGAAAATATCACTTAATATGCCTTTCCACCACAACAGGAAATGTGTTTTTTGTATGTCAAGAGTTCCCTGAAATTTGAAACTGAGGGGTGACCGGCTACCAGGGGTGTAAAGTTCGGGTTCAGAAAGTAAAATTCCTCCCCAGACCTATTCCAACCACCTGGATTTACTTCAAACAGGAGATTGAGCCAATATGAATGATCAGCTCATTCTGTGGGAGGGAGAAAAACGTGGCAGGACTTTTAATTTCTGACCCCTGGATTTTACACCTCTGCCGGCTACACAATGTAACTAGAGGCACTCCTTGAGTACAAACCTCCGCCAAGGCAGCACAGCGCAAATCTTGGTAAGTGGAAGCAAAGTTCAGTTATCGTGTGTCAGAGGATTTCAAGATGGCTGCCATGATGACCATATTGTTTGACTGATTGCAGTCAAAATCAATAGGGTCCATCCCTGATGCAATCGCAACCCACCCACAAGATTTCAGAGATATCGGTGATGTGGGGAGAAGAAATTAGGCTTTTGAGTTATCTTGTTCACAATCAGACAAACAGACAGATATCAAACAGCACCAATCACATAATCTCCTGCCAACTTTGTTTGCTGGAGGTAATAATCCGAAATCTCCGCAGAAAACACAAGCAGTCTTTATCCTGCAGGCCATTCAGAGCACATCTTGTTCTTCGTAACTTTTTCAGTTTCTTTTTTTGACAGCTTTACTGCTTTTGAGGAAGAAATGTAAAAAATGTTTTCATTGCTACATAGCTAACACTAATATGCAGTATCTAAATGCCAGTCTCTATTTGACATCATATGAGCACAGAACAGCATATACAAGCTCATTCAACATTTATCCATTGATTTAATTTGAAATGTAAGCTTTTGGATTTTTTTTGCTGATGCAGTTTGGGGAATTCCAGTTGGGAATTCACTTGCAGTGTTCTGTGATGATTGAAGTAAGACTTGTATTTATTCAATAAAAATGAATAAGGAGACTTTATGTAGGTTGACGCGCATAAGGGAATGAGACGTGCGTCCCTCCCGCCTGACTCCCACACTCCTCTCTGGAGTCCCGGAGCTGTTCCCCACTGGCAGAGCGCAGCTTCCTCAGAGAACAAACCAGCCCCGGACCGCAGCGACAGAGACTCATTACGTTTCAGCTTCAGTCAGTCAATCACGGGTTTTACATGCACCAGCCTTCTAGTCCAAAGCAAAGTCAGTATCACCATGAACTTTGCCCAGCAAGTGACACCATTTCTGCTCTGGGGCCGAGAGAGGAAGTGCAGTATAATCGTGGTCTTATAAATCCGAGTCAGGGAACTGGTGCAAAAGCAAAGGGAAAAACACTTTTCCTGTCTGTTATATTCCATGCCAGGCCCTTGTGACTGACAGGGTATAACCTGGGCTCACGGGTCATGTTCCCTCAGCCAGGGGCGCCGCTGGAAATTTTGGGCCCTTTGACTGGAAATCGATTTATATCTATATCTCTATCCATATATATCAGTGACGGTCCGTCGGCAGGAACACAGGGCCAGCAATAACCTCACCTTTCACTTCTTAATGACAGACACCTCTCGCAGTTTACCTCCCCGATTAGAAACAGTTGCTCAGACTGATTGGTGGAACCGACGAGAGTCTAATTTATTTTTGAAAGCCTTGTTATACATTGCACTACGAATATAAACGGCGTTTACTTCTGCACATTAATGACGATGGAAAATATCAATTGCCTACGTCTTTATGAAATCTGAATTTGCGTAAATTAGTGCGCGAGGTTTGTTGAGCAAGAAGCCATGAGAATCCGTTCTATAGTCTGAATGTAGTGACGGCTAAAGTGCGTTGTTAGGTACGATGCACAGCTGAGTGATAATAACGACAATAATTGCCGCGAAGACGGCGAAAGTTCCGGATTTTTTGCAGATTGTCATCCTTGGAGAGTCACATCAATTATACTCAGCAACAAAAGTTTCTGTGACACCATTTATGTGTATGTTATAAATGACACGCAAAGATCTCAATGCAATCAATATGTTTATTTAACAGGAGAAACACTGACTTTTCAGTGCCAACGTCACTCAAAACGAAAAATGTCATTTTCATGCGTCATGAAGCACTTGTCTGATGTCTAAGCAATTGTGACCTTCACACTTCAATACCGGTGTGACTTCCTCGTGCCATGATGCAAGCAACGCATCTCCGGCGCATGGACCGAATCAGATGTGCCAGAAATTGCTGTGGGATGTCATTCCAAATCTGACGTAGACGTTGTCGCAATTCCTGGAGTGTAGCTGGCGGGTTATCCAACCGCCACAAACGTCGATCCATCTCGTCCCAAAGATGCTCGATTGGGGACATGTCTGGGGATCTGGCAGGCTATGGCAGGACATTGACATGTTGTTGCATCAGATACTGCTGTACAATCCTTGCAACGTGTGGTCTGGCGTTATCATGTTGCAGCGTTATTCCGGGACCATGTTGCATCAAAAACGGTACCACCAATGGCCGTAGCACTTCATCGCGATATCTTTGACCTGTCAGATTTCCATCAATAACAAGCAAATCTGTTCTGTTTCTAGCCGTGATCCCTCCCCAAATCATGACACTACCACCTCCAAAACGTTCAAATTCCTGAACACAGTTGTTGGCATGACGTTCTCCACGTCGACGGTATACACGTAAACGACCATCACATCGGTTAAGCATGAATCTTGATTCATCAGTGAAGAGTACAAGATCCCACTGACGTTGGATCCACCGTCGATGTTGTTGTGCCCACTGTAGACGCAGTCGTCGGTGTTGTACTGTGAGTATTGGACGTCTTGCTGGCCGACGTGGGACAATGCCAAAATGACGGAGACGGCGACGGATTGTCTGTGCAGACAGTCGCCTCAAACCAGGTATCGTTCTTGCAGTTATGGTTGCAGGTTGGAATCGATTTCGGAGATGGGTTGTTCGAATCCAGTTGTCCTGTCTGGGAGTGGTCACTCGTGGACGGCCGCTGCGAGGACGGTCTCTGACATGTCTTGTCTGCTGATGACGCTGCCATAAGTTCCAAATGGTGTTTCGGTGGACATTCAGGCGATGAGCAACTTCCCTCTGCGAGGTTCCGGATTCAATCATCCCAATGGCCCTCCACCGATCATTTTCAGACAGTCTTGGCATTTAGAGGGTAGAGTTCCTGATCCGAAATGGCTGTGTTTTCGATAAGTGATGCTTCCGTCGTTCATCAGGCACAATGTGAACATTCCAAAAATTCTCCTCTTTTATTGCCATCCACAAGCATGATTTACGCACATTTTCACGTGCAAAGTCATTTTCTCGCATTTTCATGATTTCCATTTCAATGTTGTGTTTACGTGTACTGTTTCAGTCTGATATCACCATGTATGACAATTTCATAATTGCGTTATGAAAAATAATTAACAATATTGGTGTCACAGAAACTTTTGTTGCTGAGTATATATCAACATAGCCAATAGGGAATTGCTTCGTCATTCATTAATTATTACGTGTCATGCATTGGTGGTGGCTGTTCAGTTAATAAACTGATTGTTAATCAGGCAAACCTGATCGCAAACAGGTTTACGAGCAATTATCCGGGAAAGGGTGATGTTACTGAAGGCCTTCCTGACATCTGACGGGGTGCCACTGATATATATATATATATATATATATATATATATATATATATATATATATACACACACACACACACACACACACGCAAACACACATCTATAATATATTTGAGGTCGATGTCTGTCTGTCTGTGTGTATGTACACGTTTTTCTCCTACATTTCTCAACTGGTCATGCTCGCAAAAAAAACTGCAATTTTGCTCCGGTTAGCGGGCAGCAGCTAGTATATTTTATACATTTACAGTGTGTGTGTCTGTGTATATATATATATATATATATATACACACACATACACACACACACACTCCGCAATAGGCAGTCCAAAATAGTTGGGACAAAGTGTAAATTGTGAATAAAATGAAAATTCAACGACTTTCCGATCACATGAGCCAATATGTTCTTTATAATAGAACAAAGATAACATGTCAAATGTTGAAACTGAGACATTTTTCATTTTTATCCACAAAAAGAGCTCATTTCAAATTTGATGGCTGCTACAGGTCTCAAAAAAGTTGGGACACAGGCAAAAAAGGGCTGAAAAAGCAATTTATTTATAAGAGAATCAGCTGAAAGAACATTCAGCTAGTAAATAAGTTTACTGGCATCAGGTATGTAACATGATTGGCTATAAAAGGCATGTCTTAGAGAGGCTGAGTCTCTCAGAGACCAGAGACCAGAGTCTCTGGCCAGAAACTCTCCAACCTGTGAAGGTTTGCATAAAAGAATTGTGGAATACTTTAAAAACGATGACCCTCAACGTCATATTGCAAAGGCTTTGAAGGTCTCATCGACAGTGAATGACATCATCAAAGGATTCAGGGAAACTGGAAAAATCTCTGTATGTAAGGGACAAGGCTGAAGACCTTTACTGGATGCCCGTGATCTTTGGGCCCTCAGACATCACTGCATCACTCACCGGCATGATTCTGTCATTGACTTTACTAAATGGGTCAAGGAATATTTCAAAAAACCACTGTCTGTAAACACATCCCACCTAAAACTCTATCATGCAAAAAGGAAGCATTGTTGAGCATGATCCAGAAGCGCCACTGTGTTCTGTGGGACAAGGCTCACTTAAAATGGACTGTAGCACAGTGTCAAAGTGTCCTGTAGTCAGAGGAGTCCAAAATTTGACGTTCTTGTTGGAAGTCATGGGCGTCGTGTCCTCCGGGCCAAAGAGGAGATAGACCACCCCTCCTGTTATCAGCGTTCAGTTCAAAAGCCAGCATCTCTGATGGTATGGGGATGCATTAGTGCATATGCTGTGGGATACTTGCATGTTTTAAAAAGCACCATGAATGCTGAAAGGTATTAAAAGTTTTTAGAGCAACATATGCTCCCCTCCAGACGACATCTATTCCAAGGGAGGCCTTGTGTATTTCAGCAGGACAATGCAAAACCACATACTGCAGCTATTACAACAGCATGGCTTCGTAGTAGAACAGTCCGTGTGCTGAACTGGTCTGCCTGCAGTCCTGATCTTTCACCGATTGAGAACATTTGGCGCATAATTAAACGAAAAGTCCGTCAAAGGAGACCCAAAACTCTCTAGCAGCTGGGAGCCTGTATTAAAAAAGAGTGGGATCGAATTTCATTGGCTAAACTCAAGAAACTTGCCTCCTCAATGCCCAGACGCCTCCACTCCGTGTTAAAAAGAAGAGGGGATGCCACACCATGGTAAACAGGCCCCTGTCCCAACTTTTTTGAGACCTGTAGCAGCCATCAAATTTGAAATGAGCTCATGGATAAAATTGTAGAATTTCTCACTTTCAACATTTGCTATTTAATCTATTCTATTGTGAATGAAATACTAGCTGTTGTGACTTGATAGTCATTACATTTTGATTTTATTCTCAATTTACACTTTGTCCCAACTATTTCGGAATAGAGGTTGTAAATGAGTGGTAATTTCATTTCGTCTGTCAAAGGTGCGGGGTCATGACAGATTTCCTGTTTCTGATAATTCTGATAATGTGTTCTCTGATCACTTTCCCTTTTAGATTAAAATTATACTTCTGTAATAATAATAATAATAATAATACAACATAATAATGGTGCATCTATTATTTTGATTATGATTATTAATATTCCCCAGCACTGCATTTAGTGAAGTGGGAAATATTGCAATGGAGCCGAACCACTGTCTGTCTGTCTGCCCGGCTGTCATTCCATCTGTCTGGATAAGTGAGCACAGGTTTTCCCGGAAACTACTTCACCGAGATAAATTGTGTGTGTGTGTGTGTGTGTGTGTGTGTGTGTGTGTGCATGTGTGTGCGTTTGTGTGTGTATTTCACGTCATGACCTTGATTTGTTTTTAAAAGTTGGACTGGGGGATGTTGATGATTGATGACAGTGTCGTTATGTTTTTATTATTTTGTGTTTATTGGTTTTGCTCGGTATTTTGTGTCGGTAGTGTGTTTGTGTTTGCCTATAACCGCGGGACTGTGGGGTTCTACTTTAAATCTCTCCTCCTGAGGTAAAGCTTTTGAATGAAAGATGTTGATGTGACGGGAACTCTCGTGTCCTTTCACACACCCAATAAAAGGGGATTTTAGTACTGTGGTGCCACACAGCGGACCCCTCGCCTTCACTGACATCACAAGACTCTGCATTCGCCACGCTGAGTGTGATCTTTCTGGAAAATGAGTGAACTTCCTGTCAATCGTTTGTGTGCCTCCACTTCAGTTGAAACAGTGGTAAAATTCCTTGGCCCATCTGAATTGCTTTCAGTTTTAAAGGCCGAACTTCCCTTCGTGAATAATACCTCAGTACACAGTAGATGTTTCTGTCATTCATGCTGGGATCAACCGCTCCCTATAAACCGTAAGTGCTCTCGAGCTGGCTGCATATCGAAGTCTGTACAGTATATGGTGCAGTGAGAGCATTCATGTGGAGTTTCCTGTGAAGAGAATTTGATTGAGTTTCAGCTATATTTGGAGAGCTGAGCTGCCAGCGAGCATTGATACTGTTTTCACACTAAATTCCCCTCAGTTCAAAATGAAAACCATTATGTTTTTTGGCTGTATTCTTGCGCCTTCAGTTTGAGAACAGAAATGTCATTGTTAACGGTCTCTTTTGATTTGGAATAAGATTGCTATTAATGACCCAGTAGGGTTTGAGTGCTTTTGCTCTACTGAAAGTACAGGCAGAGGTGTAAAATCCAGGGGTCAGAAAGTAAAAGTCCTGCCTCGTTTTTCTCCCTCCGGCAGAATGAGCTGATCACTCATATTGGCTCGATCTCCTGTCCGAAGTAAATCCAGGTGGTTGGAAGAAGTTCTGGGGAGGATTTTTACTTTCTGAACCTGGACTTCACACCTCTGAGTACAGGACAGCTCTCACATTAACTGCTCGGGCGTAAACTGGACCTCGGTGGCACCACTGCTGGTGTCTCTGAGGGCTTTTCTCCTCCGCTCCATGGCACTGAGTATATCTGTGGTGCCTCACTGCTGTCAGGTCTTGGGTTTGGCGTTCCTGTGTGCTGATCCTCTGTTCTCCTCATGTTAGTTTGGATTGTCCCCGAGCACTTCCTCCCACAGTCCAAACACATGCAGTTTACTGTGCAGATGGGAGTAGTTTTGAGATGCAAATCACTAGTTGTCTTTCTATGAGGAGTTTGCATGTTCTCCTTGTCACTAAGGAGGCTCTGAGTTGTCCGAAGTTATGAATTCTGCATAAGGGCGATTATTGGGATCAATGCAATGACTGGGTCCTGAGTGGATGAGTGTATTGTATTCTTGGATAGTTGAGTGTTAGATAACAGATTTACGGATATCTATGTCCCTGTTCACACTCGTATTTATTTACATGATTTCTGTTGCCTCCTGGTGCGTTATTTTACTCCGGAGGCAGGATCCATGAGGTTAACCCTCCGCGCGTCGGGACTGGTGTAATTGGCCCCGGGCGATGCGTAGCTGCGTAACTCCAGCACGAGTGCCTCTGTCCTCTGAGGCCTCCCCCCCTCATTCTGGAGTCAGGGCTGCGAGCAGGTCGCTATGGAAACCGGGGAAGAGTGAATGCGGTAGGAGACCAAATTATGTTTTTTTATGGCAAAGCAAATAGAGCCAATCCCTGCCTTGGCTCTTATGCTAATTAAAAATACCTCTTTCAGCTGACGAATCAGAGCGGCTCAGTGACTCCTGTACTGACAAATCAGAGCGGCTCAGTGGCTCCTGTACTGACGAATCAGAGCGGCTCTTTGGCTCCTGTACTGACGAATCAGAGGGGCTCAGTGGCTCCTGCACTGGCGAGTCAGAGTGGCTCAGTGGCTTCTGTACTGACGAATCAGAGTGGCTTCTGTACTAACAAATCAGAGTGCCTCAATGGATCCTGTACTGGCGAAACTAATGGACTGACAGGCATCAGCACAGTAAGCTTTGATTCCCGACATATTCGCTGAATGTGTCGTGAATTTACAGTGTTGTTTATAAAACCCATGGTATACACGACGTGTTTTTGGGTCTGAAAATTGCACGGTGAAAAAATGTAAAAAGTAGTGCTGCTGAAAAATGGATAATATTTGGCGGGGGGTGAAAGGTCAACCAATCTGAGGAAATAAAGACAACAATTATCACCACTCAGGTTTAATTTACTATTGTGCATCATTCTGAAATGCAACACGTGCTCAACTGAACTGAGTTTCACTCAGTTTTTATTTAAGATCAACAGACGTGGGATGAATCATGTGATCAGTCAGTATGCAGGGTGATGTAGATGTTTGTGTCGAATGAAGTGCTCTGCGCTGTTAAACTCAAATTCTCAGATCTGAACCCCAGGATTGCCTGTTTGACCCTGACATTCTCCCCACACCTGACCTCTGTATGACCTCCGCTTGTTCAGCAGTGTCTGTTTGTGCGCTCTGTCAGACTGTAAAAATCCCTGAGCCACTCCGGAGATTTACTGTGTGAAACCTACGCTTCACCCACGTCTTAATGCTGCCCTGTTACAGAAACACGATACCTGGAAACCGAAGACTTACTGTATCTATCCGGAAACCACAGACTTACTGTATCTATCTGGAAAGCACAGAATTACTGTATCTATCCAGAAAGCACAGAATTACTGTATCTATCCGGAAAGCACAGACTTACTGTTTGTAATGAAAAAATAATGACATGATCTTGGGTAAAGAACAAAAGAAAAAAGATAAGTTTGCATCAGGCATTTTGTAGCAAAGCTGCAGGATCTTTAACACTGAGAGCACTGATGCTGTGTCTCCATCAGGACCTGTGTGCTTCATCTCCTCGTGTCGTAGCTCCATGTTCCTTCAGTATAAAACACTCACAGGCACCGTGTCTGAATGGTGTTTTACCAAAGGCTTTCCGGTAAGTGTTGGGAGAGTGTTTCAGAGAAGAATGGGGATTTAACGATGGATGTGGTCGGATCGCGGCACGTCGATGCCTGTATCCTTCACGTTTAATTTCTCCTGAGCACTGGCTGCTGTCTCAACCTCAGAATGGGAGGGGATTAAAACCGCGAGCCTGATTGGACATGAGACGGGTGTGACAGCCTGCACTCCTGGCCTTTACTGTGGCTGATTATACCTGAGCATTTAGAGTTACGCCGTCGGTATGGAGCGCAGTCTGATCCGGTCAGTGCTGCAGGTCTGTATCCGGGATTTACCTGCTGCCGGCAGTCACAGACAGGGGGCCGAGGCTATGATACTGACCTACTCTCTGGGCAGTCACAGACAGAGGGCCGAGGCTATGATACTGACCTACTCTCTGCGCAGTCACAGACCGAGGGCCAAGGCTATGATTCTGACCTACTCTCTGCACAGTCACAGACAGAGGGTCGAGGCTATGATACTGACCTACTGTTTGCGCAGTCACAGACCGAGGACATTGGGCAGTGACTGTGAAAGGACACTTTTTTAGTCATCTAATGCTGAATTATAAGTGTCAAATAATAATATAACATGAATGTCAAAAACAGGCTGTTCAGCCAACTAGGCTCGCCTGTTTCTTATTATGATAGTGAATTTATAACTACAAATACTCAATGACTCAATGTTATCTGGTGCTAAATCAAGCCTGCTTTTAAAAATTCCCAAGGTTTCTGCCTCAACAATATGGTCAGGCAAGCTATTCCACATCGAAATTACTCTTTGGGTGAAAAAATATTTCCTAATATCTGTGTTAATTTACCCTTGGGCAACCATTTATGACCCCAAGTTCTACTAACAGAACTTGGCCTCAGTAATCCTACATGGTTAACTTTGAGGTCTTTAAATATGTTAAAGGGATTAACAATCAGATCACCCTTTATTCTCCTTTTCCTAAGACTAAAGAGATTAAATCATTCCTGCATGGCAATTTACAGCAGTGCACTTTGTATTCTCAGAGTGTAGGGTAGGCTTAAATTATTTTTAATTAGTTTTTCTGTTTTTATTAAAAATATTTATATCACAGGTTAACTTGCAACTAATATTACTTACTTTTTAGTGACTCTCACTGAGATAGCTCAAATTTTTACATGTTCATCTACAGCCTTCTTATTGCATAATATTCATGATTTTTTTTTTATTTTGATGAATTGCACAATATCAAAACGGCGATACACAGTAAAGGTTCACTGTTTGCATTTTGATGATTGAATTTTCATGGGTTACATTTATAAATGAAAAATATTTAGGTCCGTTGACAAGTCTCAGGTACAATGTTAACTCCTCCTTTCCAGAGGGAATAATTATGTCATTGATTATTAATTTATTGAGAGTGCATAAAGCACAAAATACCCAAGGTCCTGCTAGCAGGTGGTGCAGTGGTTAGCACTTCCGCCTCACAGCAGGAAGGTCATGGGTTCGATTCCAGCCTGGGGCTTTTCTGTGCGGAGTTTGCATGTTCTCCCTGTGTTTGTGTGGGTTTACCCAGAAAAACATGCATTACAGAAACACTTCTGCCTGGGCCCCTGACCAAGGAACTGGAGTTGGTCCCCAGGCCCTGCTCTGTGGCTGCCCACTGCTCCTAACTACAGTCAAATGGGTCAAACGCAGTGGACAATTTACTCCACAGGGTTCAAAAACTTATCTGTCTGATCAAGTGAGAACGTGTGTGGAGAACCCTGCTCTGTACAGCTTTGAGGCTCGCTGTGTGTGCAGTTTTTACAGTCTGCTCTGGTTTCAGTCTGATCGCTCTACAGAACTTATCACATGAGATGAATGCTACCGGTCAGTGTGCTACACGTATCTTACTTTGGTCAAGAAATTCTGAACACCCCTGGCTCCTACCATGCATGTGTTAGTGTGTAATGAAACGGCTCTATGAAAGCACACACATTCGCAATAATCGTGAGGCCTCCTGGGAAATCACCCCTGGAGTCCCGGGGGGAGGGGTGGTCTTGAGAGACGCTGTGCTTGTCTGTCTGTGGCGGTGTTCCAGTGGCAATGTTCCAGAAGGTCCTCTCTCTTTTCCTGTCCTGAATCTGTCACTCTCTCTTACTCTCTCTCTCTCTCTTCTGGTCTTGAACCCCAGGCTGGACCCTTAAGTTCACTAAATGATCAGACAGAGTCAGGGATCTCAGCCCCCCCGGCCCCCCACAGGGGTACTTGAGATTTAGAGATGATCTTTATCTCAAAACCAGACTCCTCTGTTGAGTCATGAAGAGTAGGTTAAACATCGGCCTATGAAGAACCAAAAAAGTCCCGCACACAGTCCCCTACGCTTGCAATACTTTATTAAATACACACAGCGTTTCAGTAGTAGACCTTCGTCAGGTAGAAAGAAAAACAGAAAAAAGCCAGGGCTGTCATACACAGGGCTCTTCAGTTTTGAACGCAGGCAAGAGTGAGATTTTCTACAGGGGGGGGGGGTTGCATGATTCTCCCGTTTTCCACCGTGGCTACATGAATAATGTTTTTAGCAGCTCTGTATGTTTGTTTGTTTGTCTGTCTGTTTGTGTTTCTGCGCTTGCCAATATTTGCGTGAATAGGTGAAGTCTGCCATCTCTGATTGCCTTGTTGGCTATTGTGCAGCCCCTTTCCTTTTTTGATTGGCTGGCAGGTGGAAAGCTGCCATCGAGGCTCCAGGAAAGATGCGTTTGATTCCCGCCGGTTTCCACAGTTATAGCGGCGCTGCTGCGCATACAGGCCTACTGTTGGAAATTGTTTTCGTTTCAGCCATTTTTTCTTTGCGTGAGAAATACATTGTACTATGTGTGGCGTAAGTGCGTGATATCCGACTGAAATGAGTGACAGTCATGCTCATTGCGTGAGACTTGAGAGCTCTGGTCATAAATATAAGTTGTGAGGTCACTGTGGACTGATCAAATCACCAAAAAAGCATGACATCATCAACAACAACAAATCACAGTGATCACAGTGACCCTCATTAACTAACGGGCACATGATGAATAATCAATTATCTCCTGATGAACGTCAGTTTCAAAACTTATCAAAATGTACCAGTGGAATAATGGGGCTAAACATAGCAAAACAATATTTTCTAAAGGTTCTAAGCTTACTGTCTACCTATAAAGGTGAACACAAAAAGTAAACGTGCTTGCAGGCAATACATGAGCAGGAGGGCAAACAGGATAAATACAAGCCCTTCCAAAAATACCGAAATGGGAAATAACAATGGAAGTACACAAATATATATGATGACAAAAATCCAGAATCTATCACTAAAATCAACAAACAGCACACTGGAATTTATAACATAACATTGAGAAGCAATTCATCATTTTGACCCTTCGGAGAAAGTGTCTCTAGCATGAAGATCCAGATCGCTTCCCTCCTCTTTAATAATGAATCAAGATCTCCACCTTTGGGTGGAGGATTCAATTTCTCTCTGCCACAAAACCTTAGGGTTGAACTGTCGTGCTTCATGTCATTAAAATGAGTGTCTACAGGGTAGTCGCGATCATTTCTAGGTATAGCGCTCGTGTTCACTAATGCGCAGTTTGGGTTTTCTCGTTGTCTTACCCACGTAGACGAGTCCACATGGACAGCGTAGTGTGAACACAGCATGAGTAGAAGCACAAGTAATCACACTCTTGATGGAAAATATTTTACTAGTGTGGGGATGACTGATGCTGTTAGTTTTGTTAGTGTTATTGCATTGTGTGCAACTTCCACAACGGTAATTGCCGTTGGGAAGGGGTTTCCAACCTTTGTTAGCTAAGATGTAGGTTGTGGCATGTGAAATTAGCGTGGACCCTCAGATTCCTACCTGTTTGTCAACTAAAAGAGGTAAATCTTTGAAAGTAGCGGACAATTCAGAGTCTGATTTTACAATGTGCCAATGTTTCCTAAAAACAGATCTCATTACATGCGAGTGAGAGGATTGGGAGGTGATGCAAGTAACAGAAAATTTCTTCTCTTTTTTCACACTTTTTTCACATTTCCGAATAGGGTGTATCCCTTACGATCTCATGGGCTCTTTGGATCCACTCATCTAGTCTGGCTTTCAAGGCCACAGCTTGCTCCTCAAATTCATCAGTCGTACTGCACCCTCGTTTTAATAAAAAAAATTGGCTTTTGGGAAGCCGTGTCTTGAGTGGAGTGGGGTGAAAACTGATTGCCAATAAAAGAGGATTTTTATCGTTTTCCCTACGATATAAGGGAGTAGGAAGCGTATCATTGTTCTTTCTAACCCACATGTCTGAAATATGAACCTCCTCTTTGCTATAGTCCGTCGCAAAATTCAAATTAGCATGAAATTTATTTAATATGTTGTAAAATTCATGCAACTCATCAGCCTATGAAATCAGCAGAGCCTGTGTACCCCTGTGTACTGAGAGAGAGCAGCTCTCACTTCTCCACCTCACTACTGAGAGAGAGCAGCTCTCACTTCCCCACCTCTCTACTGAGAGAGAGCAGCTCTCACTTCCCCAGCTCACTTCTGAGAGAGAGCAGCTCTCACCTACCCACCTCACTTCTGAGAGAGAGCAGCTCTCACTTCCCCACCTCACTACTGAGAGAGAGCAGCTCTCACTTCCCCACCTCACTACTGAGAGAGAGCAGCTCTCACTTCCCCACCTCACTACTGAGAGAGAGCAGCTCTCACTTCCCCACCTCGCCTCAGGCTCTGCTGGGGAGTCACTGCAGAGAGACTGTTGTGAACGGGAGAGTCATTTTCAGTGGGTTAGTGTTTGTGTCAAACCTGGGCGCTTAGGCCCTGGGGTCAGGGGAGTTGGCTGGGTTAAGATGTGTTGCCATCAGGCCATGTAGCTTTCAATGCTGACCTTTGGATGGTTTTAATGAGATTACTGATAGAAGTGCCTATTCCCCACTGGAAAACTCCAGTGTGTAGCCTGCGCAGTATCATAAAAGCACAATGTGTGAATTGGGGACATTATTTGCTGCACAGGAATTCAATATTTTTTTTTTCTTTTAAAAGTCAGGAGATAATGGGACATCTTTAAAGTAGCCTAGAGATATATGAAGCGAGGGTGACATGAATGCAGTCTGCAGGCGAAAGCTGATGCATCTGGACAGACCTCATTAGTGAGGCACTGAATATTTAACTGAATATGTAGGTATGTTGGGGTCACTGTGGCGACTCAAACTACATTTAACCCCTTAGACTCTGACTTTTTCGCATAATTTTTCCCTGAAGTGGATTCAACATTAAAGAAGTATTTTTTTCATATTGTAGGACAATGTCGCATGAGAAGCATTCTGTGGTATTCATTTTGTTATGGACAGGATATTTAGAGAAGTAATTCCATTGCAGCTACTAATGTGTTGGCCCTCTCAATCGTTTGAATGGCTGAATTTGAAGTACTCTGGGAGTACTTCAGGTGATATAAAAATGCATGTTATCGATGGTAATTGACCTATGGCTAAGCCCCGCCCTCAAATACGATGAGCCAATCACAGTGTGTATTCTCTCCCCATGTACTCTGACATTCTGAGCCTGAATTTCCATTGAAATGCATTACGGAAACTCCAAATTGTTCGCTTTTATGGGATTTAAAATGTTTCTGAGTTTAAAAAAATGGTCAAACGCTGTGCTTGCGATTAATGTAACTCGGCGATAGGGTGTATTATATACCCTTCCCAAAGCCGTATCATAACCGAGAGAAGCGTGTCCTCTGGATAAAGTTTTGTGGAAGACCCCACTCTCAGCTTAATGCAGTGGTTCTCAATTTCGGTCCTGGTGCCCCCCTGTGTATGCTGGTTTTTGTTCCAACAATTGCAATCTTAGGATTTTAACAAGCTGTTGATTTGTTTTAATTAGGTGCATTTATGCAAACATCCACATTGAGATATACTGTAAATATCGGCAGAGAGAAAAAATTTAACCAAAAATTTAATCAACATAAATAATCAAGAGGTTCCTCATTGGTGAAACTCTTGACACATGGTGGCAAAAACCGACAATTTACTTGGCAAACAATGGAGTCACACCTGTTGTGTTTTATGTTGATTTTATTTGGTTCAGGCAGGTTATTTGGGAAAAACTCAAAACACCTGTATTCAGAACACCTGTATGTACCTAATTTGGAGCTTATTGATTTTCTCAGAGTCTAATTTGATCTGTTTAAATATTTTTTCACCTGAAAATCCTAGCAATATTGAAAATTAAGCACAATGTGTTCAAGGGTTTAATAATCTTCATAGCAGAATGGATATGTCCACCCAAATGTGACTTAAGATGGTAAATAACTACTCGAAACATGAAATGCTGCTAATTAAGACAAAGTAACAGCTTTTTAAAATCCTATAATTGCAGTTATGGCTGGAACAAAAACCAGCATACACAGGGGGGGGGCAGGACCGAATGTGAGAACCGCTGGCTTAATGTAACGAATAAAGATGTCCACATTTGTTCCAAACTAAGCCTACGTCATTTATAAGGCGACATCTTGTCACTTCGCTGGTGATAAATGTAAAGTTATCTTTTACATTGCAAAGTTAGTGTGACAGTTGAAGGGTCCTGTCACTGGAAATTTCTCCTAATAAGTATGCGCCCTGGCTACCTTGCCAACGAGCCTGGCTCAGCGTGCATGACTCTTACCCGGGAGTCTGGAGGTTCAAGTCCCCGCCCGGGCCCTCCTTAGGCCTGCTACATTAGCTAACGTTAGTAAACTCTTTGGCTAACTTCAGTGCTGATGGACGTTGGCTTAACGTGAGCTCTTGGCTGCGTTGTCATGTCACCCTTTTTATTTAGGAGTTCAGTCATGTCAGGTTAGATTTCTTAAATTCGGTAGCAATCATAGTACGTAAATTAAATGTATTGCCCTGCAGTGCACAAACAATGCTGATCTACCATTTTGTTGTGTGAGAGGGTGACGGAAACGAGATGCGGTTGATCGCGTTTGCACTGAGACCAGAAAATTTTTTAGCTTCTGATTTAAACTTTTCATTGAACTTCTCCACTCTAAATTCATTAATGTATCCCTCCAATGGATATGTAACCCTATTTGCTGACATCTTGATGATATTTGAGCCTTCTATTGGCAAAAATCATTGCTAGCATACAGAAAAATATCTCCGACTGTGATACCAGCCATTAGCGCCTGTTCTAAGTCACTGGAGGAGGCAGGGCTTAGCCACAGGTCAGTTAATGCACTTATTAACATAAAACAAAAGGTGTCATGGACAGGACAGATTGAGACATTGTTTTTTTTGTGGTTAAGTGGATAAATCTAAAGTTTCCTTCATTTAGGTGATATTCTTCAAATTCAGCCATCCAGTGATGTACTCTTATATCAAAGGAACATCATTCAGGATTTTTCCAAAAAATATTTGAATAGATGAATTTGACTCGGATGTCAATGTGCGTTATAGACAGAAGAGGGCCAAATGTTACGGACAGGACACTTTTGTCACTTGATATAAATATCAATTAATTACCACTAAAACTTGCATTGATCAATATTATGGATACATTTGCTTTGTGAGAGAGACAGCTACCTATCTTTTAATCAGAAGTATTTCATTTTAATTTCAAATTTCAACACTTACGGCCTCATATCTCTATGCATGATACAAAATTGTTATACAACACAAATACATGCATCTAAGTCCAATGCTTGGCATGACTAACTTGGAAAATGTAAATTTAAAAAAATTCCATATGTTGATGCTGGTTGCAGTCATTAAATTGACAACAGTACATAATTGCCACGAGTGCAATGATCCATAAAGTCATAATACATTTTTCAGAAACTTTTGGATGTCAGCTAACATATCTATCAGGTATTTCACGAGAATTCTGAAAAAAAAAACTTCTGGAGTCATGTGACTACCACAAAGGAATGCCCCACATATGTTCTGTATCTGCTGGTCACAGTGCTTCAATAGAGCTACATCGCACTTGTATTGAGAGAAATATTCAAACCCAAGACTCCATGTTTTTATGGCCACAGCATTACATCAAAAGGGAAATGCTTAGATATTCTACACCATTTATAACACATTGGTAGTTCTGCAGGATGTATTGGTAATCATTGGAAACCTTGGGATCTCCACTAGAATTTTTGATAGACCTGAAGTTCCACAGGTTTGAATACAGCAGCCGCATTTGATGGAACCACATATGAGTCTGTAGGTTTTATGGGGTTAAGCAAGGGGGTATGTTCATGGTATGAATTTGGCTTGAGTTGAGTGTTGAATGTGTTATGACCCGGTCGAGGAAGGACGGCCACAGGTAGATAAATGAGGGAAGCATGGGAAGAGAAACTGTGGCAAACACAAAAGAAACTGCACGCTGAACAGAACTCCGGTCCCTACACTGCCTAACCAGAGCTAACTTACACCTACCGCTTCTCTTCGAAGGCTTACCGGGCACGAGTGGCTTTTAAACACATAACTTTGGAACACTCAGTCCAAAAGCGAAGACTGAGCGAGCGAATCGTGTACCCCCTACGGAAACAAGTTTCCACCCAGTGTCACCTCCAAAAATAACAAAGGAAAAATAACAAAGCAAAACAATAAAGAGGTATCGCGTTGGAAGGATAGTAAAATCCAGCGGGGAACGCTCTAACTAACCAGAGTTACCGAACAGCGTACAGAAAGGGAGAGATGAGCGAGGTAGTCAGACAAGCGAATCAAAGTCTAAAACCAGGAATCTACCGAACAACCAGATAGAAGGGCAGAGGCAAAAATCAAAGTCAAAATGCAACAAGCCAAGGGTCAACCACAGCAATCCAAACAAACCAAAAACACGGCAAGGCAAGAATCGTTGGTCAAAAACAAGCTGGTTCAACACAGAAGGCCACAAAATACTCACAGTACAGGAAAGCTAATTGCAAAAGGTCGAAGAGCTAGTCTCCCACAGGAGTGCAAGCGGCGACCTTATAAAAGCACCTCCCCGCCTCCGTAAGTGGAAACATTCAATTAAGGCCCAGGCAAAACTAATACTAGGGTAGAGGTCATAATAAATGTCAGTCACACAGACCCTCTGGTCTGGTTGACTCACACCAATCTGATGGACGGTACCATGCAGTGCAGCTTGGTGCGTTTCACCCCCATGCAGCCAAGAATAAATGCTGGCTACAGATACACCTCATGCCAACTATGTCCTTATTAGAGAAGTGCTACCACTCTCTATTTCTCTGACATTCAGTTTTTCATTTAAATACCACCCATCAGTCAACTGCTTAATTGTAGAATCAGGAAATTCCAGAAATTGTAATTATGCTAATAGATCTTGCTATTATTTTATATCATGACCGGGACTCATAAAATGTCAGCTCAATGATGGCGTTTTTACTGTTATTTACACTATGATTTTTTTACGACAGCCGTAAATTCTGCTTGCTGTTCTCTGCTTGGCTGAGTTGCACTTTGCCGTAAAAGCGAGTCGATTATTTCAGGGAGGACTGAGTGAGCCACGACTGGTGATTGGCATTTCCGACGTTACTCTCATATGTGTTTTAAGTTTAAGCCAAGCACTTGTTTCTTACCGGGAAGCCGGTAAGATTAATATTATTTGTACGATTTTTTTCCTAAATATCGTAGGCATTTGTGTAACCGGCCCATATGGAGCCAGTGGTGGGCCTGTTCAACGGCATAATTACTGCCTGACTCAGCGGGGGGTGAGTTTGGATTCGCGGTTGGAAGGAGTGGCGGTGAGATGACGGTGAAGAAGGAAGCGGTGCTCTCTCACCCTAAAGCCTGTAATCACATGATCTCAGAAATAAGGACTGGGAGCAGCATGTGTGATGTTGATAGCTCGTTTGTGTGGATCTCTTCTGTAGAAAAACAATGCAGTCAGCACAAAGATCTTCGGGGCAGTATTTTCATTTTTTCTGGTTTGCCTCTGGTCTCAAAAATTTAATTTCGTGATCAAATCATTAAAATGTGAATAAACTGCATGTTCATGGTGCTTGTGACAGTTAATTTGATTTTGCCAATTATTCATAGTGTCTATGAATACTTTATTGAGTAACTTATGTGTCTGATACCAGGGCGAACCTCCCTCTGCCCCCTGTCTCATGGACTCTATGTATTTACATCAAAGTCTGACCAAATTTTCCAGCCTGGTGGAAAAACCAAGTGTGTTTTCCTGTTGTTTTGTGATGGAAGGCCGTCTCCAGCATCTCTCTGTACCGGAGTGCATGTTCTCCTTAGCTAAAGCTAATCTGCTGAGACATGTGATGTGTTGTGCGTGCAGAGACGCATGTCCGCGTACTGTAGTTATAAACTGCTTTAGTTTTGCATCTCCTCAGCATAGTCCCCGCTGACCTCTCTCATTAAAAACACATTCATCCCCAATGTTATATCCTTCATTATATCCTCTTTGCGCTGCCACATCATGCTCTTTAAACTCCAGAGACTGCTGTACATGAAAATCCACAGAGGGCAACTGTTTCTAAGATGCTAAAGCCACCACATCCGGCATAAACTAAAACACTGCGGTACACTGCAGTCAAAACCATGTAGATCATGTGTCTTTGTTCATCTTTAGCTGAACATCGAAACTTTATTCTGTGTCTGTCTGCTTTATATATTGAGTTTCAACTTTATGGCTCCCCTGCTAAGGGACTGCAGCGTTTTGCGTTTAGACGCAGATGTTCTCAGTCATGTTGCAAATGTTTATTTTTCTCTCGGTGAGGAAAGGGCAGTACATTTTCATCAGGAAAGTGTTTTGTGCTGAAATTTCCATCAGAACTTGGTTAGTGATGCATTTTCATCCATTTTGTCTGCCAGACAAACACGGTGATCTGAGAGACGAGTTAGTGTGTGAGATTTCACTGATGTACAAGCCCATGACGTGGTACATGCATGTGTGCATGCATGCGGTGTGCAGGCCTGTAGGAGTTGAATGACAGGGAAATATATAACATATTATGCATGTAAACATCGGCATGTATGCCAGCCATGCCAAGAGTAGAGTACTTCAGGAGGTACTTATTACATGCTTTAAATACTGAATTTGATTCCAGGATGGATTTATTATATACTGATATACTGTATGGACTTCAGGTGGTACTTAGTAGATAATATAGATATTATACTGGACTTTAGGTAATACTTACATACTTTAGATACTGTATTTGACTTCAGGTGGTACTTATTATACAATATAGATATTATATTGAAGTTTAGATAACACTAACACACTTTAGATACTGTATTGAACTTTGAACTTAGGTGGCACTTATTAGACACTTCAGATACTGTATTGGATTTCACGAGAAGGAGTCAATGGATTTATTCTGGAGTTGATGGTTCACTGTCATTACCATAATAAACCTGATAGCAACACATCTGGAATTACAAATCAAGAAGAGAGATGACCTGCCGATGATAGTTCACTACACAGGTGACTGTCACGTGATTCAATGTGAGTCACACTGGATGTAAGCTCTCCAGGTCACGTGCCACGATCTCTCAGACAGCTCTCATCAAAGCTCTCCAGGTCACACTCCACGATCTCTCAGACCGCTCTCTTCAAAACTCTCCTGGTCACGCTCCACGATCTCTCAGACCGCTCTCTTCAAAGCTCTCTGGGTCATGCTCCACGATCTCTCAGACCGCTCTCTTCGCAGCTCTCCAAGTCATGCTCCACGATCTCTCAGACCACTCTCTTCATAGCTCTCCTGGTCACGCTCCACGATCTCTCAAACTGCTCTCTTCAAAGCTGCCATTGATAGATCTCTCAGCTTTGTCTTTTCAAATACTGGTGAGCTCTTCGGTGAGTCTGGTTTGACTGACTGTTTCCACTTCACCCTTGTGGAGAGAGTTGCACCGTTGCCTTTTTGTGACTTGTCTATAGTGTTACTGAAATAATCCATCTGTGAGTGCAGCAGTTTGCCGCGACCGACCCTCTCATCCAGCTCTTTGTTTGAGTTCTGCCTGCCGGGAAACGGCTCAGTAAGCGTTTATCAGCCGTTTCGCAGGAGGTCTGCGTGGGTATTTGGGTCAGTAATCCAAACTATATTTGCTTTCCCAGTGCTGTTTTTCAAAATGTTTGCATACTGTTCATCGTCGAGTAGAATGGTTATTATCTGACAATGAAGAGCTCCTTCTAATGGCTCCTAATGACTTTTGCAAGGTATCAGGGCCGTGAGCAGAATGTGATTTACTTTTGAGTTGGTTTTTTTCAGTCATATCAAAATGAACGTGAGGTCTCCACTCTGTAACCATTCAACTTTGGTTGTGGAAATGCATTTGCAGCATTTGAGGTCACAGATGAAGATGCAAAATTCAAACATTTCAATAGTGGCGTCCTGTCATGCATGGCTAAAAATCCCTCAGTATGAGAAATGAATGCAGTTGGTCACAGTGTTTAGTTTGAAATCACTCATTTTCAGGCATTCAGTAGCCACAGGCAGTGCTGAGATGGTACTGTATCCTCGTGCTGAGTCTCTTTCTGAGGACTGATGGTTAAAATAAACAGTCATTTTAGCAGACTCTGGAGCAAGGCGCTAACGTGGTGCTCTTTTGAGGGTCGGGTCAGGGCCATTAGTGCCGTTTCCCTCTCCAAGCCTCTGATTACTCCACTCCCTCTGTAGGGTAGAAACTGAGAATTATGAGCAGCCAAGAGAAATTAGTAATGTTAGGATAAGTGTAGAGGAAAGAGATGCTTTTTGTCTGGCAGAAACAGCGAGGCTGTGGAGGCTGTTGACATCTCATTCCACCCTCTCCACTGCAGCGTTTGGCTCGTCCGCCTCTGCGTGGGGAATATGATGTCCAATATCTGATTGCGTGCAGGAAAATGGAGTCTGGGGTGAGACTCTTAGCCCTGTTATTTCCCATTAGACGCACGGTTCTATCTGATAAGTGCGCAGGAGATGGAATCATCGCCATTCGCAGGTGAAATGAGCCCATTTCATTTGTCTGGGAGAGCCGGCGAGTCTGTCATCAGGATAAAAGGCATTAAACTCGGCTCTGAAAAGGTGACAGATATAAATGTCAAAGCTTCAGTGACTCTCACTCTGTTTCATCTGTAAGAAAAATAGAGATAGTTCGACGTTTTATCATGTAAAATGCTGCGTTAATAAGTGTATCCCAATTAATACGAATGTATGAGAATATTGAGGCTCATTAAATGAATTTGACTTAATTTTTGAATAAATACTTTGAAGATGTTTTCTAGATCCAGAGAAGTGGCCTATACTAGTTCGTGTCCCTTACTGACTGCCAGATTAAATGACTGTCTGACTGCCAGATAAACTGACCGACTGATTGACGTGTTTGAAATGCAGATGCATCATAGCAAGTCCACTGTGTGGACGCTAAACCACAGTTCACTGGCTGCAGTGGAGCAGAGTGCAGTGCTGAATGACAGGGGGGGATGCTGATGTATTTATAAACAGTGGAATGATTACTGAAGAGGCTCCTGGGCTGAGTATTGCAGAACCAACATACTGAAAAGTGCTGAGAAACTCTTGGTAGACCGTGACAGGGAAACTCCTTAGATTTTTATTAAATTAAGGTCTATAAAGTCATGTTTTAGCTCGGCTGTTGCTGAAAACCATCGTAGAAACAAATGAAACGGGTGCGGAGGGGTGATAAGCACATTTGAGCTCTATACAACAGAGCATTCTGTGCAAAATAAACACTTATTACTGGCAATTAACGTGTGAATTTGCTACTGAGCGCGTTTTTGTAATGTCATGCAAGGTGCTGGATTTCTTTTGTGTGTCTTCGCGCCTGGGATAGCTTCAGTCTCAGAACGCTGCCTCTCGCCCTGATTTCATTTCGTTTTGGCCTTTTTTCGGCGATTAGTGGCTGACAGGGTGACTATGCTGTGGCCAGTGCATAATGAAGTATTGCCCTTATCAAGAATTTTATTCGCACGATCTCCCTGATCAAACTCACCCGTGCGTGTGCTCCGTCGCAAGAGAAAGTGCTCACGACTTGTGAATTTGCGGTCTACTTGGAGTAATCTTATTTCAAAGCAAATTTGAATTGTGGAATCCGATGAAGGATAGCTGGCGGAAGCTGGGGTGTCCTGAAGTAAGGTGTGTTTTAAATAAGCCAATTTTGATATGCGTTTCACCAGTTAAAGTCCGTGTAAAGAGAATTCAGCCATTTTCTTCTAAACACATTAAATAGGTCATAAATGCATTTCTCTAAAAGGTGCCAGAAGCATTCCAACCATTTCAATTTGAATTTTGGTGCTAGGCTTCACAAACTGTTTTCAAAGTTTCTGTGTTCAGGATTTATTGGGCGGGTCTGAAAATCACCGCCGCGGGAACCCCGCCCCTGCTGCTGTAGCAGTATAAATACTTTCCGCGCATAAGCCTCTGTACTGGTCCAGCCCGTTCTCCAGTCTCGAAAGGCATTAATTGACGATAGTTTGCAGCTAGCTAGCCAGCTAACTAACTAGTCATATCCCCTCCACGTTCGTGCATCTCTCCTGGATGCCACAGTGTGCAGGGTAGTGGCTCTGTCAGTTCATTGAAGTTTCCAACGGACGACAGCATCAGGAATTTTTAAAAGGCGCGGGTGTTGCGAGCAGCGCCGGTGTGCGGTGTCTGTCTCTAGGCAACCGTGACAGAAACACGCGCAGGCAGCCAGGCACAGTCACACAGGCGCTGCGTACATCAGCGCCGCGACTATTTTGCTGGCCTTAGTATCCTGTGTTTTATTTTGTTCATTATTGTTAGATTCAGTGATAGACGTGTATTGGACATTTACGAAAATAGGGAATAAATCGCCCGTATTGGTACAATATGGGACGCAACATTTCAGCCCAACGCCCACTGGCCGCGTAGCGAAGCGTCGCGTCAAACTCCGAGATGTTGCCTTGACGCTTTTAAACGCCCACTGAAAGCGTCAGCCGCTTCAACATTGACAGCTGTCAACACGACCGAGAAGCGATGAGTGTCAATCTCAATATATTCAACAAGACAACGTTTAATTTTGAAAAAAAAAAACCTACGTTACCGATCAAGCTTATTTTAATTGATGGCAAAGTGCGACGGTCGGGTTACTGTGCACTATATGTAGTATACACAGTGGCGGCTCGTGAATTGGCAACAGGGGAAGCCCAAACAATCCCTTAATGTTAATGATTGTTCATCACCTGTTTTCCAATCATTCATTTAAACAGTGGAGGGTCGTCGGCCGTAACGAAGTTAAGCCAAAACCTCGCCCTTCAAAGCTTAATGACTTAAACCTTTCGCAGTTTACTTTTCTTGATCAGAAGTTGCTCATACGAATTGAAGAACAGTCAGTTGAGTCAAATTTATTTTCGATAGCATTGTTATACATTGCACCACGAAATTATGAGGGGTTTTCTTTCACACATAAATTACGGCATAAATTACCATATAGGCCTACGCTATAAATTCCGCGCTCAAGAAGCTCGCGAAACGGCATAGATCCGCAAATTGATTAGTGAGGCTCATTAAGCAATAAGCTGTGCAACATTGCATCCTTTTCTTCTATATTAAGATTGTAGAAAATGGACTGTCGTGGGTTCTTGTGAAAGAAGCCTCGCAAACTAATTTATAAAGACGTGTTGATAATTTGCGTCGTCATTTGCTATCGAAAATAAGTCTGATTGTCCTTCAACCAATTCGTATGAGCAACTGCTGATAAAGAAAAGTGAACTACGAAATGTTGAAGTCATTAAGCTTTGAAGGGCGAGGTTCTGGCTTCCCTTTGTTACAGCCGACGAGCCGCCGCTGAGTATACAGGCATAATTTCCCTTCTAAATTTAGTCGTCTTGTAAATTATGATTATGATTCACTTTACTTCACCCAGCAGCGAATTGGCTAGATAGCTAACTTAGCAGTGTTAAGTTCTTATCAGTGTACCCTGAGTTAGGTACCAACAGTAGATCGCTTGATAACTTAAATGCTCGCAAAATAACGGATTTCCTCTCAGAACTGCGACTAGGTTAAAAAGCAGGCATATCGGTTTTGACAACTGCATGTGAGGTTTCCGCTAAATGTGTGCCACCAACCATGACAAAGTGACATAGTTAAATAACCTACAAGACAAATGCGTTTCTATTTAGTTGACGCCTCAGAAATTGAGCGGTGGCGAATAGTAAAAACTGAGCAGGTTCGTGGTTCGAACATGTAGAGCTGTGTGACCTCAATGAAGCTGACACATGCATTAGCATCCATTTTTCACTTCGTAGTGGTGGTATTTGATTGACAGGTGACAATTGAGAGTGGGCGTCGTTTCAGGGCCCCCAGCAGACACGCCCCCAGCATCTTAGAGCAGAGATAACTCCTTCATCTTTCAGGTTTTTGAAACCTAATTTTTAATACTTGGCAAATTTTTTGATTATTCAAATTTTGCTGGGTGGTTAATAACACACTTTTCTCTGTTAAGAGAAACTCAGGAGACATATTTATTATGACTTTACACGGACTTTAAATAAGTGAAGACTGCTTTTCAAATGAATTTATTAATTTGACTGATTTAGATTTCAAAATAGTCTCTGTTTGGAAATTAAGTAGATAAATAAATTCATGTTTTATATTATCTTATTGTCCTTTGGGTCTTTAATTATCTTTGCTCCTAAAATTTTGTGATTTATCATCACATAAAGTACTGTGCAAAAGTCTGAGGCACCCTACATTTTTTAAAAACTTAAATCTGGCTTTAGATGTTTTTTAATTGTTTTCCACATTTGCGTCACTGAAAATGAAAAAGTATATTTGAAATTCCAAATACTAAATCAAAAGAATAGATTTATAAATAAATGCTGGTATTTCATTAAAAACAGTTGATACAGACATTATAGTCTTGTCAGAGCCCTGATGTCAGCATCATCATGGCTGTCTGCAGTTACTCAGAGGGACAGACACCAGTCAGACAGTCAGTCTGCTGAAAAATGGCGGCAAGTTTTCCACTCTGCATAGAACAAGCAGAAAGCTGTTCATCTTATAAACTATGGCATAACAGAACAGTGTCCCAGATTTTGGCAAAAGGTAGTTACACCAAATATTGGTTTGATATAGTTTATAACAGTTTACAGCTCTGTTTAGTACATTTCTCAGTTCATTCCTTGAACTTTTTTATTTCATCATCTTTGCAAGGATATTTGCCCTAAGAAATTGCTTGAACTGTGCCTAAAACTCTTGCCTAAAAATGTTATTGCTTTCACCTAATGGCAGTAAAACTTCCAGCAAACATAATAAAACTACCATCATGAAAGCTATCAAATACATAAAAATATCCAAAACCTGTAGTTTATTCTCTAAGTTAAATTCTGTCTTTGGTGTTTACAACAAATATCAACCCATTACTTTTTTTTACCCTATTTTTACCCTATGTATTATTCTATCATCATATTTTCATATATATTTACCAGTACAGTATATTCTATTCATTGAAACAGCACTTAGCTTTCATGCATGAGTAATTGAGACACAGGAAATAAGATTATAGAGGTCTTGTTTTAATTCTTCTGTATGGAGGAGTTTGTACACACAGCTTGTAGGTTTTCTTACATTTACAGAAGGTAGTGAGATTATGGAAGAAATATGAACTTCTGCGCTATCTGCATACCCGCACTCCAATATGCAGCCACACATTAGTAATTGCCATCAATTAGAATAATTGGCTTCTATATAATTACAAACTATTAAACTAATGAGTGAATAAAATGAAATTCAATGTGCAATGCGATTCCTTTACTGAAAAATGCACTGTGATACTGCACACTGTAGGAAAAACCAGCACGGACCAGCACCGGAACACAGCATCAATGACCAGCACATGTTGTGTTTCGGTGCTGGTAATGACCAGTATACCAGCACATGTTGTGTTTCGGGGCTGGTAATGACCAGTATACCAGCACATATTGTGTTTCGGTGCTGGTAATGGCCAGTATACCAGCACATGTTGTGTTTCAGGGCTGGTAATGACCAGTATACCAGCATATGTTGTGTTTCGGTGCTGGTAATGACCAGTATACCAGCACATATTGTGGTTCGGTGCTGGTAATGACCAGTATACCAGCATATGTTGTGTTTCGGTGCTGGTAATGACCAGTATACCAGCACATGTTGTGTTTCGGTGCTGGTAATGACCAGTATACCACTATGGGCAACACAGAGGGTGGGATTTCTCTCATCATATACAGCATACGAAAGGACTCGTCACAGCCTCCTCCATGATCTGTCGACGGGAGTGGTTCATCGTAGTTTAAGATACGCTCATAATATCCCACGGCCACACGTGGGCTCATAAGAAGAGCAGCCATCAGCCAAGAGAGGCCGGCTCAGAGCATTACCGATACTGTTACCCTGTGTTGGGACTGCCAGGAAGGGAAAATAACAGTTGCCTTGTTCGTTGCTCAAGCGCCTCCTGTTGGCCAGACGGGTGCTCGTCAGGAAGATTCTAAGCTTCTTCATGTCCAGGTATCCTCCGCCCTCGTTCTGAACTTGCAAAGCTTCGACCAATGAGTATAAAAGAAGCGGTGGCGGACAGGCGCGTGCTTCGGAGGAGAGCCGCAAACTGTCTTCATTCTCCTGAATTGGCAACAAGGGGTTGCATACGAGCAAGCCTTGTACATAGTTCACCAATTGGGCATTCCAGATTCAGGTGGGATTGGAGTTGCCAAATTGAAAATATACTAGAAAAGCACTCAGAGAGCGCAGAACCTCCGCCAGGGGGCAGCAAACCCAAAAGCACGGCGATTGGAACTCCGGCCCATTGGAAAGACTTGAAATCTTGAACTTTGGTGTATATCTCAGCAGTACTTTGGCGTAAACATGCCAAAATTTAATGACCTCTTCCTTGACTTAATACCCACCAACCCTAAAAATTTCATCAAAATCCGGCTATAAGTTTTTGAGTTATGTTGTACAGAAACAAACCAACAAACAAACAAACAAACCAACAAACAAACGGCACAGAAAACATATACCTCCTCAGTGAAGGTTAATAAATAAAAAAAAAGATTTCAATCTCAATGGGACTTATCGGGTTAAATAAAAAAATAAAAACGTGTTATTCTGAATATTATTATTAACCTGCAGTAGGGTGAAGCTGGCTGTGAGAAATGGCACAAAGGCTCCACAGGTGCGTTATCATCAATGCCAAATGTAGCCTGCCTGCAAGTAATACTAACTGACGGTACAATTAAACACAATAAAATTATGATACATTATTTAAATTATTTCCTTCAATACAGACAGATAGTTATGCACTACTACTAGACGCAGTTCTAGCGAGTCACAGGCAGTCTGCTTAAAGCAGGGGTGTCAAACTGACCCCTAAAAGGGCCAAGAGGCTGCAGGTTTTCAATCCTACCAAGCAGAGGCTCACCTGAAACCACTGATTTAATCAACTGCTCTAGGCCTACACAGCTGGTTAGTTGTATCAGGTGTACCTCTGCATTGTTGGAGTGAAAACCTGCAGCCTCTTGGCCCTTTTACAGGTCCGTTTGACATCCCTGGCTTAAAGTATCAAAATGATTCCACAAATGGCCTGGTACGACCTCATTTGAATAACAGTTCCACCGGTGTCATCCAATTTACATTGAAAACACCCCCTCCAATATAGCCACACCCTCAATATTCATCTCTCCACCCAGTTGCATGCGGCACTCATGGGAAAATAAAAGTTTGTCCTTGTGGGTGGGGGAAAATAGGAGTAGGTTTAGAAATTCTATTCTCTAGTTGCACCTCAAAACCAAGAAAGTGCACCTTTTACTGAGAAATTCCTATATAAACTTATACACCTATATACACTGAGGTTTACTGAAGATTTGATGCCAACTTGGTTAATCTTGGGAAAATTTCACTGAGGTAAACCAAAGTTTACTTGACCTGTGCTCTCACCAGAACAAAGGGGAGGTGTGAAGACAGTCAAAACACGTCTCATGAAAGCCCTCCCTCCATTACTGCAGTCCAAACACTAATTAATTATGCAAATTATCAGTACTGCCTGGTCAGTGAGGTCCAGTGTAGTTAAGACAGGCCCTAGATGCAGTCGGGATGAAGCACAGCCTTATAGTACTGGACATTCCAAAGTTTCTCAATCCGAAATTTGCTGAATTTTCAGCGACAATTCGATCTGTGGACAGACCTCATTTTCATCGATGGAAACTTCAGTGCGGCCCGTTACCGTGACAACATCCTTACCCCTTTCGCAGTTCCACTCGTCCATCGCTATCGCCTAACGCTGCAACAGGATAAGCGAGACCACATGTCGCCAGAGTCTGTCAGGACTACCTGAGGCAGAATAATGTTCATTGTCTTGATTGGCCTACGTATTCCCCAGATTTAAACCCTATAGAACATCTAAGGGATATTCTGGATCGCTGGGTGAGAAGGCGTGATCCAGAACCAGCCGCAGTCCAACAGTTGCGTCAAGCACTCCAGGAGGAATGGGACCGCATCACACAGGCTGAGATTCGGCATTAGATTGACTCCATGCATCGCAGAATCCAGGCTGTGTGTGACGCCAGAGGAGGCCACACAAGATACTGACTTCAGTGATCCAGAATTGCGCCTTCAACTGATGCAATGAATTGGAAACCAGGAAAAATCTGTTCTTCATTCCTGACTCTAAAACTTTATTTTTGATTTGAATCTTAATATTTGTTATGTATTGTTAAATTTATCATAAGAAAATGACATGTGGTGCAATAAACCTGAGTGTTGCGTTGGAAGTTTTGGTCAGTATACTTCCCACAGTGTCAGCGGGTTTTTATTTAATCACAGTGACAAACTCAGAATTTAAACCAACAATTAAACTTTCTTAGTTTTGCTATTCATATTGGTTGAATTATTTTATGTTTGTTGGTCATATTGTTTTAATCAATAAGTTTGAAAGTTGATGAAAACGTGGACTGATACCCAGTGAAATTTACTCAAATGCTCATCAACCTGACCCAGAGCCGATAGATAAAAATTTCCTCATACTAGTAATTATTTGCATTTTGGTTTTACTTGCACAATATGAATATGAAGATTTACACTCTATTAGTCATGACTTGTGTACAGTGATTTTTTTCTCTCTTTTTTTGAGGAACATTGTATTGAAAGCTTTCAATGATTTTTCCCGCATTTTATTTTTGACCTTATTCCGCTAGTTCTTGTTTAGTAACGTTGACGTCATATTCAGGCATGCGCATTAGCGTGGTTGGCAAGAACTAGTGTAAATCAGTACAACAAAACAGGGTAAGTATGCCATCCTGCAGTTGTGGACCCGATTCGGCAGTCTCTCGGTATGTACAAATCGTTGACAGTACCGCGAAGGCAAGATATTTCTCTAAGCTTAAGTACAACGGAGGTCTTTGTATGCTTCCAGATTCTTATGAGCTGAACGATCGGGGGAACGACCCATCTTTGGGTCTGGGCTGGCTGGATCATCACTTGATATTCCCACATCGAACAGATTTGTTGATCATCGTTGATTAGTGAAAGTAATTCACAGTCATACGTTTACCAGAATGATTTTTAGGGGCATTTTGAGGTTTAGAATTTATCATTAATATTTAATATTGCAAATGCATATACTGCGCATTCCTTAGCCATCTGGTGTGTCATCAGTAACAAGGCTGCCGCCGCGGGAAGATAAGCCAAAAAAGTACTGATCTCAGTCGATACTGACGAAGTTTGAAAAGAGAATTATCTTCAGTGCTAATATCTGAACTGTCACTTACTCGCTACTGGAAAGCATTAGAAACCAATCGAATTAAGCGACACAAAAAGGAAGAATATTCCGTTGCTATGACAGATAATAAAATGCTTGCGACTTACCAGACAAAAAGTGGATAGTGCAAGCATGCGGGTGGGTGGAAGGCACTCAGTTCTATCATCGAATTGAATTGATCCAAGTGGATTTTTTAAGTTCTTGTGTTGTGGTGTCCCGACTAGATCTTTACAATATTTTTGAGGTCCCCTCGTTCGTGAATAATTGGAGAGAGAAAAATCTTCAGAAGCCATCTTTATTCCAGCCTTGAATCAAGCAATAATCCAAACCCAGAGAGCAGTCCCTGGCCTAGAAGTGCTAACTCAGCGTTCTTTACAGAGAAATATTTATGGGAAAAACTCAACCAACTTTGCTCCAATCACAATTCTTTGTTTATCGCTCTAGTTTTTTCTTTCCCTTGGATTCTCTGAGAAATATTGGTGGAGCACAGAAACATTAGTTTCATAAAAAATGAAAGAATATATACTTAAAAGGTGTGGGAAATTACTGTTAGGAGTGGAAAAACACGGTCAGATGAATAGGATACAAGATGTTTTCAGTAACAACTTATGACTCTACTGAACAAACACTGACCAAAGCTACAGAAATCAAACACGTCATCAGATTATGTTTTCAAATCAACTAAACAGAACGCTCTCAGTGCACTGCGCTCGGCATGTGAGTAACGCTTTCAGGCACTGCGCTCGGCATGTGAGTAACCCTCTCAGTACACTGCACTCAACATGTGAGTAACGCTCTCAGTACACTGCGCTCGGCATGAGAGTAACGCTCTCAGTACACTGCGCTCGGCATGTGAGTAACGCTCTCAGTACACTGTGCTCGGAATGTGAGTAACGCTCTCCGTACACTGCGCTCCGTATGTGAGTAATGCTCTCAGTACACTGCGCTCGGCATGTGAGTAATTCTCTCAGTACACTGTGCTCGGCATGTGAGTAACGCTGTCAGCACATTGCGCTCGGCATGTGAGTAACGCTTTCAGGACACTGTGCTCAGCATGTGAGTAACGCTGTCAGTACGCTGCGCTCGGCATGTGAGTAACGCTCTCAGTACACTGCGCTCGGCATGTGAGTAACGCTCTCAGTACACTGTGCTCGGAATGTGAGTAACGCTCTCAGTACACTGTGCTCGGAATGTGAGTAGTGCTCTCAGTACAATGCGCTCAGCATGTGAGTAACGCTTTCAGTACACTGCGCTCGGCATGTGAGTAACGCTCTCAGTACACTGCGCTCGGCATGTGAGTAACGCTCTCAGTACACTGTGCTCGGAATGTGAGTAACGCTCTCCGTACACTGCGCTCCGTATGTGAGTAATGCTCTCAGTACACTGCGCTCGGCATGTGAGTAATTCTCTCAGTACACTGTGCTCGGCATGTGAGTAACGCTGTCAGCACATTGCGCTCGGCATGTGAGTAACGCTTTCAGGACACTGTGCTCAGCATGTGAGTAACGCTGTCAGTACGCTGCGCTCGGCATGTGAGTAACGCTCTCAGTACACTGCGCTCGGCATGTGAGTAACGCTCTCAGTACACTGTGCTCGGAATGTGAGTAACGCTCTCAGTACACTGTGCTCGGAATGTGAGTAGTGCTCTCAGTACAATGCGCTCAGCATGTGAGTAACGCTTTCAGTACACTGCGCTCGGCATGTGAGTAACGCTCTCAGTACACTGCGCTCGGCATGTGAGTAACGCTCTCAGTACACTGCGCTCGGCATGGGTTTTGCCTATTTCTGTTTCACCTCCATTTCACCTGAAGACCATCCATGGATCAATTGATGCCGCTCGAGTTTTTAACCTTATCCTTTGTACGGCCATGCCTCCAGCCGTCCAGCTCACTGGCCTACTAATCCCCGGATCGCACTTCAGTCATTATCCAATTATCATGAACACCTGTTTCTCATTTCCACTGAGTGGTAGCAGTGTGTATATGAGGCTGAGCTTCCCTCAGTCTCTTTGTGATATCTGTAATTTCATGCCAGACACAGCACCAGCTTCGTTTGAGCCTTTCCCACAGACTCCACACCAGCTCTTTTTGAGTCACTATTACGGACACGACACCAGCTCAGTTTGAGTCTCTGCTACAGACATGGCACCAGGTCAATTTTAGTCCCTGTTGCAGACAGCACCAGCTCTGTTGGAGTCATTGCTACAGACAGCACTAGCTCAGTTTGAGTCACTGCTATAGAATCAGCACCAGCTCAGTTTGAGTCAGTGCTACAGACAGCACTAGCTCAGTTCGAGTCATTGCTACAGACTTAACACCAGCTCAGTTTGAGTCATTGCTACAGACAGCACTAGCTCAGTTTGACTTACTGCTACAGACAGCAATAGCTCAGTTTGAGTCACTGCTACAGATACAGCTCCAACTCTGAATGAGTCACTGTTACAGACACTACACCAGCTCAGTTTGAGTCACTGCTACTGACACAGCACCAGCTTCGTTTGAGCCTTTGCCACAGACTCAGCCCCGACTCAGTTTGAGTCACTGTTTGCCTCACAATAGGTGCCTTGCCACCTGTGCGATCATTCCTGACTTCTGTCAAAGCTTAATAAATAAATAAATAAACTGTTACAGACACGTCACCAACTCAATTTGAGTCCCTGTTGCAGACACAACACCAGCTTTGTTTGAGTCACTGCTACAGATGTGGCACCAGCTCATTTTGAGTCACTGCTACAGACACAGCACCAGCTCAATTTGAGTCACTGTCATAGACAACACCATTTCAGTTTGAGTCTCTGCTACAGACGCAGCACCGGCTCAGTTTTAGTCACTGCTACACACTCAGCACCAACTCAGTTTGAGTCACTGTTACAGACACTGCACCAGCTCAGTTTGAGTCACTGCTACAGACATGGCACCAGCTCAATTTGAGTCCCTGTTGCAGACACAGCACCAGCTCAGTTTGAATCACTGTTACAGATGCGGCACCAGCTCAGTTTGAGTCACTGCTAAAGACACAGCACCAGGTCAGATTTAGTCCCTGTTACAGACAGCACCAGATCAGTTTGAGTCACTGCTACTGATGCGGCACCAGCTCAGTTTGAGTCACTGCTACAGACACAGCACCAGATCAGATTTAGTCACTGTTACAGACATCACCAGATCAGTTTGAGTCACTGCTACAGACGCAGCATCAGCTCAGTTTGAGTCACTGCTACACACTCAGAACCAGCTCAGTTTGAGTTCCTGTTACAGACACAGCACCAGCTCAGTTTGAGTTACTGATTCACAGCACCAGCTCAGTTTGAGTCACTGTTACAGATGCGGCACCAGCTCAGTTTGAGTCACTGCTACAGACACAGCACCAGCTCAGATTTAGTCCCTTTTACAGACAGGACCAGATCAGTTTGAGTCACTGCTACAGACGCTGCACCAGCTCAGTTTGAGTCACTGTTACAGATGCGGCACCAGCTCAGTTTGAGTTACTGCTACAGACACAGCACCAGCTCGGTTTGTGTCACTGTTACAGACAGCACCAGATCAGTTTGAGTCACTGCTACAGACGCAGCACCAGCTCAGTTTGAGTCACTGCTACAGACTCAGAACCAGCTCAGTTTGAGTTGCTGTTACAGACACAGCACCAGCTCAGTTTGAGTCACTGCTGTATACACAGCACCAGCTCAGTTTGAGTCACTGCTACAGACTCAGCATCAGCTCAGTTTGAATCGCTGTTCCAGACAGCAGCAGCTTTGTTTCAGTCACTGCTACAGAAACAGCACCAGCTCAGTTTGAGTCACTGCTACAGACTCAGCATCAGCTCAGTTTGAGTGACTGCTACAGACTCAGCATCAGCTCAGTTTGAGTAACTGCTACAGACACAGCCCCAACTCAGTTTGAGTCACTGCTACAGACACAGCACCAGATCTGCTTTTCTTGACACTGTAGACTTTTATTTTTGTCAGCAGCACGTTACACACCATCGTTTTCCCCAAAGCAACTTTCTCTGAAGTATTTTAGTGCCAATTCAGTTATTTTATCTTTTCCTGTCATCTTTAGTACCAGCTTCTGTCTTTAATAGAGATAAGGGCTCTCTGGGAAATCATGGGAGGGATTCAGGGTTTATTCCTCCCTGCCAGATCTCATGTTATTCTGACAGACGTCTTCTTTGCCTCTCGTCCTGTCTCCAGTCATTACGAGCAGGAGCGCAGTGCGCTGAAGAAGAGGGAGTGGGAACGCAGGACCCAGGAAGTCCAGCAAGATGAAGACCTGTTCTCATCTGGTTTTAATCTGTTTGGGGAGCCTTACAAGGTGAGGAACAATCACAGTCGCTCTCTCCCATCTCTCGGAGGGCATTTCCTAGCCACAGGCATGGAGCCCTGTTAAACAGATAGCAGCATAGTAACATGCACACATACACACAAACACACTCACTCAGGCACTGCGAGTTTGCCCCTGCTGAATCTGTGAACCCTCTTTTATACCACAGGTGCATTTACATAATCAACACTCACTGTCTTTATGTCATCAAGCATCTCCTGTTTCCACTTACTCTGAGTCTACATCACCTCCTTATGGTTACTCACACCAGTGTATTTTTATCTTTAAAGTTGTTGTCAATATCCAGGCCATGAATTTACATAATCTGTGGCCAGATGCGTAGAATGACATATAGAAATTATTTGCCCATGTTTTTCAGCAAAGCTTACTCTGACAAATCCAAACAGACCCTCTATCCGAGCACAGATGCACTGATGCTCATGGTTTACTCGGCGCTCAGTGTAGTTTGATGGTTATAAAATGCGCAGCTCAATAGTTAGCAATGATTCCAGGCTGAGGAGCCTCCTTAGCTCAGTACTTGAATTTCTTCAGTATAGAAATGGATTGTTGGCAAAAAGTAACCTTTGCTAAATGTAATGCCCATTCAAAATATACAAGCATACTGAAGACTGGTAATAGACAAAATTATTCCATCCTCTATTTGACTACAAGGATAATTTCTCTGCTAATTTCATTATGCTGTGATGTAGACTCTCTCTGAGCTGCAGCATCAATGCCCTTTAGCATTGGGAACTGCTGCCACATAATAATATAACTAAGAATGACTGCATGTATGTACACTATAATGTTCAACAGTAACAGTGTGGTTTGGAAGTTCTTGCTCTGTTTGACAGCTGTTTCTTGGTCCTATAAATGCTGTTCAGAGATGCAGCCTCCTGTGCAGGAGAAGGTTACGATCGCATCCATGCTGCATCAGATCTGTTTTTAGAAGAAAAAATGCAGTCTGAGCTCTTAATTAGAAACTGTGATGGTCACTGTCAAAATTTTCATGCTGTCATGCTGGTGGGAAAAAAATTGATGTCAACTCAGTTTGTAAAGCTGAACTTCGATGTAATGTAAAGTCTGTGCCGTTGCTTATCTAAAATATTCACTTGGAAAGCCAATTTACAACTCCTCCTGACCAGGGGCTGATAAACAGTGCAGTGCTGTTTGTAATGCTCTGTCGGAAGCTTGCAAAATCTAGGTTAATATATTTCCATCTGGCCTCTTTAATTTTCTACCCATTTCATATTTGTCATGGACATTTATGGCAGCCATTCGTCAACATTTATTATCTTTTATACGGACACATCCCTGCTGAACCAAGACCATGGGAAGGAAATGGCTATTTTTGTCTTGTTTGCAAAGGACTGTATATTTTTCTTCTGTCTTGTGTGAGATATATCCATCTCCTGACCCTGAGCAAAGACAGACCACTCTGTGTAACGTCTGTAAAGTCACTAAGCATGTAAATATTGAGGGATTGATGTAAAGCCTCTAAGTGTGTAAATATTGAGGGATTAATGTAAATTCAGTAAGCATATAAATATTGACGGATTGATGTAAAGTCACTAAGCGTGTAAATTTTGAGGGATTGATGTAAAGTCACTAAGCGTGTAAATATTGAGGGATTGATGTAAAGTCACTAAGCATATAAATATTGACGGATTGATGTAAAGTCACTAAGCGTGTAAATATTGAGGGATTGATGTAAAGTCACCAAGCGTGAAAATATCAAAGGATTGATGTAAAGTCACTAAGCATGTAAACATTGAGGAGTTGATGTAAAGTCACCAAGCCTGTAAATATTGAGGGATTGGTATAAAGTCTCTGAGCATTTAAATATCGAGGGATTGATGTAAAGTCACCAAGCGTGTAGATATTGAGGGATTGACGAAAAGGCACTAAGCGTGTAAATATTGAGGGATTGATGTAAAGTCACTGAACATTTAAATATTTAGGGATTGATGTAAAGTCACTAAGCATGTAGATATTGAAGGATTGATGAAAAGATACAAAGGGTGTAAATATTCAGGGATTGAAGTAAAGCCACTAAGTGTGTAAATATTGAGGGATCGAATGTACTGTTAGTCCAGAGTCCAGGATCAATGGTCTCTCTGGCTGCGAGACCCTGGCTCTCTCCTGTGGACTGAGTGCTGTAATCTCTCTGAAAGGATGAGCTCTGGGGAGATGTACTGGGTGCACTGAGGAGCAGTTACATTCACCTTTTCCCCTTTTCACGAACCCAGCTCATAGCTGCTAAGGACTGTAAAAGAGACTAGACTGCTCTGGGTGACACACGCGACCAAGTTTACCAGGCATACCCTTACTCTAATCCATCTCTGCTCTTAAAGCAAAGCATTATAACTGATAACCTAGGAACCGTAAAGCTTAATTCATCAGTAAAGGTTACTTTCTCTATATCAGAGATAACCTCATAAAACCTACGGACCCATATATGGTTCCATGAAATGCTGCTGCTGTGTTCAAACCTGTGGAACTACAGTCCTATTTTATATCCTAGTGGAGATCACAACATGTCCAACGATCCCAATTATGTCCTGATGAATTACTGGGAAATGTGTATAAAATTGTAGACTAGATCAAGATATTTTCCATTTAATGTAATGCCGTGGCCATGAAAACAGGGTGTCCTGGGTTTGAATATTTCTCTCAGTACAAGTGTGATGCAGCTTCAGTGAAGTGCTGCAGCCAGCCGATACATAGTATGTCTGTCACATTGTCCTGTATTGTGTAAATACTTTTCTAATGTTAAACCCACTCAGGGGAAAACTGAATTGAAAAATTCAGAGTTTAAGGGGTTAAACAAGTATTTGGGTCAGATATCTGAAAAGGTGGAGAGTCAATTTTATGGACTTGAAATGTGGCCATAATTCTGAACTGTGATCAATTTTAAAAAGCTTATAAAGACATTGAAGGGGGACGGATGATTGATGGACTCATTTATTTAATCACCTGTTGGTGTCTGATTAATTCAGATTGTTATTCAGGACGTGGAAGGAAGTAATCTTTGGATTGACATAAGTATTATCGCTTTATTGCAAAGTTATCACCTGTACCACTGGCTTCTGCAGGGGAAGAGCCTACCTGCCCAGTGCACGCACTCACCTCATATTCACCCACCTCACATTCACCCACCTCATTCACCCGCCTCATATTCTCTGGTCTCATACACCCACCTCATATTCACCTGCCTCATATTCTCTCGTTTCATTCACCCACCTCATATTCACCTGCCTCATATTCTCTAGTCTCATTCACCTGCCTCATATTCACCCACCTCATTCACCTGCCTCATATTGTCTGGTCTCATTCACCTGCCTCATATTCGCCCGCTTCATTCACTTGCCTCACGCTTTTATTTACTCAGGGGTTGGGGTTTGGAAGCAATGCATTTGTTTCATGATTGTTTAAATGAAATAAGATAATTTGAAACGTCTTTATGCAATTCCATTGCTTCAAACTCCTCCATGCACAAGTACTTAAATTCCACGCGAAAATCTCTTACATGCGCGTTGATAGAATAATTGCTGTCTACAGCAGAGGAACGTAAAAATGCCACTTAAACTCATGCCGAATGCGTGAGAGTTGACAGGTATGCGTTATTAATGAAAACTGCCCGCATCAGATAATGTTGAGTTTTCGGAGTTTCTGTTATTGTAATTTAAATGAATGATTGAAAACAGGACATGAACGATCATTAACTTTAAGGGATTGTTTGGGCTTCCCCTGTTGTCAATTCACAAGCTGCCACTGGTTTCTGTTATACTTGCTTTGACTCTGTTTCATGGAGCAGTGTGGTTAACAGTGATTCAGAACCTGCTCCCCGCCTCCCAGATTCTCTGGTTCCTGAAACCCAGTGGACTTGTCGTTTGTTGGGCTGTGAGCCGAGGATTCTGGCCTGTGCCCATGTGCGTGGTCCTGAGCTGTGTACACAGATTTTCAGAGCTGAGGTCAGATAGCTGTTTGGATGGAGGCCCGGGATAAAGCGCTAGCAGAGGCACAAAGAGGTGCTTATCCCCTCCACAAACACACCCAAACCACCTCCCACCACCAGTCAGAAACGCCTGAGTCAAGAGGAGCACCAGGAGCTAGAAGTCAAGTGTTTCAATCACTCGACAGAGTGTTTCCGTGTGTGGAGTCACTGCTAATGCATTTAGTGTCATTCCTCTCACACAGTATGTTTTATTCATTCTTCTGTGGAGGCAAAGGACAGAGGATTCGAGGATGATAATGTATGCAGTGTGAAACTTTCCCCATCTCAGGGCTGTACAGTAACAATGCTTTGATGCGCGGCTAAACAAAGCCAGAGTACCTTAACTCAGCGTCAGCATCCCGAAATAAAGGCTAAGCACAGTAACTGCAGTTTCGCCGTTCTGTCATGCTGTCTGGTGGTATTTTCAGAGTTACCAGCTAATTTTGTGGATAGAATTGTAAAATGTCTCAGTTTCAACATTTGAAATGTTATCTATGTTCTATTGTAAATAACATATTGCCTCATGTCCAGTAGCGGAGCTACGGGGAGGGGGTTAAATTACTAGGTAATTTAACTTATTAATATTATTTGATTAGCAAAACAACAAAAAATATGCAAAACTACTGAAGATAATAATAGCATTAATGATTTTCAGATAACGTTTAGATGAAAAAAGAACATTTTTGAAAAATCTGGAAAAAATAGTTAGGGTTGAGTACCTTGGATTTTGAAGTTGAATTTTGCATATCACTGAGACAACTTATAAACCATTCACTAGTAAAAATGTGGTGGCTCTGGATATTTGCCCATATGGCTGACTTGTTCCATGAAGTTGGGGGTTTTTCCCTTGTCAGAAACCAGGGGAACCAAGTTTATGACCTCATAATTTCCTTGTACATGCCATGGGAGGTGCATAACTTCTTGTGCTTATGGACTTGTGCCAAAATATACCACAGAAAAAGTTTGGGGATCCTGAGCCGTGTGGTTAAGATTTAGAGGGGCCTTGAAAATGTAATCTTATATTTTTTTGCAAATCAAAATTGAGATTTCAGAGGCTTGCAACACAGAAACTATTACAGATAAAGAATTCTGATGTCAGATTCTGTAAGCCTAGTCAAGAATGAGCTATGCTCCCAAGTTTCAGCTATATGGCATTAATATTTCAAAAGTTATTAGCCTCCGTAAACACGCAGGTTCACTGTGCCGAAATTTGTAATTTGCAGGTGCCGAAAATGTGGCAAAACAACGTATTTTTAAATGTCCATATCATCAAAACTTAGGATTTGAGAGCTAAAATTCGAATGTTCTTCCTGAAACATGTTAAGGTATTCTTAGGAATGTTATGAGACCACTAACTTTGGCCGATTCTCTATTTTGTGTGAATTGACGCAGAATGACAGAAATACGCCTTTTTCAAAATGAATACAATGACTTGGAACTACTGCTCCCTTTGTGATGTTTTCCTTGTTGAGGGTGTTACATTTTCTTCTCTTCACTGACACAGATCTCTGCTCCGTCTCAATCGCAGCTGGGAGCTAAATCCATGATTCCCAGTCTTAACGCACGGACTCTATCTCAAATGCTGCCGAATACCACTCAACCGCACCCATGTTGGTGAGATCTGCTTCCTCAGATGGAGCGGCAGGACCAGTGCTGATTTTTTCTCAGTAATATGATGTAAAACCATGAGCCAGGGAAGGGAGGATATTTCAGCTGCCAAAATTATGCAAAAAACACAGGCTTTGAAAAATGCCACAGCGGGAGAAATATTTTGGATGTGGTTAACGCAGATGTCTCGAGATGGGAATGCTTTGACAACTTGTGTAACTCAGCTGGGTTTGGATGCTTATTAACTTGCATGTGGGAATTGTGGTGTGTAGTGAAGACAGGGTGCGGATTGAGACAAAGCAAAGCCATTCACTGGTACTCTAGTTTTCCACTGTGGCTGCACCCTTTTCACATCCCCTGATAATTCAACAGTGGTTCCATTTAATATGTGACTCGAGCACTTGCTGACACTTCAAGATAGTCAGCCACGGGCTTTTATCTCATTATGCGTTCATCACACACACACACAGCAATGAGCCAAAACATTAAAATCATGAGAGAAAAGGGAGTTGAATGACAAGGGCCAAATCGATATGGCTGAACGAGGGGGTTTGAGCATCTTTGGAGCGGCAAGACTTCTGGAATGCTCCCTGTCAGCAGATGTGAGTGCCTACTGACAGTGGTCCAAGGAGGGCCAAAACATGAACCGGCGACTGGGTTTCGGGCGTCCAGTAAGCTCATCGATGCATGAGGGCCAGGAGGGCTATCCTGTCTGGTCCAAAGTAATGAATGGGCAACTTCATGCACTTTTTAGCTTGCAGACCAAAGCGTCCACTTTAACCTCCGTTTACCTCTAAAAGTGCCCCTTATGGGCACCTGAGCGTCAGAACTGGACTTTTGAGCAGTTGGAGAAGGTCATTTGGTTCAGTGAGTCCCTTTAATTCTACATCATGTGTTTCAGCTGGATATGTGAGCATCATTTACTAAGGAAGAGACGGAAGAGGATGAGCTGGGGGAGGGAGTGAGGTACTCTGGGAAATGTTCTGCTGGGAAACCCTGAGTTCGGGGATTTAAGTGACACCAGTTTGATGAAGCTGTTTATGCAGCACAAGGGGGAACCTTCACTATATTTGGCAGGTGGTTTTAATCTTATGGCTGATCAATGTGCGCGAGTGAGTTCATTCCTGCGTGTGTGTGAATTAGCCTGAAACTTTGGCTTTAGCTGTCACTCTCAAAACTGTTATCGGTTATCACCTCCATTGATATTTATACATTCACTGATTAAATCACTGAATCATATCTATTGATGTGATTAAATCTTTTCATGTGATCATACCCATTTATGGCGCTTCATCCGCTGAGACGCAGCCTGCCTTCTGCTGCTGGCTCGTCAGTTCGTCCAGCTATAATTTTGGTTCACATATTTTTCTTATTTGCTTCCAAAAAATGTTTTTTCCTTGGCAGAAAGAGCAGGCCGTAGCTCGCTAAAGCACACTTTTTGGCACCAGTTTAGGAAATACCTGACCTGCTGTTCTAGTGGACTGTTTAACACTTGTCAAATACATTTGTGTGTGATGTTTAGAGTTGGACTTTTGGAATAAACTTACAGACTGTGGACAGAAGAAAAATCAGGAGGCTGTTGTTGGAATTGAGCCTTTTTTTTCAGATCATCTGAAAATAAGGTGGGTTTTTGTCCCAGTGGGAATTCTGCCTCAGACATCAGTGTCTGCAGCAAAATCTCTGCAAAACAACATTAAAAAACACACTGATCCATCAATTACTCAATCAGATCTACAACGTACATCAGAAAAGTGCAAACACACAAGAATACATCACAGTGATACCCACACACACACACACACGCGCACACACACACACACACACACACAAACACATACGCACGCACACTGTAATTAAGCCTAGGTGAGGTTTCAGGCTTTATTAGACAGAGGAACAGGGAATGTTTGAAATGGTGGCGCTTGCTGAGGGGAACTCTGACGCATCTAGCCTACAGCCCAGGGGTTTGAGAGAATATTTTGCTGCCTGCCTGATCATGGTTTGATGGAAAATGGCCTGAGTACCAGGTTACTGGTACCAGGTTAGCCTGAGGTTACAAGATCATGCAGAGATACCGTAGAGCACAAGGCAGTCTATATCTGTGCAATATTCTATTCACACAGAAGGCTCTAACCAGGGGTGCCCAAACTTCTTGCTTCTAAGGGCCAAAATGAAAATGTGCCAGTGAGCCCCAGGCCAAACCCAGCGATTTTAAGGGTGAAACACAAATAAATGTACATAATAAAGTTCCTTTAATTATTGTTATAATTAAATAAATGCATTCTTTTCTATCAGTGCAAATAACACGCTATATAAAAAAAAATATTAATATGGCAAAATAACAATAACGGCATAGTGAGAAGGACAACAAACAATAATTGCAGCCACAAAATTGCAACCAAATATAGTGCAAAATGTCAACAGCAACAACAACACACCATGCATCTTCAACCCGGCAAACTGCTAGCACTTAGTGGGGCTCATGAGGCTTGTCTTTGGACATTACTACCCTCTCACTGTTAGGTTGCAGCTGGAAACTGACCAGGAGAGTATGTCACGAGGTTTGAGTCCGTCAGGGTACCTCTGAGTACCCTGTGAAAGCGTCACCTGTGCATGTTTCTGAATGTGTGGGTACCTTTGCAGTGAGTCCTGTGTGTAAAAATCCTTCAGATTCAGTGACATGAATTTATTTTTTAGCTCAGTATCACATTGAAACTCAATCAACTCCATTTGAATGTGGTCAGGGACAGAGTCAGGGCTAACACTGAAGGGTTGAGAGGATAGGTCCATATCTCCAACCATTTTTTCTTAAGTCCATAAAATGCACATCAAACTCCCTGTTTAGGTTGCTGACAAGTCCTGCTTATTCTGGCAGCCTCTCCTCTACCAGGTTTGCGCCTCTCAGACAGGGGAAGTGAGCCACATTTCCTGGGAATAAAGTAAACAGCCTAAGTTTTGTCTACAAACCAGTATAATGGCTAAATAAACTCATATTCACAACAGCAGACACGACAGACTGGCTCAAGTAAAGACACGCATCAATGCTAATCAGCACCACGGAGAGGGCACAAACACAGGGGCGCGGACAGAAGCTGCACGTACTTAAATCAAGTATAAATACAACCCCAATTCCAAAATAGTTGGGAAGAAGAACAAAATCAAAATGCAATGACTCTCAGATCACGAGCCAATATGTTATTTACAATAGAACACAGATAACATTTCAGATGTTGACATGGAAACATTTTGCATTTTTATCCAAAAAATGAGCTCATTTCAAATTTCCTGGCTGGAACAGGTCTCAGAAAAGTTGGGACACAGGGACACAAAGGAATGAAAAAGCAATTTATATATATATAAGAGAATCAGCTGAAAGAACATTAAGCAAGTAATTAAGTTAACTGGTATCAGGTGTGTAACATGATTGGCTGTAAAAGGGATGTCTTAGAGAGGCTGAGTCTCTCAGAAGTAAAGATGGCCAGAGGCTCTCCAATCTGTGAAGGCTTGTGTAAAAAAATGTGGAATACTTTAAAAAACAATGTTCCTCAATGTCTAATTGCAAAGGCTTTGAAGGTCTCATCATCGACAGTGCATAACATCATCAATAGATTCAGAGAAACTGGAAAAATCTCTGTGCTTAAAGGACAAGGCTGAAGACCTTTACTGGATGCCTGTGATCTTCGGGCCCTCAGACGCCACTGCGTCACTCACCGGCATGATTCTGTCATTGACATCACTAAATGGGCCCAGGAATACTTCAAGAAACCACTGTAAACACAGTCCGCCAGGGGCACCGTCCGTCGTTATCCCGACCATTTTCTTCCAGCTCAAATCGTACTAGCCTGACTGCCGCAAACAAATTTTTTTTGTAGTTCCACGCAGCGTCTCAACTCCAGCCAGCTCTTGTGAGATTTCCTTGGTGTCACTCACTCCTCGAATGAAAACTAAAAGCTGCGCTGAATCCATAATGTCTGTGCACTCATCACATGCCTGTGAAAAAACAGTAAATCTGAACGTTTTTGTTTTAAATTGTTCCTTCATGTTCCGATTCATGTCTTCAATATGTTTTTGGTGCCATTTGTTTGTTGGTTTGTTTGTTTGTTGGTTTGTTTGTGTACAACATAACTCAAAAACTTATAGCCGGATTTTGATGAAATTTTCAGGGTAGGTGGGTATTAACTCAAGGAAGAGGTGATTAAATTTTGGCCTATCTAGGCTAAAGTACTGCTGAGATATACGCCAGAGTTCAAGATTTCAAGTCTTTCCAATGGGCCGGAGTTCCAATCGCTGTGCTTTTGGCTTTGCTGCCCCCTGGCGGAGGTTCTGCGCTCTCTGAGTGCTTTTCTAGTTTCTAAACTACATTTCTTACAACCATAATAAATTATCAAACGAAATCATCATATGATATTACGCAACAGCCTGTCCTCCAATTAGTTTAGTTACAAACGCATTACAAACAATTACAAACATATCGGTGGTCGTCAAGGTCACAACTGCGCTGTCGGTCCTGGCATCTGGGTCATTCCAGAGAGTGGCTGGTGATGTCATACACATATCACAGGCGTCTGTGTCAAGATTTTGGACACACTTGGTTGACACTATGCTGCACCACATCAGCACTTAATAAAGTTCCCCGAAACACCAGCTGAAAGACGGAGAGTTAAGGGGGGGGGGGGGGTTCTACCGGGTCGCCAGGTTCTCCAGTGTTGAAGGAGCCATTAATTGCACTCACTTTGCAATCACCAATTCCACTAATAAGAATATGTACTGAGACTGAAGACGTCGGCACAGCATTAATGTTCAGGTTGTGTGTGATCATGATATGTGCATATTAAGCAAATTATAATTCCAAATTCCCTGGCTCGGCCCATGATGCCTATGTACTGCGCAACTGCTTGAAATGCCAAAAAATACAATAAATATTTGAAACCATATTAAGCTTGTTTCCAGTATCTATCACAGTGATACTTTCAGTATAGGCAAAAAAAGACTATTTTACGTATCCCTCCTTCATCCGTATCCACTCCAAGTTCTTCTCCATGCACTTCCACTGCAGAAAGAGTGAATGCCACCTCCTCCAGTGCAGTGAAATGCAGCCGGGATGATGGTTTCTCACCACCTGTTGCGTGCACACTTCTCTGGTGTGCAGAGCCTGGCTTTTACAGTGCTCCGCAGATTTTTCCGTGTGCGGGGTAAGAATCCTTTGTTTGTTAAAGCGTTGCCTAGTCCTTTAGTTGCAAACCAGACATCGGAGTAGTTTGAAATTTCAAGTGCACGATTTCTAAATGAGATCATATAAAATGTCATTGATTGTTATTTTTGTGTGACTAGAATGTTCTCTTTACTTGTCTTCTTCCCTGTTTTCCAAAGAACAAACAGGCAGGTGTAGGAGGGGCACATTTTCAATGATCTGATTGCGCTGGTTGAGAAGCGCTAAATTTTTTATTTATTATTTCATTATCGCGGCAGTTAATTTGTTTGCATTAATGCCATGGTGGCTAGAATAAGAAATAGAAAAGAGATGTCTGCATTACTTCTTGTAATTGGCACAGACATACATAGGCCTACTATTACAGCCACATATCGTCAGCCTGCTGATAAAACCTTGTATCTTCAAATGGTAAATTTCAGAGGAGAAAAAAAAAAAAATATATATATATATATATAAAATAAAAAAAATAATAATTAAATAATAGAAATTAATAAACATAATTTAAAATAAAAAAATGTTTAATTCTGCATGTGAGAATAGTGGACATACGAATTTTTGTTTTTTATCAGTTTGGAGATACGAGGTTTTATCAGCAGGCCGACGATATTCAAATTTAAAGTCTGATTTGCGTTTTCCATGGACCACAACTGCATTTTCATGGTTAATCAGAAAATCCTTTTTCCATGTTTTCCTGATAGCCATAATCAATGAGCTTTGTACAGAGTCTGCCTCTCTTTTGGATCAGTCACAACTCTTTCATAAAGTTGCCTACATTCTGAGGTTAAGCGCTGTGGGCGAGAGCGAAGCGCGTAGGGGAGAATACACGTAACTCAAAAGCGCGTAACTTGAATCGCGTAAAGAAAGACTTATGCGCTAATGGGAGAATAGACCCCATAGACATTGAGGCCAAACAGCATTTCCTCTGTTTTTTGTGATGTGATAATGTTTCAACATCTTTGCTTTTGATATTGTACATCTCTGAGCAACAATAGCTGCATTTAGTGCTCTAAGGGTTAAAAGGCACCTAATCTGTCTGTTTGCTGTGGTTAATTCATCTCCTGTATAAAAAGATTTATTAGTTGAGTTTGCATTAGTCATTCCTCTCACAGAATGTCATAGCTTCCCTGGGTTCCCTGTGCTGTAGGTCTCTCTCAGGAGTCACTGCTATTGCTGTGTCTCCCTCGGCATCTGGTTCCTCTCAGATTGTACAAATGTTAATTGTAGCTAGTTGTTATTTGTTCATGCATGTTTTCTCCTGTTGATGCAGTCCATGACCTCTGTGGTAATGTGAGGCTTGCTGTTTGGGAACACCGGTAATATCTTCTCAGGGATGACAGTATAACTGCAGAATTTAATGTCATCTGTGGTAACCTTTACGTTACATAGTCTAGATTTTTTTTTCCCCCTCAGGAAATGTGTACCACTCTAAGCATGAAAATGTTATGATGCTATAATCTGTCCATAAATCAGCAGATTTAATTAGGGTCTTGTTACTCTTAATGGTGGAGTTTGCTTATTTTTTACACGCCTCTACCCCTCTATTGCCGATTGTGAATGAACAGTCAGGTAACTTAAAAATTAGCCAGACGTGGTTTGGAAATGGCTGTAGTTCATCACAACTTTGAAAATTTTTTATAACACTTGTCATATACAGTATGTATATCGGTATGCACTGTGTGTGTGTTTGTACAGCTCTTGTCACATAACTGTTGAGGGAAACATAAACTGAACATATCAGAATATTTCCAAACTCTGGAGGCAGGTAGAATGACCTCAGTCCGGGCCCAAGTAGGCCACTGCTTGAGCGCTGACTGTTTCCTGAACTGTACACTACCTGCATCACACAGAGCCCAGCCTCTCTGCTTTTCACTCGAACTTCAGGTTCTTTCTGTGTGGACTTGTGTAAAATCTTTGGTTTCTATCCTAAAATCAGGGATTGCTGGTCTTTACACACTCTCAGGTAGGAGCTTTACAGGTGACTCCCGGTACTGACAGTAGTCAGAGTTCAGTCATCTTACCTCTCAGCGATCTGGTGGTGATCAGGATCATAGATGTTAGTGGAGGTCCATTTCCTTCCCGTCTGACCGGTCTCCGGTCTCTTTACCTCACTCTCTGTGTCTGAGATGATCCTGTCTCCTTCAGCAGGTTTTCACTGAGGGATTGCTCGAGATTTTCATGTTTGAAAATCTCCGATGCCCCTTTCTGTGTGTACTGCATGGCCAGTTTTGTTCAGTCCAGGACATGATTTAGTAGTTTGATAAGATGGTAGAAAGTTTGTACTGGATCATTTTTGTTGAGAGAGGAGTCCAGAGCCACGCCCCATCTCAGTAATTTTTGTTGTTCATGCACGTATTAATGCACATCATGGACGGAACATCCAGACTGTCTGACAAACAATTGCTTAAACAGCCGAATGAACACAAAATGCCCTTTACCACCTGATTGCTCTCAAACTGTTCTGGATTAAGTTTTCCTGATTATCAGTCAAACAATTTCTTGAAAATTTCTTGACAGCCAAGATCAATGCATGACCTGTAATGATTAAAAAATTATAATGGCTAAGTACTTGCCAATTGGTAACATTTATATATTTGATGTGAGATTGTAAAGATACAAAAAAATCTGAAACAAGTTCATTTATCTTGAACAACAAGCAAAAACAGAAAATAAGCTACAGTACATAAAAGATAAAAAAATAATATAAATAACACAAAATATAATACAATACATCACTTGGTATTCATCAGAAGACTGAAATTTGTAATATGTTCGAGAAGGAGCAGGAAGAAGCAAGAATGCTTATCAAGTCCTACCCCATCATTACAGTAACAGTATACATACAGTTCTTTTTTGACCCGAAAGTAGTACTCACCAAGATATCTTTATCATTGCAATTGCAACCTTCCCCACATCATTAAATCATGATTTTTTTCTCTCTTTTTTGAGCTCCGCCTCCTCTCTATATTTGTCCATGATTAATTTAGTGTATTTGCTTTTAAACTGTGTAATATTATTGCTTTGCCTAATTCCACAGGATCACCCCACAAACTGATATGCACATGCTTTTCTGTGTCGTGCGGATACAAGCTTGTTTCAGATGTAATTTCCCTCTCAGCTCGTATCTCGCCCCTCTGTCACTGAGTAATTTTTGAATGTTTCCTGGGAGTAGATTGTGTCTTGCTTTAAATATGATTTGTAGGGTTTTAAATTTTATTAGATCCATGAATTTCAGAAGGTTTGATTTTAAAAACAGTACATTTATGTGTTCTCGGTCACCCACATGATGCATTAACCTTACAGCCCTTTTTTGCAATGTGCATATTTTTTGTAAGTTGCTCCTGTTAGTATTACCCCAGACTTCCACACAGTAGCTGAGATATGGTAGAATTAGAGTGTTAAACAGCATGAACAGTGTTTTTTGGTTTAGCATATGTCTAGTTTTCCATAATATCCCAACACTTTTACAGATCTTGCATTTATTCGGTTTACCGCCATCCTTACAAGTTCACCTCGCTGAGCGTTGTGCCAAACAATGCCATTTAGCCATGATTACATTCAGAACATATAACTGACACTTATACCTTATTGCTTAATCAGCCTTGAAAACGAATTCACGCAGCTATTTGCCATTTCATGAGTTCATTAATGATAAAGGCATTTTAAGTCATCATTTTTGAACAGAAGAAAATGCCTTATTTGTGATGCAATGGACACCAGCGCCATTGAAAATAAATTTTACAGTCATCCTACCAATTAGTGTTAGCAACTGTTGCTAATCAGGCAAAGGCAACTGCGAGAGGGTCGGGTAATTAAGCCTTGGAAGGTAAGGTAACCGAAGACCTTTATTTTCACTGACAGACTACCATTGTTCAAAACATAACATGCTGTACCTCAAAGACTGTGGCTGCCTTAATTCAACATTAATCTCTGTAAATGTAATTACAGTCAGTGGCCAAACTGTACTTCATGTGTAGAATTTTAAGATTTTGATGATTAATCAAATTTGAGGTCTAAGGTTGATTAAATCGCAGCCATGGAAATCATAACATATTGTAGACAATTGATGGGTCTGGCACTGGCGTCACCATAATGAAGATCCATAATAATGGTTGGAAGCATAATGGGGTCATGATCAAGATGACCGACAGAATCTGATGGCTCTAATCTTCAAAAAAACTGTTCTATATCAGAAAATGAACACTGAGAATGGTTGCATTGCTTCCAAGTGCGTAATGCAACTCTCCGGGGATTTTTGACCAAGTAATTTTGTGCTATCTGGGCGAGGGACAGATCATTTCCTGATAACGTGAGCAGAGGGTGAGAAAATAATTCAAGAGTTTACAATTATCGCCTCGCTGTGGACTCCCGGGATGTGTATTATTTCCTTTAGCTGCCTGTAATTATCTGTGATGATTAACCTTGTCCCCGAAGGGGAGCAGGGGTATTGTAATCAGGTCCGTCGGTTTGTCTGTCTGTCTGTCCAGACACATATCTTAAAAAATATTGGCACGATTTACATAAAACCTTGACAGCAGAAAGGTTCTACCCGTCGTTCCTCTAACGTCAGACTGCTGGGTCAAAAATCAAAGTTACAAAAAAATCACAAAACTCCCTATCTTTGACACGGGGCAAAATAAAAAAAAAAAATTCATATATCCACCAAAACTTATCGAAAGGACTTGAAATTCGATACACGTATAAAAGGTGGCAATATCTATCATCAGACCAAGTGTCATCCAGATCTGATCCACACTGCGGATTTGGTGGCCATTTTGATTTAACAGTTAAAATCCCATTTAACTTATATACTGTATTTTACAGTAAGTTGGCCTAGAATAAAGATACTGCCTTGAAATGTTCAGGTTAGAGGCACAGTACCATTGTTTGTCAATACCTGATAGATGATCCGGATCACGGATTTTGGCGACACATTATGTGTTGTTCTGGATCCGATTTTTCCATTTTGTGCTTGAGGAAATAAAGTCAGGAATCTCCAATAGGCCTACCTATACTACTGTGGACACATGCATTAAACGGTGGAGCCACCGTAAGATATAACCCTCTGCTCCAACTCCCACAACAGATTATCAATGACATTTGCCTCTGACCCTTGGAATCCAAAATTCAAGGATGGTGACGTCATACGCATGGTCGGTGCCATTTTAATTTGTGGCCGCATCCCCCACTGTGAAAATGTGATAAATTTGGAATTCAAACAAAAACAACGACATGTCAGGTGATGAAACAAATGCCAAAGGGGCGAGGGTTTGCAATCTCTGATTGTCTTGTTGCTATTGTACTCAACTCAAAGTTATCTCTTCGTTCGCGTGCATGTCATAATCACCAGATGATAAAGTTTACTGCTGTTTTCTATGCTAATATCATGTGAAACATGTACTAATGCCCAATACTGTCATTTCCGTTGGTCTAATTCTATTCTCGCCACATACACCCATGAAAGATTTATGTAGCACATAATGTTCTGAGTGTGTATTGGTCAGTGCTTAAGGACCGCAGCGCCTCTCTGTTGGAGACCTGTCCTTGTAGTTTTAGTGACTTTGGGTCGTCACTCTTCAGGCAAACGATTGTTCATCACCTTGAGTTATTTCCCCTTGTTTGTGTGCTGATGCTGTTTCCTGTGGCAATATGATGAATGATGTTAAATCTTGACTTTTTTTGACTGTTTACAGTACTGAGCCATCACAAGTCTGTGAGTCACACATTAGTCATCTATATTAACCCTTAGAGTGCGAAATGCAGCTATTCTTGCTCAATGATGCATGATATCTAAATCAAAGCTGTTGAGAACCTATCATGTGGTGGCTTGTTTAAACGCGCTCCCCATGCGGGAACTCTTTTAAACCTATGATAGGTTTTCAACAGCCCAAGATAAGTTTTTTAAAAATATGAATTTAATTATTTCAGTGCTCTAAGGGTGAATAATTTGATGGCACTCCGTTATACACGTTAGCCCATGGAGACTTACTCGCTAAATATTTGTAATATAAACTCAGCGTAATGCGTATAAGGGTCTGACTCCCAGGGGTAGTTTTCTGTTACAGTTTATTGCCTGAAATTGTCAGTAAATACCTTACTACTTTAAACTTTAAAGTTTCTGTCCATGAAGCAATATATTTCTTATAAAATAAATTTGAAATGGTTTGGGTTTCTTTCTTTCCCCGGCTGGCTGTGTAAACAAAGGACATGCCCCAAAACCTATTTTATAATAAAGTAAAAATATTCTAACAACATCCTGCTGTGACAATGAAATACAGAAGATTTGGGAGGTTAATTAGAGGCATTGATAGGCCACTCTGTGGCCTGATTTAGAATTAAAAGCTGATAATTATTACTACTTATTAGAAATCATTATCATTTAATTATTACCACTTTTCTGTCATTGCACACCCTACCCAGAATAAAGCTATTTTTCCACTGTAATACCACAAGGAAAAGGGCGCTTTTATGGTTAAATAACTTCTCTATTACATGCTGCTCATGTTAGCACCTGAGTCCGCAGGTTAATGTTCTTTGCCAGTACACAGGCTGGCACATTTGACCCAGCCCACTGCTGTGGCACGGTCAGGTGTGGAGGTCTGCAGTACAGCCATGTGTGAGCGCGCTGACGAACGGTACAAGTGAGTAACAGAGCGACAGTGAGCTTATAAGAGGACTGTGATGTGCAGAAATGTGATAAGTTTTCCTCTCCCTCTTGCAGACGAACAAAGGCGACGCTCTGGCGAACCGCGTTCAGAACACGCTGGGGAACTACGACGAGATGAAGGAGCTGATTACTAACCACTCCAACCAGAGCCACCTGGTGGGAATCCCCAAAAACTCCATTCCCCAGACCCCGCTGGAGAGGAAGGATGAGCCGAGCTTTTTCCCTGAAGTGCAGAAAAGCAGGACCACCCCCTGCCACCAGAACACCAGCCAACCAGAGTCCTGCATGCCTCCACCCCCCGCCTCCCTTCTCTCCGGCCCTTTACTCCTCCACCAGGGCGCCCGGAAATCCCGCTCCGCCGACTGGACCCGGAGTAACCACAACTCTACCAGCACCCTGCTGGGGCCTTCAGGTGACAGGGGGAAGCTTGGGACCTCCAGCCATGACCTGCCCCACGGCCGGTGCAAGGACCAGTTCAGCAGCCAGGTCGATGCCAATCCTGTTGGCACATCCACCCTGCCCCGTAGACACCCACCAGTGCCGAAGCCACCTTCTTCCTCCTTTGAGAACGTTCACAAGGAGGGCAGTCGCTGTACGTCTCCCGTGGAGCCGGACCCGGTGTCCCACAGTACCTCCTCTCCAGTGCCCTCCACCTCTCTCCCCACCACTGGAGTCCCTGCACCCACCTTCCCCCCGGGCCTCCACAGCAAGCCCATCGCCGTCCAGCAGAAACCCACGGCCTACGTCAGGCCCATGGACGGCCAGGACCAGGTCCCCAATGACTCGCCTGAGCTGAAGCCGCGACCAGAGATTGGGGACGGTTATGACTCGTCTGCTTTAGGAAGCCTGATGGAGGGCAAAGGTGGAACCAGCAACACCAGGAATAAACTGCCCAAGCTGGCCCTGCCGCAGCCTGGAGAGGTGCGTGTCTCCTTCTATTCGCTTATAACCTGGGGATAACGTTTAACATGTGTCTGCTGTTTGATCCTTAGGCAGTAAAAGCTGATGTATGAAGTAGAGCAGATTGAATTGGCCCCTTGACGCTTGACGTTCCTCTGGCTTTGGCTGAGTTTACATTTGCCTTGGCTGTGAGACAAGGTGACATAATGGTGCCTCTCATTAATATTCAAGCATTTCTGGCTTCCTCAGTCTTCAGGATTCATGTCGACGGTGCTGGTCAAAGGTGGTTTGTTTCATGCACACCGTGCCGGTCTCATGCCGATCAGATGTGGCTCGGGGCCTGATCCAGGGATAAGGGCTTATCCCCTGCAGAATATGACCTGTTGAGGTGGCTTTGCATGGAACGATGAGATCAGTGTCATTGAGCATGAAGTTTCGAATTGCAGCAGCACTTTGTTTTGACATATCGAGGAAACCAGTTGCTCACTTCCACTTTATATGCAGTAATTCAGGAACTGAAACTCTGATTCCGGACCTTGAATGATTGCTAATGCAAGGCGATGGGTTGAAGTTTACCTGTTTTAAAATTGCATTATTTGAGCATATTAGGTGCAGAATATTGTTTTGATGTTTATAGTTTCATGCTTTTTGAAACAGAAGATTTTAGAGTGGAAACTTAATTGTAAATTTAGTGTGAGACTCTGGAGAGCACGGAGTTTAGACTGTACCATCAGAGACCAGCTTTCTGATGCTGACATTTTAAATTGAAAAATTTTATTTAACTAAACAATGGAAAATATGTAATTAAAATGTAGAAGGAACATAAGTATAAGTATAAACCAGGAAAAATGATGGGTGTCAATTGACAGATGATCCACTTCTCTTGTTGATGTAATAACCTTGGCCACCCAAGCTTTGTGCATTTTTATCCATGAAAAATTTGTCATAATAATCTTTTACTTAATCGTGTCACTTGACAGCAGTAATTTTTTAGGGGTGGGTGGAGGGCTGCATATTAACTCTGGCTATTTATCTGGTGCTTATGTTCTGCGATTAATGCACATACAGGAACTGTTATGATTCTCTGCACTGGGGGATTGGCAGACCCTCTGTCCTTAAACAGAGCTGCTCTCAGCCGGAGGATATTTTCCATGGTGCAAAATGTGATTGCTTTGAAATTGAAGTTTATAAATTTACATTGCAGCTGGCGTTATTTATTTTACCTAACCTGGAGTAACAGGCTTATTTCAAATCACTTTTCACGCTTGCGTGTGGAATTTAATCGATGGTTCTTGGAGGTGCGAGGAAAGCAAATCTGTAGACCTGTATCATCTGCAGTGTCTCTCAGTGGCGAGGCTGAGACTCTGTGAAACGACACCCTACGAGAGATCATTGGCTACATTGGAGTTTCAACCCTTCAATGAAATAAAATAAATAATACATGGGAATTACAACTGTAGTAATAATAATAATAACTGTTATGATGCAGACGAGGAGCCAAATGCGGAAGCAGATGGGTTTATAGGTAGTAATTTGATTATGGACTGTGGGACGGAGCACAGAGCAAAATTATACAATTCAGTTCACTTGGAGTGGGCTTGAGTACAAGGGGTGTGTTCATGCCTAGCCAATGGCTATCCAGGACAGCTGCTGGGCGGAGTGCACACTTCTCCAGAGCCGAACTGTCAGGTGGCAGGACTGGGGACTTCAGCTAGAACGCAGTCCCAATCCTGATGACCACAGAAGGCTTTGGAGGCGTTCCTAATAAACAGGGCAGATGACTTAATTGAAGGATGATTAATGGGATCACCGTCCCAATCCTGGAGACTGTGGCTAAAGCTTGGGAGCTTGCGCCCATCGATTGAACTAGGAAGATAACTTCTGCATTTAACGATCAATAAAGAGAGAGAGCATACCTCTATATACATTTAGCAAGAAACAATCCAGTGACTTGCGCTCTCAAAGAAAGGGGTTTATATCTAGATGCACACACTCGCAAGGGAATGGGGAAACTAACTGCACAAGAGCTGGCAGGGAAAACGCATGGGACATCAACCAATCACAGGAGACAATATATCTAAAAGACATGCTAGCTGCTGAATAGGAGGAGATGACGTGATTCACAATGGGGTTTTGACAAATAATAAAATGATAATTATTATGGAAGAAGAGGAAGGTGATGATGATGACAGATGTGGAGAGCAATCTTAATTAGGCATCCAGGATGAGAACAAAATTCTTGGTAAACATTTTCATTGCCGAAAGCTTCCGATTCCTAATTTGCGGTTCATGTTGGTTCAGAAATAAGCAGCATGCGATATATAAGTCAACTTTAACAGTTAAGGACCTCCGAGGCAGAGTGCAAATAAAGTGACCTCATATAAGATCCAAAGGGAGGTAACGTTATATGCCTGAAAACAAACTTCTGGACACTTAAATGCTTTGAACAATTGCCAATAGTTGTATTCTATCCAGGCATGATATTTGGAAATGTTACTGCATTATTTTATAAAGAGAGAGTTGTAAAGACAGAATGTGGTTGTGAAGCAGCAGGAAGAAGCTGAAAGCAAAATCACAGGTTTGGTGTATTTGGCCTTTATCAACAAAACTGAAATAGCTTTAGCACGATGAAGGCTGTGGGAGTGACAGAATTGCAGAGGGAGTTGAAAGGGGCCGCGTCGGGGTCAGTGCTGGCGTGGGTGGATGTTACTTGCAGGTGGGTGCGCCCCTTCGAGCTGGACTGACAACTAGAATGTCGTGTCTTAAGGTCCTGAGTTCAAGCCCCGGCCACAGCCTTCGCAGTGTGTTCTTGGGCAAAACACTTCGCTCCCACACTCCACGCCTCACTCCACCCAGGTGTATAAATGGGTACCAGCAAATAGTCAGGGAAACCTGACTAAGAGCTGAGGGGAGTACCTGCGATGGACTGGCATCCCATTCAGGGGAAGAAGCAATACTACTAGTCGCTTCATGCCACAGAAACTGGGTTTAAGCACCGGGCCGACGGGCCACGAGGCTCGAAACAGGCTTACTCCTTCTACGGAGACTGCAGGAGATGGCTAATAAATTCCCTAAAATATGATCCAAAAATGATAAGCACAAAGACAAATTAGTACAACAATCCAGCTAGAGAAAGACAGAGAACGAGAACTTTAATGCACAAGCCAAGCCTTAACTGTGAGAAAAGAGGTTTGCAAATGTGCAGGAGTGGAATCCAGGAGGAGGGGAAACAAACAAGACATTAATTTAAATTGATTGATTTAAAGGGGATATATTAACTGATCCTTCTTTTAATACATATTATCAATGTTATAATGTTAGTTGTCCATACTCAACCTCTAGTTTCTAAACATAAGATACAGAGGTTTTGCCGTAATCCAAGAACGTGATTTTGTGAACGTGGTTTCCTCTCTGAACAGCTCCTCCTGAGATCGTAGCGAGATCTGGGCAAAACCTGGTTGTGCCGTTCAATTAGTAGAGACCTAGCCAGAGCCAATCACGGCGCCAGACCTGCCCACACCGGAAACTATTCTTGCAGGCTGTAACAACGGCATATCATACTATGCCATTGCAGCGTCTACATTTTTGGAAATGCAAAAGAACTGCAGATCATTTGGGGTGCAGTTTTGTCAGTATCTCTCCCAAAGCTGCTTGTCCATTTACTTTTGGACACAAAGAAAAACACCTACTTCTCCTCAGAAGAGGATGCCACCAGAAATCAGTGGGTAGCTTTTTTTGTTTGCTGGCAGCAAACAGCCACGGCCAAAGGGCACGTTACCCGTTTGTGCTCAGCATTTCACCAAAGACAATTTTGTCAATAAAGGAGAATTCGACACAGGATAAGCGTTTCAGCTACTTCTCAAACCTTAAGCAATTGCATCGATCATGCGCTTGGAGCCACAAGCTGTAAGTAACCATGTAACTGCAAATAATGTAAGTGAAGCTAACGTGTTACGGGTGGCTAGCAGGACCGCTGGCGATAGTTAGCACTAACAACTGGCCTCATACGTAGGCTTTGTAAAATATCTGAAGATACAGCCTGTATCAGTCGCGACTGTCCGTGACTCTCAGGCACAGAAGCTGTAAGTTGCTTTGCTTGCATAAGCCAACCTGACGTGATAGCCAGTTGATTGTGGCTGTAGCACTGCGGCTAATGTACCCAAGTTACTGTTGCTAATGTTTGTGCCCTAAATATGCAAGAGTAATATCAGGGGAAATTCTACAGAAGGTTTGTGAGCATAAACCTCATTTGAAGCTAACTTTTAATACTCGTTTGTTATTTGGATGCTCAGTACAACTGTCCACGGTAACCGAACTTCCTGTCTGTTTGCCTCTGTGGTTATGACGGCTCGGTTACCAGCTACTGCATGTTAGTTTGCATGTCGTGCTAATTAAAAATGCTGCTGGTTAACGTATATGCAGCAATTCTGATCGGTATGCTTGTGTTACTTCGGTAAGCATCAATGTGGCAGTTTCATCATAACGTTGCCCGATTGCAGCCACTACAGTTAGTGATTGTTTCACTTATCCATGTCCGGGATCAGCCGAATACTTCACAAATGTCTGAGCAAGCTCTCTGGTGCTACTGAGAAAAGCAATGCGAAACGCAGAAGCTCTACCATGTCTGGTATAACAAATGATTTCTCTGCACTACCTTGACATAATTTCATCCCCCTTTAGAAATTGTTGTGGCTAATAAAAAGTCGAAAAAGGCAGAGATTAATTAGGAAATTCTTTCCTTTAGAAGTGGTCGATTCGCTTGCTCCACATAAGCAACTTGTCCGCACTAATGGAACTTACAGTCTGCTAAACCTGTATTATGTTCATAACATAACCGAGCTCTCTCTCTAGCTGTCGCGTACTATCCATAAAGCTGCTTTCACATCGGACACGAAAAAATTTTTTCGGGGGGCCGATTAGCCTACATTCAAAGTCAATGCAAAGACGCAAAAACACGGGTTATGGACGCATTAAGCAGCTTTCAGACCGGACGTAAAACTAATTTTTCACGCGACAGATTAGCCTACATTCAAAGTCAATGCAAAGACGCGAATACACGGGTTATGGCTGCATTAAGCAGCTTTCACACAATTTTCCTGTAGCGCCACCATTCAGTTTTAAAGTTAATGTATCTTGAAAATCTTTCAACGAAATCTTTTCTAATTTGGGGTGCACATTCATGACTCTCTCACAGTGAGCTATATTGATTGATGTTGGTGACCCCTTCATGTTTCCTCTCATAAACATATTTATTTACTTTTTAAATTAATTTTTAAAATAATATTAGCAGCGCTAAGTCTACCCCGCTGTTGAAGTGGGGAAAGGGACTATATCATCTTCCGATTTTTGGAAGGGATCGTGTCTGCTGGTGGTTGAGAGACAACAGGAGGGTCAACACTCTCATTCTCATCAGATGAGAATCCCTCAAAATCAGGGTCCTCCTGAACAGACACATTCTCCTCTACGTCACTTTCACTGTCAAAGGACAGTATGGACAGTAAACCTTTTCCCAGAGGACATTTTCAAGTGAGAGAGCGTGCAGATTGCAGTATACTTTGCTCCTCCCTTATTTTGCATGAACTACCAATGTCCTTGTGGGCATACCCGTCTTCCACAGCGCGGGAAATATCAGTTCTACCTCGGCTGGTGTGAGTACAGTAGGTCACATGCACACACAGACACACACACACACACACCTTCATGCCCATGGAGTGGGAAAGTTCTCATGAGAATATTGTTTCCCCCTCCCCCATGTTACGTTAGCACCAAAAATGGAAAATTATGGTCCCTCTACTCACTTCAACAACAAGGTAGACGTGCTGCTAAGAGTGTCACACCAGACACACAGTCAGCCATGTTGAAGACATAGTCATTATTCAAGCTCTTCATATAGCCATCATTTGAAAATATTATACTTGAGATGATAATTTTAGAGGGGAGGCATGTGTAATTGGAAAGACTTGGATGTGATCAACTCGCAAGCCTACATTGGCTTCCTCATTTTGGCAGGGGTTCACAAGTCAATTTGTTTCCCACATGCCCACACCAGGAGACGCATCGAAGTTCTCGAGGGAATAGTTGTTTTCCCCACCCCCCTGTTATGTATCAGCTCTGCACCTGCAGGTGTGGGGATGTGAGGTCACACACACAGACAGATAAGTTTTACACTGCTAAAACAGCTTGGGGTCAAATTGACCCCAGAGGAACACCAATGCCTGCAATATGTGTTCAGCACATTTAAAAAATATCATCATGAAAATTCTATGCTTAATCAGTTGTCCCCATCAAATTAGGAAAAGTCATGAAGTATAAAGCAAAAAAGAAAAACTATTATTTTTTGAATGATAAACATTGAATGGGGTCAAATTGACCCCAAAGATAAATGGAGGGTTAAAAATGCTCCTGGACAACTTATATGCGCAATTTCTGATCGAAATGCTTGTGTTACTTTGGTAAGCATCAATGTGAAAGTTTCATCATAACGTTGCCTGATTGTAGCTACTACAGTTGAAGCTAACCGAAGAGGTGCAGTTAGACCAGACATAGGTTTTGCAAAGCTTGGGGTGGGTTTTTGGGTGCTTGTGAAACAATCTCTTTACTTATCCATGACCGGGGTCTGCCTGATTCTTCTCCAATACCTGGGCAAGCTCTCATATGCTGCCGGTGAAAGCAATAGGGAAGCGCACAGGCTATAACGTGTCCGGTTAACAAACAATTTCTCTGCATTGCCGTCGATTGAAAATAAAATCAACAATTGAATATTAAATTGATTCCTGTAAAAGTTATCGATTTGCTAGCTCCACATAAGCAACGGTTCACGCAAACGGAACTTATGGTCTGTCAAACGTGTATAATGCTCATAACATAACCGGAGCTCAGCTCTCGTGCACTATCCATAACGCGCCCATTCTCTGCGAGGAAACACTGGTCATTCCGACGCAATAAGTAAACCATTACCACGGGCAATTTCCGAAAAGGCCGTTTAGCCTGGAGCTTTCGCCCCTCTGTCATATACCAGTGCGGAAGCTGTTCGTTTCTCCATGCTAACAACACACTGCCGCTATGCACACGAACCAGCAAGTCCTAATACACACCGAAGCAGTCGATAAGCTGTTGGCCCACTTTTAGCTGTTCCTCACTGTCCATGTTTCCCTCTAAACTCAGACCCATCGGATTTCTACACCTGGGTATGTCGACTCGTTCTACAAATGTGTCTATATGGAGTGGATTCTAGCTTTCCCTGCATCTTAGCTATAGAGAAGAAAAACCGATGTACTCACCACTGTTGCCGTAGCAAGCTGTTGCCAATAGCAAGTTCGAACTTGAGCTGCCAGAATTTCGCACTGCGTCCTCCACTTTCGTCGCTGTTTATTAGATCAAGTTCATTTCAGTAGATCTACATTCAAGTATAGCCTTAGATTTCGGAATTTCCCTGCCGATTCTTAATCAGATGGCAGCTGTGTCTCACGTTTCACTCTGGGGAGACTGACCCCAAAAACTGTGTTCTGCAGCCTCGTCCCGCCCAACTCCGCCCTCCACAGAGCTGGCCAGTCAGAAGAAAGGGGCCACATGGGGAGTGGGGGCCATAGCAGAAGAGCCACCCCAATGAGGCGTTTCAGGCAGAGACTACTATGGACTACAAATGGGGTTTTTTGAGGATGGCAGTATGAGCTAAATAAGGACACTTTTGGACTTAAAACAATCAAGAGTACTCTAGGGGAGTCCAAGATCAAAATATGACCTTGTAAATATTGCAAAATAGGTCCCCTTTAAAAATAAGATCAATAAATGAAGGAGAGCCGAAGTTGACACAGACGGCTGGATTTAGGGGGAAACTAGTAAAGGAGACACTAAGGACGTGACAGAATGTATTGTGGCGCAGACTTGGAAAGCACCATTAGTGTATATGTGGGCGTGTGTGTCAGTGTGTGTGTTTGCGTATGTGCTTGTGTGTGCATGCATGTTCATACATGTTTGTATGCAGTGCCTTAGGGAATTCTCTGTACGTCTCTATGTCTTGGGATGCATGTCCCAGTGGGATATCCTGCTCTAGTGTTTTTCCTTGACAAAAGCAGAGATGATTGTGTTCTATTCTGACAGGAGCAGAGATTGTTTGTGTTCTGTTCTGACAGGAGCAGAGCTGGTTTGTGTTATGTTCTGACTGGAACAGAGATGGTTTGTGTTCTGCTCAGAGCAAAGCAGAGATGGTTTGTGTTCTGTTTCGAGAAGAGCAGAGATGGTTTGTGTTCTGTCCTGACAGGAGCAGAGATGTTTTGTGTTTTGTTCTGACTGGAGCAGAGATGGTTTTGTTCTGTTCTGACAGAAAAGAGCTGGTTTGTGTTCTGTTTTGACAGGAGAAGAGATGGTTGGTGTTCTGTTCTTACAGGAGCAGAGACGGTTTGTATTCTGTTCTTACAGGAGCAGAGACGGTCTGTGTTCTGTTGTAATTGGAACAGAGATGGTTTGTCTTCTGCTCTGACAGAAGCAGGTTGTTTTCTGTTCTGAGAGAACAGAGATGGTTCGTCTTCTGCTCCGACAGAAGCAGGTTGGTTTTTGTTCTGAGAGAAACAGATGTTTTTTTTTCTCTGTTCTGAGCGGGGTAGAGATGGTTTGTGTTCTGCTCTGACAGGAGCAGAGATGGTTCTTTTAGGCCTTGCTAACTCCGGAATTCATGACACGGAGGGACATGCCATACATGTATACCCATTTTCCCACTGGAATTATGGGAATTATGCCCAACTAAGGCCTTGGGGGCCCACTGATCTCTAATGTCACGGCAGTAATCTATGCTTCAGATGTCTGTTTTTGTATAATATTTGTGATTATACACTTGATTTGCTGCAATAACTTCAACACCCAATATTGACTTCATAGCCTTTTTAAATTATTTAAAAATATTTGAATTAATTTCATTCATTTCACACTTGGAGAAACAGTAAACAGTTTTTTTTTTCCTTTATTGATACTGGCATGAGCGCAAAGAGCTCACAATAATATCATAATGATAGTTTTTAGCTGCGACCAAGCAGCCCTATGAACGCTTCTGTCTGTCCGCCTGTCTGTCCGTCCGTCTGTGACACCTTTTTCACTATGTTCCTGTCGTCGTATCATCATGAAATTTTCAGGAATTATTGACCTTCACCAAAGTGATGTCCATGCACAAGGTCGAGGTCAAATTCACAGAGGTCACGACCTTGTTTGCGGGTTTTCGCGCTGTAACTCCAGTTAGAATTCATAGATCGCTATGAAATTTTGGAAATAGCTTCTAGGCATAAAGGAGGTGTTCCCTATTGTTTTTCAAGGTCATCCTTTAAATCCCAAGGTCACACAGGTAAAAAAAGTGTCAATTTTGCGCGATTTGACGGTTTTCGCACCGTATCTCAAGTTTAATTCAATGAATGGCTATGAAATCTTAGAACAAGCTTCTTGGTACAGAGGAAGGGTTCCCTATTGATTTTCAAGGTCATTTGCCAATTTCGAGGTCACATTCATGCAAGAACCCACCAGTCATGGACACTAGGCCACGAGACGGATGCTAGGCCAGATCGCAGCTATTAGATCCCTCTGATCTACTTGTTCTTTCACCAGTACCTCTAATATCTCTCCTTATAATGACAGTAAATTATCGTCATTATCATTTTCATCGCTGTCATGTTTTCAGAAGCACAGATTATTGTAATACACAGCACTGAAAAATTTTCATAATTACTTCCTAAATGGCAGTGAGGGAGTGTCACAGATAATAGTAGCAAAAGCTTATTCACTGATGAAAACCGTAAGGCAGCTGTGCGATTCTGCTGTCATATTATAGCAGGACTCAGCCAATTACGAGGTTAAATGAGACCCGCTGTGTGTCTGCTAAAACCATGACCAGATTTTAAGCAGTAATAGTCCACCCCAGCATTTCCCTTTGATCCCCTGGATTTGCTAATTAGCACATATATAACGCAGGAGGTCAGACATGTTACTGAAATACGATGGATGAGATAATCTATGGAGATATTAAATTGCAGGATATATACTGGCTGACCCCTAGACTTTTAAACTCCATATCTTCAATTTTCGCGGACTATTGGCTTCTACAACTGCGCCCCATGTTATATTCTTCCATCTTCAAGAAGAAAAACTAACGAATGAATTATCAGCCATAAAAAAGAGTAACACTTGAAAAACAGGTTCACGTGCCTCCAGCCAACCTCAGAGAACCCAACAGATATTGGGTGTATGTAGCATCTGAAAGCATATGGCTTGGCTGTGCAGTATGGTGTGTTTGGAGCAGAAATCGTGAGGAATTTCAATTGCCCTGGCGTACCCTCAGAATGGTTTCCCCAGGAAATGGTGATGGATGTTGTTCATGGAGCCGGTGGGGGGTGGGGTGGTCAGGGGGACGCCTCGGAGTAAGAGCCTGAGCTGCCCCAGACTGTGGCTTACAGAGCCAAGCAGCTTCCTCCTGCCGTGAGATCAGTCAGCCTGGTGTCCTCACCGTGCCAGCCTGGTGTCCTCACCGTGCCAGCCTGGTTTCCTTACTGTGCCACCCTGGTGTCTTCACACTGCCAGCCTGGTGACCTCTCAGTGCCAGCCTGGTGTCCTCACTGTACCAGCCTGATATCCACACAGTGCCAGCCTGATGACCTCACTGTGCCAGCCTGAGGACCTCACTGTGCTAGCCTGGTGTCCTCACTTTGCCAGCCTGGTGTCCTCACCTTGCCAGCCTGGTTTCCTTACTGTGCCACCCTGGTGTTCTCACACTGCCAGCCTGGTGACCTCACTGTGCCAGCCTGATGTCCTCACAGTGCCAGCCTGCTCATTAACTCAGAGAAGGAAGAAGGTGCTTTGTTGTGGAGAAACCATTTTGAGAAGAAACACCTTGGGGGATTTGATGTTCTCCTCCTTTGCTTTTCTGTTCTGTTCCCTTCTGTCCCCTCAGCACTCTTATTGTGTGAGTTTACTGTTACTCTGGGCTGCCAGTTTGTTTTTGTTTAGTCTTTTCTTTCTTTTGCTTTGTCTGACTGTACTGAGATCCTCTTACAATGAAACACTCTCATTGGCTGTGGCTGTGTGTTGGTTTTTTTTTTTGTACCCAGAATCCTTTGTCACTTGAGTTTGTTCAGCAGCTCATGGGAAACTGGTCCTCAAAGCCGATTAAACCTAAATCCACTCCCTGGTGCTACCGTACAGAGTAAGAATATTTGAGAATGTTTCCTAATTTCATTATCTCTTTTCTTTATGAAGTAAAATGCTACTGCAAATGTGACTTTCGCATCAGAGTCCAGTTTAGGACCAATGGCTTTCTGCCTAGCTGATATGTTGCAGGCCCCCACCCCGACACTACCTCCTGAAAAACAGTCTGTCAGATTGTGTTTAGGCTGGAGTGATAAGTGTTTCTTAAATAGGTTTTGAATCATCCTTTTATCAGTGGAGTTATCGATCAGTTCGCTGCATTCACTACTTACTCAGAAAAGGCTGCCCTGGTTCTGTGTCAAAGAGAATGAAACATTGACAGCAAGATAACAGTATTGATTTCTCCAAAAACAGTTATTGCACTGGGCATTATGTGGTCTTCATATAGCTAATAGTGTGATTGCTAACCCTTTAGATGGGGATTTGTTTTGACAGCAGCCTGGATGATGTTTTCCCTCAGAGAGCACAGAAGCAGAGGCGGATCTGTTTTCATGTGGGAAAGCTTTTCCGACAGGGCTGTTCTTCATGTGAATTTTGCCTCTCGAACAGTTTTGATGTATATTGTAGTCTGTTGTTGCGCCTTTTCTTACTCTTTTTTCGACTGGCTTCTTTGTATAGCCAATAGATTTCAGAACATGGGGCAGATGATGGGTGATACTTAATTATTCATTTTTATTTCAATATGTTGAAATACACGTTAGATATGTTCCTGACTATACTTATTTTTTTATTTAAAAATACTAGCATTTCCGGTATCTTCTGAAACCTGATCATTTCAAATATCATCTGATCACGAGCAGAGATTTTTCAAGTGGTTTAGCCGAAAACATCATTTAATAATATTTGAACTTGTAAGCGTCTGCTGTTTAGTGCATTTGCTACAGAATGCATGAGGTGATTTTGGATTTTAAGATCAGAGTCATTCGACGTATGTCAATGTTTTCTCTGATAATCTACATTTTTGCTCTTAATAAGGATCCTACCGCATAATATTATAAATTATCTGACTGAATCATGCAATCTTCTCTTCTGGAATAATTTTAATCATCTGACCAAATATGCTTGATAGTAAGTAATGGATTGCTTACCTGACTATGAACAATCACATTTTGCAGTCTGTTTCTGTGTGACAGTTTTGGTCAGTGTATTGCAGTGGAGGCGCACTCGTTTATTTAAATTAAAATGACAGAAACTCTGAAAACACTCATTATTATCAGGTGCGGCCAGTTGTGCTTGCATAGGTAACAGAAGAAGTTAAATGCATCATATCAGCGTAAAATTGTGTTTCAATAATTCAGGTGTGGATACTTCTTGCTAATTTTCGTTTGCTTTGCTGTAATTAAAAAAAAAAAACAAGTGTCTGCCACTAACATGGCAATATCCCCCGCTGACTCAATTTTATGTGTCCGTACGGACGGAATCCAATACTATATCCCTCGCTTTGCGCTAATCGCGCGGCAGGGGATAATAATCTAAAAATGCATCACTGTTCAGTAATTAACTTTGACATGACCACCGTATGTATTTGTAATGGCTGACTGCCACTCGATCACAGAGACATTTAATAAAAATAACAAACTCAGAAAGTCAACACATTAGGTCAAAAACATTTAATATGCTTTATTATGACTCTAGCGGATCTTTTTCATTGTTATTTCTGCAATTAGAATATGCAGTGTTTAGTTTTCCAATTGAAGAGTTGATGAAGTATCGACATGGCAATGTTTTATTTGACAAGCTGTCACCTCCATCACCTCCAGGAAACATCAGAATTTTGGGGGTCATCTCAGGTATCCAACATGAAAAGAATCCAGTCAACAGTTCTTAAGATATTGGAATTTATGCTTTGTGACCTTGAAATAAAGGTGAAGGTCACCAAAACAGCATGGTACCAAATACGAGAAGAATCTCGTCAATAGTTCTTAAGATATTCAAATTTATGATTTGTGACCTTGAAATGAAGGTCAAGGTCTCCAAAACAGCATGGTACCTTTCCCCCACTGGAATGAACCTAGGTACCAAATATGAGAAGAATATAGTCAAGGATTCTTAAGATATTCAAGTGTTATGAACGAGGGTTTGTAACAACTGATTGTATTATTTTGCTCAGCCAGTAGTTTCTGTATACTCATGTAAGGGTAATGAATATCCATGAGTGCTTGTAAGCATAACGACTAGAGACTGAGAACACCATAGATTCTTCCATCGGGAGAGTTCTGCTGTCTGCAAGATTCTTCTGGGGCCATCTGGAAAGTTCCATCACCTCCAAGATTCTTCTCTGTGATGTCAGTCAGGATTCTACGTTATGACATCATACAGGAGTACAAGGCCTATATAAAGGGAACTGGCAGCCAATGGAACACAGACTCGGACACACTTTATACACTGAGAGACCATGACACAGATACACTCAAGAAGAGAGAAAGTGAAGATAAGTATCCCCGGTTTGCTACTCCTGACTTTGAGCACCATACAGACTTTGTGGTGATTAGGATCACCACACCAGACACGTCAGATACGAGCCGCTGAACGTAGAAAAATGGCTGAGCTTGCTGAATTTGTTAAAAATCCCGCCCCTGATGTTTTGGAGACTTTCAGGAAAGTTCAGTTCTTGGAGATAGCTAAAATCCTCGAGATTGATTTGAAAAGGGATATGCGAAAAGATGACATCAAGAAATTGATTGTGGAAGCTTTGGTTGAAGATGGCCTTTTGGCAGAAGAAGTAGTCTTCCCATCCAGTAGTCCTTCTGATGACAGCGCTACTGATTATCAAACAGATGCAACTGAATATTGTCTCAGCAATAACCATGCAGAGCCATATTTATTCCCAGAGACCTGTGAAGCAGGACTTGCTCCCCCACACTGCCAAGAAATGCTTGCCTGTAGTGTGGAGCAACTGGAGGTCACTGCAGAAAATATGCATTTGGACAATACTCAACACCAACCTGCCTGGCCAAATGTGGGAGCATCACATGTTTCCCCTCTGCATTTCCCATCACTTCCTGGATCTGACTGCTTCTCATCATCTGGACACGATGGTGGCCTCTTCATGCCTCCAACATATGACAGCAACTCACTATCATCTCACACTTCTTGTCATCAAATGTGTCCGAGCGCACTGGAGGGCCCTCCCTCTCCAATGGAGCAATTTGACATGGTGCACTTTTCTGAGCCTGGCCAGGCATGCTTCATCCCCTATGAATCCAACTACATGTTTATTCCTCCTGTGTATAGCAGTGGTCCAGCACCATTCAACATGCAGTACCACTGCAATTATGGTTCAGGAGAGCAGAACTTCCCATCCAGTAGTCCTTCTGATGTCATTGCTACTGATTATCGAACAGATGCAACTGAATATTGTCTCAGCAATAACCATGCAGAGCCATATTTATTCCCAGAGACCTGTGAAGCAGGACTTGCTCCCCCACACTGCCAAGAAATGCTTGCCTGTAGTGTGGAGCAACTGGATGTCACTGCAGAAAATATGCATTTGGACAAGACTCAGAACCAACCTGCCTGGCCAAATGTGGGAGCATCACATGTTTCCCCTCTGCATTTCCCATCACTGCCTGGATCTGACTGCTTCTCATCATCTGGACACAATGGTGGCCTCTTCATGCCTCCAACATACGACAGCAACTCACCATCATCTCACACGTCTTGTCATCTAATGTGTCCGAGCGCACTGGAGGGCCCTCCCTCTCCAATGGGGAAATTTGACATGGTGCACTTTTTTGAGCCTGGCCAGACATGCTTCATCCCTCATGAATCCCACAACATGTTCATTCCTCTTGGGTCTAACAGTGGTCAAGTGCCATTCAACATGCACCACTGGAATAATATTTCAGGAGAGCAGAATTTGCCGTCCAGTGGTCCACCTGATGAAAGCACATCTGATAATCTAAAGGACGCATCTGAACATTGTCTGAGCAATAACAACATAGAGCCATATTTATTCCCAGAGACCAGTGAAGCAGAACTTTCTCCCCCACACTGTCAAGAAATGCCTGCCTGTAGTGTGGAGCAGCTAGATGTCACTGCAGAAAATATGAATCTTGACATTATTAAGACAGAGGACCCTGATCAAAGAAATATTCAGGAAGAGAGGCCCAGCAAGCCATTATCTGAGAAGACCATTTGCCAACATGATGGAGTCATCATTATCTGGGAAATAGAAATGCCGCAGCCTATTGCAGAGCAATTTATTGGAAAAAAAGGACACTATTCAAAGTTTGTGATGCAGCGTTGTGGTGGACTGGTCTACATGTCCCAACATCCTCGAATCCAGGACTATATGCTCTGTAACATTATGGGCACAGAGCAGCAAGTGCAAAGAGCGTTGGACTTGATCAGGAAAAGGGTAAAATCTCTCAGCCTGAAAAATGTCTACTCTGCACCCTCTGTGACCTTTGGAGATCGTCTGCATGAGACCCCCAGGAAAGATCAGAATGGAGTCGGAGTATTTCAGACAAAGCCTGAGTCTTCATGATCGGAGCAGCATGAGGAATTACAGAAGACATTTGAGTCTTAACACGAAGGTTAGACAGGGCAGGATGTGCTTATAGCAAAGTCGGAAGTTAACGCAGTTTGTCTTTTTTGTTAAATGAATGTAACATTTTTGTTTTTGTTTGTTTTTCTGGATTTAATTTTCTTAGAAGGGAGCAGTACCTTTAACTGCCAACGACTTATTCCAACGTTTTGAAAACTTGTTTAATCAAAGAAAAAGATTAAAACATGTTAAGACTAACCTATTGATTAGTTCTCATCTTACCTGAACAAGGAGGATTGGCTACACGTGGTAATGTTGAGTATTTTGAAGTCATGTAAAAATGCAGTATATGTAATACAAATATTAATGTGCTGTTCTTATTAAACACAGTGATAAAGGTTTTTTTTTGGAATTCTCTTCATCTCTTTTGGTCAAAAATGAAATCATTTACTTTTTGTCATGATAAACTTTAAATGGTAGAAATGTCATCTGTTATTGTATTACACGTTTCCTTGCGACACAAGGAAACATCCTCAAAGGAAGTGGTGTCACTACTCTTAAAATATAATATGCCCAAATCCACCCACGAGCTGCTGTCATATTTACTGAAAATATCCCCTCATTTCTCTGTGATCTGTAGAATGGATGTGTTTTTCATATTTAATGTCAGAGCTGACATCTCATATTAACTCTAAGTGGCAGTTCACTCACTGCACTTAACCTCAGAAGGCAGTGTAGAATAACTGCATGATGTGTTTTCACAAGTGCATCGCTGATGAAGAGAGGCATCAGGTAAGTGCAGGGATTTCAGGCGTCAGATCACTGGTCCCCATCTGATTACTTTGTGAGTGGATATTATAACGGAGAACCAGAGCTGCGTTTCCGTGTGTGCAGGAGTGTCCTGTATGCAGTGCAGTGGCTCAGGTATAAGTGTATCTGAATGAAATAGTTTTTTGTGGTAATTCTGCGCTCATTTTCAGTGAACACCCCAGAACCCCTACAAAACCAGCTGCTTTTAGGCTTGAAAGAGTTAAATAAGCAGTTTTCACACAGTATACACACTGATTTGTTAACTCCGGTTAGTTGTGCAGTGGGTGAGTGGTACTGAGGTTGCCCTGTTGCCTCACAGCAGGAGGATCGTGGGTTTCCGTGGGGCTTTGCTTGGAGTTTCGTTCGAGTTTGTTGGTTTTCTTCGGGCACCCCAGTTTCCCTTTGCAGTCTGAAGCCTTACATTACAGGCTAATTGGAAGTTTCTGAATCACTCACTGCATGAGCGTGTTAGTGAGTGGTGTGCGCGTCCTGCTGCGGATTAGCGAATAATCCTGGGCGTATTCCTGACGCTCCAGCAAGCCTGCGTGGGACTATGTGGGTGAATGTTAATTGTGCTTAGTTCCTGATGCCTGGTTAGACTGATGTAGGTTGAATTTTACTGGTGATTTTCTGTCGATTATGTTTTGCCTTGCTTGCTCAGTTGGGCCTCAAATGAGACGAACTTGCAAAGTGGTTACCACTGGGGTCATAATGGAGGGTTAGAATGACTCGCACTACCTTCCAACATGACACTGGGAGTTAAGAAAAAAAACTAGAGGCACTCGTGGAGTGCAAACCTTCGCCAAGACAGCACAATCCAAATCTTCATGAGTGGAAGCAAAGTTGACTTATCATGTGTCATACGATTTCAAGATGGCTGCCGTGGTGGCCATATGATCGCGGTGAAAATCAATAGGGTCCATCCTTGATGTACTAGCAATCCACCCACAAAATTTCAGACAAATCTGTCCATTATTTTTTGAGTTATGTTCACAAACAGACAGACAGACACAGGCAGACCGACAGACAAATAAACAAACAGGGGCAAAAACCTAACCTCCACCCTAACTTCGTTGGCGGAGGTAATTGACCCAGAGATATTGCCTATTTATAATACAGCTATCAGGACGTTGTTTACTTGTGGGATGTCGAGACTGAATGTCCTTCATGAGAGAGCAGACAGTCTCCTTCAGTAATGCCCAGTCCAGTTCAGCCTATAATAACCAGTATGGACAATCATCTGCTCTCCTGCTAAACACTAGTGTGGCCAATGCTTCTGACCAGGTCTGAATGGATGAGTCCAGTCCTCACAGAGGTGAGGCAGCAGGCCTGGAAAATCCTGTTTCAGGAAGTAAAAGTCCTTTCCATTGCTTGGATCCAGTCTTCTGGTTCAGTCATCATAGCTGATTAGTGTGATTAAGTGAGCATGCTCAGGAGTGAAGGTCAGTAAAGGCTGGAGTTTCACCCTCTGAGCACTGGACTTCACCCCTCAGCGAGGGACAGACGGACTCTTCATGTGCTGTGGGTTGGTGGTAATTTGTACGGCGAATCCTGAAGTCCTCATTCACACTGTTCTCCTGCGTTTGCTGGATCATGAACCAGGTGTGAGCTGGTGTTTCATGCACGGTGGTGTTTCTCTGCCTTAATAACTCTTTGAGCGCCTCTGCAACTATAGTTGCCCGATGGTGTCAGATATCAAAACCAGATGCTGTTGTAAACCTATCATGTGGCAACTTGTTTAAAAGAGCTCTCGCAGGGGAGCTCTTTTAAACAAGTTGCCACAAGATAGGTTTTCAACAGCTCAGGATAATTACATTCTTAATTCCATGAAAATTATTTTGGTGCTCAAAGGGTTCAGAGACCCAGCTCTGCGTACAAGCAGACAAGAGGCGCAGCAGCCGCGTCTGTACTCTGACACTCATGTTATTCCCTCATCAGTCACCTTAAGCTGGAGCAGAAGCTCAGTGAACTGAGAATACTGTTTGATTGACATGTTCTGAGGTCAGTCACTGCGATTAATTCAGTGAGATGCGCATGAAGAGCTGATGCACAGTGATTTTGTGATCGTAAGCACTTCTTACCTTTTGGCTGCAGGAAAAATATACTTGTGCGCGCCAGGTAAAAATTGCTGCAATGAATTAACGTAAAACTGAGGTAATGTTGAATTAAAGGTGCACTATGCAACAAGTTTATTACTTTCACTTCTGTTGATATTCAAATAAAAAATAAAACAGAGGTAGCTTGCCCCTCCCTCCCATAGTTCCCTCCCTCCCATGCTTCCGTAACTGTCAACTCTTGTCGGTGATTGGCCGGCACGGTTTGTTATGTTATGTGTTTGTTTGCAGTTTGAGACGCCTGTGAGGTCTCCAGAGCTCGGGTATTTTTTACAGTGAATTCAGGGGCAGGCAGCTAGCAGACAGTGGGAGGATATCGGCGAATTTAGGCAAAAATAAAATCGTGCAGAAAGTAAACAAACTTGCATAGTGCACCTTTAAGGTAGTGTACGGGACGTGTTTCTTCACCCACCTTACGACCTTTCGACTTTTTGGGCCCTGAATGAAAATGCATCGGGCATTTGGAAGGCCTCGCCTTTTTAAGAATGTCTGAACCTGCTCTTGATTGTGATGTATTATATGATCGACATCAGCTCTTAATATCTTCCAATAGTATGAGAAATTGAATTTTCTGAGGATTCTCCTTTTCAATATATTGAAGCCATGGGAAGTCCTTTGGGGGAGGGGCATCCAGCTGCCCTCCAGGAGAAACTGACGGAGGAAGTACAGGATACTGTGTGCTGAATCTCCTGTGACACACTGAACACAATCACACAGCTCATGTGACCCACAGCTGATGTTTTAGTGCTGGGTTTTGTTCCTAGTGTCTTTCCTCATACAGTATAAACGCAGCGTCAGTGGAGCTCTGACGCGTCTCGGGCAGAGTGAGGTCATCCAGCTGCACCGCAGTCAGGAGCCCCGTGTCTGATTACTGTCACCAGATCAGCAGCACCTGTAATGTCACGTCTCAAACAACTTCTTTTGTCTTCTTCTCTGTGCGGTTTTATTGTCATTATCAAACTCCACAATGTTCTGTCACCCCCAGGCACTTAATAACGACTCGAGTAATATGCAGTTATGAATAATGAATCAGTTACTGCAGCTGGGAATTAACTTAATTTGAGCTACCCTGATCAGAGGACTGAGAGTAGAGTATCTACAGAATGAAAAGCAGTATAGTTTTGTGTGTATATGTGTGTGTGTGTGTGTGTGTGTGTGAAATGTATTAGTGTAGTGTGTGTATAATTTATTTGACTAGTATGTACATTGTGAAAAGCACTATAGCCCAGTGTGTTTATGTAATGTATTACTGTAATATGTACAGAATGTAGAGCACTGTAGTGTAGCGTGTAGCGTGTGTGTGTGTGTGTGTGTGTGTAATGTGCTGATGTGGTTCTCCTGTGGTTGGAGTTAATAGTCTGTTGAGTATGCTGGTACTATAGCCCAGAGTGTGTGTTTAATGCATTAAAGTGATATATACGGAATGAAAAGCTCTATACTGTACTGTTCACGAAAAGACGGAAGATTAACCAATAAACTGACGATATTGTTTTGTCATCCTATTGGGTTAGTAACTATGGCTAACTGTGTTTTTACCAACAGAGGTCTGCTTAAAGTGACGGATTTTCACGGAATCTGTCTTCCTCCATGAGCGATATTACCACACAATATTACCATTTATATTAGGACTACCAAAATATATACAAATTCAAGCAAAACACAATTGAGAAAAAATTATCAAAAAATGAAACATACCTCTAAGTTCATTACTTAGAGACATCTTGCAAGACCGAACAAAGCTTCAAAGCAAGTGGAGTGTGAACTGACGTAAAGATCGGGAAGTGAAAGTCGAAGTGGCTACATGTCAGTGATTCTGCTTTATGTTTCCTAAATGAGTGAAAAACACTTATCACAGAATATACATGCAAAATATATACCAATTTTCTTGACACAAAATATCATAACACGGAATCCCCAGGTAGCTTATTGGAAAAGTATCATTCGGACATTTAATGTCATTGTGCTTTTGATGGTACTGGTTTCTGTCAGAAATGCAAATGTCAGAGTGCAATCTTAACGTGAAATGGTAAATTTAAGCTTGCTGAACACCCATTTATATTAATAATTAGGATTGTTCTCTCCGTAATTGCACCTTTCTGCGGTTCATAATTTGGGCTTTTTTTCTCCGTTCGGCTATTTTTGCCGCCGGTGACCAGTGTTTACCAAGGCCAGTGTCTGACCCTCTAAAGCTACATAATATAACAATATATGTAGCTATTGAGCTGCATGGTGTACTAACACAAGGTTATACCATAGACTGTATAAAATGATGGACGCAGCACCTGCATCTGAAAAGGCCAATGCAGAAATCTCAAAAAAATTACATTCTATTTAATGGCCAGCAGAGGGCGACGTCAGTGGTTGCAGAGAGAAGTTCAATGCTGTAGAAGTCAACAAGAAAGTGACCCTACTTTCCCACCTAATTTATTATTTCAATAATGATTTTCCACATTGTTTTATGGTATCCATCATAAGTTTCAAGTCTCCTGCAATATATCATGATGTTCATTTTTGTAAATTATGGTCCCAAATAGACTAGAATAAAATATAAAGCCAGAACATGCTTCAGGGTCATGGCTATCCTCTGGTCCTTGTCAGATACGGTCAGATCCACCCGTAGATCCTCCCCTTACTCCTCTTTAATTCATGCTCTCATCCAATAGGAATCACACATCTGGTTTCAAAATGACAAAATGGCACTGTTCAAATTACCAAAATCGAGTCTTCCTAAATGGTATACGGAAACCTGTGGGCGACGTCACAGCTGCTTTGTCCATCTTTTTATACAGTATATGGGTTAGACTCATGCAGACAACAGACGGCGAACCTTGCACCAGACTACCTTTACCGATAATACGTGTACATGAGCTGCTCAGCCAACTGTAACAACCAGTCCCTACATCAATTACCACCGTCTTTCTCGCATTATTCTCAAGGCCTTCTAACTAGTTAGATTTTTCGCTTTTCGCGATCAGTACTGTTGTGTAGTGTGTGTGTGTGTGTGTAAGGTATTAAAGTGATATATACTGAATCAAAAGCACCATAGTTTAGTGTATGCAGTGTGTGTATAACATATTAAAGTGGCTCTGGAGAGCTCGGTGTCAGTATTTTTAGCTCAGTGGTGGATTGTGGTTCAGCGCTCAGTTGGAAAGTTGCCAGGCCTGGCATTGTCTCCTGTGTTTTCAGTCGATGATTGAATGTAGCGTGTGGGGAACAGGATTGCCACAGTATGCTGATTCCTGACACTCCCCTGGGCCCACTGTGAAAGAGCGGGTGAGAGAGGGGCGGTACCAAGCCACCTGGCCCCGCCCCCTGACTGGAACAGGATTTCACTCCGAGTCGCTGCGGGACAAACAGGGTCACTCCTCAGAGTAGCACCTCTCGCTGAGCCCTCTGCCTCCTGAACTGATGAAAACTCAAAGTAATAGATGTTTCAGGGAGTAAAAATGCACAGAGCCTTATGTTTGTGATATCTCTGCAGAAACTCTCTGAACGTGATGTGTTTGAGGCGTTTCTATCTTTGTGAAACAGTGATGACTGCATTGTGTGTGAGGTGAACTGCTGATCCCTCTTTGAAATGAGTTGATGTTTTGAAGAGGCCTGTGTGTCCAGATCGACAGTTTAGATTGGAAGCATAATGCTGGAGTTTAGAACAGTCCACACTGAGACCAAAACAGTCCGCACTGAGACTAGAACAGTCTAGACTGATGCCAGAACAGTCCACACTGAGGCTGGAACAGTCCACACTGAGACTAGAACAGTCCACACTGAGACTAAAGCAGTCCACACTGAGACCAAAACAGTCCGCACTGAGACTAGAACAGTCTAGACTGATGCCAGAACAGTCTACACTGAGGCTGGAACAGTCCACACTGAGACTAGAACAGTCCACACTGATGCCAGAACAGTCCACACTGAGAATAGAACGGTCCACACTGAGACCGGAACAGTCCACACTGAGCCTAGTACAGTCCACAGTTAGACCAGAACAGTCCACTCTGAGACAAGGACAGTCCACACTGAGACCAGAACAATCCTTACTGAGACCAGAACAGTCCACACTGAGACCGGAACAGTCCACACTGCGACTATAACTGTCCACAGTTAGACCAGAACAGTCCACACTCAGACATGGACAGTCCACACTGAGCCTAGGACAGTACTCACTGAGACCAGACAGTCCACACTGAGATTGGGACAGTCCACACGAAGACCAGAACAGTCCACACTTAGACTAGAGCAGTCCACACTAAGACCAGAACAGTCCACACTTAGACTAGAGCAGTCCACATTGAGACTGGAACAGTCCACACTGAGAGCAGAACAGTCCACACTGAGACCAGGACAGTCCACACTGAGAGCAGAACAATCCACTCTGAGACTAGAACAGTCCACACTGAGACCAGGACAGTCCGCACTGAGAAGAGAACAGTTCACACTGCGACTGGTACAGTCCAAACTGAGACCATATCAGTCCACACTGAGACGAGGACAGTCCACACTGAGACTGGAACAGTCCACACTGAGACTCCTCAACCCTAATATTATTCTTACTATTTTTGCTGGTGGATGATTAATCAATTGTGCATTTTTATGGTTCTAGTTTTAACAATTTATTGTTTTCAAGAGTGGATCTGTATTGTTTGCTTCTATCTTTTGAGTTAGAGCAGAGAAGCCTCTGCAATGTGCTCAAATCATATTCACTCACGAGGTTTACATAAGCAGCCTTAGCACAGTCTGTTATTGATTTGAATGTGTGAAGCAGTTCTAATTCTTACTCATCAGTAGACAGCCTGGCTGTAATCTGCATGCGCAGGTCAGGCCTGTATGCTAATGTCATGTCCCCTGATGGGATTTCTCTGCGCAGCAGGCTGATATGACCTTGAGGCACTGGCTCTGCTCGACGGTGTGAGCGCAGCCGCTCTGTCTCTGCATGCACAATCAGAGCAGAATTAATGAGGCGGATTCAGGAGACATGGTGCACTTCAGAGCTGAGGCCGGGCTCTGTGCTGTAGATTATAGCTGTAACAGGACACACTGAGGTGATGTGTTCATTCCAAAGAGAGGAATGTGAAAAAGTGTTATTCATTTGGCTGGACAGTGATCTTATAATTCTGTTTCACAGTTGTATGTTAGCAAAAAAAAATCCTTGTTAGTGTAGGAAGTAAAAATGCTTGAATCCTGTCCAGACCTCAAGGTGGATGTTACATCAAATTGAAATGAACTTACATCTTATCTATTTGTAATTTGTTTTTTGGTTCAATGTTGTCAGAAATGTGTGTAAGAAAAATTAAGTAAACATACTTAGCACCATTAAAAAGGCGCGTGAGGTACTTAGCGTCATTAATAACGCACAGGTTTCTCAACACCTTTATCAAAGCACGTGTGAGGTATCTTGCTCGCGGCTGGCCTGGCCGGTGTTGGTCAGTGACAGTACCTGTTACACATAAGCTGATGGAAGTGTAGATGCACTGAGGGCCAGTCATGTGACACATGGGCATGCTCAACGAGCATCTGAGATGCCATCATCCTACAGTTTCGCACTGGCTGCTGAAAGTGATCCTGGACGTCTGAGCTGCTGAAGAAACTTCTGGACTGGCTTTCTATTCATCCACCCATCCATCCATCCATCCATCCATCCATCCATTCTCTACACCCGCTTTTTCCTCCCTAGGGTCGCAGGGGGAGCTGGAGCCTGTGAGCTTTCTAAAGGACTATTTGAAAAATATTGTTGATCCTCACTTGTGAGTGAAGGCTGAAGATGAGAGTTAATTGGACACTGACTAGTGTCAAAAGCTGTCACTGGTTGTCAGCGTTACACTACAAGTTAATTTGTTTTTCCATGTTCATTTCCTGTACATCGTGATCAAATTATCAGTGCACCAACATTACCAATGATGTTATGATTCTGATCTGTCTTGCCATGTCCATTTCTCTGCTTTGCCATTTCCCTGATCTGTTTACCATGTTTTGATATCTGTCTTATTTGGTTTTGGATCTTTTCTATGTCTGAATATTCTTTGATATGTGTATTATGATTTGGTTACCTAGATTTGTTTATGTATTGTTTTAGTTTAGTCTTTTCAATATTTTGCATTTTACCATAGCTTCATTCCGGTCCATGCTTTTGTTTTTGCCATGCATTGCACTTTGTCTCCCCCTGTCTGGTCTCTTGTCTTGTCATTGCTCACAGCCCCAGTATTGTGTGCCACTCTTTCGGTTGATTTAATGGTGTATGGATTTCAACCATTCTTTCCAATTTTGTTTGCTTCCTTCACCTTACTTTTCTATTTTACTAACCAATACTAACAGTTTGTTGTTTTCGCCAAGTTTACTAATGCAACTAACATTGTATATAATACTAACTTACTAACGAGCACTAGGGATTGTATAGCTGCATTTTCTAATTGATTAACAAGCTCTCAGCACTCACCCTGTTCTGGTCTCCGCCTCTTGTCTCTCCCTAATCTTCTCAGCTGCGTTTCTGTGGATCCTCCACACCTGCTCACGCTGTCCTTTCTCTTATTATCTATGCACATTAGAACTCTTTGACCGGAGCCGTATGTTTGTCTATAGGTTGTCTCGTGATCCCTGTCCGCGTTTTGGCTTCTGCCTATTTTATGTGATTAGGTTCTCCCTCTTGTTCCCTCCTTTGTAATTAGTCTCATTTCCTGCACCTGTGTTCTGTGTACCATGTGATCTCCCAGGAGTGTATATTAGGTGTCTCTTCACAGAACTTCCTTGTCAGAACGTGTTTACCTGTGCTACTATTGTGTTCTGCCTTGTACTCATTGTATTACTCTTCTGAGTGGACTGTCTGACTTTCGATTTTGGCTCTGCATTTCTTGGATTACTGTTGCATCTGTGTTTACGAACCCTTTTTGCCCGAGTACAATTTTTGTGATTGCTGCCCTGGTAACGATTTAGATACGCCCTCTGGTTTTTGATTTTTGCTTCTCTGACAAACCTGTGTCTGTGTACCGAATCTGTTTTTGCCTGACTACTAGTTCTGTTTTTGCTGCCCTGGTTACGATTCTGCCCTCCTGGATTTTGACTTATGAATTGTGGACTCTGTACTTTTGCCTTCTGCCCTACGGGGGTTACCCCCCTCGCTCAATAAAATCTCGCCTACAATCCTGTGTTCTCGCGACTGGTATCTGAACAAAACCTCACAAATGAGAAGTTTTAGAACACTTGCAGTTTCCATCAGATATGGAAAAATGAAATTAAATGCTTTATTTGCATCACAAGTAGACTTGGTCCAATCCTAGTACATTAAGATAAGAGATACTTTATTGAACCCCGTGGGGTAATTTGTCCTCTGCATTTGACCCATCCTATAGTTAGGAGCAGTGGGCAGCCACAGAGCAGCACCTGGGGACCAACTCCAGTTCTAAAGCCAGTTCCTTGATCAGGGGTACTGGTTGGAGTGTTCCTATGATGCATGTTTTTTTGTGGGTGGGGGAAACCAGAGTACCCGGAGAAAACCCACGCGAACACGGGGAGAACATGCAAACTCCACACAACCCGCAACCCACAACCTTCTTGCTGTGAGGCAGGAGTGCTAACCACTGTGCCACCATGCCGCCCTATATTGTTGTAATAGTGATTGTGCAAACTTGTAAGCAGTTTATTATGGGATAGTCAATGGTAGAAAGCCGTTATCCCAACCGAAAATGTGCAGTAAAGCTAAAAAAAATTGGCCAGTTAACTTATCATCGGTCGGAATTGCTTGATTGTCATATTGCAGTTCATCATAGCTGTTAATCATGGTCATTCTTTCCAAAGAAACAAAATATTTACTTTAGGGCAAAAATCATCGTATACCAATACTTTTTATTATTAACCTGAATATGTCCTGATTCTTTTTGACTTTTCTCGTCACATCTTGCCTTGTGCCATTTGAGATTTCTTACTTGAGTTGATTCTCTGAAACGTGGAACAAAAGTGTGTTCCTGACATGTAGAGGGTTCGGAGGGTGGTGTTTGTTACTGATGCAGACACCTGTTACTTGCCTGCTGTTTTGAAAAATTCTCTAAGAAAATCTACATTTTTGTCACTTGCATTGAAAATATTCAGGGATTTTTTTCAGTTTTGTCTAAATTTATCTTCTCTGCATTTTAATTGTACACGGTATCTGACAGAACTGCTGCACCGCTGATGCACTTCCTGGCACTCAGCTCTTCATTGGTAAATAAGCTCGGGGGCTGAGGAATTGAAATGTGACACAATAATGTTGGAAATGTACCGTAGATCAGTATCCAGAGTTTGAGTTGCGATTAGTGTCAGGAGCTTCTCATTTCTTTTTCGTACCAAGGACATAAGGCTGTGGACCTGGGCAATTAAAATTCTTCCCAGCGCACACAGCACTAATGATTTCTCTCCCTCCCTGTGCTTTTGGCTGCAGCCTGGGAAGAGATCTGTGCAGCCCTGGGCTTTACAGAACAATGCGAGCTGTGGCCTGCTGCTCCGTCTTTAGTCTTTTTCATTCGCTTTTGATGCTCTTCCTGTCGCTGGATGTCTGCAGCGGCTCGTAATAAAATTCCCGCTGTGCAATTTTGCAAGTGTGTCAAGCGGACCGTGACCAGATATGCAAATTTCATACCAAAGTGCCAAAGCAGAGTTGCGGGTTCCTCACATCTGCAGACCTCATAAAAGCAGTTTAAAAATCAATGAATATGTAATACCAAGGTGGCAAGACTGAATATAAATACCTATATATTGTCTGGAAAAAGTACTATTTTGTTTTGGGTGTGCTCATAGTCTCTTTGGGGTTTATAGGACTGAGATAGAGAATGAGATTCACCGTGCTGCTTTCAAGGGTGTGATTGGGCTTGTCTGGACCGTGAGGGCAATTTGTATGGACCGTGAGGGCAGGTGTAGGAACGATGGGGGCAGTTTGTAGGGATGGTGAGGGCTGTGCTCGCGGATGAGATGCGGCCTTTTCGTCCTCACAGCATAGCGGCGATGAAGGAGAGGCGAGGTTAATTTGAGCGCTGGGACATCGCACATCGGAACTGAGTTCATCAGCCTTGCATTCAGCTCCTTTCAACGCGCACAACATCAAAAAAGATGTTTTTATTCATTCTCACTGTGTGTTGTCAATCCCCAAGAAAACATACTGACCACAAGGGAGGTATTAGCCCAAAGCTTTAGCTAAATGGTACCGCTGGCTAATTTAGTGAGACGTGTGGATTGTCTAGGATTACGGCTGACCTCCAGTTTCTGCTGTGGAGTCTCTGTAGTTCTTTTTTGATTCTCATTTAGTTGGTTTGTTGGGACTAATGTGGTCCGTGGAAACTGGCGACACTCTGTGCTGTAATAAGACACTGTTTGTATATCGCGCTGGAAAATATAAGTTATTTGGGGCTGCTTGGGTGTCTCCTGTGAGTGTATCTCTGTAGAAAGCACGCGCTGGAGCGCGACTGGGAGTGGGAGACGATGGATTCACCAGGGTACCCTCCTGTTTGAGTGGGCTGAGATCACATGCAGAAAGATATCGGTCACTGGAGAGTCTATGGTCTATTAGTGGCATTTCTCATGGACAGTATGTAATGTATTTTTATTTTATTGACATTAATACCTGGGAAGTAGAAGTTTAATGGGGGTACTCGCGCAGCCGAAGTCAGTCATGGCACGGGGGTACTCGCATCATGGGTAACCTGAAAATCCCTGTTGATGTCCTTGATGCTGAAGAATTATGCATTTTGGAGCTACATATGCTGCTTTTCATAAGTCTGTTTGCTTAAACAAGGCAATAGGAGCTATATTCTGCATGTGCTACTACGGCCTGGCTTTTTAATTGGAGAGTGTGGCTGGTAGACGGTCCTTCCTGCAGTCCAGACCTGACCCCATTTCAAAATGTATGGTGCATATGAATTGAAAAATACAAAAATGATAATCCTGGACGTATGAGCTGCTGAAGACACAGAATCAAGGGAAAAGAGGAGAAAAAAAATTCAAAACTAGATTAATTGGTGCCTCAGTTTCCCCATGGTGAGGTAATGTAACCCAGGAGGAGAGGCACCTCTGTCCCACCTTTTTAGAGCAGAAAAGGAAAAACACTAAATATCTTGATTTTGCACTATTATCAATTTTCTAACGGGCAAGGGTGATGTACATATCACTGTTTGTATTTGCGTTTTCCAATTGTTTTTTTTTTGTTGTTGTTGTTTTTGGAAATAAGGTTGCACTTGGATGCAAAATAGTACAATTTTCTGAAAATGTAGCTCCAGCTGGGTCCAATGAGGGCACAAACAGGAGTGGAGGTCCCAGCAGTGCGCTGGTGATAAAGGACCTGCGGAGTTTTTGATGTGAGACACAGACACCTCACAGGTCCTCAGCAAGCAGCTTCACTGAAGGGCACCAGTGAAACATCAGCATCTGCAGCGCTGCACAGATGACTCTGGTGTGCTGACCTTACAACAGTCATGTCTTTGAACTGTTTTTACCCCCCAACCCCCACTGTATCTTTTTGTTTTGTTTGCCAGTTTCAGATGTAATTATTTTTCTTTTGAAATTTATGTCATAGTTCTGGGTGTTTGTGTAATTGAGGACTTTTCTTTGTGGCTCTTTTCCCGGGACAATATCGAATTCCTTTTCCATCGGATTCTTTACCCAGCTGGCTGATTGAACTTGGGCTGCGCCTTCCCACCCTATATAAGCCGGAAGTCCGCCACGCCTCCTTCACTAGAGTGTTGTTTGTAGTTATGCACGATAGCTGAAGATATCTGTAGTCAGGATTTATTTGACTTTATATCTTCTCGTTAATATTGGAGTTTCTATTTCTCTAGAGTTATTCCCTTTTCTTCTTTTCCTCTCTATTCTTTGTATCACCCTGTATGAGGTTCTTTGTTTATCTCAGGATAACATAACATAACATAACTTAACATAAATGGCGAGAACAGGCCATTCAGCCCAACTACGCTCGCCAGGTTCTTTATTCTATTGTTGTCCCCCGCCATGCGGAACGCGCGAAGCGGCGGGACATAGTATTCACGACCGTCCGTCTGTCCGTACCGAATCCTTGTCAGCGAGATATCTCTAGAACGAATTGACGGATTTTATTCAAATTTCATGTCAACATATATTAGGGTGATACCCCGGTGCCAGTCGATTTTGGTGACCTTCGCGTCACTCTCAAGGTCACACCGAGAGAGTGCTCATTTTGACACAATTTCACATTTTGTGGCGGGAGACAAAGACACGTTAGTGGCAAATACTTGTGAATATATCCTTTCAGATACTGAATGACTCAATAGTATCTAGCTTTAAGTCAAGCCTGCTCTTGAAAACCCCCAAGGTCTCTGCCTCAACAATATGGTCAGGCAAGCTGTTCTACATCGAAATAACTCTTTAAGTAAAGAAATATTTTCGAATATCAGTGCTAAATTTACCTTTGGTCAACTTCCATTTGTGACCCCCAGTTCTACAAACAACACTTGGTTGAAGGAATCCTACATAATTCACTGTGCTGATCCCTTTAACATATTTAAAGACCTCAATCAGATCACCCCTTAGTCTCATTTTCCTAAGATAAAAAGATTAAGGATCTTCAGCTTTTTCTCATAGTTTTCATCTTTTATGCCCAGAATTAGCTTAGTGGCTCTTCCCTGAACTTTCTTTAGAGCCTCTATGTCCTTCTTAAAGTATGGTCCCCAGAGATATTTCTCCTTTCATTTCTCTCGCATAGCTTCCGTGTTGTTGGATGGTTGGATGTCCTTTTGGAAGCGTGAGAACCGTTCTTGTCGTGTGGTCTGTATCATTCTCTGCGTTTGTGTAAAGTTCGTGCTGCTCTGTTTCCCTCTTGCCGCTGCACTTTGCCTCTAAATTCAATCGGCCATTACACTTTACCTGTAGGACCCACATCCTGGACTCAGTTGTGAAGTGATTGGCTGATCTGTCTGCTGCTTCCTCCTCTGTCTTTTTCTGATTTGCTGGATGACTCATTCTAACAGTGGATATGAAATGCCTGGCTATACACAGACTTGCTAAGTCTGGCTGGGGCAGCGAGATAAGGATCGGGCGATAGGTGCCAAGCTATAGGAGGGCTGTGATGTTGTGTTACATCTGGCCCTGGAAATAAGCCAGGTGGTCTCAGAGAGTTCAGAAGCTCTTTGATTAATGTGTGCTCCCATGGCAGTGCTCAGTGTGGTGTGTTGTGAGAGCATGTGGAGAAGTATGGAGGTGATGGAGTGCCCAGTTTGAGTGGCCTTAGAGACGTGGAGATGTATGAAGATTCAGTGCCCAGTGTGAGTGTTCTGAGAGACATGGAGAATTATGGAGGCGATGCAGTGCCCAGTGCGAGTGTTCTGAGAGACGTGGAGAAGTATGGAGGTGATGCAGTGCCCAGTGTGGGTGTTCTGAGAGACATGGAGAAGTATGGAGACAATGCAGTGCCCAGTGTGGAGTGTTCTGAGGGACATGGAGAAATATGGAGGCGATGCAGTGCCCAGTGTGAGCGTTCTGAGACAAGAAGTATGGAAGCGATGCAGTGCCCAGTGTGAGTGTTTTGAGAGACGTGGAGAAGTATGGAGGCGATGCAGTGCCCAGTGTGAGTGTTCTGAGCGATGTGAAGTATGGAGGCGATGCAGTGCCCAGTAGGAGTGTTTTGAGAGACGTGGAGAGGTATGGAGGCGATGGAGTGCCCAATGTGAGTGTTCTAAGAAACATGAAGAAGTATGGAGGCGATGCAGTGCCCATTGGGAGTGTTCTGAGAGATGTGAAGTATGGAGGCGATGCAGTTCCCAGTGTGAGTGTTCTGAGAGATGTGAAGTATGGAAGCTATGCAGTGCCCAGTGTGAGTGTTCTGAGAGGCGTGGAGAAGTATGGAGGCGATAAACAAAATGAACAAAATATCATCATTGTTTTTCTAATTCTGTTTTATTCTGAACAGTATAGTCAAATGTATGACTATAAATACTATTTGTCACCAGAGCAAATTTTTATAAAGACACTGGATTGATTGTTCAAATTGTTGCAATAACATTTTATACACTTTAATTTATTTATCTAATGGAATTCAGGCCATTTTATGGCCTGTTTGAATGGTTGACATTTAGGCTTTTAAGCTTCTGAATAAATTTTTGCTAATTGTGTTTGAAACCAGGTGAGTTTAAGAGGTATGAGTATGCTTAACTATATACAGCTACATTGCAGAAAAAAAAATAAACCTGATGATCTAATTAAAATATGGCTTCAATTTGTGTGTTTGGAATTTACATCACACTACAGAGTAATCATTTGCTGTATTATTATTTAGCAAGACTATCAAAATCAAAATTGTTGGCACTCCTGATTTACTTGTGTGTGTGCGTGCGTGTGTGTGCGTGCGTGCGTGTGTGTATGTGTGTGTGCAAACAGACCTGCTTCATGACATCTGTGAATGTTTTTCAGTAACTTTAGACAACTGCTCATGTATTTAAACTTCACTGTGTATAAACAGCGATGAGATGAGAGATCCATACACTTTATCACTACCTGTCTCACGAGAGAGTATTTCTTATTCTGTCACATTAAAAGATGACAGATGATCTGTGCAGTTGTAGCCGCTTTTTGTGCAGTGTTTGGCGCTCGGGACGATGAACTGAATTGTGGAATAATGTGTGTCCAGAATAGCTGTTTTCCCTCTGCTGCCTGCGGTCAATAAGCCCTTGTATTCGCGGAGAGGAAGATTAAGGAGGGTTATGCTCTCGAGCTGCTCGGGGAACGTCACTGGGAATGCCCTGCTTATGTTATGTGCACGTCATGACTGAAGCTGTGGAGTGGAAGCTTTTCGTCTGATTACTCAGCAAAAATTCGAAAAATTTGAGTTTGAGTGAAACTGCATGATGGCAAACTTGTAAATGAACTGCTGAACTAAGGAGTGTCCAAATCAATTTAATTAATTAAATCTAATTTAATTAATTTTGTGAAGCTAGTCGGCTGCACAGCTGTGGTGTAACTGTTGGTGCGATATTCAGTGATGGACAATCGACATTCAGCAGATTAATCTCTCCCAAATTTGGTTGTAACCAGCGGGAGTCACTAATTAGAGCTGCCCTTCATCCAGGAGGTTGAACCAATTAGCAAATTCAGTCGGTTCAGGGTTGGAAGTAAAACATGGCAGGATTTCCACTCTCTGGTCAGAGGAATATGCACCTGTGGTGATGAGGGTTTAGCTTTATTTTTGCTCATCAGATTCCACTTTAAAGGATAGTGCTGGTAATTTTCTTTTTTTCACTCTTATCAACATATGTGCAGTGAAAAATACCGCCCATGGTAACTTAAATGGCCATTGTAGTTCTTCCCAGAGTTCCTTCAAAACTGTGAAAACTGTTGATTTGGCTTTAGACCATTTTCTGGAAGTTTGGCGCTGTGCATTTAGTAAGGATTTGGCATGATAGTGATTAAGCAAGCAAACAGAAACTGGAATTCAGTTAGTATTTCAGTATTTTTACATGTTGCACAGTGCATTTGATAGGAATGATGCGCATGAAATATGAACAAATAAACTGGAGGCGCTCTGAGAGCACAAACCTCCGCCAAGGCAGTGCGGTCAAAATCTTGCTGAGTGAACATGGCTCTAAAGAAATTTAAGGTATCACGTGTCATAATATTTCAAAATGGTTGCTGTAGTGGCCATATTGTTCGGCAGATCACAGTCAAAATCTAAATGGTCCATCCCTGATGTAATAGCAATCCACCCACAAAATTTCAGAGATATCCGTTCATTACTTCTTGAGTTATCTTCTAAACAAACAGACCGGCAGACAAACCAATGCCGGCAAAAACATAACCTCCTTGGCAGAGGTAAAAATGTACCTGGATCCAGTTAACACTATAGTACGTTTTCATACAATGGATTCAGTTTTCTCCATAAAAAAAGAAACTTCGCCCCAGTTTTACAGCAGTTTTTTTACAGCTGATACTGAGCTGATGTGGGTGAACAGAGAGACTGGTGTTTTCATTTTGTGATCCAAAGTACAGGGAAAAATCAGCTAAATGTGAGTGAATCCAGTTCTCGATGGCAGTTGATGGGAAAGAGAGAAAACTCATCTGACCCTGAGGGTCCAGCACACCGACAGGCCTGCATCAGAGCTGACGAGCGGATCACAGAGGTCCTGCACACCGACAGGCCTGCATCAGAGCTGACGAGCGGATCACAGAGGTCCTGACCTGTACACCGACAGGCCTGCATCAGAGCTGACGAGCGGATCACAGAGGTCCTGCACACCGACAGGCCTGCATCAGAGCTGACGAGCGGATCACAGAGGTCGTACAAATTTACCTCTGCAGGCCAGGGCCAGTTAATCTGTAGCATTTGATGGAGCCCTCGGCTGCGTGGTTAAAGGGGCAGTAGAGCTTGCATGTAGTCAGGCAGTCACAGAGGGCGCCCCGGCTGCAGAAAGAGGCCCCATCACCTGGTCATGCACCAACAGGTCTTCAAACAGCTGTTTCATACAGATAATGAAAAGCAGTTATTTTTGTTTGTGTTTTTCATTGAACATGTCTAAGCTTATCTCTCATTTTGGATGGTGGTTCATAGATATTGGCAGAATAATGAATCATTACATCTCTGTCCTCTGGCCTTGGGATCTGATGCTAATTTCCTTCATCACAAGTATTGTAGCTTTGAACTATTGACATTTACAGGCTTAATTGTTTAAATATTAGAGACCTACCTGTATGTAATTTGGGGTGTGACTGGATGTTACTTTATCAATGCGTGTGTTCTGTTCAAAAGTGGTGCAATAAAACCTTGATAATTGTGTAACATAATAAAGTAAGTTATGTTTATTATGAGGGTCATCGTTCTCCTTCAGCAGGGATAGAGGAAGTACTGCTCATGCAATTTCTGTGGTGAAGATGTGTGGTACTGGTACTTTGTGCTGTCATGAGAGCTGTTGCGCGCACGTATGTATGTGTCCCCATAAGACATGGTATTCCAGATTTCTTGAGCTATTAAGCTATTTTAGGGTTAGGGGTTAAGGTTAGGAAAACAAGTTTCCCCCGATGAGGGCCCCTTGGGAAAGAGAAGTTTGCACAGGGCCTTCAGTGCACTGGAGCCTTTATGTAAGAATTTGGTCCCTCTTATGGTGAAGTTTTATGTGCGTTTGAGTCCTCTTGGGAACAAAGTGTTTTGCTTTGTGATCCAGTGTTTCTCTGTCCTACGTCTGTCCTCCGGTGTCCAGTTATTGTTTGTCTGAAGCCTGGATATTTCTAGTGCCTCAAGTCCATGGTGAAGGAAGTGAGCCCCGAGGTGTGTGTCTTTATAAATAAACAAAGCAGTTAAAGTGCATTAACAAAGTCACAAAGTCAATAGTCTTGTAACTTTATTGATTGACACACAGATATAATAAAATGCATGTATTATGCTTTCATGGAAGTGAGATCAAAAATTGCAGTTTGAATGGGCTACTGGGTTTCAATGGCGCATTTTTTGCGCTTAACAGTCTGAGTGTAACGCTTGCTTGTACACTGGGTATTTTAGCCTTACTGTAAGAGCTGAGTTGGAAATAACAAGATCAAATTAAAAACACACAATCTTACCAAAATTGAACACAGCCAAAATTATCAAAAAAAAAGAGAAATGAGAAGTGCGTAAAGTGCATGTTAAATGCGCTAAAAGGGTTGAATGAAAATTAATGGAAAAACGCAAAATGTATTTGTTATCTGTTTTGACTTTGACAATTCCCGAAATGCTTTGCGGTTCTGGTTATGTTTAGGGAGAGGAGAACCGTATTATGTACAGAAGCGCATTGCATTCACAGGATAAAGAAATATACACCTTATCTCATAATTACGAGATCTACTTACGCGCAGATGGTGAAGTAGGCCGGTTTCTTTGGATAAAGTATCCTGATATTTTTGACTGCTTTTTCCCATCCATTTCTGTGCATTTGCGAAAACCACATGCAATCGTCAAACTTAGCAGAAAGCCACGCGCAAACACATCGGTAGCCTTGATAAAAAACGAGTTGTATATAGCCCACCTTAATGAAACAGAGTATGTGGGCAAGCAGTTGATTTTTTTTGAGTTTGAGTTTGCCCCAGCTGATGTCTCAGTGTTGCCCCCAGTGTATTCAGAGGGGCAGTGGGGGCGTCACCTAGAGGTGAGGGGCAAACGGTACTGTAAGCGATTCAGGAAGTGGGGCCTTCGACTCCCGTTTCTCATTTGTGCTCCACAGTGAACTTTCCACATCTCATACATCATGCACAAAATATGAAGAAAATCGGTGTACTCCTCAGGATGTCAGTGTATTACAGAAACAAACTGATGATTTCAGTGTATTACTGCAACAAACTGACAATTTCAGAGTGTTACAGTAACAAACCGACACTGTCAGTGTATTACAGTAACAAACCGACAATGTCAGTGTATTACAGTAAAAAACCGACAATGTTGGTGTATTACAGGTGTATTACAGTAACAAACCGACAATGTCAGTGTATTACAGTAACATACTGATGATGTCAGTGTATTACAGTAACGCACTGGCGATGTCAGTGTATTACAGTAACAAACCGACAACGTGAGTGTATTACAGTAACAAACCAGCGATATCGGTGTATCACAGCGACAAACCAACGATGTCAGTGTAGTACAGTAACAAGCCGACGATGTCAGTGTATTACAGGAACAAACTGACAATGTCAGTGTATTACAGTAAAAAACCGACGATGTTGGTGTATTACAGTAACAAACTGACGATGTTGGTGTATTACAGTAACAAACCGACAATGTCAGTGTATTACAGTAACAAACTGACAATGTCAGTGTATTACAGGAACAAACTGACAATGTCAGTGTATTACAGTAACAAACCGACAACGTGAGTGTATTACAGTAACAAACCAGCGATATCGGTGTATCACAGTAACAAGCCGACGATGTCAGTGTATTACAGGAACAAACTGACCATGTCAGTGTATTACAGTAACAAACCGACAATGCCAGTGCCTTACAGTATCAAACCTATAATGTGAATGTATCACAGTAACAGACGGTGAGGAGCAATCTTGTCAGGAGGCACAGACCCACCTGCTCTACAGTGAGGACAGGTTGGTCCCTGGGGCATATTTCTTCTGAGGAACTCCAGCTGGGGCCACTAACTGCTGTATTCCTTATAATGTTAGTGCTCAACCGGTCTGTTAGGTTTTTAGGAATTAATTACCTAAATATTGCTCCAATGCTGCTTTGTAAATTCAGTGTTAATAGACATGAGACTGTTAAATCGTGCTCCTGAGCCCTGGTCGCTGGGAGAGGTGGGACTGTTTCTCTGCAGGAATTTAATGTCTGGAATACAGACAGTGACCCTTATAGGCTCTGTTGATAAAGCTGTGCCGTATGGAGTCAGCTGCGGAGCTAGTGTTTGAGGAGGTGAAAGATGGGGCGGATTTTGATGTCACTGGCCACAGAGTTTGCCCTCTTGGGCCCAGTTATGTCCCAGCAGTGCTGCACCTGACCAAAACAAGAGGATGCCACACATTAGAGGCGCGGATACTGTTTCAGCTTCTCCTATTCTGGTGCAATTACTTGGTTCACTGGCTGTGATCATAGTTCTCCTTCAATACCGGTGTGTGAAGTTTGGGTTTGCTGGCACCTTCATAATTTACCGCCAGGGCATAATGGAGCAGTCTTGTGGAGAAAGCAGATGATAAATGGGGCTCGTAGATTTATTAAATTTCTATCAAATACGCAGCGGAGATTTCAGCTACAGTCTGAAACAGGCTCCAATAATTTTTAAAAAAATCAAAATTCATGAGTCTTGAGTTCGTTGTTGAGCAGGCGTCTAGAAGGTTTGAATCAAAGATAGATCAAGGAAAATGAAAGCCTTATTTGAAGTAATTTTTCAATGACACCTTTTAATTGGATGTTAAATCCAATCCTTATCTGACTTCCTGCAGATAGCGTTCCATATACTGTCGGATTGGTGGTGTCACTTCAGTTCAAACCAATATCCGGAGTAATGACTGACTTCACACATCATGTTCATGTGGGAAAATGGTCTGCTTTAGTCAACGACTCACACTAATTAAATATGTAAATCAGGCTGCAGCGAGTATATATGTAAAGCTGTTTTTAATACAGAGAGATAAACGCAGACGGAGTGCTGCATGAGAATAGCTCTATTTTTCTGGTTGCTTTCTTTGTAATTTTTTCTCTTAAGATAGTAGAACTAGCTTGTAGGTGAATACACACTTATTGTTGGAGTGGGCGAGAGATTTCTGAAGGCTGTTTCCCCATTGGATTATTCGAGTGGGTGGGGTATTCTGAAGGCTGTTTCCTGATTGGATTATCGGAGTGGGAGGGGTATTCTGCTGGCTGTTTCCCGATTGGATTATTGGAGTGGGCGGGGTATTCTGCTGGCTGTTTCCTGATTGGATTATTGGAGTGGGCGGGGTATTCTGAGGGCTGTTCGCCCATTGGGTGAGCTCTTGGTCAGAGCACAAACACTCACTCCCTGAGGCTGAGTCGCTGAAGACCCAGGGCCGCAGTGTGTTCTCCCCCCGCAGTGGGCAGGGTGCTGGGAACACAATTACAGCAGTTTCTAACAGTGTGCGTCTGGGGGGGGCGATCGCTGCCTCGCTCGTTCGCGATACGCTGAAGCACCACGCAGGGCAGCCAGTCGATGTCCTGGGTGTTGGGAAATTAGATTTGCTGCAGTCATTATATTTAACTGCAGCAGCAGGTGTTACTGTACGCTGTGCGCTAAGCGATGGCACAGTTTACTCATTTCAGGTCTGATTTTCCATTCCGGTCCCCGTTGTACAGTATCAGATGATTTTTCCAGGCTGTGGCCTGTATACAGAAAGCACCCCAAAGTGCTGATCTCAGGTCAGTCTTGCCTTTTCAGCTCATGCCGAGTAAGGTTAGGATGAGGATGGGGAAAAGTGATGTAAGATGTCACTGACATGACCTTTATGACTGCAGGCCGGGTCTCATTGGCTAAGCACAGCAGTGTTTCATCATCGTTAAAGTGAAGCAGTTAATTAGCAGCTCTGTTTAACAGTGCAGCTGAACCATGATGCAGTCTCCTATGAAGTGTTCTGTATTTCCCTCTTCAATGCCCATCGACATATTCCCTCGTAAAAATACATACTCCAGGAGATCAGCTCATAAGGATTGCTTTCTTTATAAGGCTTTCTGTTGGGCTCCTTTATAATGAACATTGTTGGAGTCTCTCATACAGGGCTGGACACTCACAAATTTCCCAGGAACAGTTGGGTTTCTAGGTTAAAATAATTTGGTCATCGTAATGCATTCCAGTACAATACGCTCCTTTATTGTTTTTCTCGTCAGTATTTACACACGTCAGTATTTAGGCGCAAGTGTGACTGAAAGGGAGCATTACTAAGCCCTGTCCTGTGCCTTCTGGGTTCTGTTTCAGGAATATTTTGAGAGGTACTCAGTGAGAACCATACTAGAAGAGGCAGTGAATTCAGGGGTCACTGATGGATCAGGTTGAGTTTATTTTCCGGAATATTTTGAGAGGTACTTGGTGAGAATCATCCGTGTTGAGGCATAGGGTTCAGGGATCAGTGATGGATCAGGTTGAGTTTGGCGCTCGGCCCCGTGACTCATCAGTCATCTGACCTTGCCGCCCGGGTTACTCAGCTCCGACACATTTGAGTTTTCCTGCGGTATCTCCCTATGGGCTCCTGGGCATTAAAGATTCAGGGGCTCAGGACAGACTGGCGAACCCTGCACTGACGCACAACTCTTAATGAGTCTCTGAGACTCTCCGCTCTCGCTGATCGGGGCGATAAGGTCTCTGCTAATCAGCCAGGTCCAGCCCACGTGGCGTTATTTGAACTCGGCGGACTCACCTGATGAATAAACTGTGCTTGGAAAACAGTTACTGAAAACCAGGTCACATGTCAGCCCCTCTGGCTAATCCACTCGGAGTTTCTACCCAGTAAAATATCGTTTATAAGCGCAGTATGTACAAGTATGCCCTCTGGAAGAACTGATTGAACGCTGAATATTTTCTGAGTGCAGCCCTTTTGTTTGAAATTATTTTTGCTTGTTTCTGATGAGGATTAAATGAAAATGAATACATTTGCAGGGGCAGCATGGTCAGTAAAATGATCTTTTCCATTGTGTACTCGGCAGACGCAAACCGTGCAGAGGTCTGACAGGGCTGGACAGAAGTGCAGTAGATAATGGTGGGAAGTTGTGTTTGGAGAAGCCCGGTGAGACTGTCTTCATTAACTGTGGGGCAACTCATTCATGTCTCTCTGTGGCCACACACAGCTCTGTTGTGAGATAACTCTTAATTAAACATTTATTCCTCTTTAATCCTCCGCATTACTGCTTTTCGAATGTGTCAGTCCTGGCCTGAGTCTCGGGCCTGAGAGCACAGAGTAACAGGAGATTGAAAAGCTTGTGAATTCAACCTCACGGCTCGCAGAAGAGCTCGGAAAAAACTAGCAGGACCTGGACATCCATCCTTATGTAACAGTCAGCTGCCTTCAAGTAACCTTTTCAGAAGGGGGAGGGAGGTGTCAGTAAGGAAAAGTGTTCCAGATGAAAGTACTCATTTGAACTGGAGGCACTCTGAGAGTGCAAACCTCCGCCAAGGCAGTACAGTGAAATTCTTGCTGGGTGAACACGGCTCCTCAGAAACTTAAGGTACCTGCAACATAGGATTTCAAAATGACTCCCTTGATGGCCATATAGTTTGATGCAACGTGTTCCAAACTGATTGGTTTCATCCCTGATGCAAGATCAGTCAACCACAAGATTTGAGGGATATCAGTGGGAGCGAAGTTCAGTTATTTCGTGTCATAGGATTTCAAGATGGCGGCCGTATTGTTTGATTGATCACAGTAACATTCATTATTTTTTGAAATATCTCGTACACAAAGACAGACAAACAAACCAACGATAGAAAAAAACATAACCTTCTAGGCTGAGGTAATAAATGAGAGCTCAGTCGTGTGCAGCAGAGTCTGTTTCCCGCGGGGAAGACCTTTCTATTGCTCTCCTGGTCTACTGGATGAATATTAAATGTGGCTCACAAGCCACGGCTAATATGGCTTTTGACAAACAGTGATTCAGTTTGCAGAGCTCCTGTCTTACTTTGTACATTGCCTGCTGTCGTCCTGCTCAGAGCACACACTGTTTATATGTTATATCTCATATGCCCTCTAGATATGCAACATGTTTATATTTTAACTGAAGCTTACAGTCTTGGAATATTTAGAGTCACACTGTCAAAAACAGCGAGACACTCAAAATTCTGTCAAAAAAAAGTCTTCTTTTCTGTAATTACTCTACAAAACCTGATTTCCCCTTGTGGCTACATTTTGTTTTTGTCCTCTGAAGACACTTTTGATTGCTATCAGTCTGAGCTGAAGCAGAGTAGCTTAGGGAACAAATGATGGCTTTGTTATCTTAAAAGCTTTGCAGGAATTAGTCTGAAGTGCCTAAAAGTACCTTTCAGATAAGTCATTTGTTTTTCCCTTAAGGAAACAATACACTTCAGATCAAACAGTGTTTCACTGCCTCTGATAAAGCATTTATCACGCTTGGTTAATATGACAGCATGAGGAAATATTTTTGTGAATGATACTCCATTACATGAATTATACTTCGTTATCTGAATTATACTCCATTATGTAAATAATACTCAGTTATGTGAATGATACTCCATTACGTGAATTATGCTCCGTTATGTGAAATATACTCCTGGAGTATATTTCGCATAACAGAGCATCTTTCACATAATGGAGTCACTCCATTATGTGAATTATACTCCGTTATGTGGATGATACTCTGTTATGTGAGTTACACTCCATTATGTGAATGATACTCGGCAAATTAATACTGATGTTATTCCATTATAAGAACTGTTATAAATATTTTTCATTGGAGACAGTAAGGAAGACCAGAGAAATCTGGTAGCCTCATCAGGATTCATGGAATTAATATAGCCCTCCTCATATTATGTGTCTGCTACTAGAAATTGCTGCATTAATGTCCAAAGCAGTACTATCAGTTTGCAATAACGTTCAGCAAATAAGCCCAGATAAAGGGGGAAACATATGATCAAACGAATGCTTTTGCAAATAAGCATCCGAACTGTAGTTAGCAATAATGTGCAATAATGTATGTAAGTGTGTATTATCACTGCTAACAGTTTGACACAGGTCATACCTAGTGTGATTGACCCAACCACAATGACTGTACGTTGTTTCCAGCACCTCAACAATCAAATATTACAAAAACAAACATTCAAGGTACACCTGTGATAGTAGTGCATCCAAGCTGAACTGAAGTTGTTTCGCCTGTAGGCGGCGTAGAGTGTCCTGGTGGCCTGATCCGCAGGTGTTTTGATAGTGGGGAGAAACGGTAGTGTGGAGAGAGATCGTGTTAAATCTGTAGAGGGAGGTCCTCTGCAGGATTCAAACACACAACCCTCTCACTATGGGGGAGCAGTGCTACATACTGCACCCCTTAGACCCTAAATTGTGTTTCATAACATATTGCCAATGTCTATGTCAAAACAAAACACAGTCAAGTAATTTAAATTATTTAAAAGAGTATCCTTTTAGTTTTTCATTAATCCTAAAGGCCCAGTCACACAGCCGATCACGCACGAATCACTCACAAATCACGCACAGATTGGGTTTGTGCGTGCTTGTGCGTTGAGAAATTGACCAATTTTTCGGGGTGTCGGGGGTTGTAATCTCGGACGAATCACGCATGAATCGCGCGTGAACCACGCATGTATCACTTACAATCGCTGACATATCGCGCACGTCGACGCATAATAGCAAACACGGTGCAGTATTCCACGAACATTCGACGCACGCCCGACGCATGAATCACCGGCGGAGCACGCACGAAAAACGCACCTTCGGCGTCACTATCGCTTCGGTTCAGCGCATATAAAAAGCGGTGAACGACGGGAGTTCCTCAGTACCTTTCGCCAATCAAGAACACTTCAAGAGATGCTACCCAGGAAAGCTCGCTTGCCCTCAAAGACAAGGGTGCAGAAGAAGAAAGCTGCTGAAGAAGAAGTCCATGTAGATCCACCAGAAGCTGCTGCTGCTGAAAAACCTGCTGCTGGTGCTGCTGCTAGGAGGTCCCGTAGGTCTGGAATGGCAAAAGTGCCCGAAATGGCTGCTTTTATATGCCAAAATACATACGTGAGTTGTCAGTGGTTCGTCAGTGGAACATCAGTGAATCATCAGTTTTCTGTCAGTCAGTCGTGCGTCGGAAATGCGTCACTCGTCAGTGGATGTGCGTCGTTATGCGTTTTCCGTCAGTGATATGTCAGTTATTCGTCAGTTTTATTATTGATTGTCAGTGGATGTCAGTGGAATGAACGTGATACGTGCGCGTTTCATGCGTGATATGAACGTGGGGCATCAGTGGACGGACGTGGACGTGCGCGGATTCAAACCAGTTCTGACGCATAAGCACTGACGGCCGACGAGTGTCCCGCGCCTTCGACGCACATCCACTTACAATCACTGACAGTCCACGTTCGTTCCACCTACGAATTACGCATACGACGTACGCTCCGCGCAGAAACGAAAATCTGTGCGTAATTCATGCGTAATTCATGCGTTTTCGCTGTGTGACTGGGCCTTAATGTCACCAGGAAGCATTGATAAACACTACAAATGATTGACTGACAGCTGAACCATCATGAGCCTGACCGCCTCTGGCAATCCAAAGGTCAGAGAGGCAAGGTGCCCTTATGAGGAAGTGTACTAAGGGTGAACTATGGGTGCATCTGAATGACCTTAAACTTGAGGCCTTGTACCTTTGGTCGTTACTTATTTCCATCTGCCAAACTGACATTTAGGGTTTGGGACATGGTTACATTTAGGGTTATGTATAGGGCTAGGTTTAGTGTTAGGGGTTAGAGTTAAGTTTAGCGCTAAGGAAACCGGTGACACCTGGCTTAAACCAAAGCTATTTAATGGAGATGAAATGAGGTCGTGTCAGTTTGACAGATGGAAAGAAGTGATGACCTTTACCTATACTCCTCACTTTCATTTGACCTTGTGAGAAAACATTGCAGGGGTCAAGGGTGAGTTACAGGAAGATATTAAGGGCACCTTAGGACATTTTTGAGAATAATCGGGTGTCGATTCCATCAATACGACGTGAGCTTGATGCCACTTGATGATGATGTGACTATTGTAACAGTAAAGCTGCAGTGAATAACGTATCCAGTGACTTTCGCTGCGAACGACTGTGGTCCATCTGCAGTCATAACCTTTCTTACACGGTTCGTCCTGTGTTTCCCTGCAACGAAAGAGCCGATTTCCCCCTTCATTAAATCGCCAGTTTTTATGTTCCTGGTTTCGGCAGCTAACCACAACATTTCCTGGTCATATCCATTCTGTAGGACATTTCCTCACTCCTTAGAGAATCTTGATGCATGCAAATCGTCTCACCGCATTCACACTGGAGGGAATGAGGCCAGTTTAGATGCCCACGAAAACCTTCTGCCAACAGTTATGAATTAAATATCTAGAGGCTGTGCAGCTGGCAGAAACACTGTTAAACTAGAGTCCGGTCGCTCGAGACCGCATAGGTATGGCCCCTGAAAGCCCGCTTCTCCAGCCTGTACTGCGTACACAAGCAAATCTCTATGTTTCAGCACAAATTCGCACATTATTCCGGCAATACTGTTTCCATGGCAATCAAAATTGACAGGTGTCATAACTTAAGTACAACACATGTCCATACCAAATATGAAGGGTAATCGGTCAAAAATTACAGCCTGTAGAGTGTCCACAAGGAAGTGTCCATGGAAGCGGACGCAGCGGCGGAGACGACGAGCACAAATCCACAGTAGCCCCTACTTGGTCGAGGGGCCACAATTAGTTGGGTTTTAGTATTGAATTAATTCACCTGCTTTACAATCTGCTAAAACATGGTAATGGGGAAGATATTAATCCCGTCAATATTCAGTCCATCAGAACTGACTTTCCTCATGAGGACAGTCTGCACATTTAAGCTAGTATTGTGTACTTAGGCTTCTTAAATATAATTTGTTCATGACAGAGTTCTCTAAGCTCCTGATGTCAAAAATGAAACACACACTGTACAGAACATCTCAAAAAATCATATAAAATCATCACAATTCCAGAACATTCCACAGTTCCCTTCCTGAAGCTCACCTTCCAATAATTCTCCCAGGAAATGGCAGCTAACAGATGGGACTTGGATTGAAGATGCACACTGCGCATAAATTTTATATTTAATTAGACTGCTCTGTGCCATGAATCCAAGCTCTCTCCTACTGACTGAAACGCTTAGATTAACGTCATCCTGAATCGAGTTATGAGCAAAAATGCAAATGAAGAGCTGATAATGAGAAAAGCAGGGGGAGTTTAGCCCGACGTTTCTGGCGTAATTGGGATTCATGTGAAACAGCCTGCCTCAGCTAATTGGCCTTCGCAGGCCGTGCTGTGGGAGGTCAGGGCGCGAAACCGCTTTCTCTGGCGCATGAAAGAGACGGAAGCTGTGCCGTGTAGATGAATGTTCGTTGGGAATGAGTGCATTTAAATGAACACTTTCTGAACCCTGCTAGGGTTCTCTTTACAGCTCCCTGCTGAAGAGCAAAGACCTGCTTCTATACAGCTTGTTGGCCACTGCAGCATAGGCTAAGCATGTGACACAGCTAACCGCCAGCGATAAGGTTTCAGTCCTTAGACCATGAGGGTCTAACAGCCATTTTATATGCCTGTATCTCTGCAGGCAAACAAAGGCTGTGTGTTAAGTTAATATCTGTCAATGTATATTTCAATTTAGATAACAGAATATATTTCGTTATATTATACTTATAGTTCTTTATAACATACCAGCTACAGAATTATCCCTGAATCTTCATCTTCATCCTCCTCTTCTTCATACTAGTAACAGCCAGCAGCAGCAGTAGTGGCAGTAGCAGTAGTGGCAGCAGCAGTAGCAGTGGCGGCAGCAGCAGTAGTGGCAGTAGCGGCAGCAGCAGTAGCAGTAGCGGCAGTAGTGAAGGCGGCAGCAGCAGAAAGGGTACGGGCAGCAGCAGTAACAGTAGCGGCAATAGCAGTAGCAGTAACGGCAGTAGCAGTAGCGGCAGCAGCAGTAGGGGTAGCGGCGGTAGCGGCGGTAGCAGTAGTGGTAGCGGCAGTAGCGACAGTAGCAGCAGCAGCAGCGGTGGTGGCAGTAGCGGTAGCGGCAGTAGCAGTAGTGTAGCGGGAGTAGCGGCAGTAGCAGCAGCTGTAGCGGCAGTAGCAGTAGCGGCAGCAGCAGTAGCAGTAGCGGCAGAAGTGGTAGCGGCAGTAGCGGTGGTGGCAGCAGCAGTAGTGGCAGTAGCAGTAGCGGCAGCTGCAGTAGCGGTAGCAGCAGTAGCGGTAGCGGCAGTAGCAGTAGCGGCAGCAACAGTAGCAGTAGCGGCAGTAGCAGTAGTGGTAGCAACAGTAGCCGTAGCGGCAGTAGCAGTAGTGGTAGCGGCAGCAGCAGTAGCGGTGGTGGCAGTAGCAGTAGCAGCAGTAGTAGTAGCGGCAGCAGCAGTAGCAGTGGCAGCAGCAGCAGTAGCGGCAGCAGTAGTAGCGGTGGCGGCAGTAGCAGTAGCGGTAGCGGCAGCAACAGTAGCAGTAGTGGCAGTAGCAGTAGCAGTAGCGGTAGCAGCAGTAGCGGCAGCAGCAGTAGCAGTAGCGGCAGCAGCAGTAGCAGCAGTGGCAGTAGTGGCAGTAGCAGTAGGGATAGCGGCAGCAGCAGTAGCAGCAGTAGCAGTAGCGGCAGTAGTAGCGGCAGTAGCGATAGCGGCCGTAGCAGTAGTGGTAGCAGCAGTAGCAGTAGCGGCAGCAGCAGTAGCAGCAGTGGCAGTAGCGGCAGCAGCAGTAGCAGTAGTGGCAGTAGCGATAGCGGCAGCTGCAGCAGCGGTAGCGGCAGCAGCATTAGCGGCAGTAGTAGCAGCAGTAGTGGCAGTAGCAGCAGCAGTAGCGGCAGCAGCAGTAGCAGTAGGGGCAGTAGTAGCAGCAGTAGCGGCAGTAGCAGCAGCAGTAGTGGCAGTAGGGGTAGCAGCAGCAGCAGTAGCAGTAGCAGTAGTGGCAGTAGCAGTAGCGGCAGTAGCAGTTGCTGTAGTAGCAGTATCGGCAGCAGCAGTAGCGGTAGCAGTAGCACCAGTGGCAGCAGTAGCAGTAGCTGCAGTAGCATTAACAGTAGCGGCAGCAGCAGTAGCAGAAGTGGCAGTAGCAATAGCAGCAGCAGCAGTACCGGCAGCAGCAGTAGCAGTAGCAGTAGCGATAGCGGCAGCAGCAGTAGCAGTAGCAGTAGCGATAGGGGCAGCAGTAGGAGCAGCAGTAGCAGTAGTAGCAGCAGTAGCGGCAGTAGCAGTAGCGGCAGTAGCGATAGCGGCAGTAGCAGTAGCAGCAGTAGTAGTAGCAGTAGCGGCAGCAGCAGTAGCAGTAGCGGTAGCCGCAGCAGCAGTAGTGGCAGCAGCAGTAGTGGTAGCGGCAGCTGCAGTAGCGGCAGTAGCAGTAGCGGCAGCAGCAGTAGCAGTAGCGGTAACGGCAGCAGTAGCAGCGGCAGTAGCAGCAGCAGTAGCGGTAGCAGCAGTAGCGGCAGCAGCAGTAGCGGAAGCGGCAGCAGCAGTAGCGGTAGTGGCAACAGCAGTAGCGGTAGTAGCAGCAGCAGTAGCGGCAGTAGCAGTAGCGGCAGCAGCAGTAGTGGAAGCGGCGGCGGCAGTAGCGGTAGCGCTATAGTAATAGCGCTTGTTATTATTGTAGTCGCAGTAGCAGTAGTTGTAAATTGCATTTTGTTTGTTATTTAATCTCAATTTAGACAGTTGAATGAAGATTACATAAAAAAGCATTGCAATCCAAACCTAACAAGCATCAGTTACGACATCAGTGTGAAAATGAAAACCAAATTAGTGGCGTATTACTTTGATCAAAACCCCACAGTAACAGATTGAAATGTGATGGAAAGAACTTTTTGGACATGTAAACAAAACGTAAAAATATAGTAAGAAAAGATCAGTTGAAATAATAATGGAACAGGCCAGTGTAGAATTCTCTCATCAGATCCCAGTTACACTCAGTATGATCACTGTTTTTACCATAAATTAAAGAATGTTTCCTGTGCACAGAATGAGGCTGAGTGACTGTGCCTGTAACATTTCTTTGCAGAATATGATTGGGCAGCAGGAACGCACCACTGATTTATTTGGGTTTAGCTGTCAGCTGGCATCACTGTGGTACAGTACATCGTCACTGCGTTACAGTGAACCATCGCTGTGGTACAGTACATCCTGATTGTGGTACAGTTCTCCATCGCTGTGGTTCAGTACATCCTGACTGTGGTACAGTTCTCCATCGCTGTGGTACAGTACATCCTGACTGTGGTACAGTTCTCCATCGCTGTGGTACAGTACATCCTGACTGTGGTACAGTGAACCATTGCTGTGGTACAGTATATCCTGACTGTGGTACAGTACATCCTGAGTGTGATACAGAACTTGTTCGCTGTAGTACAGTACATTTTGACTGAGGTACAGCACAGCCTTACTGTGATTCAGTACTCTCTCACTGTGATACAGTACAATCTCGCTGTGGTACTATAGTACAGTATACCTCTCTGTTACAGTAACTGCTTCTGTGGTACAGTCCACTCTCAGAGCAGTACAGTACACCATCACTGCAGTACAGTGGTACAGTGCACCCTTGCTCTGGTACAGGAAATCATCACTGTGGTAAAGGATACAGTACATTGTTACTATGGTACAATACACCCTTGCTGTAGTGCATTAGACCATCACTGTGGTCCAGTACACCTTCAGTGCAGTACATACACCCTTGCTGTGGCACAGTACACCCTCACTCTGGTACAGTACACTATTGCTGTGGTACAGTACACCCTTGCTATGGTGCAGTACATCCTTGCTGTGTTATGGTGCATTCTCACTGGGGTATAGGACAACATTGCTGTGGTAGAGTACACCAACACTGCAGTACAGTACTCCCTTGGTGTGGTACAGGACATCATCGCTGTGGTACAGTGGACTGACACTGTAAACCCTCAGTTCAGTAAACCCTCACTGTGGTGCAGTCCACCCTCGCTGTGGTACAGGACATGCCTGCTGTGGTGCAGTACACCCTTGCTGGGGTACAGGACATGCCTGCTGTGGTGCAGTACACCCTTGCTGGGGTACAGGACATGCCTGCTGTGGTGCAGTCCACCCTCGCTGTGGTACAGGACACCCTCGCTGTAGTACAGTGCACCGTTGCTGTGGTAGAGTACTTCTTTCCTGCCTCGGGCCTCCCATCAGCTTGATTACTCGCCTGTGTTTAATAACGTCTGCCGTGCGCCTCTCACCTGCAGCGAGGTGTGAATTGCTCTTGTCATCAGGAGCCTAAATCCCGCACAGCTCTGTCTCATTACCATGTGTCTCCTAAAAACATTGTATCTTGAGACACGGGGTAAAAAGCGGCGAAAGATCATTATGAAACACCTGTAACGACGGCATTTGTACCTCTTCTGGCGCTAAAACATGCTCACTGCAAGTGTAAATCAATCTCTAAAAGTACCTTGTCACGTGTGCGGATATAAAATCTCATTTATGTTGCTTTTTAACGATGTAACGTGGAAAAATATTGCAGCAGGGTGAGAAATTTTACATAATGGCAGAATTTGCCAATAGGGTGAGGGAATGCATTCTATCAAGCAAATGGAAAACAAAGACAAACAAGCATTATCTGCCTGAGAGGAACAAAATGAGATGAAGCCTTATTACCTCCGCAAAGGAGGTTATGCGATCGAGTCGGTTTATTTATTTGTCCGTCTGTTTGTTTCTTTGTTTGTTTGTCTGTGGACAGGATTTCTCGGAAACTACAGGACGGATTTCCATGAAATTTTCACCAGAGGTAGACCTTGGTCCATGGACGACTCCATTAAATTTTTAAGATGATCCGGATCATTTTTTTACAAACTAAGTGACATTTCTCCAAACCTAATGAACAGATTTTGATGAAATTTACTCTGAATGTAGATCTTGGGCAATTGTTTATGTAAGTATGAGGATCATGTGGCTCAAGATTTTGAATCTGGATCCAGATCCGGATCAATATTTTATGATTTTCAATTAGGCAATTCTCCATAACAACTGCAGCATTTCTACCAAATATTGACCAGAAATATTGACATGGTAATGAAAGATTCTTAAAAGATCAGTAATGACTTCCATTCTCATGGGTCCAGATCCAGATGAGGATCAACAATTTGGACTCCAGAGGTAATACCTCTTGATGAATGCTTACCAGATCTGGCACAACTTTGACTATTCAACCTCATTTGTGGAAATGACAAAAAATATTTCCATCCGATCATCCTGAAATTTTCCCCGAGAGAAAGATCTTGCATTTGTATCAACGTCATTCCTTGGCGGAGGTCAGAAATCTCGGCTTGCTCTTGTTCTCCGATGTAAACACTTGTTAAGATGCAAGACACATGTCTCTAATTATGGGCCATGAGCCCTTCTAATTGTGTCTCTGTTTCCCGAACTCTGAGCACTCATTCAATTATGAGAGTCGTGTTCACAGTTTGCTCGGAGTCGTACATATTGAGCCAATTAATTTTACAGGGCAGCGTGTCAGCTGGTCTGCTGCTGCAGGTTCTGAATGATTAGTGGGTCCTGGATTGACACAGAATTAAGACATCAGCTGATTACACATCTCCCGCACTCTGCTCACTGCCTGGGTGGCCATATTCAGACTTTTCTGCGAGATCTGCTTCTCCTGCAGTCATCTTTCCCCCAGCCTCTCCGAGACGCTGCGTCTCGCATACTAATGAGTCTCCTTTAGCCCCGCCTGCTGAGACCTCTGGGAGACTGGCTGCCATGCTGGGAAACGCAGGCAGGAGGCGAACAGTATGAGGACCCGGGGCCTCTGGCTCAACTGTGCTCCCTCTCATGCGGGCGCACACACACACACACACACTCTCACACACACACACACACACACACATACACACATACACACATGTGCACGCGCACGCACACACACCCATGCGCTCTCGCTGTCCTCCCTCTTTCTGAGTTTCAATCTGATCCCTTTTACAGGCGCACCCTCACCTCTCCTCAGACTTGAATGTGTCAGGACTTCAGTCCGGGTTTCCTGGAGTCCTCCAGCCTTGCGGTTAGTGAGCTCACCTTCGCTCCCGGTGCTGCCGAGGACCCGTCTGAGCGTCTGCGATGTGCGACCTGCAGACTCTCACGCTGGCTGCTCACCTGTTTGGTCTGTACGGGCCTAAAGCAGAGAGCTGGGTGTAGCAGTGCAGAGGACCTGAGTTCCCATATTCCCTACAGCTTTTTAAACACTTCAGTCACTCTGCTGAGGGAATGTAAGACAAGTAGCGCTGAATATGTGCAGGGAAGTTACTTGGGCCAAATAAGGCTGTTTGTGCTGAATGTCCAAAAGGTAATGAAGGAGAACTTCTGACAAGGAGCACAAGGCATTTAAAATGCAGTGTGGAAATCAGATTATCCGTGTGGCAGAAACGCTGCACTTCCCCTGACAATGGTGATCGCTGAGATGGAGATACTCGTCTGAGCCAAGACAGAGGTGAGAGGGATTTCAAAAACAAAAAAATCCTTTCAGGAATTGAATTCCCGATTACTGAAATCCTGCAGAAAATGAGTTTTGTTTATCGCCTAAGAAAATAAAGGAGGATTTCGGAATCGCTGGAACAAGCGTGTCCGCGAATCGCCTCGCAAAGGGACATCGTCGCGGCTGTTTCGCCCTCAGTTTGCCACACTGCTGGGACATGTCTGGCGGGAGATAAATGTGTTTTATAATTAAGCTGTAACATAACGAGAGCTGTCAATGCAATATGCAACAGGCAACGCACGGTACTGCTGACGGAATCGTTCATCTCAGATATTAGCCTCGTTGGTTTACATTGCTGTTTGTATTGATGTTGGGTGGATCTACAGAAATGGAGATTATTTGTTGAGTGAGATTTTACAAAGATTTAGCACCTTCTTGACGATGTCCCAATGTGGGAAGAAAAGTATAAATATTCAAAAGCAAGTAAACTTTTCGGAAGTTTGCCAAATTTTTTGTAATTTCCAAACTCTTCAGCAGCTAGTCTTGGCACTAGCGAGCCCGCTCTCCCTCTGTACTCAGGCATTACGGCTTTGAAATGCCATCCTGGCAGCCAGTCAAACCCTTTAGAGAAGGGATGGGAGAAATCCTCCAAAGACAGGAAGACAAAAGACAAAGAGACACAGAGAGTGTTGAATGTATCGCCCTGCGCTGTTTAAGGGACACAGAGAGTGTTGAATGTATCGCCCTGCCCTGAGGGACACAGAGAGTTTTGAATGTGTCGCCCTGCCCTGTTTAAGGGACACAGAGAGTGTTGAATGTGTCGCCCTGCCCTGAGGGACAGAGAGTGTTGAATGTATCGCCCTGCCCTGAGGGACAGAGAGTGTTGAATGTGTCGCCCTGCCCTGAGGGACACAGAGAGTGTTGAATGTATCGCCCTGCCCTGAGGGACACAGAGAGTGTTGAATGTATCGCCCTGCCCTGAGGGACACAGAGAGTGTTGAATGTGTCGCCCTGCCCTGAGGGACAGAGAGTGTTGAATGTATCGCCCTGCCCTGAGGGACACAGAGAGTGTTGAATGTGTCGCCCTGCCCTGAGGGACAGAGAGTGTTGAATGTGTCGCCCTGCCCTGTTTAAGGGACACAGAGAGTGTTGAATGTGTCGCCCTGCCCTGAGGGTCACAGAGAGTGTTGAATGTATTGCCCTGCCCTGAGGGACACAGAGAGTGTTGAATGTGTCGCCCTGCCCTGAGGGACACAGAGAGTGTTGAATGTATCGCCCTGCCCTGAGGGACAGAAAGTGTTGAATGTATCACCCTGCCCTGAGGGTCACAGAGAGTGTTGAATGTATCTCCCTGCTCTGAGGGACACAGAGAGTGTTGAATGTATCGCCCTGCCCTGAGGGACACAGAGAGTGTTGAATGTATCGCCCTGCCCTGTTTAAGGGACACAGAGAGTGTTGAATGTGTCGCCCTGCCCTGAGGGACAGAGAGTGTTGAATGTATCGCCCTGCCCTGAGGGACACAGAGAGTGTTGAATGTGTCGCCCTGCCCTGAGGGACAGAGTGTGTTGAATGTATCGCCCTGCCCTGAGGGACACAGAGAGTGTTGAATGTGTCGCCCTGCCCTGAGGGACACAGAGAGTGTTGAATGTATCACCCTGCCCTGAGGGTCACAGAGAGTGTTGAATGTATCACCCTGCCCTGAGGGTCACAGAGAGTGTTGAATGTGTCGCCCTGCCCTGAGGGACACAGAGAGTGTTGAATGTATCACCCTGCGCTGTTTAAGAGACACAGAGAGTGTTGAATGTGTCGCCCTGCCCTGAGGGACACAGAGAGTGTTGAATGTATCGCCCTGCCCTGAGGGACACAGAGAGTGTTGAATGTATCGCCCTGCCCTGAGGGACACAGAGAGTGTTGAATGTATCGCCCTGCCCTGAGGGACACAGAGAGTGTTGAATGTGTCGCCCTGCCCTGAGGGACACAGAGAGTGTTGAATGTGTCGCCCTGCCCTGAGGGACACAGAGAGTGTTGAATGTATCGCCCTGCCCTGAGGGACACAGAGAGTGTTGAATGTATCGCCCTGCCCTGAGGGACACAGAGAGTGTTGAATGTGTCGCCCTGCCCTGAGGCACACAGAGAGTGTTGAATGTATCGCCCTGCTCTGAGGGACACAGAGAGTGTTGAATGTGTCGCCCTGTGCTGTTTAAGAGACACAGAGAGTGTTGAATGTATCGCCCTGCCCTGAGGGACACAGAGAGTGTTGAATGTATCGCCCTGCCCTGAGGGACAGAGAGAGTGTTGAATGTATCGCCCTGCTCTGAGGGACACAGAGAGTGTTGAATGTGTCGCCCTGCGCTGTTTAAGAGACACAGAGAGTGTTGAATGTGTAGCCCTGCCCTGAGGGACACAGAGAGTGTTGAATGTATCGCCCTGCTCTGAGGGACACAGAGAGTGTTGAATGTGTCGCCCTGCGCTGTTTAAGAGACACAGAGAGTGTTGAATGTGTCGCCCTGCCCTGAGGGACACAGAGAGTGTTGAATGTATCGCCCTGCCCTGAGGGACACAGAGAGTGTTGAATGTATCGCCCTGCTCTGAGGGACACAGAGAGTGTTGAATGTGTCGCCCTGCGCTGTTTAAGAGACACAGAGAGTGTTGAATGTGTCGCCCTGCGCTGTTTAAGAGACACAGAGAGTGTTGAATGTATCGCCCTGCCCTGAGGGACACAGAGAGTGTTGAATGTATCGCCCTGCTCTGAGGGACACAGAGAGTGTTGAATGTGTCGCCCTGCGCTGTTTAAGAGACACAGAGAGTGTTGAATGTGTTTCCCTGCCCTGAGGGACACAGAGAGTATTGAATGTATCGCCCTGCTCTGAGGGACACAGAGAGTGTTGAATGTGTCGCCCTGCGCTGTTTAAGAGACACAGAGAGTGTTGAATGTGCTGCCCTGCTCTGAGGGACACAGAGAGTGTTGAATGTATCGCCCTGCTCTGAGGGACACAGAGAGTGTTGAATGTGTTGCCCTGCTCTGAGGGACACAGAGAGTGTTGAATGTATCGCCCTGCTCTGAGGGACACAGAGAGTGTTGAATGTGTCGCCCTGCGCTGTTTAAGAGACACAGAGAGTGTTGAATGTGTCGCCCTGCCCTGAGGGACACAGAGAGTGTTGAATGTATCGCCCTGCCCTGAGGGACACAGAGAGTGTTGAATGTGTCGCCCTGCTCTGAGGGACACAGAGAGTGTTGAATGTATCACCCTGCTCTGAGGGACACAGAGAGTGTTGAATGTGTCGCCCTGCCCTGAGGGACCCAGAGAGTGTCGAATGTATCGCCCTGCCCTGAGGGACACAGAGAGTGTTGAATGTGTCGCCCTGCCCTGAGGGACACAGAGAGTGTTGAATGTATCGCCCTGCCCTGAGGGACACAGAGAGTGTTGAATGTATCGCCCTGCCCCGTTTGATGTGATTTGGGAATGCTCTGTAGTCCAGCCTGGCTGAGAAGATGCATCCTTCGCTAAAGTGGTCTTCTCATGAACCTCATGTTTCTTGTGTCTTTCCACATTTTACTTAGGAGTTTGGCTCGTCAGTCTGTTGGTTGCAGGTCTAATTTCCAACATCAGAATGGCAAACTACAAATTCTGTAAATCTGCTGATTATTCATGAGAGTATTCCTGAGCTCTGGCTGGTGCAACAGTGAACACTCACTTTACTTTGTATTAGATTTACCCCCTGCGGTGTTTAGCCTGCATGAATTTTTCTTCTGCAGATTTTGGGAATATTTTATCCTGTCAGGGCTTGTAAACGATATTAGATTGCATCATTTTTTGTGGAGTCTTCATCTTAATTGGAGATTGACAGATAAAACTATGTCGGTTCATCGAATGTCCGAAATAAAATTATTTATAAATGCTTGATATGTCAGGCTAGCACAAACTAGTATTAATGTTTGGAGAAACGGGAAGTATGAGGTAATCAAGCATTTCATCTTTAGTTTACATTTATATCATCGTAACACATTGAAGATATTTATCCATTGATTTACTTTCAGCAGCAACAGTTTATTTTGTTTCTCATTTTCAGGAATCGCTCGTTGGAAACTCCACCGTGTTGGTCGGACGCTGTCATTGTGGGGCACTAGGCTAACGAGAGCTTAAAAGAATGTTTTTAAAAGGCTGTTTCATTGTAAATCAGACAAAGACTGAAGCGCAGCAATTTGTTCTGGCAGCGACTCATTAAGCTGATAAAATGCTTCCTTATCCTGTTTCCCTTGAATAACCAATGAATGGCCGCAGAACTGAGACGGCATCCAGCGCTTTGTGGGCTGTTCAGGAGCGAGTCTGTGAATGACTGGCCACAGCTCCTCTGTCAAAATCCAGAAAACTCATTTAACTAATGGTGTTCCCGCTAAGCCTGGTTAGTACACAAACACCAATTCCAGTAATTCGGTTTTGCATTTTGAATCAAATTTGCATTAATGACATACACCAGATGGTACGAGGAATCGCTTTGTGGTAACTGCATATGGTCGCTTTATTTTTTAAAAAAAAGTTTTCAGAGGCTTACAAAATGTGACATTGTTGCAGTTTGTCCAATGTACTGAATTTTATTGCAATTTTCCTTGTGCCTTAGGACCAAAGAAAATATATTTGAATGCTATCAGTTCAGCGTTTTTTTTTTTTTTCAAATTTTAGCAGCATTATGTCAATTTCACCAACACTGAAACCTTTCCCGTTGATGTGTCATCCCTAATTAGCGGAGGTGGTGCATTTGGACCTACATACTTGATCATTCATTTCATTCAAACTAAGAAAGTTATGCAGTCGCTGAGGCTGAGAGAACTCTGCTGGTAATGACACGCTGTAACATCTGCCATCTTGTTGACCAGAGCAAGTGCTGTTTTAGGGTGATGCAAGGTGTTTCCCCATAGATGTAGTTTGTACAGATAAGCCGCATTTACAGAGCACGGTCGAGCAGTTTCCAAACGCAGAGTGAATATGAGTCTGAACTGAACTATATCTGCTAAATGTCTAAATGTACACAAGACTGTTCTTCCAAACTTGCTTTTGTGAGCCGTCCACCCTGCCAATCCAACACCACGGCTACACAGGAGGAAGGAAATGAACTATATCAAAAAAAATCTGTTCTCATCCTTGTTCTTTCATTCAGTTCCTGTTCTTCCTTCCGGGGTTTAAGAATGGAAAAAGTTTGGCAGGGATTGTGCCAGCATTTCTCTTCTCAGGACAGTTACTGTCTGTTCAAGAGAAGAGTGTCTACTGAGCAAATTTTAACCCAAACATGTCCTGCTGATGTTTGAGTGGCAAATTTAAATTATAAAGTAGGTGTCTATCTGGAAGACTTTTACCCTCTTCTCTTCATGTTTAGACCACCTTTACCCCCGTTCCTTGGCCCAACTGAGACCTCGTATTTCACAAAGCTCAGATATGAGTGAAGTTCTTTTGTGATGTTCCGGCTGCACCAGAGAGCTAGTTCAGCCCAGTTACCCTAAACTGGATCACTGCCACCATCTGGTACATAGTATATGAATTGTTAATCCATTGAGTAAGCCTTTAGTGTGCTTCCTGTTTCAGACAACCGGCATAATTATCAGTTGATATCAACTCAGACACCCTCCACCGTGAGCAGTCTTGAATTTTTCAGAAAAAATGCCTGAAATTCCATTAACGGTCACAAGTAAAGAACACAGGACCCACACGCAGATCACAGACAAGCCAGTAGGGCATCTTTGATAAATAGTATATGCAAGAATGAAGACGATAATCAGAAGATGGTCCGAGGTCAGGCCGGAGTGAACAGGAACACTGAGGGTCAGACTCGGAGGGGAAGAAGGGACTGGTCTGAGGTCAGTAGCCGCGGGGTGAAGCCGAACGGAGCATGAAGGGCAGATGCACACGCTAGGGCATGGAAGAATTGTATTACAGGGAAGAGAGGCAACCGTGAAGCCCAGAAACTGCACCGATGTTTGTTGGAATTCCTATATTTTGAGTTTCAGGAAACTCTGGTTTTCCAGTAGTTGCTGGATCACTTGGATCACAAACATGTTGGTTCTGTTCCTCCAGCAAGCAGGAGAACATCAGCTTGTCAACCAGGTTCACATATAAGAAGTGCAAGATCATGTCACAGAGGTCATCCTTGATCCGGTTCATGAACACAGCAGGGGCGTTACTGAGACTGAATGACATCACTAAATACTTATAGTAGTCAAGGGAATGTTGAACACAGTCCTACACTCATCACCTTCCTTGATGCAAACCAGGTGGTAAGCTTTGCGCAGATCCAGCTTGGTGGAGTGGTCGCACCCCTGGAGAATGCGAATGAGAACCCGGCACTGGCAGATGAGGATGATGGACAGATGAATTTGGAAGCCAGAGCCTCGGCGATCTACATGTCCATCGCTCTGAATTCAAAGAGATGAGTACAGCTGGCCCTTAGGTGGTGACCTTTCCCGGAGCAGATTAGTGACACAGTAGTAAGGGGAAAGAATCAGAAGTGACATGGGGCAGGACCTTCAGAGGATCTGATGGGGAATCATCTTGAGAACAGGCAAGACCAGCCCTGATCCCTGTGGTGGCAGGCGAAGTGCGACTAGGGCGGGGGTGGACCGCAGAAGAAGGGGGGAACTGGCAGCCTGGGCCGCATTGGAGGCGGATTCGTGGAAAATTGCGTCTACTTGAGCTACTTGAGATCACCCCAATGGACCGATGTAGTTCATGTAGCCCCGCTTCCTTTTAATCGAATGTCCTTGTTGATAGAGATTCATGACTTCTAATGATTATAGATTTGTGTCCAAATGTACCACAAATGGGCCAAGTAGTTTGGATCCAGAAGGGGAACAAAATCATAATCTATTGTTTTGTTGCAAATCAGAAGAATTCAGATGCCTTTATTTTTACAAGTCTTAATGATAGAGACTTTCTAATGCCTGATTCTGAAAGCCAGGGGAAGAATAAATTCCAGAAAGCCTCAGCCTTCTATCATTAGAATTTCAAAAGTTAAACCTCCAAATAACCCGTGCAACTTTTGGATGCACAATTCACTAGTCTTAAAATGGTGATGTTTTTTTAAAAGGACCACATCTCTGAAGCTAAAAAATTGAGCGCTAAAACTTTTTCTTTTTTTTTTTCCTACGACATGTTAAGGGATTTTCTGAAAATTTTCTAGGAAAACCTTAGATGGCTCATCTGGGCCAATTTTCTCTTTTGCCTGAATTGACAAGAAATGACACATCATGGGAAATTGTTTTAGACAGCTGAAGATGAAGGAAGGAAAGAAAGCAAAATGTTTGGTAAAGTCTCATCACGCACTTACATTTGGCTCATATTGGACTCAGATATCCTCTGATTTCATCTGCCAGAGCAGATTTACCATAGAATTTGCTGCACAGGATCTTGTCATTTAAAGTGGTTTGGTATATCTTTGCATCAAACTGAAATAAATCCCATGATCATGACAGCATTTTCAGATTGTACTTATCACCTACATACTGTCTAAAAAAATTAAATAGTTCCACTCAACTGTTTTAAGCTTCTAACTTCTCAATATATTTCACATTTTTGACAAGTGTAATTCATCAAATTAATTAGTGGTTAGTTAGTTGAGTGGAACTGTCTTTTTTTAAGTGATTATAATCTTTACTTGGCTGATCTGTTTCTGTATTTTTTCCTGTTTAAATGGATATGTTTTTATTTTATTTGTTATTTTTTATGTTTTATTTTTTTAAGTCAATTTAATGTTTTGGTTTCCATCTGTTTAATATGCCTACCCTCAATAACAAGCCATTTTTCTTAGGTTTTATAAAGTAGATCCCATTTTTTCAACTGCAGCCACTCATCCGTTTTGAACACGATTTGCAAGCATCACTGCTGCTTTGCTACTTCCTTTTAAAACACTGAAATGAGTTGTTTATATTGTTGTTGATGGCTACGATTGAAAGAATATATTTCTGGCCAAGGAAAATTCATAAGAATAATTGAAGCACATTAAAGCATATGTTCCCATGACTAATTTGGTCTTTGCAACCATTAAAAAAATAAGTAAATAAATGAAAATAATAAAAATAATCAAGTAAGTACATAAATAAATACTTGGTTCTCACAGTGAATAACAAAAATGTAAAGCAGGTGTTTCAGCACTTTTGATATCTGGTGTGCATCTTTAAGTATTTCCATTGCATGTGCGTGCATATTGTATCGCTCCCTTTTTTACGCAATAACAAAATAATCCAGTTTTTCTTTTGTTATCTCAGAACTGAGCATTTTTGGCTGCAGAACATCTTTCATTCGCGAGCGAAAATTGACTGTGTTGGAGAAAGACTAGGCAGAGCGTTCAGCACGACCGTAATATTGGGTAGAGAGGGGAACTCTGCTGGAGAGTGGAAATAAGATCTCAGCCAGACCGTTTTTGCCAGCAGTTCATGAATTTTGAGGCATAAAACAAATGTTGGTGACTCTAGCTTTAATGAGCCTGTAAAAACGAGTTGCTGCCATTTATTTTTGATTTTTGATATAGTGCAGTAAATGGACTTGATTATTATGGCTTACCATTCATATTGTACCATCTGTATTTGTGTTTATCATACATGCTGTTTGACTACATCATGGTGAGTTATATCTCTCAACCGCACTTAGCATATCTATAGCACTAAACAGTCTGGTGAGGAGTATATAGTGTAGATGCTCACAGGAAGCTTTTGCTAGTATTGAATTTACTCTATTTTAATTACCTGCTTTTGCCAGAGCCTGTAATAAACTGGGTTATGAATAACTGCATCTTTAATAATTTTGTAATTTATTATGCATATTATTACTTAAACTGAATTATCAACCGTGATTTACTAAGCAGAGCTGTCATTCATAATATCATTAATTTACACATGCATCTGTTCAGCATTATCACCTCCCTCCAAACATTTCTCCCCATTAGCCCAGGATTGCAAAATGACTGTTACCTGGGCAGTGAAGCTTAATCACTGCTTATAACCAATGTGTAGCTAACTTGTGTTCACGTTTTCTTAAACTCTGGCGTAAAACTGACTCCAGCACAATGTTTGTGAAATGCACCCTCAATTCTTGAAGCAACGTCAGAATGCTAACAAGAGGACGCAAACATGGTCCAACTGGCAATGTGATTTGAGCCCATGCTGTGTATTGATTCGTCAAATTCTCTGACTAAACAACTGACATCATGAGGCCGGCCTATTAACATTTTGAGCTTAACGTTTAAATAATTTGAAGACTTTAATGAAATACCACTCGGTATTCATGGGCTTTAAGATTCTAGTCACTACATGTGTATGTTTTGCCAAGATTTTCAAATATTTACTCAAGAATTATTTTCTATATTAAAAATAAATATCTTTATTCTGAAGTACTGCTATCCACGTGAAGATCTGTGCAGCCCTGCTATTAAAAAGTATCTGTTCATTTGTAGCACTGACATTGCCTCTCCTCATTGAAATATCACTTTTCATCTCTGTGATCGAGCTTGTTTTGCTGCTTGAAAACTAATAATGCTGAAGCAGTAGGCTTTACGTAATACGCTCCACATCTGAGAGCAGACAGAAATAAGACTAGGAAAACAATTTGCGGTCAGAAGACTGTTCTCAATCATTGTGAGAACCGTTTTCATGGGAACAGAAATGATCTTATGTTGATGTGTTAAAGCTTTTGATGGCAAGTGTTGACATTTCCAGTTAAGAGGGAGGATAATAGGCCATTTGACAGCCTGATGGCAACTTGATTTCTGGTGTTGTGAGAGTTAAAGGCCTACCTGTACTCCGTGTACCCTGTACAGCCTGGTATCAGCATTCACGGGCAGTCGCATACCTGTGCATGCCATCCTATTTGCGTGTGTGTGGCAGGTGTGTTGCTTTGATAAGAGTACAAATACTGGCGCAATATAACCTTAATGAAAAGTTCCTGAGAACACGATCGATTGATTGATCAGTCATTTAATCTGTCGTTGGTAGCACTCACGCACCTGAGTGGAGCATCTTCAGGATACTTAGAAACATGCCTGATCAGCCCATTGTGTAATACTCTGCTCAGCTGCAAAGGGATTTATGGAGTCTTCCGGTCAGCTCTGTGTCGTTTAACTAAAGTGGAGAGATAGTTGGAGGCCCACAGAGACTCGACAGGCGCTGATAAAGGTGTCCTCCCATTCGCGAGAGATCACACAGCATCATCAGCAGGGGAGGGAGTGCGTGGTTATGAGTTTGAGGTTTTGAGCTTGTGACAGATGGTGGGGTCATGTGTCATCATTAGCAGATGAATGTCCAGTTCAAGGGCTTTGCTCACACAGTCCGGTTCAGTAACACACAGTAGTATTTGCTGCACAAAAGAGATAAAAAATCATATCGTAATCCACAAACAGTCCAAAGATCAACAGCCAATCGTCAGGTACGCCAGGTTGGAGGGACAAGCAAAATTGGTGATCAGTGAAGCAAGAAAAAGAATTTACAATACAGAAAGGAGCAGGCTGATATGGAATCAAAAGGCAGAAAAAGAATCGTAACTAAAGCTATTGAGAGGTGTGGCTACAAATGAGGACATGAGATGCACTAATAAAAACACAGGGGGAGAGCGAGTGTGTGAATGGAACTATAATAAATGAATCAAGTTGGATAAGCACGTGAATACATAGTCATACTAAAATATTAAAAACATAAAATACAAGGAAACACATGCAGTTCTGATCACTAAAAGACGGAAGATTAACCAGTTAGCTAACGGCATTGTTTCGATATCCAATCAAGTTAGTAATGGCTAACTGTGTTTTCACCAAGGGGGGTCTGCTTAAAGTGACGGATTTTTCACTGAATCTGTCTTCCTCTATGAGCGATATCACCGCACAATACTACCATATACCATTTATATTAGGACTACCAAAATATATAGAAATTCAAGCTGAGATTAATTGAGAGAAAAATGAGCAGAAAATTAAACATACCATATGTTTGTTTAATGTTTGTTAAACATTAAACAAACATAATTAAACAAGTTCATTATGTCGAGACATCTTGCAAGACCAAACAAAGCTTCAAAGACTTAGAAAACAGGGTTGGTGTACGAAATAGCGAGTGGAATGTGTGAACTGATGTAAAGATCGAGAATTGCAAGACGAAGTGGCTACATGTCAGTGATTCTGCTTTATGTTTCCTAAATGAGTGAAAAACACTTATCACAGAATATACATGCAAAATATATACCAATTGTCTTGACACAAAATATCATTACACGGAAACCCCAAGTAGCCTATTGGAAAATAATCACTTGGACATTTAATAACATTGTGCTTTTGATGGTACTGGTATATGTCAGAAATGCAAATGTAAATGCCAAAAAGTGAAACAGTAAATTAAAGCTTGCTGAACACCAATATATATTAATAATTAAGATTGTCCTCGCCGTAATTGCACGTTTCTGGGGTTCATAATCAGAGTCACAATCAGAATCAGAATCACAATCTTTTTTTTTCTGTTTGGCTGTTTTTGTCGCTGGTGACCTGTGTTTACCAAGGCCGGTATCTGACCCTGTAAGGCTGCATAACATTACAATACATACAGCTATTGAGCTGCATGGTATACTAACACAAGGTTAGACTCATGCAGACAACAGGCGGCGAGCCTTGCACTGGACTACCTTTACCGATAATACGTGTACATGAGCTGCTCAGCCGACCGTGACGACCAATCCCTAATCAGTTACTACCGTCTTTCTCACTTTATCCTCACCACCTAGTAACTAGTTAGATTTCCGTATTTCCGCGAACAGTACTGTACCCAGGTTACATATGGATGTGGGCCACATCAGGCAACCATCCGGCACTTTTGGAATTCTTTTGGCCTGAACAAAATAGATGTGAACCTAAAGTGGCTCATGTAAATACTGAATTTGGCCTGAATATCACAAAACAAATATGGCCCACAATTGGCAAATATTTGGCAGAGTGTCAGTGGTCAGTCTGTCAGGGAACCAAAACTGGCCCATATTTGATGCATCGCATGTTCTTTGCTGATATCTGGCATTGTGATGGCTTGGTTGTGACCAAGTTCTGGCAAACAGGAGCGGAGCGCCCAATTGCCATCATTCCATGCGGTAAGTGGGCCAAATGAACGTGTCAGGTGTGGGCCAGATATGGACCAGAAGAATTTTGCTATCTGGGTACATAATCTAACTCAGGGTCTGACAATTGTCATTATCATGGTTCATTTTGGGACAAATGACATAGGTAAGGGTAGGTTTGAGGTTCTGCAAGGCAGATTTGTGGAATTTACCACGTGCAAGCAGAGGGAAGCAGAATTTTATCTGGAGGTTTAACACAGGCTACGAACCTGGTGTAGGAAAGAGGGGTATAGGATTATGGGGCGCTGGAACTACTTCTGGGACAGGGGTGACCTGTTCAAGCCAGATGGGTTACACCTGAACCTTTGCACTGGGTCAGCATATGTTGAGGGTAGCACAAAGTTATTTAAACTAGGGACTCGGTGGGCAGGGAGGTTAGAGAGTGTTACATAGAGGGAAATGCAGACTGCCCTGATGGAAGCTGACAGCGTTACATGCACTATTGATGATATATTTTTGAAGCAACAAAGCTTAGTGAGCTGCTTGGAGCAGCGGGCACATGGGAAATCAAAGGGGAACAGTGTTTGTGATAACCTGAAATGTTTTTATCTAAATGCAAGAAGCATTAAAAATAAATTTCCAGAACTTGAGGCCGTTATGATTAGTGAAGGCTATGACATAGTTGAGATTACAGAAACATGGCTTAATGAAGAGGATGGAGATAAAATCTAAGCTCTTTAGGAAGGATAGATGCAATAGGCGAGGAGGGGGTGTAGCACTCTATGTGAAAGAAAACATAAATGTGCAGGAAATTCCTGAAATTGAACATTTCAAACACAACAAACACAAGACAGGTTTAAAAATAGGTGTATGCTATCGACCACCAGATTTGGACAGTACAGTCAATGAAATACTCTTTTAGAGGATTACGCAAGCTTGTAGAGGAGGAGGGACTATTATTATGGGAGACTTAAATTATCCTGGTATCGATTGGGAAATGGTGAAAGGATAGGGTAGGGGGGGAAGGATTTCTAATGTTATAAATGATAATTTTTTGTTGCAGTATGTTAATAAACCTACAGGAGAGAAGGCAGTTTTAGACTTGGTGCTCTGTAATGACCCAGTTAGAATTAGCAATGTTGAGGTGCTGGAGCCACTTGGGACAAGTGATCACTCTGCTGTTAATTATGAGGTTTCATGGAAAGTTAAAAACGTGTCTTCAAAAGCAAAAATTTTCAATTTTAGGCCAGCAAACTTTGACAGAATGCGCTCATATCTAAGTGAAGTAAAATAGGAGATACTCCTTGTCTGTGAGTCTGTAAATGAGATGTGGGAAAGATTTAAGGGGGTTTTAATTGAATCACAATGCAGGTTCATTCCAAAGGTGTCCAAAAGTAAGCTGAAAAAGCAGAATCCTCAGTGGATGACCTAAAGTATTAGTAGGATTTTGAGGGAAAAGAGGAATCTTCATAAGATGTACATAAAGGATAACAATGAGAATACTAAGGCTGAATACTGTAAAATGCGGGCTGTGGTCAACAAAGAGCTGAGGAATGCCAGAGGACTGTATGAAAGACAAATTGCAGAGGGGGCAAAAACTAACCCTAAGTGCTTCTTTCAGTACTGTAGCAGAAAAAGGAAAGTCAAAGAGCAGGTTAAATGCTTAAAGAATAAAATGGATCGCTGCTATATGATAACAATGATATTGCGGATTCCCTAAACAGTTACTTTTTTGAGAATTTTACCTCACAGCGGGTCTTTAGTCGGCCAGAGGGCATGTCCAATGCTAAAGATTATTTAGCGGAAAGTGAGGTTAGGGATAATGAAGTATTAGACAAGTTGCATAAACTGTAGGCAGATAAGGCGGTGGGTCCTGATGGCTCAGGGAAGTTAGTGAGATCATCTTTAAGCTGCTATCTGCCATCTCCAGACAGTCTTTAGAAACTGGAGAAATACCACATGATTTGAAACAGGGCAATATAATACCAATGTATAAAAAAGGGGACCGTACTGAGCCAGGAAATTACAGGCCAGTCAGTTTAACTTGCATTGCGTGCAAAATATTGGAATCTATCATGAAAGATGAGCCGGACCTATTTCTTGAACGTAACAATATCTTGAGGGATAGCCAACATGGTTTGCGTAAGGGAAGGTCATGCCTGACAAACCTGCAATTTTTTGAAGAGGCCACCAAGAATTATGACCAGAGCAGAGGCTTATGACATCATATATTTGGATTTTCAGAAAGCATTTGACACATAACCGCATAAGAGACTAATTTTTAAAATGAGCTGCATTGGAGTTACAGGAGGTATTCTGAAGTGGATTCAAAACTGGTTGCAGGACAGAACACAAAGAGTGGTGGTCAGTGGTATCTCATCTGAGCTAGGTATGGTAGGGAGTGGCGTCCCCCAAGGATCGGTGTTGGGACTCCTGCTGTTCTTCATCTACAGCAGTGACCTTGATATGAATATTGAGAGCAGATTAGTTAAATTGGCAGATGATACTAAATTTGGAGGTTTGGCAAATAGTTTAGGGTCCACTAAAGTGATTCAGGATGATTAGGATAGAAGCCAGAATTGGACAGAAATGTGGCAAATGACATTTAATGTTGTGAAATGTAAAGTTGTACATGTAGGTAATAAAAAAATTAGACAGGATCACTTCATGGGAGGTTTAAAACTGGAATGTGCTGCACACGAGAAAGATCTGGGAGTGATTGTTGACCAAACCCTCACAGGCTCTAGCCATTGTTGTTGGGATTCTGGATTCTGCTGTCTAGTTTAAGTTCTGTGCCTGGCCAAGTGCCATGATGATTGATTCTGTGTTTAGTGACCACTGCTCTGTCTGACTATTCTTAGGATTGTGTTTTGTGTGTTGGTATTTAGATTTCCTGTTTATTATTTTTCATGTTTAGATCATTTAGTTTCCAAGCCATGTTTTCATTTCCATGCTTTGCACTTTGCCTCCCCTGTCTTGTCATGTGTGTATCTTTGCTCACGGTCCCTTGTCTTGTGTGCCACTCATTCAGGTGATTTATTAGTTTCTGGGTTTCAATCTTCTTTCATTATCTCGTGTTCTTCCTTCCTCTCTCTTTTACTGTCTTACTAACACATACTAACAGTTTATTGTTTTTGCTAAATACTAACCCACACTAACCTTGTATATTTGGACTAACTTACTAACAAGCACTTGGGATTGTATAGCTGCACTTACTAATTGACTAATGATCTCTCAGCTGTCGCCCAATTCTAGTCTCCGCCTCCTTGCCTATCCCTAATTATCTCTGCTGCAGTTTTCCACTTATATCTCATGCTTTCCTTTTCTTTTGACTATGCACTTTTAGTACTCCTTAACCGGAGCTGTTGTTTGTACTTAGGTTTGTCTTGTGATCCCTGTCTGCGTTTTGGGCTACAGCCAAATTCATGTAATTAGTTTATCCCTCATGTGTCTCTCCCTGATCATTGTTCCCACTGATTGCACCTGTTCTCCCTGGTCATGTGTTTACCCCGGGTGTGTATATAAGATGTCTGTTTGGTACACTTTCTTGTCAGATCGTTCTCCCTAGTTTTCTTGTGCTACGTTTCTCGCCTCGATATCTCAGTGTTTATCTTTCTGACTGGATTGCCCGACTATTGTTTTTGGTTTGCCCTTTTTGGATTATTGTTGCATCTGTGAATTTTGACCTTTTTTCTGCCCGACCTTGATTTTGTGATTACTGCCCTGGTTTTGGATTCGGACTGTCTTTGGCTTATGCGTTTGTTTCTCCTCCAAACCTACGCCTGTGTACCGAACCCTTTTTGTCTGACCACGAACTTTGTTATTGGTGCCCTGGTTACGATTCTGGATTACGCCCATCGGATACTGTTTTTGGATTGTGGACTTTGTACCGTTGCCAGCTCTGTTGGAGGGTTTCCCCCTTCAGAAATAAAGCCTCCTTTTTGCATTTTACTGGTTGTCGCACTTGGTTCATTTCGTAAATCACAACAATTGTGCCGAGGCAGTTTAAAAGCCAATCGGATGCTGGGATACCTTGCCAAAAGTATTGAGTACAAATCGAAGGAGGTGATGCTTCTTTTGTACAACACGTTCGTCAGACCACATCTGGAGAGTTGTGTACAGTTCCGGGGACCATACTTTTAGAAAAATATAGAGGTTGTAGAGAAAGGGCAGAGAAGAGCCACTAAGCTAATTCTGGGTATAAAAGATGAAAGCTATGACAAAAGATCCTGACTGAAGATCCTTAATCTCTTTATTTTTACGAAAAGGAAACTGAGGGGTGATCTGATTGAGGTCTTTAAATATGTTAAAGGGATTAACAAAGTGAATTATGCAGGATTCCTTCAACCAAGTGTTGTTAATAGAACTCGGGGTCACAAATGGAAGCTGACCAAAGGTAAATTTAGCACTGATATTCGGAAATATTTCTTCACTCAAAGAGTAATTTGGATGTGGAACAGCTTCCCTGACCATATTGTTGAGGCAGAGCCCTAGGGAGTTTTCAAGTGCAGGCTTGACTTAAAGCTAGATACCATTGAGTCATTGAGTATCTGAAGTGATATATACACAATAGTATAAAGAAACTGGCGAGCCTAGTCAGGCTGAACGGCCTGTTCTCGCCATTCATGTTCATGTTATGTTATGTTAATTTTACCTTGTAGAAATTAAGTTTGAGGTTTTGAGTTTGAGTAGAGTTTGAGGTTCTGTGTGAGTGGAGTTTGAGGTTTTGAATTTGAGGTTCTGTGTAAGTGGAGTTTGAGGTTTTGAGTCTGAGGATCTGTGTACGTGGAGTTTGATGTTTTGAGTTTGAGGTTTTGAATTTGAGTAGATTTTGAGGTTTGGAGTTTGAGTGGAGTTTGAGATTTCTGGATGACATCGTATGATGTCATGATGTAGTGCCAGTGGAATGGGCCTTAAAGATACCTCATGGTGTAAACACTCTATCCTCACACTGCATTTCCTCTTATTTAAATACAGACTCTTTTCAGTTCTCAAAAAAAAGATTTACTTGCCAAACTTATGTCAACTGGTTCCACAAAATTATTTTAACTAACTTCTAATAGAACTCTAAAATTTTAGGCCAGTTTACTTCATAAAATTAACTGGATGTCACTAAACTTGGTTGCGTAGAATTTATTATTCTTTGGGTGTGTGTCCAATTAGTGTTTGGTATGAGAGCCACTAAATGCTTGGCATGATTTTTCTGTAGCAGGGAGAGAACAGTCAGGAATCCCTGCTGGGGACAACATTGGGCCATCTGAATCATTTTTAATAAGTCATAAATAGCATGCAGTATCAATTGTGTGTGTGAATGCACTGGCAGTCAGGTCGTCGTGTACTTGTTGGCCCATGGAGACAGCATTAGACATCCACCTCCAACATCAGGGCATCTGCATGCTGTCCTGCCAGCTTCCCGCTGTGTCATGATTTTTTTAAAATACATTTCCTCTAATGTGCTCCTGTTCGTGTTCAGATGATCTTTCATGCAATCCTGGTTACTATTGCATTAATTAAAGAATAGGATGCATTAGTTTGTTGTCAGTGTTAAAGAGCACGGAGCAGTATAGCCATCCAAAGCCATCCAAAGTTTGCTGTCATACTTGCATCCTCCTCAGATTACATATGCAAACTATCTTTTTGATTCACCAGGATTTTGTGTGTTCTGTGGGGAGGCAGGCTGGCCCTGGGAAGTGTTGATGCCTCATAGAAAGAAGGTTGTGGGTTCAGATCTGGACCTGAGACCGCTCTGTTTGGAGTTTTTGCCTGAGTTTTCTTCAGGCACTCTGGTTTCCTACCACAGTCCAAAGACATGCATGCTGGGCTAACTGAAGACTCCATTATCGATTGGAAGGAATCTATGTGCTTGGATTTCCGACATGATTAGAGGGCAGTGGGTGATGGCTGAACAAGTGATGTCAATCAACAAAGAAACAAATTGATTCTTGAATTCATTAAGGGCCCAACTCCACACATTAGATGAGTATGTTTGTGTGAATCTGACTGTTGTGATTCTGCTATTTGCTCATGTTCTGTTCTGCATTGCCCATGTTCATGCCTTGCATTTCTGACTGATCTGTGTTTCTGAATTATTGCTCATGTCTGACCATTCTTAGGATTGTGTATTGTGTATTGGTAATTTGGATTTTCATGTTTTATTATTTTTCATGTTCATAGTATTCATAGCCATGTTTCCTTTTCCATGCTTTGCACTTCGTCTCCCCTGTCTTGTCATGTGTGTATCTTTGCTCACGGTCCCTTGTCTTGTGTGCTACTCATTCAGGTGATTTATTGGTTTCTGGGTTTCAATCTTCCTTCATTATCTCGTGTTCTTTCTTCCTCTTACTTTACTATCTTACTAACACATACTAACAGTTTATTGTTTTTGCTAATTACTAACCCACACTAACTCTGTATATTTGGATTAACATGCACTCGGGATTGTATAGCTGCACATACTAATTGACTAACGATCTCTCAGCAGTCGCTCAATTCTAATCTCCGCCTCCTTGCCTATCCCTAATTATCTCTGCTGCAGTTTTCCACTTATATCTCATGCTTTCCTTTTCTTTCGACTATACACTTTTAGTACTCCTTAATCGGAGCTGTTGTTTGTTCATAGGATTGTCTTGTGATCCCTGTCTGCGTTTTGGCTACAGCCAAATTCATGTAATTAGTTTATTCCTCATGTGTCTCTCCCTGATCATTGTTACCATTGATTGCACCTGTTCTCCTTGGTCATGTGTTTACCCCGGGTGTGTATATAAGATGTCTGTTTGGTACACTTTCTTGTCAGATCGTTCTTCCGTGTAACCTGTGCTACGCTTCTCTCGCCTTGTTTCATTGTGATTTATCTTTCTGACTGGACCGTCCTTGATATCGAGCTTTGCCTATTCCCTGTACTTTTGCCGCATTCTTGTTTTTTTGACCTCTTTAGTCTGACTACGATTTTTGTGATTGGTGCCCTGTGTATGACTCTGGATTTCGCCCTTTGGATTCTGATTTTGGATTGCGGACTTTGTACTGTTGCCAGCTCTGTTGGGGGGGGGGTTTCCCCCTTCAGAAATAAAGCCTCTTTTTGCATTTTACTGGAGTTTGCTCTTGGTTCATTTTGTAAAAACCACACTGACTTTTAAATGTGTATGTTTGTGTGAATCTGACTTTTATGATATAATTAAAGTAGCCCTACAGTGAAGATTTTAACTTCTATTCATTTTTCAGTTACTAATTGTGGTCTGATTGGCAACAAAATTATCTAAAATGAGTAACAGCTACTTATTACATGCGGCAGAATACAGTTTTCCCTAAATACAGAAAGTCAAGCTTGTTTGTGCTTGCAGTGTATTGTTTGTGATTTCCTTTAGAATTCCCTCAGTATGATTGCTCCTGTCCAGTGATCCTCTGTTACGTGATAAACAAGATTTTTTTTGTGATCCTTTTTGATTAATAACCAAAATGCAGACAGTCAGATCAGGTCCGTCTTTCGGATGAGACGTTAAATCGAGGTCCTGACTCCCTGTGGTCATTAAAGATCCTTTGACAGCCTTCGATAAGACTAGGGGGTTCCCAAGTGTCATGGCTGAAAGTCCCAACCTGGCTCTTTCGACCAGCCACGTAATCATCCCCTGATCTTATTGGCTGTGCAAATTGTCCTCTCCCTCCCCACCTCAACCCCCAGGGCTCCCATGAAAAAGAGATTTCAATCTCAACAGGACTTCCCTGGTTAAATGAAAGTGGTCACTGGACAATAAACAGTTTTTGCTCAATGCCAGTAGTGTGAACTCAAAGCCAGTAATAGCATCTGTAAGCTTGGATAATAAATGCAGATTAATCACGGTTATTGTACTTTCAAGCGTTATGTATACGTTAGCACCCTCCTCAAGGGTGATATGGATTTCAACGCTCGAGCCGGTAGGCGAGAGCGTTAAATCCATATCACCCGCAGAGAGGGGTGCTAACCTACTTACACCACGTGGGCAACGAATGGACTCGTCCATTCTTAAATGCACGTGTGTTACCTGCACGGATAAGGTTAAATGAAAACGTGGTTTGAGAAATGAAATCAGTGTTGAAAATGAATTTGGACGAAGAGCTTTGTCGGGCCTCGCAAGAAATTGCAGCAGAACTTAATAATGCAAGTGATGATTCTGATCGTGAATTGTTGGAAGCATCTCAAGTAACTGAATTACGTGAACATGAAGGTAAAACTAATGAACGTTTTCACATTTCTGATGATAATGAAATTGAGAAGCGTGCCATGGAAGCTGTGCCTGTTAACACGCAGCGACGGGATAAATGGGCATACAACAGTTTGACGGTATGGCCGTGTTGAAACCCTTTTGACACCATTACAGAGGTAATTTTGAAATATTGTTTCGAGGCGAAGCCGTGAAATAATATTTCAAAATTACCGATGTCCAAAATCCCGTGGGGAGATAAGTCAATGACCGAGGCGTAGCCGAGGTTTGACTTATCTACCCAAGGCTTATATGGTCCAGCTGCCAAATATCATACCCGGTTGTTGTCCAAATAGTAACCTCTGTTATCCAAATAGCAACCTCTGCACGTGCAGTGAGGAGGTTGATACACAGAAAAGCAACCTGCCAGAACAATGGACATAACATACCCTAGTGGTGTAATTACACTAATTTACTTTCCAAATGTTTGTAATATGGTGTATTTTCTGGGCTGACTGACTGAACCTGTATTTGTTTCTCCTTAGTGTGTGAATTTGAGGTAAATTAGAAAATAGACACTTTGGAGTATTAAACTAAATGCTTTGTACAGGATTTCAGTTGAGTCACATGGGAGGTTTGTGTGATTCATCATTGATGGTCCCCTCCAAACATTTCTGTTTCCCCTCCTCCTCTTCCACTCTGTATTTTTCCCTCTCCACTGACACTGAGAAACGCTTTGCTTCCATCCGCAGGTCGGCCTGTCGACCGACGCCAGCTGTGTTGAGGAGATCCTGCGGGTGAGTGAGGCTCGCGGTCTTACGGTTTCCCGCTAACTGCAGCGTGCAGTGCTGAGGGTCTCTGTACACACAACCACTGCTTCGCTCGAGGTTCCAGTTATAGGCCTTTAGGACTCAATGAGGCAAGAAAAAAGGCACAGATACACACTTCTGACCTGCTGTGTAAGGCTGGACAAAAAAGTTTTCTGGCAAAGATGGTTGAGACAGAAATAGTTAGTTTTTAATTTTTCTGAAATGTATCACACCGGTTGTGTTAAACTCACATTTCTCTTGTGATGTTGAATATCACCCCTTGAGGAATTGCAATCCACAAATACTTGACGGCAACAACAACAAAAAAAAAATATCAGCATACAAAAGTTCTTACCATAATCTAATTTCCTTGCTCAGCATAACAACCCGTAAACTCTCCACCAATTATAGAACTGGAGCCTTAATAAATGCACATTTGTTCTTAAGTATTGTCATTCGTATGTGGCATCATTTTTTTGTGAATATTACAAATGTTTATCATTTATTTTACAAAGAAAACACAGGCAGGAACTGACAAACTGTGGGACAGTGTGACATAAAGGCAGTATCAGACTGACTGTAGCACGCGGGGATGGGACGGGTCTGTAAACAGAGGTTAACATTGGGAATTAAAAGCAGGAGTGTGTCTGAGGCGCTGTTTCACAGCTGATGAGGGTAAAATCAGACGTTTGATCAGAGGTGTTTCAGCGAGTCGATCCAGCTTGTTTATGTGTGTGGCCGTCATGGCTTCATGCTGGAGATGTGAGGGCTCGAACTGAGCTGAGATCTGACAGGAGAGTGACGGCTGAGTTTTCCCAACGACCATCTCTCACTCGTCCGCACACGCAGACACACTCACACTAACACATTCTGTCCCTCCATCTCTCTGTCTCACTCTCCCGCCCACCCTGTGAACGCACGACCGCATGACCGCATGAGGTCACAGGCAGCACCTGCCCTGACCTTCTGAACGGTCATGTGATCCTGTCAGAATGTGGAGACCCTCTGGAAGGGAGAGTGACGTCACATAGCGGCTGCCAGGCAACCTGACGTCTGAGCAGCTGGGCAGCGTGCGTTTGCGAGGCTGTTTCCTCCTGTGGGCTGGTTAAATCACAGCTTTGCTAGACCTTGGGTTGCAGAATTCATTGTGCCCGTATAATGCGGAGTATAGCAGTGTCCGAGCCGTAGGAGATAACTCATGTATCATACACTCCTGAGGGGAGAGGAGTCGAGGAGCTTTCTGCTGCAGTGGCACTTAAGGAGTCAGCTCGCTCAGTGCCCATCTTTCACCGCATCGATTTAGGCAATCCCTAATTTTATTTATGACTCGGTTCGAGGGAGGAGAGTTGTTGAGACTGCATTAGAGGTTTGGGTTCATGACCGCGTGGGACTCTTTTTCGCAGTGCGATATTACGAATTGACACACGGTCCGAAAATTACTGCATCTTGCCTCATAAACAGCCGTGTATTTTTGGTCGTGCGGTTAGCAGAATATCAGGTGGTTTCATCCTCTAATTGGGCAATTGGGAGGCAGGCAGCCGGAAGCCGTACATTAGTGTAATTGTGCTCTCGGTCTCGCCTGCTGTGTCTGCCTGTCTCTGCCTTGCGTACTGCGCCCCCCCCCCCCCTCACCAGCAGGTAGCGACTGCCTCAGGTGTCCCTGCCAGTCACTCTTCAGAGCAAATGCCCTTTACAGGAATGAACACATCTGCACACAGACGAAGCTGAGACGGGATCTGTCAGTTCAGACTCATCAGGAGAGAAAACTATCTGAAAAAATTCATGAGACACTTTCGTCACAACCTCATTCCCAACCATTTTGAAACCTCCCAAAGTGCTCCCGAAGAGTCAGTACAAGTGTCATAAAAGTCATCTTTTAGGACCTAAACTTCAAATATTGGCAATAATAAGTAGAGAGCAGTAGGCTTGCTGGAAGGTAGTGTGTTGGTAGAATAGTAATGCCGAGTAATCATAATCTTCATGGCCCTGAATGCAAAGCATTTAATCAGCATTTAATCCATAAGTATTGGAACAGACTCTGTGAACTGCAATGGATTTGAAAATAATCACAGTAAGCGTTAATTATCGACTCTCAATTTTAATTTAAGGGTTTTGACAAAGCCATTATATGAACCACGCATGAATTACAGCCATTTCTATAGATCATCATCCAGGTTCTTGGGGCGCACAAGTATTTGGACAAACAAGTGATCATAAATATAACTGCCAGCAGGAATGAGGGGGTCCAGCAGTCCAGCTGGACAGAATTGCCATGGTAACTACATGTAATCAGTCTGTTGACACTGATCGTACGTTTTATGTGAATAGAGCAAAGATCTGGTTTAACTGAGACACAAGCCGATGTATTGTTTGGGATGTTTGCCTTTGATTTGCTTTTTATGTCCGAACAGTTTAGAAATCTGAAATCCATCCGATGACTGTTGTAGGGCTCAGTCTGAAGGTCATCATTAGCAAATTGGTCAAAGTTTGCGGCTTGTGAGACATTTTTATACGTTTCAATACAGTCGAATATGGTGTCTGCATAAATTTGGTTGACATGATGAGGTGCCATGTGTCAACCTAAGGATCTCCCAACAAGTATTTACAGGCATAAATATTATTTTTTTAAGTTAAATGCATCAACAGGGATCAGCCAAAACACATTTTCGCTTGTGGCAGCCCTGCCTAGCTGTCAAATCACGCAACATGTTTTGTCCATCCTCATCTGAATAATTGAGGTGTGCTGCGCACAGGCCTTGGGATGATTATGCTTGGTAACAGCAGCTAGCCCTCTGATGACAGATGTGCACAGGCTTACATGTTATTCACATGTCTGTGTTGTATATCCCCTTGCTCTGTTTATGCAAAATTGTATCAAGTCAAGTCAAGTCACATTTATTTATATACCACATTTAAAACAACAGAAGTTGACCCAAAGTGCTTTACAGCAGAGGCAAATGCATAAAAATAACAGACATAAGAACAGAAATATAACAATAGGCTTAAAAACATAAAAAGTCCGGCGATAAATAAGTATAATTAAATATGACACGGCAGAATTAAAATACAAATATAAGTAATAATGATGAAAATAAAACAAAAAACAGCAGATAATCATAAGAAAAGTGAACTTTACCAAGAAACCAAGCGGCAGCCTCAAATGGAGCCAAAAGATTAAAAAGATGAGTCTTTAGGTTTGATTTAAAATGATCAGTTAAAGAACAGGTTTTAATGTGTGATGGGAGATTATTCCAGAGACTGGGGGCAACACCTGAAGAAGCACGGCCAGCTCGAGTTTTAAAGCGTGAATGAGGAACTGACAGGAGATTCTGAGTGGAAGACCAGAGTAACTGGGGCTCAGAATACGGAGTTTGGAGCTCTGTAATGTATTCACAACTGAGCCACTTTCTACGTTTTTTTTTTTAAATAGCGAAAGTAATACTGAAAAAAGTTTGAGTTTAAAAAAGCAAAAACTGCAAAATCTTATGCAGATAGGCCTAGTTTCGATAATTGGATTCACTCATTTGTCATTACCATGTTATTCCCGCCGTGGAACTGGACTGAAGCGACACTGCCTCGGTCTGAATCATTGTCAGGTTTGTTTAATTGGCCGGCAGGTCCCACCGTTCTGACAATACGGATGACAGGCAGATAAATGCCGGTGTTGGACCAGTTCTCGACCATCTCTGTAACAGGATAGAGCCCACAGAGCTGTGGAATGTGCTGCCCATTCGCCTGCGTCCAGAGAGACATCCTGGAGCCCGACAGCAGACGCAGTGGCAGAGCAGGGCAGTCAGACTCCCAGAGGCCTGTTTTTACATTAGACATCACACCGCTGGGTTATGTCACACCGCTGGGTTATGTTTATGCTTGTGGTGTTGTGCCCCCTGGGTCTCTCCTCAGCACCACCCAGGTTGTGCATTAGAAGCTGCTTCATCGCATTCCCTAATGAAGGCAAAGCTGCTGCCGAAACGCGGCGGGTTTCTGGCCATGTTGTAATAAAGGCTTTTTAACTTCAACGGAGACTTGAGTGCCTTGTGGCCCATTCTTTTTATGACGAACTGCTTCATCTCACTGTTGAGAAAGGCATTATGTTTTAGAGTGGTCTTCAGATGACACATTTTATGATTTTTATTTTCTTTTTTTGTGATATTTTTGGTCCCGCTACTTCCATCCCACTTCTGTCAAAGCAATGCTTTTGTTTTAGTGTTTTTTTCATCCTTTAATTGATTAAAGGAATGATATTGTGATGATCAGTGTTACGCTGGATCATGTAATCATGTGCAGTCAAAGTGCTTTGGGGCTCCTGATGTTTAAATGCCTGGATGGTACCTGAATCTGAACCTCAGCACTACTGTGCGCTGCCGATGCGCTGTATCGCTCTGCTGCGTGCTGCCGATGCACTGTATCGCTCTGCTGCGTGCTGCCGATGCGCTGTATCGCTCTGCTGCGTGCTGCCGATGCGCTGTATCTCTCTGCTGCGTGCTGCCGATGCGCCGTATCGCTCTGCTGTGTGCTGCCGATGCGCTGTATCGCTCTGCTGTGTGCTGCCGATGCGCTGTATCGCTCTGCTGCGTGCTGCCGATGCGCTGTATCTCTCTGCTGCGTGCTGCCGATGCGCCGTATCGCTCTGCTGTGTGCTGCCGATGCGCTGTATTGCTCTGCTGTGTGCTGCCGATGCACTGTATCGCTCTGCTGTGTGCTGCCGATGCGCTGTGTCGCTCTGCTGTGTGCTGCCGATGCGCTGTATCGCTCTGCTGCGTGCTGCCGATGCGCTGTATCGCTCTGCTGCGTGCTGCCGATGCGCCGTATCGCTCTGCTGCGTGCTGCCGATGCGCTGTATCGCTCTGCTGCGTGCTGCCGATGCGCTGTATCGCTCTGCTGTGTGCTGCCGATGCGCTGTATCGCTCTGCTGTGTGCTGTCGATGCGCTGTATCGCTCTGCTGTGTGCTGCCGATGCGCTGTATCGCTCTGCTGTGTGCTGTCGATGCGCTGTATCGCTCTGCTGTGTGCTGTCGATGCGCTGTATCGCTCTGCTGTGTGCTGCCGATGCGCCGTATCGCTCTGCTGCGTGCTGCCGATGCGCTGTATCGCTCTGCTGTGTGCTGCCGATGCGCTGTATCGCTCTGCTGCGTGCTGCCGATGCGCTGTATCGCTCTGCTGCGTGCTGCCGATGCGCTGTATCGCTCTGCTGCGTGCTGCCGATGCGCCGTATCGCTCTGCTGCGTGCTGCCGATGCGCTGTATCGCTCTGCTGCGTGCTGCCGATGCGCTGTATCGCTCTGCTGTGTGCTGCCGATGCGCTGTATCGCTCTGCTGTGTGCTGTCGATGCGCTGTATCGCTCTGCTGTGTGCTGCCGATGCGCTGTATCGCTCTGCTGTGTGCTGTCGATGCGCTGTATCGCTCTGCTGTGTGCTGTCGATGCGCTGTATCGCTCTGCTGTGTGCTGCCGATGCGCCGTATCGCTCTGCTGCGTGCTGCCGATGCGCTGTATCGCTCTGCTGTGTGCTGCCGATGCGCTGTATCGCTCTGCTGCGTGCTGCCGATGCGCCGTATCGCTCTGCTGCGTGCTGCCGATGCGCTGTATCCCTCTGCTGTGTGCTGCCGATGCGCTGTATCGCTCTGCTGTGTGCTGCCGATGCGCTGTATCTCTCTGCTGCGTGCTGCCGATGCGCTGTATCTCTCTGCTGTGTGCTGCCGATTCGCTGTATCGCTCTGCTGCGTGCTGCCGATGCGCCGTATCGCTCTGCTGTGTGCTGCCGATGCGCTGTATCGCTCTGCTGTGTGCTGCCGATGCGCTGTATCGCTCTGCTGTGTGCTGCCGATGCGCTGTATCGCTCTGCTGCGTGCTGCCGATGCGCTGTATCGCTCTGCTGCGTGCTGCCGATGCGCTGTATCGCTCTGCTGTGTGCTGCCGATGCGCTGTATCGCTCTGCTGCGTGCTGCCGATGCGCTGTATCGCTCTGCTGTGTGCTGCCGATGCGCTGTATCGCTCTGCTGCGTGCTGCCGATGCGCTGTATCGCTCTGCTGTGTGCTGCCGATGCGCTGTATCGCTCTGCTGTGTGCTGCCGATGCGCTGTATCGCTCTGCTGTGTGCTGCCGATGCGCTGTATCGCTCTGCTGCGTGCTGCCGATGCGCTGTATCGCTCTGCTGCGTGCTGCCGATGCGCTGTATCGCTCTGCTGTGTGCTGCCGATGCGCTGTATCGCTCTGCTGTGTGCTGCCGATGCGCTGTATCGCTCTGCTGTCTGCTGCCGATGCGCCGTATCGCTCTGCTGCGTGCTGCCGATGCGCTGTATCGCTCTGCTGTGTGCTGCCGATGCGCTGTATCGCTCTGCTGTGTGCTGCCGATGCGCTGTATCGCTCTGCTGTCTGCTGCCGATGCGCCGTATCGCTCTGCTGCGTGCTGCCGATGCGCTGTATCGCTCTGCTGCGTGCTGCCGATGCGCTGTATCGCTCTGCTGCGTGCTGCCGATGCGCTGTATCGCTCTGCTGCGTGCTGCCGATGCGCTGTATCGCTCTGCTGCGTGCTGCCGATGCGCTGTATCGCTCTGCTGCGTGCTGCCGATGCGCTGTATCGCTCTGCTGTGTGCTGCCGATGCGCTGTATCGCTCTGCTGCGTGCTGCCGATGCGCTGTATCGCTCTGCTGTGTGCTGCCGATGCGCTGTTTCGCTCTGCTGCGTGCTGCCGATGCGCTTTATCGCTTTGCTGCGTGCTGTCGATGCGCTGTATCGCTCTGCTGTGTGCTGTCGATGCGCTGTATCGCTCTGCTGTGTGCTGCCGATGCGCCGTATCGCTCTGCTGCGTGCTGCCGATGCGCTGTATCGCTCTGCTGTGTGCTGCCGATGCGCTGTATCGCTCTGCTGCGTGCTGCCGATGCGCTGTATCGCTCTGCTGTGTGCTGCCGATGCGCTGTATCGCTCTGCTGCGTGCTGCCGATGCGCTGTATCGCTCTGCTGCGTGCTGCCGATGCGCTGTATCGCTCTGCTGCGTGCTGCCGATGTGCTGTATCGCTCTGCTGCGTGCTGCCGATGCGCTGTATCGCTCTGCTGTGTGCTGCCGATGCGCTGTATCTCTCTGCTGCGTGCTGCCGATGCGCTGTATCGCTCTGCTGCGTGCTGCCGATGCGCTGTATCGCTCTGCTGCGTGCTGCCGATGCGCCGTATCGCTCTGCTGCGTGCTGCCGATGCGCTGTATCCCTCTGCTGTGTGCTGCAGATGCGCTGTATCGCTCTGCTGTGTGCTGCCGATGCGCTGTATCTCTCTGCTGCGTGCTGCCGATGCGCTGTATCTCTCTGCTGTGTGCTGCCGATTCGCTGTATCGCTCTGCTGCGTGCTGCCGATGCGCCGTATCGCTCTGCTGTGTGCTGCCGATGCGCTGTATCGCTCTGCTGTGTGCTGCCGATGCGCTGTATCGCTCTGCTGTGTGCTGCCGATGCGCTGTATCGCTCTGCTGCGTGCTGCCGATGCGCTGTATCGCTCTGCTGCGTGCTGCCGATGCGCTGTATCGCTCTGCTGTGTGCTGCCGATGCGCTGTATCGCTCTGCTGCGTGCTGCCGATGCGCTGTATCGCTCTGCTGTGTGCTGCCGATGCGCTGTATCGCTCTGCTGCGTGCTGCCGATGCGCTGTATCGCTCTGCTGTGTGCTGCCGATGCGCTGTATCGCTCTGCTGTGTGCTGCCGATGCGCTGTATCGCTCTGCTGTGTGCTGCCGATGCGCTGTATCGCTCTGCTGCGTGCTGCCGATGCGCTGTATCGCTCTGCTGCGTGCTGCCGATGCGCTGTATCGCTCTGCTGTGTGCTGCCGATGCGCTGTATCGCTCTGCTGTGTGCTGCCGATGCGCTGTATCGCTCTGCTGTCTGCTGCCGATGCGCCGTATCGCTCTGCTGCGTGCTGCCGATGCGCTGTATCGCTCTGCTGTGTGCTGCCGATGCGCTGTATCGCTCTGCTGTGTGCTGCCGATGCGCTGTATCGCTCTGCTGTCTGCTGCCGATGCGCCGTATCGCTCTGCTGCGTGCTGCCGATGCGCTGTATCGCTCTGCTGCGTGCTGCCGATGCGCTGTATCGCTCTGCTGCGTGCTGCCGATGCGCTGTATCGCTCTGCTGCGTGCTGCCGATGCGCTGTATCGCTCTGCTGCGTGCTGCCGATGCGCTGTATCGCTCTGCTGCGTGCTGCCGATGCGCTGTATCGCTCTGCTGTGTGCTGCCGATGCGCTGTATCGCTCTGCTGTGTGCTGCCGATGCGCCGTATCGCTCTGCTGTGCGCTGCCGATGCGCTGTATCGCTCTGCTGTAGGAGAGCGTCTGCTAGCTACGAGTACAGCAGCTCATTGAAGCTCATTGATCCAAACTACAGTATTGAGGGTGTAAAGTCTATCTGTTGAGGTGCACTAGAACTTTGACTCTTTGACTCATGTCAGAGTGAGGTCCACTTGTTGACATCATGCGAATCAGTTGCTAACATTATTCGCCATTGAAAAGTCTACTCGCAGGTCTGCGATCTGCCAAATCGATGGAGAAGGTTGGAGCGGTGATTTGTGATGGCTGGTATGATCTCACATTCCAAATTAAGCTGAAGAAAGGGTGAAACTACAGAAGAATCGGTTGTAGGGTTGCCTTTAAAATGTGTTAGAGCATCCTGAAACTCCATCAGGCCAGATGGAAGCAAAACAAATGACTTCCTGTTTTTTTCCTTTATTACCCTAGATGAGGATTGGCAGCGGTGTCACCCTTTCACTAGAAAACCATAAAACTCTTTCATCAGACCAACTGCATAAACAGCCTCACAGAGGGAGTGAAATGATTTGTGTACACTGGCGATGAGAGTTGCTGGTGCTAATCCCAATGGTGAGGGAGTCACCATGTGACAGACAGCTGAGGTGGGCTTGCAGTGTTCGGCCTGCGTGTGAAGAGCCGGAGCCGGTGATATAGCGCTCTACACTGTCTTCTGGGGGAAACTATGGATGCCAGACTTGATGGGTCTTCACAGGCCATGTCGATGCTCAGGGCGCACGATTGACTGTCGATTAGATGGATTATATTGGTGATGATAGCTGTTTTTGACTCTTAGAACGAAATGAAATAGGCAAATGAAGACAATGTTTATATTTGTTTACCTCCACTGATGCAAAGATTTCTGTTTGGAAAAACTAACTTGCTTTATTAATTTGTGCTTTCTAAGTATAAACGCCGCCTGGCCAAAAAAAGGTCACTGTTTAGATTTAAATATGCAAATACTTTAGAGCTCATGATTGAATCAGTATTGTGGTGACTAATATGTTTCAGCTGGCGACAATTCTTTTAACCCTGAGTGGTGCATTGTGTAGGGTCTCATGGGAAGACGTATCTCATGGTCATTGAAAAGATGTTGCTGTGTTTCAAGAGGGGCAAATTACTGGCCTGCATCAAACAGGGAAAACAGCTGAGGAGATTTTGCTGAGATCAGTGGAATTTGGTTAAGAATTGTCCAATAAACTTTAAAAACCTGGTAGGATTGTGCTGAACCATCAACTTTGCCGTACAAATGGCTCAGAAAAAACTGTGATATATTGTGATCGGACAGCTGTAAAATGCTAGATGAACTGTCATTGTAAAAAACAGTACAGCTCAAGTCGATATTGTTTACTTGCATAGTATGACAAGAACTTGGATGATTGGGACTAAACAGCTGCGTTGCCACAAGAACGCCACTTCTTAGTTATTCTAATCAAGAAAAAACAACATAAAGATTGGACTGAGGAGCAATGGATAAAGGTCATGTGATCTGCTGAATCCAGATTTACTCTGATCCCGAGTGACAGGCGCATCAGGGTAAGAAAGGAAGCCCATGAATCGATGCACCTGTCACGCATAGGGCCCACTTTACAAGCCTCTGGAGACAGTGTTATGATTCAGGGTTGTTGGCTCAGCAATGTTACTTGGCAATAAAATGAAGTTAGTTATTTTTAAATCTCTGATGGCACAGTCAAGGCTCATATTGTAAAGGAGAGAGTCAAAGAGCACGAGGAGTCATTGTCACACATGAATAGTCTGCCACACAGTCCTGACCTGAAAAAGCTTTTGCGATGTCCTGAAGAAGACTTTTTAGAGTAGTTAGCCTCTTGTTGTCAATAAAAGATCTCAGTTAAAAATTAATGCAACTCTGGCCAGAATTAAATGTAACATTGCATAAGATTTTCGAAACAACACCACAACAAATGTGCTGTGTGATCAAAGGTAAAGGCGGGCCAACAAATATTAGTGAGCAAATTTATTTTGGCCTGGCAGTGTATGATCTCCCATTCTCTATTGTACTTGTATAAACTTTGTAAAGTATTCTTTATTATTAGTTAGTTAGTTAATTAACACTTGATATTTTGTGTGTGTGTGTGTGTGTGTCTTTGATAGTATAGTAATTTTGTGTGAGGTCCTGTCTAGTTAGTATGAAGCGACAACATTCTTGAGGTCAGGGTATTAACATGGAGACAAAGCAGACTTTAATCTAATATACTGTTTTCTTTGTGTTTACAGTGCATTTTTCCACATGCAATATGCCTCGTGCTTAAGTGTATTTACAAGTCAACTATATAATGCAACTATTTCATTTTATTTGCATGTCAAATTTATTACGAAAACTAGATCACTGAAAGTGGTTTCCCCACTCTGAGGAATCTGCAAATTAATCTACAGATGTGAACATGTGAAACTGATGGTTTCAGTAGCGTTATTATTTATACAAATGTTTAAGCAATTGTCTATTAAAAATTAAAATGTTAGTTTTGTGGCAAACTTAAAACAAAGTTTTTTTTAATTAAGTTTCTGGATTTTAAACTAAACTTGCAAACCGTCCTGAGGTTTGGGGAAGGACATCCATTAGTCAAGCGTGCTGCTGTTTACTGAAAACTCATATAGTAAGCATATTATATCCTGAATTAACATTGTTAGCATTACATAAAAATGCTGGGACAGCAAGTTCCATAATTGAGTGTGTGCGAGCCTTTGTTTACAGTATGTGCCGGCAGCCTTGCCCATTAGTCTTCTCAGGGTAAGCTCTTGCTCAACATTGGAAATTTCTGGAGATGTCCCCATTTTAGAATGTCCCAATCACTGTCCCCAATGTACAAATGAATTTATTCCATTTTTAACTCTTGTACAAGCATCCTCAAATGAACCCAAAATAGGACGCATAATGCAGCGTGAACTCCAGGCAAATCCCAGCGGCTCAGCTTCAAACGGGACACATCACAAACTGAAAGCACCGGACTCTCTCGCCAAAAAGCTGAGCGCGAGGAACGAACTGGGTCAGCACTTGGGAGTCGGGTTGCTGGTTCACTCATACACACTGACACGTCATCTGCAAGCTATTCTGTGGAAGCACTGCTTGACTTCCCCTGGAGGGACACCACAAAATCCCAACGACATAATATTAATGAGGTGAAATGGTTTGACTCCTATTTCAGGATAATTTCAAGGTTTTCTGTCAGGGGTAAGAGAGCCCATTCTCATCCTGCCTCATCATATAGTGACGCTACCTAACCAAACGTCAATATATGACAAAAAGGAGGCTTTTAGCATCCTTGTTTGACACCAGTGTTAAAAACAACCCTATCCCCTAACCCTTAACCAGAACCCTAACCCCAAGCATTAAATAAGGACACCAAAAATCCCCCTTTCCGTTGTATATCGACACCGGGTCACGTAGAGTCACTATATGGTGAGTCGGGATAAGGCTGTGTTGGGTTAGAACAGTCAGTTTGTCAAGTTGCTGATGAACTTAGGTCATTAGAGAAGCATTCGGTTCCTGAATCACGAACCGACTTGGAGTGTTTGCACATGGGAGGGGTGTCCTTTCTAATATACGAAGAGCCGTAGGGGGTGCAGCCCCACACTAACACACCTGACTGGGTTGGGGTGGCGGTTTAGTTTGAGCCGGTTTTAGCCGGTTCGCTGACTGACGTGGTCATTTCCTCCGCAGGAGATGACCCACTCATGGCCTCCGCCTCTCACTGCCATCCACACACCAGGCAAGGTGGACCAGACCAAGTTTCCCATCCCGTGTAAGGTGAGTTTCAGAAAACTCTCTGCTTCTGACATACCGTACAGTGTGAGTGCCCTACCTGTGCACACATGCATGAGAAACTCTTCCTCGTGCTCGTGCTCGTGGTTCTGCCGATTGGCGCTTCTTACTGTTCCTCCAACATCCAACATCCAAAAGCATGAATCTGGCCTGCATGCGCTGATCTAATTGGCTTGACACCCTGGCTATCGACCTTGGGCCAGTCCCTCCTACTACACCATACTTGGCAGCTTCTCTGTAATCTGCGCGTGGCTCCTATGTTCTGTGAACCCAGCGTACGTTGTTATCCTCAGGTTACACTTTGGTCCATAATTTGCGTATTGATATTGGAAAAATTGTGCTAGTGGAACATTTTAAATGCAGAAACGCCTCCGTATTTGTTAGCTAGAAGACTGCTGACCTCTCCATACTCCTGAGGTTCATGGCCCTCATTAAAATATGCATGTCCACCTGCCGATGACAGAGAGGCGGGAAATTTACCTCCCAAACCTGTCAGAGGCTCCAGCTGAATTTGTTTCTGGTGAGATGGAGCAACAAAACTGCTCCTCAGGAGAATGAGAATGAGAATTTAAATGTACAGCCAAATGAAAGTAACCTAAAAAATTAATGCCTCGAGTCAATTTGATATCAACACGAACAAACCGTCAAAACATTGATTTTTATTTTTAACGCAACTGGACTACCACACAGAATGGTTAATCACGTACTGAACCATTCGCCATCTGTCATTATCTCTCGTCCCTCATCTATTAACTTTTGGCATCATGACTCTGGGGTTACAAATATTAACTGATTTTGACAAAACTTCGCCTGCAGTATCATTACACTAAGGACCAGGTTAGTGGTGCATTTCACCCTGATCCGACTCAAGATGGCTGACATAGGGCGCCTTCTTGGCTTTGGTCCTGGAACAAAAAAAGCTTGTTGTCTAAACTAATGGCTTTTGTGGCTTCCCTACATACTACTGAGAGTTAACCAACTGTACTTCAGTCGACTGTCTGTTTGAAATGAAAGAGCTGGTACGATGGACCATTTTAAGGCAAGATCACTTGTGTGACCACTGCAGCCAAGGACTGTCATTTAGCTGACCGGAATAATGACTTTTGTGGAAAGACCATTTTGATGCTGTAAGTTTTTTCCCGCTATTAATCTCAGTAGATAAGAGGACCTACTGCTGTTCTGTCCTATAAATGAAAATGTAGTACCACTTGTCTCATACTTTTTCACACTGAAATCGGAATAGAGCACCTGGACATCGTGAAAACACAAAAGTTATTTTTAGTTTGGCCTGAGGACATCAGGGCAGGACTGTGGACTGCTCTGGAGCTGAATCTCAGCTTGCCTTCTGATGGGTGAGCAGAGAGAGGCAGAATCAGGCACAGGCTCTGGAGTTGAATACAGGCCCTCCTGTGGGTGAGTGAGGTGACCGCAGCCCAGAGAGGACAGATATAACAGACAGTCACTCAGTGAGGCAGTTTTATCATCCAGTGCTACGCATTACAGAGCACTGCAGCTCGTGTAGAAGTCAATCTCTCGTCATTCAAGAAATGAAGTTATTACTAGTCAGATCGGTGCTGCGGCCACAAATAAATAAATAAATACATTTTTTATCTTATGAAGTCCAAGGTCGTCTCATTTCATGCACAAACCATATTACTTTTATCTTAATGGGACATGGATTGAATCCCATTGCTTGACCTGAATGACATTTTAAATAACCAGGATCCATATATCCTGATTTAATGGCTCTGCCATTCAACAAAGACATATCCTGCCTCGCCCACAAACTGACACATGATTTGTGTGATCTGTCTAATTATATTAGCGTAAAATCAACTAGGTCCTCCTGTGACACAATTTACTTCCAATTAGTTCTGTTGCTATTTGCTCCCTCTGCGTGTTTAACAGCGTCTAATGAACATTCTGTGTTCCCTCACTTTCGCCAGGACTCCCAGCACGTAACCTCAGGATATAACGGCCAAAGTAAGTCTCCCTCCATATTGTGTTTTTGTGAACAGACAAAATTGGTTTAGAATTTTTGAATTAAAAAATGTTTAACTGGATCAGTTGTTATTTCTTATTAAATGTGATGCCATCTGAACTGTGAATAATGAAAATTCCAAACTGATGGCAACTGCTTTTTAGGCTGCGTTTCACTAGCAGAGCTCCTGACGTTGTTTTTATTTCTTCTACAGAGAGGTGCAATGTTTCCAGCAACAAGCCTGCGACCAAGTCTGTTCCACAGAAATCGTGAGTATTCCTCACATTACTTATTTAAGAGCTTCCGGGCTGAGCACCAAAATGTCATCCTCGTTCACTTATGAAAAGACAGCAAAAACAAACCCGACTGTGCGTAAGCAGTGTTGTGAAATGGGATTTGCCCTTGCCTTTTTTTTTTTTCTATTTTTACTCAATTTTCATATTTAAATGTTTTGGATCATCCAGCTAATTTTGACATGAGAAATACAAAATGAGACTGTGACAGAATGGCGACCCTGAATTGAAGCGCAGACAGAGAATCAGTTACACTGACTATTATAGCAATAAGCAGAGCTAGACAGTCCAGTCTGTAGCCAATCAGGAGGAATGCAGCACAGTGTCGAGTATCGCTATCACTGCTGCTAATCAGGCCGAGGGTCAGAAAACGAACGGGCAGAGTGTTTTGTCAGGGAGCCGACAGAATCATAGGCCAAGAGCAAACTAAAATCATGACCAGTAATAAATCATGCATGATGGGCTCGGTAGAGTTTTAAAACCATAAAGACAAAAAGAAATCAGGATGGGGAATAACTCTAGGAATCAAAATAACACTAAGAATGCAAAGAGAGACAAACTGGCAAGAAACGATCAAAAACGGGAAACTTAAATTGCAAACAAATTACTGGGGTGACTCGAAATGTGGGGAGAGCAAACAAGGGGGGAGGTTACAACGAAGACAATGAACTGAGTGATTAACTAACGGACTGGGAAGGGAGAGCCAGGAGTGCGAATGGTTACAAAAACACAAGGACGCCTGACTGAGAATCCAAAATAATAACAAGGGCAATGAATACCAAAAATAAACCTCAAAATAAAACAAAAATATGATAAACAGATTTACTGGATACTGACAGATGGGCTGTAGTTACGTGAAGTTAACGTTCATTAGGGCTGGCAGTAATCATGCCTGGGTGTGTCACGTGAAAATGAACTTAATTATCAATCAAATTTGTTTAAAAGTTTGATTTAGTAATTAAGGGGGCAATTACCTTTTCACTAAGAGCCAGGTGGGGTGAAATGTTTTTTTTTTTTTTTTCCATCAATTAATGAAATCATTTAAAACTGTGTTTTGTGTCAACTCAGTTCATCTTTGTCCAAGAGTAAAATTACTTTGATCTGAAAATTGTTTGTGTATAAAATCTGTGAAAATGGAAGACATTGCGTTGTGAGGCAATACGTCTGCACAGCAAGAAGTTCAGAGTGGAACTCGGCCATCTGCTCAGACAAACAGACTGTGGCTCTGCCCTGTTAATCATCTGCCAGTGAATGCTTTACGATCTATTTACTCGGATAAATGCGAGTGACTTTTTATAATCGCTGATTATGACCTGTCATTCAGTGGATCATGGTGCTGTTCATTTAAATACTATAGCTTCCTAATTGGCAGGTTGGCTGGCCTAGTATCTGTAAACGAAAATTTATGTGAATATGCGGTTTGTTTCATTTTTGAAGCTAAAATGAGGAAGCTAAAGCTGTTATCTACAAACCCCAATTCCAATGAAGTTGGGACATTGTGTAAAATGTGAATAAAAACAGAATGCAATGATTTGTAAATCTCATAAACCCACATTTTAGTCACAGTAGAACATAGACAACATATCAGATATTGTAAGTGAGACATTTTATAATTTCATGAAAAAATATTGGCTCATTTTGAATTTGATGGCAGCAACACATCTCAAAAAAGTTTGGACAGGGCCCTGTTTACCATCGTGTAGCATCCCCTCTTCTTTTAACAACAGTCTGTAAACATCTGGGAAGTGAGGAGACCAATTGCTGGAGTTTTGGAAGAGGGATGTTGTCTTACTCTTGTGAGATGTATAGGATTCTAGCTTTTCAGCCGTCCTGGGTCTTCTAAGCCATATTTTTTTTTTTGTTTTATGATGCGCAAAATGTTTTCTATTTGTGAAATGTCTGGACTGCTGGCAGATCATTTCAGCACCCAGACTCTTCTACAGCGAAGCCATGCTGTTGTGGATGCAGTGTGTGGGTTGGCATTGTCTTGCTCTGATAGAGATGTTGTTGTAAAACTGTATACTTTTCAGCATTGATAATGTCTGTCCAGATTTGTAAGCTGCCCACACCATAGGCACTAATGGAACCTCAGACTATCAGAGATGCAGGGTTTTGAACTGAGCGCTGATTACAAGCTGGATGGTCCCGCTCCTCTTTAGACCGCGCGACATGGCGTCCGTGGTTTCCAAGTCTTCCCTTTTGCCTACGGCCCTTTAAATGAGCTTTGGCCCAGAGAAGACGGCGGCATTTCTTGATCATGTTCCCATATGGCTTCTTCTTTGACATGATACAGCTTTAACTTGCACTTGTGTATTGCACAGCAGACTGTGTTCACAGACAATGATTTCTGGAAGTGTTCCTGAGCCCTTGCAGTGGATTCCAGTGTAGAATTATTCCTGTTATTAATGCAGTGCCACCTGAGGGCCTAAAGATCACGAGCATCCAATATTGATCTTCAGACTTGTCCCTTGTGCACAGAGATTTCTCCAGACTCTCTGAATCTTTTGATGATATTATGTACTCTAGATAGATGGTGGCTAATTCAAAATCTTTGCAATTTTACTCTGACGAATATTTTTCTGAAATTGTTCCATAATTTCTAGTCTCAGTGTTTAGCAAATTGGTGAATCTCTGTCCATCTTTACTTCTGACAGACTCTGTCTCTCTAAAATGTCCCTTTTCTACCCAGTCATGTCACTGACCTTTTGCCACATAACCTAATTAGTAGCAAAATGCTCCTCCAGCTGTTTTTTTTATCAGGACATTGCACTTTTCCAGCCTTTTGTCGCTCCTGTCCCAACTTTTTTGAGATTTGTTGCTGCCATAAAATTCAAAATGAGCTAATGTTTTTGATGAAATGGTAAAATGTCTTACTTTCAAAATCAGATATGTTGTCTGTGTTCTATTGTGAATAGAAAAGCAGCGTTTCTGACTTCTTACGTATACTTCAGTGGTAAAGAATTATAGTCGTACTGCTGTTATGTGTTGGGTCATCAAGAATATCTGTTATGGCTCATGATTTATATAAAGGGTTATGGCGATGTCGACAGAATTGGATTTTTTAGGTTATCAAAGACATTGGCAGCAAGGACTACATGAAGCAAATGCATAATGCAATGTTTAAGATAACAGAACAAGCTAAAACACATTTTACACACTAAACACAGTAAACATATATGCAGTATATGAGATATGCACTATATTGAATTTATCTTTACCTGGATGACTGCTTTAAAGATGATGTCAGATTATTTGAACTGTATTGTATAACTGTAGATGACAGGTAGCTTGTGTTAGCGGACGAACGGTGGGATAGACGATGCTTGGTGTGGTCTTCTCCCTCTGTTGTGTGAAGAATGACTCACTCGGCCAACAGTGACGTTCAGCCTGGCTTATCACTCAGTGAGATGTATTATATTTTTGTTTTCTTCAAACACCTGCCTGTGGTTCTGAGGATGTAAAAAATGATTGAGCCAATTGGAGTGTTTCAATTCAGTCTCACATTTGGCAGTAACCGCTGTGTTTGAGATGGCTGGATGATGGCACACCAGCATTAAGCACCAATAATCACCCTCAAAACATAGTGCCATTAAGTACAAAAATCTACAGAATTTTAAATTCTATTTCAATGATTTCAAGTCTTTTAAAATGAAATAACGTTTTATGTTTAATGATTAAGATACTGGTTGCTTTGGTCCGATAATGAATGAACACAATTGTTCAAACTGCACTTTTTGCTGATGGATCAGAGATGGTGTGAAATGGTCAATACAGAGGCGGAATTTAAGTCGAGTAATGAGTACACAGTATAGGGTAATGAAGACTTTAATTTCGTGAAGCACCAGGAATATTCAGATAAATTTTTTTGGTAAATCAAAGCGTTTTCTCGTATATACTGTATATATACACACACACTTTGGTGTGGTGTGCAGGTCTCTTAAACGCCCAAAGCCAGGCTCATTAAAGGTAATGTCTGTAACCCGCGGCAGTCTGTCCCTTCAGCTTCAGGACATCACCGTTTCCATTCGCCTAATCAGCCCTGGCGTGACAGAAAAATCGCTATGGCTCTTGCAGGGCCTGTTGTGAGTCAATAATAGCTTACTGTCCCACTGGAGAAGGGCGAAGGCTCACAATTAAACTGCCACGTCTCCTATATTTAGGTTCCATTTTCACCCGCAGCCATTTTTATCCATTTGGACGAGAGTTGAGCTGGGCCATGACACAGCCTCCTCTTTCCCTGAAATATGCTGTGGAGTATTTGCAGACAGCTCTGTTGCCAAATCTGTCTCCTTACAACATCACACTGTATGAGGATATTGTTATGAAAAGTGATTATAATAGCAGACCATTTTTCACTAGTCCCAGCTGATCCTTTTGTTTTGCATTTTTTTGACTCATTCATGTACGGACTGGCTCGCTACCAGCTCAGGATCTCCAAATATTTAGCCGCGCGGCATGACTACATTGGACTAGCGAGCATTGAACTGTGCATTAGATTAGTCACCTGCCAACCAAGTGGTCAGGAACTGCCATATGGCAAATAATATTTGACACCCTACATGTATTTCATGTGGCAGGACGTTAAATTCTCCCAGGTAACGTGGACAGACATCAGTGACGCAATATTCATTGCAGCAGACAAGGCAGTTGGAAAGATTAATGCTGTCCAGTTAGAGACTTATCATCATCCTGGTTGGCAGATAGTGAAGATTTGTACTTAATATACTGTGCTGCATACGTCAAGAGCATTAGAATAACATCCGAGTAACATTTGTAAGAAGTAATTAGTCCCGCATTTTGAGGGTATATTGCTGGCACTTGAGTAGTGGGGCAATAGGTCACTCTATGCCTGCAGTAAGTAACTGTGGAAACTTCAGCTCCGAACTCTAATGAGTCATGATAATTCTGCACTGACTGCAAAAGCAGAGTCGACTCTCTCAACCTCTCATGACCTCGTAGGATGAATGAAGATTCCAGGACTAAACTGCTGCCGTGGTAACCGAACCTTCAAGAAGTTTTAGTGGGAGAACTGATGCAAACTTTTTGTGTGAATGCATCTGATAAAGACCGATTCTCTCTTTCACTGCGCAATAATAAGTGCTGGAAAACAAAGAAAATAATTCCGTTTTGACCAAGGGACTTCAAGGAGGGTTTGAGTTCTATTTCCGTGCTTTTGCTAATGGAAATGCTTGTGGTGGTAACGTTAGGCACCATTTTGTGTGCTGCAAATGGCATATTTATTACCTTCACCCAGTTAGGTAGTTTCATGATCTGAATTAAAGCTGTTTGTGTTACAATGGGCTGGACAGCACATTATGATGTGTGTTCATGCATAAAGCTGATACTATGATAGTTTTGCATCGTAAATCTCGTTAGTGTTTGGAGTCACCCGGATCACCTCTTAAAGGAAACACTGTGGCTCTATCGTAGTTTTATGGGACTGAATCCCAGCATGTGATACTGTCTGCAAATAAACACATATCATTCATAATGTTTCACTTCCCTTTTTAATTTTCACTTTTGTATTTCATGTTATAAATAATGCCTTCAAAATAGCAGTGGGGTCAAATATGACGGGTAGGGTGAAGGGAAGGAGTGTTTTCATACGTGAATATAGTCAGTGTGTGGGGTGAAATGCCCATAATTAACTTCAGTATCGCCCTTGTTTTAATATCAGGGGTGTCGTTATGTGTACTGTTTGAATGGCCCGCATCTTTTCAAATAAAACACTCTACCTGGTGCGCTAATCGGGTACGTTGATGATGTGCAGATACCAATAAATTATGGCGACCTTGACTTAATTGTCTAGGTCATTATGGGCAAATGATCATTTTTGATTCTATTGTTAACTTCATATCTTAAGAACAATGTCACAAATTTCATCTGGTACCAATGCCTGTGTTGGGGATGCGCAGCCCCCATTGGAGTGCAACAAAGTATATTTGTAAGAAGGCTTCGTCCGTACTGTCTCTTCATGTTGTATATATGTAACTTCCTGAAGACTGTGCTTTTCAAACGTCTTGTGTATTTTGCACGTCGTACATCTGTGTGATTGTTTGCCATCGTTGCGGAGCGGGAAGCATAGTATTCAGCTCTGTCCTGTCGTCCGTCCGTATGTCTGGCCCGTTGGTGTTGGCACTACACCAGTTGATTGATGACCTTGAGGATTGGGAAACTGTCCCATAAGTGACTGTTACTTGTTTTTACCTCGATCTGACTTTATCAGCAGAAAGCCAGCAGTGCACATTTCAGAAATCCCTCTGGCTCCCTCTACGATCTGTGACCACGGCTGTATCACTGCTTTAATTCCTCTGTACTCTGTAAGACCGGTGTCTGCAGGACTCTTCTGTGCTCTGCTGGACCGGTCCGAATTCTGCAGGACCCCTCTGTAATCTGCAAGACCAGTTCAGTGTTTGCAGGACTCCTCTGTACTTTTACGGACCAGTCCAGTGTCTGCAGGACTCCTCTGCACTTTGCCTGAAGATACATGAAATGCATCATTAATGATTCTATAATGTATCAGTAAAGCAGTAATTGCTCAGAATTGGTGCTTGTGGGTGATCTTCACTCTTCTCTGGTCAGTCAAGAGCTGCAGTGACTGAGGGCCACAGTGCAGTGTGATTTCTGATAGTGCCAGTCTCGCGTTTCAGTGTGATTTCTGATAGTGCCAGTCTCATGTTTCAGTGTGATTTCTGATAGTGCCAGTCTCATGTTTCAGTGTGATTTCTGATAGTGCCAGTCTCGCTTTTCAGTGTGATTTCTGATAGTGCCAGTCTCGCGTTTCAGTGTGATTTCTGATAGTGCCAGTCTCATGTTTCCCTCTGGACCTGGATTTTTACCCGGTTTTGACCTTTATCCACGTTCTCACTGCAACATGTTCTGTGTGCTGCTCAGTTCTAATTCATTTTTGAGAACCAATACAGGTGCCGACTGCGGAGATGACATGACATGTCTTTCACTTTGCATGATCACATCTGTATTCCCCTAACTGTGTGGCAGATCATTTACTTTGACTGGACTTTGTGTGGAAACACATGATAACTGAAGACAGAACCATCGTTAACATGCTGCGTGGCTGTAGTTATGAAGTCTCCTGAATGCGCAGTGATGTTGCTTTTCTGTTTCAGTCACGTGAATTAGATTTCCCCAAGCAGCACTGCTCGCAGCTGAATTAGGACTGAGTATGGTTGAGAAAATAAAAACATATGCACACGCACCGGATGCACACAAACACACACCCCCAGTCACACACACACACACGCGCACACACACACACACACACACACACACACACACACAGGCACATACTCACGCGCGCGCGCACACACGCACATGCAGACACGCATACACAACATACGCACACGTATACTGGAGAGGGCATTTATGACTCTCTCAGCTGACTGACTGCGGGGACGAGTGATTGGCTGACAGATCTAATGCGCTGCGGTGTCTCAGGCACTCGTGGCTGAACTGAAGTGCATGAGTCCAGCCCCAAACACAGGGCTGCACATGGCATGTTTACCTCTGTCAGCCGCTCCGCACTGCTCATTTACTGCTCTTCCTCGTGCAGAAGACGGATGGACAGGCTGACAGATCGAAAGCTGAAGTTATTTGTGTACCTCCACTAAAGAGCCCTCCTCACACACAGTTTTAAAGCCGCTATATCTGATTTTTTTTATTTCAAATGAGCAGACAAGCTTAAGTAATGAATTGCTTGAAAAGGTTAGTGCTGTCTTGGAAATTGCAGGTGGAGTTGCACTGAATGCATGGCTTGTAGTTTAGCTAGCAGATATTTCCGTGATGATTTACACTCATGGAAATAATATCTGTCATCTTGAGAGCCAAAGAAAGCCTGTGCATCAGCCTGTGGTGCAGATGACAGATACCGGGTTCACAGCACTGAATCTGTGGCCTGTCCCATGAAACAGGATTTTGCCACATCAATGTACTAAGTAAGATCTAGTGCTCAAACATATCTGGAAGATGGATGACAAAAAAACAGCTACTCCTGGATTTATATTGTGTTTTTATCCTGCTGACCTTGTTATAGGTTGTGGGTTCGAATCTGGCCTGGGGCCTGCGATGGATTGGGAAGCTGTGCAGGGTGGGTCCCTGCCTTTGCCCGTAGTCAGCTGGGATAGGATCCAGCCCGCCCTGTGACCCTAGTGTGAGCTCTGCATTACGATATTAATCTAAAATTTCCATACACACAGTATAAAAATGTTGCAAGATAATAGACAGAACTCTTTGTTTTATTATTGTGGGGGCTCTTAACAGATGATGACTTTGAAATAAATAGGCTTCAGTTATCCAAACACATTAAATTAGTCAGGCCTCAGAATTTTATTTCTTCTCACTCACAATGCTTAGTTGTTGAAACCAAAAATTCAGCTCAGTTATGTTTTTTTTTTTTTTACTCTTTGCGGTGTTATTTGCAGTGTAAATAGATGTGTGACCTTGTGGAAGCAGCTCACCCATAGGCGCGGAACTCCTTTCAGCACGTGTGTACATTTCCTGTGGAGATTCCTTTCCACTTTTCCTTGGTGAACCAATCGTAGGGAGTTTTCAAAACACCGCTTCTGCTGTGTTTATGTAAACATTTTTGTGGCCAGGTTTTATACACTGTAAATCTGATCACCCATGATCATTATCGGTGGAGAATTATCATTCTGCACAAGTATGCCCTCAATTAGAGAATATTATCTGTTCTCTGTGAAAGAGCACCAGAATGTTTCAATGACAGAGGTCTGTCCTTAAAAGTTATTGTTAAATAATACTGCACTGTGATCCGGAAAATAATTATCCACAGGCTGAATGATATTTCACCGTTATCTAGCAGAGGGTTTATATTGAAAATGGTTATGACTGAATATGTATTATTATGCATGTAGTCAATTATTACTCAAATTAAATGTTATTTTGCTGTATTTGCCATAGAAATATTTGGCGATACAATAATACATTCTCATAGAAACTCTTGATTAATGTAACATGAATGCATTAAATAATTCAATTAAAAAAGGACTAATTAATTAATTAATCAATTAATTAATCAAATGACTCCGGTGCCAGATTCTTCGATTCTGCCATGGTGTTTTGTTATATTAGAGAAATCACAACTAATTAGAATTTTAGATTTAGAATAAATCAGTAAATCAGTGAAGCAGTGGTGCCTGATTGAGAGGTCAGACGGCTCAGTCAGGTCAGAACGGACCGCTGGACACCGGAAAGGTTAAGCCCCGCCCTCTCAGCACACACCCCAATCCCCCCCCTTGCTGAATCTACCACTGCTCGCGAGGGATGGCCGCGACTGTGCTGCTGTAGCGCTGCAGAGTTTAATGGGCTGGGGTCCCCTGCTGACGAACTCACCACAGCTGTCAAACAATGAGCCCCGCAGGACCTGACTTACATGGCAGACTGCCCCTGATGGTGGCCCTTTTAAAAACGGTCAGTGGAGATGTGGCTTTGCAGATCGCACTTGGGAGATACGGGGGTTACAGTGCTTTTGTTCTAACACTTGAATGATGTCGGAAAACCCACAAGAGCAATGTAGGCAGATGAGTGCAGCCAACCACGATATTTTTGAGGGTTCTGTTTTGCTTGCAACATGTAGTCTGTTGTTGAATTTGTATTGCAATGTGAAAGGTAATTTGGATCATGTAAATGCAGCAATAAGGTCATACATTTGAGAAGTCAGAATATACAGTACTCTTGTACAGCACCTGTTTGGCTCTTGACAGAAGATTCCAATGATCTGAACAGTTTATTAACTTTCAGACTGCTAATTGCAGCTATTGTTGCTCAGTGATAGAAGATTTCAAAATCAAGTCCGCTGAAAACCCATCATCTGGCGACTTGTTTATAACAGTTCCCACCGGGGAGCTCTGTAAAACAAGTCTTCACATAATAGGTTTTCAACAGCACATGATAATTCAATTTATATATATTTTTTATCAATTTCAGTGCTCTTAGGTTAGCACTATGTAATACTGAAGACATTACAGCAACACATTATTTGATGCTTTAGCTTGTAAAGTCAATTGTTTGTTGAAAACACAGGTATATGTTTATTTCAAAACTAATGACTGTAGCGGAGTCCATAAAAGCTGGGGAAGGGCCAATTTAGGAATAACATTGATGTATTATGTTGCTATAATTAGGTATCATGTCATACAGGCGCTGTAATCATGTTATAGTACAAAAGGAGCCTCTTCAAAATAGCCTCGACCCTTAAATGCAAAGATGAGTCAAGGCTCTTAAATTTGCATAATCTTAGAATCTATCACCTTGAGTGCAACAAATCTCTAGGATTTCAGGCATCCCACCCTCTCCTATGCTGAAATATGATTGGACGATGGAAGGAATCCAGAAGAATCTTTGTGCAAAAAAGGCGTGGGCGAAAAAAAACTTCTGATAGCACGCGATCACCGATCCCTCAAACATCACTGTCACGAGACCTGTCATGTGACTTTAATAGTATCACAACATGGGCTCAGAAATTCTTTGATAAACCTTTGTTGGTCAACATTATTCATTGCTGCATCCACAGATGCAACTTAAAACTTTATTTTGCAAAACCAAAGCCACGCATCAAAACTGTCCACAAGCACCGCCAATTTTTCTGGGCTTGGCCTCATCCGAAATACACAGTTGGACAGTGGATGTGTGCTTTGTGGTCCAATGAGTCAATATTTTAATAGTTTTTTTGGAAAAAAAAAAAAAACAACTGACATTGTGTTCTCTACACCAGAGTTAACAAGGACAACACAAGTCATTATCTGCGTCAGGTCTAAAAGCCAGCGTCAGCCAGTGTGTCAGTGTGCAGGGCATGAGTGACATATTTCTAAGGGCACCATTAACTCCTTTGTGCAGAACACTAATATCCATTTTTTGCAGTTGTGCATGAGCCTAATTAAGGCTTTATAAGTCCGTATTTGTGTCACAGAGACTGTGGAAAATTATTCCAGTAGAGCAAGATGTTTGGAAATTTAATTACAGAATTAATTAAATTTCTGAATTTATGGATTCCGGTGTCTGAATCTGCACAGAGGGGTTAATGAAGAAAGATATTTTTAAATTTAGGAATAATGCATGCTGCCATCTAGATGTCTTCTGTCCCCGAATATTCCAGCCGGAAAAGTTCATAACACTGATTAGAAGTGCATGTCTGTGTAAAAAGAGACTGCAGTTGCTAGACTGGCCGGCCTGCAGTCCTGATCTGAGCAAGTGAAATCAGGTAATGTGTGTGATGATCTCCAGGTTTGTAAACTTTGGTGAGGTTTGTTGCTTCTGTCTAGCCTTGGGTGGAAGTTTGAAGCTGTGCAGATTAACTATAGTTCGTGACAATAAGATACTCATCCTTTCTTTGTTCTTTACGAGCAAGATATGCCTAATTATTTATTACATACCTGTAAACACAATAGGTCAGTTATTATGTATTGCATTCAGCTGGCCTGGAAAAGATTTTGACAAACGTGGTACGCATACAATAATATTCAGAATTAACTGTATCTGCAACAGAAAAAAATATCTTTGCCCACATTCAAAACCAGAAATGGTATTTAGGAAGAAGTCACCAAAATATCCTTTATACAACTGTTCTACAAATAAAGAATTTCCATACCAGTACGACAACAGGAACACAAGTCAAACCTGACAAATTCATCAAAGCTGGTGAATGTTCGTCAACAGCTTTTGATTACAATTATATTTTCAAATTTTATTAATCAGTCACCTGCATTTTCTCACATTTGGCTTGAATTGGTTTACCACATTTCAAATGCTCACTGCTCCAACTCACAATGGTTCTATTACTCAAAATACTGTGTGTCTGTTGTTGCTGTTATGAGTATTTACATGAAATATACAGCTTAATCTTCAAGACAAAAAAAAAAACGTGGATATCTTGATTGCACAGGTTCTTAGCTTTCGAACAAGACCAAATGGAACAGAAACTCTATGGTTAGACTGTCACAACGCAACTTTGATGATGAGGACTGACAAGTTTCATTGCACTCAAATATGTGGTGTCCCATGTTGAGAAATTGATTTATCGCATTTGTTATGACTGACATCGGGCAAAGAGGAGGGTAGGAATGAAATCCTGAGTGTCTAAGCTTTCAAATGGTATATCGGTTGCCTGGATTCGTTGAGGATATAAGTCATAGTTTACAAATGAAGGATTCAAAATTTGTTTGAACACACCATATATAGATATAGAGTTCCGGAGGGAGCAAGTCAAGTTCCTGACATGAGTCTGATTGAGATGCTGTGGCATAACCTTATGCAGACAGTTCATGCTTGAAAACCCTCCGATGTGGCGGAATTGTGGCCAAAATTCCTCCAGTGATGCACTGCCAGGTGTCGCAAATTTTTGATTACAGTTGTCTCCGTGAAGGGTGACACAACCAATCAGTAGGTTTGGAGAAGCCATTATTTGTTTACATGGGTGATATAGTTTTAGAATTACTCTTTACCTTCATTGCCTGAAATAATCAAAGCTGCATTTTGTGCTTACTCATATTGTCTTTGTCTTACTTTAAAATTAGATGAATGATCTGAAAATCTTTATATGACAAATAAGCAGAACTAGGAGAAATCAGAAAGGAGGCAAATACTTTCCTCAGCGCTGTTTGACTCAGAGTGAAATTTGGGTTTGTCCTTCCCAGTGTCAGCACCTCTAGCCAAACATTTATCAGAGACACAAAAATGGTGCAATTTCTCCTGAATTTTATAGCTGCAGTAACCAATGTACTGGTTCCTGGGGGCTTGTGTTTCCCTTCTGTGAGATAACATGGTCTCAAAGAAAAACACAATTTATATTTATGAGAAGTTGGAGAATGTGTGTTCGTTGGCAGAAAAAGCAGAGCATGAGGTAAAAGCCTCGTTTAGCAACACCACAGAAAACCCATATTTGGGCATTTTTTGTTTAGGCGATGGGAGTGTGGCGAGAGACATTGTAAATAAACTCTCTCCCGAGGTATTTTATCATGATATTTATACCAGCATGAGATTGTGCTCCTGAAATGCGACATTTGCCTTACAGTTTAACTGCATTTGAATCCGGTCATCGCTCTCCTCCCTTTAACGCTGCCAACAGGTTGCAGGACGATGATGGCGGAAGTGACTATAGGTCAACGAACGGGTAATAACAACAGGGTTTACCTCTCCCATCAGCAGTAATTAGATTAATTGGTTGAGCGATGCCAGGAGTGTTTATCTGGCTAGGTGGCATGTGTCAGCTGTGCTTTGGCACACACGGGCCCCGCCTTGCCGAGATCCTGCCCCTGTGGGACCCACACGGCCCCCAAGACGCCCCTCGTAAAGCTTTGCGGTAAAGGGAGCATCGCTCTACATTCGTCTCCCTGTTTCAGTGCTATCAGTCTCTGTAGCTGACTTAACAAAATGAAATTCAGCACCTCGGCTCTCTGTTTACTGAGTGCCTGGTGCTAGATGTTGTCGGTTCACTCTGGAATTTACTGGGCACAGGATGAATGAATGAACAGATTAACCCACCTCTGAGTGCCTGTGTTCACTCCTTCATGATGCAATCCGTTTCTGTTTATTTACTATGGGAGTGCTCTACTCTTTCAGTTCATTCCAGTATGGAGTGTAAACAGGGCTTATACACCAGGGTGCAGAGAGCGACACACACAGAGACACACACACAGCCTACCGGCTAACTCTCCCGGATTCTGTGGGGGACTCCCAGAGAATACTTCTGTCTCCCGACATCCCGACTAGTACCAAACATCTCCAGGATTTCAAAGTTATCAATAAGTATTGTCCAAAATTCTTATTTTCCGTGTCAGTATAACTGAATTAATCAATTTCTGTTCACTGAATTTCAAAGAAAAGAAGTGCGTCCCAGATAAACCGATGTACTCCTAGGCATGCCAGCCAACCAGCTTCTCGGGAGGGCATGTACGCTGTAGAGAGGCGCTGGTCCTATTATGATTCATCACTTTCAACGTAATCATTCCCACATAATCACTCCCACAGGACCTCCTTCAACCGTGATTAGCAGATTCTGCTCTACGAACACTGCGAGTACAGTTTTGGCATGGGACGTGTCATTTCACCTGTAGTTATGTCGGCATTATACTGTAATGTATGCGATCGCATGTTTTGCAACTCTTTAGAATATATAGCTAACTAGCTAGCTAACATTAGTTATGAAAAATCTATGGAAATAATCATCATATTTAAGCTATGTTACCCAATTTTACTAGCAATGTAACAGCGATTGCCCATGAACTACCAAACAAGCTAACGAATGTCCCAAAAATCTAAAAGTATAGTTGGGACGCATGAACGTGCGACAAAACATATCAGATAAGTTAATACTTATTACAGCTAGCCAGTGAAGCTATGGCAAAAACCAAAACATGTTGCTCAAATACAAAGATTTTTTACAAAGATTTTCCTTAGCTTATGTTAGCTAGCTAGCTAGTAGAACCACTAAATAATGAAAAGAGTACAGTAAAGCACAATTTCATGTACATGCCAGTGTAAAGCAGTCTACCACGATATAGTCAATAAGCAAACCGTTTAACTAGTCCACCTGATAAAAAAAAGTTCTTATAACTTCATTTCGTCTCCCACTCTGATCCATAGACTGTATTAATAGATGGACAAAGCAACCATGATGTCACCCATTGGTTTTAGCATACCATTAAGGAAGCCATGATTTTGGCAATCTGAATTTTGCCATTTTGTCATTTGAAACAGGATGTGATTCCTATTGGACGAGAGCATGAATTGAATATCCAGAGAGAAGCGGGGGGTGGATCTACGGGTGGATCTGACCGCATCAGACAAGGACCAGAGGATAGTCACGCCTCTAAAGCAAATACTGGCTTTATTCTTTATTCTAGTCTATTTGGGACCATAATTTACAAAAATGAACATCATGATATATCGAAGGAGACTTGAAACTTGCGATCGATACCATAAAGCAATGGGGAAAATCATTGAAATAATAAATCGGGTGGGAAATTAGGGTCATTTTCTCATAGACTTCTATAGGATTGAACTTCTCTCTGCAACCACCCATGTTGCCATCTGCTGGCCAGTAAATAGAATGCAAAATGTAGAGATTTCCACATTGGCCTCAGTTCTCAGACCCAGGTGCTGCGTCCATCTTTTCATACAGTCTCTGCTCTGAACTTGCTGCTGAGACTCACTGAACTAGACGTAAACTAGATGGCTACGTAACAACATGGTGTGGGTGAGATCGCATTTTAAGTGCTCAATCTTAGAAGGGTCAGTACCTTCCAAGACCATGCATGACTGATTTTAGAGGCTCTATTTACATGAAAACACTGCAGTCCTTATGGATAGAAGCAATCGCTAGTGCTGGCATCTCCTGCCATGAAATGCAATTCGCACAGAACCTCCTCACAACAGCCGATCCAGCTACTTACACTCCCTGTAGATGCTTTCAGTGCTTTGTATCTGCATCAGGCGTTGGACCCCACTCCTCATCAACCAGGGAATTTAAATAGGCATCAAATGTATGGAACCAAGATTCTAATATGGTCTTTTATTAAAATATGTTACATAGTGACCAGTTTACTATAATAATAATACTATATATATATAGTATAATAATTACTATAATAATAATAATAATACAACTCATGAAACAGATTATCAATGATTGAAAGTACTTTGTATGTTTAATATGGCATCCAAAAGTTTATTAGTGTTCACTATAAATGGGAACACTAGGTTCTGGAGATCGATGCCTTAAAAACCCTGTTTAAGTAGTAAAAATTGTGTTGAAATTAGCTGAGGAAAACGGCCAAACCCAGGAGCTACCAGGAGCGCTGCCCCTTGCTCCTCCGGCAGGGCATTACTGCTGGACCCCACTCGGGGCCCACCCTATTCGGCTCTCTGGCTTCACTCGCTCATCAGAATCTCCCTGATTTATGAAACACAATGTTTGTTGAAAATCTCGTTAATTATCCCTTACTTATAATTTTCTGCAAGCTCTAGCTTCCTGACTGTGTACCTAGTAGTGCAGTGCAGTCACGTTAGTTGTATTTACGGAAGTAGGGGGGGTCGTGGGAGAGAAAAGAAATCAGAAGTTAAGGTATCAATGCGCTGTCGAAGCGCGCAGAAGGTGTTACTACGCCTGTCATTATAGTACGCACTTCCCACAGCATAGAAAAAGCCACGTTTGGATTTGCGTACCCGAACCCGAACTCATGTCACTGGTCATATAAACCTATCTAAACAGGAAAAACGTGGAAGACTTTGGTTGCATCTAGCTACAGCCCCGAAAAAAATTACCGTTGACCACAATGACTCTAGCTTAATGCTAACAGGAGTGGCAGCGCGTCTGGCTGACTGGGTGGTCGCTCAAAGCTCGGAGAGGTACGTATCATCTCGTCTCATTTCATAGAAAAACATATTTCATGATGAAAATATGGTGGACTGTTCCTTTAAGTCTGGACTTCGCTTAGGCTGCTCTAAAACCTTCATTTTTTTTTTGTAAGCCATTCAGAGGTGGACTTGCTGGCATGTTTCGGATCATTGTCCTGCTGCATAACTCAAGTGCGCTTGAGGTTTAGGTCACAACCTGATGGTTGGACATTCTCCTTCAGGATTTTCTGGTATTCAGCAGAATTCATGGTTCCATCTATAACAGCAAGTTGTCCAGGACCTGTAGCAGCAAAGCAGCCCCAGACCATCATAATACCACCACCATGTTTGACTTTTGGTATGATGTTCTTTCTATGAAATGCTGTGTAAGTTTCGCGCCAGATGTAACAGGACGCACACCTTCCAAAAAGTTCAACCTTGGTCTAGTCAGTCCACAGAATAATTTTCCAAAAATCTTGGGGATCATCAAGATGTTTTTTTGGCAAATGTGAGATGAGATTTTGTGTTCTTCTCGGTCAGAAGGGGTTTTTGCCTTAGAACTCCCCCATAGAATCCATTTTTGCCCAGTCTCTATCTTATTGTTGAATCATGAACACTGACTTTAACTGGGGCAAGTGAGGCCTGCAGTTCTTCAGATGTTGTTCTCGGTTCTTTTGTGACCTCCTGGATGAATTCTCGATGCACTCTTGGAGTAATTTTGATAGGCCTACCTCACTGGAGTCCTAAAGCCTTAGAAATGGCTTTGTAACCCTTTCCAGACTGATAGATGTCAATGACTTTGTTCCTCATTCCCTGAATTTCTTTAGATTGTGGCATGATGTGTTGCTTTTTGAGATCTTTTAGCCTACTTCACTTTGTCAGACAGGTTCTATTTAAGTGATTTTGTGATTCAACAGGTCTGGCAGTAATCAGGCCTAGGTGTGGCTAGTGAAGTTGAATTCAACAAATGTGGTTAATCACAGTTAATTCATGATTTAACAACGGGGGAATTACTTTTTCACATAGGGCCAGGTAGGTTTGAATAGCTTTTTTCCCGTAATAAACAAAATCATCATTTAAAAACTGCATTTTCTATTTACTGGGGTTATATTTGTCTGCTGTTGAAATTTGTTTGATGATCTGAAACACTTAAGTGTAACAAATAACACTAGAAATCAGGAAGGACGCAAACACTTTTTCACGGCACTGTATGAGAAACAGACATTGTATATGCGAGCAGTCTGCCTTCAAATGGACTTGATCCAAGTCAAGTTTTGGCCACGCAGCTGCACATTCTCTATGGTTCCTGACAGTCAGTTTTACAGACAGCAAATTTGCAGTTGTAGATGACCGCTTTAATAGAAGTAAAAGTCATCGAAAATCTCAATCAAAGGAATATGCATGAAAACGACTGTTTTCCTTCTTAGGAATTGAAATTAAAAGTGTTTGTAACCTGCATGAATACATAGTGCACCTTTGACCCTGTGCCTGCAGTCCGACTTTGATGAAGAATGTAGATCTTCAAATAAGACAGGAGTTTATTTGCTGCATTACCTTTAATAGACTCTGCCTTCATTTCCTCCTCATTGGGTTTGTAGATTAGAATCAGTCATCAGCATCGAGACGCTTTCTGATATTAAGCCCGTCCGAGTCTGGGCCATAACCACGGACAGGTGTAACCGCAGACATGACTTCCTCTCGACAGAGTTTGTACGCAGGGTTCGATTAAAGCCATCCTCTGGAATGATGCACAGAGTCGTAGAGTCGCGGGTTACTGCTGCTGAATATTTGTGGTTTTCCTGAAATCCCCTGAGGATGTTTAGTTCACCTTCTCTCTGAAGGTCAGACGTTATCACTGCTGGAGTCAGACATGGAGACTCACTGTAAACCAAGAGCATATTTTTCAGAACTGTTTTGAACAGTTTTTTTTAATGACACTGGTGTTACAGTTAAGAGTTCAGTGTGGCAGCCAGTGTTGTGTAGCATACTCAAATAGGTCCATTTATTGAGTGGGAGTTTTCTTTGTTTTTTTTTTTTTTCGATTCATGGTTTGTACTTTGATGGCCTGACCCACCCGAATAAAAACTGGTCACACGCTGAGCTCCAGAGTACCTTCAGTTTGATTGCAGCAGCAGGGGCCATCAATATTAGTCAGTATTTATATCAGTATTTCACCCGAGGAAGGTCTGTTGGCCAAAATGTTGAAAATAAATAATTGCATGCTGAATGGACAGTGTAAGGGAGTTTTTTATACTTTTCTGATTTGCGACCCTTTTTGGGATTCCCCCTACGCACCTGCCCCAAAAAGAGGTGTGCGAAAGCCTTCCCTCTTTTATTCCATCATAACAGATTTTTGGAATATTATATTATATCAATTTTGGAGACATTTTTCAAAGTGTAGACTTTTTTTGATACACCCTGTATATCAGAGGTGTCAAACTGACCCGTAAACGGGCCAAGAGGCTGCAGGTCTTCAATCCTACCCAGCAGAAGCTCACCTGAAAGCACTGAAATAATCAACTGATCTAGGCCTGCACAACTGATTAGTTGTATCAGGTGCGCTTCTGCATTGTTGGAGTGAAAACCTGCAGCCTCTTGGCCCGTTTACGGGTCAGTTTGACACCCCTGCTGTAAATGAATTTATGAACAAAGAAATCATGGACTGGGGGGAAAAAAGGGTTTTATGACTGCAGTTGTTTGGCAGCCTGTGCGCTGAGGGACGGGACTCAAGCTCCATGAGTATGTTTTGTATGAGCATTACATATTGTATTTATTTCACATGAATATTATGTTGAGCATCACATATTGATGAGGGTGTGACAGGGCACGTGTGTCTGCCCCTCGGAGGCCCTGGGCCTGATAGACTGATATGTTGTGTTTTTCACCCCACAGAATGCTGGAAGACGACCTTAAACTGAGCAGCGATGAGGAGGACAGTGAACAGGTAATGGGTGAGGGGATTTATGTGCGTGCGAGTGTGTGTGTGCGTGTGCGCGCGTGTGTGTGTGTGTGTGTGCATGTGAGTGCTTATGTTCTGTGTTTGCGTGTGTAGTCCTGTTATCCTAAAATATGCAGACATCTGGTGAAGTAGTAACGCATTTTCCTATTTTAACAAAATGTGTGATTTTTGAAGAATGAGACAAACGTGAGAATTTCCTCGGCAAAATATAATTTACAGGTCTGTTAATTTTCATGACACTTGGGGTGCAGACTTGCTTCTGAGTTTAAAAAAAAAAGCCTTGAAAAGATAATTAGATACTGCACTCATCTAATTTTTTGCAATACAAGGATATAATAAGCAGCCATATGCTAAATGACATAAGTAAAACAACATTTTAAAGCACATATGTGGAGCAGAGACCGTAGGTTAATTCTGACATGCACTCATGGGCTCACACGACTTTACAGTTTTGCGCAGTGGAACAGAACATACTGTACATACACTGTAGATGAAGACATCACTAAGTTCCTGTTATTTTGTGCACCCCATGTCATTGCAGAAGCTTTTCAAACCCAGACTGTGCCTGCATGAAAAATAATGCCTGTCACACACCCATGTGACGCACTTTCTCATAAATGTGCCTGTGTATATCCTGCTACACTAAACGGAGAACGTATTTATCTAATCTCTGAGAAGTGTGTATTAGACCCTGTAAACAACAGAAGTGCAGAAGATAAAGTCCATCTTATTTATGCTGAGAATCCCCATGGTTGCCCTTGTTTGTTCCTGTGTGTGTGTGTGTGTGTGTGTGTGTGTGTGTGTATGTGTGCGCGTGCGTGTTCCTGTGTGTGTGTGTGTGTGTGTGTGTGTGTGTGTGTATGTGTGTTTGTTTGTGTGCATGTTAAAAGTGATCATTATAATTTTTATATTTTCTTGCATTTTCCTCACCATTAAATGCCAAAGACACTGATAGCATAGTTCAGTAATCCATAATATTAAGGAAATAAATATGTTTTCTTGGAAACAGGAGCCACCAGGTTTTACTGGCGCAAGGCCTGAAGTTTTTTGAGCAGCTGTGGTGGTGCACTCAACTGTACTCTACTATTATTTGTGCAATTAAATATTTTACCAAATAATAACATGGTGTGCAGTTCAGTGTATACTTTAAGTGCCTCTTAAGTTTAACTGCACACTGTTTAACCACTGGCATGAGCTCTTGGAGTTATATTGTTTATTAGTTGTCATAAATGAGGACGCATTTTCCATATTGCTTTCAAATCTCTCTGGATTATTTTCAAAAATGTGTTTTCAAGTATGCATTTAACTATGCAAAATTTGCAGGTGGTATTCTGTTAAGTGGGAGACGCATCATTTCTGAAGTCAGATAATCGAGCTGAAACAAAAGCTTTCATGTTTTGGATTCCATTGTTGGTAATCAGCAGCCATAATGGTTCAATCGAAATTCAATAATGATTGATGGAGTCATCACAATATTTTTTTTTAATTGCATAATATCATATGTATAAAAGGTGATGCGAGCCAGGATTAGAACTCAGGCGCGGACGAAAATCCAGTTCACAAGTTTTATTGATAATCGAGTTTAGAGGTCAGTAACGGACAGTGATATTTCAGTACAAGATCCAGAATTATAATCACCGTGAAATCCAAGAGTCAAGAAACTAGGAAGTCAGTACGCCAAAGCCAAATCACAGAGAGAAAATGGAAAATGACAATGAGAAACCAAGTGCAGGTAAATCAAACAAACAGTAGGAGCAGGGCTGAAATCTCGAGACTCAAAAACCGCTCAATGGTAGAGACAGAGGAACTGCCTTGACAAACTGGCACTGGACTGCATCTCAATCACCCTGCACAGCACTACTCCCCCAGAACAGTTATACTACTGCTGTACCTGCATCTCAATCACCCTGCACAGCACCACTCCCCCAGCACAGTTATACTGCTGCTGTAACTGCATCTCAATCACCCTGCACAGCACCACTCCCCCAGCACAGTTATACTGCTGCTGTAACTGCATCTCAATCACCCTGCACAGCACCACTCCCCCAGCACAGTTATACTGCTGCTGTAACTGCATCTCAATCACCCTGCACAGCACTACTCCCCCAGCACAGTTATACTGCTGCTGTAACTGCATCTCAATCACCCTGCACAGCACCACTCCCCCAGCACAGTTATACTGCTGCTGTAACTGCATCTCAATCACCCTGCACAGCACCACTCCCCCAGCACAGTTATACTGCTGCTGTAACTGCATCTCAATCACCCTGCACAGCACTACTCCCCCAGCACAGTTATACTGCTGCTGTAACTGCATCTCAATCACCCTGCACAGCACCACTCCCCCAGCACAGTTATACTGCTGCTGTAACTGCATCTCAATCACCCTGCACAGCACTACTCCCCCAGAACAGTTATACTGCTGCTGTAACTGCATCTCAGTCACCCTGCACAGCACCACTCCTCCAGCACAGTTATACTGCTGCTGTAACTGCATCTCAGTCACCCAGCACAGCACCACTCCCCCAGCACAGTTATACTGCTGCTGTAACTGCATCCCAATCACCCTGCACAGCACCACTCCCCCAGCACAGTTATACTGCTGCTGTAACTGCATCTCAATCACCCTGCACAGCACCACTCCCCCAGAACAGTTATACTGCTGCTGTAACTGCATCTCAGTCACCCTGCACAGCACCACTCCCCCAGCACAGTTATACTGCTGCTGTAACTGCATCTCAGTCACCCAGCACAGCACCACTCCCCCAGCACAGTTTTACTGCTGCTGTAACTGCATCTCAGTCACCCAGCACAGCACCACTCCATCAGCACAGTTATACTGCTGCTGTAACTGCATCTCAATCACCCTGCACAGCACCACTCCCCCAGCACAGTTATACTGCTGCTGTAACTGCATCTTAGTCACCCTGCAGAGCACCACTCCATCAGTACAGTTATACTGCTGCTGTAACTGCATCTCAATCACCCTGCACAGCACCACTCCCCCAGCACAGTTATACTGCTGCTGTAACTGCATCTCAATCACCCTGCACAGCACTACTCCCCCAGCACAGTTATACTGCTGCTGTAACTGCATCTCAATCACCCTGCACAGCACCACTCCCCCAGCACAGTTATACTGCTGCTGTAACTGCATCTCAATCACCCTGCACAGCACTACTCCCCCAGAACAGTTATACTGCTGCTGTAACTGCATCTCAGTCACCCTGCACAGCACCACTCCTCCAGCACAGTTATACTGCGGCTGTAACTGCATCTCAGTCACCCAGCACAGCACCACTCCCCCAGCACAGTTATACTGCTGCTGTAACTGCATCTCAGTCACCCAGCACAGCACCACTCCCCCAGCACAGTTATACTGCTGCTGTAACTGCATCCCAATCACCCTGCACAGCACCACTCCCCCAGCACAGTTATACTGCTGCTGTAACTGCATCTCAATCACCCTGCACAGCACCACTCCCCCAGAACAGTTATACTGCTGCTGTAACTGCATCTCAATCACCCTGCACAGCACTACTCCCCCAGCACAGTTATACTGCTGCTGTAACTGCATCTCAATCACCCTGCACAGCACCACTCCCCCAGCACAGTTATACTGCTGCTGTAACTGCATCTCAATCACCCTGCACAGCACTACTCCCCCAGAACAGTTATACTGCTGCTGTAACTGCATCTCAGTCACCCTGCACAGCACCACTCCTCCAGCACAGTTATACTGCTGCTGTAACTGCATCTCAGTCACCCAGCACAGCACCACTCCCCCAGCACAGTTATACTGGTGCTGTAACTGCATCTCAGTCACCCAGCACAGCCCCACTCCCCCAGCACAGTTATACTGCTGCTGTAACTGCATCCCAATCACCCTGCACAGCACCACTCCCCCAGCACAGTTATACTGCTGCTGTAACTGCATCTCAATCACCCTGCACAGCACCACTCCCCCAGAACAGTTATACTGCTGCTGTAACTGCATCTCAGTCACCCTGCACAGCACCACTCCCCCAGCACAGTTATACTGCTGCTGTAACTGCATCTCAGTCACCCAGCACAGCACCACTCCCCCAGCACAGTTTTACTGCTGCTGTAACTGCATCTCAGTCACCCAGCACAGCACCACTCCATCAGCACAGTTATACTGCTGCTGTAACTGCATCTCAATCACCCTGCACAGCACCACTCCCCCAGCACAGTTATACTGCTGCTGTAACTGCATCTTAGTCACCCTGCACAGCACCACTCCATCAGTACAGTTATACTGCTGCTGTAACTGCATCTCAATCACCCTGCACAGCAAGGCTCCCCCAGCACAGTTATACTGCTGCTGTAACTGCATCTCAATCACCCAGCACAGCACCACTCCCCCAGCACAGTTATACTGCTGCTGTAACTGCATCTCAATCACCCTGCACAGCAAGGCTCCCCCAGCACAGTTATACTGCTGCTGTAACTGCATCTCAGTCACCCAGCACAGCACCACTCCCCCAGCACAGTTATACTGCTGCTGTAACTGCATCTCAATCACCCTGCACAGCAAGGCTCCCCCAGCACAGTTATACTGCTGCTGTAACTGCATCTCAATCACCCTGCACAGCACCACTCCCCCAGAACAGTTATACTGCTGCTGTAACTGCATCTCAGTCACCCAGTACAGCACCACTCCCCCAGCACAGTTATACTGCTGCTGTAACTGCATCTCAATCACCCTGCACAGCACCACTCTATCAGTACAGTTATACTGCTTCTGTAACTGCATCTCAGTCACCAAGCACAGCACCACTCCCCCAGCACAGTTATACTGCTGCTGTAACTGCATCTCAATCACCCAGCACAGCACCACTCCCCCAGCACAGTTATCACCAGCTGGGCCTCAGGTCCTCGCCCACACACAGCCTGCCCCACTCGGCCTCATTGGTGTCAGCGTACAGAGGGAAGGGTCGTACCCTCGTCTTTCACACAGATCGCCTGCCGCCCGCCCCCCGCCGAACACCGTCCTCATTCTCCCGTAAATCCTGCCGTCTCTGTGTATCATCAGTGCTGGCAGCTCCCGCCCTGAGGCGCTGTAATTACCTGAGTGCTGCTTTCATTACCGGTGTGTGTGTGCTTACAGCGATCGCATTGTGTACTGACACGTGCTCATTACTGCTCTCATACCGCGGATACAGGGATAGTTAATTGGGGGTTAAATCCCTGTATTTAACATTCTTAGACAGGATGTGTACAGAAACGGTAAACACGCACTCACATCATCTTCATAATTTGCACCTGAAAAGCTCATTACCACAGGAGTTAAAGAAGGTTCACTGGCTGCATTGACCTGCTCACATGACTTTGTACCGTTTCTGCACCAGTGCTGCTTTATTGCCTCTACATTATAACTGTACCGTATTACCAGCCCTGCTAAAGTACAGGACTTACACAGATGAATTACTGCTTGAGATGAATCATTTATTTTGAGCACTAAAATCAATAATTCTACCCAATGCCCTTGTGACCTGATTTCAGTCAAACAGCACAAAATACAGTTCCCTACATCAGATGATTATCCTATACATGATAATTGTACAACATTCTGAATATTAGTTTGAATAATTTTTTTGTTCACCTTACCTTAACGTGGAGAAATGACCATACCTGATAGGGTTTAGAGTTTTTGGACTTCTCGTAACATTAATTCAAAACAAAAAATATATATTTAAAATATATCAAGACCAGTCTTTTTTTTAAAGAGATGTTTGGTGCCTCACCTGTGGCGGATTTAGATATGGGCGACATGGGCAGTTGCTCAGGGCGGCATCTTGACAGGGGGCGCCGGCGAGAGCGCAGACAAAAAAAGAACAAAAGTGAAAAAAACACTAATTTGCTGCCGTCACTTGATTAGATAACTCCAGTCAATGGATTTAAAATATGCGCCCGGACGCCCTCTAGTCAACTCGGCAGGCTGCTGGCTGCCAACATTCGGGCAAAGATACGCCTCTCTGGAGAGGAAGGGGAAGGGTCTCGCCGTACATATAAACATGCGCCGCAGAAGCAGCTTTGTTTGGCTCATTGCTCTGACTCATCAGGGTGTCACTGATATCAGGGAGTGCAGGGTCTGCATGTAAACAAATGCAAGTAAACGGGGGAGATGTGTATTTTCTCAATAACGTTTACACTTCCCAACCGATTTCAACAAGCGGAATATATAGGGTTGATGATCTACACGGAGTACGAAGAAAACGTTTTTATCTACAGTAACTTTGAATCCCAGTAAGTTAGTTAAGATATGATTGCTGTTAGATGCTCAAGAGAGGGTGATTGTATATCAACGTTAGAGTCGTTAAATTAACTGAATTTGTTACATAGAGGAAGATCATTCTCTGTTGTAGTTAATTGTAAAAACTTGTTCAAGCTTTGATCTAGCATCTGTCTTCTGAAGGCAGGAGAGCACAAAAAAACAAACTATTACGTTACCCCAGACCAGGGCTATTCAACATTATCCTGCAAATGCCAGTGTGGGTGCAAGCTTTCATTCCAACCAAGCTATTACACACCTGACACCACTAATCAACCCTAAGAGTCTTTGCTAATGAACTTGATTAATAGTATCAGGTGTGTAAGTCCTAGGTTGTAATGAAAGCCTGCACCCACACTGGCCCTTGCAGGATAATGTTGAATAGCCCTGCCCCAGACCAATACCCGCAAATGGCCATTTTAATGTCTTTAAAAGCCTTAGGTTTTGCAAAAATTATTTTTCAATGTTTAATACTTGTTACCTTGTTAAAAGTCTAATGATATCGATGATGTTAGCTTAGCAATGAACAGGGAAAGAATTTTGTATCGAACCTCCAGTTTTGGATTTCTATTTTAATGATTTGAGGAGGAGGTGCCAATATATTTTGCGGGGTTTTATTAGTGAGGCGGGGGTTTAGAATTCAATATTAATATTTATTATCGCGAATGCTCATGCTGTGCGTGCCCAAGCAACTTGGTGTGTCATCATTATTATGGCTGCCGACGTTATATGCCACTACCACGTCTAGCAGCACAGCACTAGAAATTAAACTCTAACTTCTCTTGACTGGAATTACACTTGAGGTTTTTACACACCGAATGCTTATCTGGGTATGCAGAGTAATGAAGAATTAACGAGAAAGAAATTTTTTCATTCAATATTGGTAGAGGTGGACTATGGAATTTTTTCTGTTTATTTGTCAGCCTATGTGGCTAATCTCACGTAAAAAAAAAGGCAAAAATAATCTATTGCCACTGTCAGTTCGACAAGTACATAACACTGTATTGATATAATTTCTAATAAACAAGGATGATGATGTGTAGTTTGGGCCTGGGTGGAGAAAAGTTCGAAATAATTTAGTGGTTAACCTTCATTAGCAGACGATGTAAAGCTTATTAATTGTACTGACTAGGTCCAATGTTGTAAACTTAAAGATGCATCTAATGTCTTATACACTGATAGAGTTGTTGAGCTCTAAATTCGTTGACCAGGCGCGGGCGCGTCAAATGGGGGGAGCGCCGCGCCAATAGGGTATATCCAGGCGTATTTTGCAATTTTGTGCTTGGCGCAGCCCAGCGCAAGTACTCCTCTCTCTGGCCTCTGTCCCTCCAGCCGGCGCAAGTGGCAAAGAGGGAGGAGAGAAGGCCTGTGTGGGTTTTACGCAGCCGAGTCAAATCTCCACCGATCAAATGAGCTCCTGCCCTAACCTTTAATATATTGGAATATAGAAGCCTCTGTCCTATATCTGCATGATGCGTTAATGTTGCATTTTATTTTGCTGCTTCAGGCATGTTTTCTGCACCGCTTACGTCTATATTAAGCATTACGAATATAAGTTAGCTGGCTAGCTAGGGCATTCGCAAATTCTTACCATTAGCGAACTTGAATGGAATTTCAAAACAAAAGTACATTGGATCATTCAAACTTATGAAGTTGGAATGAAATACGACAGTCGCTCATTTATTTCTTCTGCCTGCATCATTGGGCAGAGAAACGATAGATTGCGTGTTCCTACTATTACACCCTGTTGCTGCTTAAAATTTTGGGATTAACATGCATGGACAACAATTCAAGATACGTTACACATTTATTTTCAATATGTGGGGCTCTAATTTCCTGGGGCAGCGCAGGTGGCGTAGCGAGGCACAGCCAGCGCAGTGGTAATTTCGTACGGCGCAGCCCGCGTAGTGGTAATTTCGTGAGGTGCGCAGCCCCCGGTGTACGAAGGTGCGCCGAGATGGGTGTGGCGGCGTAGTAGGGGGAGGTGTCACATATTCATCAAGACGCAGTGACAATTTCGTAGAAACAGCCTCCACTGGAGTTGCGCAAAAAACTCGCCAGCTCCAACCTGGTTTAATTTCCGTGCAGTGGTAATTTGGCTGACCGGCGCAGAGTGCGCACACGTCACCGAAATCTCACAGGCAGGTTTACAGAATGTCAGGTACATTTCAATGCAAGAAATAATTACAGGAAGCAGTATTTAATGTAACTGTCTGAATAAGGACATAAATCATAGTATCTATATCGATTGTCCTGATGTCAGATTAAAGGCGGTTGCCACGCGTAATGGAAACGACCTGGATTAATCAACGCAGCTGAATCTGTGATGCAAACTAACGACTTCACATCTTTCTCAGCCGACCACAAACTGTATAATATTTATATATATATATATATATATATATATATATGTATATCTCGAATGCTTGCGTTCTATGCTCAGTAAAGCCGCTTGCACACTGGACGCGAAACGAATTTATCGCACGACTGATTACAGACAAAGTCAATGCAAAGACGCGACAGTCGGACAGGGTTTTAATATAGCTCCTTGTCCGAAAGTCATAAAAGTTCAAATTTTTCCGAGTATTCCAGGAATTATTAGACGTGCAAACTTGGATATGTTTGTGTTCGACCTTCACAAAATGCAAATTGATAGCTATCGACTTTTCTTGGTCTTTTTGGCCTATTCATCTGTTTTCGAACAGATTCACGCTTTATTTCCACAGCAGAGATAAAATAGTGCGTGAGCAAATCAATTCCATGACCATTGACAGAATGAAAAAATCATCGCATGCACGATCAAGACTGTCCGACACGAAATGCAAAAATACTCCATGTCCAGCAGCCAGCAAAAAGTAAAAGTATTGATATGAGAACAGATTTATAACGAAATAAAGAATAAAAATATATCAGCTACAAACGGGATATCCAACAAAGATGACCTGCCAATAAATAAATCGCAGTGTTCATTGGATGCTCTGTTGTTAAAATGTTTTTTTTTATTCTTTATTTCGTTATCAATCTGTTCTAATCGTCCTTTTTTTTGGCTGTCAGACACAGAGGCATTGTACATTGTCCCATGCCAGTGTCGACTCGCTTTATTGAGCAGAACTTAAACAGAAACATTGATTGAAATTCTCGGTACTCATCTTGAAGAACTGAGCCCTCTTTTCAAACACTCTCGTTTAATATCTAAAAGAGTCAGTAGATTTAAAGAAATTAAAAACAATAATAGACTGTCGGACACGGAGATTTATTAAAACCCTGTCAGACTTTTGGACACAAGACACAATCTGTCGAGCGAAAAATTTGTTTCGCGTCCAGTGTGCAAGCGGCTTAGTACTAGGCTACTATTATTGTCACTTAGATTTTATCGTCTTTAGTGGGGGAAAGGAATACAGCCTGATTGCTATGATCTCGCACTGAGTTAAGATCTCATATTGAAAATAAATGTGTAACGTATCTTGCATTGTTGTCCATTCATGTTAATCCCAAAATTTTAAGCGGCAACAGTTTGTAATAATAGGAACACGCTATCCATCGTTTCTCTTGCCAATGAGCAATATTTGACTCGGCTGTGTTATACCCAAATACGCCTTCTTTGCCAACTTGCGCTGGAAGGCGGGGCAGAGGCGGGACAGAGGAGTACTTGCGCCAGGCTACGCCGGGCACGAAATTGCCACATACGCCTGGACACACCCCGTTGGCGCGGCGCACCCTCCATTCGCCGCGCCTGCGCCGCGCCTGCGTCTGGTCTACGAAATTAGAGCCCGTGATCTTAACTCAGTACGAGATCAAAGCAATCAGGCTGTACTACCCCACTAAAAATGATAAAACCTAAGTGAAGTAATAGTATTAAGCCGCTTGCACACTGGACGTGAAACAAATTTTTCGTCCGACAAATGACATTCAAAGTGAATACAAAGTCTTTGTTTTGACTTTGAATGTAATATGTCGTGCAAAAAATTTGTTTCGCGTCTGGTGTGAAAGCAGCTGAAGGACACGTACCCACATAGCCTAAACACACGCCCACGCACCAACATGTACACATCTTTCTCTCTCTCTCTATCTCTCTGGCACGCTTTCTGTGCACTTACAGTGAATCCTTTATCCACAAAATTGTCACTGCGTCATGATGAATATGTGACACCTCCCCCTACTACGCCACCACACCCATCTCAGCGCACGTCTGTTAACCAAATTGCCAAAGTGGCTGCGCATGGTGTTGCACCGCACAAAATTACCACTGCGCGAGCTGCACCGGACGAAATTGAAGCACTGATTACTAGAACCCCACAAGTCAAGTCAAGTCAAGTGTGACTTATGGGGTTTTAGTAATAGGTGCTTCAATTACCACTGCATGGGCTCCACCAGACGAAATTACCATTGCGTGGGCTGTGCCTCGCTACGCCACCTTGAGCTGCGCCAAGAAATTAGAATTGGGGGGGCGCGCCAAAGGAGAGGTTTGTACAGGGCGAGAACTCCCACTGCCTCACCAAATGACACTGGTTGACAAACATATTTAGAGAGCTTCGAAATATTTTTTCTGCATTATCTTCACTACTGCATTAGCCAGCAGAGTTTCCAAGCTCTACAACTTCTGCAAGACTAAGTTATTCTCAACAGATTGAACAATGAATGTTGACAACATATGGCTCCAATTTTTAAAATATATTCTTCACTGTCCTCAGCTGACAGGCCACCTTTACATTCTACCTCTGTGGGTCGAGCACATAGCTGATTGTGCGGCGCTGCTCAACTGGCCGTCCTCAGCGGTGATGGCGAGTAGAAAAAGGGAATCACATGATGTCTACCATCCGCTGGTCTGTGGGCAGTCAACCAAGGCCCAAAAATAGATTAAAGAAACATACAGCTGCCCACAGACCCTGTGACGCCTCGGGACACTGTCCAAAATGCCAGACACCCAGTCTATGCCTGGTTACACCCCCGATTCTGCGAAGCTGATTGGGTGGAATGAAAGCCTGTAACCACTCCAGCCCTTTCTGGATAAAGTCAAGAGCCCGTGATTTTATGGAAGATAAACTTTGCTTCTTTACGTCACGTCAAGTTGGAATTCATTTTTCCTTTTGAGACTGCAGCATAGTGGACTTGTCCTGTATCTAAATTGAAATGAACGGCAATGTGACTGAGGGGTACACAGTAATAAAGTCGTGCTGTTTTTACAGAGGACACTCAAGTTTAGTGACACGATTAGCATGGAGGAAGGAGATAATGAGTATCGAGGCAATAGGGGGGGTCGGTGAGGAGACCTTTTACCTGATACAGCAAAGCCTCTGAAAATCAAAGGCTAAGGTTTGAAGTACAAGAGGCCATGCTGAGCTGTTTCAAAGCCAGAGAAACTGCAGGTCCTAACTATTTAACTTACTGCTGTTACCCTTGTGGGAGGCCCAATATAAGTACACTTGTTCTATCAGGATACAGCCACTGGAAAATGCATGAATATTTTTAACACTAAAATGTACTACTAAGTAAGGTTTTATGAAATTATTACATATTGGTTTATCACTCTGAATTATTTGAAAATGAATTAACATTTTCTCCAACAACTGATTTGAAAACAGCAATATTGCACATGGGGGACCTTAGGTTTGAATTTTGTCGTAAAGAATACTACAGCACCACTTTTACTGCTGAGGAGGATTTTCTGACAGCTATGAAAGTAGCCTGGATGTCACAGTATTATCATTGCCTTATTACACACATTGGATAATATGAATATTGTTATTGTGAAATCCATTTTATTTATTTACTTATTAATGACTTATTACTTGTATCATTTAATGTATATCATCATTTTCTGTTTTGTTATCTGTCTGTCCAAAAATGCTTTGGCAATATTGTATAGAATACAGTCATGCCAATAAAGCTTATTGAATTGAATTAAATTGAATTGAAAATTGTAGTCCGTACAGGTTTGATTTTTTAAAGAATCTTGGAGGTGGTGAATGTAATGTTAAATCAGCGGAATCGGGAAAAATTGTTTTCTTTTTTTCTTTCAGTAGAAAGCCTTCAAATAAACATATCTGTTCTGGAGCAGATTTAATTCATCAGACTCCATTGTTACATTTGTCGGGGGAAGCATTGTAATTACTCATACTGGGTCACTCGTTCAGGGGTTGAGTGCATCACCTTCAGATATCAATAAACATAACCCTGCCCAAACCCAAACCCAACCTGAGCCCAACAGGACACTGCAGTATCTGAGTGCCATGTGACACTCGCTGTAATGTCATGTGACACTCGCTATAATGTCATGTGACACTTGTTGTAATGTCATGTGACACTCCCTATAATGTCATGTGACACTTGTTGTAATGTCATATGAATCTCGCTGTAATGTAACGTGACACTCGCTGTAATGTCATGTGACACTTGTTGTAATGTCATATGAATCTCGCTGTAATGTAACGTGACACTCGCTGTAATGTCATGTGACACTCTCTTAAATGTAACGCGACACTCGCTGTAATGTCGTGTAACACCGTGGGATACAGGGAGCAACATTAGGGCAGTGTGTAACCTGGTAGAGAGCTCATTTACCTGGGGGGTGAGTGGGTAAAGTCGCTGTGCAGATCATGATCAGATCCCAAGGCCCAGCCTGTCCCTGGGGGACTGACCCACACTTAATCTGATCAAATGTAAGTGGGTTTGGACAGAGGAGTCTGCAAAATGGCAGAAATGCAATGATGTGCACTCAGAACTGCATCATACAGGATATAGAGGATCTTACAGGAGTGGGCGTGTCATATGAAAGTTATGAAATTAACTGAGTAAATTTTACATTTGTTGCAAGCTTTAGCACTCTCAGCCTATGACATTTTCACAAAAGCGATATGAACCTCAGATAATATTGAAAAGATGTCATGAGCTGGGCCATGGGAACAGTGCTTCAGTCATGTAATAAAATATCCTCTTCACCACCTTCAACCTTATCCACATAACCTCAGTCTGCAAAATAAATTTTTTTAAAATCTGAATTTTAGAAATCTATCAATGAAAACTTTCTGTGAGAATCACTCGTAAGAGAGGACTGGTTCATGTATGATTCACCTCCAGTGGCTCTGTCCTTGTCCTCACAGTGTGTCTCTCTATCTTTGGGATAAACAAACGATCCTGATCCCTAATCATAGAGGCCAGGCCCTCCACAAGTCCCATCGCATGTCCTCGTATCCCACCACGTCTGGCTTTGCCAGTGTACAGGGATGTTTTTGTTGTGTCTACAGTATTGTCTGAGTACTTCTTTTTCAGCTCTATCGTCCACAAGGGTTATTTTTACAATGTTGTTTTGTCGACATGCTGTTCTGTTTGATATTTGTGAAAAATGCATCTTTTCTGTGCCACTATCCCTGGCAGAAAAGAAGCATATTCTTGCACATAGCACAGCCAGTATTCGGAGCAGTCAGTGCACTGCTTTAGACTGAAAATTGTAACTATGCTGTGAGGTTGCTTGTTTTGTATATTAGAGCCGAAAATTCTATTGCGTTTACTGCAGAGCACCACATGAGTGTAGGTTAAATGTGCGCACTTTGCTCGTTATTGTACAACATATGTTGTGTACTTATTAGTGCAGTGTATGAGTGCTTGTCAAGATATTTATTTGTGCATGTTAGGTTTTTATAACTGCAAGCATCAGCTTTTTGTTTTAGCTTGTCAAAGATACTCTGAGTTCTCTGGGATTTGCATCAGGAAAGTTAGGGCTTGATTCCAGCTCAGGGTTATTCTGGGTTAGATAATGGCTGTATGAACACAAAGGGAAGTTACTTCAGGCTGACATGCGGCTGACCTACAGTAGGTAGGTTGTTTCTCCCGTGATTTTACAGCGTAGCTCAGTGAGTGAGGAGAACATTGTCTCAGCACCTCACGCCACAGTTTGACCATCACACCGTTGGCTCCGCAACGACATTTCCAACGACCCTGACCTAGAACATGAGTCTCAAAATCTTTCTAAACAGAGCCTCCTGCCGCTGAAGTGCCCGCATCAGAGTACATCAGCTACTCTGGCAACCCTACCTCCTAGTTGCGTTGCTTAGCAACATGAGAAGAAGAAGAATGGAAGGAGCTGAATTCCCCGCAGAGAAGGAATGGGCTGCGAGAGCCGTCGATGACGGATGATGCGAGGTGTTTAATCTAATATACTGTGAAGAGCAGTGGCTCTCCTCATGAATGATAAATACACTGTACACAGAAAAACGGCCCTGGCTGCACACTGGGACCTGGTCCTACTGGAGCCTCACGGAAGCAGGGTTCACCTCTGGACATGTCTTTATATGAGCCTTCTGTTTGTGTCTGTCAGAAGTTTACTTTCAGCAGCAGAAAAGCGTTAAAATCTCAGTTTGTGCCCTGAGCTCCTCCGTATGTCCTCTGACATGATGCCCGACGGTTCTGTCTGCCTGCGTTCCCCTCAAATGCAGTGAGAACACATTTGAGTCGTTTGATTTTTTTTTTTTTAAATTACAGTTCTTGATTTGTGACTGAAGAGTAAAAGCAGTGTTCGCTGAGGTGATAATTACACATCTCTCCGTATGCGTGGGGAGGCTGATGTGTTATTTTTGTTTGTGGAGGTGCTTACCGCAAATGTACTAAATATGCAGTTCAAGTCTTTTTTAGACAGATTCTAGCAGTGTGATCTAGCCTGGTGAAAGTGTCTTATTAGCAAAGTTGTAGCATTGCCGTAGCAGAATTGCACCTCCCAGTCGAGATTTAAAGATGAACATTCTGGGCCAATGAGCACTCACATGGTGTGCGTTCGTGTGCATGTATGTACAACAGGTAAAGAGAGAGTGCGACTGCATTTGTTAATAAAAAAATATAATTACGCTCTGAATTTTTGGGGATTATTTCATTTTCTCTCGCTTGATCAGTATTCTTGTACTTGCTTGTTTGACAGTGAGATTTGTCCCTGGTATCTGGTGTCTTTAACTCAAGCTAATGTTAGTCTTTCTCTCCTCAGGCTGTGGAGAAGATCGAGCAGGGAGACGCTCCTCTCAGGTCAGTAATTACTGCAGTTCTTTGGCTCATTTTGGGGACGGTGCCCTGGGATTTTACTGATGTCTTTGATGCTGCTGTTCTTCTCCGAAAGGTCATCGTACTTTGGTGTAATTATTTAAGTGTAATTCAGTGGTGTTATCTTCCAATTAAGACAATTGAAAGGAAGACTGGCCTATAATTAGGCCTCAATATTGAAATGAACACTAGAGGACAAACGAGGGGTGTGATATCAGTTCAATTTGGTTGCAAGGCCTTATACTGAAAAACTTGGTGGTGCATTGCTGTTGAGATAAGTTTTTGCAGGTTAACTCACTGCATGCAAGTTTATCATTTATGTCCACATAATGTTCTGAACTGTGTAAAATCTGGGCAGTGAGTTTGACCATTTTATTTGACCAATGTAGCATTTATGAAAGTGGGACCTTCTCCCATCCCAAATCAGCTCTGGATACTCACCTATCTCAATCCTCATCAGAAAAAAAAGTCACTGTCATCAAGCAATTTGGTCCTTTTTTTCAAGTCAACTCAAGATTTTAAGTCAAAATAACACCATTATTAAGCATAAACTCTGTCGTCTGTTGTCAACGTCTCATATTAGTAGACAATTTGACCTGTAACCCCTAGCAGTCACAATTTTTTAAATTAAATTTTGCGATACTTGTTGTGCAAAAGCTTCATTGCATAACATACTGCCCACATCCCCCAAAGGGGCCATTTACCGATACTGGGGATACTATTGATAGCGATACTGGGGGCAGGAAATACACATCAAAAATACTGCATGTTTACTAATAGCAACATCATCATTCGGCATATCCACTTGAAGGGAAGAAACTCGGCAAAAGGCTATTATTATTATTATTATTATTAGTAAAATAATATTAGTGATCTATCGCTAGCGTTTCTAGTGAATTTGTGGTAGGGATACAAATGATACATCAAATGAAGGAGGAAAGTCAGCTGAATCCAACTATATTAGCCATGTCATTTTAAACGGACACTGCACTCAAAGAACAGCATCCTATGCTTTACATACTACAGCGAAGAGCAAATATTTTTTCTTACCTTTGATATTTTGTAAAAAGAAAAGCTGTGTTTGAGGGTAAATCTGTAGTAGCTATTGTTAGCCCAGTGTGTCAGTGTTATATTAAAACTAGATCTTCCAGTCTCCATGCCTGTTTTTTTCCCTGGGGTACTGCTTGAAATGAGATCAGGCTCTGAGCATTCCGTTTGCAGGCAATTCAGTTTCTTCTCTGTGATCCGCTTCTGATGCTGTCAGTTTGACTTTGTGAGTGTCCAATTATAATTGACTTTGCTGAATGGTCATCCTGTTTACGTTACACCTTTCTAATATAGATAAAGAGCTGAAACCTGTTTTGTAAGTTGTACACAGCATGTCTCAACATACAAATGACTGGTTTTGATTATTTTTGAAAAATGACCTTTGATATTCTTTCCACCATAGACACCTATTTGACAGAGTCTTTCTTTTTCCATTAAAATTTATTGCATGATTTAGTAGGTTTTGAAAGTGTAGCTATCAGTGGGACATGCGCAGGTGCCTGAAAGAGAGGCTAAGGGAGGCTCTTTTTTTTTTCCAAAACTTGACGTAGTAGGTTTCGCAAGTCGACTCCTTATTTATTTAAAATCTTGTTTCTATTACTTTCGTGTGAATTGGACAAAAAATGTTACCCCCTCCAGATGAGAAATTGGGACTCATGTCGAGAAATGCTAAAGGGGAAATCTTAAATCCTAGCAGAAGTAAGATAATATTCTCAGCAGAAACACTTGTAGGGTTAAATTGCTCAGGCAGCCTGTGTTAAACGTGGAAATGTCTGAAGCTGCAGAATTTTACATTTTTTCGTACGTTGGAGGACAAGTGAAATGATGCACAATGCAGAGCAGTCTTATTAATGGTTTCTGGCCTGGAGCGAGGAATTACGGTGCCTGTTAACGAGCTTCATTAAGCGGATCAGCATGAAACGCTGCCCTCCGGCGCTGTCTTATGAGAGGAACCGGGGATTTGGGCTGCCACTAGTGCTCTCGAGGCCACCCGCTACGCCGCCCCCACCGATTCCGCGGGTAATCCCAATCTCTCAAATCCCCCCCAACCCTACAGCGATCCCATCACCGTGGCAGTTCGTGGCTGTGGTGGCTACATGCTGGCCGGTGAGGGAGACACCAGGACAGAATGTGGATGCAGACTCCATAAGGAATAAAGATGAACAGAATGTCAGAGGGCTGTTTCAGCCTTAATGTGTGAATATGTCTCAGATTGAGGGTTTATCTGCTCTAAATCATTATTAAGTAGTTCATTTAGGCAGGTATTGCTACAATCCTGTCTGGCTGCCTTCCTTCTTCTATATCTGATCATTCGCGGCTCATGGAAATTTTCCACTGAGTCGTGCGTGCTTGTCTCGACTGTCATCTGTCAATTGAATTTTCTATGATGCATTTTAGTTAGCCTGAGGCGTCATTCAAACTTTCACTTGCTGATTACCGCAATAAACTGTAATGTCATTTTTTAAATAAATTGAATAGATTGTCAGGGAAATTTCCCTGTGGGTACTTAATATGTATTGCAAGTGTAGAAGGCTTTTAATGTCATGTGACTGAGTTATAAGGTCCACAGGGAGTATCAGTGTTCTTCTTACAGAGTATTGCCACTGTGACTCTTGTTCCTTGTGCTGGAAAGGCTCCCATTATAGCCGAGCACACAGGGAAGCCCTCTGCCTTCTGCTGTGACCTCGCGAGTTTCACAGAGTGGTGACATCACATCAGCTCATTTCTGCCTGTATAAAAGGTGGCGTTCGGTAGAGACGGGGCACTGACCCGCTTACATTCTTGCCGCCGCTATAATTGCCATCTCGCATCACTGCTGTGTGACACATCCACTGAGGGATAACATCAGCTGCACTGTGGCCACGCCCCCTGGGAGCCATTAAAAACAGGGATTGGAGCAGATTTATATCTCCAGGTGTCATATCACCATCTGCATGGTGAAAACCGCATTTCAATGATTAAGACACATGCAATCACTCTCCTGTTTGCATGAATCGCCGTTGGTGAAAGGCCACACGCTCATAAATGGGATCCTGTGTAGACGTTATCTGCGGGAGGAGAAACATAAATTAGCGGAAATCCTCCTGCTGGGCCTCCTGCTATGTCTCCTGCCTCCTGCCGTGTCTCCTGCTGTGCCTCCTGCTGTATCTCCTGCTGTTCCTCCTGCTGTGTCTCCTGCTGTGTCTCCTGCTGTATCTCCTGCTGTTCCTCCTGTTGTATCTCCTGCTGTGCCTCCTGCTGTATCTCCTGCTGTTCCTCCTGTTGTATCTCCTGCTGTTCCTCCTGCTGTATCTCCTGCTGTGTCTCCTGCTGTGTCTCCTGCTGTTCCTCCTGCTGTTCCTCCTGCTGTGTCTCCTGCTGTGCCTCCTGCTGTATCTCCTGCTGTGTCTCCTGCTGTTCCTCCTGCTGTGTCTCCTGCTGTTCCTCCTGCTGTATCTCCTGCTGTGTCTCCTGCTGTTCCTCCTGCTGTATCTCCTGCTGTGTCTCCTGCTGTATCTCCTGCTGTGTCTCCTGCTGTTCCTCCTGTTGTATCTCCTGCTGTTCCTCCTGTTGTATCTCCTGCTGTACCTCCTGATGTATCTCCTGCTGTGTCTCCTGCTGTGTCTCCTGCTGGGCCTCCTGCTATGTCTCCTGCCTCCTGCCGTGTCTCCTGCTGTGCCTCCTGCTGTATCTCCTGCTGTTCTTCCTGTTGTATCTCCTGCTGTGCCTCCTGATGTATCTCCTGCTGTGTCTCCTGCTGTTCCTCCTGCTGTATCTCCTGCTGTGTCTCCTGCTGTTCCTCCTGCTGTATCTCCTGTTGTATCTCCTGCTGTGCCTCCTGATGTATCTCCTACTGTGTCTCCTGCTGTTCCTCCTGCTGTGTCTCCTGCTGTTCCTCCTGCTGTGCCTCCTGCTGTATCTCCTGCTGTGTCTCCTGCTGTTCCTCCTGCTGTGTCTCCTGCTGTGCCTCCTGCTGTATCTCCTGCTGTGTCTCCTGCTGTGCCTCCTGCTGTATCTCCTGCTGTGTCTCCTGCTGTTTCTCCTGCTGTATCTCCTGCTGTGTCTCCTGCTGTTCCTCCTGTTGTATCTCCTGCTGTGCTTCCTGCTGTATCTCCTGCTGTATCTCCTGCTGTGTCTCCTGCTGTTCCTCCTGCTGTATCTCCTGCTGTATCTCCTGCTGTGTCTCCTGCTGTATCTCCTGCTGTATCTCCTGCTGTGTCTCCTGCTGTCTCCTGCTGTTCCTCCTGCTGTATCTCCTGCTGTGTCTCCTGCTGTGCCTCCTGCTGTATCTCCTGCTGTGTCTCCTGCTGTATCTCCTGCTGTGTCTCCTGCTGTATCTCCTGCTGTGTCTCCCGCTGTGTCTCCTGCTGTGCCTCCTGTTGTATCTCCTGCTGTATCTCCTGCAGTGTCTCCTGCTGGGTCTCTTTCTGTATCTCTTGCTGTTCCTCCTGCTGTGTCTCCTGCTGTCTCCTGCTGTTCCTCCTGCTGTATCTCCTGCTGTGCCTCCTGCTGTATCTCCTGCTGTATCTCCTGCTGTGTCTCCTGCTGTTCCTCCTGCTGTATCTCCTGCTGTATCTCCTGCTGTGTCTCCTGTTGTATCTCCTGCTGTGCCTCCTGCTGTATCTCCTGCTGTGTCTCCTGCTGTCTCCTGCTGTTCCTCCTGCTGTATCTCCTGCTGTGTCTCCTGCTGTTCCTCCTGTTGTATCTCCTGCTGTGTCTCCTGCTGTATCTCCTGCTGTGTCTCCCGCTGTATCTCCTGCTGTGCCTCCTGTTGTATCTCCTGCTGTGTCTCCTGCTGTGTCTCTTACTGTATCTCTTGCTGTTCTTCCTGCTGTGTCTCCTGCTGTGTCTCCTGCTGTGCCTCCCGCTGTATCTCCTGCTGTATCTCCTGCTGTGTCTCCTGCTGTATCTCCTGCTGTGTCTCTTTCTGTATCTCTTGCCGTTCCTCTTGCTGTGTCTCCTGCTGTATCTCCTGCTGTGTCTCCCGCTGTATCTCCTGCTGTGCCTCCTGTTGTATCTCCTGCTGTATCTCCTGCTGTGTGTCCTGCTGTGTCTCTTTCTGTATCTCTTGCTGTTCCTCCTGCTGTGTCTCCTGCTGTATCTCCTGCTGTGCCTCCTGTTGTATCTCCTGCTGTATCCCCTGCTGTGTCTCCTGCTGTATCTTCCGCTGTATCTCCTGCTGTGTCTCCCGCTGTATCTCCTGCTGTGTCTCCTGCTGTATCTCCTGCTGTGCCTCCTGTTGTATCTCCTGCTGTATCTCCTGCTGTATCTCCTGCTGTGTCTCCTGCTGTATCTCCTGCTGTATCTCCTGCTGTGTCTCCTGCTGTATCTCCTGCTGTGTCTCTTTCTGTATCTCTTGCTGTATCTCCTGCTGTGTCTCCTGCTGTGCCTCCCGCTGTATCTCCTGCTGTGTCTCCTGCTGTATCTCCTGCTGTGTCTCCTGATGTATCTCCTGCTGTTCCTCCTGCTGTGTCTCCTGCTGTATCTCCTGCTGTGCCTCCTGTTGTATCTCCTGCTGTATCTCCTGCTGTGTCTCCTGCTGTGTCTCTTTCTGTATCTCTTGCTGTTCCTCCTGCTGTATCTCCTGCTGTGCCTCCCGCTGTATCTCCTGCTGGGTCTCCTGCTGTATCTCCTGCTGTGGCTCCCGCTGTATCTCCTGCTGTGTCTCTTGCTGTATCTCCTGCTGTGTCTCCCGCTTTATCTCCTGCTGTGTCTCCTGCTGTATCTCCTGCTGTGCCTCCTGTTGTATCTCCTGCTGTATCTCCTGCTGTGTCTCCTGCTGTGTCTCTTTCTGTATCTCCTGCTGTGTCTCCCGCTGTATCTCCTGCTGTGTCTCCTGCTGTGTCTCCTGCTGTATCTCCTGCTGTTCCTCCTGTTGTATCTCCTGCTGTGTCTCCTGCTGTATCTCCTGCTGTGTCTCCCGCTGTGTCTCCTGCTGTGCCTCCTGTTGTATCTCCTGCTGTATCTCCTGCTGTGTCTCCTGCTGTGTCTCTTTCTGTATCTCTTGCTGTTCCTCCTGCTGTGTCTCCTGCTGTCTCCTGCTGTTCCTCCTGCTGTATCTCCTGCTGTGTCTCCTGCTGTTCCTCCTGTTGTATCTCCTGCTGTGCCTCCTGCTGTATCTCCTGCTGTATCTCCTGCTGTGCCTCCTGCTGTATCTCCTGCTGTATCTCCTGCTGTGTCTCCTGTTGTATCTCCTGCTGTTCCTCCTGTTCTATCTCCCGCTGTGTCTCCTGCTGTTCCTCCTGCTGTTCCTCCTGCTGTGTCTCCTGCTGTTCCTCCTGTTGTATCTCCTGCTTTGTCTCCTGCTGTATCTCCTGCTGTGTCTCCCGCTGTATCTCCTGCTGTGCCTCCTGTTGTATCTCCTGCTGTATCTCCTGCTGTGTCTCCTGCTGTGTCTCTTACTGTATCTCTTGCTGTTCCTCCTGCTGTGTCTCCTGCTGTATCTCCTGCTGTGCCTCCCGCTGTATCTCCTGCTGTATCTCCTGCTGTGTCTCCTGCTGTATCTCCTGCTGTATCTCCTGCTGTGTCTCCTGCTGTGTCTCTTTCTGTATCTCTTGCTGTTCCTCCTGCTGTGTCTCCTGCTGTATCTCCTGCTGTGCCTCCTGTTGTATCTCCTGCTGTGTCTCCCGCTGTATCTCCTGCTGTGCTTCCTGTTGTATCTCCTGCTGTATCTCCTGCTGTGTCTCCTGCTGTGTCTCTTTCTGTATCTCTTGCTGTTCCTCCTGCTGTGTCTCCTGCTGTATCTCCTGCTGTGCCTCCTGTTGTATCTCCTGCTGTGTCTCCCGCTGTATCTCCTGCTGTGCCTCCTGTTGTTTCTCCTGCTGTATCTCCTGCTGTGCCTCCTGTTGTATCTCCTGCTGTGTCTCCCGCTGTATCTCCTGCTGTGTCTCCCGCTGTATCTCCTGCTGTGCCTCCCGCTGTATCTCCTGCTGTATCTCCTGCTGTGTCTCCTGCTGTATCTCCTGCTGTATCTCCTGCTGTGTCTCCTGCTGTGTCTCTTTCTGTATCTCTTGCTGTTCCTCCTGCTGTGTCTCCTGCTGTATCTCCTGCTGTGCCTCCTGTTGTATCTCCTGCTGTGTCTCCCGCTGTATCTCCTGCTGTGCCTCCTGTTGTATCTCCTGCTGTATCTCCTGCTGTGTCTCCTGCTGTGTCTCTTTCTGTATCTCTTGCTGTTCCTCCTGCTGTGTCTCCTGCTGTATCTCCTGCTGTGTCTCCCGCTGTATCTCCTGCTGTGCCTCCTGCTGTATCTCCTGCTGTGTCTCCTGCTGTGTCTCTTTCTGTATCTCTTGCTGTTCCTCCTGCTGTGTCTCCTGCTGTATCTCCTGCTGTGCCTCCTGTTGTATCTCCTGCTGTATCCCCTGCTGTGTCTCCTGCTGTATCTTCCGCTGTATCTCCTGCTGTGTCTCCCACTGTATCTCCTGCTGTATCTCCTGCTGTGCCTCCTGTTGTATCTCCTGCTGTATCTCCTGCTGTATCTCCTGCTATGTCTCCTGCTGTATCTCCTGCTGTGTCTCCTGCTGTATCTCCTGCTGTGTCTCTTTCTGTATCTCTTGCTGTTCCTCCTGCTGTATCTCCTGCTGTGCCTCCCGCTGTATCTCCTGCTGTGTCTCCTGCTGTCTCCTGCTGTATCTCCTGCTGTGTCTCCTGATGTATCTCCTGCTGTTCCTCCTGCTGTGTCTCCTGCTGTATCTCCTGCTGTGCCTCCTGTTGTATCTCCTGCTGCATCTCCTGCTGTGTCTCCTGCTGTGTCTCTTTCTGCATCTCTTGCTGTTCCTCCTGCTGTATCTCCTGCTGGGTCTCCTGCTGTATCTCCTGCTGTGGCTCCCGCTGTATCTCCTGCTGTGTCTCTTGCTGTATCTCCTGCTGTGTCTCCCGCTTTATCTCCTGCTGTGTCTCCTGCTGTATCTCCTGCTGTGCCTCCTGTTGTATCTCCTGCTGTATCTCCTGCTGTGTCTCTTTCTGTATCTCCTGCTGTGTCTCCCGCTGTATCTCCTGCTGTGTCTCCTGCTGTGTCTCCTGCTGTATCTCCTGCTGTTCCTCCTGTTGTATCTCCTGCTGTGCCTCCTGATGTATCTCCTACTGTGTCTCCTGCTGTTCCTCCTGCTGTGTCTCCTGCTGTTCCTCCTGCTGTGCCTCCTGATGTGTCTCCTGCTGTGTTTCCTGCTGTTCCTCCTGCTGTGTCTCCTGCTGTGCCTCCTGCTGTATCTCCTGCTGTGTCTCCTGCTGTGCCTCCTGCTGTATCTCCTGCTGTGTCTCCTGCTGTTCCTCCTGCTGTATCTCCTGCTGTGTCTCTTGCTGTTCCTCCTGTTGTATCTCCTGCTGTGCCTCCTGCTGTATCTCCTGCTGTATCTCCTGCTGTTCCTCCTGCTGTATCTCCTGCTGTGTCTCCCGCTGTGCCTCCTGCTGTATCTCCTGCTGTGCCTCCTGCTGTGTCTCCTGCTGTCTCCTGCTGTTCCTCCTGCTGTATCTCCTGCTGTGTCTCCTGCTGTTCCTCCTGTTGTATCTCCTGCTGTGCCTCCTGCTGTATCTCCTGCTGTGCCTCCTGCTGTATCTCCTGCTGTGCCTCCTGCTGTATCTCCTGCTGTGTCTCCTGCTGTGTCTCCTGCTGTTCCTCCGGTTTTATCTCCTGCTGTGTCTCCCGCTGTGCCTCCTGCTGTATCTCCTGCTGTGCCTCCTGCTGTATCTCCTGCTGTCTCTCCTGCTGTATCTCCTGCTGTGCCTCCTGTTGTATCTCCTGCTGTGTCTCCTGTTGTATCTCCTGCTGTGTCTCCTGCTGTATCTCCTGCTGTGTCTCCCGCTGTATCTCCTGCTGTGCCTCCTACTGTATCTCCTGCTGTATCTCCTGCTGTGTCTCTTTCTGTATCTCTTGCTGTTCCTCCTGCTGTGTCTTCTGCTGTATTTCCTGCTGTGCCTCCCGCTGTATCTCCTGCTGTATCTCCTGCTGTATCTCCTGCTGTGTCTCCTGCTGTGTCTCTTTCTGTATCTCTTGCTGTTCCTCCTGCTGTGTCTCCTACTGTATCTCCTGCTGTGTCTTCCGCTGTATCTCCTGCTGTGCCTCCTGTTGTATCTCCTGCTGTATCTCCTGCTGTGTCTCCTGCTGTGTCTCTTTCTGTATCTCTTGCTGTTCCTCCTGCTGTGTCTCCTGCTGTATCTCCTGCTGTGCCTCCTGTTGTATCTTCTGCTGTTTCTCCTGCTGTATCCCCTGCTGTGTCTCCTGCTGTATCTTCCGCTGTATCTCCTGCTGTGTCTCCCGCTGTATCTCCTGCTGTGTCTCCTGCTGTATCTCCTGCTGTGCCTCCTGTTGTATCTCCTGCTGTATCTCCTGCTATGTCTCCTGCTGTATCTCCTGCTGTGTCTCCTGCTGTATCTCCTGCTGTGTCTCCTGCTGTGTCTCTTTCTGTATCTCTTGCTGTTCCTCCTGCTGTGTCTCCTGCTGTATCTCCTGCTGTGCCTCCCGCTGTATCTCCTGCTGTGTCTCCTGCTGTATCTCCTGCTGTGTCTCCTGTTGTATCTCCTGCTGTTCCTCCTGCTGTGTCTCCTGCTGTATCTCCTGCTGTGCCTCCTGTTGTATCTCCTGCTGTATCTCCTGCTGTGTCTCCTGCTGTGTCTCTTTCTGTATCTCTTGCTGTTCCTCCCGCTGTATCTCCTGCTGTGCCTCCCGCTGTATCTCCTGCTGTATCTCCTGCTGTGCCTCCCGCTGTATCTCCTGCTGTCTCTCTTGCTGTATCTCCTGCTGTGTCTCCCGCTGTATCTCCTGCTGTGTCTCCTGCTGTATCTCCTGCTGTGCCTCCTGTTGTATCTCCTGCTGTATCTCCTGCTGTGTCTCCTGCTGTATCTCCTGCTGTGCCTCCTGTTGTATCTCCTGCTGTATCTCCTGCTGTGTCTCCCGCTGTATCTCCTGCTGTGTCTCCTGCTGTATCTCCTGCTGTGCCTCCTGTTGTATCTCCTGCTGTATCTCCTGCTGTGTCTCCTGCTGTATCTCCTGCTGTGTCTCCCGCTGTATCTCCTGCTGTGTCTCCTGCTGTATCTCCTGCTGTGTCTCCTGCTGTGTCTCCTGCTGTGCCTCCTGTTGTATCCCCTGCTGTATCTCCTGCTGTGTCTCCTGCTGTGTCTCTTTCTGTATCTCCTGCTGTGTCTCCTGCTGTATCTCCTGCTGTGTCTCCTGCTGTATCTCCTGCTGTGTCTCCTGCTGTATCTCCCGCTGTGCCTCCTGTTGTATCTCCTGCTGTATCTCCTGCTGTGTCTCCTGCTGTGTCTCTTTCTGTATCTCCTGCTGTGTCTCCCGCTGTATCTCCTGCTGTGTCTCCTGCTGTGTCTCTTTCTGTATCTCCTGCTGTGTCTCCCGCTGTATCTCCTGCTGTGCCTCCTGCTGTATCTCCTGCTGTGTCTCCTGCTGTATCTCCTGCTGTGCCTCCTGTTGTATCTCCTGCTGTATCTCCTGCTGTGTCTCCTGCTGTGTCTCTTTCTGTATCTCCTGCTGTGTCTCCCGCTGTATCTCCTGCTGTGTCTCCTGCTGTATCTCCTGCTGTGTCTCTTTCTGTATCTCCTGCTGTGTCTCCCGCTGTATCTCCTGCTGTGCCTCCTGCTGTATCTCCTGCTGTGTCTCCTGCTGTATCTCCTGCTGTGCCTCCTGTTGTATCTCCTGCTGTATCTCCTGCTGTGTCTCCTGCTGTGTCTCTTTCTGTATCTCTTGCTGTTCCTCCTGCTGTGTCCCCCGCTGTATCTCCTGCTGTGTCTCCTGCTGTATCTCCTGCTGTGCCTCCTGCTGTATCTCCTGCTGTATCTTCCGCTGTGTCTCCTGCTGTATCTCCCACTGTGCATCCCGCTGTGCCACCTGCTATGCCAGTGTATCTTGCAGCGAGATGCTATTTCACAGTTCATGATAAAATTGTACAGAATTGTACATCAACAAAATTTATGATATGGCTTTCAAGAAAAATGATAAACATTTCTGTATTGGATCACTGTGGTTATCCACTGAAGCATAAATCCTCAAGTCCGCTGCGCCAGACCACGACTCTCTCTTCCTGAATTTGAAAACCTCTCTGCTACGACAGCTCAAAAAAGCTAGAAATACTGGCTCACATGTTTAGTATTCAAATGAATGCAAGATTATTATTTTGCCCATACCAATAAGTTTACTATAGGTCAAAATAGAATACCACTGTTACAATTTATGCTTCTTGTATGTGAACCCTGTTGTGTGTGAGTGCTGTTGTATGTTAGCGCTGTTGTATGTGAGTGCTGTTGTATGTGAGGGCTGTTGTATCTGAGCACTGTTGTATGAGAGCGCTGTTGTATGAAAGGGCTGTTGTTTGTGAGTGCTGTTAGATGTGAGGGCTGTTGTCTGCGAGTGCTGTAGTATGCGAGCGCTGTTGTATGTGAGCACTGTTGTATGTGAAGGCTGTTGTATGTGAGGGCTGTTGTATGTGAGGGCTGTTGAATGTGCGTGCTGTCATATGTTAGCACTGTTGTATGTGAGGGCTGTTGTATGTGAGCACTTTTATATGTGTGTGCTGTTGTATGTGAGGGCTGTTGGATGTAAGGGCTGGTGTATGTGAGGGCTGTTGTATGTGAGCACTGTTATATTTGCGTGCTGTTGTATGTGACGGCTGTTGGATGTAAGGGCTGTTGTATGTGAGGGCTGTGGTATGTTAGCGCTGTTGCATGTGAGTGCTGTTGTAAGTTAGCACTGTTGTATGTGAGGGCTGTTGTATGTGAGTGCTGTTATATGTGCACACCGTTGTATGTGAGTGCTGTTGTATATGAGGGCTGTTGTATGTGAGCGCTGTTATATGTGCACACTGTTGTATGTGAGCGCTGTTGTATGTGAGGGCTGTTGCATGTGAGCGCTGTTGTATGTGAGGGCTGTTGGATGTAAGGGTTGTTGTATGTGAGTGCTGTTATATGTACGCACTGTTGTATGTGAGCGCTGTTGTATGTTTGCGCTGTTGTATGTGAGTGCTGTTGTATGTTAACCCTTTTGTATGTGAGGGCTATTGGATGTGAGTGCTGTTGTTTGTGAGCGCTGTTTTACGCGAGTGCTGTTGTATGTGAGTGCTGTTGTATGTTAATGCTGTTGTATGTGAGGGCTGTTGGATATGAATACTGTTGTTTATGAGCGCTGTTACACACGAGGGCTGTTGTATGTGAGGGCTGTTTTATGGCTCCCAGTGTTCGGTTGCTGTTGGACTGAATGGACATTTTCACAGGGTTACAGAAGGAAGGTGGTAAATAATACTGAAAAGGCTAAAACACCAGGCTAAAAGCAGGTGACCCCCTGGAGGTAAAACAAGTGCTGGCACCTGGAGTTTGGCACTGAGTGACTTTGGGCTCTATTAGCCCACCTGGGACGATCTGTCGCGATGCAGAGATCGTGTTGACTCGGCTCTGAAGGCCCCCTGCTGCACACATGCACAAGACACCACAACACAAACATGACATTGCCAAGACATCATCACATCACCACAAAAGAGCACCCTTTCGGGAGCTCTTTTAAATAAGTCACCACACAATAGGTTTTCAACAGCATTGATGTTATTATCTTACATCATTGAGTTATTATAATTGCACTTAGCGCTCTAAGGGTGAATGGTAACAGCCTGGAAATGAAGTTGAATGAAACTGTAAGGGCTCAATAGCAGTAAATATACATGGGAATCAAAGATACCTGCCCTTAAAAGAAAGCTTCCAGGCACAGGAGGGCGCAGCCTGGGGGACAGTGCTGTGTGGGGAGATATTTACACCCCCTGAGTGTGGACACATGGGTCTGCATGACCCCCTAACGCCGGCCGCCACATTTAATCACTAATACGTGTGGTGAAGCAGGAAAGCCTGAAGCATTTGGTAGTAAATGGCACAGTTTTTGTGGCTTTGTACCAGAGTGCCTGGTGACAGTTCTCTGTGTGATCTAGCGGAAATACGGCTGTCGCAGTCCTGCTTTAAGTGTCACTAAAATGAACAGTTTTGCAGCTGCCTTGTGCCACAATAAAAGATTATTGCGTTCCTGTAATGAATGTGCTCCTCTGGGGATGATGGTCAGCCCGGCGTCTCCTGTGGTATCATTCAAGACCGGAGAAAACATCAGCACCAGGTTCAGTCCTAAAACAACCACAGGACGCTCTCACGCTCCCCACTACAGCCGGGTTCCTCCTGAGATCTCTTCCCACTGGGGAGTTTTTTCTCACCACTGTTGGAGGATTTTTCTCCCTGCTGGGAGTTTTTTTTTTTTTTTTGCCTCATTTGCTGTTGTGGGGATTAGGCAAGGCACTGCCCTCTTTATTTATATATTTATTTTCACACTGTAAAGCGTCTTTGTGGCAGTCTATCTGTGAAAAGCACAATACAAATAAAATTGAATTGAGCTGAACTGGTGACAACTGATGTGACACCGAGGCAGAATCTGTATCAAACATCCTGGGTATTCCTCCAGTTGACTGGTTTACAGTGTTTACAGTGCACTAAACAAATACGGATCGTTTTCCGGCTGAACACTGGAGCATCGACGTTCTGGAAGGCAGGGTCTGCAGGCCAAGGTGTTGGAAAGGTCTTTATGATGAGAGGAGTGTTCCATGCACCTCCCTTCCCCTCCGCAAAGCATGCGCACACACATACACACTCGCGCGCGCATGCGTGCACACTCTGTGGGGGGTATTTTATGCCAGCGATCTAAACTAAAATGCCTTAATCGCGTCACCAATGCCTGCATAAAGACTGATAAATGCGTGTGCGTACAGGCAAGCATATCGCGAGTGCACCAAATAATGAAGGGGTGACAGGTCACAAACATCCCGTTGTAGGCGTGCACACATTATAAGCGTTAACGCGTATGTCACTATTGTACTAAAGCGAGCGCTTCAGACGCCTTAACATGTGCACGTGTAGACTGAAATAGCCTAAACTGTGTCATCGATCTCTCTTGGTATTACATGGGTTGCTTGAATAGTGAAGCAAAGCTGTTAATCTCACAATTCGTCATCATAAAGTAAATAATTATTTGTACATTGAGACCAGCGTGCACACAGGTGTCCGCTGCGTTCGTGTGTGGCACGGAGCGAATAACCCCTCGCTATATGATTTCCACAAACACTACACAGCGTGTGCCTGTACGCTCATGTAGAATTGTACTCAACAGTCACGTGTGGTCTTCATGTCACGTATTTGAGGCATAATTCACCTGTCACACACCCGTCACGTAGGCGTATGCGCAACAACGCGTATGCAGCGTCTGCGCGATGTCTACGTGACGCTCATCTGTCCATTGAAAATGAATGGAATTTACACACTCACGTTAGAGGTTTGATGTCATCGCATAGGCACTGTACACGCGTTTTAGTATGGTTTGCTGGCATAAAATGCCCCCCATAGCACACACTCATATAGGCGTGCACATACACCAACACACACCCACGCATTCAGATGATGACACCTTGGCAGCGGGTCCTTGACAGGGGACGTGTGCATAATATGCAGAGGATGATGCAGGAGTATGAAGACCCGCCCCTCTAGGGACTGAGATATCCTCTTTCACCATGACTAGGGACTGCAATATCTTCTTCCACTCGGATTACAGACTGCGATATCCTCTTCCACTCGGATTAGGGACTGCGATATCCTCTTCCACCCGGATTAGGGACTGCGATATCCTCTTCCACTCGGATTAGGGACTGCGATATCCTCTTCCACCCGGATTAGGGACTGCGATATCCTCTTCCACCCGCATTAGGGACTGCAATATCCTCTTCCACTCGGATTAGGGACTGCGATATCCTCTTCCACTCGGATTAGGGACTGCGATATCCTCTTCCACCCGGATTAGGGACTGCGATATCCTCTTCCACCCGCATTAGGGACTGCAATATCCTCTTCCACTCGGATTAGGGACTGCGATATCCTCTTCCACCCGGATTAGGGACTGCGATATCCTCTTCCACCCGGATTAGGGACTGCAATATCTTCTTCCACTCGGATTAGGGACTGCAATATCTTCTTCCACTCAGATTAGGGACTGCAATATCCTCTTCCACTTGGATTGGGAACTTTACTCACCCTGCACAACTGCGATATCCTGTTCCATCCCAAATTAAGGACTACAGCATCCTCTTTAACCCAGATTAGGGGCTTTGCCGACACTGCACATCCATGATATCCTCTTCCACCTGGATTAGGGATTTTTCTGCCTGTGGTAGGCCTCCAAAAAAAAAGCCTCCAAATGTACACTGCTGGGCTCATTATGACACTGTCAGAGTTCAAATCTTCAGTTTCAGTCAGGTGTTTTTCAACTATTCTCACAAGTTATTGGCCCAAAGGACAGGCGACAGTAGGCGTTTTTGTACCGAACAGCTCGACAAACTCTTTAGGAAGAACTGGCCCCAGGAGAGTTCCTCGGGAACTATACCAGGCATGTCTAGTTGGTTTGCTTTCGCACTATCAATTGGAACCCCTTGAAATGATGTCAACAGGCTGGCTGTTGGTTATCCAACGTCTTAGCTACATGGGATGACAGGCAGGATGTTAAGATGGTGCCCAGTCATGGGACTCTTCCCATGAGCGCCAATCAGCCTTGAATAGAGTCTAATCTAATTTCAGTCAATCAAGCATTGAAATATTTTGTCCTGATTGAACTTGTTACATTAAGTATTTGGTTTCAAATTCTCCGCACGTAATGCCTGAAGTCATTGACCCACACCAGCAGGCACAGATTATCATCACTTCTGATACTCTCCCAGGAATTTACTGCAGCTATTTTCAGTTTATGAACATTTATGGGACCTTTTTCCTTCAGCATGTGAAAAAAAATGTTTCACTGTCTAACTCGCTTGCATTTATCTGTGTTTGACTCTTCTCCTGTCACTGTGGAAGTCAGCAGAAATCGTTTGCATTGTTCATCGCTAGCTTTTATAGCCTGCAGGCAGACATTTTGCAGCTCGAGTGTGGGGCGATGGAGCCTCTTGGGGTTTTCTTGTGTCGGCTTTGCCTCATAAATCCCTCCCTCCATGTTCACCTCTTGGCAGGAATATTAATCGAGTCACAGGAACACGTCCTCGGCTGATGCTGATCGCGTCTATCCCCGAGGCTTTGCGACAGTCACCACGCTAAACTGACACGACAGTCTTTATTTACGGCCTGAGGAAGAAATATCACTTGAATCAACACAGCCTTGGGTGGATTGAGAAGATGGAGCGTTTTTAAGTGTGCTTGCTCACCAACGAAAAGAAAGATGAACTACACAGTAAAAGCGCCACTCGCTAATGTGAGATAATGGCAAAGTCTTCTTAACAACAAGCAGGTCAGGCAAACTGAACAGATCCCTGTTTCACTGCCAGTGCCGGGTTAAATATGTCCACGAGGGACTTCTGTGTCTGGTCTTGAAATAGCTGTCATTCTGTCTCATTCTAGGTTTCAATGTATAGTAGTAATGTATGTATTGTATACACTAACATTCTGGCCACCCCAGAGCCGTTGGTATATGTTTCAGTATATTTTTTGACGAGCTCATTATTCTATAGTTGTATGTGGAATTGCATCTTCGCCTCTGAAGTATATGGAACTTATGAGCAAAATGAACTGGTCAGGCCAGGTTTCAGAGGACCCTAATATAGCGTGATAAAGATTTGAAAGATAGATCTACTAATGCGCCCAAGCCTCCTGGTCCTAATTTATTTAGACACCGTTATAATCACTATAACTGATTGCAGCAGGCACTCTAAAGCTGGTCTTAGCGTGATATCTATCTTACAGAAAAACATTAGGTTGCTTTTTTACAAAGCAATTAGCAGTGCTACCAAAGGCTTAGCAGTGCCATCAAATATAATATTTGTCCTCACAATATTAACAGATCTATAGAGTAAAAACTGGACACCACGCTGAGTCTATTGCCATTGCAGTGCCAGTTTGATGTGTAAATATTTGCTTGACGTGATGTGCATTAGGAGCGTTTGACCCAATACTGAGGACAAACTCGGTTAGCTAAACCCAAGGAAAGTGCCGGTGCATATTTCCTAGCAGAAGGCTTGAATGTAAAATGCATCAGGCGTAACTTCAAAGAGTAATAAACATGTCAGAGGGAGGGAGTCCTGCTGCACTGAGAATCTTTATTTGTGTTAAACCACAAGCTCTTTCTTGTAAATGAAATTCCAAAACATACTTATCAGAGAGGCGGAAGATGCAAAAAAAAAACGCTTTGATTGACTTGTTGTTTAATGTTTTCCTAGCAAGATGGCCTGGTTCCTCAAGAAGAATCTAAGTACGCCCTGCGAGTCAGGCTTCACATGAGTGTGGTTCTGTTTCCTATGTTGCATTGTGTAGTTCAGTCATTTCCCTGCATAAAATTTACCTGACGGGCTACATATGCAAACATGAGTCTGCCTGATGTGCAGATCGGCACGTCGAGCGGATGCCTCATGTTTGCTGGGTTAATTGACTGAACACTGAACATTTTGCGGTGCCCTTACATACGCACAGGTGTGCTCTCTTACACATAAACACGCATGCTATAATCTGTTAATTTACAAATGCTGAAAAGTTTGCACTCAGTTGTATGGTAGCATAGGTAAAATAAGTTGACCAGTTTTTGGTCTGAGATGTGTTATGAAAGTGTACATTGTCTAATTACCTCTGCCAAGGTAATGGCGGCACGGTGGCACAGTGATTAGCACTGCTGCCTCACAGCAAGAAGGTTGTAGGTTTGAATCCGGCCTGGGGCCCTTTCTGTGTGGAGTTTGCATGTTCTCCCCGTGTTCGCGTGGGTTTCCTCCGGGTACTCCGGTTTCCCCCACCCACAAATATGTATGGCTGTGTGTGAATGTTTGGTGATGGTCGGAGGGGCCATAGGCGCATACTGGCAGCCACGCTTCCGTCAGTCTGCCCCAGGGCAGCTGTGGCTACAAAAACGTAGTTTACCACCAGCAGAGCGTGAATGTGTGAGTGAATGAATAATGTATCCTTGTAAAGCGTCTTTGAGTAATATAAAAGAGCGCTATATAAAATTGATGCATTATTATTATGCTTCAACTCGTGTTTATCTGTTTATTCACAGGATAAATCTAAAGGTCATGAACGGATTGGCACGAAATTTTGGTAGGATGGTGGGCGGTTGTCCAAGAAGGAGTTAATTCAATTTTGGAAGTGATTCAGAAAATATTCTGGATTCTACAAAATCTTGAGGAAGTTAAATACACCTGAACACCTGAATTGTCCTTTATATAACGAAAAGATTTTTGCATAATTTCAGCGTAAAATAGAATCTGCACTAATGCAGAAGTGATTATAGTTGTTGGTGATCTGGATAATATTCTTGTGGCTCCAGAACCAGAGATACTGACGTGTCGTGGCGGAGGTATGAACTCTACCGAGTGCATTTTTCCTTCACTCCTGCGCAACCAGCATATTTCCTGTTTATGGATCATCTGATAAACTGAAGCTCATGTGACTGTTCCCCACTGCTGGAGGTGGAATCGCCTCTGATGAAAAGCTCTGACGATGCAGCTGTGGCTGAGGGCTGTTGGTTTTATCGTATTGTCACAGGTGAATGTTCCAGATCATCAAAATAATTTTAACATTTGACTCGGACAACCATGTAAACTCGAAAGCAGGCCTAATGTCCTTGTGAGACAATAACCATAACGGTCGTACCACCTTTAAGCCAAACTTCACTTTTCAAAAATGCAATAAGCCAAACAGTTCTTATGGAAATTAGGTAAATTTCCAATTACCACTCCTGGAGCTTGGAGTCGTTCCTCTGTTGATTTTCTGAATCCTGTAGACCTGTAGCCTAGTGCTGTAGCACCATTAATAGGTCAAACCCTGAATTTTGGCCATGGAGACAGCTCTACTGATGGGAAAAACCTGGCTGTTGTCAAACTTCATTGCAGCATTCATCTAGTTTGTGGATTTATTCACAAAGATGTTGAAGTGCCTTTTTAAAAGAGAAAATGTGTGCATCATTATACTCAGGTCACAAATGATGTTGGAGTCAGCTTTTGGATTTAATAATGCTAATTATAAAGTTAAAAACAAGGATTGTTTATCAGGAACATAAATACGATTCTCATTCGCTTCCAGCGATGTTGTCATTTCGTTTAAAATCATTACTGTGGTGCAAGTTGTCTGAGTTTATTAACAAGCCCATGAATACTACTTTGCCTTGGAAGCAGATATTAGTAACACACACTTCACTGATGGGCTCTGTACCAGACCCGTGCAACACCAATGCCCATTTCTGGCTTTCGCTTGTTTTTCATCACGTCTGTTGATGTGTAAAATATGTTATTTAATGATATGAAGACTGTGACTGTCTCTAATGACAGCTCATCCATTTCCTGGACAAAACTGGATATTTACATGAACGTGGGAAATTAGTTATTCTCATGATTATGGGTTTTTCTGTTGGGGTGAATGGGTTTGGAGTGATTTTTGTGTGTTTAATTGGCTTTTTGATGTAAATATTCTCTTTTGACACCCCTCTCTGTCGCTGTACCATGGCTGCCTGCTTTGAAGAGTGGGGTGTGTGCACAGTGTGTGTTTCATAGGCGCCTGTTTATTTTGTGATTAATCAAACACAGATGGTGTTGAATAATTTCTAAACTTTTGCTTCGGGAAAACAGGCAGCATTTCTCAAAGCTTAATTGTTACCTCCTCCCAGGAAATATCAGCAGGGGTTCCCTGTCACTAAGTGCTCTTCCTGTGTGTACTCGTGTGCTTCAAAGTGCACTAATAATCCCTGCGCCCACTGTCACTCAACTGATATCTTTCCTCCTAAACAAACATATTTCTCACACACAGTAGTTCATAACGAGCGTGGTGTTTTGGTGAAAATATAATGATTAATGATTGAAAGAGCATTTGCTGGTTCGTTAGTATGGCTGGAAGTGCTTCTTTTAAGTTAGACTCATCTGTTCAGTGGCCCAATGCATGTTGCGTAAATTCAGTTTTTGCCATCTGGTCGCTTACACAGTATGTCCACTTCATGTGGAAGCCAAGGCCGTGTAATAGACCGGAAACAACGGTGAGAAGATGGAATTCCTTGTGTTTGGTGGATAGGATTATGGGTCACAGTGCTGTAGCAGGGATTATCATGGACAGAGACACTGTTAGATGAGCTCTGTCAAGATCAATGTGAACTTAAGAGGCAAATATTATTAAGATTCAGGCCGTGGGTGAAATATGAGCAGCTCAGATTTGCAAGATTTTATTTTTTTTTTATTTATATATTTTTTATTATTTTGGTAGAAGATACATGGGTATATGTAAAAATATTTTCTAGGTCCCTGAGCCAAACGTTAATTTTTAAACAGTGTGTGGGTTTTGTGTTTACAATTTTGAGAAAAAGGTGAATGGTTTCCAGAAATGTGTTTTAGCCGTTGTGGAAAAACTGTAAAAAATAGATTGATGCCATAGTTCTCATAGTTTATAATGTGGTTCAGAATTTGTGATGTGATTGATTCAAGCAAATAATGCATCTAAAATTTCATATGCCAAGGGCTGTACTTGATAGCTAATTGAAAAGATACCAGTAAACCCTGCTGGCACTGAGTGCGGATTGTACTGGACGGCTGGAGGCGTGGTCTTACACCCTGAGTCCTGTAGAAGGGTGGAGAAATGTTCATCCCCAGCCTTAGTCTCTGTACTCAGAGCGGCTGTATGAGTGACCCAGCCATCTCTCTCGCTCCCCGAACACAACGACTGCTGCTGGTCAGGGCACCCTGTGTTTCGGCTCCCCAGCAGAACCCATGGCTCAGACAAGCGAACACAGCATTGCTCTTGTTAGAAGCAGCGTCAGGATAATATTATGGGCTGTTTCCACCAGGACACTTCTCTCTGTGTGTCCAGTAACGCGTTCCCTCTCTCCATCGATACTCCTGCTCTCTGAAAAACTCACTCCACTCAAGCCTTTTACTGAATTCATTTATATTTTGAGTGTTTGTATGCTTGTGTGTGTGTGTGTGTGTGTGTGTGTGTGTGTGTGTGCATGCATGCATGCGTGTGTATGTGTGTGTCAGTGGGGGGATTTAATGATAAACAGTTATTATAACGATGTCATCTGTCTTAATCCAGCCTCTAAGACTGAATGTGTAATTTGTCTGGAGTAATGAAGAGCCATAGTCTATGATGAAATAATTCCTCTTGCTAAACAAACACTCAGAAATATCCCTGCAGTGGTAAATTATTGTATTTCATTCATCCATAGCGCCTCTGCTTCCCAGAACATCAGGAATACATATATAGCATGAACTAATTCAGTAAGGTCGATAAACGGAATGGGTTTATGCTGTGAAACGAAAACAGTTTTGCTGCTTTGCCATTTTGCATTTGAGCTAAATACTTTAATTAGTACAGTTTATTAATTATTCTTACCATACAGTACAAGCATGGACCTATGTTTCCGAAAAACTCACAAATGTAACTTGCATGACCACACAGAAAAATCTGCCACGGCGGCTGGAGAAAAGGAAAACCTCTCGTTATTTGTACACTAATTATTCTCTGGCCTCCTGGGCTCCTCATTAGTGAGTATTTTGGCGGAGTCTGCGGCCCTCGTGTTTGCGCGGTGGTTGTTGTGGACCTCCAGCTGCTATGGACGCTGTAGTCCAAAAACAGGACCTGGGGCGATGTTTCCTGAGGAGGAGGTCTGTCCCTGTGCCGTCGTACTTGGGCTTGATTGTCCGGCTCTGCTCATGAGTCAGACGTCTGGGCTCTATGGGAGCCCTTAGATCTTCCATTTTTACCGAGGCTCCCCTCCCCTCCGCTCTGATCTTTTTTCTGTTTTCTACCTCTACTGCATAACTAATTTTTATCAGCTTTAACTAACTTGTTTATGTTTTGAGGTTTTAATTTCCTAGTGTCGTCTTCTGTGTTTGAGAATTTTTTTCTCTTTGTTATGGTTTAACCAGACTTGATTAAGCGCTGTGAAAAAGGAAACTTCCAAACACTCCAACATGAATGACAGACGGTACATCAGGGAGTCTGGCAGACATCGCAGAGTTTGCTCTGTCCACAGGATACGTTAGCAGTCAGTAAAATAGATATATAACTCATCCATGGAAGGCATGTTGATAAGCGATGTGTTGAAACAGAATCATGTCTTTCACATCTTTATTTCCTTTGTGTCACCACAATTCGTAAATTTGTTACAACATTATTTGCTTTGCACTGTTTTATTAATAAAAAAAAGTTAATGCTGTCACGTGATTTTAAAGTTGAGAAGGTACCCAGATTTTTTCATGTAGCACTATGAAGCAAGCAAAGGTGGTAAATCTGAAACACAGGAGTACTTCAAGACTCCAAATCTGCGCTTTTCTTATTTTTGACCAACATTACACCTGAGAGAGTTTTTTAAAGGATTCTGAACAGTTGTGAGGTTTGTAACGACAACCGAGCCATGTCTCTTTCTTTAAAATAATAATAACTAATGCAGTTAAGATACATTATCTCTCAAATATCAAACATTCCAAAAAGACATTACTACTATGCGCTAAAATGAATATCTATTAATTAAATGAATTATTTGTGTTGGTGACCAAAGCACTTCAAGAAAATAATTCCTGGACAAGGCCATTTTAAATACAAATTAACCCTTAGAGCGCTGGAATACTTTTAAAAAAATGTATAATTTAATTATCTTGAGCTCTTGAAAACCTGTCATATGGCCACATGGTCACATGATAGGTTTTCCACAACTTTGATTTTGATATCTTACATCACTGAGTAACAATAGCTGCATTTAGTGCTCTAAGGGTTAACTGATATATCTGACCATTTACCGATTTTCCAATTTTTTCTCTATAGCAGAAAAAATAAGAGCTACTCCTGGGAATCCTTTTCACTTTATTAAGAATGATTACCCTGTTTTATTGCAGTTTGACCCTCCCAATGTTTCAAAAATAGAAGAAATAATTGGTAAACTTAATAATTAAGCGGCAGGGCATGATGAGATCCCTGCGTCATTAGTGAGGCTGGGCCTCAACAGCCCAACCATTAACACACATATATACCAAGTCAATTGAAACTGGAGTAATCCCAAATGAGTTAAAAGTTGCCAAAGTGACCCCAATTTTTAAGTCTGGTGACCCATGCTGTTTTACAAAATACCGACCAATATCCATGCGTCCTTGTTTTTCAAAAATCATATAAAAACTCATATGCAAGGATTTTTAATCAATTAAATAATCACAAGATGATATATGAACATCAATATGGATTCCGCAAGAATCACTCCACGGACATTGCATTATTGAACCTTGTAGACAAAATCAGCTCTGCATTCAATAACAATGAATATGCCTTGGGCATTTTTTGGATCTGTCAAAAGCCTTTTGACTCAGCAAACCATGAAATATTACTAGTCAAGTTCTACAAATACGGTTTTCATGAACATGCGTTCAAGTGGATATTTAACTACATAAACGACAGAGAACAATAAGTTTGTATTAATGGACGGGCTTCACTCAGATCCAAAATGTCATGCGGTGTCCCCCAGGAGTCAATACTTGGACTGTTGACAATTTTTTTTATGTTTTTAATTTATATCCATGGCATCTCTGCTGCAGCTTCCACTGTACTTCCGTAACCTTTTGCTGATGATATCAAGTTATTTTTATCCCATAAAAACTTTAATTCCCTTATTACAGAAGCAAACAAAGACATGGAAAAAATTACTTAATGGTTTCAGTCTTTAAATATAATAAAATCTAACTTTATGATATTTTCTGAATAAGAAATACAATCCCCAAGGTGCTAAAATCTTAATTAATGGTAATGAACTCCTACAGGTCTCATCGCCTAAATTTCCCAGTATCATAATTGATGAGAAACTAAATTGGAAAGAACACATCCACATGGTCTGTAACCAAATAATGAAATCAATTGGTATCATCAGAAAAGTATCTACTATGGTTAATCAAAAGTGTCTTTTAACTCTCTACTACAGTTTAATCTACCCATATCTTCTTTATGGTAATATTGTATGGGCGAGTACAAACAACTCCAGTCTCCACTGCCTGCACATTGCGCAAATAAGATTTGTCAGAATGGCTACTTTTTCCAACAGATTTTATTTAATAAATTGAAAATACTTACTATATTTGACATCAACACATTTCAAATTTGCTTGTTTATCTATAGATGTGTATATATATCCCTGATTTGCTCCACACACCATGCAAGGCATACTTTCAATTAAATTATAATATTCATACACATAACACTTCCTTCGTACCACAAATTCTCAGTTCTCAATTCAGTACAGAGGAGCTATTCTATGGAACAATCATATCACTCCTGCCAGGGAATCCTCATCACTTAATATGTTTAAATGTAAGCTCAGAAACTCTCTGCTGATTCAAATTCTCACATAACTCACTTACACACACACACACACACACACACACACACACTTTTACAAATTTCATCCATTCATATCACTATTATGGGTTTACTAATATATATATATATATATATATATATATATATATATATGAAGAGTTTGGTTCCAAAACGCAATAAGTGCCAAAATGACAAAAACTGAGATAATGCCATAGACTGGTGGTCCTGTGGCTCTTACACATGGTGCAGTCATCTGTTTTTAGGAATTCATACTATAAGGTGTATTTCTTCATAGCCAAAGTTTGTTATTTTCAATAAAAGGCAATGGATTCCAACATAGAAAAAGCTCATTTACTCAAAATGTCTAAAATGGATATATTGCGTTTTGAAACCAAACTCTTCATATATACATATAACTTTTTAAATCTTTTTTACATTTATTTGAATCTATTAAATTTATCATTGTTGCTGTGCACCTATTATGTATATTTATGTAGTATATAGTAAACTGTATGAATCAAATGTAAATTTGTCTCACTACAAGTCTATGAAAAGTATATTTTTAATATGGCTTTATATTGCCAGTAATAATACATCACGTATTCTATGTACTATTTCATCTGTTTTGGTGTAATTTTATCAGGAATCTTTTCTTTTTTTATATTAATTTTTGTTTCTGTTTTGGCTTTTTCTATATGAATTATGTTCTTGGGTAGGAGACCTTGTATCAGCCCATTTAGGGTTTCCTGTCTCTAACTGCACAACTACTTGTTTCTGTCCCCTTTATTCGATCGATGATACTTGTGTGCAAACCAATAAATTAAAAAAAAAAATGTGTGCAGGACAGAGATGCAGTGTTTATTCTTAACTCTTGTACTATTGAAGTATATGCTTTTTTTTATCCTGGATGAGATAGTGTAGAGTATTTTTATAGGAATTTTCTTTTTTGCAGTTTATGTTATGTACTTTGTAAAGTCTCCATATAAACATTTCTTCTTTCGGATATTTACAGATTCACTTTCACTCATTTCCTGACTTCCCACAATTCCTCAACAATAAACATGAAGAAATGTGGCAGAGCAGTTTATACGTCTGTAATGTATTCCTCACAGGTGTAGAGATGCCATCTGTGCTCTTTGGCGTTATGGTGCCTGGTTTAGACCTCTGAGCTGCAGGTTACTTGGGCTGCAGTGACGTAAAGGCTGTTTATGTTGAACCCGCAGCTCAGAGCTGCAGCGATGACCTATTTTCCTCTCATTTTATGATAGTTTTTTTCTTCGGTCCCACAGTTTACTCGTATTATTTCACAGAAGTGCCAATCGCGCACAGGTCCAGTCTTCATGTGTTTCTCACATAACCAGGTTACTGATTCAGCATTGGGAGGAGACATTGACCCTCATACCCATGCAAACAGCAGAGGACACAGCGATGAGTTTGGGAGAAGTGTTGGACTGATGATGTCAATGGTGTCAAGGCTTATATTCCGCACACAAGCCTGACTTTCAACTGCCCTTCAAGATTGTCATTCAAATTTTCTGCCATTATAGGAAGAGTGTATGTGCGGCAAGTACTGACTCACCACACCAAGTAATGCCCTAGAAGTAAGATCCTATGTCGCCACATACCTTTAAAAAAAAAATCATTTCAGAATATTTAAGTTATACTGCATCGTGTTCTCAATAGTGCTGTTACATTTCTTTACAACTCAAAATTTTGTTTACCAAAGCATGAGATGTTCTGCATATGTTATAATTTCAAAATTTTAAAGTTGAAAAGGCTATTTGCACTGACAGTGCTAGTAGGTATTTGCCTGCATATCACATTTAGTATTTATATGCACTCAGAATCAGAGAGCTCTGTGGTGCACAGATGTTTGTGGATGTTTGTCGAATTCTTAATGAGCTTGTAGTTCTTGTTGTGCCCCCAGTTTTTTTCTTCTTCTTTAGTGATTTTGAGATTTTGTGTGGAACAGCTGCACAGCAGCGGTTTTGGTGAAAGCGGGAGAAGAGCAGGGAACAGGTCTCGCCTCACACTGCGTAACACTGGAGCCCAGAGGCAGCTCCATCTGTGAGGAAACTGCTGCCTGTTTGTTTATCGTGTCTTTGCTCACTCGCTTGCTTAAGGGCGTCTTAAAACCATTGGCCCTGTTTCTGCGCCTGGAGAAATAAAGTTTACTCGGTCTGTCAAGGGATGCGGACTTAAGCTCATTCATCAAACCCATGTGACTTCCATAGCAGGCCTCTAAGTGAATCAGGACGCCGCTGAGGTCGAGCGCGCGTTCGCAGGATTTCCGCTCACCGTAATTGGTTTTTCCTAAACGTGACGGTAAGTGCGGTTTCTGAGGGAGCGCTTCTTTACGACATTAGAGAGGGGTCATTAAAGCTGGTGTAACACACTTTTGGAGGGAGAGCTTTACGCTTTAATAGGTGATGAGATGTAATCAGCTCCCGGCTGGGAAGCCTGAGTGCGTTACGGTTTCAGAGAGCCGCAGTAACCCCTCTGAGAGGCGTGTGGAAGTAAAGGGCCTTGTGCTGCACTGAGGCTCATTTAATATTGGATTCATTATGGCTGACGCCGTTCCGGCACCTTCTCTCCGCTCCACTCCATCCATCCCTCCATCTCTCTCTCTCTCTCTGCTCCACTCCCTCCTTCTCTCTCTGCTCTACTCCCTCCATCTCTCCCTCTACTCCACTCCCTCCATCTCTCTCTCTGCTCCACTCCCTCCATCTCTCTCTCTCTACTCCACTCCCTCCATCTCTCTCTCTGCTCCACTCCCTCCATCTCTCTCTCTGCTCCACTCCCTCCATCTCTCTCTGTCTGCTCTCCTCCCCCCATCTCTCCCTGTACTCCACTCTCTCCATCTCTCTCTCTCCTCCACTCCCTCCATCTCTCTCTGTCTGCTCTACTCCCTCCATCTCTCTCTCTACTCCACTCCCTCCATCTCTCTCTCTGCTCCACTCCCTCCATTTCTCCCTCTACTCCACTCCCTCCATCTCTCTCTCTCTACTCTACTCCCTCCATCTCCCTCTCTTTGCTCCACTCCCTCTCTCTCTCTCTCTCTCTCTCTCTCTAAAATACACGCACATACTTAACTCCGTGTCGCTCATACATGATTGAAATCGCTTGATTCTTGCCCTGGAGAGATTTTGCGGTGATTTGGCCTCCGTGTGGAAATGATAATGGCGCTTTATTAAAACAGGAGTTCACTGTGGGGCTGGTGCTTAATATTGCAGTGGCTTCGCTCAGGAGGAAATGAGTATCAGACACGGCGGTTGTAGTGTTGGAATGAAAATCAAACACTGTCTCCAGAGTGCCGAGTGGATCTCACCTCCCTCAGACTGCAGCTGAATTTATTCATCCATAATTAAGGATTAAACTTTATTGGAGAGTGAGATGACAGGTCTGCCCCTGGATATTATTGCCTGGAGGATGAGAGAATGTTAATTTAACCAGCACAGGGCCGTGTGCTGGGGCTCGGAGTACATTAGATGTTTAAATCATCAGGACCAGCAAACACTGAAGGAGCTGAAGGACTTTGTTTCGTCAGAGAGGCCGTGTGGGTGGGGAGGGGGATATTTTCAAGGATCCGAGGAAGTAGCATCAAGGCCCTTAAATGAGCTGTAATTGAGCAGAGATGGTGTGGAGTAGAGTCGTGAGATTTAGTGTTGGACCCTGACAGTGCCTCTGTACGAGGTCTGAGTTTAACTCAGGCCTGACAATGCCCAGCATCCTTGGTTCTGGCCGACCCATACTGAGATGGTCCTTAAAAATTCAGAGGGGAACTCATTCCTTATTCCTTGGGAGTATGAGCTCCTGTCTGTTAATCGATGGGCGGTGACTCAACTACAGCTCACCCTGTGCCCTTATTGCTCTCTGACCGACTCAATTACAGAACTCATCACACCAGTGTCATTTCTGTAGCACTACAGAACTCATCATGCCAGTGTCATTTCTGTAGCACTACAGAACTCATCACACCAGTGTCATTTCTGTAGCACTACAGAACTCATCACGCCAGTGTCATTTCTGTAGCACTACAGAACTCCTCATGCCAGTGTCATTTCTGTAGCACTACAGAGCTCATCATGCCAGTGTCATTTCTGTAGCACTACAGAACTCATCACACCAGTGTCATTTCTGTAGCACTACAGAACTCATCACACCAGTGTCATTTCTGTAGCACTACTGAACTCATCACGCCAGTGTCATTTTTGTAGCACTTCTGTGGAAAATTTTCACAGCGGTGTTTTCTGAAAAAACAGAAGGGCATTGAAGGACTTAACCAGTCCTGAAACCAGTCAAATTGCAAAGAAAAAAACTTCTGATGGAAGTGTGTTGGGAAGGATCCAACTGCAGAGGAGGAGCTGTTTGTGAACTTAGGACCTCCAGTAAGTTGTTTACGCTGCACTGAGATGTTTCATTAATGAGCAGTAAAATAATAATTTTTTTGATGATTTCTCTTTCATCTTTTTCCCTGCAACCCTCCCACGACCCTCTTTCTCCCTCCGCGAAACACAGATGTGCTTCATCTCGTCCCGATAATCCAGACGTTGGTCTGTATTTGCCTGGGCCACTGCTCTGGGATCACAGTATCAGTGTGAATGGAGAGAGAGATTGGGCTTCAGTGTCAGTGTGTCACTGAGGCTGAGGCTTGGCCGGCCCACAGAGTCCCGATTGGTCTGTCCTTCCTTGATCGGTCTGACCCCCCCGTTTCCCCCTGGGATATGCCTCCTTTGAATTATTTCTGCTCCTCTCTGTCCGTTTCTGTTTTTTTTTTTTTCCGGGGTTTGTCAGATGCAGCAGTAAGTGACAGGGGATAAATCTCCATTGCTTCTATTTGCTTCTGGATCCCAATCCTGGATTGTAGCTTCATTCATATTTACTGAAGGCTCATGGAGTCAGAATCTGTAAATAGCGTTACATGTCTTTTTACTGATTTATTTTTCCCAACTGGCAGTTAGTCAGCTCCTTTCCAGAATGATTTCGGTTCATTTTAAAGTTGCACATAAGCAGCATCCTGGAAAATGTTTCATTTATTTATAAAATGTTTCAAATATTAAGTTATCTTAATATTTATTGTGGATATGGTGATGTAACATCACACCATTGTTTGATTTTGTTCATTGAAATTTTTTTTTTTTTCAATCTATCCAGAAGTGCATCTGCATTGTCATGTACAAGTAATGTGAGTTGTGTTTTGGGGAATATCATGATAATGTGAGTTGTGTTGTGGGGAATATCATGATAATATGAGGTGTGTTGTGGGGAATATCATGATAATACTAGAACGGGCACTCGGTAGAGCGCATACCTTCGCCGACGCCACTGAATCCCTCGCCACATAACTCTGAGGACCAATTTTTATTTTTTTAAATGATCGATGAATGACAAGAGTACGATATATTTTTTTAATATGAGTTGTGTTGTGGGGAATATCATGATAATATGAGTTGTGTTGTGGGGAATATCGTCATAATATGAGTTGTGTTGTGGGGAATGTCATGATAGTATAAGTTGTGCTGTGGGGAATATCATGATAATATGAGTTGTGCTGTGGGGAATATCATGATAATATGAGTTGTGTTGTGGGGAATATCATGATAATATGAGTTGTGTTGTGGGGAATGTCATGATAATATGAGATGTGCTGTGGGGAATATCATGATAATATGAGTTGTGTTGTGGGGAATATTGTGATAATATGAGTTGTGTTGTGGGGAATATCGTGATAATATGAGTTGTGTTGTGGGGAATATCGTGATAATATGAGTTGTGTTGTGGGGAATATCGTGATAATATGAGTTGTGTTGTGACAGGCAGGCAGTGATGCAAGCCCATCCGAGGCACATTTGCACACAAACAAAAGCCCGCATGGAGAGAAAGCAGCACGCCGACTGCATTCCAGCATAAACCATCTCTCCGTGTCTCCCTCGCTGCTTCTGAATCTGCACTGCTAGCCAACTCTGTTCGATTTGAAAAACCACCACCATTTACTGTTTACCTTCTCTGGCTTCTACATGAACTCATGTGATGTCGAGCTGCCTTGCCATAGGATGAGCGTGAGTGCAACGTCAGTGTTGCGTTTGGGGGTGGCCTCAGGTGCCCTCAAGAGACCGCCTACTTTTTACTTTCTTTGAAAACCATGGGTTAGTTTGCTCTGCGGCTCCTGAAATAATGCTGGAAAATCTTTGACATTTAGAAATTAGATAGCGCATCGGGGTGAATCGAGATCACGATCTTCTGCCAATGTATCGAGCAGGCCCATACTGCAGTGTGCTGACATTTTTCTTAACTAGGTGATCAGTTTTCGAATCTATACCACATTCAATGAAACGGAATGCCTTGCATTTTTGCTCTTTTAAAGAACAAACAGCTATTTCTGTGACCTGAGTTATACTTGCTCCACAGTGAGTGTGAACGCTGTTACAAGCTTGCGTTTCACTGGGATGATCGGAATTGTAAACGGCAAGCTTTCCGCCTGCATGAACATTCTGACCGTAAAACAAGCAGTTCCTCTTTTGAGTACCCAACACATCGAGAGAAGGGATCATAGTCTATTGACCATGAGCCTCCTCTGTGAAGGAAGCCTAAAGCAAGATGATGACAGATTTAAGATGTGCCAAAGCATTATGTTTGCTTGCCCTTGAATAATCTGGCTTGTGGGATGCAGTCTTTCTTAAGAAGCTGCTCGGCTGTGTCTTTAAGTTTAAACTGCAAATTCTGCAAGCAGTAGTACTCTTCATAGGGAATTAAATTGGCTAAATTGGCCTGAAACCTTAAAGAGCCCATGTATTTACTGACCTGTATTGCTGAATCCAAGGCTCTCTGTGATTTGAAGTTTCACACTTTGGTAGAGTCAGGGCAGCTGAGACTGTGTCCTTCACCCGGGACGCCAGTCGTCAAGACGCAATATACTGTATGTATTACACAGCATTTACTGATACACGCAGGACTATTGTGGGTGTGTTTGTGTGTGTGTTTATGTGTGTGCACCTGTTTGTCCTTGGCCTGCTATTTGCAGAACCACAAAAGCCATCTGAAGGTCTTATTTACTGAAGGCCTTACTGAAATGACAATTGTATTGAATAGGCAGCACTAGCCTCTTTGAATGGAGTCAGTCAATCAGCACAACACTTGTGTTCAAAGACTCATTTACGTTGGTGGAATAGAAGGTAATGGGCCAGTGTGGAGCCATCCATCATGAAATACTTCAGTTGAAACATTTTTTTTTAAGGAGCAGAGGTAATATCTTTAGTCTGTTTGACAAATACTAAAGGCGCAGTGAATGCTCATTTTGAACCAGGCTGTAGTAATATTTCCAAATAAATGCCCTACACTGCACTGCCGTGATGCAATATACAACAGACCAAAATCGATGACGAATGCAGTTTGTGAACTTAATTTATAGCAATCTTTACTGAAGATGGATGAATCACCGAAAGTCACTGCTAATGCCTCTGGACAGCCAGGGGAGACACTGATGAGAGATGTACGGGAAAATAGTGCTCTACCAACATTAATTCAGTTTGCAGGTCGAAGTGTAGTTTTGTTACACCTCAGCATCGGCAATACCCATGACAAAACAAAATATGTTTTTTCATATTAAAATTTGGCACAAATGTCTACTTGGATTTGAGGATGGACTGATTAGATTTTGGTGGTCAAAGGTAAAAGGGCAGGGTCACTGTGATCTCATGTTCATCCAGTTTTTGTGACTTCCATATCTCTGGATAGGCTGGAGGGAATGTCATTATATGGGCAATTTTACGCTAATCTAGGCCATCGACAATACTTCAAAAATCAGCAGTAGATCCTACTTTATTCTGGGTATGGCTGATGATGTTGATATGTATTTGCAAAAGCAGCTCATGAACAATCATCATGCCAAGTTTCAACAAAATCGAGTACTTTTCCTATAATGTCCAAATGGGTCCAAATATTGGACATAATATTGTGTCTCAAAAATGTATCATTTACATGAACTGTTGTAGCTTATGTTTGTGTGTGTCCACATAAATTTTCTATCACAATACTAACAGATCGATGTGTCACAAAAAATGAAAGCTATTCGCCTTTAGTGTGGAGCAACTATTTATTCACCTTTAATATTGTTTACTTTTACAAAATTTTTTCTGTCCAACATGTCCACTCCTACACATTGGTCTGTCCTTATTGCCACAGAATAGTGAAGCCCATTATTTTGGATGTATATAATAGACATTATGAAGAGATATTCAGTAAAAGTTCAACATTTTACATTGTTGGTATTTCCACCTGTTGTCAAGGTACTGTCCAAATGCGTCAACTCCGACACATTTGTTGTTCTGCTTGACCTGTGTCTTTAGTGTTGCTAAATATAAGACATTTTCTGTTTAATGCACAGGCAAATATGCAATAATAATTTTAGTGAAAGGTCACATGCTTCATTGTTACCTGTAGGCCAAGCACAATGTCCAGTGATTGTCCACTCCGACACAAGACATGACAAAATATTTGGCTTCCAACAGAAATGGAACACATTCAAGATGAATCAGCTACCATCAATTTCATGAAGCCCCCGGCTGGACAGAATCGTTTTGTATGGCCCGCAAAGCCTGAAAGGGACACACTCCCTGTTCAAGAGATCCTAGCTATGTAGCCTGGTTGATCCGCCTGCTCCAACTCCCAGATGACATTTTAGTCTCCTAGATAAGCCATACATGGTTGCTGAAGCCACTATGGCCAGTTTAATGAAATGCTTGTATCCCCGGACAAAGTAGGAGATACCATGGATGATGTCCAAATGTTTGTCCACTCCGACACATATGGAGCATGTTCAAATATTCTGTGTTAATGACATTCAAGGCTTAGTTCAGGGTTCTGATGTTAGAGATAATACTAGTAACTTTAAGGAGATACAAGAGAACTGTCTTTGCAGTATTATTTTGCCTGTTTTGGAAGAATAACTTTAGATCTTGTATATATTTTTTACATTTGGCAAGTAATCAAAATTCTTTCTCTAAATTTTAATTAGAAGTACTTGGCATTTGCATGAAATATGATTTGATGAACCTACCCTGTAATATTGATGATGCAACACATGGTTAAAAGGTTTATTATTTAATTCTTGTTTATGTCCTAAAAATTGTCCACTCCGGCACAAATGAACCAAAATTGTCGTTGAGGCAATTGGTGCCAAACAAAATGCCTTTGCCTATGACAAAAGTAGGAGCACCTACCGATGGGTCAGGTGTTTGACTTTGGACATAACTATGCAATTTATTGTGTAATTTGCATACTCTAACAAACAGTTTGCATGAGCATTTTCAAAATTTGCAGATAAAACTGGCTGAAAACTTAATTTTCTCAATTGTTGATGATACAAAAATATTTCCATGTCTTTATGTATCAAATTTTGATGTTCAGGTGTTATTACAGATAAGCAAACCACAACATTTTAGTGCATACCATATACTGAAGTGCTCAGTTTTTTGATGGTTGAATAAATAACTTTTCGCAAGTAAAAAACTTGCAGTTTTTGCAAAACTGTCATAACAACTGTAGCTGAAGAACATTGTTTTTTCGTAAATATAAGACCTGTTGTTTTAATATCCACTGGAAGTAACAAAACAAAATGCATTTCAAACTGGACCCCATGAGACATGGATGCCCTCAGTTTGTGTGATATTTCCCATATCTGGCGCAAACGACCACTTGGACTCAAAATGAACTGATATGAACTTGGATAGTTTAAGGTCATTGTGACTTCATGAAAAACGTTTTTGGCTGTTACTCAAGAATGCATATGGTTAATTATGAAAAAAATTCATACAAATATCTGATTGGATGAATTGATGATATGACGACTTTTTACAGTATATCCATAAGGTCAAAGGTCAACATTACTCACTTCAATGCCATATTATTATTCAATGCCATAACTTAGGAATAGCTTGGTAGATTGTGATCATATTTCACAGTTGGTTAGGTACTGAATAGATGTGAACTGCAAATTGACTGTTTGACGGAGGCATACAGCAGCGAGATGGTAATTCTTTTTTTGGTTTTCCTTGGTCATCACTGTTTCCACAGCCAGTTGAAATGCAGTGCATGAGGGTTGAAGGACCAGCGATTTATGAAAAAATATAAGACATAAAATGGTTCAGCATGATAATACCTGAATTCTGTTTGTCCCCTCCCCTTCTCTTTCTGTAAAGTCCCTCAGGACCTGCTGTACAGAACACAGAGTCAGGCCACTCCAGCGGGGCTTCGGCCAGCTCCAGCGAATCAGAAAGCAGCTCCGAGTCCGACTCGGATAGCGAGAGCAGCTCCAGTGACAGCGAATGCAATGAGGCATCACGTGGAGCCAGCCCAGAGGTACAGCGAGATCACTGTATCTCCAATAGGACCACACTGGAGGTCAGAGTGGGCTGTCAGTATCTCCCATAGAACCACACTGGAGGTCAGAGTGAGCTCTCAGTATCTCCCATAGGACCACACTGGAGGTCAGAGTGGGCTGTCAGTATCTCCCATAGAACCACAATGGAGGTCAGAGTGATGTCTCAGTATCTCCCATAGGACCACACTGGAGGTCAGAGTGATGTCTCAGTATCTCCCATAGGACCACACTGGAGGTCAGAGTGAGCTCTCAGTATCTCCCATAGGACCACACTGGAGGTCAGAGTGAGCTCTCAGTATCTCCCATAGGACCACACTGGAGGTCAGAGTGAGCTCTCAGTATCTCCCATAGGACCACACTAGAGGTCAGAGTGGGCTGTCAGTATATCCCATTGGACAACACTGGAGGTCAGAGTGATGTCTCAGTATCTCCCATAACACCACTCTGGAGGTCAGAGTGGGCTGTCAGTATCTCCCATAGGACCACACTGGAGGTCAGATGAGCTGTCAGTATCTCCCTTAGGACCACACTGGGGGTCAGATGAGCTGTCAGTATCTCCCATAGGACCACACTGGAGGTCAGAGTGATGTCTCAGTATCTCCCATAGGACCACACTGGAGGTCAGAGTGAGCTGTCAGTATCTCCCATAGGACCACACTGGAGGTCAGAGTGAGCTGTCAGTATCTCCGTTAGGACCGCACTGGAGGTCAGAGTGAGCTGTCAGTATCTCCCATAGGACCACACTGGAGGTCAGATGAGCTGTCAGTATCTCCCTTAGGACCACACTGGAGGTCAGATGAGCTGTCAGTATCTCCCTTAGGACCACACTGGGGGTCAGATGAGCTGTCAGTATCTCCCATAGGACCACACTGGATGATACTGCAAAGTCACTGTGTCGCTCTTATTGTCGCACCGAGGGATGACCACACATGGGCTCCTATCTGTGGAGTCAGCTAGACACATGATGACTGAGGTTTCGCTATACACAAGATATGCTGTGCTACGGTATTGTACTAATGTCTGTTACTCTGCTTTCTTGTGCTCAGACTGCACCTTGATTGGTTGAAATAACCCAGTTGACCAGTGTGGCCACAATAACTACACCTTCAATGACCATGTAGATATACCTGTGCAATTTATACATCAAGGCAGTTTCAAATACTCTCAAAATGAGGAAAACGGCCTAAATTCTTCCAGTCAGATTTTTGCTCGAGTCAAACAGGACATTAGCACAGCCTCTATTGATTCCGCCTCAGTTTGCCATGTTTTTCGATGCATAGTTTTATTTGACCCTAAAAAGTGAGTGGGCAGGGTGAGATCTACACCGTGATGAAAAGCTGAAGAATTTAAAATTTAATGAAAACTCTGCTTGATAAATGTTCCAGGTCCCCATGATGCTGTAATGTCCACTCTTACCCTGGTCTGTGCTCCGGTAGTCCTATCAAACTTCACCTCCTCCAGGATGGTTTGGCATTTTGGCTTATTTCTTATCTCAGTATAATTTACTTGTCAAAATATAGATTTTAAAGATGACAAAAATGTTCCACTAGTACATTGTCTGGAGGCCACTACACAGATAAAACAGCTTGGCTTACACTCCTTGACCAAAGTGTTTTATTATGTGGGCTATCAACACGTGCAAGTAATCGCTGAGGAAACGGACAGATCTTAAAAAATAATAATAACTCACTGTTCGCATTAATTGGTCCTTGTGTCAGAGCTTAATGCTTCACTGCAATAGTGGCATCAGTATGAATAATGAAAACATTTCCGGCTCAGATTCTGCCCACGAGAGTAACTGTGTATCAAATGACTTCCGCATCTGTCAATACTTTGCTGGGATTAATTAAGTTTTATGAAGATGGTTATAATGAATGAGAAGCCACTTATCAAACTCTGTTTACCCTACATCAAAATGAGCTGTACTTATCGATCAATACCTGAGGAAAGCATGACTGCACGAGACATGGTTGATAATCAAGTTTCTAACCTCAATCAATACGTTTTTGTCAAAGTAATGCTAAAATATTTAGTTGTAAGGTCATTTTATTCACGGTGCTCAAAAGATTTTTCAATGCGGAGTCCAGTCAGACTTTAATGTTGCCTTAGATGTTTAAGTTAATGAGATAATTACTAATAATTATCTAATTATAATACGTAAGTCAGCTATGATTTTCAGTATGCATCGGAAATACTGAACAAATACACCTTTTCTTTCAGCTTGTTTGGTGAAAAGGAGAGACACACAGTGAGCTGTATAATTCATTCAATTCAATTCAGTTTGTTTAATCATGGTTCCATACTCTGGCATTAGGAGTTTGAAAGGATATAATCACAGTGACGCTGAAGTCCAGATTGTCAGTTTTAATGTTAGGGTCTATTCATCCATATGGGATGAACCGTCTAGAAACGACAACACCTTTTGTGCATGATCCACTCATTCTATGGCATATAAAAAATTTTGTACAGCTTAACATAATGTACTATCAAGAAATGTTTTTCATTTTTGATATTTGCTTGCATATCAATGGTTGCTCAAAGTCTGTGATGAGTATCTTCTGCGATTTGCTCTCGATTACAGTAAGAGCTAAATGCTGAAATTTCGTTTCCCCTTTTGCAGCCTGAACCTCCATCAACTAATAAGTGGCAGCTGGATAAATGGCTGAACAAGGTGAATTCCCACAGCAAGGCTCTGATGTGCACTGTGTCTGAGAGCCATGCCGTCAGCCACTCGCTACCTGATGACACCCAGGGAGAGGAGAACCATGAGCCAGACAAGGGTAAACCCAGCGGAGCACTGTCTCAGCCCGACGCTAAGGAAGGAGCTCTTCTCAGTTCAGTAAGGGAGAGAGGGAAGCCTAGGACAGTCCAAAAAGCATCAGAGAGTAAATGCACTAAGATTAGGTCCCCACACATAGTGGATCAGACCCTGCCCCGGAGGACCACGGGCAAAAAGCAGCCTCCGAAGGTGGAGAATGGACCCAGGGAGGAGGCCAGCTGGCCCAAACCAGCTAACCCCAGCTCAGTTCCCAAGGAGAAGGAGCCACCTCCCCTGGAGCGGCCCAAATCTCGGGGCAAAGGGGCCAGCGGGAAGACCGCCCCAAGGAAAGAGGCTCGCCCTGCCAGTGCCCCCACCCCAGCCTCAGACAGAAAGAAGCACAGAGGACCGAGCAAGATTGTCCCAAAGTCTCGAGAGTTCATTGAGACGGAATCGTCGTCCTCAGAGTGCCAATCAGACCTGGAAGAGCAGGCGAAGCGCCCAGTCCCCTGCCCTGGCCCAGGTGTTGCCAGTCTGCCCAAAGCTAAGGACTGCAGCAGCCACACCAGCACCAGCAGTGCTTCCGTCCCGGACCCTGGGGCCACAGATCTCCTGGAGGACCCCCTCCTCTCGCCCATCCCCGCCACTCACAACCTGCCATTCAGGGATTTAGTCAACATCAAGTCTCTCTGGGTCAAACTTGAACTCAGTTTTTTGTCCCGGATACCTAGGCTGGACCCCCAAGACCCACCCCCTACAAAAGCCGAACCCCGAGACTCAACTGCAAAGCACAGAAAGCAGTCTCCGGCCCCCACCCCTGCAGACAAACCTCCGAAATCCAAAAGGAAACACAAGGCAAGTGCTTGGCATTGGCTCCCTCTCGCTGTCTCAGCTTCGGCAAACATACTGCAGCCCTGTGTCATGTGATTTGACACATATTCTCTGCTGTCATGTGACTTCAGATATGCTTTATGTCCTTAACCTTGATATCACATTCCAGTCCAACTGCGAAAAATCAGATGAACTATAGTGATGAACAACCTTGTAATGTTAATTTTTGTGTCCACAGTCTGAGAATAGTGACACGGCCTCTGGGAACAAAAAGATGCGGCATGAGAGGACGACAGCCATACTTCCAGCATGTATATCCCCCATACGCACGCAGAAGCTCACCAGCACAAAGGAGTGAGTGTTACTGGCTACCTCACCTCTCTGTTTCCCCATCATGTGCCTACAGGCAACACCCATCACAGCACATGTTGGCAGAAACTCATGACCTTGTGGTAAAAACCTTGCAGACAGCAATCAAAGGCCACCATACACAGGATGCTAGCACTTGTTATGAAACCAAGCATCCTCTATGCTGATAGTCTTCTTCTTAGAAATTTTGTGCCCTTGTTGAGTCAGGGTGCGGTTACCAGGACGACAGGGATTTTCTCTGGAACAAGTCATTTGGACCCTGTATCTGTTGGACCCATACAAGTTGAATTCTGGCCAGTTGGACCCTGTCCACTTAGACCCCTGACCCTAACCGTTTGGACCCCATACCATTTGAACCTCAAGCAAGTTGGACCATAGACCAATTCGAACCCGGAGCAGTAGGAGCCCTGAGCAGTTGGGTTTTGAGTCAGGGTTAGGTTAGGTTAGGTTAGGGTCTGGGGTACAAACAGTATGGGGTCCAACTGGGTAGCATCTGGGGTCTAACTAGTCTGGGGTCCAAGTACTGAGGGGTCCAACTGGTTTGGGTCCAAATGAACCAGGGTCCAACCGGCACCAGGTCCATTCATTTAGGGTCCGACTGGCATCCCACAGGTTACCATTACGCTTATGGCTCAGTCACAGTACGTTTATAGTTCTTTATTTGCATACTGCTTTGACATCTGCAAGTATGAAGTGCCTTTTGGACAGAATATGTGCATGTGAGTATCTTATTCATTAAAATTCTATTTTAAACCAGAATATCATGGGTGATGATATTTAGTATAGTATCACTATAATGTTGTTAACGCGTGACTCAGCTTGACACTGTATGAAATTCAAATTATTTCGAACATAGTTGGTTTGTTACGTGGATTGGTGCAGTTAATAAGTTAGGGGACATTTAACGACAGTGGACATGGCAAATGGTTCATTTTTTCATGAATTAAAGCGGAATATTTGCACTTTTTATGTGGAAATTGTTCCTATTAATGTGGGCCGGTCACCAAGTGAGTCATTAAAGGGCTGCTGGTGTGTTTGTGTGTTTCGAATGCTGGTGTGTCTGTGCGTTTTGAATGCTGGTGTGTCTGTGCGTTTCCAATGCAACGGTGTCTGTGCATTTCGCAGCAGCCAAAAACTATTTATCCACTATTTATTTTTATTTTTTTTTCCTCAGGAGGGAAAAAAATAAATATTTGATCACATTTTTTCTGAAATGTCAGATATGTATGCTCTAATTAACGTATTGTTTATCAAACTGTTTTATTATTGCAATATTGCACTCAAGGTTGTGCAATTACACAAAATGTCATTACAGCTGTGATTTTCTGTGGCACAAGATGGATGACCTTGCAGCAGTGACAATATTTAGTATACAGCACTTCCTCTAATGCTAAATTGATTGATGTTTATCCCTTTACAGAGTAATTAAGAAACAATCAGTAAATGCTGAATTGTTTGGTGTTTTTAACTTTAAAGAGTTAGAAAGAGACAGTCTGTAAATGCAAAATTCATTAGTGTTTTTCTCTTTACAGGGTAATCAAGAAACAGTCCACAAATGTCGAATTGTTTGATGTTTTTCTCTTTACAGAGAATTGAGAAACAGTCCGTAAATGCTAAATTGATTGGGCTTTTTCTCTTTACAGAGTAAATAAGAAACAGTTAGTTAATGCCAAATTGTTTGATCTTTTCTCTTTAAGGGTGTTCCCAATAACAATGGTTAATGAACAAGACCACTCCCAATGCACCTTCCTATTCGTCCGCATGGCTATATATACCGCCTACATTCCCACAATCCCTGCACGTCTCGATTCTGCGTCCCTCCCACCCTTCCCCTCTCCAAGAAGGAAGCAAGAAACAGTCACCACCTGGGACCCCGGAGGCTTAGGAGCCACATAGACTCCGACAAGAGGCGCGAGGCCCACCCTGAGCCTCGCCACCCGGGGCTCCCAAATGTTCGCACAATCACTGACCAAGTCCATAAAACATCACCTTTGCCCCGATCCCCTATCCTTCGTTCCACCAAATTCTCTCCTCCACTGTGGGAGTTATCCAGAGTTCATTTACAGAGTGATTAGGAAACAGTTGGTAAATGCTGAATTAGTTGCTTTTTCTCTTTTCAGAGTATTTGGAAAAGTCAGTGAATGCTAAGTTTATTGGTGTTTTTCTCTTAACGGAGTAATTACAAGACGTTCTGTCAATGTTCTTCTCTTTACAGAGTAATTTAGAAACAGCCCATAAATGCTGAATTATTTGGTGTTTTTCTCTTAACCGAGTTATGAAAAAACAGTCAGTTAATGCTGAATGGTGTTTGGTGTTTTTTCTCTTCCCAGAGTAATATAGAAACAGTCAGTAAATGCTGAATTGTATGGTGCTTTTCTCTTTGCAGGGTTAAGAAACAGTCAGTAAATGCTGAATTGTTTGGTGTTTTTCTCTTTGCAGGGTTAAGAAACAGTCAGTAAATGCTGAATTGTTTGGTGTTTTTCTCTTTACGGCGTTATTAAGAAACAGCTGGTAAATGCTGGATTGTTTGCCGTTTTGCTCTTTATAGAGTTATTAAGGAACGGTCAGTAAATGCTGGATTGATTAGGTGTTTTTCTCTTTACAGGGTTAAGAAACAGTCAGTAAATGCTGAATTGTATGGTGTTTTTCTCTTTACAGGGTTAAGAAACAGTCAGTAAATGCTGGATTGTTTGGTGCTTTCCTCTTTGCGGAGTTATTAAGAAACGGTCAGTAAATGCTGGATTGATTAGGTGTTTTTTTCTTTACAGGGTTAAGAAACAGTCGGTAAAAACAGAGGAGAAGCTCCATCCTCCTGCACCTTCTCCTCTCTCCACTGAATCCTCACACCTTCGCGGAGACACTGAGGCCAGCAGCAATTCCACCTCCACCCTGCCCAGCGGCCTGTTTCCTCCCTGCTCCTCATCATCCTCATCTTCACATAAATGCCGTGACCTGGAAGGCAGATCGGTAGCAGTTTCCAAGACCATCGACGTAAGAAAACTGGAAGGGAATAATTTGATATTTGGTTTAAACACTGCTTAACGGCAGCTTGGCACCCCTGAATTAGAAAGAATCTTGCTGAACTTAAACAAGACGGAAGTATTCATGATATTATTGATGTCATGGCTCCTCAAATCTGGCTGTCGAATCCATATCCAGCCCTGATTTTCTCTCTTTCCAGGCAATTAAGTGAACAGTTATTTCTCCTGATTGGCCAGACTGTCATCACACCTGACTCCCAGGTAAAGGGAGGGGAGGGCCATCCACCCTCAGTCGTACTGATATGGGGAGCCCTGGATGTGCAGTGCTATCAGTGCACTGCCGTCTCACAGCAAAAAAAGCGTGGGTTCGAATCCGGCCAGGGGTCTTTCAGTGTGGAGTTTGCATGTTCTCCCCGTGTTCGCGTGGGTTTCCTCCGGTTTCCCCCACCCACAAAAACATGCATCATAGGAACACTCCAACCAGAACCCCTGACCAAGGAACTGGCTTTAGAGCCCGAGTTGGTCCCCAGGCGCTGCTCTGTGGCTGCCCACTGCTCCTAACTATAGGATGGGTCAAATGCAGAGGACAAGTTACCCCAGGGGGTTCAATAAAGTATCTGTCTATCTACTCTTAAGTTCTGCTAGCTGTTACGTCACCAGTTTGGTAGGGTCCTATTCACATTCAATGGATTTATCTTTAAATTGGCAGTTTCTTAAATGTATTCTCAAGTAACCTTAAAAAACTTAAAGCGAGAGGAAGGCATCATTTTTTATTTATCATTTTCTCCCCTCAGAAGCGCTTTAACATGTTTTAGTTCTGAAGCTTAATAACGCTGATAGTTCACCATTGATATCGCATATACTTCCTTTTTGTTCTAATTCCCTTGTAATGGTGTTTACATTCAGATTTCCCATAGGGTTAAGGACACAAGTTTTTTTATTTTTTAAAAGTAGGGCATTTTTCGCTTGTGTTCATTTTTGCATTTTAATAGAGCAAATCACATTTGGCATAATACTGTTCATAAACACAATAATGGTGTAATGTTCCTGGACTGTGTTCTCATGTCTACATATGGCTTGGGCAAGAGCTTAGACGACTCTCTCAGAAGTCTTTATTTAGTCATTTTCTGTAATTTCCTGTCTCTTTAAAGAACTAATTACCTCATGCAAAAAATTCAGAGCATCATTTAAGACATGAATTTACCCCATGTGTGAAATAATCCTCTTAATCCGCTGCTGTGCGGGAAAAGACAAACTAGAAACACTGCCGAATGAAAATACCGCAGATAATCTTTTCAGTGATGTTGTGCTCAATGACTGTGTTGTTTGTATTTTCCCGCAGGACGAAGACGCTGAGAGCAAACCCTCTGAAAATTCCCACAGCAGCAGTCAGAGTTACCCAGACCTGTGGCCGAGGTCACCGCCGGCAGCACCAGACAGTTTGGAGCACAGGCGTCCGAAGCTGATGTTTGATGACGTGTGCGTTTTTGAATACTGGTCTCGCGGTATTCATAATGAAAGCACTCACTGCAAATTACAGTTAGGGCACTAATCAATTTAATTTTGTACTAATGAAGCTCTCAATTGTAAGTTAAGAAGCTATTAGTTGAAGTATTTAGCACACCTCTGTCTAATTAAAGAGTATCTGCTTGCATTTAATTATGTAATTTTATATATTCTGACCTTGGCTCTGTTTGATAATCATGACATTTTCTTTCCTGTAATCTCTCCCATGAACAGACTGCACAGTGCTGACTACTACATGATGGAAGCCAAGAAGTTGAAGCACAAAGCGGATGCGCTGGTAAACATGATCATGGTTATTACCTCCGTTATGTGATCATTACCGTTTGTCTGTTGGTTGGTTTGTTGGTTTGTTTGTGAGCAGGATAACGCAAAAAGTTATTGATGGATTTTCCTCAGATTTGTAGGAATGATTAAGTATTTTTCAAGAAAGAGGTAATTTGATTTTGGGAGGTCAAGGTCAGAGGTCAAGGTTAAGGGCATGCAAAAGGTGAAAAACACATTAAACACATAGTTGCGCAAAGACTACAGGACTCCATAAACACAGGGGCTGCTTGCTGATACTGGCAAAAATAACACTGAGTACACTGACGGAGGTACTTGTGCTCTCTGAGCGCAGCTCTAGTTTGTTTATGTATTTATTTATGCGACCAACTTATTACTCACCAAATACTGCAATGTGTGGATTTTTACATCTCATGTTTAATGTAATTACAGCTCTTATCTCAGAGACTATATTTTACTGTGCTCTGTATTAATATTGGCACTTCTTGCAAATATGAATGGTTATGAATTCAAATATTTATTTTTTATTCTATTATATGTATATGGGCCAGGCTCACGAAATGTGAATAAAATGTGGGCTGGTGTGATTTGAAAGTCATTGCGTTTTCATTTCATGGAATTGGGGTTGTATTTTCAATCAAATCGGCTAAAATACATGTAAACGTGTCAAACCAACATGGAATAACATGTCCCTGACCACCTGTGTAACGACTCTGGCCACATTTGGCCGAATACACCCGGTTTCTGCCTGAGATGCCCAGGTTTCTGACTTAGGGTTTCTGCCTTAGATTTCTAAGTCAGAAACTGACCAAAATGCTTTGTGCCCTGTAGTTATTCTATAAATAATTGATCTAAACAGTGATTTCCACTTTGATTTAGGCCAACAACAATACCTGAATTGAATTTGGCTATATCTTTTACATTTTTTTAAAAATACATCTAAGTCAGAAACTTTTTTAAAAAAGGTCATTTTTTTGGGGGACACAAAAATCCCACTCAATCCCTGTAGGTTGGAGTTTTTTAAATATAAAAAAAAACAAAAAGTAAACTATTTCACTATTTACATGGACATCAAAAAGTGCCATTTTTGGCCACTTTTCCAACTTTAAGGGCAAAAAAGACAGGGAAATATTCATCGCAGACTGACAAAAGTGGGGTGTTCCAAGTTGCTCTTGGTGAGTTCTATCCATTCATGGTGGTTCTGGAATGATCTAAGCGAAATATAAGATTTGCTAGCCTGTGGACACATTTAGGGGGGGTGGCGCACATTTCGTGAGCCTGGCATGTGTTTAATAAACAGCATTATTTAAAAAAAGGCCTTTAATCGAAACATAATGTTTGAAATAAAAGAATGTTGATTATCATGAAAGAAATATTTTTTGCCACAATTATTGGATACGCTTCATTTAACACTTAATCCGGCTTATTTTGTCCTGTAGTGTGTAATGTGGTTGGAGAAGACGCAGCAACGGATGTAGGGCGTTCTCAACATTCAGAATTTCCCAGGATCCTTAGAATTTCTTAGGCCACATTCAGCTCATCCTGCAGGTTTCTATCGGGTGTACGTCAGCTGACTGGGATTGCCATGGCAGATACTGAATTCTGAGGCAGATGAACCACATTTGTGTTGATTGTATTACTTGATGTGGATTATAGTCCTGTTGCGAAATCTAACCTTGGGCCAATTTACGGATCCTGGTAGTGACAGTCAAATTTCAATTAAAGGTTCCCAATTATGTTTCCAGGTGCACGACCGATTAGATTTCACAAGCCATTTTAATTGGCTTTCCCCTCTTGACATCACATGAGGAAGTAACCAACAAGAAGAACTGATCAACTTCAGCCAAGCAGTCAATCAGATTTCATTATTCCAGGAGGTCACTCCCCCTTGTGATGTCAGGAAGGGAAGATTTTGATACCAGCTCATAATGGCTAATTAGTTGTGCACCTGGTGGCATAACAGGGGGCCTTTTAGTATCTGCTGGTACCTAATAGAATCCATCATGATATCATGAATCCTGACAAGAAGAAAAACAGAAATTTAAAAATCCAGCATCATTACAATATGGCTATTTTTATGCCAAATCCTGCTCTTGAATTTATTGCTGATGATCTCCATTTTGGTCTCATTCAACTATGGAACTTAGTCCCACGAGAGATTCCAGTGCCGTTTCCCCACTTTGTAAGCTCAACAATTTTCCGTCGCACATCATTTTTGTACCCTCTCTTCTCTGCCATGGGGATGAATGACTGAGGGAAACTATCCTCTGTGTCACCTCATATCTGTTCCCCAGGGAAACAGGAGGTCATGCATGACCTGTAAGGCCTGGAATATACTTGCTGCATGACCGAACAGACGCGTACACAGTGCCCTTCGTGAGTGCACACACTTGCTGCAGCATGACGCGTCCAAAACGCATCGTATTGGAGGTCTCCACTAGAGGCAGACAGCAGCATATCAGACCCTGAAATTGCGAAAACGGCGGGCGGTATTGCCCAGATATCGCATACACTGTCACAATGGATTCGTTCGCACAAGCACCTTTAGCAGTCACGTCAATACTGCAGCTCGCGCACGCGGCACGTTACCTCGCGTCGAGATGAGCAGCAAGTGTATTCCTGACCTTTGGGTTTTGTTTCACACACTGATGATGTACACGAAGGACAGGAAGTTGAGGACTGGACTCAGGTGCAAGGATGGACTCGGCTGTATTTTTTGTGCCTCCTGCGCCGCGGGGAGACACACACAAAGCAATACAAAACAAAAAGGAAACGAGGTTCCTTAATTATACTATTAGTAATATAAAAGTGGGCTTTAGCTACAGTAACAATGTATTTCTAAAATTGGAAAATGAAGTAGGAAACGCGGTTCCTTAAATATAAAGTTAAAGTGCTGATATCAACAATAAACAGCACTAAGTTAGAGTCAGAATATATACGCGCAATTCAATCACGCCGACTCCGGAATTAAAAGAAAAGATTTATTGTGACGATGACTCCGTCCTCGAGGATCCTTCAGCGAGGGTGCAGATCTGCGGGCGTAGAAGGCAGTGGTGAAGCCTTCCCCCTTTTGGAAGGGCCATCTGGTCAGCAGGGAAATGGGTTTGATGCTGAAGAGAGCGGAGCCAGGAAGTTGGAGGTGGTGGGTGATGCGAAATCTCTGCAAACAGCGAACGGAAACACGTGATGGGCATTTAAATAAAAGACCTATGGTTGCGATCGGGTGAATGAAATTACCTAGGCTTTCCCACCTCTCGTGATTGAACTTTCGTTCACACTTCCATTTTGCGGAGGATAAGTCTATACAAGACTAGAAATACAACACAGGCATGTGGTTACGAGACTTCGCGAAGACTAAGTGCGAAACTCGGTCTTAAATGGGACAACACTACCATACTGTGGAAATGAACGACAGCTTGATGCGATAATTGCGGAGCTGAGAATTCAGTCTAAGTCTTAATAGACCAGTGAGTTTGACAGCTGGAGACATGGCCTTACATGATTCTTTTCTACTTAATATGGTGAACTTGAAAATGTAAAGTAGGAAAGGGAATATGTGTCGGTTTGATTAAAAAGTCTTTTCACTTAAATCAGTAAAAACTTTTGAAGTATTTTTTGCACTCATTTTGGAAAGATATTTACTTTAAGATTGCATTTAAAGAAAATTAATAAAAAATATTGCAGTTAAAGGCTTCTTCATTCTTGTACAAATTATTGGGAGGACTACATTTTTTTCTCAGCTTTTCCAGCTGATATTGACCAAGGCTGCCTGTAATCACAGCAGGGACTGAATCTCCTCTGGAGGGTTTTACATGGACTGTGTGTAACCCAGTGTTTTCTATTTTATGGCCTAAATTCGCAGAAATATAAATCTGACAAACACCTCTTTGAAATATCAACCCTTCAAGCGCTGAAATAAAGTTTAAAAAATTTTTTTATCCCGTGCTGTTGAAAATCATGTGGCGACTTGTTTAAAAGTTCTCTTTATTTCAACAGCCTTTGATTTTTATGTGTTACATCATTGAGCAACAAGAGCTGCATTTAGTGCTGAGTTAAGTGTAATTTGACCTGTAAAATAAGGATAAACAGAAGTGGTCCTTCAGCCTGTGTCTCGTGTGAAAGAGGCGTTATGATGAAGCGGAAGATAAATGCTTACTTGGCTCTTCAGTCTGCGCCTCACTTGATTTATGCTTCATTCCAGTAATTGGATTCTGGCCATTATGTCTCCAGACAGTGTATTTTATTGAAATTAACATCAAATGACCATCAGTCAGGACTCAGGAAGGAAACTGGTCATGAAAACAAAGTGAGGTGAACTGGTCATCTGTGCGGCATTACATGAATGCAGTCAGTGAAGACATGTATTGAATCCTCCATCATGCAGGCCTTTTAAAAAAATAAAAGGTGTAGAACGAGAGAGGGAGAGAGAGAGAGAGAGAGAGAGAGAGAGAGAGAGAGAGAGTTGATCTCAGAGGAGAGAGCCTTGCAAATCAATTTTACGGCCTCATGCCGATAAGGATGTGTTTAGTTTTGTTGAGTAATGCGATAATGCCTTTTTCTTTTTGGACTGATGGGGGGTGAATGAGAACAGAGGCAAATCAATGACCCCATAATTGTCTAATGTGTGACCCCTCATTTAAGTGTCTTGCTTTTCGATTTCAATTTTATTACAGGTAATGCCCGCGTAGCGTGATCTTGATTTTGATGCTTTTCTAATGCATTTCAGACTCGGTCGAATTTTCACCTGTGGCTGATGTGTCTAATTGCCTCTCGTGTCTTATCTCCCCTCGCAGCTGGAGAAGTTCGGCAAGGCCGTTAATTACACAGATGGCGCTCTGTCCTTCATCGAGTGTGGCAACGCTATGGAGCGAGACCCATTAGAGGCCAAGTCGCCGTACACCATGTACTCAGAAACAGTGGAGCTCATCAGGTTAATGTTGCCATAATCACATCCATGTTCATTAAAACAGATAGACCTCTCCAGAAAATCACTGCCTGTGGAGATCGACGTGTCGGCGATTGAAATATTTAAACGAAAATTGTACTGTGTAGTTTAACGGCAGGAAGCGGGCGCAGAGGTGAGCAGTGATGAATCTGCCGAGAGGTTCCAGCTGACACGCATTAATCGTTTGCTCACCCATGGGAAATATAGTCACACTCAAAAAGTATTATGGTTTGTTTTCGTTTTCCGCAGGTATGCACTACGGTTAAAGAACTTCACCAGTCATTCAGCGACTGTGGCCGAGAGGAAACTGGCCGTTTTGTGGTAAGTGTTTTCTTTGGCTGGAGACTGTCCCCATCCTAACCAGCCCTTACCACTTTCCCCAATACAATTTGGGACAAACAGTGCCTTTATACAGATTCCCCTCAGCTCCATCTATCGCATGAAGGGCAGACTGTTTTTGTGTTGCAGCAACCAGAAGTTGGGGGATAATGAATCTGGTTTTTGCGTGACTGTGCTGCAAGCTCAGGCCAAAGTTTTGTTGATATGTCTTAAGGAAATCCACTGCTTTTTAAAAACAACACATCGAGCCAGATCCGCTGCTTTGTTTTTAAGAAATACAGGGAATGTGAAATGTCAGCCCTGCTGTCACCCCGCATCCATGTGTGTATCTTCGTGAGAGCTTTTAAAATGCAGCTGAGTGACTTAATCACCATTCTGGAATCATTACTGCTGTATTTTGTTCAGCTTTTGGGTTGTAAGTAATTATGTTGTCTATGCAGGAATCTAAACACACTGGTTTACAGCGGGGAGAAATGAATGCTCTGCCTGTCCTGGTTATTTATGCTTGTTTATTGTGATCGCATGTTTGCTTATAGAGCAGGTCTGAAACACTGTTTTTAGAGAAAGTTCAGGGATGAAAAAATAATTCTGTCAAAGGTCTGTCCAACTCACTGTCTCAGCAAATTAAAGAAAAATAAACTCAATATGATTTTGTCTTGAGTGATAGATGGCATATACATTTCTTGGTGTAGAAATTGAAACCTGTTCCAATTATTGTATTTGGAAGATAGTTATTGCAGGATCATGCTGAATCTTTATTGCACAGAAAGCTAATTCTCACGGAACGAAGATGGTATAACAGTCTGAGGCATTTTAGAACCCGCCACAGAATATTCTTCAGGAAAGGTGTCAGATAACATTGTGAACTTTAAACAAGTTAAATGACAGTCAACTACAATTAAAATAACTTTACATTTTAGACCTTTGGAACTGATTTTTTTTTTTCACATGAATTCAGTGTCTCTCCCATGAGCACCGTCAGTGAGCTCTCTGAGTCGCACACATCCTCATGCACTCAGAATGACCTGTACTGGCTGCGGGGAAACTACTGAAACAAAATGGAGGATCATTAAAGGGACAGTTTCAGAGTTACTTCAGGTGCTCTTTGAATTCTGGAAATGTGTTCAGTTGTAGAAGGCAGAGCCCTGTAACTAATGCTCTTTGATCAGCAGAAATTCTCATATCAGGAATTTAGTGATTTTTTGTTTTTTGTATTGTCCAGACATGGCGGAGAGCAGCGCATTATAAATGTGAAACAGCTGAGAGTGGACACATGCATCCGTAACAGGCCATGTGCATATTGAGAAAGGGAACCTTTTTGTTTTCAATTTCTTGGTGAGATGTGTGGCCAAGATTACTGCAGAAACTCAGTTGTGCATCTGAGTAGCAGAGATTCTACCAGCTTTTTTTACATGGCTATTATTTGACTCACCTTGCGGGCGGATCATGGTCACACTTTCACAGTTTGTCCAGCTGTTCATAAGTGTATTTATATACAGTTGTGCTCAAAACTTTGCATACCCTTGCTGAGTTTGTAAAATAGGTAACTTTTCTTAAAGAAAACATGAATTGCCAGGCAAAACACATTTCTTATATTTCTTCTGGGATTCATATCCAACTGCAGGTCATGTAGAATGGCACAATCATCAAATAAAACATGGCAATAAGGGGGGAAAAAATGAAATGCACCCTGTTCAAAGTGTGCACACCCTTAGATCTTAATACTGTGTATTGCCCCCTTTAGCATCAATAACAGTGTGCAGTCTTGAGTGTTAGTTGTCAGTGAGGTCCCTAATTCTCTCAGGTGGTATTGCTGCCCGTTTCTCCTTGCAAGGTGCCTCCAGCTCCTGCAAATTCTTTGGTCGTTTTGCATGATGTACTGCATGTTTGAGATCTGCCCAAAGCGGTGTGATGATACTGAGCTCAGCAGACTGTGATACCCGCTCCAGAACCTTCACCTCTCTCTTCTGTAACCACTGGAGGGTCAACTTGGCCTTGTGCTTTGGGTCATTGTCATGCTGGAAAGTCCGAGTGCGTCCCATGTGCAGCTTTCATGCTGAAGAATGCAAATCATCTGCCATTATTTTCTGATAACATGCTGCATTCAACTTGCCATCAATTCTGTTTTGGTCTCGTCACTCTAAATGACAGTATTTCAGAAGTAATGAGGTGTGTCAAGGTGTTGTCTGGCATATTTCAGGTGGTACTTTTGTGGGATTGGCGCAATAATTGAAGCACCTATTACTAAAACCCCATAAGTCACACTTGACTTGACTTGTGGGGTTTTAGTAATCAGTGCTTCGATTGCTTTCTTCCAGCAACTCGACCATCATTGATAAGTGCCTCCTTAAGTATTGTGCTCTTTGAAAAAACTGCACCATCTTTTTCCAGAGGATCCTGTATTTCTCTTGAGGTAATTAGTGGTTATTTCTTTGTGTCCTGAACAATACTCCAGGCAGTTTGGGCTGAAATCTTCTTGGGCCTACCTGACCTTGGCTTGGTATCAACATATCTCCTAATTTTTCACCTCCTAGTCACAGACTGAACTCTACTGACTGGCATTTTCAAGTCTTTTGACATGTTTTTATATCCTTTCCAGTCTATAAAAAGTCGAACTACCTCGTTACGAAGGTCCTTAGACAGTTCTTTTCCACTCCCCATGGCTCAGTGTCGAGCCGGATCAGTACATCCACTCAGGAGCTAACAAACTCAGTGACTATACACGAACACTAGTTACAATTTTTAAAAGGTGTGAAAAATCAACCCTTAATTTCCATTTAAACCTGAGGGTGTCACTTTGTATCTGTATAACAAGGTCAAACATTCAAGGGTGTGAAAAACTTATGATCAAGGCCTTTGGGTGGTTTTATTCACAGTACCATTATGATTTAAAAAGGAGCCAAACACCTATGTGATGATAAATGACTTTGCTTGATCACTATCCTTAAATAAAAGACAAGTTTTTTTGCAGAATGTGTCATGTTTTCAAAATAAATTGCCACATTTCACAAATCTATCTAGGGTATGCAAACTTTTGAGCACAACTGTATAAAGTAAACAAAACTATAAATGCAACTCTTCTTATTGTGAGACATATGACCATGGTTAGAAACTCTCTAAACCTTTGAGTGTTGACAGATTGTATGACCATAATGAAATGCATTTCCATCACTGACTGAAACAGACAAACTAAAAGTTCACGGCGGCAGTAGACGATCAAGCGGATGGGGTCATTTGTCCAAATTTCACAAATCAAAATCGAGTTTGTCTGTCATTGGCCTGCTGCACTGCTACAGACATGGATATGGGCCAGAAGTTGGAACCTTTGATTAACTTCTTGGTCAAGGACACCTCAAGGATGCTAGATGGGAGACAAATCCAAGGATTAAGTTAGCCATTAAAGCACAGAAATGTTTTCAGCCTAAAGGAACTCAGTGCATACTCAGGCGATGTGGGGTCACTGACACACTGCCGTCCATCTGCTCTGTGAAGCTGGAAACGTGACTCATCGGTATAAAGAACAGTCCTTCATTGGGTTATTGGCCATCAGGCATGTCTGTTCACCAAGTCAGGCCCATTTCTCTGTCAAGCAGAGGTGAGCTCCAATCCACGAAGAGGACAATGAGCACGGAGGTGGACTTCCTTAAGATGATTTCTCATAGTTTGGACAGAAATGTGGTGATTGTGGAAACCAAATGTGTCACATGGGCAAAGTTGGGCGGGGGTTGTCATGGTTGATGGCCACCTGGGCGGTTTGCCGACCTGACTAATTCTAAAAAAAAGTCTTTTAGGCAACTCATTGTTGAAAGATGAACATTAAGAGCCCTTACAACAGCCCTGAGAGACACTCCTGCTTTGAGTGTGCCGATGACACGTTCCCTGAGGATTCGAGTCATCTGGAGCATTTTGAAGAATGGCTGAACTGGGACTTTTGGGGAGGCCTTTCATTGACCAGAGGAGAGCGTGTGCTTGGGTTGGCCACGCCTGGTTTAAATGGCTCTAAATCAGGCCCCATTCATCTGATGGGCCAGTACTGACAAAGGGCATGAAATCGACTATGAAATGGAGAAGGCGATTGTAATGCAGGGCTCGTCCATCAGTATCTCAGCCAAAAATGAATGCAGATCTGGTCAGAATTGAATGTTGTAACATTATGTAAGATTGTTGAAACAATACCTCGATGAATGTGCACCATGATTCAAGCTAAAGGTGGCCCAACAAATATTACATCGACAGATAGTATGTATTATGTTTATTGGCAAAAGTATCTACAGTGGTTAATTTGGATATCTTATTGTTAAGGTGTGATACGCAGTTTTATTGTTTTCAAGATGGCGCACTGCTTAAAAACACACTTAAAAATGTCAGAACATGAACTTTAATAAAAAGACCTCACTTTGCCTGCTTCAGTCTTTAATTTTATTGTCATGACTCTTATGCAGCTATAGGTGTCTGTCGTTGCTGTACCTGAGGATGTTCAGACTGAAGAAGGGTCACGCGCTGAAGTACTCCCGCTCGCTCATGGAGTATTTTAAGGTAGGCTGTCTGACCCACACTACCGGCATTGGGCTGCACATGCAGGCGCTTAATGAATAAAAACAGTGCAAAACTAGTGGCTCATTTTTTTTAAATCCAATATTTATCTCACTGCTGGATAGGCAGTTAGCGTCCTCATTGTGGTTGTTTTCCAAAATCAAAATCACGGTCTTCTCCTCAATCAGAGGTCGCTGAGAGGTTTCTGGATAGTGCTGTACACAGGTTACCCTGTATCGGTAAGACACCCTGTCAGGGCTGTGATACCTTGTGCCTCCTCATGCTTATGTAAGAGCGGCTTCTCAGCTCTCTCATGTATGAAAACAAACTACAGGAACAGACTGTGACTGGGGATGATTTAACCCATTTATGCCTAGCGTCCTCACATGAGGACTGTTAAGAAAAAGTGTCCTGTTTGAATGACTATTAGAGTGGTATTTTGAAGTATAATAACATAAAAAATTGAGAAAAGAAAATTCAATCATAAATGGGTTAAAACTTGGACTTTAGCCAATACAATAAAATCTTTCAGCGTTATATGCACGCTCTGTTGCTCACCCTTCGTATTAGCCTGTAATGCGTAGGCTAGTTCAGTGTGACTTCAATAAAGAGTGTATGTGACTCTTATTCTGTGTGTGGGTGTGTGTATTTTAAGACGGGGACTTATAAACATGTTTAAAAGTGTGCACTGACCCTGATGTACTCAGCTGGAGGTTGACCAGCTGAAGGCTACGTGACTATAAAGAGTTTGGAACCCATTGCTGTAAATGAAGAGGAATTTAATACCGCTGACATTAGCGCAGTATGACAGTATGTTCAGCGTCACATGACCTTAAACCTGACTGCTTTGTCGATCCTTTTCCTTTCAGAATTCAGCTAAGAATTCTCAAGCAACTTCACCCCGTGGAATCAGTGGAAGGTAAGTTTACATTTATCGATTGGCCATTCACATTATTCATTTAAATATGTCACATCTGTGTTTCTGCTTCTCCCGAAGGCCACATGCCTGACACAGAATTACTTTGATTCACTTTACTGTTCTACCAGGTGTTTTTGAAAGGAATTCTGAGTTTTTCAATAGAAATTCAGGGTTTTATTCATCAAGGTGGCGGTGAATTGACTATGAAATACTGCTAAGAGAATAACTTGTTCTGTTTGAAATTACTGTTTTCAATTCAATGTTTAGTTTGAAATACAGTAACCCCTGCTAATAATAGCACCCTTGGTAAATATTATCGAAAAAGGCTATGAAAAAAATGCAATTGCTATTAATCCTTCCTATCGCTTCTTCAAAATATTAACACAAATCTGAAAATGATTGAAAATTGAGAATACCTATTTGGACCGTCAAGGCAATAATTAAGTAGTTTATGGCTGTTCATGATTCAATTCTTTTTTCAGTTTCATTTGCAGTTTTCCTTCTGTTCACATAGTTCTGGGTTCCAGGTGCCTATATTGGTTCTCATTGTTCTGTTATTGTATATTTGTGCTTGTCTCGTTTCTTGCCCCACGTCTACTGAGCTTTTCCCCACCTGTTTCATGTCAGTTAATTTTGTCCGTGCGTTTATTTGTTCTCCGATTCCTTCAGTCTGTGTTTAGCTGTTGCTATTCTTCTTGTGCTGACGAATTTAAGTACTGTTTTGTGGTTATTTTCTGTGTTCTGAGAAATTACACTCTCGTCAAGCTCATATGTGTTTCAGCCATATCTCTGAAAACAACTCTCAAACAGTGTAACAATGGCTTCTTGTGGAAGCTGTTCCTTTGGCTGTTCTTGAGCCAAAATTGAACTTTAAAATTCCACTGTTCTAGATGGCCCTGGAACCGAGAGATATAACCATTGGGGGCTTCAGCCACCTTGACACAACCATTTTTTGTGGGTCTGGGGCTTTCTCCCCCGGAAAAATTTTGAAAATCTTGCACTAGCTCAGCTAGACTAGCTTCCATCCTGACTATGCTGTTCAGTACCATTGAGTCAGACGTGAAGTCCTCAGGAAAGCACTGTGCATTAACTCAATCACTGCTTGTAATTTGGCTCATAAATGGCTGTTGAACAGTGAACACAAGTGATTGATAAATAACGGCTTTTCATGGGTGGGCTCAATTTTCCAAGACTCAAACCATGAACTTTGCAATGTAAACAACAACAGCGCCATGCTGCTGAAAGATAAGTGAACTTTATATCGGCCTACGAGATTAGAGTGAATGAGAGCTCTTCTCAGGCCGCACTTCACTGAAGATGTTGGGGCAGCTGAGCCCTGACTTTGTTTAGTTGAAAAGTTATATTTACATTGAACGATGAGTCAACATTGTGTGATCAGACGCAGGCTAATACCCTACTTTGTCACTTCATGACCTTTGCTCTGCTTTAATTGGCTTTATTGGTTCATTATAATGAGGCTTAATGTTCAGATCTTTTGGAGCAGGGGTGGTTCCAGGATTTTTAAAGTGGAGTGGCATAGGGAGGATTAATAATCAGTCGGTGGGGTCATTTTTACACCATTGAAAATCTGCTCAAAAAGATAGGAAATACGTGATAGGATAGAACACAATGTGAATTGTGGTAAATTAAACAGATCATTTTCATTCTTAATTTTACTTCTATTTTCAATAAATTGTATCCAAATACAATACACATTTTCTATAGGCTAAGTGTGCCACTTGTTTCAAAAACATACACCGTATCACATCTTAAAATCTCGCAATGTCGTTCACCTAATCGCTGCATTCTCAACATACTCTTTTAATTTCCCTGGTAAAAGACACTTGAACTCTCCCCTCTCAGTTGTAGCTAATTGTCTTCGTTAAGACAAGAAATCAAACGCACTATTTGAATGCAAAAAAAAAGAGCACATTTCAATCTTTTTCAATTAAACAATCACCACGCACAGGTTTGACGACTTGCTTAGGACGTGACAAAATTTAACGCGGAAAATCCACAGTGGTTCTTTCGTGAAGAGTTGCCTATTGAGGCATGTGAATGAAACATTTTATAGAATATATTATTCACTCGCCACTATCTTGGGAGAAATTGATTGTGATTTTAGTCTTAAATCAAACATGAAAGGCTACATCAAGTTTAAATTTAGGGAAATCCGTAGATCTGCCAAGCATTTTAATATGGGAATATGGCTTAGTGGGAAAGTTTCTTTATATTGTATAAAAGTTGCGGTCGATTTTGGTTAAGTACTGCACTTGCCACAGCTGAATTGACATAAAAGCGACCGGCATTAATTTGCGACTAACGTTTGACTTGGAAGTGACACTTTTTCAGTATTTCAAAATACAGAACTGAGTTTACACATACCACCCAGAGATGCCGTGATTATGGACCACTCTTAAATTCTATTCATACCATACATTCAAATTCCAAAACGCAGCATTTCTGTTGTGTCCCACATTGTAATGGGGATGTTAGATTGCGCGCTGATCTTATTGTTCATCGTTTTCGGAAGGATTATATTAGTAGAACGAAATTGTTGAATCAGATAAGGAGAGATGAAGGGCCGTAACTGCAGAGGTTTTCTGATCATGATACATGTTTCCAATGGTTTTATTTATTGAGGCGTTAGCAGTGGCTTGATCAGGACACGACTGAGAGTATACGATTTTGTTGATCAGATAACTGAATTGCACAATTTATTATAAAACAAGTGTAATTTCTGTAAGCGCCCGCTAAGTAATTCCCAATATATGCTACCACAGACCTGACGCCATCACTCTACTAACTTGCACAGCTGTCAAGCCATTACTTCCACATTTGAACCATGGTTTGAACAAGCAATGCTTTGTATTGATCACTTCCACATCATTAGTTGGCCCATGGCAGAAGTGGTTACGTTTAAAGCTGGGGATTACATCATTAAGCACACATAATCACGCTGTATCCAGTCCAGCAAATCACAAGCTACCTGGCTTACCATGTGATTTTCACGAACCTGAGCTAGTTGAAGCATTATCTATGGTTGGGGAGGAGTCGGGGGACGAGGACTCCTCTACGGCTTCTGGCCCCCTTACCTTGTCCTTTCTCCGAAAGAACCTCCAGATGTCCATATCAGTGATTAGTATTAATTTGATTGAAATCACTAGCAAGTAATACAACCCTCGCTTCCAGCTTGCAACTACCGAACTGCCTACAAATGTGACATTGAGCGGTAAAGACCGCCCTGTGTTGAACCTGGAAATGGTAACAATTTATCCTCATGATTCTGCGCCTCTGCCCATATTTGGGCGTGCCCCATATAGCTGGCATTTGTGATCTTGCCTCACATTTATTCCTGCTGCTACTACTACCGCATCAGTGTGTCAGCCATCTGAGGTGATTTGACACTAATAGGCGAGGCTACTGTTGTTGCCTTCGGGAGTTTCGGGGCTATTGGCCAATCATTCGGGGCTTCGGCCGGGAATGCCCAGGGCTAACAACACCGCTGATAATTACTACTCCTTTTCCAAAAAAGTTGAGACGCTGTGTTAAATGTTAATAAAACAGAATGCAATGATTTGCAAACCAATTAAACCCATATATTTAATTCAAAATAGGACAAAGATAACATATCAAAAGCTGAAATTAATAAATATTATGGTTTTGTGAAAAATATCTGCTCATTTTTAATTTGATGACAGCTACATGTTTTAAAACAGTTGGGACGAGACAATTAAAGACTGGAAAAGTTGCATGAAGCTAAAAAAAGACAACTGGCCAAACATTTCGCTGCTAATTAGATTATTTAGCAACACGTCAGTCACATTACTGGGTATAAAAAGTCTTTCATGGGTGAGTATGGAGAGGGCCTAACCACTCTATGAAAGACGTAATGGAAAATAGTTCAACAATTCAAGAATAACATTTTCAACTTGAAATTGCAAAGAATTCTGAGATTTTATCCTCTATGGTGCATAATATCATGAAATGATTCTGAGAATCCAGAAAAATCTCTTTACACATGGGACAAGGCCAAAATCCAGCTTTGAATGGCTATGATTTTCTGGTCCTCAGATGGCGCTTCATTAAAAAACAGGCAAGATTCTGCAGTGGAAATCACTGCAAGGAGTCAAGAACACTTCTGTAAACTACTGTCAGTAAACAGAGTTTGTCACTGCATCCACAAATAAAAGTTAAAATTCTTGTGATCTGGAAAACCTAGTGAATTTATCAGTGGCAAGTATTCTTGCAACTGAACAAAAAACTTTCGATTCTGGACTTTTCCCAACTGAAAAAAGTAATTAAAACTTGATTTTGAAAGATCAAATAATTGCTAGTGTTTTAAGATTCTCACCACTCTTAATTACTGCAAATGAGGATCAAACACAGCTCCTCCCAGAAGTGACAAACATACCAGGTTTTTCCAGATCCCTGGAGAAAACTCTGCCATGTTGAGATTAAACCATATATAAACAATATCCAGGAACTCTGCTTTCTTTTCTGGGCCCGAGCTCATTGGAAATTTCCTGAGATGAAGAGGAAAACTGCCCTGTGGTTTGACTGGTCAAAATGTTAAATTCTTATTTGAAATCGTGGATGCCTTGTCTTCTGGGCTGAAGAGAGGTGGGGCCAACCAGCTTGTTATCAGCAATAAATTCAAAAACCAGCATCCATGATAGTTTTGGGGAAGATTAATACGCATTAGTCCTCGGTCCTGGCCCTTCCGGGTGAGGTCCGATAGAGGCGCGGCTGTGGAGGCGAAGTGAGGGATGAGCTGCCAGTAGTGCCTCACCAGGCCCAGGAAGGCATGTGCCTGGAGTTTGTTGGTGGGTCAGGGCCAATCCTGGACAGTCTTTGATGTAGGCAGTGGCAAAGTGCTGACGGGGCGGAACACAGCGTCCATAAAGCGCTGGAACGTGGCCGCGGCCTCATGCAGGCCAAAGGGGAGGACCCGATACTGGAACTGCCCTGCAGATGTGGCGAAGGCAGTGTTTATTCTCGGGGTTAAAGGAAACCTGCCAACACCCCTTGGTCAGGTTCAGGGACGTGATGAACCAGTCCTCTCCCAGGCGCTCCAGCAACCCGTCAGCCTGGGGCATGGGGTAGGCATCGAATTCTGCGACCATGATTAGCCCCCGGAAATCATTGCAGAACCTGGGGGCGCCATTGGGCTTGGGAACCATGACAATCGGGCACGACCCAGGACTGCAGGCTTCTTTGGTCACACCCAGGTCCTGCAACCTCCTCCATGATGGTCTTCAGCCACGCCTCTGGTGTCCAGTTGGGCCGAATGTGCACAACCATGCTGAACAGTGTCTTAATATGATGGACAAGCACATTGGTATGTACTGGGCGAGAAGAAAACTCGTCACACTTCGACAGGAGTCAAGTATATTGTGTTCTTGCTGGGGCATCAGTTCGCTTCAGCGGAGCATGCTTTGGTGGGGCATCAGTTATGGCTTTGGTTCTGACGTGCGGTGTGGTGGTGATAAACAGTGCCCCTGTGGCAGCTGCCGGCGCCTCAACCCATTTCTTTAGTCCGTTGACATAGTATAAATGCTGCGGCCTCTGATGGCCTGGCTGCTCCTCTTTGTAGTTGATGGGCCCCACCTTCTTGATAATGGAGTAGGGACCCTGTCAAGAGGTCAGGAACCTGCTCTCCAAGGCAGGGATCAGCACTGAGACCCCTGGTTCAAACTCCCTCAGCTGGACGTCCTGAATATAGACCTCTTGTTTGGCTTGTTGGGCTTCTTCCATATGCTGTTTCACTAACAGCATCACGCCCTGGATGTGGTCCTGCATCTGATGCATGTGTTCGACCATCATGTGCAGCGGTGAAGGCGTAGATTCCCAGGACTCCTTAGTCAGGTCCAGGAGCCCACGGGGCTGGCGTCCATACAGCAGCTCAAACAGGGAAAACCAAGCGGAAGCTTGGAGCACCTGCCTCACCGTCAAACAAGATGAAGCGCAACAGCTAATCCCAGTCCCAGCCATCCTGAGCCATTGGAGCATGAGTAAGTGGAGCATACGCTTCAACATCTGGTTGAAGGATTTCATTAGGCTGTCCACCTGAGGAAGGTACACATAGGTCTGGAGAAGTTTCACCCACAGCAGCCATGACCCTGGAGGCAAAGGGGGGTACCCTGGTCGGTGAGGATTTCCATTGCATCAACTCGTGGGCGACGTTCTTGGTGGTGACCATCCACAGGGGCATGGCCTCGGAGTGCTGGGTGGTGTAATCTACTATTACCATGATGTCTTAGCGCCCCCAGGTCGACGCAGGAGAGCTCGGTTATTTTCGCCAGTAATTTGCGAGGTCCAGTTGCTATATATATAAAACACAGAAAAAATGTATGCATAAATAGTGTAAATAATATTGACATATATATGAAAATAGCTAAGTGGCCTCTGTGTGTGTGATTGCATGTGTGTCCGGCCACTCAGTGCTAGATTCCACCGGGCACGTAACTGCAGCATATCGTGAGTGCCGCTATTATAACATAGACATACAGGGGGGATTCCCCCTTTGTCCTCTCCTGGGGATTCCCCCTTTGTCCTCTACTGGGGATTCCCCCTATTGAAACCAAGCTAATTCATCCACAGGAGTCCCGATTCCCAAAAAACAGATGTCAGGCCACAAGAGAAAGTAGCGCGTAATCTGAGGCATAACGTGAGCGACGCTATTTTGCTTCGTCTTGCAGTCGAGTTCGTGTTCCACTGAGTGCGGAATGTCAGCACAGCGTATTCCCTGTAGTTTTAGTTACTATAAAAACATTGGTCGTATGACAGCCACCTTGGTGTTTATGGGAACACCATAGCAACATGATGACATCATGGAGGTGCATGTGATGACATCATCATGGTGCCTTGTTCACTATAATACAAAAGCGAAGCTATATAAAACAATAAAATTTAAACTTGGGCTGAAAATTTGGCCCCATGTGGTTTGAATCTAGAACCCATGGATCCCCACAGGCAAAGTGCTAGTTTAATTTAGCAGTTATTAAAAAAACAAAAAGTTGCAACTGCCTTTCAAAGAGACACTCGGTTAGTCAACAGATTTGTGTTTGCCCTCCTAGCCAGCCTCCTTGCAACTGCACTGTGCACTGCTCTTGTGCGCCTCTTCCCCAGGCCTGCCTGGCCTTCCGACTTGCTGCTGGTGGGAACTGTGCAGGGTCCTGCGAGTCTAAAGGGTGCTGCGCAGGCGTCAGCTCTCCGGCCGCTGTTCGGGTGCTGAAATTCTACTCTGCATCAGTGGTGAGGGGGAGGGGAGTTGGCTGCTGTGGTCGTACTGATGTGGGCAAGGGGCGTGGCCACACCCTGGTTTGTCACGTTATAAAAACAAGATAATGCTTGCTAGAGATAGCCGTTACTTAGCCAAGCTGACAATCAAAATGACAAATGAAGGCATTGCCGTTGTAAAGGTAATATTAAATATCAGAAACGTATTTCGGGAAGAGGAATCACTTGGCTTTATCCCAAGCGCTCCATCAGGATAATGTTGGCACTTTCACTGGGTGTTACCATGATAAGCTGCAGAGAATTCAGTGGACAGCTGTCTCACTCCATCCCATCCCTTCCATACCTCAGTGAATAACAGTGTCAGTTAATGTCAAAAACATCATTCCTCCATGATTTCTAACTTGTCATTGTGCATATTATCCTTGGTGGCTGGATGGATGCAGTATTGTTAATAAACTGATCCCCCTGTTATTTGCATGGTGAAACTGTGATGTGCACATGATGCTAGCAGGATAAGCATAGATTGTCTTCCCTTATCTTGTTAGTTTTCTTACTCCGTTTTTCCCGTTATACAGCAAAAGAAAATCTTCAGTTTCAGACCTGGACCAGAACTTTTTGCTGGAGATTAAACAACCTCTCTCTGCCGATATTATTTTCTCCAAACCCCTAGCGTAGAGCATCCCTGCATTGCTGCATGTTGTGGGAACTGCCTGCTTTGAGGTCAGGTGATGGACCAACAAAAGGGGCACAGAGAAGTTAACCTTTGGCCAGCCGCCGAGTCTAGAAAGGAACGATGTTCTAAGAGCTGAAGATTATGGTCAGGCCCTTCGGTCAGCATTGGCTGGCCATGATATTGAGATTAACAGCCAAAATCATTATCCTCATAGACTTGTCTGGGCCTTTTGTTTATAACAGAAACTCGAGAGTGTAGAGCATACCGCACTGCTAAATACTCTATTTCACTGTATGTTCTACAGACTGTATTTATTCAACATTAGAATTTTATACCAACATGTTATTCTTTGTTTCTTTTATTTAACTCCAACAATCATCAGTTGTGTGTTATTTCCATTTCTGATCCTCAAAGGGGGCTGTTTATTTCAGAGGAAACTCAAAGTGGCTTGTAAATGAACAAAGAATGAACAGAAAATAAGTAATTTTACATCACAAATGAGATTCAGTTTGTAGCTGAATTACAGGACCCAGAGCTTGCTTGTTTAGTTTTTTTTGTGCTAACAGACTGATGAATAAATATTTCTGATTCATGCTGGGAAATTGCCCTCAGAAATGTAGGGCAAAAGAAAGCTTGCAGTTAGAGAGTCCAGCAGGTCTTAATCAGTGCAGGGAACTGATGAAAGATCATCGTGGGCGACACACACATCCTCTGTGCACTGCTGTAAAGTATAAGGACTGATCTAGTGGAGACCAGCCCAGTTCACACACACTGAGGGAAAAATGACTGATTTCCTTCATAGCATTAGAGGCCTTCAGGCAAAACACCGCACAAGAGCTGTTAGTGCACCTCTCCTATATTGACTGCTTCATCAGATCAGAATTGGAACCCGTCAGGTGGATACCTTTTGCAGACATATTGATCGGTATGTGTAAGGGCACATTTTCAATGTCCGATTGATTGTTAACTAAAGAATTGCATGTGAAAATGGATTCTCAGTGTGTCATTATAATCAACTTAACATAATACAAGGTCGTACCACCTTAATGCAACACAAGGCCGATGACCTTAACACAACAGTGTCAGGCCTACCACCGTCACACATTACAAGGCCCAACCCCTTCTCACAATACAATACCTACCATCGTCACATGAGATACCATAAAACAGAAATTACTCAGAGATCACAAATACAATATGCTCCTCATTTGATCTCCTTTCCTAACTATTTATGCCTATTTTGATGTGATATTTGACCCAGTGAAGAAATTCAAGTTCAACTTTTGTCCCATTTTTTTCACACAATTCACACAAAAAATTCTTGCCTGCCAATCAGTGGTGGGTCCTGGTACCTACCGGTGAATTTACCCATGTTTAATGATGTTTAACCATGTTTTCCAAAGAATGATGGTGAACAGATGTTTGCAGAGGGATGCTTTAGCTGCTCAATGACTCATGATTAAAAGTTATTTTGCACTTATAACTTTGCATGCACTTGATTCATTAGAAATTGTACGATGAAGTGAGCAGATACCCTAGGGTGGGGTTGAATGTTGTATTTGTAGAAACAGTTGGTGTTTCATGTCTCTGTGGAGATGACACCTCTGACATATTTTCAGTTTTTCTCTCGGACTGAGGCTTTTAATATGGCGGATTAGATCACATGATCAGGGTGAAAAATGACTGATCTCAGAGCAGTCTCTAACAGTGTGCTCAGTCGAAGTGAGGGAGAGAGAGGAGATTGCGGCCGTGCAGAAAAATGCACTGATGATCAGAAAGGAAAGGCCGCAATTCATCTTTCTTTTAACTCACTTACTTCATTTTTCTCTTTTTGAATATTTTAGTGCTTTTCTCAGTGTACTTGTAATTGCCACATTTCTCTGTAGCTAAACACATATGTAATTGCTTTAGAGATAAGTGTTCAAATCGAGTTGTGCCTTTGGTTTTGCAACATTCAGTCTCATGATCATATGGAATCCAATGAAAGGCCTGGTGTAACTCGTGTGTTTAGCCTGTAGAAGGTGATTTTGGATCGTGTTCTGGCCTGGTGTGATGACGAGGTTGGGGGCAGAACTGGGTCTGTGGTTCTGTTTTGCAGATCTCTGTGGTGGCGAGCGTTGACGCTCAGATAAACTTCAACTCTGTGTGTGGATGACAGATTTGGTTCCCATCTTGTCAGCTGGAAAAAGTCTTTGATCTGAACGCACATACCTATGTAGCTACGCTGAGCTGAGTCAAACTCACAAACTTCAAAACACACACTGGTTGGAGATTCGACCCAAAGAGTGAGAACGGATGAAAGGGAATCTTTTGGCGAAATTCATAAGCTCCGTCTTTGTAAACCTGTAATTCATGCATTCTTGTTTTGCTTCTGTTGATAAGAACTTTATGGTTCAATCTCGGCTGCATGCACCATCTTACATCACACCTCACCTGACACAGCTGATTGGTCAGAAGGGCTGCCCAACTCACTCCAGAGTCAGGTCTCAAAGGAGCTCCAAGCTCTCCAAGGATGATAAAACTAGACGGACTGTAGCAGACAGTTGATTTGGTGTGTTTATAACTCTGAGTATTGCTGACAGAGAGTGACACTTGTAGGCCAGTGCTTGTTCGTAATACTCACGTGCCCACTACAATTTTTTGCCTTTACTTCCTGATCCGGTTCTATCCCATCCGTAGCTTGGCACTTCCTGGTGTTACAAACACTGCTGCCTTGAAGAGTTTTTTATTGACATAAATCTGACTTTATTTAGCGTGCTAGTGGAGGATGGGCTTCTCGAATATTGTATATCTGGGTTCTTCCTGAGATTTCTTCTCTCTCTTCGAGGTTTTTTCTCTCTCCCGGGGGTTTTTTTTTTTTTGCCTTATTTGCTATTTTGGGGATTAGGCCATGCACTGGCCTTTTTTTACTCTGGGAAGCATCATTGTGAATATCCTTCTGTGAAATGTGTTAGAGAAATAAAATTGAATTGAACTGAACTTCAGCTCACGGTCTTCTCTCAGGAGCGCAGGGACGCCATCGCCCATGTCCCCCAGCCCGTCCCCTGGGAGCTCAGCCCACAGCAGCGGGGGTCCAGGGGGTTCGTCCTCCTCCGGCGGCAGTGTGACCATCCCCCAGCGCATACATCACATGGCAGCCAGCCATGTCAACATCACCAGCAATGTCCTGCGCAGCTACGAGCACTGGGACACCGCCGACAAGCTCTCCCGCGAAGGCCAAGGTGACCAACCTGCCATTTTGCACACAGAGCGTGTCAACAAACATTTATCCACTAATACAGAAAGTCCAGCACATTCTCTTCAGATAGTGACATTACGTGACCAAGCGTTGACGTACGGTGAAAAAGGAAGCTTTTGGTGTCCTTATTTGACGCTTAGGGTTAGGATTCAGGTTAAGGGGTATGGTTTGTTTTTAACTGGCGTCAAAGAAGGACGGCGAAAGCTTCCTTTTGCACCATGTATCGACGTATGGTCAGGTAACGTCACCATATTGCATGTCAGGATGAGACTGAGCTGGAAGGTCAGGTGCCAGAACACTTCACACAGCAGTCCTGACAACACAGTCAGGCTTTTCAGACAAGACTGTGATTCCACTACTATTTTCCACTGAGAAAAATTAGGGAACGTTGTTTTAGTTGTATGATCAGCTGCCTTTGTCATAATGGCTAGGATGATGAAAACAACAGTTATTGTTCAGACGGTCATTAAATGATATTTATTTATTTGAGTGTAACACATTCATAATGTTTTTGTTTTCTGCGGATGGATATTTATGACTTGCGAGTCAGAACAGAGTTTTTTTCATGAACAATTAGACTTCACCATCTGACAATGGCTTTTGCATGCCAAAACAATTGCTATTTATGCATTTGTATTCAATAATTTGTACAGTAAAACATTCAAATGGATTACAACACAGCACAGTGGTTAACATCAGTGTTTTAATATATCCAGTTGATAGAAAATGGCTTGATGTGAAAGCAAAGTTACATCACCCCCAAATGTTTGCTTTGTTTATTTAATTGTAGTGAGTAACTTTAAAGCTATAACTTAAATAACAAAATACCTGATTAAACAATTCCCACACTCTGCTCCTTAGTTTTCTCACTTTATAACATAATATAACATAACATGAACAGGCTGTTCAGCCCAACTAGCTCTCCAGTTCCTTTTTACTACAGTAAATCTATCCCTTCAGATGCACAGTGACTCAATGGTATCTAGCTGTAAGTCAAGTCTGCTGTTGAAAATTCCCAAGGTTTCTGCCTCAACAATATGGTCAGGCAGGCTAGTCCACATCAAAATTACTCTCTGGTTAAATAATATTTCCAAATATCCGTGCCAAATTTACCCATGGACAGCTTCCATTTGTAACCTCAAGTTCTACTAACAAAACTTGGCCAAAGGAATCCTACATAATTCACTTTGTTAATACCTTTAACATATTTAAAGACCTCAATCAGATCACCCCTAAGTCTCCTTTTCGTAAGACTAAAGAGATTAAGGATCTTCAGCCTCTTCTCATAGCTTTCATCTTTTATACCCAGAATTAGCTTTGTAGCTCTTCTCTGAACTTTTTCTAGAGCCTCTATATCTTTCTTAAAGTATGGTCCCCAGAACTGAGCGCAATACTTTAGATGTGGTCTGATGAATGTGTTGTATAAAAGAAGCATCACCTCCTTAGATTTGTACTCAATACTTTTGGTAATGTATGCCTGCATCGGATTGGCTTTTTTAACTGCTACAGCACAATGACTAGAGCCTGTGAGGGTTTGGTCAACAATCACTCCCAGATCTTTCTCTTGTGCAGCACATTCCAGTTTTAATCCTCCCATGAAGTAATCCTGTCTAATGTTTTTATTACCTACATGTACAACTTTATATTTCACTACATTAGTTTTAATTTGCCACATTTCTGCCCAATTCTGGATTCTATCCAAATTATCCTGAATCAGGTTAGTGGACTCTAAACTATTTGCCAACCCTCCAATTTAGTATCATTTGCAAATTTAACTAATTTGCTCTCAATATTCCTATCAATGTCATGAATGTAAATGAGGAACAGTAGGGCTCAAACACTCTTTGTGTTCTGTCCTGTACCCAGTTTTGAATCCACTCCAGAAATACCTCCTGTAATCCTGTGACTCCAGTGGAGCTCATTGTAAAAATTTGTCTCTTATGCAGTACTGTATCAAATGCTATTTATAATATTGTTAATTATGGTAGCTAGTTTTTTGCTTCGCAATAGCACGTCAGCTCCCTCGGGTGATTCCTCCAGATTACAAGTACCTGAACAAAGTGTGAATTTTCAGCTGAAGCCAAACAAAATTTTATGATTGGTTTGAGACTTCAAAAACTGTGAAATTTTATTAATCAAATGAGTGGACATTGGTTTTAACTATTGAACTATCACCCTAACAGGCCTTTTCAATTGTTTGCATGTCTAAATTTTTATGAACTTCAGCATAAACACGGCATGTTGAGGCTTGATTACAGATCCTGATTCATACTTATGGCTGAAGCTAAGCAGGTGTGGACTTGGTTAGTACTTGGATAGAAAACCACCTGGAAAAGCCAAGTTGCTGCTGGAAGAGGTGTTAGTGGCCAGGAGGTTGCGATCTTCCCCCTGGTGGAATAATCCCCAATGCCCTAGTGCAGTGATGGGGACACTGTACTGAAGGAGACACCGTCTTTCGGAGGAGACGTTAAACCGAGGTCCTGACTCACTGTGGTCACTAAAGATCCTATGACACTTATCGATAAGAGTTGGGGGTTCCCCGGTGTCATGGCTGGTCAAAACTTGCTCTTTCGACCTGCCACCAAATCATCCCCTGATCTAATTGGCTGTGCAATTTGTCCTCTCCCTCCCCACCGCAACCCCCAGGGCTCCATTGAAAAAGAGATATCAATCTCAACAAGACTTCCCTGGTTAAATAAGGGTTAAATAAAAATAAAAACTTGTCCTCAGCTTATTGAAATTGCATTCCATAATGTAGCTGTCCAGTACTGTGCTTCACATTTGGAAGCCTCTCATCATCCACAGGTGTCCCTGGGGACGTTTGAAGCTGAGCAGGGCTTTGCACTCCGAGGTTTATATGTATGTGTCTGTAATCTGAATATTCTCTCTCTCTCTCTCTCTCTCTCTCTCTCTCTTTCTCCATCATGCTCAATCACTCTCTCTCTCCCTTTCGTCTCTGTCTATCATGCTCTCCTTCACTCTCCGCAGAGTTCTTTCAGGAACTGAATTCAGTAATGGACCCGTTGACCCAGAACAGCAGCATGACAGAACTGGTGCGCTATGTACGCCAGGGGCTGCACTGGCTACGGATTGAGGCACAGTTGTTATAGCGACGGGACAGAAGCGCCATGTCACTCACTCCTCCATCACTACCTCTACCAGCAAACCCATCTTCACTAAAAGACCCCACAGGACCCAACAACCCATCTTCACTAAAGGAGGCAGCTGGACCCAGCAAACCCATCTCGACTGATCGAGCAGCAGGACCCATCAGCATGATCCCCGCATCTCTTACAAGCTCATCAGTCTCCCAAGGTCATCTGCTTTCACACACCTTCCGCTTACTCAGTTCAGAAAGCTTGACTGACCCACCGGATTGGTTGCTTGTTAAGAGTCCCCTCCTCCCCCCAAAATTAATCTCACTGTGATTAGAAAGTTGTGTGAAAGGCGTTTGTTTTGCTATTTAAATGTTTTGTTTTACTGTATTTGTCTTCTTGAGAGCCTGAATTACCCATTACACACCATATGATTTAAATCAACAAGCTGGTTGTGCTTCCCACACTTTTGAAATGGGAAAATGTGTGATATGAAGTAGGTGTTCATGGAATGAAAGAAAAAGTGTATTTTATTTACCAGGAAAATTGCAAATATGGATGAATATCCTTTAGCCGGCTGAAAGCTTGAGTCATTTGCATTAGTTGTCTGAAAAGTACATTTGAAAGGACAGCATGTATGCTGTGAATGCACCTGTTGCATTTATCATCTGAGGAATTCACCTTCCATATCACTCCAGTACAAGTACACATCTCTGTTAAGAATATGAACTTCAATTCCCATCAATGTATGGGTTAGGAAATGCAATTTAAACTTAAGTGATGGTTCAGCTTTCTGAACCTAGTGTGCACTACATGAGCTCCCATTTCAGAATAAGTGGTCCAAGGTGGTCATTGTAACAAATTAAAACAGAAATGACTACACTACTCCACAAAAGTTTGGAATCTCTAGTCATTTTTACGTGGATTAAAGGTGCACTATGCAAAATTGTTTATTTTCTGCGCAATTATATTTTTGTCTCAATTCGCCGACATCTCCCTACGATCCGCTAGCTGCCTGCCCCTGAATTCACTGTAAAAAATACCCGAGCTCTGGAGACCGCACAGGCGTCACAAACTGCAAACAAACACAAGGGGCACAGGCTGTGCCCTATAACATAACAAAGCATTCCGGCCAATCACCGTCAAGAGTTGACAGTTATGGAAGTATGGGAGGGAGGGAGGGGCGAGCTGCCTCTGTTTTGTTTGAATTTGAATGTCAACAGAAGTGAAGTCAAGAAACCTGCACAGTGCACCTTTAAATGGAGGAATATTAGTGTTACAACCAGAGGACCCGAAACATAGATTTGAATTCTGCAGGGATTTCCAGGGAAAGAAATGGTCCTGCTCAATGACTTCATTTAAAACCCTTAGATGTTTATGTGATAAACGCAATCCTTAAGTTTATTTTACAGACACCCCATCCATGATCCAAGGGTATCCACATAAAAAAATTAATATCCTGAATGCCTAAGTAGAGATTAAATCTCTTGGTGAATGCTTGGATCACTAAAATAGATCATTGTTTTATTTATCATTTGAAAAAATTGCCCCAAAATATGTTGAACACAAAACGGAACATCTTAAAATATATATTTGGTGTTTGTTTAATAAAAATGGATTATTGTAGCCCCTGGCTACTATGGATTCATGCTTGTCGTCACCACTGCCTCCGCGTCCGGAGACACTTCTTTGTGGACGCTGTACAGGCTGTATTTTTTGATCGATTCCTTTCATATTTCATTTGTTATATTTCCGTTATGAGACCTTTGGATTTTCTTTGCTGTGGTGAGCGGACTGTGTACATAGTGAGTTTAAAAAAACTATACCCTTTTTAACGGGTCATTTTGTGATGGTGTAGCAATATACATGTATACAACATATTTGTACTTTTGACTTTCCGCTGATATTGGTACCAGTTACACCTCATTAGGTTTGACTGCTCAGAGGACAATTAAGGGACTCGAGTGAAATCTGACTTGTGCCAAGTGACCAGGGCTGGATATGAAATTGACATACATTTCATAATGGGTTACATAGTCATTTGAACTTTATAACAGGCATATGAATCTTGCCTGTGCATTGGTCGTACTGACCTGGCACTGCCAAGCGTGGTGCGTCCGCAGTTTACCCCCAGGCAAAGAGCCTTCTTGGTCACGGAATATCATTGGACACGGACCGTTACAAATGTGCTGCGGAGTTTTTGGCGTCAGTTTCCTAATGTGCCATAAATGTTTTATGTTGACTTAAAACTTCACAGACTTCTGTTCTGTTTGCTTTGTATCAGAGCCTGGTCAGTTGGCACAAGTGAAATTTCACTGAACTCCTTAAATTGTTTGTTTGTTTGTTTGTTTTATTTAGATCCCCAAGTAGCTTTTACAAGCAGCAGCTTTTCCTCCTGGGGTCTATAAATTGTCCCAGAAAGAGCTGCTGAAAACGTACGTGTCAAAAGATGTTGTATACATTGCTACAGAATATAATAATTGGACATTTAAAAAGCGTATAGTTTTTTTTGACTCACTCTTTAGTTACAAACACCTTTATTGAATAAAATAGCAAGAAATTCTTATATGACGAATGATTCCAAATTTTTAAGTTGTGGTGTATATAAAAAGTGGGTCACACTTTATTTGAAGTGTTGCTCATAAAGGCTTTATAGAGCATGTATAATGCCTTCATAAATGAGACATAATGTCTTCATAAATCATAGATAAGCAAACGGCATGCTTTGTAAAGGGTGAAATAACACATCCTTCTTCAGCATGTAATGCCAGATGTGATATAACTGACAATTTCACTTAGGTAGTGGCTAATTGCGATAAAGGGTGACATTGTTAGCTAAGTGACATTGTCATTATCACATCTGGCATCACATGTTGAATAAGGATGTGTTATTTCACCCTTTACAAAGCATGACATTCACTTATGTATGATTTATGAAGACATTATGTCTCATGTATGAAGGCATTATACATGCTGTATAAAGCCTTTATGAGCAACACTTCAAATAAAGTGTGACCAAAAGTGATATCAAAATGTTATTTTTGGTCCACGGACATTTGTCTTTGAGAGTATATCTACAGTAAGGTGCATAATTATTTGGACAGTGATGTGATTTAATGGTGATTTTTATCATTTTGCTTCTACATGCCACTGTGATGGATTGGAAATAAATCAGTCAAACGTTGCATGAAGGGTAGACTTTCACCTTTAATTTAAGGGTTTTGCCAAAAAATATTCTGTTTGCACTGTAAGAATCATAACCATTCTCATACATTGGGCTCAAAAGTATCCGGACCAACTCGTGTAAACGCATATTGTTATTTTTGACTTGCATTGCGAATCTTGTGTATTCATTGCCTCTCTGAAGTCTGAAACTCATGGCCAGTACCAGACTCGGAGTTTCGGCCCGCCACCCCGTTCTTTTAGAGCCTTCAAGTCACGATCAAAGTAAAATTCGGCAAGCATTCAGTAAATATACTTTAGTTATTGTTCTGGAAAAACCACCTGATACCGAGGGAGTCAAGTGGGAGGTATTGTTGATTTTATATAGGCAATATGGCCACATCATTTTAGCTATTTCTCTGATGGTTTTGTTTTGAGATACCCTTCTATTCTGGCTGTGACAGTTCTTCTTCATATAGATAATTCCAAATGTAAATGCCACACTTTAAATGAACTCCGGACTTTTTATGTTAACTCGTTGATGAAATAATGAGGGAATTGCAAACATGGCCACGGAACAGCTGTGCAGCTGACGGTCTGATTGGTTTTGTTCCCTTGAAAAGGTGGACCACAAATAAAAGGTCCTGTAATTTCTTAATACCCTCAAATTAATTCTGAAAGTCTGCATTTATGCTCAGATTCATTATTTAAATTCACCACCTATGTGCTGTGGTAGTCAACTAAATAACAATAAATTCATCCATGTCCAAATTTTTAAGGACCTGGCTGTAAATAGGCTTGATTAAAATTATAATTGCTTTGTTGATTGCGATTTTGTTGCGAGAGGTCAGTGCCACTCACGTTAATCATACCGCACTAACAGAGATATTACTGAACAGCATTATAGTTAGTCTATTGCGAGCTGAAAAATGTGCTTTATATTTCATACATTGATTGACAAGTCCAAAGACATGACTGTTACTGGCAGTTGGGTATGCAGCTTGCAAATTAAAGTGAAAATAACATCAATTTTAAACTGAAATGTATAAAATATTTTGATAGACATATTTAGCTCAAACTGGAGCACAGACAAAGTAAAATAAAATAAGTACGCACTGACCACTAAGTGAAAAAATTATAAATCAGACTGTAACTGAATCTTCAACCCCATTTTTGAAAAAATTTGGGATGATATAAAAATTAAAAAGAAAAAACTTATTTTAAAATGATCCTTTGCTTGTGTGAAATTGCTGCACGACGGAGACAAGCTACTTAATCTTTTCCCTTACGTGCATTTGTATTACAATTTTTCTTTTTTTTTCGGACATAAAATCCAGTTCCAAAGTTTATGGCTGGAACACACATCAGAAAAGATGGGACAAGGTATTTTTACCACTGTTATACCACATTTCTTTGTAACATCCATCCATCATTATCTATACCGCTTCTTCCTGACTAGGGTCACAGGGGAGCTGGAGTCTATCCCAGCTAACTGAGGGCGAATAGCTGGACAGCTCGCCAATCCATCGCAGGGCGCACACATCATTCACACACCATTAACTCTCACACTCTTTTTAAAAAGCCCTCCAAATAGTTTGAGGAACTGAGAGCGCCAATTGTCCCCATTTTTGAAGGATTTGTTCCATTATTCCTCGACATACGTCCTCAGCAGCTCAGCAGTACAGTGTCTTGTCTAACAGCGTTATTTGGAAGCTGTACTGCGGCTCGCCATTGTCTCGCTGAAATATACTAAGGTGGCTCTGAAAAGTCTTCATCCAGAAGACAGCATTAGTTTCAGTAAAACGTAAAAATGTCCATCTGCATCAGTGCTTCTGATGCATTTCCCAATCCCATAACAGATGCAGAATTCTGAACCTGACATTTCTTCTTTGGCCTGGTGAAAACCACGTCCATTATTTCTATAAACAATTTAAAAGGTTTACTTGTCAAACAGCAGCCCAGGTTTATAATGTGTGTGAGTCCATTGCGGACGAGCTGAAGTCCAGCGAAGACAGGAGCGTTCCCTGCTGTTTTTCACACATGGCTTCCTTGGTGCATAGTGCAGTCTTCACTTGCATTTGTGGATGCAATGATGAATTATTTTAATTGGCTAAGGTTATGACAAGCACGATTTGTTATATTCATCTCACTTCTGTGAATTTAGATCTCTTGTTTCAAACTGTTTTTTGCGAAGTGACAAACCAAAACTGCTCTCTGCTTGTCAACAAGTGCCTTTTGTGGATGTTTTTTTTTTTTTTTTAAATACACCTGCGCCCTTTTTTTGTTCACATTCCAACTCATCCCATGTCTATTGCCTCTGTCCCTGCTTTTTTGTAATGTGTGCAGGCATTGAATTCAGAATGCTAGTGTGTTAACAAAAGAAATGATGCTGATAAGGTAAAGCATGAAATATTTTGTCATTTACTGTTTTGAATTTAATTCAAGTCAAAGACGATGTGGCGTACAAGTCACTGCTTTTTTACAGAACGGGCATTTCCTGCCCTCCTTACTTTTTCAGAAATGGGGTAGTAAAATAGGAATAAATCGAGCAATAATATTTAAGACTTACTTTCCTTTCAAGTTTCTCCTTCAACCCAACTGCTTGCATTAGCATATGAACCAGAGTGGGCTGTTTTACTGGGGATGCACATCCTTCTGAGGAGGTCAGTGAGTGTTTGGATCAAACGGGACCATTTATAGTGCTGCTGACCTGAGTATGTGTCCTTAAATAATGTTGAGTAACATGATGCTCAGTTAGTCTCAGTCATAGTATAGTATCAGCAGCCATAGGCAGAGTGCTTTTCACAGAGCCTTGAGATAACGCTTGGGTCATCATTTTGTTTGTTTGGATGGTGATGGGAATGTTTGTGCTTTGCGCTTACTTTGCAATATGGCGGGTGTTTTGGGCAGGTAATTCCCAAAACCCTAGCCAAGGCCCGAGGTGTTCCTGTGGACCAGATAATGATGGTGATGATGATGATGTTGATTAAGATGATGTGTGTGCGTGTGTGTGTGTGTGTGTGTGTGTGTGTGCACACGTGTATGTTTATGCATCTGTGTCTGTATGATTGTCTGTTCGTGTGTGTGCGTGTCTGTGTGGGTATTGGCGCACATACGTGTGAAATGCTCCTTTCACGAAGATCCGATACAAAGTGCCTCATTGTCCAGTGGAAGCCATTAGACAGCAAACCAACCAGAGTGAATCTACCGGATCTTTCCATACCATATTGGTATATTCAATTTTTATTTTTCATGGCTCCTCAAATATTTTGTTTATAATTTATTATTATAAATTGTTCATTTTTATCAGTTTTATGGATGATTTTTATGACTGCTCTGGCTCTAAAAAATCAAAAGTGTGATGTATTTATTCCAAATATGTAACTGAGTTTCACTTGTGGTGTTGGTCTCAAACAAAAAACAGGTGAAAAGTCTTACCATTTTCCATAAACTAACAACATGCCAGTTTGTACTGAATTCATTCGCAGAGATTTTTTCCGATTTGCAATAATTTCGTAAAAAGCAAATTGTTATTTAGCGAAGCAAAAATATGCAACGGCAGTCAATTACCACTCCAAGGACGAATAGCAATATGCAGATAAACATAAATAACTGTGCAGAATGTGTAATACTGATTAAAGTTATCGCTGAAAAAGATTCATTTCGAAATGGGCTGCAGAACTGATTAGTCCGAGTGCTCTCTCTCTCCCATAATCCATTATTTTGCGAGGACAATGTTTGTGTGATTTTCGTGACAAAATAATGTCGCTTGCAATGTTACAATTATCTTAGCCTGTAAGGAGTAGAAATGAAGTTGTGTATATTCATTTTATGCAAATTCAGAATTTCTTGCTTCCAGTCCAAAATTGCCAACTGTCATCCCTTTTCAGGAGCCAGTTTGTGCATTTCGAGTTTTATTTTTTATTTTCCCTGCTTCTGCTCCCTCCCCTGCCAGACACCAGCCATTCTGTTTGCAGAGAGCCTGCCAGTTAGCACCAGCTAACGCTGCCTCACTGAGTCCCTCTATCCTGGAGTGTAAACAAGTGCCTATATTAGCAGTATCTGCCATTAGGAAGTGTGAGGATTCAGATAAACTGTTGAGATTTAAAGTCAATATTCTTTGAATTCCAGTGACGGCCGGTGGACAGGGAACAGGGAGGGCGATAAATGTCTTTAAACTGACTATTAGTCTTAATCTGTTTTCAGTCATTTTCCTTAATTAAAGATACTTTAACTCTCCCTTCTCAGGTGTAGCCAATTTTCTTTGTTAAGACGAGAAATAAATCAGATCAATTGAATGCAAAAAAGTGCGCATTTTATCTTTGTCTTCAATTAAACAGTCATGAAGCACAGGTTTGATGGCTTGCTCTGTAGAATGCAACTAAAGTAAACATAGAAAATCAACAGTAGTATTTTCGTGAAGAGTTGCCTATTAAGCCAAGTGAATTAAACGTTTAATTGAATTTATTATTCACTCACCTTAATATTTCATAAAAAGGGAATGCGTGTAACTATCCATTCTCTATACCGGCTTATTTCTCTGTAGGGTCGCGGGGGGAGCTGGACCCACCCGGTACAGCTCACCAATCCATCACAGGGCACAAACACCATTCACACACCATTCACTCTCACACTCATACCTCTGGGCAATTTAGCGTCTCCAATTAGCCTGATGTGCATGTCTTTGGACTGTGGGAGGAAACTGGAGTGCCCGAAGGAAACCCACACGAACACGGGGAGAACATGCAAACTCCACACAGAAAGGCCCCACAACCTTCTTGCTGTGAAGCGGTAATGGTAACCACTGCTCCACTGTGCCGCCCAAAAGTGTGTAACCGCCAACGGAGTATTCATATGGGTATCGGATCGGGTCAATAATCTCATCCGTTTCAAGGGATGTTTTCCACTCTATCAGTTTTCAGTCGACTGGCCGCCGCTGTTGAATTCCCAGTTTCGCTGTGAAACAATGACCAACTTTAGCAGAGCAAAAGAGACAGAGAACTGAAGCGCAGCCAGAGCCCTGTCCTTCACTGAGTGGCTCTGTTGTCTAGTGTCCATAAATATGCTGGCTAATACGCTCCGCTACTGACGGGATGTGGATTACAGGCAGCATAGGCAGAAACTCACACCTTATTATTCATTATTGAGATCCTCACTTATAGTTACTTGGAATTGTTATCTTTAGTTTACATTTGTTTGAATAAACATTGAAGATTCAAGATCTCCATGTTATGGCAAAATGGTGGGCATAAGGAATCTGAATTTGAAGCTGTCATTGTAAAATCCTTCAACTGCAATATTTGCATTTCATCTGTTTTTCATTTTCTGAAACAGATGCCACTTTGGTCATTATTTATGCAAATGGTGTTGTGAGTTTATTAAGTTATGAATTTTATTTATTAATATTTGTTTTATGTCTGAGGTAGTGTCCGCAAGCATCCCTATTTCCTGTGTTTTTGATTAAAGCAAAGTGAAAATACATTCAAGAATGTATTAATCTGCAAAATAGGTATCTGATTCGACTCGATCAAACAGGCATATCCACTGAGGATTGTTCATTCTCTACAGCTCGGGCACAGTCTTACACATTTTTGCACATTGGTCTGCATTATGTTGATTTCAAGGAATCATAAAATGCTGCCTTTGATTTTGGAATGAAGTAGACGCTCTGTTCTAAGCAAGGATGCCTCAGTCTTGTCTCTAATAAATTACAGTCTTAATCATGGTTAAATTTATTATCATTATTAAATCATACCAGCAGTCTGTTAGCGTCATGCTGAAACACTGGTTCGCCCAGCATAATGTGTAGTATTACTAACATGAACTTCCAGTAATATAATGCTGATTCTGAGTCGGTGAAAAATAATGCATTTCAGAAAAGCCGTCTAAAGCAGCAGAGAGGGATGTCATTGAATTCCCGAGCATCCATTAAGGTACATGAGCTACTGTGTCCCTGATACTGACTCTAATTTCCTCACAGTTGACTGTATTTTAGATTCACATTCAAGGTTCAGTCACACAATAATATTTTATTCCTCCGCGTGTCCCTTAATCCTTGGAGCGCTGAATGCAATTATTGTTACTCAGTGATGTAAGATGTCAAAATCAAAGCTGTTGAAATCCTATCATTTGGCCACTTGTTTAAAAGAGCTCCCGCAAGGGAGCTCTTTTAAACAAATTGCCACATGATCGGTTTTCAACAGCACAAGATAATTAAGTTTAAATTTAAAAAAAAAATTTATTTCAGCCCTCTAAGGGTTGACTCCCAACACAAATTCATGAACTGCTGTCTATACTTGTACAATAAAACTAAATGTTCAGTATACTTCTGTCTAAAGAATAGTTGCAATATGAATACACTGCAGACCCCATAAGCTGAAAGAAGTGACCCCAGCTAGCGTATCTTGCCTTGACAATATTACAGATGAGATATGTTATGCTTCACTGATGGCCAGTCATGTGTTTTGTATCCGATCTTGTTATGTGTCCTGTTCTCATAATTGATTACATCAATCTGGCCCACAGTGTGTTACTGAAGCTTCTGTTATGAAGCTGTTTTCAGAGAGGAGACTGATCGTGAATGTTTTTCTTCAAAGATAGTGCTTACCTCCTTTTACCGAAACCAATTAATTTCCTGTGCATTGCTGTATGTACCCCTAAAAACAAATTCAGTTGCAACTTTTTGGATAAAAAAAAGCCTTGTTTCTATATTGAGTCTATGGGATGAGATGATTGCGTCAGACGTATATCATCGAAATCAGATTCTGTACAAAATTTGGATATTTAAAGCACTGGAATCGAATCAAAGATGAAAGTATAACAGATTATTTGTGCTCTCATATATAGGAAGGGAGTCATGTTGCCAGGTTCTAAGTTGAATGCATAATCAGTCACCACCCAGATTTAGATCTTTATAGCCATTGCTCTGCAGAGTACTGAAACTGTGTACATAAGGCACAATTTATCGCAAACTACAGATGTTACTGGTAAATATTTACTGGCAAAGTGAAGCTGACATCCAATGGTAAACAGAGTAGCCTTTTATTTGGAGGCCTGAGCTTTATAGAAATGCTACCTACTTCCTTAATTGATGCGTGATCTTGGTTAAATGTCAGGGGAGACAGGGTTACTATTCCAAATAGCCTTCTCACCCACTGCGAGTTTTGGCTGGTGGGGAAGGACTTTGTACTCATGAACTGCAATGGCAGAAGATGTCTTTGTTCAAAGCATGCTCTCCTTGTAAAGGTTTTGTTCATTTTTCTGTACAGAGCAGGGTAATTGTTATGCTGTCGATGAAATATTGTATAGTTGTTGATTTTCTATTTCTCTCTGTACAAAGAAACTTACCTGCTTGGTTAGCTTTGTATTTCAAATGTGTTGCACAAGTTACAAGTTCTGCAGAGATTTTTTTACGATATTATTTTTGCTTATTGTATGTTTATTTTATTAAAAAAAACTGTCACATGTATTGTACAAAAAATGTTGGAGTTGTTGTTTTTAAATGTTTAATGTCTCTAAAATGTATAAACAGTATAATTGCTTTCCTTTAAGAGGGCCAATTATGCTAATGTACGAAAATGGAAAAAAAAATGAAGAAATTTTTATTAAACATTTCTGTAAATTCATGGCATTCTGTTTTCATGGTATTGTCCTACATTCATTAAATCTCTCAGTATTTCATGGCAAAAATAATATTTTAATACTTGGGGGCAAAAACACCTTCATCTGCGTAGTGTTCTTCGCCGCAGAGTATTTACCTGGAGGGGAAAAAACATTTCCTGCACGTGCTGTTTGCTCAGTACATGCTTATGCTGACGTGAGGATTTAACAGTGGCTTCTCAGTGTGTCCTGCGGCGCATTGATGTGTTTCACACACCCACACTGCACACGGATCCTGCATGAATCCATTTCACAAGCTCCAGGGAAAGCATTCGGTAAGATGGAAACATCAGCACTTATATTCTGCCTTCAGACTGATGGACTGCAAATGGATTCTTGTTACTCTTGTGATCATCATCACGGGAAGGAAACTGCATCGTGAATCAAAGCAACATGTGGTCTTTGCTTGCATTTGGGATAAAAACCTCATCCGCAACACTAATGCTACATTATCGTGTTAGATGTTATTAATTGCTTTTTTCCATTTTGCCTTGGTATTGGCCTGAGGGTTGCCATGCTGAGGGCAAATACCGCGACCCAAAGACCAATATTAAGGCAATGCGAAAATAAGCAATTTAAATTATTTTTATTAATTGGTTTCGTATGTTGTGCTATCATGACAATATTATGACTATGACTTCTGAGGTACGCGACTTCAAGACTCATTAAAGAGCTAAATGCTAGGTCCGCGACTGTCGTCCGCTTCTCTGAAGAGAGCGAATGCCATAGTTGCTAATGGTTACTTGTGCACGTGCTGAACTCGGCAATACAGTTTAAGGTCGGCCATTACAGGATATATTGGCAGGCCATTTTTACTATATGTGAGCAATAACGTACATAACCAATTAATAACATCCGATAGTCGGTTGAGGTTTAATTCCCCAATAGATCCTGGAGATCCTTCTCACTGCTCCCACAAGGACTATGCGGTGTATTAGTGCATATTACTGCATTCTAAATAATTAAAACATTCCAAAATCACTGGAGTTAAATTTTGATTTTGTGACTGTCATTTGTATTTATGTGATCATCTTTTATCTGACTAATATTTCCTCATTTCATTATTCGTAACACAAGTGTTCACATCTGCAGGTATGACTTGACAGTGTTTTTTATGCGTGAATAAATGTTCTATAAATGCTCTTTGTTAGAGAAAAGTCTTTTAGCTAAGTAATAGATCCATCTGATAAATGATTTGCTAAATTAGATTTCTGAAACCCATCTTATTTACAGGTTTTGATCATTTCATTTCTTCTTGGGGCTGAGCCAGCCTCCTGACAGCTAAGATTTATTGAGTTAATTGCCGGGGGTAACCATGCAATAAAAAAATCTCAAAGATAAATTTTTGTGGCACAGAAAAGCAGTGGGGCAATTTTTCAACTGCTATGGCTGTGTTTCCTCGGGTTACAGGTGCAAATTTGTTCCATGCCAAAGCATCTCATTAGTTCCGTGACTTAATCTGGTTGAATTTCAAAGCAAGGTTTAACTGCAAAGCTAATATAAAGGAGGTATGCTGAAGTCTTACAGAGGTATTAGATGTTTTATTAATCGCTGTGTCCATTGCCTGTGAGATATTGATGGACATCAATTAGAAACAGACAAGGAATTCATCGGCTTACATCAATTACTTACTTCTACTGAATGGCAAAATCTGACATCACTGAATGTATGAATTTTCATTACATTAACATTGCATGGAATCATTATTGCATGGACAAATAAAGTACATAATGTATTCTTCAATCAACTAATAAACGAGCATAGAAAAAGGTCTGAAAAACATTAGGCGACTAATGGTGCTAAACTATAAGTTACTGAGGGTTTAAAACTGATAATTGCCACAATTGCTTGGATGTTTTATGGGATATGTATGACTTATATGTTCACTTTCCTGCTACCATGGTGACCACTTTGGGAAGTCCGTGAAATGGAGAAAAACGATGCGCACTGTGTCTGGAAAGAGAGCATCAGGTATGAGCAATATGGGTGAGAGCAGTGCGACAGATGCAACAGGTTTGGTGCAACAAATTTTCTATAGAAGTAGAGGAGGTGCAATGATATTTATAGTGCAAAATATGGAGGCCTATTTTTATCACGTAAATTTGCAACCAATGCAAATGTAAATGGTGTCACAGATTAAAACTGAGCTTATCCAACTCCACTCCGGTAATTCCGTGACAAGAGGCAGTCATGCAGCTGTGGCACTTTTGTCAAAAGTCTTGGTCTCAGATGAATTAATGACCTGTGGATGTGGTTGGGGTTTAGTCCCATTGAAGCCAGTCAGATTAGCCACTGTCTTTCCATTTGAAACCAGCCAGCAGCCGTACTACAACCCCGGGCAAAAATTATGGAATCACCGGTCTCTGAGGATTTTCATTCAGGTGTTTCATTTTGTAGAAAAAAAGCAGATCACAGACATGACACAAAACTAACGTCATTTCAAATGGCAACTTTCTGGCTGTAGGAAACACTAATGGAAATCAAGGAAAAGAAATGTGGCAGTCAGTAACAGTATTCCGCTCGCTCAGATCAACATTTGCAAGCTAATGAACATTTAGTCAATAAAAGTGATGATATCAGTGATTTTATCAACAATTGGATATGTCTGATTTGTGTGGTCATAAATTTTGCAACAATTCCATTATTCTAAACCAGAGGTGGGCAATGAGGGCTGTATCTGTCCCTGGTTTTCGCACAAACTTCTGGCCTTTAATTAGTTCATTATCTAAATTAGGCAAACTATATCTGAAATCTGACATTTCAGGTGCATTTCTTTAAATTATCACGAATGACCAAAGACTGTTCTTGTCTCCCGACATAAAACTTTTTTTTTTTTGATCGAATCTTTGCACAAATCTATTTGCGTTTGCAACCTATTAGCTCAATTAGTCAGGGTAATTGATAGAAATAAAAACCCGCATACACACCGGCCCTGCAGGACCCTGATTGCACACCCCTGCCCTAACCTTTGGAATAAGATATGGCTTTTTATTCAGTTCAGTTTTAATTAGATGGATAACTCCTAGTTTTGCATTAATTAATCGGTCTGTGATGTAATAGGTCAAACACAAGTCAGAAGTAATAAACAGAATATTACAAGAGCTTCTAATTACTGTGTACACCTGGGGCAGCCATCTTTAAATGTTAACTTGGGGGTAGTGAAGATTCTCTGACTTCCCGAGTCGGAAATCCGACCTCGGGGGGCGTTCCAGTTGAAACTTCCAAAACTTCTGAGCACAAATGGAACGCAGCCTTTATGGCCCCGTCTTGAGCCTCAGGCCATTAGAATTTCCTTCCACATCTCCTTTGAAAGGTTGGAAAAGTTCACACCATGCTGCTACAAGATTTTTTTGTCAGGTTTCCATCAAATTATCCTGATTTTATATTTTTTAGATATCAATTATTTTGTAAATGCATGCTGTAGATATGACTTACAGTTTGTGGATTGCTATTGCTGTCAATATATTCACACTTTCCCTCATCCGTTTCCCAGAGTGTAAAATGAAGCATGGTGCCTCTCATTGAAAATGCGATTTCATTCCATTAATTAGCAAGAAACGTGTTCTTGCTTTTGTGTTTACCATAAAGATTCTTGTTGGTGTGAAGTATTTTCTTGAAATTTCCAAAAAGATCTACTTGTACTGATGTAGATGTATGGATTTTGTATCTATAATTTCAACAAATTACAGTACATAGGTAATGACTTCTATTCACATTAATTTAAATTTCACCAGTGCTTGACTTAATTCTGTAAAGTGCTTAATTGAATGATTCTTGATTAAAATGAAATTATGATGAAAATAGCATGTCACATTCAACTGCCTCCTAATTTTCTGCTGTTACATTGATCAGGATTGCAATTGTCACATGGTATTATCACAGAGCCAGCATTTTAGACAAGGCCATTACTTCATGTCTCATAATTAAACAAGAATGTGAAATTAACCTCAGCAGGTGTTGAATATAGGTGTGAAATGGACATTTATCTCACGTCAAAAGGTAGGGTGCTGTATTGTGTCAGATGCACATTATGTATATTGCCAATGGCATCAGAACCAGCTAAATAGATGACATGATTAAAAAAAGAGTCCATAATATCAAACACGACTAAACATTTGGCAAAGCTTAACCCTTTAACTCTTAGCTCAACCTTTTGATAGAACACATTTTTAGTCACTGTATCTAATTGAAAGATGGGTTGAACTGAACAGATTTGATCTTTTCAGCATAACATACCTCAACAGAGTACTATAGGTGGCTTAATCAGGTTTAGTACAACACATCTATCGAATAGATTCAGTGAGTGAAAATGTGCTCTCACAAAAGGTTGAGGCAGTCAAAGGGTTAAAGCTGCACTATTTATGACATGTGGCCTACTTTCAGAATTGTGCAGGCAGTGTGATAAAATCTGGAGCTCTTCCATTCATTGTCAAAATGGCAGTATTAGATTTCAGCATCAGTTCTCGTATTAATAAGTGCATGTTGCGCATATTCATACACTGCTCTGTCAGTGTCTCTTTGGACTTCTCTGGCATTACTCTGCCTGATTAGAGTAAATTGATCTCTACTTTGTAAAATTTTATTCCATGGATTTTTTTCCCTGTTCAAAACATCCCCCTAAAATTAAAGACAGACGTTGTGTTTTACAATAAGCAGGACACATGCAGAGGATTTATTAACTTCAAAACGACACAGAACATAGTGGATCAGTGGCAGAGATGTGCATCTCGGCAGAACAGAAGCATTCGTGTCGACCCCTGTGTGACTGACTCCACCTGTCCTCATGAGTCACAACAAGTACATGACTCACTGATACGCCTTTGCTCGCTGTGTTAATGGATCTGAGGCTGTTCATATTCCATTAGATGTTAGATCCCTCTGCGAACAGAAGAGGATTCATTCTGACCTCGTACATAAGGGAAGCAAAAAGACCATGCAACTGATGATCACAGTTTTCTTCTTTTTTTTTTTCCTGAAAATATTCTGCCAATGTGGCAGTGACTCTGTTGCAAGTCAAATTGGTCTCAGCAAGAGCAGTCCGGCCATTTTAGAGAAACACATCATCATATGCAAAGCTTTATTGACTTTGTTGATGCAAATGTCAGTTTCTAGCCAAATAAATGTTTACATTGAAATGTACTGCATTGCAAAATGTTAGCTGGTAATGCGATATTGTCATGTAAAATAAATCGCAGCAAATAACTGAGTTCAGTGCTGTAGCTGCTTTATGTTTAAATCAAGATGTTTTTCATCAATCCCCGAAAATTGTGATTCCTGTTATGTGCTCCTTGATTGGTTTATTTCCACAGTAAACACATCTGTTCTGCGTTATAGTTCTGCATAACACTGAAACGTGTTCTGTCATCATGCAGGTTTACTGTGAAACACACAGGCGCGCGCGCGCACACACGCACACACACACACACACACACACACGTACACACACACACACACACACTCGTACACACACACGTACACACACACACACACTCGTACACACACACGTACACACACACACACACACACACACACACACGCGCGCGCGCGCGAGAATGCGCCCAGATAGATAGATAGATAAAATTACATCCAAAAGTTACCTCAAAATGTCAAACAGTATAATAACAATAAAATTCCAATGTATATTCAGAATATCAAGCCATAGATATTGTCATATTTAACGGCACCTCAGAGTGCCAGGGGACGGTACTAAAGCACTAGTGGCCCCTCCTGCGGTCACTGCTTGTTGAGAACCATGAGATAGGGACTTCGTCTTGTTAGACCAAAATAACTGCCCAGGGGCGTTGCTAGGATGGCTGCTGAGTGGTGAGGCTTGGCTTGCCTATAAAAACTTTGATTTAGCAAACTATTATTTTAAGTGAGATTACACAAAATCCAAAATATATCATTTATTTATCGACCAGTAACTTTCGAAAATGGCTACATTTTAGATTTTGCAAAACCTGTGAGCGATTGTCCAAAGTCCTCTCTCATTAACTTTGTGGTCATTATTAAGCACGATTGGTGTTTGATGCCGCGGGTCGATAGCATCCTCTGGTTTTTCGCTAATTATTAGGATAGTTTTTTGTGTGTCAGGCAGGTGTAACGACATGAAAATGAAACAAACTAGTGATGTGTTTTTTGTCTCTGTTGGTCTTCATGCACCTGATAATTCAGCTTGATGCCATTTGAATATTATATCCGTTTTAACTAATAGGAGTGTTACAATCATAGATGTTTTTTTCTGTCACATTCAAAGACGTGTTCAGTGGTTGACCATCCGAACTCAACAGCCAATGAGAACTTGATATTGATGCTACATGCAATAGATTCCCCTCAAAATCATGTGCCAAGATTGATAGTCAAACAATCAAGGTGATTCACAGAGTTCACTTATTAAAATGGAGCACATTTTCAGGCCTTTTTTTTTTCTTTTTTTTAAATTAATACAGTTCAGACCTGGTTCTATGATTAATCACTGATTAGCTGGAGTCTGGGGAATGGGTACCACTGCACATGGACTTAACCAAGTGTGACAACTGATGATCGACTGACAGATAATCACTTAACCAAGCTCACAACGCTTAAACAATCAATATAAAGTTGGAACATAATACAACATAATAACCCCGAGCCTTAATCTATGTAAGGACAAGGGGAATCTCCTTAAAATCAAAAACTTGGGTGAATAAGTGAAAAATGGAGGCAGGCATCACAACACTGAACAGTTCATCCCTCTTATAATCCAATTCAATCCAACCCAATCCACTTGATTTATATTGTACATTTTAAAAACACAAAGGTTACCAAAGTGCTGCACAAAGAAAAAAAAGAATAAATAAAAGAATAAATAGAACACAATCTAGTCAGCGTAAAAAGCACTATAAAATACATAAAACACGTAAAAAACACATATATAAACTAACAAAAAAACAAATGGCTCAGAAAGAATAAAGCAGAAGTTTAAAGAAAAACAGTGACCACAGAAATCTCATGCTGTTTTAAAAGCAAAGGAATAAAAATAAGTCTTAAGTCGGGATTGAAAAATTTCTAAGGTGCTCATCCCACAGCCTGGGGACTATCACTGAGAGGGCGCGGTCGCTCCCCTGGTTATCACTGAGAGGGCGCAGTCGCTCCCCTGGTTATCACTGAGAGGGCGCGGTCGCTCCCCTGGTTATCACTGAGAGGGCGCGGTCGCTCCCCTGGTTATCACTGAGAGGGCGCGGTCGCTCCCCTGGTTATCACTGAGAGGGCGCGGTCGCTCCCCTGGTTATCACTGAGAGGGCGCGGTCGCTCCCCCGGTTATCACTGAGAGGGCGCAGTCGCTCCCCCGGTTATCACTGAGAGGGCGCGGTCGCTCCCCCGGTTATCACTGAGAGGGCGCGGTCGCTCCCCCGGTTATCACTGAGAGGGCGCGGTCGCTCCCCTGGTTATCACTGAGAGGGCGCGGTCGCTCCCCTGGTTATCACTGAGAGGGCGCGGTCGCTCCCCTGGTTATCACTGAGAGGGCGCAGTCGCTCCCTTGGCGATCAGTGAGAGGACGTGGTCGCCCCTGGCTATCACTGAGAGGGTGCGGTCGGTTTTTCGTCCGGTTTTCGGGACGACCAGACAGAGCTGATGAGCACCGGAGGAGATGTAAACTTGCAAGAGGTCTGCAATGTACTGTGGCGCTAATCCATTCAGTGACTTAAAAACAAACATTAACATTTTAAAATAAAGAACCTTTTTTAGAAAATGTTGAGGCTGGAAAATGCCCTTAAATTACAAGAAAAAAATTCAAACACATTTGGAAAGTTTGAAGCCAAAATCCTTAAAAACGTATACGTAGCAGGTAGAATATTACCATGTGTATTCAGCTGGTCCTGTGACGCAGTTATTTACTGTATCTTGACCATATTGTCAGAGTTAGATCACTAGTGTTTCAAAGCGTTTACAGGTAGTGTGGTCGTGGACTGTAATTTCAGGATCAATATGACAGTAATTTCAAGATAAAAAAAACCTTGATAAACATGTTTGAGTATTTTCTCGGATAAGCCCAAAGTAACCAGTTGTGATAGATCAACCCAAAACAAAATGTTACTCAGATGGTGACGGACTTAATCAATAGTATGAGCTTGAGTGGCCACTGAAAACTATATCTTCTTGCTCCAGTGATAACGAATCCCACGTGGCAATCTTGCATAAATTATATTTCCATTATTTTTTTGTGGGAGGCTGTGATGTAGTTTAAACTTACTCAATCACATTTGCCGTATACAACTTGAAAATCGCTGGTAATATTTTTTGTGAAAGCGTGATGAATATGCTGACATAGGCAGACCACAACATAGGCTGAACGCAGTGTGTGCACCGACCATAGAACCAGTCAGCTTGGAAACCAGTTGGGACATTAAATTGGGTCCAACAGAGTTTGGCTAATGACTCTATCGACTTCAAGTCCTTATGCTAAGCTGACATGAAATGCTGCCCATTGAAATAAAACCTCTGGATGTACAGAGAAGTGGTGAAAATGTTTTTGAACATCTTATCTCAGTCTGGGTAAGGCGAAAAATGGGTAATTTCCCCACAACACTTGAGTATTCCTTTAAGATTATGGCATCCTGTGCTGATTTTTGCACACACAGTGCCAGACAGGTTCTGAGTAAATGATGTTTAAATTCAACAGGGGTGGCAGATATCATGCCTGTGTGATGGCTGCTGGAATTGGACGCCAAGATCAGCGGCCGGAAATAAAAGGCAACACTCACAGCGTGTTGAGAGACTAAAAACAGATAAAAATAATGAGACTCACGCTACCAACGGACTTGACGCCGCCCATGGTAGAAAACAGGCGAGCTCGAGGAAAGTCAAAAGAAAAGGGAAATAAACTAAAGATTCCCTTAATCACTAACACTATTCCTGTTATGCAGCTAAGTTCCTGACAAATATCTCGAGAGAGACTTTACCGCCTAAAGCGCCAAAGAAGGACTGACACTGTAGCAACGGGAGCGAGGCGAAATAGGAGCTTAAATAGAGTGCGGGCAACGCCCCCAGTCAGTGCCAGCTGGCCCAGGAATCCGATAGGGAGCAAACGATATCGTCCCGGACGAGAGCAACAAACAGCTCTCAAAGCTCCCAAACCATGACAGCCTGAGTCTGTCGATCGAAACTGAACTCAATTATCAATTACATTTGTTTAACTAGTTGATTTAGTAACCAATATTAAAATTAGTTTGATCTGAAAGGTTGCATGACAAATTTACAATTAAGAAATCGGAAAAGAGGCAAATACTTTGTCAAGCACTGTCCAGTACTACACAACAGCAAGGGTCATTACACCTTTCAGGCAGCCAATCATAACAGGATTCCAGAGATTGACCTTTCAAAGCTCATATTGCAAACTGTGGTCATAATCATGGGCCTGTCTGCCCATAGTTCCTTGCACACATCACACACTTAATGAGCTTAACCATTGCAGCTCTGAGAGCAGTATTTCCATTCTCGGTAAATACTGAAGCACAAATAATGAACAAAACACGTCACATTTTAAACTGGACATTTTGGAGGTTCACTCAGAACAGGGAAAATTTCATGTAAGACTATATGTCACATGAGTACATTGTCTGCCAGCGATGTCTGCTTCAGTTCACACAAGCGGCTCTGAGCCGTCTCGGGTCTCAGGTGGTTTGCTTCAGGCCATAAGGTGTTACGAGTAAAACCAGATCATTTTGAGCAAAAAGTTAAATTCTATTCCACAAAAGATGTTTTTGTTCCGCAAACTTTAAATGCCCTGATATATTTCATCCACAAAGTCCCAAACACAGCTGAAATTTTTGTGCAAAATTAAGTCAATGACTTTTTTGCAGACTAAATGGGAAATTGTGGTCAAAGTACTCCTTTCCTTTAATAGAAGAAATTAATGATACCATGTTTAAAATTTTGCGCAAAATTGAAAATGTATCCATTATTCCTTATTAATTTATGATCACTGTATTCTTCATTTCCAAGCATAAAATCAAAATTGTCAACTTAATTTGCCCGCAAAATGAATTGGTGATTTGTTATTGTGTACAAAATAGATGTTTTTACAGTGGCTCAGTCAAACAGTGGCAGACTACCTGACATTCAGAGCACTCCCAATATGTAAAAAATTTTTAGAGACTAAGGCCATGTTTAAGACACTTCTGTCACCAGTGAATTAATGTCCCATGCCCAGGTGTTGCACATACAGAATCACTGTCACATTTATAACCAGAATTTTTATGAGCATAAATTTGAACCGTATTTCATGGAATCCACTCAGTAATGCATACAGAGATTTACTTCAGCGCTTTCTCTGCTTTTTGGAATGCATGCTCTAAATCAATCCCCAGCCAACATCTGGGCCTGCCTGCATGTGCCAGTCCTTTATATCATTCTGGATATTAAATATGATGGAAGACTGATATAAAAACTGCAATTTCACTAATTACAAATAACAACATAACGCCTTAATGGTATTCACCATCTCGACTTCAGTGTTGCAGTCTTTATGAAATACGGCCGTATGTTTACTGTGTCACTCAGGGAATGAATTTGCAGCTCACTGTTTACTGAATACATTTGTGTTCCTGCCTTAATCATCCGGTACTTCAGTGAGGCTTGAGCAGTTGTGTAAATGTAGACACAGTATATTTGAAACGATCATGGCACTCGCTTGTATGCGATTGGCATAGCAATGCAGGCAGGCGGAGTTTGTGTCAGGATCAAGAACAAATCTTTAGGATGTAACATTCGACTCTTACGAGGATGTCTGCATTCAGTTAAAATCATTCTATTTCTGTGGAACACTCTCTGGGTGCACAGAGCAGGGTCAGTTTCCCCACTTCTGTCACCTGGGAAACCAGCCTGACTCATGGAGTTTATGAAATGCAAGCCTATGTTTTAATCAAAAGAAGGTAAGTTTCACTGGAATTGTAACTTTATTAAGGTGCTCTTGGTGTAAATTCATAACACTACACAAATACTCCATGAAAATATTTATGCTTACAATGAGGTACAGCGAACCAGAAAATATCTGCAGCATACTTTCCCGATCATCTTGTAGATTGTTGGAAACAAAGTTAATCTCAACTCTCAACTCAAATTTATTTATAAAGCACATTTAAAAGCAGCTACAGCTGACCAAAGTGCTGTACAAAGCACTGTTAGTAATACAATTAAAGAATACAGATCAAAATCAGATCAGATTGCTGTTGCACATAATTTATTGCTTTGTATACGATCCCTGGCGATCATTATAATTCAGTTGATGTGAAGTCAACAAGGAGCTTTGCCTGGTCTGTTATTATCCCTCCATTTCAAATGATTACACAAGTCGAAAAAAGTGCTAGTTAATACTGTAGGATATTTGTGGCATAAAATCGTTACATTTGAGTGGACATGAAATCACACACACACACACACACACACACACACACACACACACACACACACACATCCACACTTCACTCCTCGCAGTAAACTTTGGTTTGACTGGTTCGTTATAATGCATCCAGGATCTGGCTTCTCTCCAGAGGGATCATGGGTAACTGAAAGGATCATAAGAGGAGAAACTAATCGAAGCTTAAGTCTGTGTGGCTCCTACAATGATATTTTAGCTCCCGTGTGTTGGCCCCTGTTTAGATGTGGCATGTATGAATGAGGCGGTTGGCGTGTGAAGTGAAAGCCTGATTCGCTGTCCCAGTGCTCTGGGAACAGGAAGTCTGTTGATGTGGATAACCAATCAGGTGACTCCGTCTGCCCCAAACCCTCATCTCACCTGATATCAAAGCCATTCTCCATTTCCCGCAGCCACATGCTGTAACGTGGAGGTGTGCGAGTTTCACACACAGATGCAGGACACAGAATGAGCACCATGTAGCGCAGAGACATGAACTAAAAACAGCTCTCGGGACAGAGAGTCAAATTCAATTATTCAATCAGTATGCAGCACATTCTGATAAACACCGAACCCTCAAATTCTACAATTCAATCAGTATCCAGCACATTCTTATGAAGACATCCTGCTTTACCAGTTATTTTTTGGCACTTTTTGGCCATGAATTGTTTGGTTATGTTGAAGTTTCATGTTAAAAATACTTCTGCAGTGTACATTGCGGCGTTTCTATTTTTGTTTCATTATAAGCATTTAAGCTGAATTTCTGTTGTGTGAATTTTTTTCTTTGCATTAAAATGTCCATCCGAGCCCCTTAAGGGGTCTTCAGGGTAAAGTGCAGAAATAACCACAATAATGTAAAAACTAAGAAATAAACAAACTCAACAGGATTTCAACCTAATAGAATGTAGTGTTTTGAAAAAAATTTACATGGTTGCCATGGAAACGGCACTTTAATAACAAAATCTGAAAATATTTTGTGGCACTGATATTGCAATAACCCATGGTCAGATTTTACTCAAATTAGTCTCATAAGAAAGGTTTAAGATAGTTCTATGAAATGACATAGGATTTTTTTGTTCGGAACATTTATGAATATTTAATGAGTTCTATTATGGAACCATCAACTTTCTTCATTTTCAAAATTAACTCCCTAGGGATGCGCCTATCTAAGAAATCCTAAGTCATTTCATGGATCATTTTATAGATTGAAGATACAACTTCAATCCAAATTTCAAGTCAATCAGATGAATGTTAATGATTTTATGAATCCCACAAGGTTGAAAATCAGTCAAAATTGTGATTTTCAGTAATTTGCATTCAAAGTCACAATTAACAATTGAGGCAGAGAAAAAAACACAGATTCTTGGGGCTCTAAATTCATTGACCAGGTGCAGGCGCAGTGAATTGGGGGGTTGCGCCGCGCAAACGGGGTGTATCTAGGCGCACTTTACAATTTTTGTGCCCAGCGCAGCCCGGCACAAGTGCTCCTCTGTCCCACCTCAGTCCCTCCTGCCAGCACAAGTGGCGAAGAGGGAGGAGAGAAGGTGTGAGTGGATTTAACACAGCCGATTCAAATCTTCAACAATCAAATGAGCTCCTCTCCTCACCTTTAAAAGCACCGTGGGCGAAGCGCAGTGCAGATTTCGTTCGACATGGATGAAGTAGAAAACAGCAGCAACACCAGACAGCCAAACCTCAGCCAGGTGGAAGCTGATGTTCTGGTCCCAGAGGTTCAAGCTCGCAGTGGCTGAATATATGGTCACACAAACAGACCTCCATGGACTGATGATGCAAAAGCGGGCGCGGAATTCTAAACCCCCCTAGAACCGCGGCTGCCGCTTCTTTCACCGCAGTGCAAATGTGAGGCCATTTCATATTGAACGATTATACGGAGGGAATGAAAAATATATTGTTTTTGAACGAACTAAATAAAAAATTGCCAATAAATACATGTGAATTTATTACGTACAGTAATTAATTATGCTAACAAACACGTGACATGAGAAAACAGCAACTTGAGTCAACATTTGCCCAATTGCATCGCCCTACTGCAACCAGAACGAATCCAACAAGGGGTGCACTTGACAGCTGTGTAAGCCTATAGACCACCTTTATTAGGCTAATAGGACACAACAATAAAAGTAATAACTAGGCTTATGCCATCGAAGGTGACGGCTGGGGGTATATCCCCGAACGCCCCCAATCCTCCAATGCCCCAATCCTTGATTAGACCTTGAATAGACTTTCATTTGAACCTAATTTCAGTTCAATCGGTCAAATGGTTCTGAAGATATGGCCAAAATGGTAATTTTCCATCACAAAGCACCACCTGGTAGCAAAATATTGAATCATACAGGTATGATGTCATCATGTGACACGTTGTGAGGTCATGACCTTCCAGTTGCACATAGTTTCACGTCAGTTGGAGACATAGTTCCAAAGATAAAGCAAAAATGGTGAATTTTATGTGACAAAGGTCCACCTTGTGTCAAAATTTTGAACCTAACAGGTAAAATGTCATCGTGGGACACATCCTCAGGTCATGACCTTTTATTTGCACTTGATTCGAGGTCAATCAGACAAATATTTCCAGAGATATGATAAAAACAGTGATTTTTTCCGTTTTTGGCCCCTGGTGGCCAATCTAGCCATTGAAAATTGTCCAAAATCGAATCAGTTCTTCCTCTTTATGATACTTACTTATGTGCAAAACTTGAAATTTGTAATTGAAATATACTGAAGTTATCACGGAACAGTGATTTTTTCATTTTTTGGCCCCTGGTGGCCAATCTAAAAATAGTAAATTGTCCAAAATCGAATCAGCTCTTCCTCTTGATTATACTTACTTATATGCAAAACTTTCTAATATGCAAAAATTTCTAATTGAAATATTACTGCAGTTATCGCGTTAACAGTGAAATCAGTTTTTGGCCCCTGGTGGCCAATCTAGAAATTGTAAATTGTCCAAAATCGAATCAGTTCTTCCTCTTTATGATACTTACTTCTGTGCAAAATTTGGAATTTGTAATTGAAATATTACTGAAGTTATCACGTTAACACGTAGTGCGGCGGCGGCGGCCGGACCAAAAACATAATATCCCCCGGAACGCCATTCGGCATTCGGGGATATTAAAATAATAATGTTTAGATAAATGTAGCCCAGATCAGGCTGTGTTTCTAAAGCCGTGTTCACACTGGACTCAAAACAAATTTTCTGCGCGATAGATTACATTCAAAGTCAATGCAAAGACGTGAATACGCATGAAACGCGTGTCATGCTAAAAATTTGTTTTGCGTCCGGTGTGAAACCAGCTGAAGGACACATACCCACATAGCCTACACACGCACTCACGAGCCCACATCTCTCTCTTTCTCTCATACATTGCAGACTGGGGTATTTTCGGTCAAAGGCATGACATTTTGGAAACCTGCCTGTGAGGTTTCGGTGACGTGTGCGCACTGTGCGCCGGTCAGCCAAATTACCACTGCACAGAAATAAAACCAGGTTGGAACTGGCGAGCTCTCTGCGCGCTTTTGTCGGAGCCTTTTGCAACGAAATTGTCACTGCGTCATGATGAATATGTGACATCTCCCCCTAATACGCCACCACACCCATCTCAGCGCATGTCCGTCGAAAAAAGAAAAAAGTGCTAGTTAATACTGTAGGATATTTGTGGCATAAAATCGTTACATTTGAGTGGACATGAAATCACACACACACACACACACACACACACACACACATCCACACTTCACTCCTCGCAGTAAACTTTGGTTTGACTGGTTCGTTATAATGCATCCAGGATCTGGCTTCTCTCCAGAGGGATCATGGGTAACTGAAAGGATCATAAGAGGAGAAACTAATCGAAGCTTAAGTCTGTGTGGCTCCTACAATGATATTTTAGCTCCCGTGTGTTGGCCCCTGTTTAGATGTGGCATGTATGAATGAGGCGGTTGGCGTGTGGAGTGAAAGCCTGATTCGCTGTCCCAGTGCTCTGGGAACAGGAAGTCTGTTGATGTGGATAACCAATCAGGTGACTGTGAGGTTTCGGTGACGTGTGCGCACTGTGCGCCGGCCAGCCAAATTACCACTGCACAGAAATAAAACCAGGTTGGAACTGGCGAGCTCTCTGCGCGCTTTCGTCGGAGCCTTTTGCAACGAAATTGTCACTGCGTCATGATGAATATGTGACATCTCCCCCTAATACGCCACCACACCCATCTCAGCGCATGTCCGTCTACCAAATTGCCAAAGTGGCTGCGCACAAAATTAACGCTGCGCGGGCTGCACTGGACGAAATTACCACTGCGTGGGCTGCACCACCCTGCGCTTCACCAAGAAATTAGAGCCCTTGGTGTTTACTGGCATCTCACTGCATTGCTTTATTTATTTTATGTGAAATAGAGCCCTTGGTGTTTACTGGCATCTCACTGCATTGCTTTATTTATTTTATGTGAAATAGAGCCCATGGTGTTTACTGGCATCTCACTGCATTGCTTTATTTATTTTATGTGAAAATCAAAAGTATTGAAATTTTCAAAAAAAGAAAAAAAAAAAGAATTTTTTACCCTGAAGACCCCTTAAAGTCATAGTCCTTGGCACAAATTAATGTTGGAAACGGCACAGTGCTGCGAGGAAGTATTTGCCCCATTCCAAATGTATTCAATTTTGCTTATATGTCCTATTTCAGTGTTTAAAATCATCCACCTAATCTAAATGTAAAACAAAGACAATATAAGTAATATACAAAATGCAGCTTTTATCTGACATTATTGAAGATTGAGTAATTCAAAAATTCTATCACCTACTGAGAACCAAAATATAACTGGTTGTGCCACCCTTGAGGCAACAACTGCAATAACGTGTTTGTGATGAGAGGCAATGTGTCTTCGCGTTGCTGCAGAGGAATTTTGGCGCGGTCCTCTTCGCTAAATTGCTTACATGCCGCCAAATTAGAGGGTTTATGAGCATGCCAGTTCATTTTAAGACACTCTAAAATCTTTACGTTGTTTCTTTTGAGCCATTCAGAGGTGGAATTGTTTTTGTAAACATGTATAGCAATGAAACCTGGAACAATATCAAAATGTAATTCACAATGTTGTGAGAAAGAAATAAAGTTTCCAACTCATACCCAACAAAAGAAACAAAATAAGGGTTTGAGTGGCCACGTCCAAATTCTGACTTGAATCCAACTGAGATGCTGTGGCATGACCTTAACCGGTGGCTTTTGCTCAAAAACCTCCAATTCAGCACAATTAACGCAATTCTGCAAAGAAACATTTGCTGAAATTCCTGGTCAGCGATGTTTATATTTAAACGCCATCAGCTCCAATGCCATTTCACACATCTCCTCAGATGTTTGATAATACATAAAGTGTACCCACAAAATGCTCACAAATACTTCTGTGCCTCAATCATGTGCCATTTATTTAAACAATACAAGTGGTGTCCCTGCTTAGAAAAAATGTATTGCATTAACTGGCTCATCAATAATTAAAAGAGCCACTCAGATGACTGAACTCACTCTCTCGTTTCATTGGTTGGAATAGGATGGTCATGTTCCAATTTAGAATAGAAACAGAAAAGTTTTTTTCCCTCTGAAGTGTGAAAGGATTTTCCCCACAAAAATGTGGACTGAGCACATGATGCTTTTTCAAACCAAAAAGAACTCACTCTTCTCTGATCTTTTCCATTAGCCTGTCCTCCATGTGTCCCCTGACACGGCTTTCTGAAGAAAAACTTTCTCTCACCTGGTAAATGTTTAATGCAGACTGGGGTCCTGTGTGTCTCATTACTTGGTGGTAGACCAGAGTCCTGGACACCACTGTTTTAATTACATGTGAGATCAGAGAGCCGTTGCCTGGAGCGCTTCAGGATGATTATGCTCCTAGTTTGGCCCCCCTGGCCCCTCATTATGACAGTATCTCAGCTCGCTGTGCCTGCAACGACTGTCATTCCACTGTAGTGTGTGAAAACATCTGCATCTAAAATGGAACCCAAATTCAGAGAGAATCCACCGGATACAACCACAACAGCACTGTGGCAACAAAAAATGCACCATAAAGGTGGACCCAACCGAGTTCAAGAAAACCGCAACTGGTACATTAATGGTCACAGGTTTGGATTCAGTCCTTGTAAAGATGATATAATGTTGTCCCAAAATTGTGTTCTAATCAGCTTGTATTGAACACAATAAGAACATACAGTGCTATGAAAAAGTATTTGCCCCCTGTCTGAATTCTTATTTTTTGCATGTATATGTCACACATAAATGTTTCAGATCATCAAACAAATTTTAATATTAGACAAATATAACCCAAGTAAATGCAAATTGGAGTTTTTAAATGATGATTTCATTTATTAAGGAAAAAAAGCTATCCAAACCTATCTGGCCCTATGTCAAAAAGTAATTGCCCCCCGTTAAATAATGAATTAATTGCGATTAACCACATTTTTTTTCTTTTTTCATTTTCACCCGCCACATTCAGGCCTGATTACTGCCAGACCTGTTGAATGAAGAAATCACTTAAATAGAACCTGTCGGATAAAGTCTGAGATTATACATATTTATACCATGGTTTGGGTGAATACTTTTTTCTTATTGGCAGGCAGGTATGCATTAAAACCGTGGAACCGCTCAGGTAGTTTGGCTACGGTAGTTTCACCATTCGAAATTCATCCACTAGCCAACTTGTAACCATAGCAGCGTTAGAGCTGGTATTCGGCTGGGTACAACAGAAACCGAGCTACTCATTTATCTCCAGTAAATTTGGCAGCTTTATGTTAGTTGGTCCTGCGGAGCGGTTAATTATACGTACTCAAGCGATAATGACTGCAAATATTATAGCAGCGAGGTAATCAGGCTTTATCCATTAAACGATTGTAATTGTGTACAGTTACAAAGGAAGCTAACTTGTCCACTTCATGTGTCAGCAACTAATGACAGTTCGCTAGTTACGTGCTATGCCAGCAGACTGATTTCAGCTCACTGACTGCGGAAACAGTCATAAGTTCATTGTAATTGTGGGTAGCAAGTTAGCTACAGTCTACATAATCGCGCATAATGTTGCGTTATGCATAATCTCCATTTCAGATGGAATCCGTTATCAAATCATCAGCTAGTTAACAGATGTAAGCGTGTGCAAAAAATTCTTTCTCCATGAACGTAAGATGAACTAGCATAGCTGGTTCAATTTAACTTGGCCTGTAGTACTGAGTATGAGAAGGCACGGCGCCCGTTTAATGATTACCAGCTCGTAATCATTGACTGATCAAAAAAAAAAAAAAAAAACTTTAACCAAAAATTTCTGAATGCTGAGAGTTCATATTGCTGGCAAATGACCATGGTATAAGCGGGATAATCAACTCAAAGGTGAGCATTTCACGGTTTTAATGCTCTTCGTGGAGGCAACCACCCTCCGCTTGGCATCGAGAGGTTATTTGCCTCCGCGTCGTGCATTAAAACCGTGGAATGCACACCTTCTCGCTAATTATCCCTTACATACAGTATATTTTTGTCTGACAAAATATACTGTGTAATGCTGTATACTGGCATTTCTACAATGTGTACTCTATAATGCTGTGTACTGGTATTTCAACCAGATATACAGTATAATGCTTTTTGAATGCATTTCTTGAATGAGATCCTCTTCGTATTTCATGGGAACTTTATTTTTCTGCAAGTATTTTTCTCCACGTGTGAACTGCTCAACGCCTTTCCAAATTTAGGTCATTTTATAGCATGAGCTGGACCATAAATGAACTGGACCAAGACAGAGGTATGTTAAAATGACTTGTACAAATTGGGAATCTAATTATTTAAAGAAGTCCATGCAAAGACCATCTGTGGATTGTACAATTATTTCTCATCTGTCCCCAGGTTGGACACAGTGACCTCCTGTCTATGTGGCCAATTAATTCCTCTTTCCTGCCATTGTGCAACACTGTCAATTAGAAGTGACTGGCTTCATTACAGGCAAGTATTATAGCCAACATTCCTCAGTGGGGTCTTTAAACTTCACCTCTAGCCAGTTTTAACCCCTCTGTTCACCTGATCTGCAGCAGTTAGTTAATACAGAGATTTCATGATTACTGTATAAACTAATAATTTGTCCGATCTTGTTGCTGCTGCAGGGTTAGATTCTGAATTAGTGGGGCCAATTTGCACGTTGACACTTTATTATTATTGCGAGCTTCATCTGGGCTGTTGGAGTAAATTGTTCAATTAACACGGAGGCCATTATTCGGGGGGGAAGATTTCTGGGAAAAGGGCTCTCCTCACATCTCAAACAGGGAATGACAGATGGTTATTACACAGGCACGATGTGCATCAGGAGCCCACAGAGCATCTAGGGAGAGATGACTTAAGGTTTAGTGGACTCTTAAACACACAGACCATGACCACCCCCCTCTCTCTCTCTCTCTCTCTCTCTCATGCTGATATTCATGTAATTTAAGTTTATTGTTCATACTTTTGGGGACAAGGCAGCCCGTTGCCATCGAGAATACTTCATATGGAAAACTTCTTGACGTCAAAGGTGGTTCACCAGGGAAATGGGATTTGGTGTTCTGGAAGACAGTCCAGATGTCACCTTAAAATGCTTTCCTCTTATGCCTGTGATCCACTTACACTTTTAAGGCTTCCACGAGCAAATGATCGCGGCCAGTCAGAAGTGTTCTCCATCAGAAACTCGCGCAAACAATCGTAGAAAGCCTGAGCGATCGAGGAAGAAATTTTATCCCATGATCCACTAATCGAGCTCTTTCGATTGATTTTTGCCAACGTCAACAATAAAGACAGCCATTTTTGTAAACTGCTTCTAATTGGCTAACTGCATTGAAAATATTCGCCACTTAATTTGTACTTGACAAAGCGATACTCCTGCGTCGTTCCGACAGCTCGTGCATTCCGGAGAAGGGATCCACGTGATCCGATCCAGTTGGAACCTGTCTTATTCACGCGGAAGGGTCGGAACAGGCTGGAAGTCATGATCCACCGTGTCGCGCATAACAGAAATGTCCTCTGGTAATCATTCGTAACTGGTCGGAAGGGGAGAATCGGGACAATCTGAGGCCTTAAAATCGTAAGTGGATCATGGGCATTATCTGCAGCCCGACTCTCAAAATGGGTACAGCCAAACCAATACCTTCTTAAAACATGTATTCCAATAATTACTTTTTCAGCTTTAGTTAACGTTTTGCTTTGCTAATCTTTATTTGTACCATAACACATCCCAGACCCTGTGCTCAACCCTACTCACTGAAGCCAGGGGGACAGATAATGCCCTGCAAACACAAATCCTCCGTCTCCGGGTGAGCGTTTAGCTAGTCATGCCTCACCCCGTAAGACTGTTTGCCGTATTTGAAATGTGCAGTACGATGCCTGCATCAACAGGGCCCGACTGCATAAAGTACTTCAGCTGGTCATGCTACTTGGTTGAATTCAGACTGTAGATTGTAGTATAATATTCACTTATACTGTTACAAACCCCCAAGCCCCTAGGAAAGCTAGGGGTCGCACTTTGGCTTTTAACCGAGGTGATGTTGAATAGTGGAAGCCTGAGGCAAGCAATACTAAAGAAAAACACAAGGGGACATGGAGCAGTAACACAACATCCTCGAGTGAAATAGTGCAAATGGGTGCTTTTACTGTGCAAATAGTGGTGTTTACAGGACAGAAACAAGAACATAACAACAAAACACACATCCAAGGTCCGGGGACCTGAGTGTTGCCCAAGAAAAGAACTGAACAAAACCAAAACAGGACAAGCTGGAAACGGAATGGGTGAGTTACCAAACTGCAGATAGCATATACGGAAAGAAACCTACCTAACTATACTGACTAGCCAAAACATAAATACAGCTGGTGGCAAACACTCCTAACCTGGTGTGTTCAACAGATTTCTGCCAACATGCAGGCGTACAGAGGCCTCTTTCTTACCTTCCCCAGCCTCGATGTGGTCAGAAAGAAACTCAATACACACATGAAAAGAAACCAGGACAGAGTTACAAACGGATTCACAGCAGAAGACTGAGGTGCAACAAACAGATGGGGTGAACAGTGATTAACGAAGGTCACAAGATACGGATTTAAACAGGTGAGGTGAAAGATGATTAGTGGACCAGTGTCAGGAGACTCCCTCTGATTGGCGGAGGCGGGACATGGCATGACATGGGGTAAGGATGATGGACAGGAAAGAGGACCAATAGAGAGACACAGCAACAAAACCTCAGAAAATACAGAAAAAAAAGTGTGGCATGTAACAATACGAATGCGAAATTATTGTCCTCCTCAATTAACATGGACAAAAATATTGAAAAGGCAATATCAGAAACATAATTTATCTGCTCTCTCACACTCATGCACTTTCTGTAGTTGAATGATGCTCAGGATCACAGAATGGAGCCATTAAACATCATGTTTTAATGAATAAATCGCACGTTTACCAAGCTTGAGAAGAGGTAGATAAACGATCCATATTAAGGCACCAAATTATCCCTCATCCCCCAGCATCACAGCCATGAATAATGATGCTAATTCAGCGTAGAGTATCCATACGCATGTGACATCCCATCCTTATACATGTGAAATATTCCGTTCTGACTCAGTCACACTGTTAGAATTGCGGATCAGGAGACCCACAGCGCTAAAACAGTCAGGTGCTCTTCACCAAATAGTGAGTGTAAATGTACTGCTTATCTTCAATGGCACTCATTTCCTTGATCTTTATGCATTACTTTGTGAATTATTAATCTCCCAGACTTCGAGCCTCAGAAGGCCAGCAGCCAGCACAGTCAGCCACTCGAAGGCCATAGAAATGATAGCTGTTCGGTCATTTACATTTTTATTGCTTTGAGTGATAAGTTTCACACACAGACCAATGAGGGACTCCGCTAATGAACCAGTCATGTAATCAGAACCGGGGCTCACTAATTACACTCACTTGACATTGTCTCCAATATTCCTGTGAAGTGACCCTATTCAAGAGCAGTTTTCAGCGCCATTAAAAGCTGTTCCCTGTCACAGATGGGCCATTTAGGAGCGCGTAATGTGTGCTCCTGTTAACCCCCGAGGAACAGATGGAGCGTTTGGTGAATCAGGCACGAAAAGGTAATATTTTCTTTGCCCAGTAAACAACAACATGCGGGAGTCTAAGACCGCACAGTGCCCTCCACCCTGAGAATATCTGCCCCAGTTAACAAGGAAACAAATTAATCCGGTCTCTGTGGTGGTGGTGGTGGGGGGTTGGGGGTTGGGGGGGTTATACCAGTTGTGCACATTAATTTTTAGTGGCTCGGTAATGTGAGGAGATGGAAATGCAGGCTCATTTGGTCCATGTTACCATTGCATGAATAACTGACAAACAAGCTAAATTATGCCAATAATTTATGATTGTTAAAATGACAAAATATCCCATATCTTCTCCACAGTGAAACTTCGAATCCCATCCCCATAAAACAAAGACGTTTTTACAGCTGCCAAAACAAAGCAGCACGCAAATAGGCCGCACAGCTCTGTGTCCCATGGAATTCGTTAGCAAACGAAGCTCAGCAATGGAATCAGTCAGGTCCAAATCTAATCAGGGGACTGAAACTCATCTGAATTGGATTTGTAGGAAAAGCAGCAGCTCTGCCCATTGTCAAAGTTTATTTTTACAGAAAAAGGAAGAAGAAGGAGTTTTACCATTCATAAGAGCAAACAAACATGCTGCTCTGCTGCGGAGACCGAAAGTGAAATTATAGGTGTAGAATGAAGACTGTAGCCTGTTTGGTTGTCATGTTCTATGGTAATTATATGAATGGAGTGCACTATAATTCATTTGACTGTGACTTTTTTTTGTTTGTCTGTTTGTTTTGGTTCTGTTGATTGGGTCAGTCACCAGACCTTTTGTAGTTGAATATACATTTCACAAGCTGTAGAGGAGACTGAAGGCAGAAAGTCTCTGAAACAAGCAGGAAGTGAAGATATTGCAGTACAGGCCTGGCAGAGCATCACCAGGGAAGACATCCAGTGTCTAATGATGTATACCGCATGTGTTACGGACTTCAAACACCTACGGCAAGCAGAGGATATGGAGCCAAATATTATAAGATTATTCCATATTATATACTCAACAAATAAAGTTAAGGACCACTGAGTTTTTTCCGTTTATTTTCTCTTATTCTAGGCTTCCCAATATGTGGTCAGGCTGCGGTGCGAGCATGTGGTGCCACACAAAATACTGAAATCACTTTTTACATCATTTGACGTTTTGATTTAATAGTCTGGAGTTGGTAGAGATGGCAATTTCGACACACAGATTCAAACTTTTTCGAACGCAGTCAAAACTTCCGGGTTTGACACGGGTTTACGACTCTGCTTCAAAACTTTTGTCACGTGACCAGTGACGTTTTTTGTGTTCCGCCCCGGCAATGATCATGTGTTTTGTTTCAATTGTAAACATTTTAAGAGCTGCAGTAAAAGTTTTCACCACTAGGCTGTACAAAACTGAAATAAATCTGGTTTCGAAACAATTTGGAACATTTCGAAACAAGTGGTCGTTTCAAAGGTTTCAAAACTGTTTCAAAGGTTCGAAATTGCCATCTCTAGGAGTTGGTGTGATTCTGGTCTTCCTGTGGATACCCTGTTTCAGAGCACTGAAGTCCTCTGATGAAATACACTGATGCATTTTGTGTCTTGGATTAACACCAGGGGAGAAAACAACATTGTTCAGTTTTTACATTTCACTGACTCGAGTCAAAATCGAGTGTTCCTTAACTTTTTTGTTGAGAATATTAACCTCATTATGTTGAACTTTTCTGATACGCCTGAAAATGGGAAGACAAAGAACACAATGTGCTGTTATTTCGACCCATGCAGCAGAAATGGATGTGAAGGCAGCTTCAAAGTACAGCTGTCAGGCTGCAGTGCAGCACATATTTTTTATTTTGGTTTCACACTCCAACGAAGTGTGAAGCTCACAGTAAGAGTAATGTCTTTTAAAAAATGTTTCTTTTTGTGTCTGTACACCATGGTCAGTGCAGTAGGCTAAAGCCACGATGTTATGTTTAATAAATAAGTCAAAAAATTATACAAGCAAAAGAATTGGTGTTTGGACTGGTCAAAGCAGAGCCCCTGAAGACTACATCCTAGAGCAGTGTTTACCAAACCTCTCCTGGTGTACCCTGCAGCGTCCTACTCTGGCCAAAACCTACATTAAAAATGTGCGCAAAAACAAAGCTGCCCAAACACCGCAGAGAAACACAGGAATCAAAGAAAATATCGAACAAAACCAGAGCTGTGCACTCAATGAGCCACATGAGTCTTCTTTCAGCCATTTTATGCTGCAGCAGGTCTTGTTGGGAGCAGCCAGATGGAGTCAATCAACCAATCAGCTGCTCGTTAAACTGGAGTTTCAGATTTCAGGTGTAGATAAAGATATCGGATGAGGACCAACAGCGCAGTTGTGACCTTGATGACTACCGGTATGTTTGTAATTGTTTGTAATGCCATTGTAATTTAACTAATTGGAGAACAGACTGTTGCGTAATATCATATGATAATTTCGTTTGATAATTCATAATGGTTATGAAAAATGTAGTTTAGAAATAAGGATGAATAATCGAATATTAAATGTCTCAACCTTTTCCATGTTAAATAAAATAAAATTAACATTAAAATTCGGCCTATATCCGACATCGAACGCAATACTCCATTTCGCCTAATGTTGGCGCTTGACCTTAATACAGCCCTCAAAAGTGCTTAACAGAAAAAGCGCGTAAGCCAGGGGGCGAACACGCGTAAGTATTATTTGCCTGAAAAACGCCCGGAAACGCCCCGATTTTGGCCTTGCTTCGCCTCAAGCGCGTGACTGCCTTCGGGGCGCGGAATGCCCAGAATTGAGTCGAGGGGAGAATGTTTGTATGCTGAAAAGCGCGTAGCTATGCGCTTTTTTCGACTTTTGCACTTGAGAGAATAGACCCATTAGATGATGGCCCGCGGGTGCAGATGGCCTGCATGAGGGCATGTACTGCAGGATCTGTGCAACACAAAATGTTGGAGCACAGTGGAGGATTCTCAGGTTTTGTGTTGAAAAAGGCAGAACACGTGGCAGCACAGTGGAGGATTCTCAGGTTTTGTGTTGAAAAAGGCAGAACACGTGGCAGCACAGTGGAGGATTCTCAGGTTTTGTGTTGAAAAAGGCAGAACACGTGGCAGCACAGTGGAGGATTCTCAGGTTCTTTGTGGAAGGCAGAACCTGTGGCGGCACAGCGAAGGATTCTGAACACACAGAAAGGTCTCAGGCTGGATTCAAACTCCTTCTTGCTGTGAGGCAGCAGTTGTAACTGATAGTGTGTAATCTTTAATGTCATTCTTTGTACACCAATTCAGCGAAGAGCTGACTCTGATGAGGGAATTTAATCGTATTTGTACAAGGACAGATTAATTTCAGAGATAATTCATTGTGAGCTAGTATGTCAGAACATCGTGAGAAGCAAATGGAATTCATCAGCAGAAAAAACAAATTGCTTAAGCTTTTGCAATGACTAAATAACCTCTTGTCTAAAAGATATGTGAGCGCTTGGATTATGAATTGATTCAACAACATGAATCAACATTGTTAAATTTTTATGCCTTGAAGTGCGGTAAAATGTGGTTTCCTGCCAAGCACTGCATAAATTAACAGCAATTTAACTGTATCCATCATGTTCACTGGTTAGTGGACTAATGTTTTTAATGGTTCAGACACTTGTACATACTGTGCATGCATTTCAATGCTTCTCTATAGAAGAGCTTTGCAATTAAATTAGACATATGGTGTATATTTGTCCCTTAAAAAAAATGAGGTCGGTGATGATGAAAAGTTATATAAAGAGAACTGACGTATTTATCGCACTTTACCAACACATGTAAATTGGTAACTTAACTGTGATGCACGCAAAGATTTCTCAAAGCAAAAGATGAGATAATATTTCCATATTATTTATGGTAATATACCATAAAACCTGTCCTGAGAGGGGTATCTGTAAATGTCTGGTTCTGAAATGAACTTTTTATATTGTGTGCATCAGTAAACCTTAGTTTTTTTACCATCAGTTAACGAAAAAAATAAATAAATAAATAAAACAATCCATCCATCCATTCTCTATACGCGCTTATTCCTCACTAGGGTCGCGGGGGGAGCTGGAGTCTATCCCAGCTGACTCTGGGTGAAAGGCAGGGACCCACCCTGTACAGCTCACCAATCCATCACAGGGCACAATCACCATTCATACACCATTCACAGACCATTCACTCTCGCACTCATACTTTTGGGCAATTTAGTGTCTCCGCTTAGCCTGATGTACATGTCTGTGGACTGTGGGAGGAATCCCACGCGAACACGGGGAGAACATGCAAACTGCACACAGAAAGGTCCCAGGCTGGATTCAAACCCACAACCTTCTAACACCTAACAACTGTACCACCTGTAAACCCTTCAAGTGTGGTGAACTTAAATGTTTGTGGAAACCTATAACCTCAAAAAATTGTGTTTGCTAACTTAATGATCTTGTGTTCACACCACTTAAAAACATGTCAAAATATAACTTTACCTCATTTTCTTTAAGTTCCTCCCACACAACACAACTAAGTTGGCCTTCACAGTTTTTTTCTCCGGAGAAAGAATTACTTTTAATTATTTATAAAGGTTTTAGTAAGAGAAATAAAATAAAGTCATTTCTGCCAAAATTTCACAACTGGATTCAAGTAACAACCTGGAACTTTTAAATGTCATGTTGTAAAATCTGCTTGATGGGTAATTTTAATTACATGAATGACTCATAAAGGATTGTACGCTGATCCTGTGTGCAAAAAGGAAGTTAATTGTGTATAAACAGAAGTACTGCGGCTGTAGAGTACATGTAATTTAATGAAAGAGCCACCAATTTACACTGACTCACTGGAGAGGAAAACTGCATCCTTAGGTTTATATTTTACCATCAAATCCTTCTGACAATCTTTGTAGCAATATTGCAAAATGTTTCCATGCTAACTGAGCTAACAGCGAACCCTTCAAATGAGCTTCCATATTGTAACAAATGGGTAATTATGTGCTTTGATTTGCAATCTGCTAACTGCCATCACCTGTTATTTCCTCAGCTTATGCCCAGAAGGCTGTTTGATGGGATCTCAGATGCCCTGATTCCCTCACAGGTGGTGGCTCACCTTCGTGTTCGGACTGACACAAATTATTTGTTACGTTCCCAACAAAAGCACTTCAGTGACAACTTCTGAATACAATAAGCCATTGTGTCAATGACTCCAGACACATGTTGGAGTTACTCTGAACCTGGCTAATAATTACAGTCTTGAGACAGGTCCCCCTGTTTGGCTGTGACAATTATAAGAGGCACTCATGAGCAGCAGGGCACCATCAAGAGCTTTAGAGATAAACTGCGACCGAAGGGGTCGGAGGGTATCTCTCCCTAGGCTGGCTCCGCCTGCTGTGGCAGATGGTGGATCGGCAAAGAAGAGCTGAATTATCCCTGCCGCCCTGGCCTATTCCCTGAGACCTCCGCACTGAGACATTAGCAGCCAACTGTCAGGCAAATGCCTTTCTGTTCTTCTTCTCCTCCGAAAAAACTCAGTTCCAGGTGATGAGGGCGCTTGTGTGTGAAGTACACACTTCTTTTGGCGTGGGGGGGGGGGACTAGTTTGTATACCTCAGTCTCTGTCCACGCCTGTAACGTTCAACAGGCCTTGACTACAAGTTACTACAACAAATGGCGACAACTGTCGGCTCTTGCCGGTGAGAGTGCTATTGTGAGCCTGCAGTAACACTGACAATGAGCACTGCACCTTCAACACCATCACTGCGCTCCTCAGGAGAGTTACTGCTGCCCCGAGTACAGGGGCGGACAGTCAGGGTTTAAGGATGACACATTATGGAGAACATCTGGGTGGCATGTCTCTTTGGAGAGACAGTTGTCTCAATTATCAAAACTGATCTGAGACCACTATTGTTTTATAAATGAATACTTGAATGAATGTGCAATGATTTGTACAAATGCATACATACTCATGATTACAAAGTTTATGTGTTACAAAAACACCTTAAAAAAGGTTGGCTAGTGCGCTGGTAAATCTGCATTTCCTCACGGAGATGCTTGACGTCTGCAGCTTCACTCTCTAGTTCAGTCGGTGGCAGTAATGCACCTTCAAGCTGCTTCTTTCAGAAGGATTCACCGCCATCAAGCCCGTATATGGGGTCCGTCAAATGCAGCTGCTGCATTCAAACCAGTGTGACTTCATATCAACTTAAAATTCTAGTGGCGATCCCAATGCTTCTAACAATCCCAAATATGCGTTGCTGAATTGTAGGGAAATTGATATGAAATTACTTACATCTAGAGATGTTCCATTTGATGTAATGCTGTGACCATAAAAACATGGTGTCCTGTGTTCGAATATTTCTCTTAATCCAAGTGATGCAGCTTCAATGAAGCACTGCAGCCAGCAGATGAGTGATGTGTATGCGACATTAGCCCACAATACGGAGAAGAGTTTTATCTATTTTGGACCTAATTAAGGGAAATTTCAAGCAGCACAAGGGTTCTAGGAATTAAAACTCAAAATACCTTGGCCTTGACCATGATAACAGCAAGTCTCTCATTTGTTGCTTAAATATGTTACCAGGCGGTTCAGCTGACAATCTTGGCCACAGTTGTTAACTTATAGTTTCATTATAAAGCAGTGTGTGGGTGTGACTGATTGTTTTCAAGGTATCAGTTGAATACCTATTATTTGATAGAATAAATCCAAATTTACTAGATACCACTAATAAGATCAGTCAACATTAACAAAATGATATTCGCCATTCAAGACCAGTGATTCCCAATGATATGACATCAAAGTGATATGGAATCAGTAAGACACCAGATGCGAGGTGGAAGGGAAATGAGGATTTATTGAAAACAAAATAAAACAGGCACGAGGGCCAACGAAAAACTTGGCCCAAAGGGTTGCAAAAGACAAACTAAGGTAAGCTACACAGAGCTGGGAACTAAGGATCAGAAAACGACAGAAAACAAAAGCCACTGGAAACTCCAGGGAGATAAGCAAAAACAGAAATGAATAACAAGGCTGGGGCTATCTACAAAATGACTATAAAAACGAGGTCTTGGAACATAAACTAGCAAACAAGGGCTTGGGAACATGAGCAAGAACTTGACTATGAAACAAGACTTGAGCAACAAAACTTGACGACAAAACTTGCAAACATGACCAAGAACTTGAGACACTGTCTGCCAGCCAACTTCCACCGCATCCAGATAAAGGCTTAAATCAGAACACATGAGGGGCAACACCTGGAAAAAGAGAAACAAGAGGCATGGCAAGACCTGGCGAAAACAAAATTATGGAAAAGTAAAAACATGGACAAGGAAAGTAAAACATGAAATGCAATCCTAATACAAGAAACTGTTAAAACTGTGACATGAACATGAACTATGAAACTATGAGATCTTGAACATGAAACTGTTAAAACCATAAGCAATACTGTTCTGGCCAAAGGCCAGAACCCCGGAACACAACACAAAGTTTCTCTTTTAGCTTTTTTCTGAATCAGAAGTGATTGATGCCCGTCTGAAGATTGACCCGGCTGAGGCTGAGCTGATCCTCTGGACCCTGAACTGTTGCAGTTAGCTGCTGCAGGTACAGCCCGGCATTTTACATATGAAGACCACAAAGGAAAAAGGAGTCCATATTTTGCATTGTTGTATATTTTATATATTGTTATAATATTTATGCTAATATATTATAATATTATATACTATTATTATATTTTATATATATATATATATAAGTTTTGCTTTTTTTTCAGTGCTTTGTTTCTAAGATTGTTTTGAATTTTTAATTCATCATTTCTCCACAATGTGAAAACATGAATAATCATTTTTCCACTGAGGTCTTCATATATTTTCAATCTTTCATTTCGTTCAGAGTTTGAAGCAAAAATAAAAAAAACTACAGGTACTTCCACTTTGTTAGGGCGGAGACCAGAGGCGGAAGTTTATAATGATGGGTCCGAGTACAAGAATGATTTTCGGGCCCCCCGAGCACGCTTATTCACAAAATATGCATCTGATCCAACCCACTCCATGGCCAGAATGGAACCCTTATTGCTCCTCCTGGATCCAAGGTTCAGCAATCAGGCGAAGTCTCCTTTCCATCACCCTGGCAAAGGCATTGCCGAGGAGGCTGAGCAGTGTGATCCGCATTCTTGACATGAAGTTGGACTCGTTTCCAGTTGGTGTTGGACTCTGGCGTGAATGCGCCTGGTCACCCATTTTGTTCATGGTTTTCTTGGACAGGATATCAAGGTGCAGCCGAGGTTTAGAGGGTGTCCAGTTTGGTGGACTCAGGATTTCATCTCTGCTGTTTGCAGATGATGTGGTCCTGCTGGCTTCATCGTGCTGCGACACCAAATGCGCACTGGAGTGGGTCACAGCTGAGTGTGAAGAGGCTGGAATGGGGATCAGCACCTCCAAATCCGAGGTCCTGGTTCTCCACTGGAAAAGGATAGATTGTCTCCTCCGATTGGAGGTTGAGTTCTTGCCCCAAGTGGAGGAGTTTAACCCTTTTATGCATCATACAAATAATGACAATGTTTGCCTGTTGCGCATGAACCTATTTAAGGCTTTAGAACTCAGTATTTATGTCACAAAGATGGGGAAATCTATGCCAGTGAAGCAAGACATTTGGAAATTCCATCTCAGAATTATTTAGCAATTAAATGTCAGAATTTATGAATGCCAGCATATATATTTGCAGTATGGGGTCAAGTATCTCAAGGTCCTGTTCATGAGTGAGGGCAGGATGGAGCGTGATATCGACAGTCAGATGCAGCCTCTACAGTGAAGTGGGCATTGTTCCAGTCCCTTGTGGTGAAGAAAGGCAAAACTTGCGATTTACTGGTCAATCTACATTCCAGCCCTCACCTATAGTCACAGGCTTTGGGTAGTGACCGAAAGAATAAGATCGCAAATTCAAGCAGCCGAAATGAGCTTTCGTGCAGGGTGGCTGGGCTGACCCTTAGCGATAGGGTGAGGAGCTCGGATATCTGGGAGCGGCTCTGAGTAGAACCACTGCTCCTCCATGTTGAGAGGAGTCAGCTGAGGTGGTTCGGGCATCTAGTCCAGATGCCTCCTGGACGCCTCCCTGTAGAGGTTTTCCCCAGCATCTCCAACTGGGAGGAACCCCGAGGCAGACCCAGGACACGCTGGAGGGATTATATCTCCCGGCTGGCCTGGGAACGGCTTGGGGTCCCCCAGGTAGAGTGGGAGGAAGTAGTTGGGGAGGGGGCCACCTGAGCCTCTTTGGTTAGTCTCCTACCCCCGCGACCCGGCTCCAGATAATTGGCAGAAAAGCACTTCAGTTCAAATATGGAAAATTTGAACGAAGAATCTATAAGAAACCTTGAAAATTACTAAGACGCTGGTCGTCCCAAATTCCCACGAAGTGGAAATACAATACATTAACAAACATTTCATCCCTAGTTTTAATTTTAATTGATAAATCATTTCACAGTTTATTATTTTATTACATGATAGCATGTTGCATTATTAGCTAGCATTACTATCAATATAATTTATTTGCTATAATTTATTACGTGATGGTCTAGTTTTTACCAGACAAGGTCTAAGGATTGGTTAGTTCTTGAGGTCTCAAGTCAATCCCAAGCTTGGAAAAACTGCTTTTAGCAATTGTGCTTCAAGGTCATGGAACAGATTTCAAGAGACTTTTAAACTAGATGCCCTTATCTCTTCAGAAAAAATCATTAAAGTGATAAAGAGCTTAGAAATCATGGTCTGTGTATGTTGTAAATAATCTTGTCACACTATCAGTTGAATGTTTTAAATGTATTTCTGAATGCGGATCTTTGCATTTGTATTATTGTATTTTGTTCATGTTTTTATGATCATGTGATTGTGTAGACTGGGCGCCACTGCAAATGAGACAGAGGTCTAAACACGTTTCCCTATTAAAAGAAAAGTTATATTAAATGAAATTTATAATACAATATTTCAAATGGCTCTGGTAAAAGATTGCATTTTGAGTGTGAATTGTCCCCGTGTTTTTATTCATTCTTGTTTTTTTCTCCAACCTGAACACGACTGAACTGGTTTAGCCCACGCAACAGCAACCTGCAGTCCCAGGGACGTCACTGCAAGTGAAGTACCTCCATCTGTTAAGCATTGGCCATTGTAATGCGATAAGCGTTTACCCTTAGCAATATTAATTAATATACTGCATTGTTTTACGGAGCAAGCATTTATGTCCTATCTGGCATTTTTCAGCTGAGGACATGTTCCTTTTACAAGACAATTTAACTTCTACGAAACTCAAGTTGACTCCTACCAATATTCATAATTATGAGACAAATCTCTCTCCATCAGTGTCAGCTCAGAATAATTCTCTCATTGCGAGGGCATGAATTACAATGGATGTGAGGATGCCAAACAGGTCATGATAAAGGTAGACCAGACACACCATGATATGAATTCAAGTTGCCACAAAGTCCCAGAAGCTGTCATTTCAGCAGAGGAAAGATTTTAATCATGTCATATTCACACTTTACAGTTATATGAGGCCAACTAAACTGGGAAACTAAAGAGAGAATGTAATATTGTTCCTTTGATGTTTGCACAAAGGTGCACTCCTCCGCACTGCAAATATGAGCAGCAGAGAGCGCTCCGCACACCTCTCCGGGCACGAATACCCACTGCTGCAGAGACCAACACAACAAACACGCGGCAGTGTTCCTTTTCCAGCTATTACCACAGGGTTTGTTTCATCAGCTCAGCCCGCGACACTGTAGATGGTATCCAAAGAATTGCAACTTTAAATAAAGGAATGCTTATTATCACAAAGTCTCTTTGATAGCAGAAAGTAATGGGTCTCAGTTTATTCCATGAAACAGCCATAGTTTCGAAATTTCTGCGCACGCTAAATTTGAGCTGAGTCTGACACATTTATTTTAACTTGGAGTCAGTATACTGGCAATAAAACTTCATTGTTATATTCAGTAAATATCTGAGAATTGGAAAATTCTGCATTTCCTTATTTATGACTGAAATGAAGCTAAACTAAATTGAAGGTCTCCAATTTGGACAGAATCATCTCAAATGTAATATGTGCTCATTCACAATCCTCGTATGAATGCATCTTGTGTCCTCTGCCACCCAGCAGCTTGCTTGTCTATTAGATGTATATTCTCCACCAGTTCAAGTCCTGCCTGCTCTCCTCACCAGCTGTGTTCTATTCATACATCCCATCCCTCTCTCTCGTGTGTGTGTGTGTGTGTGTGTGTGTCAGCGTATTTATAGCCCGTACTTGGAGTGTGCAAGTTGCTGGATATTTGCTAGTAAAAGCTCTTCATCTTTGGAAATTGTCACCTTTAATGAGAATAATATACTGAAGATCTCTTCCAAGTCCAATTTATAGGAACAGGCTCCCAAGTCTTACTCACCGTCTCCATGACTGGGACCACAATCCGATTAATCAAATCTCGGTGTGCACCACGGCCCTGATTATTAGGAACAACCTACCAAGCCTTCCATGCTCATCGCGCCTGAGAATGCGTTCCTGATAAACTCCTCTGTCCTGTCACCTGACAGTTCAGTTCTGGCGAAGTGTGCGCTCCGTCAGGCATCTGTCCTGGAAAGCCACTGGCCGGGCATGGATACGCCCTCGAACCCCAGCCTGTGCCATCTGAAAAAACTGTGCCATTCTGCTGTGGGCTCCATCGCTCTAATAAATCTTACTGTTGGAATGTACTCGGCCTCTGCATTTGGTTCCTGGTCTGGACACACACACACACACACTCACGCAAACACACACACACACTCACATATACATACCCACACAAACACACACATGCATTCAAGCACAAAGATACACACTCACTCACACAAACACAGAAACACACACGCCAAACCCTCTGTGAAAGCCAGTGCAGCAGTGAGCGTGTGCAGCCTGTGCTCCCGTGTGCAGCAGTGAGCGTGTGCAGCCTGTGTTCCCGTGTGCAGCAGTGAGCGTGTGCAGCCTGTGCTCCCATGTGCCGCAGTGACAGGAGGCCCAATCGCCTTCAGCAGCACATTTGCTGGGATTTCTGGTATTTACTCACTAAGAACACCAAGCCAATTGTGAACTGCTTTTCACTTGTGAATAATCTGAAAACAAAATGGGCTTCTTAAGCACGTCTTTATGCTGTCGCTTGTGAGTTTTCCGATTTTTACGCAGTGCTCCCTTCAGTGTCGTTGTCTGAAATAAGCTACCAATAAAACCCACTTATCTGAGAATAATGTAGTCCATTGAGAGTATATTACCATCAGTTTGATAAAACCATAAATACACTCATAAAAAGTTTGGACTCAATAACCATAAATTGCGAGTATTTCATCTGTAATTTTAAAAAGACAGCATCACATCTGCCGTCTTATGAGAGTGAAACATGGGACATTTGCAATAATTCTCAATGACATTGATAAAGCACTCCTCTGTTCTAATGTTGTCGATTGGCCACAATATTCAAAGAGGTGCCATTATTCATGCTATTTTCCAAATTTTGCAATGTTTTTCGTCACTTTCACTCGCGGTTCCGCAAAATGGCCATGGAAGTAAAATTATAAAATGATAACTGTAAAATTATAATACCACATAAATTTGTTCTTATGAGCTCACTGGTTAATGATTTGATGAATATTTTGTCAAATGAATATCACAGAAAGCAGAAATATCATTCACCAAGAGGAGCCAGCGCATAATGCCGACACATTATCAGGTTAACGTTCATCTCCTGCAGTACAGTTGTGATTGTACGAGCACTCATTCTGTTGCAATTCATTTTTCTGTTGTTATTCATTCAAAATATTTTTCCACATAGAGTGGCCTGAAGGAGAATTAAAACAGGGCCTGACCTCGGGAAAATGAATGAGATTTTGCTTTGGCAAGAGCAGTCAGAATATCAGCTCCAATCAGAAAGAGGCTCCATCTTCAACAGGCCTGACCTCACTTTTAAAGGGCAAGATGAGGGCCAAAATTGGATGGGGGTTATCCCCTGCAGGGCAGGAAGTACCGGTACAAAGTCCACCTTCCAAAAATCAGAATCCCAGGGACATAATCCAAGTTGTAAACAGGGCAGCAAACAAAACTCGTGGTCGGGCAAAAAAGGTTTGGTACACAGATGCAGACAAATCCAAGACAAAACCAAAATCAAAAATGGGGACGGTCCAGTCAGATATGAATCACAAAGAGTACAAGGCATAAACCAGTGGTCGTCAACCCCGGTCCTGGGGGGCCGGAGTGTCTGCTGGTTTTTGACGTTACTCTGCACTTAATTAATGAATGAAAGCAATTCATTGCACACTTAACTCATCTCACCTGGTGTCTTAGGTTTAAATAGGGTGGAGAAAACCAAACTCACACACCCTGTGCTGTTAGCAATACTCCTGCACTGAGGGAATAATAAGCCAATCAATCAATTGCCAGGAACCACCCACAAGACTCCTAGAGCCAATTAAACAGACATGCAGGTTGTGAGAGAAGTCTAAGTGGAAACCAAGATTTGTCAATGTAGTTGGACATTGAGCATAGTTGTAATCTGGACAAAGTAGAGGTTCAAAGTAAAGATAAAAGTGTATAGAGCAGGGGTTGCAAGCCCTGGTCCTGGAGAGCCACAGGGTGTGTGAGTTTGGTTTTCTCCACCCTATTTAAACCTAAGACACCAGGTGAGATGAGTTAAGTGTGTAATGAACTGCTTTCATTCATCAATTAAGTGCAGAGTAACGTCAAAAACCAGCAGACACTGCGGCTCTCCAGGACCGGGGTTGACGTCCACTGGCCTAAACAATCGTAGCACAAGAGAAACGTTCTGACAAAAGCTGGATGTGAAATGATTCCTTAAATACACGTAGGGGAAGTCACATGCTATGATAGGGAACAGGTGATTTAGATCAGACTAATTAACGAGGGAACAGACATGCGAAAGAACCGAACCACGTGAAACTGGCAAAAGCCAAAACGTGGACAGGGATCACAAAGACAGCCTATTGACAAACACACGGCTCTGGTTAGGGAGTTCTAACGGGCGCAGATAATGAGGCAGAACAGTGTTTAACGGGTGTGGAGGATCCGCTGAAGCGCAGCAAAGTAGATTCTAGATTGAGTAAAGACAAGGGGCGGAGACTAAAATAGAGTGAATGCTGAGAGCTCGTTAGTCTATTAATAAAGTGCAGCTATACAATCCCTAGTGCTCGTTAGTAAGTTAGTACTATAAACAATGTTAGTCTCGGTTAGTATCTTTAACTAAAATAACAAACTGTTCGTACTGTTAGCAATGATAAAACATCAAGGAGAAGGAAGCAAATGAGATTAGAAGGATTTATTGAAAACCCAGAAACCATGAAATCACTCAAAAGTGTGGCATATAATTCTGGAACAATGAGCAGTCACATGACATGAGACCAGACGGGGGAGACAGAGTGCAATGCATGGCATGAAACGAAATAAGAACCGGAATCAAACTGAGGGAATGAATCGTGGCAGAGATACAGACAAACCAAAAACAAAAACATGGCAAGGAATCAGAATCATGGGCAAAACATGGTCAGACAAAGCAGAAACATAACATGTCATCAAAAAATATTAACACAGTTTGACTTATGCAGAGTTCAAAGCTTAATCAATAGCCCATACAATGTATTCTCCTTTAAATACACGCCATCGCACCCAAACAAAAAGCGGGTGTTTATTTTCTGTCTTCTTTCGTAATCCGATTAACAAAATGTTGAAACGATATACAGAATTACCGAGAGCCGAGAATTTTTCCTAATTGATTATTCAGATTTCCATCCTTGCAGTCTCGAATTGCAGCGTATACATGAATGAAGTTATTATCTCCTCTATCAGTATCAGCCTTCCTAAAGGCTTGATCTTAATTCTTTTCATTGTCAATCAGGAATAGTACGTTGGAACCGGTTCACAAAATCCTGTGATAAAAGTTTGGGTCACAGCCTCACTTCACCACACGTCTCTGGCTTCTTGGAAGCAAATACTCGTAAATCTGCAGTTTTGTGAGCATTTCGAGTTCGATGTAGCCTACTGAGTAATAACGCCACGGAAACGTAAACTGGCCCGTCATTCTGCTGAATACTCTTAGGAAACTAGTTAATCGTCTGATTGCTAATCAAGCAAAGGGGAGGTTTCTGCCTCACCAAACTAACCTCCGACTGCAGGTCACTGAGAGGTAGGAAAGTTGGGGAGAAGAATGGGGATGACATGCAGCAAATGACCCAAGCTGGAATCGAACCCAGGTTGCCGTGAGGACACAGACTTTATGGTGCACGCGCTTAGAACAACGCGTGCCAACGCAGTGCCAACGCGGTGCCAACGCGGTGCCCCTCCTTCCAACACTCTTGTCGGTGATTGGCTGGAACATGGTTTGTTATGTTATCGGGCACAGCGTATGGCCCTTGTGTTTGCAATTTGTGATGCCTGTGCAGTCTCCAGAGCCTGGGTTTTTTTTAGAATGAATTCAGAGGCAGGCAGCTAGTGGATCGTGGGGAGATGTCGGCAAATTGAGACAAAAATATAATAGCGCGGAAACCATGCATTATGTCATTATCTGTCCCATGACACACCTGCATTCTGAGATCAGTGTAGGTGTCATTATCTGTCCCATTACACACCTGCATTCTGAGATCAGTGTAGGTGTCATTATCTGTCCCATTACACACCTGCATTCTGAGATCAATGTAGGTCTCATTATCTGTCCCATTACACACCTGCATTCTGAGATCAGTGTAGGTGTCATTATCTGTCCCATTACACACCTGCATTCTGAGATCAGTGTAGGTGTCATTATTTGTCCCATTACACACCTGCATTCTGAGATCAATGTAGGTCTCATTATCTGTCCCATTACACACCTGCATTCTGAGATCAGTGTAGGTGTCATTATCTGTCCCATTACACACCTGCATTCTGAGATCAGTGTAGGTGTCATTATCTGTCCCATTACACACCTGCATTCTGAGATCAGTGTAGGTGTCATTATCTGTCCCATTACACACCTGCATTCTGAGATCAGTGTAGGTGTCATTATCTGTTCCATTACATACCCGCATTCTGGAATCAGTGTAGGTGTCATTATCTGTCCCATGACACACCTGCATTCTGAGATCAGTGTAGGTCTCATTATCTGTCCCATTACACACCTGCATTCTGAGATCAGTGTAGGTCTCATTATCTGTCCCATTACACACCTGCATTCTGAGATCAGTGTAGGTCTCATTATCTGTCCCATTACACACCTGCATTCTGAGATCAGTGTAGGTGTCATTATCTGTCCCATTACACACCTGCATTCTGAGATCAGTGTAGGTGTCATTATCTGTTCCATTACATACCCGCATTCTGGAATCAGTGTAGGTGTCATTATCTGTCCCATGACACACCTGCATTCTGAGATCAGTGTAGGTCTCATTATCTGTCCCATTACACACCTGCATTCTGAGATCAGTGTAGGTGTCATTATTTGTCCCATTACACACCTGCATTCTGAGATCAATGTAGGTGTCATTATCTGTCCCATTACACACCTGCATTCTGAGATCAGTGTAGGTGTCATTATCTGTCCCATTACACACCTGCATTCGGAGATCAGTGTAGGTGTCATTATCTGTCCCATTACACACCTGCATTCTGAGATCAGTGTAGGTGTCATTATCTGTCCCATTACACACCTGCATTCTGAGATCAGTGTAGGTGTCATTATCTGTCCCATTACACACCTGCATTCTGAGATCAGTGTAGGTGTCATTATCTGTCCCATTACACACCTGCATTCTGAGATCAGTGTAGGTGTCATTATCTGTCCCATTACACACCTGCATTCTGAGATCAGTGTAGGTGTCATTATCTGTCCCATTACACACCTGCATTCTGAGATCAGTGTTGGTGTCATTATCTGTCCCATTACACACCTGCATTCTGAGACCAGTGTAGGTGTCATTATCTGTCCCATTACACACCTGCATTCTGAGATCAGTGTAGGTGTCATTATCTGTCCCATTACACACCTGCATTCTGAGATCAATGTAGGTCTCATTATCTGTCCCATTACACACCTGCATTCTGAGATCAATGTAGGTCTCATTATCTGTCCCATTACACACCTGCATTCTGAGATCAGTGCAGGTCTCATTTTCTGTCCCATTACACACCTGCATTCTGAGATCAGTGTAGGTGTCATTATCTGTCCCATTACACACCTGCATTCTGAGATCAGTGTAGGTGTCATTATCTGTTCCATTACATACCCGCATTCTGGAATCAGTGTAGGTGTCATTATCTGTCCCATGACACACCTGCATTCTGAGATCAGTGTAGGTCTCATTATCTGTCCCATGACACACCTGCATTCTGAGATCGGTGTAGCTGTTATTATCTGTTCCATTACATACCTGCATTCTGAGATCAGTGTAGGTGTCATTATCTGTCCCATTACACACCTGCATTCTGAGATCAGTGTAGGTGTCATTATCTGTCTTTTTGGTGCACCTGTGTGATGTTGTCGAGGGGTATTTGCATAAAGGTTTGATTAATTTTATTTTATTTTTTATTTTAAGTGAAAACTACAGTGATTGAAATTTAATAACATAATAGGAGTTGGTAACATGCAATGATTACTTCATATTCTCCCCAGGCATTCAACTCATATTAATCTATTTAATTGTTTCAATGCTTTTTAAAAGCCTCTCAATTAAAATCACTTAGTTTAAAAGCACAGCTACCTTGGCAATTTTTTTTCAAGGTAAACACAGGCCCTTTGAGGACAAGTTGGTGCCCAACATTGTTTTACTCTGCGGAAATATCCTACAAAGCCAAAAACTGCAGAGGCACACATACATCACAAAGCACTTATCTCCGCCGTTAAAGTGCATCCTTTCCAGAGAAAATGGCTTTTTCTAATTCATGGCCAGATGATATTGCATCTGCGTAGGCCTTTGTGAAAATGAAGACAAAGACATGTCCAAGGGAAGATGGTGTCCTGTGTGGTGTGAGTTTCTGCTATTATTATTTTTGTTTTATTTTATTATTTTTTTATTTTGAAGCTCCGGGCCAGCTGTGTTTTTCACTTGATGCTTATGTTTTGTTAATGGTTTTCAAACACTGAAGAACAGGTTTTGCTGGTGTTTGTCCACTGTATTCCGGGCAGCGATGACAGTAAAATTGTAATTAAAACCTTTTTTAAAAAATAATTCAAAATTAGTTTATTTGTACCCTGATGTTTAAAATCATCATGGTGAATTTCTTGTGCAGCATTTGAACAGTACATTACATTACAACTTGCGAATAAAACGAGCAAAATAAAAAAAAACCTGATATTAATTTAGGGTTGCGGGTAAAACAATAATTAGGTGAGACTGGGTCTAGTTGTTACACGTCCATGTTGTTACATTCTAAATAGTTCTGATAACAAAACACAGATGGCGCTCTAACTTTTCCTGTTGCTCCGCGATGGTGACCTGCGTCTTTCTGTGACAGAAGGACGTACAGCGAAAGTCGCAGGTTAGTGTTCCAGAAAAAAGCTTGAAAAAGTAACTTTCTTGTTGTTTGGGAGATTTCGATTAACATCAAGTGTAATTGATACTTACATGAGATTTTCGGAATTATGGGAGAGGAAGACATTAGCAACTGTGTCGTGACACACCCATGTAAACACTGCACTGGAACATTTCAGAATGTCGGGACAATGGCGAAGGGTTGCTGATGGACTAGTTGATTCACCCAAGTTGTCACAGTAAGAACTTGCCCCAAGACCGGTAAAAACTTAGTCAAGATCAAATTACCTCACTGAATGAATTTTTACCTTTTTTATTTCGAAAAGATGCCTCAAAATTACAAACAAATAACAAAATGTGGCAATGCCATTAGGGAATAACTCAAGAGGTTCCTTACTGTTGCTTCGTGGGATAATAGTAGTAAGGCATCCCCCTTAACTTGCCTACTTAAGTGGGAAACATGTCTCACTTAAGCAAATTCTCAGTGTAACAAAATGCCCCACAACCTGTGACAAACTACCCTTCCTGTAACAATGACGGAAGTGTATTTTTTCCTCACCAGCACTACGCATGCGCAGAACATAGGGGCTGCTGCAGATCAGTCATGTAGTCTAATAAACTTTCTATCTTTATAGTGCATATTGATAACAAAAACCTGATAATGTCATTTCTACAGCCATTAAAAGAAAAAGTGTAACAACCAGACCCGGTCTCCCCTGTTATCTGACTATGTGCCCTAAAATGAGCAGTCAAAAACAGACCAGCAGAAGTTTTGTTGGTCAATAGTGCGATCGCTTTTTTAGTCTCAAGATAGCAATGCGTCTGACCAGGCCTCATTTTATGACCAACACGACCATGGACGCTCAATTCCGCGCAAATGAATTGGCTATTTATGCAGCGAGGACGTTGGACGAGAAATTGGTATTTTCCTCGGTCATAAAATAGCGAAGACGTTTTGCATCCCACTGCGCTGGGTGTAAGATAGAGGCCAAAATCTTTTACTTGTGCTTTATAATCACAAACTTCACTTTCATCATCACAGTGCAGGTTTTCATACAGACAAGAGCCCATAACTGCCTCCAACAGCAAAAAAAAAAAAATAAAAAAGCCACGAATCAACAATTCTGTTTAAACACAAATCTAATATTGTGGAGGACAGACCTAGATGAACCAAAAATAAAAAGTTTGACATCATTAATGTAATGTAGTCAACTATATCTGTACTCACACCCAGGCTAGTTTACTCAGAGACAAAAAAAATCACTTCCACTTGAAACAACATATTACATTGTCGTGGCAGGAGCAAACCCATTCACACACATCTCCTCTCTAGAACACATTTTGGCTATTTATCTTCAGGAGTACAGCACTGTAAAAAAAATAAATAAATACCCCGGAGGGTATAATCTCTGGCAGTGCTAGCAGGATTATGGAGTTCTTAGGGCAAATTTCTCTGAGACACTCTTAACCTTCTCCAGCCCAATTTATTATTTTGAGATATGAAAAATCTTTCATTCATTCATGTGGTCTTTATATTTTATAATCAGTCATCAATTGATTTATTGTTGCAAATTTGCTATATGAGCCTGGAGAGGGTTAAAACAGTGTGTCAGCTTTTGATCCCACTGTTTTTGTAAAAAGCACACGGCAAATTAATTTAAACAAATATTTTACACAATATCTGGTAACCCAAGGGAACAATTAAAATAATTTAATTTTAAATGTGAGAAGTCTTTCTGAAGCTGATGAACTGATATGGCAACAGTTTTTCCAATGAAAATACAGTTGGTATAGTATGACAGAAAAAATATTATGTTCTTTAGTCCCCATCTTGTGGATGAAAATAGTATTTCATGTAAATTCCACAAAACCATCACCGCAAATGGCGGGGAGATATGCATTATATTACATATTGCCATGCAACTGCAAGTGTAGTCAGGCATATAATAAAAATGAAGAATAAGGAGTCGGATTGTGTAAAAAATGCAGGAAATAATCCATGTCTACAGTCATATTCCAGGAAATTAAATTCATGTATTTCAATATATTTTTTCTCATATTTCAATGTTTTATATGGCAATATTTTTGTATAATCAAATTCATATCGTGCCATTCCATCACTTCCTGTTCCACAGAGGTATAAAAATGTGATCATTTTTGTTGTCTATTATCATATAAAAGGCCAAACAATTGTTTATTCAGGAGTAACAGGTGGATATTCAGCAGTGAAGTAATGGGTGCAAACAGTGGTTAAACACACCGCTTAGCATCGTAAAGGTAATAATCACCAACTGCAAAACATGGAATGGCTGCAAAATTCCAGGAAGTGGATGCAACTGCACACCACCAGCCAATAATATTTGGACCCCAATCATTTTCAGGCAGTCAAATGGAAATTGAAATTGAAGACCTGTGTGTATGTATGTATGTTACCTCAGTAACTAAATCATGCGTGGCATGAATGCTACCAGCCTGTGGCATTTCTCAGCTGTTATCGAAGACCAGCATGCTTCAATCACGGCCTTGAACTCTTCTTTACTGTTTGGTCTCTTTTCGTTCACCTTTCTCTTGACAATGCCCAATAGATTTTCTTTGGTGTTCAGGTCAGGTGAGTTTGCGGGCCAATGAAGCACAGTAATCCTGTGGTTGTTGAACCAGGATTTGGTACTTTTGGCAGTGTGGGCAGGTGCCAAGTCCTGCTGGAAGATGAAGTCTGCATCCCCATAAAGCTGGTTCATTGAAGCAAGCATGAAGTGCTCTAAAATGTTCTGGTAGACTGCTGCGTTTACTCTGGACTTGAGAAAGCACAGGGAACCAACACCAGCAGCTGACATGGCTCCCCCAGTCATCAGAGACTGGGGAAACTTAACACTGGACTTCATGCATTTTCCATCATGCGCCTCTCCAGTCTTCCTCCAGACTCTTGGACCTTTGTTGCCAAATGAGATGCAAAATTTGCTCTCATTTGAAAAGAGGACTCTGGACCACTGGGAAACAGACCAGTTCTTCTTTTCTTTAGCCCAGTGAAGGTGCCTCTGGCGTTGCTCGCTGTTGAGGAGTGGCTTGACAACAGAAATTCGACATTTAAAGCCCATGTCCAGCATCCGCCTGTGTGTTGTTTCACACACAATATTGGTTATATTCACAATATTCTAATTTTCTGAGTTTTTGTATTTGAGGTTTTAATGAGCTGTAAATCATAATCATCAAAATTACAACAAACAATTGCTTGAGATATCTCACTTTGCATGTAATGAGTCAATAAAATATATTAGTTTTACCTTTTATGTTGAATTGCCAAAATAAACCGACTTTTACACAATATTGTAATTTTCCAAGTAGTACCTGTATACAGCATCCTCCATAATAATTGGCACCCCTGGTTTAGATGTGCTCTTTAGCTTCTAATAAATTAAATTTTTTTCTAATTAATATTGGACCGCAATGAAAAAAGAATAAAATCCAACCTTCAATTCAAGTGCATTTCTTCAGTGGGAAAAAAAATCCCACAGTAAGAAATAATTCTTTTACATCAAATCATGTGTGCCACAATTATTAGCACCCCTGATGTTAATACTTTGAACAACCCCCTTTTGCCAACAGAATAGCACCTAATTTTCTCCTATAATGTCTCACAAGATGGGAGAATACAGTAAGAGGGATCTTCGCCCATTGCTCTTTGCACAATCTCTCTAAATCATCCAGTGACCTGGGTCCTCTCCTCTGCACTCTCCTCTTCAGCTCACTCCACAGGTTTTCAAAGGGGTTGAGGTCTGGGGACTGAGATGGCCATGGGAGGAGCTTGATTCTGTGTCTGGTGAATCATTTTTGTGTAGATTTGGCCACATGTTTAGGGTCATTATCTTGCTGAAAGACCCAGTGACGACCCTTCTTCTGCTTTCGGGCAGAGGCCACCAGATTTTGATTTAAAATGTCCTGGTATTTCAAAGTATGCACAGAAAAAACCTTTTATCACTCACAATCATAAATGCAAACATCAGGAGTTCACTAAGTGGTACTGGGACTTCAACTGGGACCGTGTGCTTTGGTCAGATGAGAACAAGATCGAGTATTTGTTGCCAAAAAGCCTCCTAAATAGCTTGTTGGCATGTAGATAGCACCTGATGGTTGTTTTGGAGACTTTGTGACCCCAAGAGGCTACCATTTGTTGCAATTTTTTAACGGTGAGCTTTGGAGAACTTTTCATTTCTCTTACCATCCTCCTCACTGTGCGTGGTGGCAAAATAACCTTGCGTCCTGGTCCAGGCTTGTTTATTACTGTTCCAGTGGTTTTAAACTTCTTAATGATTCCTCTGACAGTAGATAGGGGCAGGTGCAGGCGAGTGGCTATTTTCTTGTAGCCAATGCCTGACTTGTGAAGGTCGACACACATCTGGCTTACTTGAGTGGTGTGTTCCTTTGCCTTTCCCATGTTGAAGAGTGGATAAGAGAAATGGCCTCTGTGTCACGTCATATTTATACCCCAGGGAAACAGGAAGTGATGAATTACTAATTAAATATTCCTAGAAACTCTGATCAACTTTGTAAACTACTGTAGAAATGACAGAAATACTTCAATTACATTTATGTCCAAGGAATTGTTAGGGGTGCTAATAATTGTGGCGCACATGATTTGATGTAAAAGAATTATTTCTTAATGTGGGATTTTTTTTCCCTCTGAATAAATGAACTTGAATTAAAGGTTGGATTTTCCTCTTTTTTTCATTGTGGTCCTACATCATTTAGAAAAAAAAAACTGAATTTATTAGAAGCTAAAGAACACATCTTAACCAGGGTGCCAATAATTATGGAGGGCGCTGTAGATCGTAAGGAGGCCTTCAGCTACACACGCGCAAACAACATAAGCTCATAAAAAGATTATGTAATATTTAGTCAATACATCATGGCAGATCTCTCAGTGCATTTAGGAATGCTATTTGGAATGTAAATATGCCACACAAAAAAAAATGGTTGGAGTAGCCATGGAATGATTATGGTGGCTCAGAAATGAAAATTTACAGAGATATTAACTTATACTGAATATTAATCACACCAACTTCAAGAAATCATACTTCCTGAAGGTAATGTCTGTAATAGGACCATGAAGAGACTATGCTTGCATGGATGCAATATTATGGCTCAGGAAAAATAAATAGAGGAGCAATTGAATATTATTGCGAATAAAAATTTACCAAAAATAGCCAAAGTCCAATTTCCGGAAAAAAATGGCTGTAGTAGGACCACGGAGAGACACTCGTTGCATGCATGCAATATTATGGCTCTGGGATGAAAATTAGAGGAGCTATTGAATTTTATAGGGAATAAAATTTCACCAAAAATGGCCAAAGTCCAATTTCCTGAAAGTATTGGCTGTACTGGGACCATGGAGACACCCTGCATCTATGGACACATTTGTATGGCGCAGGGATGAGAATTGGCCGAGCTATTGGCTTTTATGGAAAATCTAACTCATTATAAATACAAAAAATGATAAAAAATCATTGCGAGTTAACATTGCTCTGATTTTCTTATAATTTGGCAAATCAAAGTGCAGCAGTATGAGCAGAAGGTATCCATGGGTGCCTGGCTTAAATCTGGTGGCATTTCACAGAGTCGAAGCAAAGACACTGACTGTTTTCAACGTAGCCGTTTTGCACTTTGCAGACGGTCCCTACACTCGCGCTCGGCCGCCAGCTCCACATTGGGAGGAATACAATTCACCCACCGCAGAGGATGGCCCGTTTGGATAAAATCGGAGTTGCAGTAGTTTCTCTGTGTCGCTAAGGTTAGATAGAGCTGTCATAAGTGTTCGAGAAGTGCTTCGCTGAAGAGCTATTGAACCTCAAACCTCGAATCTGTTGCCAACTTTACCGAAGTCAAATAAATATTGTTGAAACAACTGCCGTATTTGCCATTTTCGATCATAATAAGCATGTGTGAAAAGTTTCATTCAGGTCTGCCGACCCCGACTTTCCACCCCATTGCTGATTCTCTCAGTCTGCTGCTCTTAAAAAAAGTGAAGGTTGTGTATGGTAAGTTAGCTACTCATGCCCAGCGTTGAAAAATCGTTGCGAAATCAGCGTTGATTCATCGTTCAAAATCAAAACACAATTCAACGATGATTCAACTATGATCCACGACCACGACGTTGATTCAACAGTGAAATAAAATGCCAGCTGGGTTATTACTAAAGAGGACCGGAGTATGGCCGTGAAACAACAAAAAGTCGATGAGAATGACTACAGTTTACAACTGTCTATGGTTGAGCCCTAACGACACACCACTATAACGTTACTGGGTAACTAAAGGAAATCTGAATTCTCCTCTTTAGGTTTGGCACAGGGATAGGGATAACATTCCTTATGAGTTGGGTTAAGGTTAGGGATAGGGATAGGGATAGGGATAGCGAATATTCGCGTCGTTGCATTGACTTTGAATGTAATGTCGTGCGAAAAATTCGTTTCGCGTCCGGTGTGAAAGCAGTTTATGAGATTTCATTTTATAATCCGCCCGTCTCTTTAAAGTTATTCGCTGCGGGGCGAATAGCCGCTTCCCCCTAAAAAAAGACGCTTTCATTTGGCTCTTGTGTGCTTGACATGATTTTTACTTTCGATTTCCAAGTTAGGAGGAACTTTCCCGAGGCACGAAACACAGAGCATGAAAAATGTGCTTTGTTGGGTTGTTGGGAACCAGGAATTAGATCAATGATAATAATTGTAATCGCGTGATCAGAAAACTTCGAGCTATAAGTGAGTCTTTGGGTTCCGTATTACACGGGTAAGGTCGTGTTTCAATCATTGCTTTCATTCTCGGATCCTATTATTGCTTAAACTGTTCTACTTAAATCGATGGAGCTTTTCAGAAATATGGGGACCGCGAGTTGTTGCTGACAGTCCTGACGAGCTCCGCCCGAGAATAGGCTAAGCATACGAGCAAATATACTAAGGGTCCTGTTTGACGGCTTCCTTGCTCTTTACATTGCTCTTTATTGTCATCTGATATGAAAAAAAAATCATTGTTGTCACACCTCTTTTTATCTACCTAGTTGCACAAAGCAGAGCCGCATTTAAAGATATTACCACTTCCTCAAAACCGGGCAGCCTGAGTGAATACCGACATGGGTAAGTTCTCTGCAGGGACGTATTGTTGACAAATTATTGTGAGTGATATACCAAATGCCTTTAACAGTGTATTCGGTCATTGTTTTTTTTCCCCCCCATTTCATTTTATATTTAGCCTGTTATTATGGAGATGTCATGAAGATTGATGCAACAGGAGCATCATCAAGAACTGCGCTTCAAGACAAGCTTACTGTTCAAGGTCAGAACCAACATTTGACGTGATATAGGCTACAGCTTTATCATTGTGGCATGAGGTGGCTCAATGAGCGCACAGAAGTTCTTGAAGCTAAATACGGTACTGGCCAAAAGTTCCATGAGAATTTCTTTGTTTTTGAAATAAAATCACTGTTGGTTTCATTTAAAATAAGATGGAATTGAATTAATCAGACATGCTGTCGAGAATTTGTTAATGTTGTAATTGACTATTATTGCTGGAGATGGTTGATTTTAGTGGAATATCGAAGAAGGCAAAATAATGGCCCATTTTCAGCAACCATCGCGCCTGTGTGTAACATGTTAGTTCATCTCTTGACAATTACGAGTAATTATGTTTAAAAGTCATCAGATTATTTCTAAACCCTTGTGCAATTATGTTAGCACAGCTGAAAACCATTGTGCTGTTTAGGGAAGTAACAGAGCTGGCTTTCTTTGGGCTACTTCTGTATCCGGGGCATCAGCATTTGTGGATTCGGTTATTGTCTCAAAATGGCCAGAGAGGAAGATTTCTTTGGAAACTCCTGTCTGTTGCAGACTTCAGTAATGAAACCTGTTCTACGCGTGAGAAACAGTGGAGAAACCTAAGTCATCTTACAAAGATGCACACCACTCCCCTCACAGAACAAGGCAAACTGCCTCGAACTCTGATGCAAACTGGCTCTGGCTCTGATAGACACAGAAGTGGAGGAGCCCAGCGCCCCCTTGTGAGGGAAACTGAAACATAAGCATCTACTTTGAGAAACAGACGCCTCACTGGTCTTCAGGTGGCAGCGTTATGAAACAGCATTCAGAAACACCAGTCCCACCCTGAGCAATGAAGAGGCCATTCGGGTACGTTGACCTTCTGTGCTGAATTTCAAAGAAAAAGTCAAACTGGACCCTGTCTGGAAAAGGGAAGGAATAAACTCGTCTGTGCAGTATGATGGGCTGGGGATACTTTGGTGTTGATAAACTGGGAACTTAATCCAGTGAAGAAAGAATCTTCTTTTGCCATAATGTGGACGGCAGTTGTTTGGAGCCAAATTTATCTGACAACAGGGCAGTGACCCAAAGCGCAGATCCAGATTACATAAGACTTATTTTGGGAAGAAGCAGTCAAGCTGGCATTCTGCCTCTAACTGATTGGCCGGCACAGTTCCTGGATCTCAGCCCGACTCAGATGATGTGGGTGAAGCCGCATGTCCTGAAAAACCACATGATATGAAAAAAGTTACGGTCAGTGCAATTTAAATTGTGGGAGGTGCCTCAGGAAGCATGGGAGGTGACAGTTATGCAGATTACCTCAATGACTTGACTGCTAGAATGCCATGAGTCTACAGGGCTGTAACTGCTACAAATGGTGGATTCTGTCACAAAAGCAGAGAAGGAAGGACTCATTTATACAATCAAATTTGCGGCAGGAGATATGAAATGCGATTACAAAAGCGTCAGTATTATGTTTTTGAATGTGTGACTAATCCTCTGACACAGGCAGACCACGACTGGTGCTGTCAGGTAAGCGCAGTGAAAGCTTGTGTTCGGGAACCAGCTGGTTGTAAAATCAGCTGCTCAAAACAGTGAATAAGACTGCATCGGAAGCCAAAGACCCACGTAAACTGACGATGAGGAGTAATATTACTAGATTTTAAACTAACAGACTGTAGTTTTATTTATAGAGACTTTGGTAATGAGCACTAACAGCGGGAGCCATAAGGAGATGGCATAGAGTCATAGACCAAAATATAAAGTTTATTTTTTTAGTGCCATCTTGTGGTCAATCAATGCAAAAATTCCAAAATGGCTAAGGCCACCGCCCCAGTTCTTGTTAGCCTCCGTTGCAGACGTCTTAAGGTGTTCGGTTAATTTCCTTCACCCCACAACGTCTGCGCACTCGAGCGAGGTTTCGTGTTCCGTGTCGTAATGTGATTGTGCTTGATGAGCCAATCAGAATGCTTGTTATATGTTATGATCTCTGTCATTACTATGGCTTTTCCCTGGGGCTTGTCAAAAATAGTGAAATGGCGGGTAAAGAAACTCCTAAAAAACTTGTAGAAAACGACATTTATTTTGTGTGTAAAACAAAAATCCTCTCAAAAAAAGACAAGATACGTGTGCATGGGAAAGGCAAGCTTGATATCGCTGCAGTAATAAGCTCTGTCATCTCTGTTAACACAGCGGTATACACGAATAAGTTATTCGTCTGCCGAACGAGCTGCTACGTAGACATCTTTCCTCTGGATAAGTAAGTTGTTCTTTGCTTGTTCTTGTAAGCTATTCATACTTTCAATATTGAAGGTTTTGCAGATTTTATCCAAAGCTCGAGAGAAAACATGTTCGCCATTTTGGCTTTATCTGTTTCTGCATATATAATTAGCTCCTGGATTTTAGGAGCTAGTTTCTGATTGGTGGAACACAAAACCTCGCTCGAGTGCCCAGTCGTTGTGGGGTGAAGGAAATTAACCGAACACCATAAGATGTCTGCAACTGAGGCTAAGTTCTTGTTTGTTGCTTGTAGAGTTTTGTGAAATTTTTTTGAATGTCTCTTATGTTGCGGCTTTGATTGCCATGTCCCTATACCTGCCATGGATTGGTGGCGGAGCTGGTGGGTGCTGGGTGATGGTCGTGCAGGAGGGTGCTGGGGTGGAGTTGAGGTTGAGGAGCAGGCAACTGTACCGGAGTATGCAGTGATGCATGTGCATAGAGAGAGAGAGATATAGACGGTTTTCTCAGCTTAAATAGACTGCCATATTACGAGGGAGTGGTTGTAGAGAAGATATATACAACCCCATTTCCGAAATAGTTGGGACAGAATAAAATCAAAACGCAATGACTTTTTAATCATACCAACCAGTATTTTATTCACAATAGAACAGAGATAACATAGCAAATGTTGAAACTGAGAAATTTTACCATTTTATCCACAAAATGAGCTCATTTCAAATTTGATGGCCGCGACGGGTCTCAAAAAAGTTGGGACAGGGGCCTGTTTAACATGGCGTAGAATCCCCTCTTCTTAACAGAGTGGAGGCATCTGGGCATTGAGGAGACAAGTTTCTTGAGTTTAGCCATTGGAATTTGACCCACTCTTGTTTAATACAGGCTTCCAGCTGCTGGAGAGTTTTGGGTCTCCTTTGACAGACTTTTCATTTAATAACGCGCCAAATGTTCTCAATCAGTGAAAGATCAGGACTGCAGGCAGGCCAGTTCAGCACACAAACTCTTCCAGTACGAAGCCATGCTGTTGTTATAGCTGCAGTGTGTGGTTTTGCATTGTCCTGCTGAAATACAGAAGGTCTTCCCTGGAATAGATGTCGTCTGGAAGGGAGCATATGTTGCTTTAAAAACTTTATTTACCTTTCAGCATTCATGGTGCTTCTTAAAACATTCAAGTGTCCCACAACATATGCACTAATGCATCCTCATACCATCAGAGATGCTGGGTTTTGAACTGAATGCCGATAACAGGAGGGGTGGTCTTTCTCCTCTTTAGCCCGGAAGACACAACGCCCATGATTTCCGAACAGAATGTCAAATTTCAAATCATCTGACCACAGGACACTTTGCCACTTTGCTACAGTCCATTTTAAATGAGCCTTGGTCCACAGAACACTGCAGCGCTTCTGGATTATGCTCAACAATGGCTTCCTTTTTGCATGAGAGAGTTTTAGGTGGCATCTGTGGATGGCACAGCGGACTGTGTTTACAGACAGTGGTTTCTTGAAGTATTCCTGGGCCAATTTAGTAATGTCAATGACAGAATCATGCCGCTGAGTGATGCAGTGGCGTCTGAGGGCCCAAAGATCACGGGCATCCAGTAAAGGTCTTCGGCCTTGTCCCTTACACACAGAGATTTTTCAAGTTTCTCTGAATCTTTTGATGATGTTATGCACTGTTGATGATGAGACCTTCAAAGCCTTTGCTATTTGAGGTTTAGGAACGTTGTTTTTTAAATACTCCACAATATTTTTATACAAGCCTTCACAGGTTGGAGAGGCTCTGGCCATCTTTAATTCTGAGAGACTCAGCCTCTCTAAGACATCCTTTTTATAGCCAATCGTGTTACACACCTGATGCCACTTAACTTAATTACTTGCTTAATGTTCTTTCAGCTGATTCTCTTGTATATTAATTGCTTTTCCAGCCCTTTATTGCCTGTGTTCCAACATTTTTGAGACTTTTTGCAGCCAGAAAATTTGAAATAAGCTCATTTTGTGGATAAAAATGTAAAATGTCTCAGTTCCAACATTTGAAATGTTATCTGTGTTCTATTGTAAATGACATATTGGCTCATGTGGAAGTCATTGCATTTAGATTTAATTCACAATTTACACTTTGTCCCAACTATTTTGGAATTTTGGGTTGTATATCGCAAGGTAGTAGAGCTGCTTGAGTTGACTGCCTCAACTAGCCTGCTGGCAGTGGCCCATATCTGGCAGGCCGGAATAGTTTTTCCTTAAATATAATGACTTATTTGAACAAAAAACATTTTATGATTGAAGTGTACCTTTCCCTCAAAGGAAAGGAAGCATCGCACAAGCTTGCGGAAAATGATAAGAACAGGATCATGAAATACAAAGAGCTCATTATCAAAGTGGGAAAGGCTGAGCAGATGGACCCGGCAGTCATCAGCGGGATCATCTCGCGGGAGTCTCGAGGAGGGTCGGTCCTGAAGGATGGCTGGGGAGACCATGGCAATGCTTTCGGACTCATGCAGGTGTGCGCAGCTGCTCAACTGCAAGTCCCCTCATTTCTCGATTCAGAAGCTGCTTCCTCTTTCGTGATGCAAAATCCCAGTACGCTGGCATGTAAATGTTTTATTTTCGAAAAGTGGAATTATATGATCTTTAAACATGCATGGATATTTTCAGAAATTAAATACAAACCCAAAATATAAAAGTTGGGACGTTGTGTAAAATGTGAATAAAAACAGAGAATACAATGATTTGCAAATCCTTTTCGACCTAAATTTAATTGCATACTTTACTAAGATATTTAATGTTCAAACTGATAGTAGTTTTTTCCTAAATATTCACTCATTTTGAATTTGATACCTGGAACACGTTCCAAAAAAGCTGGGACAGGGGCAACAAAAGACTGGGAAAGTAGAGGAATGATCAAAAAAACACCTGTCTGGAACATTCCACAGGTGAACAGGTTAATTGGAAACAGGTCAGTGTCATGATTAGGTATGAAAGGAACATCCGTGAAAGGCTCTGTCGTTCACAAGGAAGGATGGGGAGAGGTTCACCACTTTGTGAACAACTGTGTGAGCAAATAGTCCAACAGTTCAAGAACAAAGTTTCTCAAGGTGCACTTGCAAGAAATATAGAGATTTCATCAACTACAGTCCATAAAATCATCAAAAGATTCAGAGAATCCGGAGAAATCTCTACATGTAAGCGGCTAGGCTGAAAGCCAACATTGAATGCCCGTGACCTTCGGTCCCTCAGGTGGCACTGCCTTAAAAACCTACATCATTCTGTAAAGGATGTCACCATGTGGACTCAGGAACACTTCCAAAAACCATTGTCAGTTAACACAGTTCATCTCTACATGTACAGTATAAGTGCAAGTAAAAACTCTACCATGCAAAGCGAAAGCAATATATCTACAACACCCAGAAATGCCGCCAGCTTCTCTGGGCCTGAGCTCATCTGAGATGAACTGAAGCAAAGTGGAAAACTGTGCTGTGGTCTGAGGAGTCCACATTTCAAATTGTTTTTGGAAATCATGGACGTCGTGTCCTCTGGGCTGAAGAGGAAAAGGACCGTCCAGATTGTTATCAGCGCAAACATCAAAAACCAGCATCTGTGATGGTATGGGGATGTGTTAGTGCTCGTGGCAGGGGTTACTTGCACATCTGTGAAGGCACCATTAATGCTGAAAGGTACATACAGGTTTTGGAGCAACATATGCTGCCGTCCAAGCGACGTCTTTTTCAGAGACATCCCTGCTTATTTCAGCAAGACACTGCCAAGCCATATTCTGCATGTGTTGCAACAGTGTGGCCTCATAGTAGAAGAGTGCAGGTAATAGACTGGCCTGCCTGCAGTCCAGACCTGACTCCCATCGAAAATGTGTGGCGCATTATGAAGCGCAAAATACGACAACGGAGACCCTGGACTTTTGAGCAACTGAAGTCGTACATCAAGCAAGAATGGGAAAGAATTCTACCTGCAAAGCTTCTACAATTAGTGTCCTCAGTTCCCAAACGCTTATTGAGTGTTGTTTAAAGGAAAGGTGATGTAACACAGTGGTAAACATGACCCTGTCCCAGGTTTTTTGGAAAGTGTTGCAGGCATCAAATAAGCAAAATAAGTGAATATTTCCAAAGAAAACAAAAAAACAAAGTTTATCATTTTGAACATACAATGTCTTGTCTTTGTAGTGTACTCAATTGAATATAGGTAGAAATCTCTAAATTCCTTGCAATTGCACTTTGAGAAAGTGTTGGACTATTTGCTCACGCAGTTATTCACAAAGCAGTGAGCCTCACCCCATCCTTGCTTGTGAATGACTGAGCCTGTCTGGGATGCTCCTTTTATACTTAATCATGACACACACCTGTTTCCAATTAACCTGCTCACCTGTGGAATGTTCCAAACAGGTGTTTTTATGAGCATTCCTCAACTTTCCCAGTCTTTTTTTGCCCTGCCCCAGCTTTTTTGGAACGCATTGCTGGCATCAAATTCAAAATGAGTGAATATTTCCGAAAAAACTACACAGTTTATCAGTTTGAACATTAATTATCTTGTCTTTATAGTGTTCGCAATTGAATATAGGTCGAAAAGAATTTGCAAATTATTGTATTCTGTTTTTATTCAGGTTTTACACAATGTTCCAACTTCATTGGAATTGAGGTTTATACGAACTGAATACCCCATACAAACAAATTTACCACATTCTTTTTTTACCTGTTTATTACTGATTTTGTCATGAATGTCAGTAAATGTTTGCGAAATTATTAGTCCGTATCCACTGGCATATAAAAGGAGAACTTAATTTTAATTATTCATCCCTTATTTAGCTTAAAACCCCTTTGCGCAGAAAACAATAAGGTGATTTTTTTTTTCCTGTTATGCATGAGCCTATTTAGGCTTTGTAACACAGTATTTGTGTCACAGAGACTCTGGAAAATGATTTCAGTGAAGCAAGACATTTGTAAATTCAATTACAGAATTATTTAGGAATTACATTTCGGAATTCACGGACGCCAGCGCCTATATCTGCTCAAAGAGGTAGAGGCTGACCAGGCCATCTAGTGTTAGAGCATGATGGGCATCGCTGTTCCACTCGGGGCAGAAATGCTGTTCTGTCAGTCTCAGAGCATAGTAATGAAGAAAATATTGATTCATGTCTAGGGGTTCATAGTTGATTTGTGATGTGGTACAATGGCAGTGGTTTGACCCCCACAACAGATTGACCAGAGATTCCACACGCCAGTGGGAGAGTGGAACAGTGAGGAGCACCTCAGCCAGGGCACCCAGATTTTGATCGGCTTTATTAAAAAGATCCAGGAAAAATTCCCTGACTGGCCCAAGGAGCATCAGTTTAAAGGTATCCTTTCCAGGTCCCTTGCGACAGCTTTTCGAGAGTGTATCATGCATGCTAAAGTTACACGATTTTGACAGCTGAGTGTCATGCATGCTGAAGTTACACTGTTTTAACTGCTGGGTATCATGCATGCTAAAGTCACACACAGTTTTAAACCGATGAGTATCATGCATGCTAAAGTTATACGGTGTTAACGGCTGGGTATCTTGCATACTAAAATTACACCGTTTTAATAGCTTTTTTATCATGCATGCTAAAGTTACAGTTTTAACTGCTGGGTATCATACATACTAAAATTACAGTTTTAACCGATGAGTATCATGCATACTAAAGTTACACAGTGTTAACAGCTGGGTATCATGCATACTAAAGTTACAGTTTTAATAGCTGGGTATCATGCATGCTAAAGTTACATAGTTTCAATGGCTGAGTATTATGCATGCAAAAGTAACAGTTTCAACTACTGGGTATCATGCATACTAAAGTTACACAGTTTCAACTACTGGGTATCATGCATGCTAAAGTTACATGGTGTTAACAGCTGGGTATCATGCATGCTAAAGTTACAGGGTCGCAAGATGCTTGCCTGTTTGAGATAATTGAGAATCATGCCTTTCAGGTGGGATATCAGCTTACAATGCCGGAGCCAAAAATGTCCAAACATATGAGCGCATGGACGTTGGGACCACAGGAGATGACTATTCCAATGACGTAGTGGCCCGAGCCCAGTGGTTCAAGGAGAATTGTTTCTGAGATGAAAATGAAGCCAGGGGCCCTGGAAACAGACGAGAATTTCAGACAGTCAAAAAAAATAATTTAATGAAAAATTATTTCATGATTATTAGATGGTGGATAAGAAGCCCTCATTTAATAACAGCTGGATGCAGGCATTTTATCAGATAAATCATAGAGAGGCTTTTGGTATTTTTCTTTTCGTGTTACCAGGACAGTCATTCTCACTGTTTCCTGGTCATTTTCTTTATTTCTTTTCATTGTTGGATTGAGGCGGGCCGAGTACCCATATCAGGAAATGCCCTTCAAGATGGCCTAAAGATAGTGCTTTTATGAAAATCAATGGTTATCTTGGATAAAATATTTCCACATGTGTTCTGACTGTTGACTGATCATATCATGGATAAGAGAGTAAACATTAAAATCTAACAAGGGTAATTTACATCAGATCCAATGACAGTTTTCATTTATCCCTGACAACCACCATTTTCGATTATATTTCAAAAATTCACGAACAGTTAAATGTAGCACATCAGCTTAAAATAAATGGATAAATGGAAGAATGTAAAAACTGAATTGATTTCATGCTTATTTGAAGTCTTATTTTTATTTTTGAGTTGCTTTTTGATTAGCAAAATATCATTCTTCTATGATTCCGAATAAAGCTCGCAAATGGAGTCTAAGTTTCTGAATATGTTTTTGAGCCTTCAAGGCTGAAAACACTTGACCTCAAGGTCAGAAGCAGTGCTGAAGCCAATAGCTAAAGAAAACCTAAAATGCCGCATGAAAATACATCGGCTGAGCGGCAAATACTGTGGATGATCCTCCCAAGGCAATGTAATTTTACTCATTTTATCCTATTAAATTACTTATTACTAGGGAAAACTGTGAATCGAGTCAGGCCTTGACTGTTTTATATTTTGTATGTGAAAGGAATAGTGTTACCATGGAAGCTGTTCTCTCGTCCCTTCAAAGCTCTCAAATAGCAAAAGGACATGTAATATAAATCGTGACTCATCAGCACAAACTACAGAGTTCTGAGTTTGTCTCGCTTCTGTCGCAGCTCCTTATCTCAGTACATTCTTCAGAATATATATTACCCCACAGAGCGCTGAAACAAATTCTCAAAAAATAATAAATTATCTTCTGTTGTTAAAAACCTATCATGTGTTGACTTGTTTAAAAGAGCTCCCCCGTGGGAGCCTTTTTGAATGAGTCGCCACATGATAGGTTTTCAGCAGCTTTTAATTTGATATCTTACATCATTGAGCAAAACAGTATTTAGAATTTAGCGCTCTAATTTAGCACTCTGTGTTTATTGTTTTAAGCACTCTAGGGGTTAAGACGAATATGTAATTTATTCATAAATTTATTTTATGCTGCTATTGGATAACATATGCAAATCAAACATTATGCATTTAATTCCACACATTTTTTAAGTGCTACATTGCAGATATTGCCCTTCTAAATTAAACTGGTTGATAGCAAAATTGGTAGCTATAATGCTCAACAATGTTACCCTTTTCACTTTAAAAATGTTCTCATGACAGCAAAGGTCATCTAGGGGTTGGCAAGTTGCATTATACCACTTGAGTATAAAATCACCAAAGACAGAATTGAAATGCTATCAAGTGCAACATGTCATTTTCACCTGTTGAGGCTTAAAAGAATACATTTTGAGGGCCTGACTCATAGACAGATACCATTTAAAGCTCAAGACGTGCTGAAAAATTACATCTTTACCAGGTCACCCCCTTTGAAATACAGTGGGTCTCAGTCTCTTACACCACCCCTTTTCCAAAAAGGTTGGGAGGCTGAATTAACCATGAATAAAAACAGAGTGCACTGATTTGCATATTATTAACACAGTATTTATTTTACAATGGTAAAAAAGACAAAAGCGAAAAATTTTTGTTTCCTGAAAAACATGGGCTCATTTTGAATTTCATTCCAACAACAGCATTCAAAAAGTTGGGACTGGCCATGTTTACCACTGTTACATCACCTCCTCTTTAAACAATACTATGCAAATGTTTCAGAACTGAGGAGACCAACTGCTGTAGTTTTGAGAGCAGAATATTTTTCCATTCTTGCTTGATTTATGATTTCAGTGGCACGACATTTGGTGCCTTCCTTTGCCATATTTTTCTCTCTATAATGTGCCCAGTATTTTCATTGGGTGCAGGTCGGGACTGCAGGCAGGCTCATTCAGCACCTTGTCCTTTTCTAGGGAGCCATGTAGTCGCAATATTTGCAGAATATAGTTAGGCATTATGCTGAAATAAGCAAGACCTTTCCTTAAAAAGACATCTAGATGGTAGTATATTTTGCTCCAAATCCTGTAAATACTGTTCACCATTAATGGTGTCTTCACAGATGTGCAAGTTAACCATCCCATGCGCATTAATACATTCCAATACCATCATAGATTTTGACTTTTGAACTGTATACTGATAACAACAGTCCCGCTCATCTTTGGTCTGGAGGATGCAGCATTCCTGATTTCCAAAAGGAATTTCAAATGTTGATTGTTCAGGTCACAGGACAGTTTTCCACTTTGTGTCAGTCCATCTTAAATGGGCTCAGCCCTACAGAAGGCAGCAGTGTTTCTTGATCTTGCTTTTGCAATATTTGTATCCCACGAACGAAGGTCGGAGGATACTATGGATTTGTCTTTGGATTTCCAAAACCTGGGACAAAGACTGTAGATTAGCTGTAGCTATAGGTCTTATATGCATCACATTTTCCACATCCTTTGTGGCAATGACGCATGTATTTTCCCTGTTAAATAAACAATAAATAAATAAATACATAAATCACCCCTGCACCCACCTCATTTCAAGAGGGAGTTCATTGTGCTCTTTTCCACCTTATGGGGCACGCGAATACTTTGATCGATTTCATTACTTTCTGCTATATTTCGCATTAAACATTTTTTGTGTAACGATCAAAAACGTGGTCATTCTACTTCAGAACTAAAGTTCTATTGAGAATTTGCGCTTGGAATGCCCCCCCCCCCTTGAAATCAAAATTACGCCCATGAATGACACAGTACAGTGTATTACAACAGAAGGGATCCTAAAAAAGCGGGAAATAGTATGCGGTTAACGTTTAATAAAGTGAAATACACAGATCATCAGTTCATGGGTTCTATCTCCTGTCCTATGCACCAGGATTTGCAAGAGTAAACTGATGTTGTATCTTGACTGTATTTTCGAAATAAAGATAGTTATTAATAAAAAAATATATATATAATTTATGTTTCAAGTTTTGTGGATTACATTTTCACTCATTTAGAGTTCCTCTCGTCTAACTTGATAAAATACCGAAGAGACGGGGCTGCACTGCGTTTGCACTAATGCACTGGGGAATTATTCTAGTTTCAGCGCGTTTCATTAGTTAGGCAACACATATCACATAAACGCATTTACAATCCTGGAAGAAGAATGCACGTTCGTTATATGAACATGTTGAAAAGAGGATCAGCCTGGCTATCAAAATTCTCTAACAGACATGTAATTTACAGTCACTGCCTCTTGAGGGCACTAAAAAACTTCTGAAAATAGTAAGGACATTAAAACTATCAGCATACATTTCAATATAAACTCAATTCCTGCACTTTGATCAAGTTAAGAATTTAATCCAGTTTAAGATCCCAAGGTTGAGTTTACCCGAGCTTGTTTTGCTTTTTCTTTTTTTTATATTTAATTTATTGAATTAGAAAATGATCAAATTAGAATTAAAATAATGCGGTTATATAAGTGCGCTCCACAAATGTCAAAAAAGTTACCACATCATGGAAAATGCATGTAAAATTTAAAAAAAGGACTTTACCCTCTACTACATTGAAAACAGCAACACCTTGCTGGTGTTTCTCTAACAAAGATGAATGTAATCTAAGATTGGTTTTGATCAAAGATTTAAAAAAAAAATACTACATTTAAAATGAGTAAATCCTCTTTAAAATGAACCCCGTGAAAACTGCAGACCCGTATTTGATGTCATGCTGTGGGGATAAAAACATGGCGTCCTGGGTTTGAATATTTCTCTTAGTGCAAGTATGATGTTGCCTCAATGAAGCACTGCAGCCAGCAGATGTAGAATATGTATATGACATTGTTCTGCAGGATGAACATAAAGATGCATTTGCTGACTTTGATTTCAATAATCCTCTGAAGTGGATTCAGACTAAGGGTTTAATAATGGATAGTAAATAACACCATGTTATATAACAGCAGGTGTTTGAAGCAATAACAACGCTGCAGGCGACCAGAGCCCTGGGTTATAGGCGAAGACTGTCAGCTCAGATGTCGAGCATCGGCGAGTTACTCTTGCACAACACCAATGACCCTGCCGATCTCTCTCGTCTGTTTTACTAGTGCCCACAGTTATTCACCATTCAATGCCGTGACCTACTTTTCGAATGATTTACGTCTTAAATGTTGGCTGAGAAAAGTATGTCACCCAGGTTTCCTCACAGCAACTCATTTCACGAACCCAGTCGCTTCAAGTTGCGTAACATCAATACGTGGGACAATAATTTAGTGTAGGGCTACTTCACAGACAATGAAAGTAGGAGTACAAAACAGCACGCGGGATGAAGCCTCACTTACTTCAGGCTCCTGTATAAAGGTCTGTGCTCGCAGCGGCCCGGTTACCTAACGACGTCCCTCCACCCCTTGAGGAAAGTGAACCGGAGCAAAACAGCGTTGGAGTGGCAGCAGTTTGAGCAGCGACCCGCTGGGGGCGCAGTGAGCCACAGTCGCACAAAGACATGTAGGTCAGTGGGACAGTGACTCGTCTCACTGCCTCGTGTTGACCTACATTCACACGCTTGCATAAACTCCGCTTGTTTTCGCAGGGCAAGTATCTTACGTAACTTCTTTTTTCGCTTTGCCCTATATCGATGGCAAATGATTACGTGACCAGACTGAAAAACAAATATCAGGTTCACCGCTTATTTAATCAGGAAGAGGCCAACGCAGCAGCAGCGATTTCACAGTAAGACTATGCTTACTTTTGTTTGATATTCATTTAATTTTAGGCTGACCTGGATGAGCGGGCAAGGCTTAATTTTTACAAAGACAACCATCAAAATCCCACAGATCTGACCATGAAAACAACTTTTTTCCAATTTGAAGATGTGAACAGTTGTTTATAAATGAAATAAAAAGGTATAAATAATAATTATTATTGATGTTATTGTTATTTTTTTAAAATCGGAACATCGAGGCTGAAAAATCCTGAGGCTGAGAACAAGCACTGAAGAGAGGTCATTATATGAAGATAACTGAACGAATAGGCCACTCACAAACCTGCATGTTCTTAAGAGCACTTTCAGTTGCATTAATTGCCAATTATGCAATAAAAAATAAATGCTATGTAAAAATTATAATCTGAAAAAAGGACAATTTGAGGCAGAAATCCTCAAAAAAAAAAAAGCATTCAGGCTCGGCCCCACACGTACATGTTCTTGTACATTATTAAAGAGGAATGCGAGACGTAGAAACCCTTCGCTTTTTAACAGTTTTTAGAGGGCTACAGTTGGATCAAATTCAGGCCACCAAGTCGCTTTCCTGTTCGATAACTTCTTGCGTGTTGGAATTTTCTCGCTCTCTCGAAACAATTAGAAATTATTATATGCCAACACATTTCTCATCAAAGTTGCAAGATTTTGCAATGCAGTGCATATATTTTGCAGTGCACGTACAATGCACAACAAAATTGACACTCATTTAAAATCACATGACTGCTTTCAACATGCATTCAGTTTAGTAAACAAGTGCAGTTCAATAGTTTTAGAGGCAAATTAACAAATACACCAAGAGAAATAATTAATGCCACGTTAAGTGTGTTCAATTCCTATTTAATAGCCTTAGGAATCAGGAGTGTCAATGAGGCAGATCGACTCATATGATGACTGAGAATGTTGCAATTGAAATGATCAGGGGATATGTTGTTATCGTAATATAATACCACCAACGATTTAGGCCTATATTTTGTATTATTTCAATCATTTAAGTTCACCCAATTCTTCATTTCTTTTTTTTTGCAATTACATAGAACGCACTCACAAAAGAACATACATAATGTGTGATTGTATTTGTGGACCCAGAGTGTCAAACATGCAGTATGATATTAGATCATAAATAAACAGATCCAAGAACGACTGTATCAGTTGGAACTTTACTTTAGTAAAACACATCACCTGTTTTCACAAGCAAAGCAACCATGCAGAAATTTATCCACATGGAAAGACATTTTTCACATTGCAACAATTCCATCATCAGGGAGAAGGTACAAGTCAACACATATGAACAACATAATGCATGTTCTAATATATTATTTTCTCAGCTTATGTGACCAGTTTGTCAGCAAGGTTTAAAAAAAAAAAAAAAAAAGAAGACCATCGCTGCCCGACTAGCAATTGTAAACATTTGAAGCCAGAAGTAGCCGGACAGGTGATATTTTTTGGTTAAAAACATTTCATATACTTTTTTCTTCATGCTATCTGGATGAGGACAACTTCTAGTGGAGAAAGACAATTGCAATACAACATTAAGACCACTGACCGGAACGTTCCACAAATCATGAATTTTTCTGAAGAAATGGACTTTAAATATCTTATTAATGTTTAATAATAAACATCATGGAAGAAGTCCAACTAAGGCACTGCTTATGCAAAACAAGAATTCTGTAATAAGAAGTCCATGATAATAAAAATGACACAAATGCAAAGAATAAGCGTATTTCAAACAAGTCAAAAAAAAAAAACCTCATGTAACAAAAATACAGGTCAGTTGCTCCTTGGCAGACAGTGGATTTTTACCTCAAAAGACGGAGGTCTGAAGAGTCAGTATCAGGCATCATCTGTATAAGCCTCAAACGTTTCACAGCACAAAAATTGCCCGGTAATGCACTCATTTTTTTCAATATAGGTTATTCACCACAGTTCAGTGCAGTTCAGGAATAGAATGTCAGTTTTTTTTCTAGTAAGATCTTAATAAAATCGACAAAAAGCTTGCATAGACAAAAAAAAAATGTCCAATAAAAATAAAATGCTACAATTATAAACATTCAAAACTATATGTTGGAATATGTCATGTAATGTTTGAAAATAAAAAAATTTCACAAACTAGTAAATATTCACACCTCATTTCATTTTCCCTGCATTACCCTTTAAACTAAACAGGAATAACCTGCTGTTTTTGATCAGATTCACACCATTTAACATTTCATAACTGGACATGTGTACACACACAATATTTAAACCTCCTGTCTAATATGAACACCTTCCCCTAGTGCCACCGTAACAACAGTCAAACTGATGTCACTCAAATTCCCAGCAGAACATTTCCCAGAGTACCTCACTCCCTCCCCCAGCTTATCCTCTTCCCTCACTGTATCCTGGTGCCGTCTCTTCCTTAGTAAATGATGCTCATATATCCAGCTGAAGCACACGATGTAGAAGAAACTGGGACTCACAGGACCAGGTGACCCTTTTCAACTGCTCAAAGGTTCAGTTCTGACACGCCCTTTGTGAGGACTTCAGTCGGGAAACAGCCATTAGAATGAGCACTACGACTGGTCCACAGCTACTAAGCGTCATACAGAGCGGAGTGTGATGTACTCTGTGTTATGACACATTCCTCACATAAGTATTATTATTACTCTCCCTGACTTCAGCCACAGTAACCGTTAGATGGTTTGGACCAGACGGGATAGCCTGTGTTGCCCTCATGTATCGATGAGCCTAAGGCCCCAACACCTAGTTGCCAGTTCATGGTTTGTCCCTCCCAGGACCTCTGTTGGACGGTTCTCACCACTGCTGAATGGCAGTACCTCAGAAGCCCTTTTCAAAATCCCTCCAATCCCATTTTTTCCCATATCGAACATTCTGACAACTAGAACTGATGGTTTTCTTACCATCTAAGGTCTGTATGCAGAGTTGCAGATCAACACATTTTGTCTCATTGATGTGTGTGTGCGCGCGTGTGTGTGTGTGTGTGTGTGTGTACATAAAAATAAACATGTAATCCAGTAACCTGAAGTGATTACAGAGGATATCACCACAACAAAGAATTTTCCCAAGCTGAAATGCTACACTACTTCTAACAACAAGCGGCAGATCATGAAATCATGATATCCATTCTTTAATCTTAAGTTTTGGCCCCCAACAAGACTTTAAAATGAGAACAGAAAACTTTCAAACTGTAAGAACAGTCAATATTTAGCAGTAAGAGGATGCAGCAACATCTAGACTTAAACACAGCAGCAATCCCGACTTCATCACCTTGTTTGGAGTGGTTCCATCAGGCTGATTTCAGAATTGAATTCAAACATCTGAACAATAGCATGCAGAGCAGTTTCAGGAGGGACACTTTCCTTCGGAGCAGTACAGTTCGCCATGAATGATTGACCAGTACACTCTACTGCACATTCTGCTTTCTTACAGAATTGTGTAATACTCAACCAATGAAAATTTGAAGCAAAATTTATCCAAGTGTAAACGTATGAGCTATTCCCATGGTACATCTAAGAGGAATATCACGAGTAAAAAAATGACCTGAAACAACAATTTATACATCACGACTCCCTCCCTTAAATGACAGTTCATATAAGAACTGACTCACAGATTGATAACTGAATGCAATGTAAACATCAGATGCTTAACATCAGTGGTAACCAACACAATTCCTGGAGATCCACCATCCTGCAGGTTTCTGCTCAGAAGCTGGAGAAGAGCGCACCACTTTCCCAGCGAGGGAGGTGCTCCCAAACAGTAGCATCAGATGTTCCATATATGGGGTTGAAATGAAACCCCAAAGGGTGGTAAATCTCAAAGAGCACAGTTGGGTCTGACTGCCAAACATTTTAAAGAGGTACACTTCATGTGGGAAGCACTAATGGATTTATGTTAATAAGTTGAAAACAGGCATGAAGTGGAGTCAACGGGACCGGGTTCTGGACATGAGGAGGAGTCACCAGGACCGGGTTCTGGACATGAGGAGGAGTCACCGGGACCGGGTTCTGGACATGAGGAGGAGTCACCGGGACCGGGTTCTGGACATGAGGAGGAGTCACCGGGACCGGGTTCTGGACATGAGGAGGAGTCACCGGGACCGGGTTCTGGATATGAGGAGGAATCACCGGAACCGGGTTCTGGACATGAAGTGGAGTCACCGGGACCGGGTTCTGGACATGAACAGCAGTACACGCCGAATGCCTGACAGCCGGTCCTTCAGGGAGGTGAGCGCGAGGAAGGGCATCTGAGCTCGGCCTTCCAGGGGCATGACTGCCAAGAGCCACCAGCACCAGGAGGGTCCATTGGGGCTGACCTGAGAACAGCACACCCAAAGCTTTAGCACCATAAAGGTCTATTAGGGCTGATCAGAGAACAGCACACCAAAAAATTTGACCTTCCGCAGCTGCCTCTCGCTCCAGGGCATTCATACCTCAGGAGGAACTGCCCTCTTCAGGCAGCTAACATACACATAACACTCACGACCAATGGTCCACCAGCAGTCCTGAGGGCTACCGACAAACCCACCACACCAGGCATAGAGAATATCAAACGGGCATTTTCATATCACACCCTGTATCAACCCATGACCTCAGTCTCAGCCCGAGGGCTTTAGCTCCCTATAGAGTACTAAAGTGATGACAGTGGTGTCAGAGGTAAAATTTCCCATTCATTTTACCCATACTGTTTTGAAGCACTTACTGTTGTTTTCCAGCCTTTATCGATTTTGAGATTTTACGTCATATTTCTGAGTTACAAAAAATTGTTTTTAGCAATTAATATTCACCATGTGAGGAAAACCGAGCAAGCAAAGTGACTTTTAGCTGGCTAACTTAGCCAGCAAGCTAGTTTACCAACTTTGGTGGCTGACTAACATCATATCAGGTGGCACTATGTTATTCCCAACTCGCGAAATGTTCTCGGCTCAACGCTAACCAAGTAGGCCAAATAATGACTATTCACCATTTTTATTGACTTAACTAGCTCGCTAGCTAAACTCGCAAACTAGCGATTTTGCTAGCTTAGCCATTTATAGTAGGAGAATTTTAATACTAGCTAGTTTGCTAAAATGACAGTAAGTGACATTAAACTAACCATTTACAGTTTCTATTGATATAGCAATGTGCACTAGATGTAACAAGCTCACTAGCTGGCTAGCTAGGTGATTCACTAGCATAGCTAAATGGCAAAATAACTCATCGTGATCCATTAATTTCTAGGCATGTAGCGAGCCAGTGGTGGCCCACTATGTGGTAATGGATGCACGGACATAGACAACGGTAATTTAAGGCACTGATCGACTACCGTCGTTACGTTGAGAACATTTGCTGAAATGGAGGTACCCCATTGGCTGGGAACAAATCACGGGCAGCGTTCTGCCGATGCTGGTCGGTGGGCGGTGGTCAGTGCCGACCAGCACTTGGAATCCATCGACCACCACTTAGCCCAGAAAGTGTTTTTTCTGCACGGCACTATTTTTTTTTCAAAGATCAGTTAAAACGAATGCATCCAGTGTCCAATAAAACCGCGGGAAAAAAACATAAATGACCCTAAATATGTCCCCTCCCCGCCTTATGTTACAGTCCAAATAGCAAACTTTCGTTTTCGACCCGCTCCCTGGCATAACCATTCGCGGGAATCGTCTGCGGTGGTCATCATAGCACTCCACCTATTGTACATGTATTATGCTTTGACATGGGTGTAGCTGACGTGCAGACGGCTAGCGGAGAGATGGCCAAACGGATGAATCAGGGCCCAATTGACAGATTTTTAAGGTGAGATTCAGTGTTGCACTTAAAAGATAATACCAAGGTAATTCACAGTAGTCCGCAAGTGCACACAAAAGTAAAGATTAAGGCGGACTCGTAAACTTGTCTTCAAACTAGTCCAAGCGTCTAAGAAAATATTGTCAACATGGAACGAATTCCGTGTCCAACCTCTTTATCTGCTTTTTATTTCCTAGAACGATTTCAAAAGGAAGCGCTAATAGTGTTGACTGCCGTGGAGCATATCGCAAGACATGTCCTCCCACCCATTCGCGAACGCGTTTAGTCAGAAAAATGATATTAAATGCCAAATTTAAATGGTCCGTTTTGAAGCTCCTTGACTTCAAAAAGGTAAATCGCCAACGTAACCGTTTATATTTGTTTGAGATGAATGAATGCATTTAACCTAATGAATTGAATAGGCTACCTGTTCTGTGAAATTATGCATAATTAAGCTCAGTTGAAAAAGTAAGCTTCCTACATGCACAGATATGCTAAATGACATCGCATCAGTGTTGGCTATATATCCCGCACTTCGGTTTACATGAACAGTATTCTTTGAGCGTGAAGCTTCATGAATTAGAATGAACAAAATGATCAAGTCTCCTGTTAACCTGACTGACCTTAATAACGGCAGCGTTCTTCCTTACCCAAGAAAGAGTACACTTAGCCATGTCGTAATAACAAAAGCATATTTTGACTTTGATAAAAGATGTGTATTCAATGCGATTAAAAAAACAAACCATTTTCCTCTGAGTAACGTCAATGAATAAATAATTTATTTTCCTCATGGCTTTTGAACACCATTGTCTCAATTTACGTTAAAGCAAGTCACAGTAGCCTGCATAATGATCCTGATCAAGGTCTTGGCATGTTTAATATGTACCTGAGATGTATATCATACTGTAAACCCGAGATAATGAAACCACCAGCCATAGGTTTGACTAGCGCATCAACTTTGTATTATTTTTTTCCTAACAATTCCGTAAAATTTTCCGTAAGACTTCTCTGACTTAAGGCTGTGTCGCCCAGTCAAAAAAAAAACTGAGAACTTCGGAAGCACGAGAAGACGAGCGGTTCAGTGTGAAATATTACTTCCATGCCCCTTTCTGAACAAAAGAAAAGGCATTTTTGGGAATAAACAATGAATTTGATGTGATCATTTGTGTCTGTATACCTCATAGGCTAATCTCGGACCGGGTCGGCTCATAAAATTAATCCGAGTTTGAGCAATGCCATGAAGTGTCAAAACTCCATTATAAATTCCCATTGGGATTTTACTTCCGACACCAGAAGCTAAGTAGCTGTGATGTCATCACTTTAGTAATTATAACCTGCTGTTCTTGAGAGGTTAACCAAATTTTCATATTGACACACATTGGCTGTGAGCAGCAGATCACGTCCAAACAAGTAGACATGGTCAACAACATCCCCGCCAAAATGTCTTCTTTAAAGACACTATGAACAGAGGCTCCCAAAAAATGCCACAAGGGCAATAACTGTGCGAAAAATAATAGTGTGCTTCTTACTTTCAAACACTATCAGGGTATTTATGGTCTTAAGCTACACACCAAATTTGGTTATCCCATCTCAAATAGTTTCTGCGAAAAGTTGTCCCCTTTAGAGATACCATGGACAGAGTGGAAATATATGGATCAAGGGCAATAACTGCCGGAAAAATAATCGTGCGCATCTCATTTTCGAACTCTATCAAAGCCTTTATGGTCTGAAGCTACACACCAAATTTGGTTCTCCTATCTCTAATAGTTTCTGAGAAAACCTGTCCCCTTTATCTTGGACGGATGGACCCACGGATGGATGGACAGAGCTCAAACCTATATCCCTCTCACACTTCGTGGCGGGGGATAATAATATAGCCAACATTTAATGCTACAGCAAGTAGTCCTTCCAATCTACAAAAGTGTGAGTATTCTATCTGAAATTTTAATAGTTCACCTTCTAATTTACCTTCTACATGGAATGAAAGACCATAGTTGCATCAAAAATTTAGACTCTTTTTTGCGAGTAAAGAAACCACACCCAATACTTTAAGTTAATTAAATCTTTCACTCTGTGACATTTAAAAATGCATACTTTGAATGGAACACTTCCACTTAAGTCAGATCAAGACACAAGGTGCTCACCTGTGGGTCCAGGTCCTTCTCTGGCATGGGACCGAAGTGGCCCACAATGCGCTCCTTCTGTTGGGTATTGAGGGAGTTGACCCAGGACAAGGCCTGGTCGTACACACGATTATGGAGGGTTTTCAGCTCAACTTCTTCAGCTCCCCGCACCTACCCATCACACACATTCATTAACAACCACAAGATAACTCAGTGCCATTTCATTAGTGCACCTAAGGGCTCTATATTAAACAGCCCTGTTATCCATAAGAGTGAGGAGATCGAGCGGCAGAAAAATAATACAGCCATGAGACTGACCATCTTGTCTTCCAGGTACTCGATGTCTGCAGTGTCATAGCCGTCCCGTTTCTGGTGCTGGAGGACCTTAAATCTCCTTCTGCCGATCGTGTCAACCACGGAGCGACCATCAGCGAAGAACTCAACGTTTCGGATCTCCAACATGCAGCCATAGCTGGCAAATCTGACAGAGGGCAGCAGACGTTAAGAAGAACATTTTCTGAAGGAGAAGCTCAAAGCAGTTCAGCATCGACTACACTCAGCATTTCTGCTTTAAAAGTACCTTCAAACTATTCGGACAGGCAACCAAATATACTCCCATTTCTACAATTTCAGTTTCCACCCAAACATCGGGCATTTCATTGTGTAATAAATGTACATGTCACTGAAAATAAGATGGTGAAGTCAGGATTGACGTTGCAGTCATGGAGGTTCAGATGGCAGCACAGTGTGAATAATAAATGTAGGCCTTTACTTACCCATTAACACCATCGCTCAGGCACATGCCGAACTGGTTGGTTCCGGTCTCCATGCATCTCCGCACCATAAGCCGGTAGCAGGGCTCAAATATGTGTAGGGGACAAGGTACCGTGGGAAAGGCCATGGTGCAGACAAATATAGGCACATTCTTGTTAAGACTGCAAGGGGAAAGGAGCACAGGTCACAGGGAGCCATTATTCAGTCAGCAGTGGGATTAAAGGAGTCCCACGACAAAACCTCACCGAAATGAAAAAAATCACATATGATTGCATCAGGAATTAAACCAGAGATCACAAATCACACAGAATTAACTGGTAATTAAATGGGAGAAGACATCACATGGAGTGATTGCTCATTAAACACTACCTCTTAACGAGTGCAAAATGCTCATGTCCAAAAATATTTACACAGAGCAATAAAAAAAATGTCTCCATCGAAGTTTCAGGCTTCAAGTCTTACTTGGAGAGCTCTGCCATTTCCTCCTCGTTGACGGCGCGTCTCTCACGGAGCTCCTCAGGAAGGTATCTGGCGATGAGCTTCTCCATCAGTAGAGTTTTACTGTATCGCCTCTTAGCCAAATACTGCAGGAGAGAAATACAGATATTTACACAAAAACAATTTAAAAAACTAGGCATCCCAGTCAAATGCTTTTAATGGATGACAGCAGTGTACATCCCTTAAAATGACAGCATTCTCCCCATGGGCAAAGTTCATGGTTTGGCCTAGTGATGGCTCCAGGAATATTCACAGCTAATTTCTGATTCCCAAAAAACAGTTTGACTTACTAAAAAAAAAAATTTTTTTACAACTCCCCTAAAACTCCAGAGTTATCGCACCAACACAAAGGATCTGCGGCCACAGCAGCCAAGGCGAATCCCTGATGTCCCCCAGCACTCCACCTCAGAGATATCATTACCCATCATGAGATGGACTAGAAAGTGCCAATATCATCGGACCAGGAGTTAGCGTAAATAAATGCTTAACTACCTCAGAGAGATCTTCTTTGCATAGCGGGCACTGGGCATGATGGTCCAGGCATCTCTCCAGGCATTTCAGGCAGAAGGAGTGGCCACAAGGAGTGGTGACCGGTTCATAGAAAAGTCTAGAACACAAGCAGGGGACAGACAATATCTTGCAAACAATAATGGGGACGGGGACAATCCGGCTGCACAATACATCAAGTCAAGATTAATCAACTGTAGACAACCATCTGAGCTATACTACTGACTGCTAAGCAGAACTGCTGAAGAGGCCCAGATAAAATGGATCATTGGTTCAAAATTGTAAGTATCATTACAACCATCCACATTTGATGAACATTTAAGACATGTCAACATGTTTCGCAGATCTTTGCCCCACACTCTAATGTTACACTCAAGTGATAGCTAACCTTCCATTTTCTTTCGAAAAGCACTATTGCTGCACTATTTGAATGGGCACTGCACCAGTTATTTTAAATATGAACCAATTAGAATCGAGAGTTTTGACAGGTTCCTCTGATGACGTGCCAAGTGAATGGAAGACAAGTAGGGCGAACGGCTAGAAAATCCTTTTGAAACTTTTTCAAGCTCATTTCACTAGTAGAAACCAGTGAATACCTCATGCACAAGGGGCACTCAAAGTCCGTAGCATCGATGAGTTCGCTGGGCACAGGACACCATGAGTTCACCTCTGGATTCTCATCTGGGAGAAAGATCAATAAACAACATAAGTATTTACAAACTGCATGATTTTTTTCTACTTTAACTCTCAAGTAGAAGAGAAAACCTGAAGTGATGGTCTTTTAACTTACCAGACTTCAAGCGCTTGCATGAGGACCCATCACCACCTGCATTGCCTTCCTCCTCACAGTGGTGTTTTCGTTTGGCGAGCTGCCTTCGGCTGAGGGCGGACGAGCCTTGACCATCACCGCGAACCTGCTTCTCAGCTGAGTCCCCATAGCAGGCAGAACTGAGGTGCGTGGAGACAGTCTCTCGCCCACAGCTCAAAGCCGGAGGCGATGAAGATTTCCCATGCGACACCAGGCTGCTGTCATTCACATGACCATCCTAAAATAAAATGCAGAAGTTCTAATGGACGATTCTTTGGCAACCGCATTGCTCAACTGCAGAGTAATAATCATGACCGTAACTGCTCCGTCAGTGGGCAGGGCAACCTGCCACTACATAGGCTGCTTGCTCAGTGAACACGAGAAAATCAAGTTGACCCAAGACAAATATAGTCTCCACCACTAATCATTAATAACTCACGAAAACATTAACCCTTGGAGCGCTGTAAGACATCAAAATCAGATGCTATTGAAAACCAATCGTGTGGCAACTTGTTTAGAAGAGCTCCCCTATGGGTGCTCTCTTCAACAAGTTGCCACATGATAAATGTTCAACTGCTCAGGAAAATTACATTCTTAATAACTTAAAAATTTATTCAGCGCTCCAATGGTTAAGCAACAAACTCACTTCCTTAAATGCACTTCACATGTATTTGATATCAGAATAGCTTCAACCAGCCTTGCCACACCTTGTGGAGCCCAGGGGTGCCGGTGCTACAGTTTGTGCCAACAGAGAGACTGCATTTTATCCTCGGCCTGGAGGAGAGCAGCTGCATATAATTCGGTATCCTCTCCTCAACTTGATCAGGAACTGGAGAGAAGATTTCACTCAAGAGCTAGGAGAGAAACAACATTACAAATTACAGCTAGTACCTCCACTTAACAGTTCAGTACTAGCCTTTCACAAACATAACATTTTCATCTTTAACTGACTGAGTGAAACTACGGTTATAAAGGGGAATATCCCAAAATGATAATAATCCGATATGCTTTACATACATTAAACAATTACAGCTCTTACTGATACAAATGTGCGCACAGTTTACAAGCACAGAAGACCCGTTTTCAGTTATGAAGACAGACACTTAGTGACTTTACATTACAGTGCACTGCACGTCATAACACTGATGTCTGATCACTAAAACGGGCAAGACAATAATATACAAGTGCTGCAACGGACCTTTTGCGCCTCAGAAGTAGCCAGTTTGTTTCCTGGGTCTAAACTAATGCAGAACAGGTATTCTGTTAAAGCTTCCTCCGTTTTTCTCAGTGTCAGCAGCGCTTGTGCCTTCCTCAGACGACCCTGTGTGAGAACAGAGAGTATGAAATTCATCAGCAACACAACATGAAATCCCTCATCTCACGATACTCCACACACATATTTAAGCCCTCATCTTAGGATACTTCACACACATATTTAAGCCCTGATCTTAGGATAATCTACACACATACTTAAGCCCTCGTCTTACGATACTCCACAAACATATTTAAGCCCTCGTCTTACGATACTCCACAAACATATTTGTGCATGATTGCATGTTGTCTAATAAACATACCTTCAGCCAGTATGGTTGGAGTTTACAGGCCATCTCGGCATCAGTTAGGGCATCTTCATCGTTGTTTACACTGGAGTTTATCAGGGAGCGGTTGATGAGCAGCAAGTGGTCCCTCGGGGCTGAGTAAAATTTGGCACAAATACACACAATATAACGTAATCAAATATTGTGCTTAAAATGCCAATAGTCTCATAGGAAATTTCCAAATGCATTACACAAAAAATGTACAGCTGGAATGACTTGAATATTTTATCGAAAATTGTCTTGAATATAATACGCTTGAGTGCCACAACGTTCATTAAATTACTAGTAAATGAAATTCCACGACTGAGCGCGTATGTCACACGAAATAATTCAGGTGTATTCACTCCACAGACCATATCGGTGTCACTTGCGGTTTTCTGCTTTGACTGTTGACCTAATGGCTGCAGTATTTTCTTGGTTACAAAAGCGTAATTGGGTGAAGGGCAAATTCCAGCGCTCCGTTACGTAATGTTTGCTCCCGTAGCCTACATTCCCGCTCACGCCCCGCAGCTCCGGTTACGGCGCAGCGCGCTCTGACTTAACCTGCTTCTCCGTTACTAGGTCACAAGGACGAGCGCCAACAAATTCGCACTAAGGACTCAGTTCCAGCTAAACTTGTCCAGCTAGTTTTCCAAAACCGCCAAATTTACATAAGGGGCGCATAAGGACGCAATATGGACTCCAAGGGCAAAGCACGCAATACAATATTGATACGTCGCGCAGGTTTCCAAAATAAAACAATAAAAAAATATTATGAAACCTACTCGAGGCACTCCCGCTATGAGTAGGACTAATTAACCGCAATTATCACCTGGACATCGCCAGTAAAACCAAATTTAAAAAAAAAATAATACCACAGCTATTGCCAATATCTAAACCATTGTGAAAGTGATGTACATGCAGTCTCTGAACAGATATGTTTCAATAAATACATGTGGGCTATTAGACCCACCTAAAGCCACTGCAGCATTGTACTTCTCTAAAGCCAAGCCCGGCTTCTCCCGGTGCAGCGCGATACCCTCGTGTCTCAGCTGAGCTGCGAGCAGCTGGGAAGGAAACCACTTAGTCAACAAGTTGCTGAGAACAACATTCACTCTGTAATTCGGAAGATCGGTGAGCCTCGAGTTATCTTTACACTCTCTGCAGCACACTGGTCTCTCCTCTTTGTCCAGGCACTTTTTACAAAAACAGTGTCCACACGGCAAGGTCACTGGTTCGTACAAAAATCCAACACAAATTTGGCAGACAAAGGCATCGTTGCCACATCCTTCCTCTTGTCCTCGTTGGAACCTTTGGCCGGTAAACCTCTCTCTGCTTCGGATGCTGTTGGTCAGACACAAAGTAAGGTTTTCCAGGTGCGTGGGACGTAGCCTATTGATTTTGGAAGCTTTCTGGTAGATCGCAAAGGCTTCGCTAAGCTTCCCACCAAAAGCAAGAGCATCAGCCCATTTCACCAGCAACTCATGCCGGCTGACAACATCGGTGTAATCCACCAGCTGGCATTCGTAGATCTCAGCGGCGAGCTCAAAGTTTTCAGCGCGGAAGGCTTCAGCCGCAAGCTGCAGCATGAGTCTACTTTCCATACTTTCCGTTCCCATGTTGAATAAAGTGCGAGTCGCTCTCGGACTACTGTCCCTTCTCCACAGGTAATGACAGGTTAATAAACGGTGGCATCTCGCTCATCTGCGCTTCTCTCCGCCTCGTACCGCTATCATATCCATGGATGTAATCCACAGACGTGCTGAACGTGAAGTATCTTGAGGGGAAACGTTACATAAGGGTCATGTGACCATCAGTGGCTGTTCTAATTGGCTACGTTTCCAAAACTGTTACAAAACAAGTCAGTTTTGTAACTTGGAGTGAGCATCGGACTATTTGGGCTTGTTCTGTAACTTTACATTATGAATGCACTGTATGTAACATCATTGTTCCGCTTGAATTCCATTTGAGTGTTAGTAAGATGGGACCGCAGTCCACCGCAGGGCTGATGTAACAGAAAATGGAAAACGGCAATGTTAAATGACCAGATAGGCTGTGGTTCGCATGTACAGTTCACTTGCCCTACAATCGCACATATCTCAGTCACGACCGTTCAACCGCAACTTGTGTCCAACGTTTTATAGTTTATTAGTCACATGGAAGGTGAGGAGGTGCGTTCAAACGAAATTCACCCCATTATGAATGATAATGCATTTGGAAATTACAAATTGTAATATAGCCCGCATAATTTCATATCCATTTTCATGCGATTTATGAAGTGCGACAACATACTCAGGCAGTCTGGCTGTCTAGACTTTGATCAGGCTCTGCGAAGAAGGTGACATAATGGGCACGTCAATCGCATTCAGTTGAACCGCCTATGGTAATCCCACATGACCTGATGCCCTTTATCTCTATGCCCGTATGTATGTCAGTAGCACAGATGAGTTCACGCTCCAACACCATTAGACTCCGTTTATTTAGTAAATTCCAGAATTATTGGCATCCCTGACTAGGATTGCACTTACAGTACTATTTTAAAGACACATTTGCGATAAACCCAGACTACCAATGTGCGAGAAATGCTGTGCTTTAATAATGTTCCAGTCTGGGGATCCAAAAATACTAAGGCACATTGTATGCATTACATTTCAACTTTTAATGCTAAATTTGGGGAATTGTGATGGAGTCAAACTAGACCAAACATTTCTTTTTTCATGATCTCACCAGCATGAAAACTTAAGTTTAACAATTAAGCAAATTAAGCGCATTTTGACCACTTGCCATATGCTATTACAGCAACATAGCCCTGTATTTCAACTGGTTAAATTCATCAACAGGGATAATACCACAATCCCAACTTGAAAAGAAAGTTGGGATATGATATGTATATAAAAACAGAAAGTGATTTCTAAATTTACAATGACTTGTACTATGCTGCAGACAGAATGAAAACATGTTTAATTAATTTAGTTTTTATTTAGCCTTTATTTAACCAGGTTAGTCCCATTGAGATCAAAGATCTCTTTTACATGGAAGACCTGGCCAAGAGGGCAGCAGCATAGTTACATTAAACTACAGATAAAATTAACAAAATTGAAACTTCACATAAAACACTTGCACACAGACAGCGTAGAATGGAACGATTTCACCAGAGCTTTAAACTCATTCAATGTGGCAAGTGCTTGAAGCTGAAGTTCAGATTGTAATTCATTCCAAGCATTAGGTGCCGAAAACCTAAATGCCCTCTTGCCCAGTTCAGTTCGTACTTTGGGGACAACAAATTGCAGAACATCCATAGATCGGAGATTGTGACTTCCATGACTCCTTGTTGAAAGACAAGACAAATAGGATGGAAAGATACCCAAAATGGTTTTGTAAATGAACACATACCAATGGCTGAGGTGTCAGACACATAAAGACCTCCAGTTAAGTTTCATATAGAGTCCACAACGGTGATTAAGGAGACCACAGTTGGTAATGAATTTTAGTGCCCCATGATACACACTATCTTGCACGAGGAGACGATGAGCAGGACGAGGAGCATTCATATATAAGACATCACTATAGTCAATTATGGGCAAAAAAGGTTGTTTCCACCAATTTATTTTTCGCACAAAAAGAAAAGCAAGACTTGTTTCAATAATAAATTCCTAATTAGAGTTTCAGTTTTTTTTTTACGCAACATACTGAATGTGCTCTTTAAAAGACAAGTGGTCATCAATTAATAATCCTAGATATTTGAAAGTAGATACCAACTCAATTTGTTGACCATTTCTTGTTAAGATTTTTCAGACAGTGCTGATCTTGCAGTTTTTGAAGTGGTAATGAACATGCATTTAGTTTTGTCTGCATTTAGAACAAGTTGCAGATGACGAAGTTGGTCTTGCACTCTATCAATCGCAAGTTGTAAAAACTGAAAGGCCTCAGCAGGAGTGGGTGCTGTGCAGTATATGACAGTGTTATCAGTGTAGAAATGAAAAGTTGAGTTTGGAATATTCTGTCCAAGATTATTTATGTAAATAGTGAATAATAATGGGCCCAGCACAGAACCTTGAGGGATGCCCTTTTTCACTTGCAATACCTCCAAGTAAGAACACTATCTGAGCAGCCTGGGTTCTGCTTGTGAGATAATTTGCAAACCATCCAACTGTTTGCTAAGAAAAACCAAGTGCTGAAAGACCTTTGAATAAAATGTATGATCAACAGTATCAAATGCCTTTGAAAGGTCAATAAAGAAGGACAGACAATGCTGCCTCTTGTCAAGCACTTCAGTTATATCATTTATGACCTTCATGGCTGCAGTAACAGTTCTGTGATTTTTATAAAAACCTGTCTGAAATGGTGACAGGACAGAGTTCATGGCCAGAAAGTCTTTTACCTGTTCACTGACTAGAGACTCAAGCACCTTTGCCAGAACTAAGAGTATAGAGATTGGTCAATAATTGTTTAAAATACAAGAGTCTCCTCCTTTTAGGAAGGGGATTACAAGGGCAGATTTCCAGTCCAAAGAGATTTCATTTGAAGTAAAGGTAAGGTTAAAAATGTGACACAGTGGTCCAGCAATAATTTCAGCCGCCAGCTTTAGGAAAAGCGGCTCCAAGTTATCTGAGCCAGCTGGTTTTCTAAGATTAGGTTCTTTTGGAGCTCTCATGACCTCTGATATGGTAAAGGGAGTAAAGTTAAAAACCTGAGTATTGCCTATGGTAATTTCAGGAGTTGGCGATACTTCAGTAGAATTGTCATACTTGTAAAGAAAACCAGAAGGAAAACAATGATTATTAAAATAATTAAGCATTTCTCTACTATCACTTACTCTGTGACAATCAACAAGTATACTGGGTGGAAGATGGACTGCGTGAAAGCGAGCAGCCAAAGAATTGATGGTCTTCCAGAACTTTTTTGGGTTTTTGAGGCTTTCTGTTATGAAAAAATGAAATTCTGATTTTACTTTTCGAAGGAGAGAGGTAAATTTATTTCTCAATTGTATAAAATTCAGCCAATCCACTTCCAATCCTGACTTGCGTGCCCTGGCCCAAGCAGCATTACGCTCATGCATTATATCTGACAGGTCCATGGTAAACCAAGGATTATCACGTCCTTTAACTCTAAAGTTGGGAGAAAGGGCATGTTTATTAACTATACTCAAGAAGCTTTTGTGGAAATATTTCTATGCTAGTTCAACACCATCCAAAAGAGTGATTCTATCCCAGTTAAAAAGATACAAGTCATGCAAAAAAGCTTACATCTCAAATAATTTCATATTACATTTCTCAACAAGATGAGGCTTGCTTTTAGGAATGCTTGTGTCTCGCATTACTACAATCACATAATGATCGCTCACATTATTAGGGAAAATACCTGATGCAACAAATTTAAAAATTAAATCAATGAGTGTAGATTTTTGAGGGCATTTGGGATTAGGTCTTGTATGTGAGTTAATTAATTTTGTAAAATTTAGAGATTCACACTGTGCTTTCAATGGGTCAGACACAGATGTGAGCCAGCCCCAGTTCAAATCACTGACCAACACTATTTCATTGCATCTCAGTTGTGATAAAAAGCTTCACAAAAGTAGATAATAAGTTACTAGGGGCAGATGGAGGCCTATAGCACCCCACTAACATAATGTAGTGATTTCTGGACAATTCCAATTTTCTGGACAATTTCAACTTCTAAAAGTTCAAGTTCTTTACTTACTGACTCTGAGAGCAATAATTTAACATCAAAGTTCTGCTTAACATATATGGCCACTCCACCACCTTTTCTTTGTTGGTCAGCACGATAGACATTATAGCCATTAATGGCTATAGCCAGATTGTTTAATCCAAGTTTCAGATAAGACTACAATATCAGCATTTCTTGAGTATTTCCAGATCTTTATCATATCCATATTAGAGAGTAAACTCCAAACATTGATATGAATAATTCCAAAACCAGATCTAGCTTTCAAATCTGCAGGTGTAAAACATTGCTTAGGTTTATCAAGGCCTGGATTAGTCTTAACATTTCCCGAGAGCAAGAACAATAATACAACTCGAAATTTATGCTTTGAGTTGCCAACTTTTGAGTCAGCCTTCAATCTGGAAAAGAGCGTGCTCACCAAAGGGGAGGCTGTAGGAATGGTGAAGTGATCTCTCAAAACAAGGAAACAATAAGGATGAATGGACTCTACAATTGTATGCAGCCATTTTGTTTTGTCCAAAGTCACAAAAATCCTCAGCTGAAATAAGGCTGAGGTTATTTTGCATCTTCAACCACAGTGCCGTGAAAAAGTATCTGCCCCCTTCCTGATTTCTTATTTTTTTGCATATTTGTCGCACTTAAATGTTTCAGATCATCAAACAAATTTTAATATTAGACAAAGACAACCCAAATAAATACATAATGCAGTTTTTAAATGATGATTTCATTTATTAAGGGATAAAAGCTATCCGAACCTACCTGGCCCTATGTGAAATAGTAATTGCCCCCTACATCCTATTAACAGGTTGTGCCACCCTCAGCGACAAGAACTGCAATCAAACATTTGCGATAACTGGCAATGAGTCTTTCAAATTGCCGTAGAACAATTGGAGCCCACTAATCTTTGCAGAATTGTTTTAATTCAACCACAGTGGAGGATTTTTGAGCATGAATGGCCTGTTTAAGGTCATGCCACAGCATCTCAAGCAGATTCTAGTCTGGACTTTGACTAGGCCTCTCCAAAATCTTAATTTTGTTTTTATTAAGCCATTTAGAGGTGGACTTGCTGGTGTGTTTCATATCATTGTCCTGCTGCATAACCCAAGTGTGCTGGAGCGTTAGGTCACAATCTGAGGGTTGGACATTCTCCTTCAGAATTTTCCAGTAGAGACCAGAATTCATAGTTCCATCAATTACGAAAAGTTATCCAGGTCCTGAAGCAGCAAAGCAGCCCCAAACCATCACACCACCACCATGTTTGACTTTTGGTATGATGTTCTTCTTATGACATGCTGTGTTAGTAACGGGTGATTACGGGTTAGAAACGCCTGATGTAACGGGACACACGTCTTCCAGAAGGTTCAACTTCGGTCTCCTCTTTCCACAGAATATTTTCCCATAAGTCTTGGGGATCATCAAGATGCTTTTCTGGCAAATGAAAGTCTCCTGAGTCATCGATGCGCTCTTGGAGTCATTTTGGGAGTCTAGCCACTCATAGGAAGGTTCACCACTGTTCCAAGTTTTCTCCATTTGTGGATAATGGCTTTCACCGTGATTTGTCGGAGTCCTAAAGCCCTATAAATGGCTTTGCCACCCTTTGTAGACTGATAGATGTCAATTTCTTTGTTTCTCATCTGTTCTTGACTTTCTTTAGTTCGAGGCATGACATGTGGTTTTTTTGAGATCTTTTAGCCTACTTCACTTTGTCAGACAGATTCTATTGAAGTGATTTTTTGATTCAACAGGTCTGGCAGTAGTCAGGCCTGGGTGTGGCTAGTGAAATTGGACTCAAAAGATGTGGTTAATCACAGTTAATTAATGATATAGGGGGGGCGCAATTACTTTTTCACATAATGCCAGGTGGGTTTGATAGCTTTTCCCCCTTAGTAAATGAAATCATCGTTTAAAAACTGCATTTTGTATTTATTCAGGTTATCTTTGTCTAATATTAAAATTAGCAAAATATGCAAAAAAGTAAGAAATCAGGAAGGGGGCAAAAACTTTTTAACAGCACTGTATGTTGAAAGGTTAAATTATCAAAGTTGTCAAACTCTGCATCTTGAACTAGCACAGCTCATGAGGGGTTACCAGACCCATTTGGAATACCAGTAACACCACACAAAAGTATACAACACAAAACAATGATTTGCGACATTGTGAAAGGAGAAAATCCGCCGTTTTACCACTTTTGATGATGTTAGTAGGCGGGGCTGATAGCTGAGGGCTCATGTTTAGTCATCTTCATTGTATTTATAAATATGCATCAATTCCTGCCATTCTTCCTGGTAACACTTTCCAAAAAAGGTGGGACAGGGCAATTTATAAGTAATGATCAAAAAAAGAAAAAGAAAACTTTAAAAATGATGCGATTTGAAATGACTAATGCCAGCAGGTGATGGTAATCATGAGCTGGTGCAAAAGCAGCAGGCAGGAAATGCCTTTGATGGGCTGAGTATTGCCTATTTGCCCACGAATGCATGAGAAAAATCACTAACAGGTTAATTAACAATGTTCTGAATCCTTGATAAAAGATAAAATGTGAGTGATTTCACAGTGCATAAAAACATTTGTTTAAACAGAAAGCACGGAGTGCTTGCCTTCACCAATGCATTTGGTGCTTTCCTACTATCTAGTGCAGAGGTTGGCCCTCGTTACACCAACTTCAGGCCTTTAATGAGTTGTCTTAATTAGCCAAACCATTTGTGAAATCAGACATTACAGCTGCATTTTAAATTATCAAATTATCATAAATTATCAAAAATGATCATCAAAGACTCTGCTTGTCCCCCCTAAATGTAACATTTACCTTGGTCTAATCTATGCGCAAATCTATGTGTCCCTCCATCCCTAATCTAGAAATTTTTAAAATTTATGGCATTTATTCCAATCTTGCAATCCCACAATAGTGAAGATTTCTTTAAAAAAATTCCTTGATCAGGACTGTGATCCGGATTGCCAAAAATCTGATGGATTTTTCCTTGGGTCATGGCCAACACTTCCACAAAAAACGATTAAAATTGAGAAATTTGAGAGAAATGCTGCATTCGATTTGGCTGAGAATTTGGAAGTCTGGGCCGGGAATAACCTCATACCAGAGCTGACTGCATTCCATTAAGTCAGTCGGAAAACTGACTTTGGGACAGTGGGGTGTCCTCTGGCTAGGATAACGTTTATTAGCTTTTGTTTGCAATACTAACTTGATAAAAACGCATTACTCAGTAGTTTTAGCGTGCAAACACCATAGCAACAAGTCCACCGATAAACTCTATTCAGTACTGTATGACTGATATAATGAAACACAAATAACACAGAATTGCAAATATAGTTTATTGTCGCAGCTTTCGCTTACTGTTGATTTACGGTGCAGCCATCTTGAACTCAGAAGTTAGAACTTTGGGCCGGGGAAGAATCTCTGACTTTCCAAGTTGGAAATCTGACTTCAGGGGCTGTCCAAATTGAAATTTCTAACTCGGAGCTCGGAAATCCCGACTTCCCAGTACGAATGCAGCAATAGTCTGGACAGACAGACAAGAGCTGGGGTGGCCAACCCCAGCCCTGGAGGGCTGCAGCGTCAGCTGGTTTAACCCCAGTCCTGGAGAGCCGCAGCGTCTGCTGGTTTAACCCCAGTCCTGGAGAGCCGCAGGGTCCGCTGGTTTAACGCCAGTCCTGGAGAGCCGCGGTGTCTGCTGGTTTAACCCCAGTCCTGGAGAGCCGCAGTGTTCGCTGGTTTAACCCCAGTCCTGGAGAGCCGCAGTGTCCGCTGGTTTAACCCCAGTCCTGGAGAGCCGCATTGTCCGCTGGTTTAACCAAAGTCCTGGAGAGCCGCAGTGTCTGCTGGTTTAACCCCAGTCCTGGAGAGCCGCAGTGTCCGCTGGTTTAACCCCAGTCCTGGAGAGCCGCATTGTCCGCTGGTTTAACCAAAGTCCTGGAGAGCCGCAGTGTCTGCTGGTTTAACCCCAGTCCTGGAGAGCCGCAGTGTCTGCTGGTTTAACTCCAGTTCTGGAGGGCCGCAGTGTCTGCTGGTTTAACCCCAGTTCTGGAGGGCCGCAGTGTCCACTGGTTTAACTCCAGTCCTGAAGAGCTGCATTGTCTGCTGGTTTAACTCCAGTCCTGAAGAGCCACAGTGTCTGCTGGTTTAACTCCAGTCCTGAAGAGCCGCAGTGTCTGCTGGTTTAACCCCAGTTCTGGAGAGCCGCATTGTTCGCTGGTTTAACCCCAGTCCTAAAGAGCCGCATTGTTCGCTGGTTTAACCCCAGTCCTGGAGAGCCGCAGTGTCCGTAGGTTTAACCCCAGTCCTGAAGAGCCGCATTGTTCGCTGGTTTAACCCCAGTCCTGGAGAGCCGAAGTGTCCGCTGGTTTAACCCCAGTCCTGGAGAACCGCAGTGTCCGCTGGTTTAACCCCAGTCCTGGAGAGCACCGGTGTCTGCTGGTTTAACCCCAGTCCTGGAGAGCACCAGTGTCTGCTGGTTTAACCCCAGTCCTGGAGAGCCGCAGTGTCCGCTGGTTTAACCCCAGTCCTGGAGAGCACCAGTGTCTGCTGGTTTAACCCCAGTCCTGGAGAGTACCAGTGTCTGCTGGTTTAACCCCAGTCCTGGAGAGCCGCAGTGTCCGCTGGTTTAACCCCAGTCCTGGAGAGCACCAGTGTCTGCTGGTTTAACCCCAGTCCTGGAGAGCCGCAGTGTCCGCTGGTTTAACCCCAGTCCTGGATAGTCGCAGTGTCTGCTGGTTTAACCCCAGTCCTGGACAGCCGCAGTGTCCGCTGGGCTCCGGTGTTGCTCAGCAGTTGATTGATGAATTAGGGCAGTTAATTGAACACTTAACCATCTCACCTGGTGTCTTCAGTCCAAAGTGGGTTGAGAAAACCAAAGTCAGCACACCATGTGGCTCTCCAGGACCAGGGTTGGCCAGTCCTGGAAAAGGGTTAATACACAAGCCCCACACAACTTCATTGGTTGGTGGAGGTAATAATTCAAGACATCAGGAGGAATTTCTGCGTAAAGGGAAAGGCTGTAAGCCCAAGTTGAATACCTGTGAACTCCAATCACTCAGACCGCACTGCATCATGATCCTGCATTTATCTGTTAGTGATACAATCACATGGGCTCAGAGATTACCATGGCAAACCTTATCAACTACTACAATGCATTTTTGGATCCAGATGTGTCAGTTAAATTTGCGCTGAGCAAAAAAGACGCCTTATGTTTACAGTGTCCCGAAGTGCCATCAACTTCTCTGGGCATGGAGCCATCTGCGGTGGACCATCAGAAAGTGGAAACATGTATTGTGTTCATAAAAAAAAAAAATCTACATTTCACACCTTTTTTTAGAGGAAATGAATGCCGTGTGTTCCAGACCCAAGACAAACACCATCCTGACTGTTAGTGCATGGATTTTGGAGATGGAGCTGCTGTCATGGTGTAGGGTTATGTCACTGCCTTGAGCAAAGGCACCTTGCGCTTCTGTGAAGACACCGCTGATGCTGATTTTGGGGTGTTACAGCCCCAATTTGTTATGACATATCGGACAGCAAGGGATGACAGACAAAAGTTTAAAACTTGAACACATTTAATTAACCAAAGCACTGACCAAGTGCTTTTCCCCCCCCACATTACAGGAGCAACATATGCTGCCTTCCAGACAGCTTTTCCAGGAATGCCCAAGCTTATTTTAAGAAGGCAATTCAAACCTGCAAACTGTGAGCATTAAAAAGCCATAGCTGCAGAAGAGGAGGGCATGGGCTCTGCCCCGGCCTGCCTGCAGTCCTGACCTGTCCCCTTGGAGAACTTGCGGCTGATTTTGAAATGCAAAATGGAACAATGAAGACCCTGAACGGTTGGACACCAAAAGACTTGTTTGCTGAAAGATTGAATTTTGTCCCAATCTGAAACACTTAATCATGAGGTGTTTTTTTTCCAAACTCTCTATAAGTGTTGTGAAAAAGAATAGCAACAGTACAAAGTGAAATATTTCGCTGCTCCAACTTTTTTTTGAAGTATGAAACAAAAACTAAAATTGAAATGAGTGTTTATTTTGAAATGTTATAAAATTCATGCGGATAAACATCAAATAATGTGCTGTTATATTGCATCTAGCCTCATACAGGTCAATGAATTTACAAATTCTTAATTTCAATTGAATTTAACAGATCATATCAACTTCTACTTTGGGGTTGTATGATAATTGATTAATTCGATGCTCTATATTTGTGCGAACACAAACTTTCATCAACTACTTCCCACTGTAGAAAAAGGTAATGCAGAGAAGCAGGTTACAATGATCATCAGCAATCAACATCAGTTTGTTGTTTTACTTCGTCTCTTAAGCACAAAAATGTAAAAAAAAGCTCAGTCTTGGATTTTCAGGATGCTCCGCTTCTCAAGGTCATTCATTTCCTTCAGAATAAGAGCAACATTATAGCGCAGTTCCTGAAACTTGCTGACTGATACCTGGAAGGAGGACAAACAGAAGCCTCAGATAAACATCAAGTACAGTGGGGTGCGAAAATTTGGGCACCCCTGGTTTAAATGTCTGTTACAATTAATCTTCAAGTGATTGAAAGTAAACCTGAACACTAAATGCTATAAAGTTAAACATGACATGTTTCTGCAAATTTAAAAGCAGGGCATCTTTTTATTTTAATTTTTCTGAGTTTTTCAAAGATAAAGGAAAAAGGGCCCTGTGCAAAAGTTTGGGAACCCTTTTGGATTATTCTTAGTTACCCTTTAAGAAGATAACATAACATGAACATGAATGGCGAGGGCGTTCATCCCAACTAGGCACGCCAGTTTCTTTATACTACTGTGAATATATCACTTCAGATACTCAATGACAATAGCTTTAAGTCAAGTCTGCTCTTGAAAACTCCCAAGGTTTCTGCCTCAACAATATGGTCAGGTAAGCTGTTCCACATCAAAATTACTCTTTGGGTGAAGAAAATTTTCTGAATATCTGTGCTAAATTTACCTTTGGTCACCTTCTATTTGCGAGCCCGAGTTCTACTCACAACACTTAGTTGAAGGAATGCTACATAATTCACTTTGTTAATCCCTTAAACATATTTAAAGATGATAACTAAAGCCCAGACCCAGGTTATTTACTCATTAGGGCTTCAATGAGTCAGGTGAATATAATTCCAGGGTTGAACTATATACTCTGAAGTAACTCCATGCCTTCTGAAGTATCCAACTGTGGTGGCTGTTGTCTGGTGTTAAAAACCATGTGTTCCTCTAAACAGTTGTCCAAGGACGTCAAAATCAAGATAATTCGCTTCCACCAAGGAGAGGGCTACAAAAAACTCTCGCAACGTTTCAAACTTCCCATTTCTACTGTCAGAAACATCTAGGAAAAATGGAAAATAAATGGAACAATTGAAGTCAAGGTAAGACCTGGAAAACCAAGAAAATGTCAGATAGAATGGCCCGAGATCCGGTGAGAAATGCTCAGAGGAACCAAACATCACTGCAAAAGAGCTGCACAAAAGAGTAGCAGACACAGGTCTAGTTGTTCACAGGACAACAACACAGCGTACCTTAAACAACAAAGACCTACATGGCAGAGTTGCAAGAAAGAAGCCTTTCCTATGACCTCAACACAAAATTAAGTACCTGAAGTATACAAAAGAAAACCTTGAGAAACCTCAAGCCTATTGGAACAATGTGCTTTGGACTGACGAAACCAAAATTGAAGTTTTTGGCCACAACCAAAGAGGGTTTGTTTGGAGAAAAAAGGGTGAAGCATTTGTAAAGAACACATTGCCAACTGTTAAGCATGGAGGTGGATTCATGATGCTTTGGGGTTGTGTAACAGCTGGGGACACAGGCAATACTGTGCGGGTGGAAGGAAGAATGGATTCCACCAAATATCAAGAGATTATAGAGGATAAGGTTCAAAGCTCAATCCAGAAATGAAAGATGTTGGGTATTCCAGCAAGACAATGACCCAAAGTACACTTCAAAATCCACCATGAAGTACCTCCAGGAAAGATAGATGAAGGTTTTGGAATGGCCATCACAGTCCCCAGACCTGAATATTATTGAACATCTATGAAGAGACCTCAAACATGCCGTGCATGCAAGAAGGCCAAATAATATTTCTGAGCTTGAGGTGTTCTGTCAGGAAGAAGGGGGAAAAATTCCATAGACTAGAACTGAAAGACCCTTAGCTGGCTACCGCAAACGTTTGCAAGCTGTTATAGCGGCCCAAGGAGGAGTTACAAAGTACTAACTGACAGGGTTCCCAAACTTTTGCACAAGGCCTTTATCCTTGTCTCATTATTTTGAGACTGTAAAAAGTTAAAAATAATTATTATTCTTGCTTTAAAATGCGATGAAATGTGTCATGTTTAACTTTGTAGCATGTTGCGTTCAGGTTTTATTTCAATCACTTGTAGATTAATTCTAACAGACATTTAAACCAGGGGTGCCCACATTTTTTCACCCCATTATATCACAATAGTTTTATTGCTAGGATGTAGTTTGGAATAATGTGAACACTTGTGCCCTTGAGCAATTTACTTCAACTCAGTCTAGGAAGACCTTCCCAAAACTATCCAGTCTGACTGTTAATTTTAAGAATAACTAGCTGGGCTTCGGTCAAAGCAACATCAGACACGTATGCAGCATCATCTCTGGCTGAGGTATATCGTAATTGCGACATCATACCTCAAACTGGTGGGAATTTCCATCAGTCAGCTTCATCTGCATTAAAATCGAAGGCTGCAATGCTCGAGCCAGAGAGCTTGAAGGAAAATCATAAAAACACAATAGTTTCTTCTTTCTTCAACTGAACAATGCCAACTGTCAATTCGGTGTTAAGTTTTTGAGATATCACTGAAAAATTATTAAGTTTAACAACATGACTTCATGACGTTTCCAAAAAGACATCACTTCCAAAACGTCACTGCCTTCCGCCCTGTTCAATCATTAAGACCAAGGGCGCCCTCTACAGAAGCATTCTAAAGCCTGAACACACCGGAGGGTTTTCCGGAAAAAAGCTGACAGGCTTGTCTAAGTTCACTAAAACCTTTACTTTTCAGCCTCTGTATCCTATAGAAACATTTAAAAATAATAATTTGCAAGCTTAAACTGCTTGCTTTTATTGAAAATAATTGCCTTTGACTGAATGTTCATGAAAATACAGTATTTAAAAAAAAAAAAATAACCACAAAAAAAAAAAAAAAAAATTTAAAAAAGGAAATTTGTGTCTATGGGACACGGACGAAAAAACGAAACGAAAAATGTTCCAGTTTATAGTCCGAATCCACGCCGTAAACTGCCTTTTACCATGGGGAAAGCGAATGAACTTATAATTCCCCACCATTTAAATAGGATTTATGCATCTTCTGCCCCACATAGTCTGCAAAGAGCACGCGCACTCCAAATCTCACTTTTTCATGTCCTTAAACCGAAAGTGTAAATTGTCAATAAAATCAAAATGCAATGACTTTCAGATCACATGAGCCAATATGTTATTTACAATAGAGCATAGATAACATTTCAAATGTTGAAACTGAGATATTTTACATTTTAATCCGCAAAATGGGCTGATTTCAAATTTTCTGGCTGCAACAGCTCTCAAAAAAGTTGGGACACAGGCAAAAAAGGGCTGAAAAAGCAATTAATATATAAGAGATTCAGCTGAAAGAACATTTAGCAAGCAATTAAGTTAACTGGCATCAGGGGTTTAACATGACTTGCTATAAAAGGGATTTCTTAGAGAGGATGAGTCTCTCAGAAGTAAAGATGGCCAGAGGCTCTCAAACCTGTGAAGGCCTCCATGAAAAAAATTGTGGAATACTTTAAAAATAATGTTCCTCAACATCAAATTGTAAAAGGCTTTGAAGGTCTCATCATCAACAGTGCATAACATCATAAAAGATTCAGAGAAACTGGAAAAATCTCTGTGCGTAAGGGACTAGGCCGAAGACCTTTACTGGATGCCCGTGATCTTCGGGCCCTCAGACGCCACTGCATCACTCACCAGCAGGATTCTGTCATTGACATTACTAAATGGGTCCAGGAATACTTCAAGAAACCACTGTCTGTAAACACAGTCTGTCGTGTCATCCACAGACGCCACCTCAAACTCAGCCATTGTTGAGCATGATCCAGAAGCGCCGTGTTCTGTGGGCCGAGGCTCATTAACATAGACTGTAGCAAAGTGGCAAAGTGTCCTGTGGTCAGACGAGTCCAAATTTGACATTCTTGTTGGAAATCATGGGCATTGTGTCCTCCAGGCTAAAGAGGAGAACGACCACACGTCCTGTTATCAGCACTCAGTTCAAAAGCCAGCATCTCTGATGGTATGGGGATGCATTAGTGCATATGGTGTGGGACACTTGCATGTTTCAAAAAGCACCATGAATGCTGAAAGGTAGATAAAGGTTTTAGAGCAAAATATGCTCCCCTCCAGATGACATCTATTCCAAGGAAGGCCTTGTGTATTTCAGCAGGACAATGCAAAGTCGCATACTGCAGCTATTACAACAGCATGGTTTCATAGTAGAAGAGTGTGTGTGCTGAACTGGCCTGCCTGCGGTCCTGATCCTTCACCGATTGAGAACAGTTGGGCATAATTAAACAAAAAGTCTGTCAAAGGAGACCCAAAACTCTCCAGCTGCAGGAAGCCTGTATTAAACAAGAGTGGGATCGAATTCCAATGGCTAAACTCAAGAAACTTGTTTCCTCAATGCCCAGACGCCTCCACTCTGTGTTTAAAAGAAAAGGGGATGCTACACCATGGTAGACAGGCCCCTGTCCCAACTTTTTTGAGACCTTTAGCAGCCATCATATTTGAAATGAGTTCATTTTGTGGATAAAATTGTAAAATTTCTCAGTTTCAACATTTGCTATGTTATCTCTGTTCTATTGTGAATAAAATACTGGCTGGTGAGATTTGAAAGTCATTGCGTTTTGATTTTATTCACAATTTACACTTTGTCCCAACTATTTTGGAATTGGGGTGGCAGATAACTCAGTCGCCACAGGAACAGAGTTGTGTATCTCCCCGATCCCCAAATTTTCGACAACATGGCTGCCGGCAGCCATATTGGATGTCCAAAATTGCCGAAAATCAGTCTTTAGCATTGTCAAATAGATATCTTCACCTGTGCTAAATTAGAAAAAAAAAATAGTCGCTTCCGGAGCCCGGAACAGAAAATCTCTGCGGGCGCGGCTATATCATAGTATCTCCCGACTATCGTCGTCTGGGAGATACAATAACTGAAGTCGACGGCCAATAATGGCATCAAAACTGCCAGGGCCAGTAGCCTTTGAAAGCTCCAGCTGATAGAAAATGGATTTACCTTGTAGAAATGGCTACATCGACTCTCCACCTGATGTCCTCGATGGTGGGTAATCGAGGTCCTTGCTGCGCAGCAGCAGTTTGGAGGGAGGTACGCCTAAACAGAGATCGGAGAGTTCAGCACGAGAGAGCAACACGTCAAACACAAAACTGCAAATAGAGGAGCCACCCCGCGTCTGCAGACGCCTTCTCCAAAGCAACCATAGTCGTTGGGGACTTGTTCATTAGAGCCCAAAAAGCGTCCAAAAAATTACCATAAAATAATTCCACAATAGCATAATCCAAGTCTCTTCAAGCTCCTAATACTAACCGTTAACTTATCAGACTCTCAAAGAAAATGTCAGAGGACGTCAATATGGAAAAGAAAAACATATTTTTGCAGGGCCTCATTAACTTTAACCAGAATATACAGGTGAGGAACTCAGAGCATGATTAAGCACTAAATGACGAGGTGCCCAAAATCATGAACCAACTTTGAAAACAACGACTGAAGTTGAAATCAGCACAAAATAATTGTGCAATACAAATGCTTTAATCCAGCCACAGTGCAATCATTACGCTGCCGGAGCTTCATGGAGTTATGTCATGGTCATTTTCAACCGTTTTTGAACGAAAAAAAAAAAAACAAAGCCACTATAGTTGTGCTGGCATCCTACCACCGTGATGCACAAACTAAAAAACTTCCAACTTCACAAATGAGGTGAGAAGATAATGGCAACATTTTCTTTTTTGGTTCAGCCATTTATTTCAGGACGGTAGGAAGGCCGCTGAAAAACAAAGCAAGCTCTATCATCTGACTACTTCCATCAACAGATCCTGCACCATGTGCAGTTCATTCTTCCATAGACACTGTCATCCCTTGAACACCGGAGCACATAAGCATTTCATTCCACCAAATCTAGCAAATCTGGTGAAATTCAAGCAGATTCAGAAAGCCAGTTTTCATCATAATTGAAACAGGGTGGTGACTGCATTTCAAAATAAGTCAATATAGGACACAGTGTACCAAAGTAAATACTGCAGCATACCAGAAGAAGAATCTCACAGGAAATAATGGGTACACAGACCTGTTCCCAAAGACAATGCTGGCAAAGTCTGAGATATACTCCTCAGATATCCTGCAAAAGCAAAAACAGCATCAAACAATAGACAATACCAAACAACACAAGGCAATAAATAGTACAACTGTATTTATCAGACACTAGAATCAGTAAGCTCCCCAGTATTAGGAAAAAATAGAAGTCATTAATATCCCTGGCTGGTATCACTGTAATCCAGATGATGCCGGAAGATACATTTCTCACCCAGGCGGCTATTTCATGGCACTTCTGTCACGTGACCACTGTAAATAAATTACGCGCTTACCCACACTGTCGGAGATCTTCTTTGAAAACCTACAATAAAGAAGGTGCAGGTCCACAGTCACTATGATTCATGTGCAATTGATTGAGTAGAATTAGTCCAGCAATTATGTTAATACATCATCGCAGCAACAAATAGCACAAAATGTACTTTTAAAAAAAATATATATTTCCAACTCGGATACATTAATGTTACATTAAAACAGCCCTTGTACATTACACTCAATCAATGCAAGAACGTAAGAATTCTGTAACTTTCGCAAAAACACTTGATATGCACACGCAATTTAAGGGATAAGTACATAAAGTTAATAATTCAAGTTCTTCATCACATCTCCATCATTTGAAGGCTTTATGTAAATAAAGACCAAAGGTGAAATCATAGGAACTACAAGAGCCAATTAATCAATTACAACAGTTATGACAAACCAAATTAAACAAGTTCAGATGCTTGCTTACTTCTTGTTTCAGTGAATACGCTGGCAGACGCAATGCTTCCCTCAGTAGTCCATATATTCCAGCAATGACATGACTTAACTGTTCTTCAGGGATGGCGCCCTTTTCAGCAAGCGACTTCACCGAGTCTTTGCAGTCTGTCCCTTCAAGAGCATTTACTACCACTGAGCAATAAAACACAATGAATTAATAATCTATGAAAACTTTTAACTGAGTCAATCAAAAAGAGAAAGGCTACAACCTTCCATTATTACATACACGCCACTCATCAGGCAATACATTTTACAAGATTATTAAAACATCTCTTCATATGCGGCACATTAATAAAAAAAATGATAAAGTCACATTCCAATATTCGCAGCTTTTAGACAAATTAATTTAACTCGTTCGTTTTCGTGGAGGGCAAATACGGACAATATTGTCATTGTTTTAAGATGCGTCTGTGACATTTTCCCCTTTAAAAAGATGAAACGTCAATGATTCCGTGGCAGCCGCCAGCTGTACTGGCGATTAAAACCATAAACCCACTCATTTTTTCGGGTGGGAGTCCAGTCAGTACAGACCCGATGACTCAGTTTAGCCCACGTCAACCACATAACGTCCTCAACACAGGAATGAAAGATTAGAGTAATAGCGTGCAGCAGTAAACACAGCACTGGGCTGGTTCAGAACGTAAGCTTAACGTTACCGCAGTGACTTTTAAATTATTGATTGAGGTAAGGTGACATTACATGACCTGCCCCAGAGCAGCATCATAATATCATCCGTGCTGACGGTAAACACGTAAGGAGCGGGACAGAGGAGCAGCTTTTTGTCCGCATTGGGAAAGATCTCTTCCCGTGATCGCATTTTCGGTTACTCGCCGAGAACCCAAATCTCGCCCGTTCTGATTCAGTTAATTGTTGCGTTAGCTCACATGTCCGCCCGAAATTAAAGCAAAAACTAAATCAAACAAACCAACCTTTCAAGATCTTCCTGAAAATATCTTTATCCAAATCTTTTAAGTGCTTTGACATTATTTCAACTTCCACGGGAATTCTTCCTCCCAAGAAGCTTGTCCTGTCAGCCATTGCCTAATATTAATTTGACAGTGAGCTATAGTCGTTAATAACATAAACAGAAATAGTTTGCCAATAACTCTATTCTTCCGCAACAGTCTGTATCTGCTGTCCCAATAATCCAATATAACCAATGCGATATCCAATTTCTGAAGATAATGTTTCTTCAGAATACTCCGGTTTTGAGACCCTAGGAAAACGGTAGCTAGCTACTCCAGGCTAGCACTGCCATCCAGACCCGTATCCGGGTAGCTCATTTCGCTAGCGACCACTGCATATGTAATATAATACCAGTTCACTGAAAGTTGTCTCAGGTCTGAACAATTAACATTACATCATGCAGTAACTCAGCTCAGGTGAACAAAACAATATCACAAATCCAGCAAACTCGTTCATACTAAAGTTAGTTAGCTAATCCAATTTATGTTTGCTGTAGAAAGGAAGTTGATTTTTTTTTCTTCTTCTTCTTCTTCTTCTTCTTCTTTTTGGCGTTTTTTGGCGGATGACAACCAACATTAAGGTGTATTACCGCCACCTACTGTGTTGGAGTGTGAACCAGAGTTATATATCTACCCCAGTGCACCGACATATAAAAAAAAAAAAAAAAAAAAAATTTATAAATGGATACAAACACCAACTCATCTTGACTAAATCCTTCTAATTAATTCAGTATCATTTAAAAACTTGAAAAGGCCTCCTATATCACCTGTTAATACAGTCTTAAGAGTCAGCTCCCCCTGCGTAGTCCTGGCTGTTTTCATTAATGCTTCACGGTCGTGTGAATATTTTGGGCACCACAGAATAACATGCTCCACTGATTCAACTTCCTGACACTCCTCGCATAGACCTGAGGGATGTTTCCCTATCAAGTGCAGTGTCTTGTTTATACCAGCATGTCCTATCCTCAATCTAGTTAAAATCCTCTCCTCTTTAGTGCTTCTATTGGCTGGTCTTACTTTGCCAACAACTGACTGGACTGCATACAAGTGTCTTCCTGTAATATCTGTGTCCCATTCATGCTGCCATTCTCTCATGATATTCTCCTTAACTAAACCTTTTGCTTCCGCCTTGCTCAATGCAATCTCCATTACCTCATTCATTTTTAGTGACTCTTTAGCTAATCTGTCCACTAATTCATTACCTACAATTCCTCTGTGAGCCGGGACCCACATAAATGTCACCCCAATTTTCATGTTATTAATCCGGTATAAAGTTTCGAAAATTTCATAAATTATATCCTGTCTACAATCTGATACAGATGACTGCAAGGACATTAGTGTTGAGCATGAATCAGAGCAAAGAACAACCTCTCTCATTTGTGACGCTTCTACCCACTGTAATGCTGACGCTATTGCCAGCATCTCAACTGTATAAACAGACAAATGATCTGAGGTTCTTCTTTTGACACAGACTTCCATTGTTGGGACACTGAAAGCAAACCCAGTTCTCCCTGTATCAGGATCCTTAGATCCATCTGTAAATAAAGGCACAGCTGATTGATACATTGTATTTAGCCTATCCTCAACTAACTGAGCAATATTCCCAGACTCCTTCTGCTCTTGAAGCATAGATAAATCAACTGAAGCTACAGGAAACAGCCAGGGAGGTGTTACTGATAATGGCACTGTTGGTGAATATCTTAGCTGATCTAATGCCATATCTTTAGCTACTTTTACACTGCTCCAAGCAAAACACTCGTGTTTGGCCCTTTCACTCTCCCAACAGGGAAGAAGCACCTTTGTTGTTGGATGTCGCCCTTCAGAATGCCCTTGAAGATTAGCCCAGTAGTTAATCATTAGCTGCTTCCGTCTAAGATGCAGTGGCATTTCTCCCACCTCAACCTGAAGAGCAGACAGAGGAGTTGATCTAAAAGCCCCACAACACAACCTCAAGGCTTGAGACTGCACCACCTCTAGCTTTTTCAGTGAAGACTTAGCTGCTGAGCCATATGCAGCACTCCCAAAATCTAACACTGATCTGATCAGTGCAACATAAATCATTTTCAACGCTGACCTGCTTGCTCCCCATTCTGATCCTGTTAAACACCTCATTACATTCAGTATTTTTTTACACTTAGCATGTACCTTATTAATGTGCTCTTTCCATGTCAACTTTTCATCAAACCATAGACCCAAAAATCTAAAATCTTTCACTCGCTCCATTATTTGCCCATACATCTTTATTTGAGGACTACCACCCCTCCTTCTTGTAAAAAATACTACCTTGGTTTTTCCTACAGAAAACTTGAATCCCCAAGAATAGGACCATTTCTCCACTACATTGACTGCTTCTTGTATTTTCTTTCCAATGTATTCGATATTCTTCCCCCTTTTCCATAGGGCCCCATCATCTGCAAACAATGACCGCCCAATATCACCTTGAACTTGAGAAAAAACATCATTTATCATAATGGAAAATAGTATAGGACTGATAACACTCCCTTGAGGAGTACCATTCTCGACCTTATATTTCTGTGATATAGCAGTTCCAATTCTAACCTGAATAAATCTGTCAAGTAAAAACTCCTTAACCCAATTATATACCCTACCTGTTATTCCCATCATATTTAACTTGATCATTACTCCCTCCTTCCATACCATATCATATGCCTTTTCTACATCAAAGAACACTGCCATTACAGATTCTTTATTCACTTGGGCTTTCTTGATCTCTGTTTCAAGGCATATAACAGGGTCCATGGTCCCTCTACCCCTCCTAAACCCATTTTCTTCTTCTAATGAAACAACTGTATTTCTATACTGAAGTGTAATGCTGCCCCCACAGGTTAGAGTTTCCTGTCTTGCCTGTATCTTTTGGTGCAAGCTATTTGCATTCCACCACTGGAAAGAATAGTCTTTTCATCGAATTTCGCGGTACATGCAGTAGAATGGCAAAACATTTTAGAAATTTTGCTCCATGACCTGAGAAAAGGGCTGAGGCATTTGGTTTTGCACATATTGTAGAAAACCTACAATAAGCAGAATCCACTGCGTGCATTGCTTTCCCAGAATTGAAAATTGGGTACAGGCACTGAGCATCCCCTTACAACAATTACTAGTACAGTTTCTTTTTTTTTTTGTGATGGGTTGCCTGAATATGTTGTTGACTCGCATTAATATTTCATTTAAAAAAGCAGCTGTGTGTTTAACTATCAGCAGATTGTTCATTTTTTGGGAAAAGACATTAGTCAAGAACTGATGCGAGATCAGTGAGACACCAAAAGCGAGATGCCAGGAAACTGGGAGTTTATTAAAAAAGAAAACAGGCACGAGGGCCAGCAGAAAACTTGGCCCAAAGGGTTGCAAAAATACAACTAAGGCAAGCTTCACAGAGCTAAAAAAAATAAATAAATAAAGAGTCCAAATGACAAAAAACAAGCCACTGGAACATCAAGGGAGAAAAACCACAAACAGAAAAGAATAATCAGGCTTAGAATGCAAACAAGAACTGGACTTGGCCAGAGAGAAGCCCTAAACACTGCACTGATATTCAAAACACAAGACTCCATCTGCCTGACAACTTCCACCGACTCCAGATAAAGGGAGGAAAATCAGCACACATGAGGGGCAACACCTGGAGAAGAAACAAGGGGCAAGGCAAGATCATGAGACAAGGACAATGATAGGCTGACATGACTTGCTCATTAAGAAAATGAGCTGCTCAGCTGAAGCACCAATGAAGCATGCAGATTGGAAGGAAGCATGAATGTTAGAACAGAAAAGCACAGCAAGATCTTGAAATAGCAAAGCAGGAATCATGACAATAAACTCCCTACCTAAATAAGTAGTATTAGTAATGTGCCTGTCTAAGAATTACACCTCCCGTGACTGTTAGTAAATGTTAGTAACTTAAAAACAGTCAATTGTCAATTAAGCTTAGGCAGCCCTGAATCAGCACAGCACAGAAGGAAGGGGGAAATACCAAAGCCAACCAGAGCTCTGAAGTGTGCGAAAACGAAGACATGGGGCGGAACGCAGACAAGCGGTGGAGTGGCTGGGCAGACCTAGCAAAACAAAAGATGGAAAAGTAAAAACATGAACAATAAACATGAACTATGGAATGTGAAATCCTGAGACAAGAAACTATTAAAACTGTGTCATGAGTAATGACTATGAATGATGAAACCTGGCACAAGAAACTGTTAAAACCCAAAATACTGTCCTGGCCAAAGGCCCAGGACCCTGGAACACAACAAGAACAATGATAAAAAACAGATCAATTATCATTCCTTTCAAGGGATGTCCTCCGCCCTCCCTGTTTTCTTTTCAGTAGCAACCACTGGTTGAAAAAAAATTTGTGAAAAGCTGTTTAGTAACTTTTTTTAATAAATCAGGCAATCAACTCACCTTGGTACCCTCAATATACAGTGTGAGTGCCATTTAGATTGAATCGACAGAAGTGAGTTGAGTGGGGGTGCTATACTTTAATATTGGATCTCATGGAAAATAAGCAAAATGGCCTGTGGAGGCCAAATGTTCGCAGATAGAGGTTGTATTATCAACATATAGGAGATCATATATGACCTATATATTGATAGTGTTGAAGCTGACCTCAGATGACCTTGAAAGGTCAACCTTGAGGTCAAGCAAAAAGTTAAAATTTTGTAATATTGGGGATAAGGAATGCATGTGTATTGAGCAGTTCTTAGAAGTCATATATTAACTCTCATTTGGTAACCTTGAAAGTGACCCACAGTGACCTTTGAAGGTCAAACTTCACATGGTGAAATTGCAAGTATTACTATCACCTAAAGTATTACAGATAGAGCTTGGGTTTGTATTAGAGGCATATGGGAAGTCATATATGAAGTTTCATTTGGTGACCTTGAGCTGGACCTTCAAATTTCAAACATGACTTGGAGAAATTACAATGACTTGCATCACCAAAATGGTCACATGACCTTAATGTGTATTTGGGAGATATAGGAAGTCATATATTAACTCATTTGGTGGTTCCAAGACTCAATTAATGCCAAAACTACTACTTATATTGCATATTGCTTCAAAACCATAAATTTGCCTTGGATGAGAGCCTTTGAAAATCAGGCGTACTGAATTCACTTAGGATAATAACCTTTGAAAATCAAACTTAAGTACAATTTCAAGAACATGCTGCCCTCAAAGCTATTGCAGACATAATGCAAACCACTATATGTCCTATTGGCACATGCTTTAAATATGATCATATCTGAATTTAAACTTTGGTAATTACATATAATTTCTTCTGCCTTGATCTGTAGTTAATAGTGTATATAATAGAATGTGTGCTGGTAAGTTACAGGGCCCTTAGCCCTATTTTTATTAATTATTATTATTATTATTACTACTACAACTACTACTGCTACAACACTTACTACTACTATTATAATTTTAATTTTTTTAACAGTTCTGATTAATGCTCTTGCTTTGTTTTCAAATGTACAGAAAAGCAAGATGAGTGCTTCCTAGAGGATTTTTGCTCAAGGGAGACACTCCTCCAGGCATCCACCATATTAGAAAATGACTGGTGTTGAATGATTATGAAGGTATAAGGGGTAAAGGTGTCGGGGAAATCGGTATAAACAACGAAATCACGACGAAATGTTCATATTTACAACAGTTTCAGCCGGGAATCCAGGAATCTAGTCCTTAAATGCCTGCGGTCGAGGTTGGAGGGATGTCTCCCCGATGCATAAGCGTTCCCAAAGTGGTACTCCGTGTGAATTTGAGATCCCAATGACATGAGACCTCCCTTGCGCTAGGGGGCGGGCAGCCTCTCTGCTCCTGCCAGCTCAACACACACCGTGTTGAGAAGACGAGGAAGTGAAGTGTCGGGTTTGCTAATGGAGTCGAAGCTGGGTCGTGTTGTGTAAATCAAAGCAAGGTGAGCTACTGATATCAGTTCAGTTTTAACTGTGAGCTGTATCTGGGGGTTACATGTATTTGTTTTAGTCTCTGTTGGGCGAGGATACGGTCACTTATTCGCTCCGACGTTGTTTTTGCTCGCTGGATTCGTGTGTGTCGGGTTAAGTTTGGCCAATGAATGTGCGGATCCTCCGCAGTCGCCATATTGCGTGTTACTGTTATGCCGCGTTTCCACTGAACGCGAAACGAATGATTCGCGCGGCCAGATCTCATGCGAAGTCAACGCAGAGCCGCGAGTGCACGCGAAACGCGTCCAGTGTGAAAGCGGCTTGAGCCGAGACCGGGGGCCCGAAGAAGTCCGTTGGCTTCTTCAGTGATTCAAATGTTTTTAAATGCATGTATCAGATGACTTGGCTAGTTAGCTAATAGCTAACATTGGCTACCGACAAAAATAATCCCTGCTCGTAATCCGAGAACGTTACTTGCCTAAATAACCTAATTGACAAATTCCACATTTGTTTACATAACGTTAGCTCGCAAGCTAGTTTAGCTAACAGCAGTACTTAGTGTTGGTCAACTTGTTTGCAAAATCGTGAATTGTAGCGATCGTGGGCAAAGTGCCTGCCTGGCAGAGGCATTATGTAAGATGAGGAGCTCGCTGGCCAACGAGACATGGTGTCCCTGCAGTCTAGCGTTACGTGTCACCTGCGGCAGGGACAGCGAGCGGAATGCAGTGTGGAAGCGATGCAGTGATGGTGATGTATTGTCACCCTATTAGTAACTCTGGCTGAAGTCTGATTCATGCGAAGTTTTCTCAAGCCTCCCGCACTGCCCGTCACTGCTCGCCTTTGAATTTACAGGTGCTCGTCGCCACGATGTCAGAGGACCTGTACGAAAAGTTCCTCGCCCCCGAGGAGCCTTTCCCTCTACTGTCTCAGCGAGGGAACCTCAGCGAAGTCGGCACGTTGGACGTCAGCGATTTCGGCTGTCAACTGTCCTCTTGTCTCCGGACGGACCCTCTGCGCCGCTTCCATAGTAACAGGTAACGATAAAGATGCTGTTTAAATCCGCCATTGGTGATGCGCACTCTTGAGCGCCTGGAATATCTCCAGTCGTACTGAGATCTGACGTGATCTAGCGGCCTCTGGCTATTCTGATATCTGAGAGACAAACTTGCCTCTTCGATCAGTGGTAACGGCCCCTGTTCCATGTTTTAGGTTTATGATTTCTGCCTTAATTTTGGTCACTTGGCGTTTTCTTAAGCTGAGGTTGGCTCAAAGTTAATTGTGATGACCAGCATTTGAATGAAGGAGCGCATTGGGTAGTTCTCTGATCGCCATGTGTGCCTTTAGGTGGAACCTCACATCCTGTGGAACCAGTGTGGCGAGCTCAGAGTGCAGTGAGGAACTCTTCTCCTCTGTTTCTGTCGGGGACCAGGATGACTGCTATTCCCTTCTGGACGATCAGGATTTCACATCTTTCGATCTCTTCCCAGAGGGCAGTGTCTGCAGCGATGTGTCCTCCTCTATCAGCACATACTGGGACTGGTCAGACAGTGAGTTTGAATGGCAGGTATGTCAGTGCTGGGGTTACCCAATGAAACTTGACAAATGCCCCTTTACAAAAATTAAAACACAGTTTAGAATTGGGGAACATGATCATGATGGGCTGGTACTCAGTCACATGAAATGACGTGTAGCACAATCACTGTGCCCATTTGGGGTAGGCAGACACACTTAAACTCCATTTTCTTTGGTTTAAGAACATCATTAAAGGGAGATCTCTGGGTAATTTTGTGTCATATGACCTGCACCTGATAACCCACCATCTCAGATGTTGCTGAAACTATATCAGATGGTGTACACTTATGAAAGAAGTATTCTATTCACATATTTTTTTGGGGAAAAATGTTTGTTGGTCCCATAAATGATAATTGAGGTACGAGGCATCCAAAACAAGGACTAGACACCCCTCAGTGAGGCTCTGATCCCCACTGTTGGAGTATTTATCTGGGTTGCAAGTAACATTAATGCGCAGCGTGAGAGAAGCCATTTGGAGCTTAATTTCTCAAATTAATTTTTGTACTCCCTATAGATTGTTCTAAAAAAAAAGTGTGGTGATTATTTTTTTTCTCTGAAGACTTTAATCCTCAAATTGATTGTATTACTATTTCCAGGGTAAAGTTAAAACACAAGTGATTTGGGCCTAATGCGTCAGTATTGCATTGTAGCGCATGTTCAAGGATTTCGTATGGTGACTGTGCACCTGATCGATACCTTTGGCCATTTTATCAATGGACATGGAGACACTACAGTGTAGTTTTGCCCAGAGCTCAGGCTTTGCAATTACACAATGCAAACCTACCTTGTCATACCAAGTCTTTGAAAACTAGCCTTTTTTTCCTATGTTTATCCAAAATTTGAAGTTATTCACCTGCTGTCAAACACTGAAAGTGACTGGTGCAGTAGAAATGACAAGTCCGAATATTCTCATTGAAATAGTGTGATCATGTACCTGAATGGGCTCTGCCTCTATATAGAGGTAAACCCTCCTGAAAGCAGCTTTAGACTTACTTTGTTTCCGTGTCTCAGTTGCCTGGAAGTGATGTGGCCAGTGGAAGTGACGTGCTGTCGGACATCATTCCCAGCATCCCGAGCTCGCCCTGTCTGTTGCCCAAGAGGAAGACCAAACAGCACAGGAATCTGGACGAGCTCCCCTGGAGCGCCATGACTAATGATGAGCAGGTATACACACCACCTTTCCTCTTCTGTGACTCTCTGGTGCTCAGTAGTAGGATTTGCATCCTGGTTCCATCGCACTCAGTGCTTTTGTGAGGCAGTATACTGTTGGCACTATTGCACAGATTAGTGATGTAACTAAATTCATTTTCCTGTTCCATTGTCTGGTTTCCCGGTAGACGCATTGACTAAATGAACTCTAAATGACTCTAATTCCACTTGCCGGCAAGTTGTTCAGCTTGAAGACCATTAAGTTGTGGATTAAGTAGCACATATCTGTATTACTTGTCAGGTGGAATACATTGAATACCTGAGCCGGAAGGTGAGCACTGAGATGGGCCTACGGGAACAGCTGGACATAATCAAGATTATTGACCCCTGCGCTCAGATCTCCCCGACCGACAGCGAATTCATCATTGAACTCAACTGCCTGACAGATGAAAAACTAAAGCAGGTCAGTATTCACTTGAACGCTAAACTAAAGCAGGTGACCAATCGCGCTTAAACACTTACAATTATGCAGCCTAGCATTCTCTGTAGCGTAAATGCAGTTATGTAGCATAGCATTCACTCTAATACCAGTGTAGTTATGTAGCATAGCACTCACTCTAACTCGAGTGCAGTTATGTAGCATAACATCCTCTCTAACATAAATGCAGTTATGTAGCATAGCACTCACTCCAACACAAGTGCAGTTATGCAGTATCTCACAAAAGTAAGTACACCCCCACATTTCGACAATTAATTTATTATATCTTTTCAAGGGACAATGTTACAGAAATGAAACTTGAATATATTCTAGATTATTCATTGTACAGTATGTGTTGCAGTGTAGATTTACTTAACTGCCCAAATAACTGAACAAACAGTCATTATTTCCAAACTGGGTGGCTACAAAAGTGAGCACACACCCCAATTGGTAATGGTCAACCAAGCAATGAAACGTGTCTTATTCCTCATGTTCATGCTTTTGTCTGTTCGACTGGGCCATATGAGGTTGTGTAACATGTTGACAGTTTAAATTGTGGTGCTTTGGGTGCGATGCTCTCATTCTGGTCACTGTATGGTCAACATGGCACCTCATGGGAAGGAACTTTGAGGATCGGAAAAAAAGAATTGTTGCTCTCCAGAAGGATGGTCTAAGATACAAGAAGGTCGTGAAACCATGAAACTGAGCTACAGCATGGTGGCCAAGGTCTATTCCGCAGTTTTTTAAGACTGGTTCTACCTAGAACAGGCCTGTCGGAGTCGACCGAAGAGGTTGAGTCCTCGTGCTCTGAGTAAGGTGCACAAGTTGGCCTCTGAAAACCAGCGCAGGAGTGCTGGCTGCATTGCTAATGAGGTTGCAGCAGAGGGAGAACATTCTGTCAGTGCTCAGACCATGCGCCGTGTCGGTCTGCATGGCTGTCAGCCAAGATGGAAGCCTCTTCTGAAGCTAGCCCATAAGAAAGCCAGAAAAACCATTTGCTGAAGACTACCAGTCCAAGAACATGAACCACTGGAACCATGTTCTGTGGTCTGACAAGACCGATACAAACTTGTTCGGCTCAAATGCGGTCCAGCATGTGTGGTAGTGCCCTGGTGAGGAGTACCAAGACAAACTTAAACCTTTCCTTAACTTCATTGGTGAAAATCTTTTAAACAAAGCAATAAACAGTTTAATACTATGTACCTGTGCCCTTGACCCAATCCCCACCAGTTTAATCAAAAAAGTCTATACGAGACTTTCTGGTGAATTGTTGAACAATATTATACCTCCCCCTATTTTTCCCATTTATTTTATTGGTCACTATAGTTAAGCCCCCTCTTGAAAGGAGCATCCTTGTTCCATCCAGTCGCAGTAATTTCAGGCCTATTTAAAACCTTATGTTTTTTTCAGCACAATCCCTGAATAACTTTTTTTTTTTTCCCCCGGCAGCTATCAGAATACTTGTACAAATTGTATTTAAAAAAAATTCCAATCTGGTTTCCGTGCAAAGCATAGCACTGCCATGGCTCTGGCAAGAGTTGTAAATGGTATCAGAGTGAACACAGATAGCGGTCATCAGTCTGTCCTGCTGCTTTCAGACCTCACTGCTGCCTTTGACATGACAGATAGTGAGATTATTATTTCTGAGCTTAAATGGGTTGGGCTCTCAGGCACTTAATTGGTTCTGAACTTATCTGCTTGGTCCTGAATATTACGTCCCTTTTTTTTTTTTTTTTTTTTTGGACTGGGCCGCTGACCTGCGGCCAGGCCGTTATAAACATGCCAGTTGCTGTGTGAGCTACTGCCTGACTGACTGACTGTTCGAGTTCAACGATTGGCTGGCCATCAGGTAAAAAGTTCAGCGATTGGTCAGCCAGCGGGAAGAACTTAAATGATTGGTTGGCCGACGATTGGCTGGCTGGCTGGCTGGCTGACTGGCCGGGTGTTGACGTCACTCGTATTTACTGGTCTGTGTATTTGCATTATACATACATGTGTCTCGGAATTTCGGCTTTGAGACATTGCAGCAGAAACTGAATACTTTGCTGTTGTTGGATCTTGGATTTGAAACGGAGCACTTTGCTGTCGGTGGGTTTTGGATTTGCCTCTTGAAGTTAAGTGAAATTTTCACTTTTCTTACTTATGAATGTGTGCCTACGTGAAGTTAGACCATTCAAAATTCATGGCTTGAAAAAAGTTCACTCCTTTAAAAATGGGGGCATTTCATGAGCTAAGCTACAGTACGTGTTTGTTTGTTTAGGGCTTTTGCGGGTCTGTGGTGTTGCTTGAAAATTAAGTTACCCAGTTTATTCTCTTGCGTTTGGAGTGGCTTCATGATTCGAGAGCGCAGATTCCCCTCCTTACTTTTGTCTAACGGGACTGAGCTCAGTGAGTTTCATTGCTAAATTAAAAAGTGGAATTGAACGCACCACACACATTTATGCATGTGATTATCCCGTCCTCTCTCGTTTCGTTCTTTCAGATCGGTTGGTAACGTTACATTAAACATCCCTCAGCCCAACATAGGAACTTGCACAATGTTGGGAAAAATGGATAAATACTGTTACTATGACTATAGCTGGACTATTAACGTAGACTGTGGAAGTGGTGCCAGCACTATTATGTTTTCCTATTTTTCAGGAATAACGGTATAATGCCCCGAATGGTTTCCAAATTAACTTATTCCCTTGCGCAATCATGAGTTGGTTCGCTTGGACGGAAGCAGTTGTGGTGGCCGCTTTGATTGTATCTTTGAGAGCGACTTTAACCAACACCAAAGAAAACAATAAATTTAAGAAAATATTAAGTTTAAAAGATTGTGCCCAGCTGGATTCGACACCTTGTGATTGAGGTAGCTACTTCTCCACTACATTGCTGGGGAACAGATTGCAAAAATGTAATTTGTTCGTGATTGTCAGTCGACTTATAGTGACTTTCAAGATGGCGGTGACAGGAAACTACCTCAAGGTACTTTCTGCATAAATATGAATCCTTTTTTCTCTAATCGTTGTACACATTGCATTAAGAAGAACGCAGCGCGTTTTACTGCCGATGGCTGATTTTTATTCATTGGGAAATGTGTTCATCAACAAAATGATTGACAACAGGTCAAGAATTATTAGCGCTCATTTTAACTTTACTAGGAAAGCTGGTGACACCTGATTGTTCTTAGGATTTTTGGAGTTTATGTAATGTTATTTTACATAGGCGTGGCGGCTTTTATTTGGCTGTGGTGGTGCGCCGCGATCAATTACATGTAGCGGAAACCCTGCAGGATAATGATATCAGTCCTCAATCTTTCCTTATGTGTAAATTGCATTAAAAGGATGATGTGAATGCAGCAAAAGTCCCAGTTGATGTGTGGGTCTACTGCTCGAGTCTGTGCATGTTTGATTGCACACACTGAAGCTGGTGTTGTGCTCCCCCTTGTGGCCCAGGTGAGGAACTACATCCGAGAGCACGGGCCTCGGCAGCGAGCCGGCAGCACGCGGGAGGGTGGCTGGAAGCGCAGCGGCCACAGCAGCGGCAGCGCGAGCGGCATTAGCGGGAGCGGCGTTAGTGCTGCTAGCAGTAGTAATGGCAGCATGGTGAGCAGCGCCGCGAGCAGCAGCAGTGCAGCCTCCAGCACCTCCGGGATCAGCCGAGCCCACAGTGAGGGCAACCTGTCCGCAAGCGCTGCCGAGCGCATACGCGACTCCAAGGTGAGGATCCTGCTCGAACTCCATTTCCCATGCTGCCTTGCGGCAAGATCTCCATTTCCCCCTCTGCCTCACAGTAAGAAATTTATTTCCCATATCATCATTCACCATTCACGTTTGATATACTGAGAAAAATGTTTTCCACCGTCATTGTTGGCCATTTAGGCACTCAAAAGTAACCAAATTCAAGTGCTATGATTAACTTTATTTGTAATAATTTTTTTTTTTTTTTTTTTAATTATCAAATTTAAAATGCAGTTAGTAAATTGGCAGCACAGATTTGCCTGAATGTTGTTGCTAAGTTATTGCAACATTTGACCATTTTTGACCATTTTCTCTCGCTCTCACGTTCCCTACACTCTCCAAAGTCTGCTCCGTATTACAGTGGCTCCAGGAGGAGAATTGTGCTTTAAAGTCAGTGAGGTAACGTTATCGCGCGCAACTCATCAATTATTTTCACTTTGGCATGAAATGGTTGAATGTAAGCCAAAAAATAATCTGGCAAACGCAGTCAGTCAAATCTGTGCTATTTTGTGGTCATCTAAAATCGAAAATGTAACGTACATAAATGCGATCAAAATAAATTGTACTGTCTACCGATTCGAATTAGTTCCTAAGTGAATATTTGATTGCTGATTGAGTAAAGTACAGAAGAATGGGGTGAGAGCAATTGCTGGTTTAAAGGTGATTCTTCATCAGACCATAACGCTGCACTGTTAAGCACAAAATGCCTCCATACTACTCGTGTGGCATAAACCAAGTGTCTGTAAGTCCTTGCATTCAAATTTGGCTCGAAAAGACGTCTTTTATCCGTGTTTTTAGCCTGTATGTCCAATGTAGCCACTTAGCTAGGAGCCCAGTTCTTTTGTGCGGGAAAAGTCTAAGATTCAAGGTCTCGGGCTCATTATGTTCTCATGCATGGGTCTCTCAGGCTGATCATGTTCCCCAATGTCATTCATGTGTCTGTCGGGCTCATTATGTTCCTCTCAGATGTGGCTGTAGTGTATGACACCTTTAGGTGAAATTCCATCTATCGGTTCGGCCAGATGTTTGACTTGTCAGACCGGTTTGACTTTTTTCTTGTTTTTTTTTTTTTTTTAACCAACCTAACCATAAAGTTGGCGCAGTTAAATAAATTCATTAAAAAATAAAAAATAAGTTTTTTTTTAATTATCAAATTTAAAATGCAGTTAGTAAATTGGCAGCACAGATTTGCCTGAATGTTGTTGCTAAGTTCTTGCAACATTTGACCATTTTTGACCATTTTCTCTCGCTCTCACGTTCCCTACACTCTGCAAAGTCTGCTCCATATTACAGCGGCTCCAGGAGGAGAATTGTGCCTTAAAGTCAGTGAGGTATCGCACACAACTCATCAATTATTTTCACTTTGGCATGAAACGGTTGAATGTAAGCCAAAAAATAATCCGGCAAACGCAGTCAGGCAAATCTGTGCTATTTTGTGGTCATCTAAAATCGAAAATGTAACGTACATAAATGCGATCAAAATAAATTGTACTGTCTACCGATTCAAATTAGTTCCTAAGTGAATATTTGATTGCTGATTGAGTAAAGTACAGAAGAATGGGGTGAGAGCAATTGCTGGTTTCAAGGTGATTCTTCATCAGACCATAACGCTGCACTGTTAAGCACAAAATGCCTCCATACTACTCGTGTGGCATAAACCAAGTGTCTGTAAGTCCTTGCATTCAAATTTGGCTCGAAAAGACGTCTTTTATCCGTGTTTTTAGCCTGTATGTCCAATGTAGCCACTTAGCTAGGAGCCCAGTTCTTTTGTGCAGGAAAAGTCTAAGATTCAAGGTCTCGGGCTCATTATGTTCTCATGCATGGGTCTCTCAGGCTGATCATGTTCCCCAATGTCATTCATGTGTCTGTCGGGCTCATTATGTTCCTCTCAGATGTGGCTGTAGTGTATGACACCTTTAGGTGAAATTCCATCTATCGGTTCGGCCAGATGTTTGACTTGTCAGACCGGTTTGACTTTTTTCTTGTTTTTTTTTTTTTTTTAACCAACCTAACCATAACGTTGGCGCAGTTAAATAAATTCATTAAAAAATAAGTTCTGCAGCCTGTCTAAGCTTTGATTCACAAGTATAACTACTCTAGAATTTCCGCATTAACTGACCCTAACTTTTGGTTCATTTAGCCGTGTAAAATTTTACAAATTTTTTTGTAATGAATGCAAAGAAAACAAAAATGGAAAGGCGCATAATTTCACATCTGAATGAAGCTTTTGTCATTTCTAGTGTCTGCTAAAAAATAGAACTGGATACACCCTTACTGTGTACTGTTCTCAGAGTTAACGTATTATTAATCAAGGAAAAGGGAAAATGATGGAAAACTTGTCAAGGAGAATTGTTAGTTTATTGGGATATTATAACCCAACCCCCCAGCTGTTTCTGAGATTGGAGAGCACTGTAAGGCCTCATTTGAGTTGTGAATGCACTGCCAGGCCGTGTTTGGGATTGGAGAGCATTATAAGGTCTCATTTGAGTTTTGTGAGATTGGAGAGGACTATAAGGCCTCATTTGAGTTGTGAATGTACTGCCAGGCTATGTGATTGGATAGCACATCAACGCCTGATTTGAGTTGTGAATGCTCTCCCAGGCTGTGTGTGAGATTGGTGAGCATTTATAAGGCCTGATTTGAATGTGAATGCTCTCACAAGCTGTGTGTGAGATTGGAGAGAACGTCAAGGCCCGATTTGAGTTGTGAATGCGCTGCCAGGCTGCGTTTGAGATTTGAGAGCCTGCTAAGGCCTGATTTTGAGTTGTGTGAGATTGGAGAGCATTATCAGGCCTGATTTGATTGTGAATGCTCTGCCTTTAACAGAAGCGCTCTAAGCAGCGAAAGCTGCAGCAGAAGGCTCTGCGGAAGCGACAGCTGAAGGAGCAGAGACAGGCCCGTAAAGAGCGGCTGAGCGGCCTCTTCTTGAACGAGGAGGTGCTGTCCCTCAGAGTCCCCGAGGAGCAGGACCCCGAGGGAGACGTGGATGTCCTGATGTGACAGGAGTGAACGTCTCGGTGTTCCCTCTACGCCTCCGCCTCACCGCACCTGAATGTGGCCAAACTCAAACATTAGTGTCAAAAAAAGTCATAACTACTGCACGTTGTATGAAGCGACTTTCCACATGAGCGATTTGCCATGTGTGAGAGCTACTCCTGTAAGAGCTCTGCATGAAATTCCTTCAGTCAGAGGTGATAAAGTGCTTTTTCTGCTGCGTGAAGGAGTTTCTTTTATGTGCTGGGCTTCAGTCTGACGCTACTGCAAAATATTTATCTTGGATTAGCCCATCTTTACTGAAAATGGTGCAATATAATTACTACTAATGAACTTGTATTCAAGGCTTTAAATATCTATATGGGTGTCTAAATACCCATTTGGCAGGAGTGAACTCTGTTGAAGGTGTAGAGGGAACACTGATCTTTGATTTGGGATAACGTTTTGACTTCTTAATCCTTGGTAGTTCAATAATTACAAAATATTGATTAAAATTCTATTGTAAATGTTATTACTTCTGTAGTATTTTGTAAGATAACATGAAAGCTAAATCCTTGCTTACATTTTCTTTGTGTTGGCATAATATTCGACTATGTAATTTCTAAATGAAACAAATAGTTTCAGCTCGCTGTACTGTCTGCTTTTCTCCTCATCTGCAGCGCATCATTTCCTCTTTCCTCATCTCTCCAGAGATCACATGATCTGGGTGTATTGAGTACAGCCCTTTTCACAGATGTTAAAGTATTTCTGCAGTCTGGCAAATCGTAATCATGAGCGCAAATGCATTGTCCTTTTAAAACATTTTTTTTCTCTCCCTATTGTGCACTTGTACTTCTGTTTGTGGTGGTACAGTATACTATTGAAACGTAGTTCTGCTCTTAAAATTACCGCTGCTTCTTGTATTTGCTATATATTTGCATACAAGTATTGCCTACAGTCAATATTTATGACCGAAACCGAGAGATGAATTGCTGTACCATAAATGACAATTTTATATATATTTTTTTCCTCCTGAATTAACTGAAGGCTAATAGTCTAATTTCTGTGTTAAGGATTTTAAATTCTATTTTGAAATTGAGTGAAAAGAGTCCACTTCCCGGACTTTCAATGGCAGGTTTTATGTTGCATTGTTTGTTGCAGTGTTGGAAATGTCACTGTATTTGAGGATTAATAAAGAGTATTTGCTGTATGAAGTACTCTAGTCATTTCCAATTTCCACCTTATTATTATTATTGGTGTCATTAGTGACTCCCCAATGCGAGTGTCCCGGTGTCGGAGAATTAAATGAATGATAGAACTGACGGATCACTTCAGCTCGAAGGTTTTGGGTTTATGGAGCTCACTGCAAAACAAACCACTACAGAATGGAATGGATTCTTTAGAAAAACTGTATTTTTTTGGAGTATTTCAAGACAATGCTTTTGGGTGATATTTTCACACTGGGTGGGTTGGGGTTGAGGGGATACCTCCACTGACATTTCTGAATCTTGGTGAAAGGGTTTGTAACATCCTTCTAAGTTCAGTTGATTGATTAGCTTGCTCGCAGCAGGTTCCTCCTGAGATTTTCTCCCACGTAGGAGTTATTTTCTTATCTGAGTTTTTTTGGAATTTTCTTTCTGCGGTGAATTTTTTTGCCTGATTTGCTATTTTTGGGATTAGGCTGGGCCCTGCCGTGTTTTACTCCATAAAGCATCATTCTGACAGTCCTTCAGTGTACAAATGAAATTGAAAGGGTTTGCGATGTCCATCGTATTCTGTATCCACTAAAGCTGCATCATACCTACACAAATATTCAAACCCAGGACACCCTGTTTTAATGGCCACAGCATCACATCAAATTGAGAATATCTAGATCTTGTTCATTGTTTTATACACATTTCCATGTAATTTAACAGGACATATTTGGGATCTTTGGAAACCTCAAAATCTCCACTTGAACATGAAATAGGCCTGAGGTTCCACAGGTTTGAATGCAGCAGCTGCAGTTGATGGACCCATAGATAATTCTGCAGGTTTTATGTGGTTACAGAGTTTGCATGTGGAATATATGCAAGGTTCAACATTGGACATTTGTAATCATGAAAATTATTTTACCAGTAAAGCATTTACTTTCATGCATTACATGGAAAACTACATGTATCCTTAGGCATGTGTGTTACACTTCCTTGTCATCAGTCAACTGGGCAATTTCAATGATAATTAAAGTTGGGTAAGAATTGTGCAATGTATGGTCACACAGTACATGGTAAATGCAGTCTAAATTACAGTGACATGACTGGTCTGTTACCGGCGCCATATTGACACCTCTCCTGTGATCTGGAAAAACCTAGTACATTTGCCACTTGGGAGAAATGGAGTTTGACCCTCATTTGCAGTAATTAGGAGTGGTGAAAATCTTAATACAATAGCCATTAGTGCTATTTGAACTGTCAAAATCAGCGCCCGTATTCACAAAGCATCTCATCTTACTGCTAGGAGTACTCCAAAGTCATGCTAAAACATTTTACCCTGGAGAAAAATCTTAAAAATTATTCATATGCTGAGAGCAACTTTCTACGTTAAGAATTTAACGCGCTGCTGAATACCCCTCAGCCCGTACAGGATTTCCTGCCTCAATGTCAGTGTTAAGGTCAAATCCATCAAAAAAGGTGATGTCGCACCTATGTTTCACTGTGAGTTACCATACAAAATTTTGTGAAGCTGCGATCAGTAGTTGCTGAGTACTGACCCATAGAAGATTTCCGGCCTTAAGGTCAAAGCGCAAAGGTCAAAGATGAAATCCAGCAAAAAAGCATGACATTGCACATGCGTGTGCGACAGTGAGTTACCATGCCAGAGTTGGTGAAGCTGCGAGAATTATTTGCCGAGTACTGACCCGGCCAAGATTTCCACAGTCAAGGCCACAGAGATAAGGTCAAAGGTCAAATCCAGCAAAAACCTGGATGTTGCTCATCTATGGGTCATCGTGAGTTACCATACCAAATTTGGTGAATCTATGAGAATTAATTGCCGAGTACTGACCCGGACAAGATTTCCACAGTCAAGGGTCAACAATACCCCTTTTTTTTTTTTTTTTAAACCAGTGTGAATTGACAGTGGTCTCTCTATTCCAGTCCACTTTGTTCAGCAGCATTGCAAATATTGTCATCCTCCACATCACCATCGCTGTTGCCCGCACCATCATCATCCAGATAAGGTGTTGCGTTGACATAAGTTGTGAAGGGTGGCACATGCTGTAATTACTCCGCTGGCTCTCTGGGCTGAGACACACCTCCCCATGCAGCACATGAACCCGGCGCTTCAGCTGCCCAACACCGCGCTCCTCCACGCTGCAGGTTCTCGTGTCTCCAACTGTCATGGTTCCTGAATGCTGAATGCTGCTGCACCTTCTCTAGGCGCAGCCAGCCCTTAAATAACAAGCCTTCACCTTCACCTCAACAAGCCACACCCGTTGCCCGATAAGGTGGAGATGAAGAATGCAGGGGGAGGGACTGCAGGGCAGAGCCGCCACACCAACATGCACCATGAAGACAACAGCCTTTCTGCTAATGCATTTTAATTTTCAAATTTGACATTTCAAATAGAATTTTGGTAACTATTTGCTGGGGCATTTTTTTGAAAATTAAATCTTAATTAAAATGAAAAAGAAAAGGACGTTTAAGTCGCAGAATGAGCAGTCTTGAAGAAGACTTTGGTAAAAAATAGGTGCAGTATGCCAATTTCGTTTGCACTAAGTTTCAAGAAATTCTTTCACTGGGTAACAATGTAGTAGGATGACTGTATGCTTGAAAAATAGAAGAAAACTAAACAGCCATTTTGAGGCAAAGGCAAACTACATAATGAAAACAATGAATAAATAGGTCCCAGTGGATCCAGCATTCTTCATTAGGGCGTTTACCATCATAGGAATAATTTGAAAAAAGCAGAGATTATACTTGGATCAGATCTCCCTTGAGAACATTGTATTGTGAATTATAAAGATGGAAGATTTATGGTCAGCAACACAGCACCCTCCATAATTATTGGCACCCCTGGTTAAGATGTGTTCTTCAGCTTCTAATAAATTCAATTTTTTTCTAAATAATATAGGACCACAATGGAAAAAAAGTGGAAAATCCAACCTTTCATTCAAGTGCATTTATAATTTGGGAAAAAATCCCACATTAAGAAATAATTCTTTTACATCAAATCATGTGTGCCACAATTTTTAGCACCCCTGATGTTAATACTTTGTACCACCCCCTTTTGCCAACAAAACAGCACCTAATCTTCTCCTATAATGTTTCACAAGATGGGAGAATACAGAAAGAGGGATCTTCGACCATTCCTCTTTGCACAATCTCACTAAATTTTCCAGTGACCTGGGTCCTCTCCTCTTCAGCTCACTCCACAGGTTTTCAATGGGGTTGAGGTCTGGGGACTGAGATGGCCATGAGAGGAGCTTGATTCTGCGTCTGGTGAACCATTTCTGTGTAGATATGGCCACATGTTTAGGGTCATTATCTTGCTGAAAGACCCAGTGATGACCCATCTTCAGCTTTCGGGCAGAGGCCACCAGATTTTGATTTAAAATGTCCTGGTATTTCAAAGCGTTCATGATGCCATGCACCCTGACAAGGTTCCCAGGGCTTCTGGAAGACAAACAGGCCCACAGCATCACCGATCCTCCCCCATACTTCACAGTGGGCATGAGGTGCTTTTCTGCATACTCATCTTTTGTGTTCCCCCAGACCCACTTAGAGTGTTTGTTGCCAAAAAGCTCTATCTTGGTCTCATCTGACCAAAGCACACGGTCCCAGTTGAAGTCCCAGTACCGCTTAGACATTCGGCCGTTCGGCATTCGGGGATATAATTAGATGCTCGTCAGGTACTCACATCCAGTTGCCGACTGTCTTGTGTCGGCGAAATGGTCAGGCTGGAAACATGAAAGCAGCAGCATGTGAAAGAAAGTCTGAAGACTGGAGTTGGTCAACTTTTGACGGTTTGACCCTCGCCTCACCATCCTCTGCTCTCTTTTCTCTCATTTTTGTGTTTCTTCTTTGACTGCATTTTCAGTGAAGTCTCTGAGAAAAGTTGGCCACCTAATCAAAATGGTCTAATTGACATTTGATTGGTTGTCATACTTCCCATAAATCTCCACAAATAGGAAGCAAAAGCTTTCTTGTGATGTTCCATCACAATTTAAATGTGCATGAGTGGGAGCAAAGTTGAGTTATCGCGTGTCACACGATTTCAAGATGGCAGCCATATTGTTTCACTAATCACAGTGAAAATCAATAGGGTCCTCACTTGATGTAATAGCAATGCACCCACAAAAAGTCAGACAAATCCATACATTACTTTGAGTTATGTTATTCAGACGGACGGACGGGGGCAAAAACATAACCTCCGCCGCAACTTCGTTGACGGAGGTAATTAATGAGGGTCTAACAAAGGCCCTACATATTTACATGATTATTAAAATTTTAAAGAATTCAGTTTGCCATTATTTATGTCCCACAACTGAGATTTGTTTGGCTTTGCTGTTGTGAAAACTCTGTATTGCAAGAAAGGGAGATCTCTCTCCTCCAGTGTGACTGCTGACATATAATTATTACATCCACCTCCAGTGCGGAGGTTATGTTTTCATCTCCGTTTGACTGTTGGTTTGTGAACAGAATGGCTGAATCCAAATATCCGCCCTTCTCCGTACTAACAGACTCACGGACTTTGTGGGCGCGTTCACGGTAAGTCTGGGAGTGCTGAGGACTGTCCAAATCCACAATTGATCCAGTCCACAAGGGGCCTCAAGCGGACTTTCTGCGGACTTCCAGAGAGTCCGCTTGGGGTGCAGACTTCGGGCCCCTCCTTGAATCGCTACCTTATCGTGGTGGAGGGGTTTGAGCACCTGGATGATCCTAGGAGCTATGTTGTCTGGGGCTTATTTGCCCCTGGTAGGGTCTCCCAGGGCAAACAGGTCCTAGGTGACAGGTCAGACAAAGAGCGATTCGAAAACCCCGAATGAATGTTTAAAAAATCAAGGAAGCTTACGTCGCCCGGATTGGCGTCACCGGGACCCCACCCTGGAGCCAGGCCTGGGGTTGGGGTTGGTAGGCGAGCGCCTGGTGGTCGGGCCTCTGCTCACGGGACCCGCCCGGGCATAGCCCGAACGAGCGACGTGGGCCCGCTTTCCCGTAGGCCCATCCCCCGCGGGAGGGTTCAGAAGGGGCTGATGCGTTGTGTTTTGGGTGGCAGTCATGGGCGGGGGCCCCGGCGACCCAATCCCCAGACTCTGAATCTGGTTCTGGGGACATGGAATGTCACCTCACTGGGGGGGAAGGAGCCTGAGCTTGTGCGGGAGGCTGAGCGATACCGGCTAGAGATAGTCGGGCTCACCTCCACGCACAGTCTGGGCTCTGGAACCCAACTCCTTGAGAGAGGCTGGACTCTCTTCTACTCTGGAGTTGCCCGCGGTGAGAGGCGGCGGGCTGGTGTGGGTTTGCTTATAGCCCCCCAGCTTAGCCGTCAGGTGTTGGAGTTTTCCCCGGTGAACGAGAGGGTCGCTGCCCTGCGCCTTCGGGTCGGGGACGGGTGCCTCACTGTCATTTCGGCTTATGGGCCGAATGGCAGTGCAGAGTACCCGACCTTCTTGGAGTCCGTAGGAAGGGTACTGGAAAGTGCTCCGACTGGGGACTCCATCGTTCTACTGGGGGACTTCAACGCCCACGTGGGTAGCGACAGTGTTACCTGGAGGGGCGTGATTGGGAGGAACGGCCTCCCCGATCTGAACCCGAGTGGTGCTCTGTTATTGGACTTCTGTGCTAGTCACGGTTTGTCCATAACAAACACCATGTTCAAGCATAAGGGTGTTCATCAGTGCACGTGGCACGAGGACACCCGAGGTCGGAGGTCAATGATCGACTTTGTAGTCGTGTCATCTGACCTCCGGCCGTATGTCTTGGACACTCGGGTGAAGAGAGGGGCTGAGCTGTCCACTGATCACCACCTGGTGGTGAGTTGGATCCGCTGGCGGAGGAGGAAGCTGGACAGACTTGGCAGGCCCAAACGTGTTGTGAGGGTTTGTTGGGAACGTCTAGCGGAACCCTCTGTCAGAGGGGTTTTCAACTCTCACCTCCGGGAGAGCTTTGACCAGATCCCAAGGGAGGCTGGAGACATTGAGTCTGAATGGACCATGTTCTCCACCTCCATTGTTGACGCGGCTGTTCGGAGCTGTGGCCGTAAGGTTTCCGGTGCCTGTCGTGGCGGCAATCCCCGAACCCGGTGGTGGACACCGGAAGTAAGGGATGCCGTAAAGCTGAAGAAGGAGTCTTACCGAGCTTGGCTAGCTCGCGGGACGCCTGAGGCAGCTGACCGGTACCGGCAGGCTAAGCGTGCTGCGGCCCGGGTGGTGGCGGAAGCAAAAACTTGGGTATGGGAAAAGTTCGGGGAGGCCATGGAGGAGGACTATCGGTCGGCCCCGAAGAAATTCTGGCAAACCGTTCGGCGCCTCAGGAGGGGAAAGCAGTACCCTGCCAACACTGTTTACAGTGGAGGTGGGGAACTGTTGACTTCGACTGGGGATATTGTCGGCCGGTGGAAGGAATACTTCGAGGACCTCCTCAATCCCGCTGTTACGCCTTCCGTAGAGGAAGCAGAGGCTGGGGACTCAGAGGCTGACTCATCCATCACTCGGGCTGAAGTCACTGAGGTAGTTCGGCAGCTCCTCGGTGGCAAGGCACCGGGGGTGGATGAGATCCGCCCTGAGTACCTCAAGTCTCTGGATGTAGTAGGGCTGTCTTGGTTGACACGCCTCTGCTGCATCGCGTGGCAGTCGGGGACAGTGCCTCTGGATTGGCAGACCGGGGTGGTGGTTCCTCTATTTAAAAAGGGGGACCGGAGGGTGTGCTCCAACTATAGGGGGATCACACTTCTCAGCCTCCCGGGTAAAGTCTATTCCAGGGTGCTGGAGAGGAGAATCCGGCCGATAGTCGAACCTCGGATTCAGGAGGAACAATGCGGTTTTCGTCCTGGTCGTGGAACACTGGACCAGCTCTATACCCTCCGCAGGGTGCTTGAGGGTGCATGGGAGTTTGCCCAACCTGTTCACATGTGTTTTGTGGACTTGGAGAAGGCATTCGACCGTGTCCCTCGTGGCATTCTGTGGGAGGTGCTTCGGGAGTATGGAGTCCGGGGCCCTCTACTAAGGGCCGTGCGGTCTCTGTATGACCGGAGCAGGAGCTTGGTTCGCATTGCCGGCAGTAAGTCAGACCTGTTCCCGGTGCATGTTGGACTCCGGCAGGGCTGCCCTTTGTCACCGGTTCTGTTCATTATTTTTATGGACAGAATTTCTAGGCGCAGCCAGGGGGCGGAGGGAGTCCGGTTTGGGGACCACAGGATCTCATCTCTGCTTTTTGCGGATGATGTTGTCCTGTTGGCTCCTTCGAATCAGGACCTTCAGCATGCACTGGGGCGGTTTGCAGCCGAGTGTGAAGCGGCTGGGATGAGAATCAGCACCTTTAAGTCCGAGGCCATGGTTCTCGACCGGAAAAAGGTGATATGTTCCCTCTGGGTTGGAGGAGAGTTCTTGCCTCAAGTGGAGGAGTTCAAGTATCTTGGGGTCTTGTTCACGAGTGAGGGAAGGATGGAGCGTGAGATTGACAGACGGATCGGTGCAGCGGCAGCAGTCATGCGGTCGTTGTACCGATCTGTCGTGGTGAAGAAGGAGCTGAGCCGAAAGGCAAAGCTCTCGATTTACCAGTCAATCTACGTTCCTACCCTCACCTATGGCCATGAACTCTGGGTCATGACCGAAAGAACGAGATCTCGGGTACAAGCGGCTGAAATGGGTTTCCTCTGCAGGGTGGCGGGCCGCTCCCTTAGAGATAGGGTGAGGAGCTCTGTCACCCGGGAGGAGCTCAGAGTAGAGCCGCTGCTCCTCCACGTCGAGAGGGGCCAGCTGAGGTGGCTCGGGCATCTTTATCGGATGCCCCCTGGACGCCTTCCTGGGAAGGTGTTCCGGGCATGCCCCACCGGGAGGAGGCCTCGGGGAAGACCCAGGACACGGTGGAGGGACTATGTCTCTCGGCTGGCCTGGGAACGCCTCGGGATACCCCCGGAAGAACTGGAGGAAGTGTCCGGGGAGAGGGAAGTCTGGGCATCCCTACTTAGACTGCTGCCCCCGCGACCCGGCCCCGGATAAGCGGTTGAAAATGGATGGATGGATGGAATATAAATGCTGTTCTGTCTGTAGATATGAATGCTCTTCTGTATGTTGATATAAATGCTCCTCTGTATGTTGATATAAATGCTGTTCTGTCTGTAAATGCTGTTCTGTCTGTCGATATAAATGCTCTTCTGTATGAAGATATAATGCTGTTCTGTATGTAGATATAAATGCTCTCTTTTTTTTTTGGCAACGACTCCTGTACATAATTAAGGAATAAAAACCCAATGATTAAAACTCAAGACACCCACTGTATTTAAGTGCTTTATTAAAAGGTCAAAAAAATAACAGAAGTAATATATTTCAGATATTCATATTTATATATTTATATATACCAAAAGAGATTAGCACAGTTCTAAAGCACATACAAGCACTACAAGCTAGCAGAGAATAGAAACAGTGAAAAAATGAAACCATAACCCAAAGAAATAAAGGGCATTTTTTTTCCTTGTAGTCCTGCAGTGGAGGAGAGGGGAGTCCAGCTGATATGGCTTGGAGATTATATGGACATTCTAGTTTCTGAATTATAAACACAGGGCACACAACACCCCTGACTGAGGCACTTTCCAGTACAATCATAAACATGCATTCAAGCCACAAACTTGAACCTGGGTTTAGGGATCTGGCGAAGCGCCCAAATGATAAAAACGGACAAAAACTACAGTTTGGTACGTGTAAATACAGACTCAGAAGCACAGGCTCAAGCTAACACACTGCGTTGCTCAACATTAAAGGGCTCAACTTGATAAGTCTAGTCTAGCTGAAATTCTTCAGTTCGCATGTTCAGTTGGGGAAGATCAATCCTCCTTCCACATGAAGCTACTGAATCACTGGATTCTGATTATATTAAAGGGTCACAAGAAGCGGTCAGCACTGGCAGTGAGAGTAAATCATTCTCACCGTAGTGCATATGTAGGCACATTAGTATGGACCTCAGCAGCTCCATACACAAAGGGTTTAACAGTACAGTTCCTATAGAGCTCCACAGTGGAAATAAGCATTCTGAGTTAAGAGTGAAGTACATGCATTTCTAACGTGTGTACCCAATAATTTGGCATTCCTTTCAGTTCCCCGGGAGTCTCCTGTGCAGGTTAATGTTCCACGCTCAGTCTTTGGTGTTGTAAACTGCCCAAAGGCCGTGGGCCAATCACAGGGCCCAGGGGTGCATCTATATCATTGCATCCCATCAGGCTCCACCCCTTCCCCACTGCTAGGACACAAGAGCCATGGCAACAAAATTATTGGCTTCCGATGCTATCAATGCACAATAAAGGTACAATATCAGACAAATATAGGCTTCCTTATTTGTTGTGTTATGTGAGATAAATGAGCAGTAATCTTTCCTGTTTGAATTTAGTTGATTTATGGAGATTGAGACCAACTTGCAGCAAAAAAGCAATATGCAACAACCAAAAACAAATATTACCAAATTATATTCCATTCCTTTGCAATACTTCCAAACGGTCATTTGAATTCTTCAGGCAACCTGCAGGGGGCAGTGTATTTTACAAAAACCCCTAAAATTGTCTCCGAGTACCTGAAAGACTGCTGGATACGGCTCATCAGTTCTAAAATACTGACAAACCACAAACCTTTTAAGTAGTGGGTTGCCATTGTATAATAAATTTAAATGTGCAATTTGATTAAAAAAAAAAAGAGTAAGACTGAAAAGTTTATGCTACGATGCATTTCTAACTGGTGCAATATCACCACTGAATTGTCAAAAGCAAAGGTTAGTGATAAAACCTTTGCCTTTGAATCTAACCTCCTTTTGAGAGGCTGCTCAGAGACGAGTATTGAATTTTGAGACAGTCTCTCACACTCTGGGCTCGAAGACGGATTTATTTCGGAGTAGATTTATCAGTAACACCAAATTAATGAAACAATGGTGAAGAGCGGCCCTGCAGTCACCCTCAGTATCAAAGACAGCTGGGTTGAACATTCAGTATGTTTCTGTAAGCTGGGACGAAGAATAAAGCTTTTTGACATCAATCTTTTTCTTGCCACCTTAACATCAGAGCAATGAAATGCTCCAAGATCAAAGGAAAATTAAACAAAATTTAAAAGAAAAAAAATCCCTTAAAAGCCACAATTGCATCTCTTTCACAAACTTTTAAAATTATCATTATTTTGACAGGTGTCTTTTTTTTTTCTCTTACCAAATATTCAAAACGTGTTCTGAATATGTCTACTTATTTATGTACATAAGTGCAAACAAGGTGAATATCACACATTCTCACACCGATTGGAGTCGTGGCATGTCCAGGGAGGGCGATGCCCAATGGACAGCGGGACATGGCTTTGGTGGGACGAGGGGAGAGGGAGACTCGAACTCTGCCACAGAAATAACGGAACGGGACAAGCAGAACTGTGACTTCTGAAACGTCGTCTGCCAGAACATCAGGGATCGGCAGGCAAGCGGAGGGGACACAGGACAGACCTGCTAGCACTATGAGGTGCTAACCTACACAAAAATAAAATTATATGGATTTTTGAGCATACAAATTTCAGTATGCTTTCAGGATGACTCGCACTTCTCTTCCAAGTGTGAGTAAATCCTACGTAAATAAATAGGGAGAATTTATTTATTTAAATAGCACAAGTTAAGAACAAGTGTCCTTCTCCCCAAAAGGTCCCACTGATGGCTTTTTAAGCCAAAACAGAACATTCCAGCCTTTAATTACAGGTCACCAAAACCAGGACACAATCTCCGCAATCTGATACACAATCTCTTCCCCCCCCCCACTCCCCCAAAAAAAGAAAAAAAAAAAATAGAAATTTTAACAAAAATAAAAACACACCTGATCTCCCCTCATTAGGGCCTTTGGATTTTAAAGTTTTTTTCTTCTTTGCTTTTTTTCTTACAAAATATTCAATCATCTCTTCATTCAAGACAGTCTATCTACCCATACGTTTTTGAATAAGTTAATGTTGTACATTATTTCAATTTACATGTGAAAAAAATTCACAATTAAGGTATATAAAGGTAGCCATGTTGTAGTTTTGTTGCCATAGCAACAACAACTTAATATCATAAGTAACAATGAATCTATCATTGTAGTTACATACAAATCTGTATATTCTATGTATCCATTTTCTTATTTTTATTTTGAAACAGCAAACTACACAAACTATGAATTGAGTAAATATTAAATTTCATGCTATGTATTTTATAGGCCAATTAAGAAAAATATGGTTTAAAAAATACATCAAATATAACCAATACATCTGCCAGTACAAATAAAAAACTAAAATAAAATGATACACCCAACAGGAAAGATATTAAGTAAAATAAAATCAACAAAAGGAAAACAGTTGAATTGAAACCTAGAAAAAGTGATTAGTAAAGACTAGTTGCAAAGTTATTGTGATATTTACACTTGGATTACCCTAGCTAACTAAACAACTCATCACATGACCAGAGTATACCACGCAAGTGTACGGAGAATGGCTAAGGCCCCCCAATGCATTTTTTTCATCAAGTGATTTAGTTCCAGCTGAGCAGCAGTTGGAGAAGGCATTTGTCACATTGGGAGGGCAGGATTATCGGAGGGCACAGGAGACAGTGTGGGAGTCATGTACACCTGGACTAAGGTCACCAGTCCTTCAGAGATGTAGCACTCGACAATCTGAGTTCCTGCTTGTGAAACAGTCAGGATTATGGACACACTGATAAAACTCTGTTTCAATGCCACCCTTGAGGATCTTCGCAACTACAGTCCTCTCCAATTCACAAACCAACAGAGAATTTTCAAGAGATATCACAACGACTAATGAAATTCAGAATCAGCACTTACAGCACACCAAAAAGCAATTTATTGGTAGAATCTTGTTTCTGTACCATTTCACATTTTGACTTCCCAAGAATAAACAAAAAAATATATTAATAAAGCAAATGATCTGATGTCAGAATGTTGAATTTTTTTTTTGAAGTTTCCAGTCAGATAAGACAATCGCTGTCATTCCGCAAGCAGCCGTAAAATGAAAGAACAGCAAATTTAAAAGACTGCAGGTCCATGGTTTAAGCATCTTACAAAGCCAGGTTTGTGTATTTAAGAGTTAAAAGTCAAACTACAGATCGGGAAAGTCAGATCAGAAAACAACGTTTTTGCGATAAAAAAAAAAAAACGAACATTTCAGGAGCACATTTAGCGGACAATGAGAAGACTGGTTATATTACTAATAGGGTCATCAACCAACCAGGCTTATTCACGTAGTTTATCTAACACAGATCAATAAGTCACTGTCGTACATTTCAATCACCTCTTCGTCTGTATGCGATTGGCTGAACCACCAAACACAAAGACAGCACTGCGTTCCCCAAGTACACTGTTCACATTTCCAACCGTAATTCCTCCTGAAATGTCTGCACGAGGCCAGCGAGCTGTAAATTACACCCGTAATGATCACAGTTCTCACCAGGTGTGCATCACACGCACTGTACCCACTGAGTGACTTCTGAACTGTCACTTGAGGACCGATCACATTTGTGCGACGAACAGCACTTCCTGCGCACCTTCACCTATCAAAATCTCTCCCCAGCGTCACAGCCACAAACCAGCATCTTGCCGCAGAACGTTTAGAGCCCGTCGACTTTGAAAGCGTGAGTGCACTTCAGTGATTAAGGTCCGATTTTAAGTCTTTATGACACCAAGAGCCAAAAAGTAAAAGGACAAATAAATTGCACACAAATCCCAATTCCTAAAAGTGCGATCAGCAGGATGGCAGTTGAGTATTTGGGTTTATTTTTTGTGACCCCGCCCCATGAATGCAGCAGAGATTCAGCACAGGCATCCAGCGTGACCTTCAGAACGACATCTTCACAGCACCTCACCCTCCCACCGACCCGAATGCACCACTACCTGTGGCCACTATTCCCTACACACAACGTTCGCTTTCCATGTCACCCACAGATAGAACGTAAGATGACTAAATGACCAAACAGTTATTTGCGCAAACACAAGATCAAACAGCCGAGAGACGAAAGCACAGGAGGATAGCACTATATCACACCACGAAAAAAAAAAAAAAAAAAAAAAAATCCTGAAGTGTCCCAGACTCTCATCTCAACAACAGTCTGACACCAGGCACTGAGGGGTCACCACTGAACACATGCCCAAGGGTCACAGATGCGATGGGCGGCCCTATGTTCCATTTTTAAATTAAACACACATGCGAGACACACACACACATGCGCGCGCGACACACTGTACACACACATGGCTGACTGGGAGAGCAGAGGCCCGTTGTGCATCGTCTCCCATCAGATTGTCATTCTCTTCCCAGTGTACTTGTGCGAGCACAGGGCAGCTCACAAGCTGAAAGCTAAACACACACAAAAAAAACCAAACAAAAAAAAAAAAACCAAAACTCAAGTTTTGATTTTTAGTCCATTTAAATTCAAGTTCTGGGTTGACAAAAGAATACATAGTGCTTTAAAGCTACTTAAAAGTGTAGTTTCCAAAACCTTTTTTTTTTTGTATGTCTGTCATTCATTAAACATGCCCATGTGCATCTTTCATTTATGGAACTGCTTGAGCTCCCAACATCACGACACAGACATGTTTCTGTGCCCCAGTCCATCTGCTTAAGGCGCTATCCCTTCCCGCCCATAGACAGATGCATCAGCTCGCAAAATGCTCGGATGAGTCCATTAGCAGGGAACCAATCAGAACCAAACCGATGGCATTCGAGTCGGGATGTGCTGGTAATCCTCCACGCAGGCAGGGGGAGCCAGAACTGTCCCACCATGGCAAATCAGAGTGATGATAAGAGATGGTCATCTGAACATTTATAATTTCACAACAATGTGTAATGCAGCATTCGTCCACCCGTGGGTTTAAATTAGAGAGCCCAACTCCCACCCACTTCTGCCTTCAGCGTACGAGACGCAGATCGACATTCCAGGACTGAAACGGTTTCCATCTCATTGCTCCACTTCAGGCCTTCGTTCACTCTTAGAAAGTTATCAGGATGGGAGGTTTAATTCTCTCTCCCCTTCTTACAGACAGTGGCTAATTAAAAGGCACTGATGAAATTGACAAACTCACCTGCTGTTCAGGGTTCAATGCACAAGTCTGAATTACATCAGGGCAGAAAGCCCTCCAAAAAAAAAAAAAAAAAAAAAAAAAAAAAAAAGAGTCCTCTTTTCTCCATTCGAGAGTAATTAGTCAATTGCCTAATGAGATTTCTTTGATTCAGCATTCTTTACACGTAAACATGAAACATTAATACTCTTGATATCTTTTTTTTAATCAAACGTAGTCAGACCAACTTCTTAAAATTCCTTTGTCCATACTTTGAGTTTTATGTCACTGTTGTACAGTAAAAATGGCGTCACCTCCATCGGTTCTCTTTTCAGATTGAATCAGTCTTCCCCTGGAAGTGACCCGCTGCTGAACATTCAGGTGTGCTGGGTGATGTTAGGATGGGCATGACCTCAGGATACACGGCTGCTCCATAGTGATACAGGCCATGACTGTGTCACAAATATTACACGTATGATACAGGCCATGACCATGTCACATACATCACACGTATGATACAGGCCATGACCATGTCACGTACATCACACGTATGATACAGGCCATGACCGTGTCACAAATATTACACGTAGTGATACAGGCCATGACCATGTCACATACATCACACGTATGATACAGGCCATGACTGTGTCACAAATATTACACGTATGATACAGGCCATGACCATGTCACGTACATCACACGTATGATACAGGCCATGACCGTGTCACGTACATCACACGTATGATACAGGCCATGACCGTGTCACGTACATCACACGTATGATACAGGCCATGACCGTGTCATGTACATCACACGTATGATACAGGCCATGACCATGTCACGTACATCACACGTGTGATACAGGCCATGACCATGTCACGTACATCACACGTGTGATACAGGCCATGACCATGTCGCGTGCATCACAGGTATGATACAGGCCATGCCCATGTCACGTACATCACACGTATGATACAGGCCATGCCCATGTCACGTACATCACAGGTATGATACAGGCCATGACTGTGTCATGTTTATGACACGTATGGAGACAAGGCTTCTCTTCACTCGCCTCATCTGTTTTATTTTTCTCTCTCATCAGTCTCAATATTGCCTAATTCTGGGGACAGTCCTATGGTGCATGTGGTATTTTTACCATGAGTATTGGCAAATTTTTGAAGTGAGACTGTGGCAGAAGTTTAGCGCTTTTGCCCAGAGGAAGTATGGATTAGGCACAGTTTTCTTTTTTCTGGTCTTGGCTGTGTTCTCATGAACGGTTAGAAGGGGGGATGTGGGGTCGTTGTGATGACTGTGAGTGTCGGTTGGTTTCGCAAACCGGGTCGGTCGCTGCGGCCAGGACCAGCACAGCCGCAGGGACGAGGGACTGGGCGGACTGGGGCTTCCATGGATATGTACTGGATATTGACTGGGCTGGCGGTTCAGAACCTTGCTGGGGTCTACTGGAAAACAGCCACAAGGAAAAGCAGGTGAGAGACACAGTAGACACAAGCACAACATCACTCTCCGGAGTCAGGCGTGCAGATGGTCACATCAGCTAAAACAGTCCACTAACGCACACGCTCAGTGACCACTTCACCAGGCACACCCTCATGCTTCACTTCACATGTACACCTCCAGCAGGAAAATATATTTTGTAGTGGAACACACTTTATCTCAAGATGGTTTCACAAACAAGACAGGGACATGACCTTACTCCAATGGCCTTCATCAATGAAGATCTTGCTCTAATAGCCCATCTTTTGGGTGAGGTGAAGTGGGAATGCTTTACTCACCAACAAACAGCAAACATGTAACTGTATCAGGTAAAAATGGGCAAAAATCGGTAAAAATATCTCCAGCACCTCAGTGAAACCGTAGCGTGAAAACTTTCGGCTGCTCAGGAGGCATAGGAGCATTTCATCCAACATTTGAAAGGTGTATCTTATAAAATGGTCTGTGCGGCTAACTCTGGCATCACCTGCGATACTAAAGCAACTCTCATTAATATTCCAACAAGTTTTCCGTATAGTTCAAAATGTGCAGCAGTTATGCTAAATATATAAGATCAATTAAAACAAAGCTGCCCTTAAAGTTAAATGCTTGCATTTGCAGAAGACAGGACTTGTCCTGATGCCAACATTAACCTGCCCTCTGTCAGTTTATGAAGTAATGATAAACCAATACAACCAGTTGAAAATCAAACTCATGAGCTTAGGAGAATGTCAAAATCTACACTACACTGCACAGCACAGCTGTGAGAGAGAAAGAAGGTCTGTAGGTCAAAACAGGATGTCAGCATGTAGGAAACTGGGCAAGCTTTATTAAAGTATAAACGCCTAACGGGTAAAGTCCCAAATTGTATTATAAAAAATAGCCAATATGCTGAACAGGGATGCTCTAAGAGTAGGAATTTAGGTCTTGGACAGAAGTTTTGTATCTCATTAGTATGCAGCAATTGGCCTACAGGGGAGTATGGAATTGCAGTATGCATACAAGACTGGAGCAGCTGTCAAAGATCTGAGCTTGAAAAAGATGAGGCTGATGTGAGTTTCAGGCCAAATCTATTTCATTTACTGACTTTTAAAGTTCTGAACAAACGCAAACTTGGCTCCGCATGTTCTTTCCTTGTGATTCACGTCCTTATTTTTTTTACATGCAAAGGTTAAAATAATACTCGGCACTACGCACGCAACCTTTGAGACAAGCTATGCAATGCTGTATGTGTTTATATTACAATAGCTTCACTTTTTCAATTGCTTTGTTGTTTTGAGTGTAATAAATTTAGTAGATAATCAGAAAATGTAATTCCGTTACCATTTTGTAATTCCGTTACTGCTGTCTGTTTCACATATATAGCACCCTATAAAATATCTGTGAACATACCAGTCAATATAAACTTACCATGGCCTGGTCAACATCCTAGGCCACCAACTTAAGCTTAAACCTACTGCCCATCATTGCCAGATTTTAGAGAAATGCCGTCAAAGTAAAGGCAAAAATATAATATTATGAGACATCTCAGGAGAAACACTGGAGATAGTCGTGTGTGTGTACATGCCTTTTTATAAAAGTGGTGATAGGGATCAGGCAGAGGCTTTTTTGGCCACTTTAGATGCACTGCAAACTATTATAGATAAATACGGTTGTGATGTTCCTGTAAGGCTTTGCGGAGATTTTAATGTAAAACAGAAACTGGTATAAGAGCTCAGGTTACACGGCTCATAGTAACATATTGTATGATTTTATGATTGCAAATAATCTTGTCGCTGTTGATCTTATGTTTCCTCAACCTGTTAACTTTACGTTTTTCTGTCATGCCAGCAAAGCGTATACTTGGATTGATCATATGTTAGTTACTTCACATAATAGTTCCTCTGTTTTGCTTTGTGAAATCATAGAAGAGGAAGAGGGTAGCGTTAGTGATCACCTGCCTCTCCAGATGATGTTTTCTGTATCTGGGGTAAATAAGGCTAAGGTACATGTAAGTAACAAGACTAATGTGTGTTCTGAGTTCACTACCTACACCGCTCCTGACTGGCGTGACACTAGGCGTTGTGACCAGTGCCATGCGCTTCTTACTGAGAAGCTGTGGCAGATGGGTCCGCTGGTATTAACAGGTTATGGAAACACAATCAGTAAGGGCATGTCTGGATTCTCAGATTGAACAACTTAACAAAGCTATGCATTCAGCAGCTGCTGATGCTGGTTGTCTATCAGTGCAAAAATACAAGCCAAAACCATTATGGTGTCCAGAACTGAGTCGTATACGTGATAAGAAACATTTCTAGTGGCAGTTGTGGAATAAAAACGGCCGCCCCCGCAGTGGCATGGTTTTTGAGTGTTGCGAAAAAGTTGTTCCGTCGTATTTGCAGACGGTATGTACAAGGTATAAAAAACAGGGATCAAGGTTTTCCTGCTAATCTGTTTAGGTCCCAAAAACTTAAACAGTTTTGGAACCGTATCCGTGGCCAGCGGCAGAAGAAAAAGCCCGCTGTCATCCCGACTGATCAGTTGGCCGATCATTACGCATCTATCATGCAGGATAACGGTGTATTGTCTGAAGAACAGCAACGTATTACTAATAGTGTCCCTGATAACCTGTTAAAATCTCGCACTCTGCCAGTTGTTAATATATCTATTGATCAAGTTAGTGATCTAATTTCCTCCCTTAAGCAGGGATGTTCGCCTGGTATTGATGGTGTAAGTACAGAACACTTAGTTTATGGTAAGAGTGATATACTTTGTGATAAACTCATCTCTATTTATTCTGCTGTTCTCCAGCATGGGTGTGTCCCTACAGTATTTACGCTGGGTGTTATTGTACCGATACTGAAAACACAAACATTAAACCCTAATTTGTCAGAAAGTTATAGGCCTATTACACTTAGCTCTGCGCACACAAAACTTGTTGAAATGTTAATGTTGCCAGATGATTACACTTGTAGAACACAATTTGGATTCAGAGAGTCTAGGGTTTCGGCATTTGGCTGTACGCTTTTAAATGATGTCGCCTCATACTTTAAGTCCCGTGGCTTACAGTATTTATATGTGGTTTGGACGCAGAAAAATGTTTTGACAGTATATGGCATAGTGCACTTTTATGTAAATTGTGGAATAACATCGCAGATTCTCATTGGATACTTTTATATGAATGGTATAATAATTTGAAAGCCACTGTTAGATGGAATGATGAATATAGTAATGTCTTTACAGTATCACGCGGTACGAGGCAGGGTAGCCTAATGTCGCCGCGTCTATTCAGCATATTCATTAATGATTTACTTGTTTATCTGTTTAAATCTGAGAACGGTTTGCGCATTGGAAATAACTCCTTTAATTCTTTTGCATACAGTGGCGCTGATTTACGGGAAAAACTTGTTTGTCTCTGAGCCGTCTTGGCGACTAGGTGAAAATACAATGGAAAATGTGAATGTGATAGAAACCTTGGGTGTTATGCTATCCAGTGATGGTCGTCGAGTACAGGCTGAGGAAGTGTCAGCAAGCGTTTTTCAGCCTGGACAATGCAGGCATGCCATATCCAGGTTTACCGGTTCATATAAAATCCTATCTGTGGAATTCATTTTGTCACCCAACTTTAATATACGGTCTGGATACAATGTCTCTTCGTAATACTCAGTATAAGAAACTAGAGTCTCTCCAAGGTTGTCTTATGAAGCGGTCTCTGGGTTTAAGTAATTATTGTCGCCTTACTAAACTGCTGAAGGCACTAGCCATTCCGCCTGTATGTGATGTTATTGATAACATGAATGTTTCCCTCTGGCAGCGCATATTCAAGGTTGATTCTCCTGTGCGAGATCTATGTTCATATTTTATATCGTTGTATGCCATAACAGGTGAACATATTCCTAATAGTTTAGCTAGTAGAATTATTTTAATGGGTCTCTCCCCTACGGAGACTGCGTTTAATAACAATCGTAGAGGACGACACTCTGCTTGCACAAAAGGGGATGGCGTTGTGGATTCTTTACATTGTCTTCTACATGAACCAGATTTTTTGTACAGAGACTCGAATACGTATAATCTAGTCAAGTTGCTGTGTAGAGCCTACAGTTAGCTAATTAATGCTCTTGGTCTCAGTCATTACATTTGCATTTCCATGATTGATCCTGGTCACCATGCATCTATAATATTATATAAGCTTATCATGATTGATCATGATCCTAGTTCACCATCTGTGAAGCCATGATTGATACTAGTCACTATTTGTTACATAATTGCTACGACTTTGTATGCTGTGAGTGATGTTTAGTTTTCTTAGTTGTGTGATAGTGTGTTATCTTAACACATGTTTTGATCTGTATGCATGTATGATATTTTTATGATTGTATTGTACTTCCCCAGACATGGGGGCTAATAGAATAAATTAAATTAAATGGCATTTTTTTCAGCCGTAATTCCATTACCGACACTTTCACCTTCTTATAGCCTTCTACAAAAGAGATTACCCCAAACTTTGTGATATACAGCTCAGTAGGCATGCCACTGGAACTGATAAAAGCACAGCCAAGTGGCTACTGCATTAGAGTAATAGATGGCAGGTAAAAATGACATGAAAATTACTCTTGATCGTAATTCCGTTAACATGGATTTGCCCATTCGCATTGATCTCCTGGAAATCAATGGAGATGGTCCTGGAGGCCTCTAAAAGTCTGGAAATCTGTTTTCAGCTCAATATTTAATTAATTTTATTTATTTATTTATTTTTTTCCATTTTAAGACAAGCTATATAAATATATCTATATTGTCTGTCATATATACACAGACAAAAGGCAAGGAAAAGGCAGTTCTTAGTTCCTTTATTTTATTGAATTTTATTTATGTTCTTTTGTATTACTTATCTTTATTTAAAGCAATTCTTACCTTTCTGGCATTTTTACGCTTTTCTTTTGTAATCTTAAAATGCTCCTAATAAGAGCGTGGCACATTAAAATGTAAAAGGTGTTGAAACTCATCAATATTTAATTCTCATATATTTCTGATAAAAGTCTGACCAATCATTTTCTTCGGTCCGAATAAAATGATTTGCTGAGCTTCCTGTCTGTCATCCGTGGCAGCGCCCTTTCCAGTTGCCTACCGCTGCCACCGCGTGCGAGTCGCGTGCCTCTCTGGCAGAGCAGCAGAACGGCAGAGACAAAACAGGTCTTTAACAAAGTTAGCCTGCCAATAAAACAGCTGCAACTGCTCCTAATTTAATGACTAACGTTACCGGGACAGTTCTGGTGAGGTAAGACCTTATGACAGCAGTTTTGCAAGAAAATATGTATGAATTCTGCCGAAAAACAACGCATCTGACTGTAAACAAACAGGCGCTGAAATGCTATAATTACTACTATAAAGCTAATGGTAGTTCGTCAGAGGCTAGGAGGGCATTTTATTTTATATCACATATAGAATTGAATTTTATGTCATTACAGTTGGTTAGTTTTCACTAACCGGTGCCTCTAAATCTGACTCCATTGAACCGTTTCAAGACGCTTTCACACCAGACACGATTGCCTTTGAATGTAATCTGTCGTGCTAAAAATTTGTTTTGCGTCCACTATGAAAGCAGCTTCATTCGCGCAGCTCACTTTCTTACCGCACGTGTCAGGGAGGAGGGGAGCCTCAGAGGTCAGGCAGGGGGAAGAGGGCGGGACTTTGGAGGGAGGCGGAGTTGTTCATGTTCAAATTTTTACTAGGTGCCGTGCCACATGCCAGAAAGGTAAGAATTGCTTTAAGTTTCAGTTCAATATTTATTCTGTTTTTTTTTTTTTTAACTTAAAGACAATCTATATAAATATATTACACTTGGAGTACACTTCACGTGTGAAGAGGGGCGCTACTATCACCGCCATGCTTTCGGCCACCTGGGTAGATCTGCTTTAAGGCAAGTTGGGGCCCCCACATTTAAGCTGGCCCAGGGCCCCCACAAAGGTAAATCCGGCCCTGCCGACAAAGGTAGCTCATGGTGTTCCAAGAATGAAAGGCTAATGGCTGAACTAGCCAAAGCAAAACAAAAGGGCAAACCTGATTGGAGGTCGCAGAGTCAGCAAAAGGAACACTGGTAACGGAGGTCGTAGCCGACGTGACGGTGGAAGGCGTGGCGCCGTGCATCATGGGAACTTTATTATCAGGCAGCAGATGGGAGGGATGAGGGGGGAGGGAGGGAAGAGAAATGTTCGACACAATTATAATTAGCAAGAAAATGTCTTGCCAATGTACAGGATAATAATACCACCAATTATAAAAAACAGAGGCAAAGCAGCTGTGTCTTCTTGGCCAAAATTGAACTTGTGGCCAAGATTTTCATCCCATATACACGCATATAAAATATGAAAAGGATCCGTGAAAAACTGAAGGCGGTAGAGTGCTGACAAAAAAAATTTCAAGAACATAAGAAGTGTGATTTTTTTAAAAAAAATTGTTCAGGTAGTGCAGACAGTATTTAAACATATGTAAACACACATACTTAAGAGGCTTGGGTTCTCAGAATGTTCTTGTAAGAAAGAAAAGGTTTTTCATTCTCAAAGGTGCATAAAAGTGATAAAAAATACAGCCTAGACACTAATAATAGAAAATGTTATATTTACTGGTTGGAATAACAGTGTTTAATGCATCTTCATGTGTTTAAATCATCTTCATAAGCCGATGATGTCACAGTCAATATGATTCGGCGTGACAAGACTCACTCAGGGGTGCAAGAGAAACATAATTGTGAATCGTTTGTTCTTCGTTATGACTTCTTTGACGCCGGAGCAGCTATGACACAAACCTTCCAGTATGTTACTACTTCAAATTCTTGAGGTTTTTTTTAATACTTTTTTTTTCTGTCATGAGCACTTCAATGTATCCTTGGATGACTGCAAAACCCATTCTCAACAGCTAATAGTCCAGTGTATGAACAACAGCGCAGACCTTAAGTGACTGTGGAAACGAGATCATTTTTGGGAGAAGATTTACTAGTTCCATTACCTTAGGAACAATTGTGCCTTTTACTGCAACATTCTCCAACAAGATATCTCCCTTAAAGTTGAAAAATTATCCAATGCGTCGCCAGTTTACTTTTGAAAATTCAAAATAAATGACAGTGTGATATATAGCACAGCTACTGAAAGAAATATATTGAGTAGCTTCTACTGTGCAAAGTATAATAGGAGGGGTTTCACTAGAGCCAAACAATACTAGTGTGTATTAGCAGAGTATGCAACAGCAGAGTATGTCCCTGAACCTCTAGCATTCTCCAAATAGGCATAACTCATACTTTAGCCAAGAGGTGGCACTATACAGAGGCATACAGGGTCCAGAAAATCAACTGAGGAATTATTGCGCACTACAGAAATGTTGAGAGCAAATTCCACCGGTTTCCCAAAAGAAAACTTTGCATGAGTTGAAAATATATAACACGTGTTTGACTTGCAATTTTTGTGAGCCACTTTGACTTTGAACAGACTTACTTCTTCTCGACTTAGAATTAAAAAAAAAGTGAAGTTTAGCCTGAGGGCGGTGCTTGTAACAGCTAGTATTCAGCTCATCAACCTTCCCAGTAATTTTCCACTCTCCCTGTCTCTGCCTCAGTCCACTTGTCGGTCATGCCCACCTCATCACCCCACTCCACTCTCCTGATCTCACTCCTGCAGCTCATCAGCAATCAACACAGAATATATGTCTCTCCAGTTCACTCACTCCTTGCCAGGTTGTTCTTTACCATTTCTACGCAGGACTTTCTGGTGTTCCTCGGTCTGTTTTCCTGTTGCTAATCCTGCCCGCCTCTGACTCTACTTGTATCTGCTCCCTGCTTGATTTAGTTACCCTGGATTGTATTCCAGCTTGGTTTTCGACATTCTGCCAGCCTGACTACATCTCCTGGCCACTCCTTCATTGTACTGCCGCCTGTTGTTCTCCTGAACAGCTAAATCATCTGCCTAATGTCTACAGGGTGTGCGAGAGGTAAAAATAAAAATCAGTGGCAACTATCTTCAGTGTACGGTGTGCTGCAATTGGGTTTAAACCAGACCCGTTACAGTACAACCTGAAAAACGACAGGGGCGTTGATTAGGCCAAAGGGAATAACCAGGACCTTATAGTGGATGGTGGGAGACTGGTGAATTCAGTCTTCCATTCATCACACTCATGGATCTGGGCAAGATGGTACATGTTGCGCAGGTCAATCTTGGAGAAGATGGTAGCCCCTTGCAGCAACTCGAGGGCAGAAGAGATTAGAGGTAAGGGTACTGATTCTTAATAGTGATTTCGACGAGGCCCCTTTAGTCAGTGCAGGGTCTCAATGTCTTGTCCTTCTTTTCGGCAAAGAAAAATCACGCCCTTGCTGGTGACAAAGAGGGCCGAATAATCCCAGCAGTGGTAACAGGACTCTTTGTCCCCGGATTTTTCATTCTTGCACTTTTTGTCCCCGGACTTTTCATCCCCATATAATTTTTGTCCCTGGACTCTTTGTCCCTGAGGACTTTTTGTCCCCCGATTTTTTGTCCCCTAATGATGAAGGAAGAGCTACCATTGTTGACAGACAGATTGATGAGCAGACAACGGACAGATCACCATGATATTGAAGTTAGGGTTAGAGTAAGGGATAGGGATACTGTGATGATGCAGGAAGAGGGTAAATTCATTGCTGGGGATGAACCATCCAAGGACTTAGAGTCCGGGGATGAAAAGTCCATAGCGAAGAAGAGTCTGGGGACAAAGATTCCGGGGATGAAAAATTCTGTGACGAAAAGTCCTGGGAAGAAGAGTCCTTAAGCCTCCAGCAGCTATAAAGTCATTGATGTAGGCCTCCATGGCCTTCTCTCATGCTCCAACAGAGAGTACAGGCGTCCCTTTGGTGAGAAAGTGCTGGATAGCAGGTCTATAGCACAATCATAAGGGTAGCGTGGTGGCACAATGGAGCTTCCACCTGGCTGAATGCCTCCTGGAAATAATTGTATTCAGGGGGGAGGCCTGACTGATCTGAGAGCACATGGCATAAGGCCGCCGACTATGGAACGGAGGCTTGCAACAGGCGAATCTGATGACAAGACGAGCTCCAGCCCCAAGATGGCCCCAATGGCCCAGTCTATGTGTGAGTAGAGGCGAAGAAGTCAGTGGTACCCAAGGATAAGGGGATGTTGCCGAGATTGCAGAATGTGGAACTTGAGATTGTTTCATGATCGTTGCCTAACAGGAGCATGTAGACAGGAGTGGTGATGATATTAAAAGTTTCCAGGAGGTGGGTGTCAAGGGCCTTAGCCAGGACCGGGTGTGGAAGAGGAACCCACTTGATGCGCAGCTGCTCCCAAAGTTTCCCCATCGATAAAGTTGACATCAGCCTCAGAGTCGAAGAACGTAGTGAGTGACGACCGGATGCTTCCTGATGCTTCTCCTGCCTCCGTGCCCGGATACGGATGTCGATGCGGGTGGTGAGCTAAACGGAGCCGTCAAGTGTGGGAGGAAACTCATGGGAAACCAGCTGCCAACACATAGAGAAAGGCATCCCGTAGGGCTGCAGCGTTCCAGTCACTCTGACGGGATCTGGTTCAGAAGTCGATGGAAAGGTCTGCCACTCACCAGGAAACTGGACAGTCTTGCATGGAAATGCCAAAGAACAATCTGTCAAAAAGTGAGTCTACTGGAGAGCTTAATATACAGTACTGATTGCTGATGAGCTGCAGATGCAGAGAGCGGGTCTGGTAATGCCTACAGTAGATGGGTGTGTGGAGAGCGGGCCTGGTAAAGCCAATAGCAGATGGGTGTGTAGAGAGTGGAGCTGATTAAGCCAACAGCAGATGTTAGTGGAGAGAGCTGGGGCCTGGTAATGCCTACAGTAGATGGGCGTGTAGAGAGCGGGCCTGGTAACGCCTACAGCAAATGGGCGTGTAGAGAGCAGGCCTGGTAACGCCTACAGCAAAGGGCATGTAGAGAGCGGGCCTGGTAACGCCTACAGCAAATAGGCGTGTAGAGAGCAGGCCTGGTAACGCCTACAGCAAAGGGCGTGTAGAGAGCGGAACTGATGATGCCAACAGCAAATGGGAGTGTAGAGAGCGGGCCTGAGAATGCCTACAGCAGATGGGTGTGTAGAGAGCTGGCCTGACAAAGCCTAAAGCAGATGGGAGTGCTAAGAGCTGGCCTGAGAATGCCTACAGCAGTTGGGCGTGTAGAGAGTTTGCCTCAGAACACCTAAAGCAGATGGGCGATTAGACAGCGGGCCTGATAATGCCTACAACAGATGGGCGTCTAGAGAGCGGGGCTGATAATGCTTTCAGCAGATGGGCGTGTAGAGAGCGGGCGTAAGAATGCCGACAACAGATGGGCGTATAGTGAGCGGACCTGATCACATAAAATGGTAACCCTGCAATAAATGCACATGCACGCACTAGCTAACGCACTTGCAGTCTCAAATACAAACAAACATTTGCACACACACATACAGGAACGCTAAACATATGCACAGTCACAGCCATCCAGTTGTACAGTGGCACACCGGGCGAGAACCTAGACACGAGTGTCAACTGCAAGCACACAAGGACAAACAGAGAAGGGTGGGGCTCTGCCAAGGTTCTGCAGCTCCTCAAAATGAGAGTAGCTCTGTAGTACAATATTGATGATGGCAACAGTACTTGGTCAGGGGCACAAATCTCATGACTAACACACTTATGAGTTTAGTGGGGATTAAGCTTGTTGAAAAAGTACTACACATAAAAATGATCAATCCCCCAGCGGTTGAGACACCCCCCCTCCCCCCCCCCCCCAACTTGCCACAGAGCCAAGGCACAGGCCCCACCCTCAGGGCCAATCACAACTGAGAGGGTGGAGGACCTACCAAGGCCTCCAGAGGGCGCCATGCACAGGACAGAGCCTGCAGCGTCATGCAAGCAAGAGTGCGCCCGGGAGGGATGAGATTTGAACAGATCAATAGGCCCGACACCAAAACAGAAAAACAAAACAGAGTGATTAGTTACCACAACAATAAATAGGCAGCACAAAAACAACCCCACTCCCCACCCGGCAAAGAAAAAAGCAAAAACACGTACACGCTCGATGGAAGAAGCACCAAACACATACACCACTACGCTCGCTTGAAGAAACGCCAAACACATACACCACTACGCTCGATGAAAGAAGCACCAAACACATACACCACTACGCTCGATGGAAAAAGCACCAAACACATACACCACTACGCTCGATTGAAGAAACGCCAAACACATACACCACTACGCTCGATGGAAGAAGCGGCAAACACATACACCACTACGCTCGATGGAAGAAGCACCAAACACATACACCACTACGCTCGATGGAAGAAGCACCAAACACATACACCACTACGCTCGATGGAAGAAGCGGCAAACACATACACCACTACGCTCGATGGAAGAAGCGGCAAACACATACACCACTACGCTCGATGGAAGAAGCGGCAAACACATACACCACTACGCTCGATGGAAGAAGCGGCAAACACATACACCACTACGCTCGATGGAAGAAGCACCAAACACATACACCACTACGCTCGATGGAAGAAGCGGCAAACACATACACCACTACGCTCGATGGAAGAAGCGGCAAACACATACACCACTACGCTCGATGGAAGAAGCACCAAACACATACACCACTACGCTCGATGGAAGAAGCGGCAAACACATACACCACTACGCTCGATGGAAGAAGCACCAAACACATACACCACTACGCTCGATGGAAGAAGCACCAAACACATACACCACTACGCTCGATGGATGAAGCACCAAACACATACACCACTACGCTCGATGGATGAAGCACCAAACACATACACCACTACGCTCGATGGAAGAAGCGGCAAACACATACACCACTACGCTCGATGGAAGAAGCGGCAAACACATACACCACTACGCTCGATGGAAGAAGCGGCAAACACATACACCACTACGCTCGATGGAAGAAGCACCAAACACATACACCACTACGCTCGATGGAAGAAGCGGCAAACACATACACCACTACGCTCGATGGAAGAAGCTCCAAACACATACACCACTACGCTCGATGGATGAAGCACCAAACACATACACCACTACGCTCGATTGAAGAAACGCCAAACACATACACCACTACGCTCGATGGAAGAAGCACCAAACACATACATCACTACGCTCGATTGAAGAAGCACCAAACACATACACCACTACGCTCGATGGATGAAGCACCAAACACATACACCACTACGCTCGATGGAAGAAGCACCAAACACATACACCACTACGCTCGATGGATGAAGCGGCAAACACATACACCACTACGCTCGATGGAAGAAGCACAAAACACATACACCACTACGCTCGATGGAAGAAGCGGCAAACACATACACCACTACGCTCGATGGAAGAAGCGGCAAACACATACACCACTACGCTCGATGGAAGAAGCACCAAACACATACACCACTACGCTCGATGGAAGAAGCGGCAAACACATACACCACTACGCTCGATGGAAGAAGCTCCAAACACATACACCACTACGCTCGATGGATGAAGCACCAAACACATACACCACTACGCTCGATTGAAGAAACGCCAAACACATACACCACTACGCTCGATGGAAGAAGCACCAAACACATACATCACTACGCTCGATTGAAGAAGCACCAAACACATACACCACTACGCTCGATGGATGAAGCACCAAACACATACACCACTACGCTCGATGGAAGAAGCACCAAACACATACACCACTACGCTCGATGGATGAAGCGGCAAACACATACACCACTACGCTCGATGGAAGAAGCACAAAACACATACACCACTACGCTCGATGGAAGAAGCACCAAACACATACACCACTACACTCCATGTAAGAAGCGGCAAACACATACACCACTACGCTCGATGGAAGAAGCGGCAAACACATACACCACTACGCTCGATGGAAGAAGCGGCAAACACATACACCACTACGCTCGATGGAAGAAGCGGCAAACACATACACCACTACGCTCGATGGAAGAAGCACCAAACACATACACCACTACGCTCGATGGAAGAAGCGGCAAACACATACACCACTACGCTCGATGGAAGAAGCGGCAAACACATACACCACTACGCTCGATGGAAGAAGCGGCAAACACATACACCACTACGCTCGATGGAAGAAGCGGCAAACACATACACCACTACGCTCGATGGAAGAAGCACCAAACACATACACCACTACGCTCGATGGAAGAAGCACCAAACACATACACCACTACGCTCGATGGATGAAGCACCAAACACATACACCACTACGCTCGATGGATGAAGCACCAAACACATACACCACTACGCTCGATGGAAGAAGCGGCAAACACATACACCACTACGCTCGATGGAAGAAGCGGCAAACACATACACCACTACGCTCGATGGAAGAAGCGGCAAACACATACACCACTACGCTCGATGGAAGAAGCACCAAACACATACACCACTACGCTCGATGGAAGAAGCGGCAAACACATACACCACTACGCTCGATGGAAGAAGCTCCAAACACATACACCACTACGCTCGATGGATGAAGCACCAAACACATACACCACTACGCTCGATTGAAGAAACGCCAAACACATACACCACTACGCTCGATGGAAGAAGCACCAAACACATACATCACTACGCTCGATTGAAGAAACGCCAAACACATACACCACTACGCTCGATGGAAGAAGCGGCAAACACATACACCACTACGCTCGATGGAAGAAGCGGCAAACACATACACCACTACGCTCGATGGAAGAAGCGGCAAACACATACACCACTACGCTCGATGGAAGAAGCACAAAACACATACACCACTACGCTCGATGGAAGAAGCGGCAAACACATACACCACTACGCTCGATGGAAGAAGCACCAAACACATACACCACTACGCTCGATGGAAGAAGCTCCAAACACATACACCACTACGCTCGATGGATGAAGCACCAAACACATACACCACTACGCTCGATTGAAGAAACGCCAAACACATACACCACTACGCTCGATGGAAGAAGCACCAAACACATACATCACTACGCTCGATTGAAGAAACGCCAAACACATACACCACTACGCTCGATGGAAGAAGCGGCAAACACATACACCACTACGCTCGATGGAAGAAGCGGCAAACACATACACCACTACGCTCGATGGAAGAAGCACCAAACACATACACCACTACGCTCGATGGAAGAAGCACCAAACACATACACCACTACGCTCGATGGAAGAAGCCCCAAACACATACACCACTACGCTTGATGGAAGAAACACCAAACACATACACCACTACGCTCGATGGAAGAAACACTAAACACATACACCACTACGCTCAATGGAAGGAACGCCAAATTCATATACTGCTACACTATACAGGCAAAGCAAAGCTCTTTTTGAAGGCAGATGCAGGATGTGCAGAGGGAAGGAAAGGGCACTTGCTGTGGCCACCTGCAGCTCTGTGTGTGACTCCAGACTACCTCTGCTCCAGGGCTCCAGGTTCTGAAGATGCAACACATGACCTGCTGTGTGAGGGGAACTCTCTACGCCTGAGCTTGTGTAAGCAGGAGTGGGGTTAAACCCCACTGACACTCAGCTATGACTCATCCAATGGGCCGTCTCTAAAATGAGTTCATTTCCGCTCAACTCCCTAATAGCTAACGGGGAAGAGAAAAAACCTGGCTTCCATCTGTGAATGACCTGCATGACTGCAATTCAACTGACATGAAACAGCCTGTTCTGCAATAATCATAAATATTCTCATTCGAATAAGCGTTCGAATAAGTTAAGTCACCACAGCAAAGTAAGGTACTAAGAATCACCCTAATGCCTTCAAATGAAAGCCATCACATCTGCACTATTTACCCATATAAACAAGTGGGCATCGGCAGAAAAATATGTGAGAAAAAATACAAGCAGTGCTCAGTTGGTGATGCGTTTTCCATCACACAGCAGTAGCTGGTCCGCAAAAGAGGGTAGGAGGGGCTAAGGCAACACACTCGATTTTCCGTTTTTTTCCCGATCTATATTGGAGTTGCGAGTAAACTACAGCTGAACAAGCCAAGGAAAAGGTCAATTACAGATGAGGGAATTTCGAATTGGTACAAATACCAAAAAAAAAAAAAGAAATCAGTAATTTCAAAGAGGATAAACAAGTCAAACAAGAGCCATCATGAGATGGCATATCTCCCCGGCCCCACATCATCAACTTCAGATTAGCAAAAGGCACAACATCAGGTCATGATTAATGTGCACACAAAGTTTTGTGGGAAAATATTGCACGGTTTTTAAGTTACGCCCCGAGAAACGAAATGTTCACGGATGGACGGACGGACAATTGCACCCATGGCTATTAGCCCCCCGCATTATATGCCTGTGGGATGAAAAAAAAAAAGAAAATAACCAACCAGGAAAATTTTGTCCCACTGATCTGAAGTCGTCCCCAGGGGGCGTAGCAGATCGACAGTTTGTTCGTCATAAAGTCTAAACTAACAAGCATGATGGTTTCGGGGCCAATTTATTTTCCCCACCAGTCAGCTAGCTATGATCAAATTACCTCAGAAAATATAAAAGCTAAAGTTAGACCCAATCAGACTAGGTGGCTCTCCGCTATTCCCAGTCAGCAGGCCCCTGCTTCCACTGGTATTTGACGGGGAAAATTCATAAATATGATCATCCAAAGCATGACACTTCAAATAGCTACTATTGCACAACAAACTCTAGCCTCCGACCATGTCAAGGAAGGCAACATAAGTTCAGACTACGTTGTGCACAATAGACGTCTCTAATCTCTAGTAATGCAACGTTAGCTGGCCAGCTAATTTAACCGACATAATGTCAGCTAGTAATTGGAGAAAACGCCAGATAATGCCTTCCGTCCTTAAAAACCATCTCTCACATTCACCACTTGTTGCAGGCATGCTACTAGTAACACTGCAGTGTCGTATACTTTTCCATCAAGTTCAGGAATTATAATATCGCTGTAAGTTACCCCAATGTTAGACAATTATACATAACAATAATGTTGCAAGAACAATTTTTTATTCAGTAAATCTTCAGTGTTATCGTAACGGACTCAGAAGACATCATTCCATTTTCACTTTCATGTTTGTACTGGTGAACTTGAACTGTTATGGGGGTGTGGATTATGTGCCAATTGGCCGACGTCTCACAGGCGATGCTGTTTGGATCTCTGGGTAGGGAGGGCCAAGAACACATCCAAAATTACCGCTTAATGTCATTTGTGCTGCAAAAGAGAAGGAACTAGAAATCTGTGATTGTCACTCTACTGCAGCCGCAAAGTGTTCACAAACAGGAGAGGACGGAGAGAAGGACGTCGGCTCAGTATTTATGTCAGCTGCAGTCCACAGTGTGTGGATGCATTACTGATAGGGAGGGGCGATGTGCAGCAAAGCAAAATACACAAAACACATGAAGAAGAAAAAAAAAAATCAATGTGCCGCAATAGAGGTGTTCAGGAGAAATGACTTGAACGGGACAAAAGGTGAAGATGTGACCAGTCAGCAGTATAAATAAATCAAGTCTTACGCACGCCATCGTACACGCTCACACTCGCCACCATTTCCTTTAAAATACTCAATTAATCTCTCTCATCCACACCCAATTATACACTCTTACACACTGCCATTTTCTTTAACAAACACGTCAAGCTCTCATTCTCAGTCATACTCTCACAAACACTATCATACCCTCTCTCACACAAGGCATGAGAGACAGCACAGTAAACTGAAATTTCTTGATATTCCACGTTGATGTCGAATGCTATGCAATACATGTTGCTGAAGACGGTATTTAGGTAAGGTTTAGAATTTGTTTCTAATTAATTGATTGTTGTTCATACAATCTCATATTGTAGCCTTCCTGGAACTTTCTAAGAAGCTGGACTATAAAGACCTCATTAAAGCTTCAGTTACCATGAAAGTTCGACACATGGCACGCATTTAAAATGAGTTGAAATGCCTGTCATGCGTCAAACTTTCCCAAAGCACAAATAACCAATAAACTAACTTATTCAATTACCAACGCTTCAATGTCAGAAGCGTTGGTAATCTAATAAATTGATTAACCTTTAAAGTGCTAATCACTGCTAGAGAAACACAAGGCGCAAAACATATTCAGCAAAATTTCAGACTTAAGGCTTCAAAAAGGTCATCAATTTTCTCCATTTTTAGCAGGCAAATAAGTTGGCAATGAATTTCAGAAGGGTTCACAGGTACCTACGAGTCCTTCTAAAGGTCATTTGTCAACTAAATAATGCCACAACCAGTGTGCAACTGCACTTCGCCGCAAATTCTTGGGAACGCTGAAAACATTTTGATTACGTGCTATCGTAAAATAACACACACACACACACACACACACACACAATCGTACAGGCAGGGGATGTGTAATTATGGTTTCACACACATTCAGGATAAGTACCGACTTCTGAGGACCCTGTATGAGTTGCCTCACAGTAACACAGCCACTGACCAGCTTCTTCCTGCTGAAACACATTCCACGATGTACACAGGGAAGCATCACACACACGCACACACACACACACACACACACACCCAGACAGACAGACAGACAGACACACACAGACACAGGCCTCCAGTGTAGCCTGCACTGACTGAGCTCCATCCTGTGCCTGCAGAAGCGACCCCGGACTCCCCAGCTCTCACCTGTCGGCAGGAAGGCCGGCTGCTGGATCTGCATGTTAGCCAGGGCCTGCTGGTAGTGAAACACACTGGGACTGAAGACTGTGGTCGTGGCACCGTTAGACTTTTCCAGCGTCGGCCTCTTTGGTAGCGGCTGCAGGGCCCCAGGAGGGAGGCCCTGGTTGGCAAGGGGGCGGGACATGAAAATAATGGTTTGAAATGGTTGATCTGTCAATAACAGCCAGTTTACACAGCAAATACATATTAGATATTCTCTCTGTGACCACAAGAGGTCGCTTCATACCAAACAGACTCTAAAAGGATTTTATGAACAATGGGTTAATTATAATGTCTGTGGAACAAAGCATCCCTCATCACCGACCACTTTATTAGGCACACCTGCACGTCCTCCAAGCAGCCAATCATATCACTGCAACCAAGTTCATGGGAAGTATGCATACTAGGGTTACCAGGTTTGATTTAAAAAAAATATACATATCACCCCCCTTACTATACTCAATAAGTGCAGAGCATACCTACATGTTGTTGCATATTCACTGTGTGAATGTTTTCATGACCAGTCTAATATTTTTCAAATGGAAACTGCTGGCAGGATAATGCAACACTCCGTAGATCAGATATCATAGCAGGCTGGTCACACAAATCTGAAACTCAATTTGCCGAACATACAGCTCCAGACTCAAACCAAAAGAAAAACCACCGTAAGGATGAGGCGAAATGGAAGTCTGCAGCATCAGCGCTTTGCTGGAAAATACCCAGAAACGGCATGACATCATTGAAAGAGTTGTGACAATTGCTAGGAACTGTCTCCAGCGTGTATCTAGTGGAATTTCGGCTGTTCTGGAGTTAAAATTGGGTCCTATCCAGTATTAAACAGGTGTCATTTGAACGTTTCTTTGTTCATCCTTTAAAATTGACTCCAGCCAATAAAAGCCAGATGAAGAATGATGTATTTTTCAAGGATTTAGTCCTTACATGTTACTGTCCAGCTGGAGTTTAATGATGTCCCATTTGACTGTTCGCATAGAGTTGAGGTGAATGAGGCAGGATTTCCTTAAAATGCATATCCTAACCTGCAGAAATCCGGCCCCTCGCCTCGTTTAAAAGTACGCAGACCGTGCTAACAAACTCCGCCTCTCGTTTATCCCAAAGTGTCCGTTTTTGAAAAAAAAAACAGGTCATACAGAAGGAGCTGGATAAGCAAATTTTTTATTGGCCCCAAATTTGGATAAGGTGTGTAAGCCGGTCACATTAGAAGCAAATTGTCCATCTCGAGTGGAGACGTGGTGAAATTAATGCCTAAAATGGCCCTGAACCATCCGTTTGTCCAGTGACAAAATTCGTTTCGCGTCCGGTGTGAAAGCAGCTTTATGTAGAGTTTCGTCATCTTCCATAAAAAAGTATTCTGCTTCATCAAAATGGACAGATTCAATCGAAAATTCTGAGGAACTATTGGAATCTGACTCGGACACCATCGTTATTGGATGCACAATCGCCCACCATGTACAACTTATGACGTGACCACACAGGGGAGGGAATCGGTTTCTGTGTTGCTCAGAATGTTTGCTAATGAGGGGGGCGGGGCAAGTAACAAAACACAGTGATTTTGGTTAAAAATTATTTTCTACATTTTTTTTAAAGCAGGCAATGGGAATTCTTTTAATTGTACCCTTTAATAGTGATAAACTTGCTCAGTGCATGCCCTAAGCTCTTTTATTACGCCACCAGTCAAAAGTTTTTGCACACCCCAATATTTTCTGTAATTGTTACAATTAATATTTTGTTCTTGTGTAATAGTCTCATTTTGGTTCCATAACAGAAAGGTAGGAAACTGAAGCCCAATGTATAAACCATGTATGTTTCAAAACAAATGAAGAAAATGTGCTTCAGGGGGGTGAAGGCGGTGCCCTCAGCCCCGACGCACTGAATCAGAGGTGAAGGTGTTTGAGCCACAGTGAAACATCATTGAGGTACAAAACCTGGAGGAGGCCGCCTGCCCACCAAGGCAAGACCACATACGCAAAAACAAGGTCCTAACCCAACCGGTTACAGAGAAACGGTCCGGAAAAAAAATGTCCCGCACATCGCCCGTCTGCGAAGGGGACGACAGTGCCCCTCCGCCCCTTAGTCGGGAATGAGGGGTAAAAAACCAGGATCAGTCATTTTGCCAAAATATAAGCAGATCCCAGTGTTGCCCAACTCTCTCCAGGAGGCCCGCCTGCCCTGCATGTGTCAGATCTCCCAGCTCCAGCACAGGGGATTCAGGTGATCTACTCATCATCAAGCAGCTGATCATTTCCATCACCTGTGCTGGATTCCTTATGGATTTTATCTTGTAAATTTGTTATTTGTAATAAACAAGTGTTAGGTTCCAGTGATTTCTTTGTTGCAAACATACATGTAAGATTAAGATTTGACAAAATCTTCAGGTCCGCAAAAACTTTTGACTAGTAGTGTATTCCAAACGTGAATTTAATTTACGATTCTGTCAGTTTGTCTCATTACTTTTGAGCCCCTAAGATTGAGTAAAAGTCATTGTAATTCCTGCAGGGTTCAGACAATATTCTTGAGTGAAGCCTGAAATTAAAAGATGGAAGTCAACACTTTCAAGCGCATCTCAACCGATTCATTTCAAATCAATTACTGTACCATAGTACAGAGCCAAAATTTAGCAAATAGAGCATAACTGTGCTTTCAGGGTACATTTGGGAAATTCGTCCCAGACAGAAATAAAAACACCGTCGCATTGCTGTTTCAGAGAGTGTGGCGTCAGCTTTATGGTGCAGAGCCATAGACTGTATGAAGAGATGGCCGTGACGTCACCCATTGGTCTCAGCAAACCATAAAGGAAGCCTTGATTTTGGCAATTTGAATTGTGCCATGTTGTCATTTTGAAACCAGATGCGATTCCTATTGGACGAGAGCATGAATTGAATATCCAGAGAGGAGCGAGGGGCGGATCTACAGGTGGATCTGACCGTATCGGAGGAGGACCAGAGGATAGCCACGCCCCTGAAGCATATTCTGGCTTTATCCTTTATTCTAGTCTATATGGGACCATAATTTGCAAAAATGAACATCATAATATATATCGAAGAAGACTTGAAACTTGCTACAGCTACCATAAAATAACGTGAAAAATCATTAAATGAAAAATCAGTTGGGAAAGTAGGGTCATTTTCTAAAAGACGTCTATAGCAGTGAACATCTTTCTGCAACCACCGACATCGCCATCTGCTGGCCATTAAATAAAATGCCATTTTATGGTACTTCTGCATGATCTTCATTTTTCAGACCAGGGTGTGGCGTCCATCTTTTTTTACAGTCTATGTGCAGAGCCAGCGACTCATGGGGGAAAGTGGGGAAATACCGACACAAAATATGAAACAGCCAGACAACAGGGCCAAAAAATCACCTCAGTAAGATGGTGAACACTGGGCAGAACCAGTCAGAGTATGAAGGAAGATCTTGACACCGGCTGAGAAACTCAGCGCAGCAATGCAGTCTGGGATTCTGATGATTTTTGTTTAAGTGACTCATAGTCTGATGATATGAACCGGTGTCGCCCTCCCTCCTGTCCTGCCCTCTCTGAAGAGTTAAAATCAGATACTGTGCAGTTCCCAGTTGTTCATTTACTTTGAACATTTCATTTACTTTTTTCATCTACAGTGTCGCAAAAAACGAATTTTACGGAAAGCCATATGGGTCATTATGAAGCAATTAATGAATTAATTAAGTCCATGAAATACATTAAAATATAAATAAATTTACATATAAATATACGAAATTAGTTAATTTAGTTCAGTAAATAAATAACTATGTTTTTATTTAAAAATTACATTTTTCCAGGGACTACTTTTATTTATTTCTAGGAGTTTTTATTCGATAATGCCACATGTACTTATTTATTTCACAGCACTTTTATTCTCCAACTACACATTTATTTATTTCATTTCTCACATTCAAATGAATGGGACGTGGTCAGCTCACACATTCAGACCAAAACAGCAAACCAAGTTCTCTTTCAGTGATGTTTAGATTCAACAGGGATGACAGCAATCATGCCTGGGTTTGTCTAGTGAAATTGAATCAAATTATCCATTCAATTTGTTTAATTAGTTGATTGAACTAAGGGGGCGATTACTTTTTCCACATAGGGCCGGATTGGTATGGGTAGCTTTTTTCCAAAACATAAAATCCTTCATCATTTTAACATTTTTGTTTACTCTTTTGTTTGTCTTTATGCAATATTTATATTGCAACCCCAATTTCGAAATAGTTGGGACAAAGTGTAAATTTAGAATAAAATCGAAACGCAATCACATTCAAATCACACCAGCCAGTATCTTATTCACAATAGAACAGAAATAACACGGCAAATGTTGAAACTGAGAAATTTTATAATTTTATCCACAAAATGAGCTAATTTCAAATTTCAAATTTGATGGCTACTACAGGTCATTCAACATTTGAAATGTTAGCTATGCTCTATTGTAAATAACATTGGCTCATGTGATCTGAAAGTCATTGCATTTTGATTTTATTCACAATTTACACTTTGTCCCAACTATTTCGGAATTGGGGTTGTAGTTTGATAACCTGAAACAATTAAGTGTGACAAATATGCAAAAACAGAAGAAATCGGGTGGGGGGAGAAAAGACTGTCCCAGCACTGAAAGCTGTTTAGGACTTCATTCAAATTGACTTGTACGGCTTACAATGAGCACACATCCATTGACACAGTTGGGCATTTACTAAACCAATTCAGGTCAAGTACTGTGTGCAAGGGTACAATCACAATGTCCCATCAGGGAATGTAACCTGTCACCTCCGAGTTACATTACATCTCTGTTATTTATTAGCAGGCGCCGCTACCAAAACCGACTCGCGGTCGATTATACCAAACAGGGGCCAAATCTCTCTGGAGCAAAGCAGAGGGCCTTGTTCAAGGACCCATCAGCAGCTACGATCTAATTCTCGCTACACTACAGCTTAAACCGCCATCTTTGAGTCACGGTCAAATGTACCAATCACCGGGCCAAAGGCTTCCTCACACAACATCCACTCCCAGCACCCTTTGGGACAACATTCGATGAGGATGAGGGTCACTGTAAGGGACTAAAGCACCGGGGGTGCAGATATTCTGTATTCTCACAACATTGCATTTCATCCGGCAGAGTAAAATCCTCTCAGACATCCCGTCAGAAACACTTGCAGTACTCGCCATCTCCAATCAAAATAGCAAAACTAAAATCCTAAAAATATGATGGTAAGAATGTGTTACATTAAGCGCGGTCCTGTCCATTGCCGCCCATTAATGGCGAAGGAAACAGCTATGTGGCTTTACAGCTACGCCTGAAGTGTTGATTTTAGACAGAGTTTATGACAGGAGATGTCTGAGGGAAATTTGGCAATTATTGGGTACATTAAATCACATTAAGCTTTTTCCTTACAATAGGAGTCAATGAACACCCTTAACAAGAGGTAAAGACTATTGGCCTACTCCTATAGGATTTCAAGATTTTTGTCTCGATATTTTTTTTTTTAACAAGTGGACGCGTTTCTGAAGGACCATTTGGTTTTTCAATAATAAACACACATTATGTTCAAACAGTAAGCCAATCGAGCAGCCTAAATATGTAGCCTAAACCTAGGCTATAAACTGATAAGCTTGAATGTTTACTCTTGCTGGAAACATGGATATACTCAAAAATTTATTGAATATAGGGTCAATAACTAAAAGTGAATAAAAAAATTTGTATTTAAATAAAGCCGAGCCTTATCGAATTCTGACAGTAGTCAGGAAAAGTCATTGCATACTGCAACCCACCGCCAACAGAACTGTCATTAACCAATGGCTAGAGGGCACAATGGGTCGACGAAGCTAAGCACACGATAACACGAGTTTAAACTCAGCCCCTTAAGAGTAATCATGAGATCAGAACCAATGAGACCCGATAAAGGAGTCGTCCCTCCTCTGTCAGTGAGCCTAAAACGGAGGAATAACCAACCAGCAGCGCATTTCAGCTTCCTCTCATAACTCAATCCCGCCTCCCTGTAAGAGCTTATCCGTCCCCTGCTGCGACACCAGCACCTCCACCCTCACTGGAGCTGGTGCCACTTCCATTTCCTCATCAGTTTTCCCCCTGATCTATACCTGCGTCCTCTCCGTACGTTAGCACATCCCCGCAGGTCTAGAGCCGCACCCTCCTCCCACCGCGGAGTAAACGACACTCCTCGCTTTTCGTCCTTCGTGCGACAGGTCAGACAAAGCCTCGTTCCCGACAGGAGAGGGAGCCCTGAATTATTCAGCACCGCCTCACAGACGCCGCTGTCTGAACAGCTGAGCTGGAAATAAATCAGCCTGCGCTGAGCAGACAGGCAAACTCAGGGTCCACAGTTCAATCTTCTGATAAATAACTCCAAGTCTACAGTTCAATCTTCTGATAAATAATTAAGGAAAAGAGTCGATGGGCTCCCCGACCCGCGACTGAACTTGCATGTAAATGTAATAACTAGCACGTAATAAGCTTTCAATGTTTTACTGTCCGAATGAGTAGGTCGGGGAACAAGCCCCACCTGGCTTTGGAGATCAGGACATGTAGTTTCATGAAAGGTCAAAGCAGGCAAGTAAATCTAAAGGCAAATCATTCAGCGAAAGCTTTCATCGAACCTTTCTGTCAGACTATTCACATTAGCTCATTGACAATAGTAGGCATGTGAAAGAGAGCACTTTTCATGCACTGCCATGATGCTGCACGAACCAGAGCCAAACACTCACCAAGTCCGAGTTGTCCTCTAGCAGGTCCAACAAAGCTAATGGCCCACAGGCTCAGGGCCAGGTAAAGCTCAACTTTTGTGAGCAGACTCACCAGTCACTGGGCCGACCAGTCAGTCAGTCAGTTTATTGGCTCCTGACAATGCAATCAACTTAAATGCATTTTTGAAAATTGGCCAGTGGAAATATACAAGGGGCTGGCGTCTCACAGAACAACCTGCCTAGAGGTCCAGTAGGAAAGATCATTCCGTCGAACTTTACAGGAAGTGATTAGCAGCAACAGCTTCAGATTGATTCATTAGGAATATATTTCTATAGTATCCAAACGGCACAGCTGATCAACAAATCGGTGCACCGATATAAGAACAAATACTGCATCAATAATTCCTCCCGAGAAAAATAATGCACTTGATATTTTTGTTAAATTAATATATACACTGAACAAAAATATAAGCTCCCCATGTCAAATATTGATGCCACATGGTGTTAACAACGCTTAGTGAGCATATGCTGACTTTTACTAGTACAATAGGGATATTTCTCTTGATTTGTGACCCATTTTTGAATCCATCTCTGTCAGTGAGCTTTTGCTCAGTGATTTCACTCAGTACATGGGTGTGGCATTTCCAGACGGTGATCAGACAGAATGAGCAGTACCCAGACACTCCTTATACAGCGGACAATAAAAGGCCATCCCAAAATGTCAAATTTTGTCAAAAGTCATCATGCCTCAGATGTCTCAGGTCATGCGGGAACGTGCCATTGGCATACTGGATGCAGGGATGTCCACCAGAGCGGTCGCTGTGCAGCTGAATGTTAACTATCAGACGATAGGCCATTGGCGAGTTCGTTTCCGACAAACGGGCAGTACTGCAAATCGACCTCAGCCACGTGTGACCACACCAGCACAAGATTGCTACATCCGGCTCGTCCACCAGCAGGATCGGCTTAGATTTATAACCACTTAGAACCATGCCAAGACTGCTCTTAAGGCAATGCTCCATTAGTGTTCACATAGCCTGAATAAAAATACAACTTTTTTTGTCGCTACAGAGGAAAACAGCACCAATAATTGAAAAGTGAAATATTCATATTCATATTCATGAATAGCGTGGATGTTGGAAAAATTTACTCATGGATTTAATCGAGCCGCTTTTCTGGGTGCATGTCAGTTTCTCCGGAAAAGGTTATATTGTTTCATGAAATATTTTGGGCAGTCTGTCACCAAGCAACATCAGACAATGATGCCATATATTTTTTTTTTCTCACTGGGTTTTAGGACTCTCGAGTGGTCCCAGAAAGTCAGACAGTCCAACCCGATCGGAGAACGACGGGTCGATTGTTGAAACACCAAGAAAAAGTCTGATCCAATCGGGGTGGTCCGTTGCTGGGTCAGACGGTCTGTTGTGTTTACTGAAACGGCTGCCTGGAACATTGCTTCATATGTAAGACAATATCAGGCTAGATTTAAACAGTGTTTTCCTCACTTCGTAAAGTAAAATCAAACAAATTAATACACAGACATAAATGTACTCATTGTAATTAATAAAAATTAATGGTATCCAATACCAGTTCAGCCCATGATCACCAGTAACAACTCCAGTTATTGGAGTCTGAGTCAGTCCGATATCGGACATCAGTACTACAATCAGCGCATATTGAGAGCAGCAAACTGTTAGGGTCAGGGTTGTACTGAAGGCTGCGCGGCCTCGTACAGGCCCTGCTCACCATGGCGGCGGCGGCGGCGCTCTGGCTGGCTTGGTGCTGCGCGGCCTTGATCTTGGCCTGTAGGTGGGCGGGCGGGTGGAAGTACTTGCACTTGTCGCGGGTGCAGCGGCCCTTGATGTAGTCCATGCAGACGATGACCGAGTTCTCGCTGCCGTCCACCATGGCTGCCTCCTGCGGGTGAGCGTAGCGACAGTCGTTCTCGCCCCGCGTGCAGTTCCCCCGCTGGAACTCCCGGCACACCTGTGGGGGGCGAACCGGGGGACGTACTGGACTCAGATTAATGCAATGAACAAATGTCACAATCCAGGTTTAGGAAGTAAAGGCTCTCGACTGCGTTCTGTCATAATCACCCACATTCTCTCTTCGGCACAACTGCTCTGCCTTGAGGAAGAGAATCGATTAAATCATCTGGTGTTACGCAGGTGAGACACTCTTATGGTTGGACCCCCATTTTGTGAAGGCAAGAACTGGCACATCAGCTAACCATTGACACAAATCTCAGCTGCGTTAGACTGTGCCAGAATTAATGAGTTTACTGTACTGTCTCACCCAACAGAATGTGACCAATGTCCTGCCCAACCCGACACCCAGCACATTTATAGGAGGTATCTGCAAAAAATTTTTACCTTCGCAGTAAATACTGCGGCCACAACCCAAAAAAAATTTTCTAGTCATTAAATATTTTAACAACCCCTCGTGTTTCATAATTCAGCTTAGAAGACAGAGAGAGACAGGGCCGGCGGCGAGCGATGCGGAATGGCGAGGGAGGACTCGGCCGCAGACTGCTGCTCAGAAACCTGCAGTGCTTCAGCTGCCGTAACTCAATTCTGCAGCCCTGCCCAGACTCTGCGTCTGTGTCGGGGGGGCCCAAGGGCCCAGGGGCCGATGTTCCTCAGACCAGCAGTCTGCTTCAGAGCTGCGCTATGCGGGCCTCATCAATAACACCCCGCTAATGACACAAGAACAGCACATTTACAGTGAGGGCGAGAAGTCTGGAACATATATCACCAACAGGCCTACACCGAAACACTATACTCGCTTTATGGCATGATACACACCAGGGTGTGAATAATTCTGCCTTCGGTCAAGTCAAGCTTTGCACAGTATCCATGATAGAGGGAAAAAGTGAGAGAGAAACAGAGGGATTACACAGAGATGGAGAGGAGGAGTGGTGCAGAGAGAGAGATACAGAGGGAGTACACAGAGATGGAGTGGAGACAGCAGTACTGTACAGACAGCAGCAGTGTGGGACAGCAGTACTGTACAGACAGCAGCAGTGTGGGACAGCAGTGCTCTACAGACAACAGCAGTGCAGTACAGCAGTACTGTACAGACAGCAGCAGTACTGTACAGACAGCAGCAGTGTGGGACAGCAGTACTGTACAGACAGCAGCAGTGTGGGACAGCAGTACTGTACAGACAGCAGCAGTGTGGGACAGCAGTACTGTACAGACAGCAGTAGTGTGGGACAGCAGTGCTCTACAGACAACAGCAGTGCAGTACAGCAGTACTGTACAGACAGCAGCAGTGTGGGACAGCAGTGCTCTAAAGACAACAGCAGTGCAGTACAGCAGTACTGTACAGACAGCAGCAGTGTGGGACAGCAGCACTGTACAGACAGCAGCGGGGAGTGACAGCAGTGGTGTGGGACAGCAGTATCGTACAGACAGCAGCAATGCGGGACAGCATTACTGTACAGAGAGCAGCAGTGTGGGACAGCAGCACTGTACAGACAGCAGCAGGGAGTGACAGCAGTGGTGTGGGACAGCAGTACTGTACAGAGAGCAGCAGTGTGGGACAGCAGTACTGTACAGAGAGCAGCAGTGTGGAGACAGCAGTACTGTACAGACAGCAGTGGTGTGGAAACAGCAGTACTGTACAGACAGCAGCAGTGTGGAGACAGCAGTACTGTACAGACAGCAGTGGTGTGGAGACAGCAGTACTGTACAGACAGCAGCAGTGTGGAGACAGCAGTACTGTACAAACAGCAGCAGTGTGGGACAGCAGCACTGTACAGACAGCAGCAGGGAGTGGCAGCAGTGGTGTGGGACAGCAGTATTGTACAGACAGCAGCAGTGTGGGACAGCAATACTGTACAGACAGTAGCGGTGTGGGACAGCAGTACTGTACAGACAGCAGCAGTGCAAGACAGCAGTACTGTACAGACAGCAGCAGCGTGGAGACAGCAGTACTGTACAGACAGGAAGGCAGATGGAGACCCGGTGAGTGGTCAGTACCTCCAGTTTGTCGGTGCGCAGGTGCTTCTGTGCAGGGCTGCTGCTGCTCATGGTGAGGGTGGTGGGGCTCCCTGGTACCAGTACGGGGGCACTGGGCAGCAAGTCGGGCATCAGGCCGATCCCTGGGCTGACGTGGCTCAGGTATGGGCTGAAGGCCATGCTGGGGCTGGTGGCCAGGGAGGGCGTGACCGGGAATGTGGTCTGGGTGGGGGGGAACAGAGACGTCAGCGGCAGGAGGGTCCACAAACACACAAGACTGAAAACAGATGGGCGGTGCTTCCCTCCTACACACTTCCTGCCCAATCACTGCCCCTCCCCCCCTCCTTCCCTTGCTTCCTCCACTCACTATGGGCTGCAGCTGGGCTCCAGGAAGCATGAACTGCATCTGCTGAGCCAACATGGCGGCCGCCGTTTTCTGCTGGATCAGGTTGTTGCGACCGTTGATCTCCAGCTGCGTTTTCAGATGGGGAGGGGGGTGCAGATACTTGCAGTTCTCTCTCGTGCAGCGGCCCTAACGAGGGAAAGACTCGTTATTCTTCGAGAGACCGCCCTGTAGAACTGCACCGGAGTCTGTCAGCCAGACAGCTGGGCTGTTCTGCCTTACCATTTTAATATCTTATCGAAATGTACAAACTGCTTTTAAAAACGAAGTCAATTCCCACCCCGTTTGAGTTAAACGGGTATTTTTTACCTTTATTTAACCAAGGAACATTCAATGTAGAACATGTTCCTCTTTTTCAAGAACACGCTGAGAGAAATTCCAAACAAGAGTTTAATCCCTTTGCGCAGGATACAAAATTATGCCAATTTTTCCTATTTAAGCTTTATTTAGGCCTATTTAAGCTTTATTACTCAGTATTTGCGTCACAGAGACTCTGGAAAATTATGCAAGTGAAGCAATACATTTGGAAATTCAATTGCAGAATTGTTCAGGAATTAAATTCAGCAATTTACGGATGCCAGCGTCTATTTCTGTGCGAAGGAGTTCAGTGAGGAGGGCCAGAGATAAACAGGGGTAAAGCTCACGGAGTAAATTTTTTTTCCCTTTTGGGGGGCCTTGGCTCAAGGGCCAAATGGCAGACCTCTTCCCAAATTCATCTCTCCAGAACAAGTGAGAGTCCCATTCCCCACTGGGGCTTCAACAAGCAACTCTTCAGTTACCAGTGAGGCAACCGAACACAAAGGGCTCTAAATTCGTAGACCAGACGCAGGCGCTGCGAATGGGGGGTACGCCGCGCCAACGGGGTGTGTCCAGGCGTATGTAGCAATTTCGTGCCCGGCGTAGCCTGGCGCAAGTACTCCTCTGTCCCTCCTTCATGCGCAAGTGGAAAAGGCGGCGTGTTTGGGTATAACACAGCCGAGTCAAATCTTCACCAATCAAATGAGCTCCTCTCCTCACCTTTAATGTGTTGGAATATAGAAGCCTCTGTCCTATATCTGCATGATGCGTTAATGTTGCATTTTACTTTGCTGCTTCAGGTATGTTTTCTGCACCGCTTGCGTCTATATTTAGCATTATGAATATGAGTTAGCTGGCTAGCTAGGGCATTCGTGAATTATTACCATGAGCGAATTTGAGTGAAATTTCAAAAGGAAACTACGTCAGATCATTCAAACTTATGTAGCTGGAATGAAATACGACGGTTGCTCATCGGGAAGAGAAACGATGGATAGCGTGTTCCTATTATGACACCCTGTTGCTGCTTAAAATGTTGCGATTAACATGCATGGACAACAATGCAAGATACGTAACACATTTATTTTCAATATGTGATCTTAACTCAGTACGAGATCATAGCAATCAGGCTGTATTCCTTTCCCCCACTAAAGACGATAAATCCTAAATGACAATAATAGCCTAGAATTAAGCTGCTTGCACACTGGACGCAAAACGAATTTTTCGCACGACAGATTGCGTTGATCGCAGTGTCTCGTGTCCGAAAGTCTGACAGGGGTTTAATAGGCTATATCTCCGTGTCCGACAGTCGATTATTGTTTTTAATTTCTTCAAATCTACTGCCTCCTTTAGATATTAAACGTGAATGTTTTGCCAAGAGGGCTCAGTTCTTCAAGATGAGTACCGAGAATTTCAGTCAATGTTTCTGTTTAAGCTATGCTCAATAAAGTGAGTCGACACTGGCGCGAGACGATGTACAATGCCTCCGTGTCTGGCAGCCAAAAAAAGGACGATTAGCACAGATTGATTACGAAATGTAGAATAAAAAGAAACATTTTAACAACAGAACATCTAATGAACACTGCGATTTATTTATTGGCGGGTCATCTTTGTTGGATATTCCGTTTGTTGCTGATATATTTTTATTCTTTATTTCGTTATAAATCTGTTCTCATATCAATACTTTTACTTTTTGCTGGCTGCTGAACATGGAGTATTTTGCATTTCGCGTCGGACAGTCTTGATCGTGCATGAGATAATTTATTCACACTGTCAATGGTCATGAAATTGATTTGCTCACGTACTATTTTATCTCTGCTGTGGAAATAAAGCGTTAATTTGTTCAATTTATTTGACTAATTTTCAAAAAAAAGACCGAATAAAGACTGTTGTCCATCTTCAATGGAAGAAAACAGACGAATAGGCTAAAAAGACCAAGAAAAGTCGATAGCTATCAATTTGCATTTTGTGAAGGTCGAACACAAACATGGCCAGGTTTGCACGTCTAATAATTCCTGGAATACTTCTATGACTTCCGGACACGGAGGTATATTAAAACCTTGTCCGACTATCGCGTCTTTGCATTGACTTTGTCTGTAATTAGTAGTGCGAAAAATTTGTTTCGTGTCCAGTGTGCTAGCGGCTTTACTGAGCATAGAACGCAAGCATTCGATATATATATATATATATATATATATATATATATATATATATATATATATATATATATATATATATATATATATATTATATACACATACAGTTTGTGGTTGGCAGAGATAGATGTGAAGTCATTAGTTTGCATCACAGATTCAGCTGCGTTGATTAAGTCAGGTTGAGATTCCATTATGCGTGCCAACCGCCTTTGATCGGACATCAGGACAATAGATATAGAGACTATAATTTATGTCCTGATTCAGATAGTTACATTAAATAGTGCTTATTGTAATTAGTTATTGCATTGAAATGTGCCTGACATTCTGGAAACCTGCCTGTGAGGTTTCGGTGACGTGTGCGCCGGTCAGCCAAATTACCACTGCACAGAAAGTAAACCAGGTTGGAGCTGGCGAGCATTCTGCGCAACTCCAGCGGAGACTTTTTCTACGAAATTGTCATTGTGTCTTGACGAATATGTGACACCTCCCCCTACTACGCCGCCACACCCATCTCGGCGCACGTCCATCTACCAAATTGCCAAAGTGGCGGCGCACGGTGTTATACCACACGAAATTACCACTGCACGGGCTGCGTCGGATGAAATTACCACTGCGTGGGCTGCGCCACCCTACGCCACGCTGCGCTACGAAATTAGAGCCCAAAGACCTAACCACCAAACCACGCTACAGTCTAATCCGGTGAAGAATGAAACCGCTTCTCAGCTGTTAACAGTCTATAACAAAATGAGAACAATAGGGACAAAGGAAGATAACGCACGATCAGAACGTACGTGATCCCTCGAAACAAGAATTGCACTCAATCAACCCTTAGAGCGCTAAATGCAACTATTGTTGCTCAATGCTGCAACATATCAAAATCAAAGCTGTTGAAAACCTATCATGTGGCAACTTGTTTAAAAGGGCTCCCGCAGGGGAGCTCTTTTAAATAGGTTGCGACATGATAGGTTTTCAACAGGACAAGATTTTAAAAAATATTAATTTGATTAACTTTTTTTTCAGCGCTCTACGGGTAAAAAAAAAAAAAAAAACAAAGAATAAAAAGCAAAAAGCTAACATCTTGTTAAAATCATGGGGCAGTAAATGCATTCGGAAAATGAAAAACAACGACCCGCGAGGTTCCATTAGACCAAGACTGGGAACAAACGGTCTTGTGGGACAATGTCCCAGTAGGATAATCACTGCCAGATATCCATGTGAGATGGTAGACATTTTAGAGATGAGCAGAGGACAGAGGCATTATGGGACAGAAACAGGTGTTTACTTCTGCTGAGAGAGAATGAACAGAATAGAGCGATGAGTCACGTACTGGCATTATGTCTCAACCTCAACACTTACACAATATTTCTAAAAATCACTCGCATCACTTGCGGACAACTGTTTTCAATTACAAAGCCCCATTTACTACATTAAATCTTTCAACTTTTTGTTATTACTCTCAATGTCTACCCAACTCTAGTTTTTACTCACAAAATCACTGAAAGCCAGAGGACACTCACGTCATTATCATTCTCATTCTCATTAAACTATTCAGTGACCTGCACTTCCCACAGGATGGGAACATCGCCCTACAGATGCAGATAACATTCATTAGGACACAAAGGTTTCATCATAGGAAAAAGGTGATTAGTAGGAATAATTTCACTGTTATTCTGTGAGCAGGTGACAGAGGGTTGCTGACGCAGAGGCCCATAGGAGATGTGGTTTATAACTCATTACTCCCGTGAATCAAAGGTGGCTGATGCAATGGGCGCACCTTTAGGTGTTTTCGTCGGCGTGCGCTTCGCATTAGCATCTGGGCGGGTGTATGTTTGTGTGTGCCTGCAGGCGCGAGCGCGTTAAACTCAGCTGAGAACTGCTTCAGTCTGATCTCCAGGTAGAGAGCTCCAACCCAAACGAGGTTCATCACTGACCTCCCCCTCAGCGCTGGTCCCCCTGCTCAGGGCTCAGGACACGAGAACAGGGTCGACGCTAAGACCCATCCTGCTCAGGGCGGCAGACCTCATGCTAACCCCACACCAGCACACCACGCCTTCATATGCTGTCCTGCCAAAATGGTTGCTAGACATTTTATTTTCCAGCAAGAGCATATTTATGTGCCCCCTTACTTGGTGATTATAGAACAGCGAAGGTCTGAACTGGGGAATTGTGTTGTGGCTAGGATAACGGGATGCTGTTTAAATTTGTTTATATTTCAGGTAACTTTGTAGCAGCTAGTAAAATTATGGAGGGAAAAAAAAACAATGATGGTGCATTTAATTTTTCAAAGAGCTGGAAGTTCATTCAAATCTGTGCAACAAATATGAAGTCAGCCGCAACATAAATTTCTTAAGGTATACAGCTGGAAAAAAAAAGTATTCAATGCATCAACATTTTTCTCAGTAAATATATTTCTAATGGGGCTATTCACAAGAAATTTTCAAAAGATGCCTGTTACAACCCAAATAATCAACACATACAAAGAAATCAAAAACATATCAGTCCATAAATTATGTGCAATAAAATGGAATGACACAAGAAAAAAAGTATTGAACACGCTTGCTGAAGTTTATTTAATACCAAGTAGAAAAGTCTTTGCTGATAATGACGGCTTCAAGACACCTGTATGGAGAAACTAGTCACATGCATTGCTCAGGCGTGATTTTGGCCCATTCTTCCACACAAACTGTCTTCAAATCTTGAGGGTACCAAGGGGCCTCTTCTATGAACTCTGATCTTCAGTTCTTTCCATATGTGAGAAAGCATGTTGGTCATGCAGCACCGATCAAGTGATGACGTCACTCCTCGCACGCATTCGTGCTCTGCCTCGTGTTTGGTACTCCCTGAACTGAGAGTTCTTTGCTTTTACCCACCATGAGATGCTTCTTGTGTGACACCTTGGTAATGAGAAACTTTTGTAAAGACCATCAATTAGGACTAAACCAGCTGATATTAATTTGTCCTGATAGGGGGCAGGATTGCCTTTCATGTACTGACAGATGTCAGCTGGTTTCTGGGCTTTCAGTGCCATTTTGCACCTCCTTTTCTTCATGTGTTCAATACTTATTCCCCGTGTCATTCCACTTTCTTACGCATAATTTATGGACTTATTTGTTTTGATTTCTGTGTATGTGTGGATTACTTGGGTTGTTACCGACATCTGGTGAAAATTCAATGTCAATAGGCCCAGTAGAAATATATTTAGTGAGAAAAATGTTGACGCATTTAATACTTATTTTCCCCGCTAGATGACCTCGAGAAAATGTCTATTGATTTGTCTTTTCGCAGTTGAAACAAGAGCCATCTGGCAATGGCATATCGCCCTGGCCCCCCACATTCATGGATTAACTGCTCAAGAAATTCCTAAATACCAAAAGGCACATCTACATATGACACCTGACCAACATGTGAAATTTCGTGAAGAAATACTGAACTGTTTTCAAGTTATGCTCCGGACAAAAGAACGTTTACAGACGGATGGACAGACGGACGAACAGAGCGATAGCTATATCCCCCCGCATTATATGCCGGGGGGATGAAAAATGTAAATGTGGTCATCCAACATTCCTCGTAAAGGGCTGTGTGATCACGCATGAATTAAGCTGCAGAGCTTGTGCTCCGTTAAAAGACAAACAGGAGAGCATATATTCTCCAAATTCGAACGGATCAGACTGATCTGATCCATTTAAAACCAAAATTACGATGTCAAAGGCAGTTCTTAGCACCAGTGTCGATAGGACAGGGAGGGCAGAGACCAGGTCTGCAGGTAGTCTCTGTAACTCCTGTCAAAAAATCTCAGGCAATGAATTGCAGCCAGTTACAGCCTGGCCCAGAGATCTCTTCCTTGTAGCCATAGTAACGCAAAGAGGCTACAGGGACCGTCTCCTAATACCTCTTGTACTCCGCAGAGGCAGCGTAATGGAGGTAATGTTCAGGAGTACAGGGGATCAACACATCACCAGCACCGAGGACCACAGAATCACATCTGAAAGGATCACATCTGTTCCTCAAGTCCGCATTACACTGAAGCACAATACATGTTACACTGTTAACAGGTGTAGCATAACGTGTTCGAACACAGCAAACCTAAGCGGATAAACCAGTGCAGGTGTACTCCTCTGCAAAATAAACATCATGTGCTTTTCAGAGCCAAGGTTATGCAATAATGTGACATCAGATGCTCTGCTGAGGCTTCAGACTATGCACACGTTTCTGTCAAAACACATCTTTCAATACTCCAGTCGAAAACGGAAAGTTAAATTGGAGAATAGGAATAAAGGTGAAATAGAACAAGAACCATCAGGAGATGGCATATCCCCCCGACCCCCAGCAAAATCGTAGAACAGTAATTTGTGAAGAATATGTCTCAGAAAACATGATATTTTGTGAACTATGAATATCTAGTCCAGACACGATCACTACATGCATCATCTTTCCATGGAAAACCTCAGAAAAAGAGCATAAACAAGAGTCATCTGGAGATGACATATCCCGACCCCCACAAATCGTAACTCAGCTTTTATGATGAAGATATTAGAATGCAGAGTTTGCATGTGTGAGAAGAGATGTCATGATCACTAGTGGTCACGTAAACGGATTCTGTATTCATGAGAACATCTTGACATAGTGGATAATATGTCTGTGAATTAAGTTTAATGAACCTAGATCATATGGTTTGGGAGATATGCTCCAAGCAAGACAGCCACCCTCAAAGCCAATCTAAGTTCCCTGTCTCCATAGGAACTTCGAAAGAAAAATGAATCAATTAACTCCAAAATAGGAAAAGGCAGATCTACTCGTAGTGGGTAATACATCTGTGACGTTAGGTGAACCTAGGACACACAGTTTAGGAGATATGCTTCGGACAAGGTAGCCACCCTCAAAGTCAATCTAAGTTCAATGATTCCATGGAAACCTGAGAAATTAAATAATGTAGAAGCTTTGAAATAGCAAGAGGCACATCTACTCATACTGGTTAATATATCTGTGAATTGTGGTGAACCTAGACCATACGGTTTAGAAGATATGCTCCGGACAAGGTCGCCACCTTCAAAGTCAATCTAAGTTCAACGTTTCCATGAAAATCTCAAAAATTAAAAGATCAAGAAATGTCAAAATAGCAAAAGGCACATCTACTGATTGTGGTTAATATATCCATGAAGTTTGGTGAAGCTAGGACATACAGTTTGGGAGATATGCTCCGGACAAGACAGCCACCCTCAAAGTCTATCTAAGTTCACTGTTTCCATGGAAGCCTCAAATATTAGATGATGTAGAAGCTTCAAAATAGCAAAATGCACATCTACTCATAGTGGTTAATATATATGCGATGTTTGGTGAACCTAGGCCATACGGTTTAGGAGATATGCTCCGGACAAGGTAGACGCCTTCAAAGTCAATCTAAGTTCCACGTTTCCATGGAAACCGCAAAAATTAAGAAATCAAAAAACCACAAAATAGTGAAATGTACTCATACTGGTTAATATATCTGTGAAGTTTGGTGAACCTAAGATGCATAGTTATGAAGATATGTTCCGGATGAGAAAATGATTACAGACGGACGGATGGACAGACGGACATACTGCTGACTATATCCCCCCGTCATTTGTATGTCGGTGGGATAAAAAGGGAAAATGCTGCATTATATGAGTGAGGGATTTTGACAATATCAATATCCCTCTCTTGACACTCAACAGACAGCAACGTGCCAAGGTTAGATCCCCGACTACCTTCTTATCCATTTGTTAACACTGCAATTACCTGTTCACACACAAAATGGCAGACCGAGGGCTGGTTCAAAAAATGTAATTGTCAATGGGGGCAATGAATTAAGTTTTTCTAAATCAATCAAAAAAAAAAAAAAAGCGTGCTGTTGCGAGTGGGAGCCCTAAGACTTGCGCTTTATTGGCGGCCATATTGATTATCAGAGCGGGACACAAATCGATAAGGAGCTTCCTCTCACCACCCCCAACATACCACCGAAAAATGAGAACATTTGGCCAAGGCGTTTTTCAGTTATCGTCTGGAAACGAAAATGAAGATGGCTGCCGTGGCGGCCATATTGATTTACGGAGCAGGACAAAAATCGATAGGGAGCTTCCACTAACCACCCCCAACATACCATAAAAAAAATTTGAACATTTGGCCAAGGTGTTTTTCAGCTATCGTCCGGAAACTGACAGACAGAAGGACGCCACTCGCCATGACAATACCCCTCCACAACTTTTGTTGGTTGAGGCGTAATAAAATCTACCATATGGACATTTCTTAATGAAAAAATACATTATCTGTGCCATTTTTTATTCAAAAATTAGTGTGTAAATTTAAAAGGCAAAATGCTACCAGGTAAGAAACACAGGCGGCTGTATTTCAGGCTCGCTTTGTTGTCACCCAGCCAATTTAACACAATGTGCAATTTTCCACTTTGCAAAGTTGTAAATACTGTACTTGTTGGCTCTGGCATAGCTTGATATAATTTCACACCGAGCGAGTCATCCCTGCACTGCAAGCAGCGCCTTTACCGAGGGAGCCAACCTGGCAACCCCCAAATATCCCCTTCTCTTAAAATGAGCCAAGAAATCACATACCAGAAATAAAAGCACCGCTGAAAGCCTTTTGACTCCTGATCCCTTCTGAAAGCCCTGAAGAGTTGGTGATTCAAGGGTCAAAATTGATCTATTACAGAAACAAGTTTTTTTATCCCTGGATTTTTCGATGAGCAGATTCAGATGCTTGCAGCAACACCAAGATGACTCCAGACACCCACCATATCCCACTGCAGCGTCAGCCCCACCCACTGCAGCGTCAGCCCGTCCCACTGCAGCGTCAGCCCCTCCCACTACACAGGCCTTTCATAAACCATCTCACATGCAAGAGGCCTGCACACACACCAGTACTCGCCAAACACCATCTTACCCACTCTACACCCTCCTGTGACAGGAATACCAATGACCCATCTCCTGCTGAGGGCTATGGGAGGGGTCTCGGGCAAAGGAAGAGGAGGAGAGGGGAGGGGTCTCGGGCAAGGGAAGAGGAGGAGAGGGGAGGGGTCTCGGGCAGAGGAAGAGGAGGAGAGGGGAGGGGTCTCGGGCAGAGGAAGAGGAGGAGAGGGGAGGGGTCTCGGGCAGAGGAACAGGTGGAGAGGGGAGGGGTCTCGGGCAGAGGAAGAGGAGGAGAGGGGAGGGGTCTCAGGCAAAGGAAGAGGAGGAGAGGGGAGGGGTCTCGGGCAAAGGAAGAGGAGGAGAGGGGAGGGGTCTCGGGCAGGGAAACAGGAGGAGAGGGGAGGGGTCTCGGGCAAAGGAAGAGGAGGAGATTGGAGGGGTCTCTGGCAGAGGAACAGGAGGAGAGGGGAGGGGTCTCGGGCAAAGGAAGATGAGGAGAGGGGAGGGGTCTCGGGCAAAGGAAGAGGAGGAGAGGGGAGGGGTCTCGGGCAGAGGAACAGGAGGAGAGGGGAGGGGTCTCGGGCAAAGGAAGATGAGGAGAGGGGAGGGGTCTCTGGTAGGGAAACAGGAGGAGAGGGGAGGGGTCTCTGGCAGAGGAACAGGAGGAGAGGGGAGGGGTCTCGGGCAAAGGAAGAGGAGGAGAGGGGAGGGGGGGGGTCTTGGGCAGAGGAACAGGAGGAGAGAGGAGGGGTCTCGGGCAAAGGAAGAGGAGGAGAGGGGGGGGGGGTCTTGGGCAGAGGAACAGGAGGAGAGAGGAGGGGTCTCTGGCAGAGGAACAGGAGGAGAGGGGAGGGGTCTCGGGCAAAGGAAGATGAGGAGAGGGGAGGGGTCTCTGGTAGGGAAACAGGAGGAGAGGGGAGGGGTCTCTGGCAGAGGAACAGGAGGAGAGGGGAGGGGTCTCGGGCAAAGGAAGAGGAGGAGAGGGGAGGGGTCTCGGGCAGAGGAACAGGAGGAGAGGGGAGGGGTCTCGGGCAAAGGAAGATGAGGAGAGGGGAGGGGTCTCTGGTAGGGAAACAGGAGGAGAGGGGAGGGGTCTCTGGCAGAGGAACAGGAGGAGAGGGGAGGGGTCTCGGGCAAAGGAAGAGGAGGAGAGGGGAGGGGTCTCGGGCAGAGGAACAGGAGGAGAGGGGAGGGGTCTCGGGCAAAGGAAGATGAGGAGAGGGGAGGGGTCTCTGGCAGAGGAACAGGAGGAGAGGGGAGGGGTCTCGGGCAAAGGAAGAGGAGGAGAGGGGAGGGGGGGGGGTCTCTGGCAGAGGAACAGGAGGAGAGGGGAGGGGTCTCGGGCAAAGGAAGAGGAGGAGAGGGGAGGGGGGGGGGTCTTGGGCAGAGGAACAGGAGGAGAGAGGAGGGGTCTCTGGCAGAGGAACAGGAGGAGAGGGGAGGGGTCTCGGGCAAAGGAAGAGGAGGAGGGGGGAGCGGTGAGAATACAGAGGAAAGTATATGAGCTTTTCGTGAGCTGCGAGTATGCAGAGGAAAGTATATGAGGTTCTCCTAAGCTGTGAGTATGCAGAGGAAAGAATGAGGTTCTCCTGAGCTGCGATTATGCAGAGGAAAGTATTTAAGCTTCTCCTGAGCTGTGAGTATGCAGGGGAAAGTGAATAAGCTTCTCCTGAGCTGTGAGTATGCAGAGGAAAGAATATGAGGTTCTCCTGAGCTGTGAGTATGCAGGGGAAAGTGAATAAGCTTCTCCTGAGCTGTGAGTATGCAGAGGAAAGTAAAATAAGCTTCTCCTGAGCTGTGAGTATGCAGAGGAAAGTGAATGAGCTTCTCCTGAGCTGTGAGTATGCAGAGGAAAGTGAATGAGCTTCTCCTGAGCTGTGAGTATGCAGAGGAAAGAATATGAAGTTCTCCTGAGCTGTGAGTATGCAGAGGAAAGAATATGAGGTTCTCCTGAGCTGTGAGTATGCAGAGGAAAGTACACAAGCCTCTCCTGAGCTGTGAGTATGCAGACGAAAGTGAATAAGCTTCTCCTGAGCTGTGAGTATGCAGAGAAAAGTGAATAAGCTTCTCCTGAGCTGTGAGTATGCAGGGGAAAGTGAATAAGCTTCTCCTGAGCTGTGAGTATGCAGAGGAAAGTGAATAAGCTTCTCCTGAGCTGTGAGTATGCAGAGGAAAGTGAATGAGCTTCTCCTGAGCTGTGAGTATGCAGAGGAAAGAATATGAAGTTCTCCTGAGCTGTGAGTATGCAGAGGAAAGAATATGAGGTTCTCCTGAGCTGTGAGTATGCAGAGGAAAGTACACAAGCCTCTCCTGAGCTGTGAGTATGCAGAGGAAAGTGAATAAGCTTCTCCTGAGCTGTGAGTATGCAGAGAAAAGTGAATAAGCTTCTCCTAAGCTGTGAGTATGCAGAGGAAAGTATTTAAGCTTCTCCTGAGCTGTGAGTATGCAGAGGAAAGTATTTAAGCTTCTCCTGAGCTGTGAGTATGCAGAGGAAACTATATAAGCTTCTCCTGAGCTGTGAGTATGCAGAGGAAAGTGCTTCAGGCACGCAGCTGTTGGGTGGACAGAGCACAGTGCTGCAGAGACTGACCATCAGTCAGTGCATAAACGCTCAAACCCTGCAGAGACTGCCGACCTCCAGGCCTCGACAGTACGGAGCCCAGGGAACAGAGCTTTCATCAGTCACTCACACAGGCTCTTCAAGCTAATATCCCAAAAAAGGACAGATGACTATCATAAATGTCAGCGGAATCACAAAAGACGCTTCGACCAATCATATTTTTACCCGTTTCGCTTTATTTCGCCGCTATGTCTGGTGGCCATGTCTTTCACTGGTCTGACCCCAGTCCTCATTTCGATAAGGACCAATGAAAGACTCCAACAGCCAATCAAAAGCCCAGAATTACTCCAACACACCAGAGACCCTTTCACACCTACACTATGGAAACAGTTGAACATGGCGAACTAATCAGAAACATCCCCAAAGCCACTTGGCCCAAACATTATGGTACCCAAAAATCATGGGCCCAGCAAAGAATGAACAAAAAAAAGAACAAAAAAATGTCTACATCGTGGAAGGAAAATGTACGGAAATTCCCGTAAATCCACGCTGATACCTTAATTACAAATCTTACGTTGGAGAGTCCAGAGCCAAACCAAAGCAAATAATTGTCCCAAACATTATGGAGTGCACTGTAAGTGTATGGTGGAATAAATCAATCTCAGCCATTTAAGGAGAGAGCCGTGTGATCATGAGAGTCCAAGATGGGCACACAGTCTCAACCCATGATCATATCACCAGATCCTCCTGAAAACACGTAGGGCGATCACATTTTTGCCTTACCACTCCGGCCAACAGACAGGGCCATTGACAAAAAACATAATTTTAATTTGAGCTACTTGATTTTTCTTCCCACCTCTAGTTGTCATCAGAATTATTATCATGACATGATTATAGCTCAGTCCGTTTTTCCACAATAAACATAGCTGGGAAAGTATTTATCAAGAGTGTATTGATCAAAGCAAATATGCCGCTGAGTCAAGGTCTCAGGACTAAACCATAGCTGGGCCCAGCCCAAAACAGTCATTTGCACATGCACACCATGTCATTAATTCAGTACCACTCTGTTTTCGCCTCTCAGGAAAACCTTCAACAACTACGCCTGAAGCCAGATGAGTCCCATTGTAATTACCTCCGGCAACGAAGTTGGGGCGGAGGTTATGTTTTCGCCCCTGTTTGTTTGGCTGTTTGTGAACCACATGCAGTACAGGCCAAAAGTTTGGACACACCTTCTCATTCAATGCGTTTCCTTTATTTTCATGACTATTTACATTGTAGATTCTCACTGAAGGCATCAAAACTATGAATGAACACGTGGAATTATGTATGTATCTAACAGTTGTCCAATAGGGCTGTCGGCTGTGTATCAACCTGACTTCTGCACAACACAACTGATGGCCCCAACCCCATTGATAAGGCAAGAAATTCCACTAATTAACCCTGACAAGGCACACCTGTGAAGTGAAAACCATTTCAGGTGACGACCTCTTGAAGCTCATCAAGAGAAGCCAAGAGTGTGCAAAGCAGTAATCAGAGCAAAGGGTGACTACTGTGAAGAAACTAGAATATAAGACTTGTTTTCATATACAGGTATTTCACACTTTTTTGTTAAGTACATAATTCCACGTGTTCATTCATAGTTTTGATGCCTCCAGTGAGAATCTACAATGAATAGAAATAAATAAGTAGTCATGAAAATAAAGGAAACGCATTGAATGAGAAGGTGTGTCCAAACCTTTGACCTGTACTGAACCTCAAAAAGTGATGCACAGATTTGTCTAAAATTTTGTGGGTGGATTGCTATTACATCAAGGATGGACCCTATAGAATTTCACCGCGATCAGTGAAACAATATGGCCGCCACGACAGCCCTCTTGAAATCCTATCACACGTGATAACTCAACTTTGCTCCCACTCATGCACATTTGGATTGTGCTGCCTTGGTAGAGGGTTGCACTCTCCGAGTGCCTCTAGTTTTTAATGTGATCATGCAACACTGGTGGAGTTAAAAAAGTGCTGCAGATTAATCTCCAGGATTTGCTTGACCCAGAACCGTTCAAATAATAAGTTCTTTCCACTTGATGATTGAATTATGAAGAACGAGAACGAGACTGTTTTACCTGCATGTGAGAACGCTGATTCCTCAGCATATACGTTCGCATCTGCACTGCGGTGTGTCAACATTCCTGCATGCTCATGTGTTAAAGGGGCTGCCTTTAAGAGTGCACGTGTCAGAGGGGTTGCCTTTAAGAGCGTGCGTATCAGAAGAGTATGTGTCAGAAGGGTTACCTTTAAGAGTGTACCATCCAGAAGGGTTGCCTTTAAGAGTGCAGGTGTCAGAGGGGTTGCCTTTCAGAGCGTGCGTATCAGAAGAGTATGTGTCAGAAGGGTTACCTTTAAGAGTGTACCATCCGGAAGGGTTGCCTTTAAGAGTGCACGTGTCAGAAGAGTTACTTTTAAGAGTATGTGTCAGAAGGGTTACCTTTAAGAGTGTACCTTCCGGAAGGGTTGCCTTTAAGAGTGTACGTGTCAGAAGGGTTGCCTTTGTGAATGCAGGCGGACCAGGAGCTCACCTTAAGCGAGTCGAAGCAGGCGATGACTCGGCCGTTTTCCACATGGCAGCTGCGGGATGGGTGGGCGAACTTGCACTCGGCGTCGGAGCGGGAGCAGGTGCCCCTCTGGAACTCTCGGCACACCTCCAGCGTCAGCCACTTAGTGTCGCGGCCCATGGCCACACTGGCAGCCATGATGGGGGCTTGGGGGGACGACCCAGGAGGTGAAACAAGGGCTTCTACTCCAGGCCTACACAAGAAAGCACTCGCTTCCCTCTCTGACTCCAGGCAAAAAATGGCCACTCACTGGAGAATAAGTAGCAGAAAAATTAATGACCGGGACCAAATGGCATGCTTCCTTCGGGGACCGGGGTTTGTGGGATTAAAAAAAATTAATGTGCAGATGCAACCCTCTTGAAGGGACGAGATAGTCGCTTTGACAGGATACCGTTGAAGAAATCTGGCAGAGGGGTGCTGGGAGGACTAAGGAGCAGAGTCCAGCTCTGACACGTCCCTGTGAGGGCAGGCGGGTCACTTGGGCATTGTGGGAACAAAGCGTGGACACTCCCTGATACAGCACAGAGGGACAGAGGGGGAGAGAGAGAGAATGAGAGAGAAAGGTGCGGCTCTAACTGCGTCCTTTGAGTCTTGGTATCACCACAGTGGCCTTTAAGGTCCAGTATTTCCTTTGGTATTACAGGACGGTTGGTGCGTTTTCTAAGGTGCGCAGTGCCCAGGGCGACAGGGTCACGCTCAGTAGGGTGGTGAGCGACAGGGTCGTGCTCAGTGATTAAGTGCTTAATAAAGAGAGATAAAAAAAGACAGAAAACCACTATGAAAATAAATCCGATTAGCAACCTACAGGAACATTTAACCAGCACACAAGCAGAACCAGGCTGTCAGGATGATCTATAGTCACAATCAAGGCCCGACTCCACAGGAAAACCACTCTGCAATCACTCACCGGCGGCGGGAGAGGAGCTACAGACCCATCGTCCGTCCTGGCCGCACCACTCCCTTCAGCGAAGGCACTTAGCGCTCCGTGCGTCCTCTTCAGCGCTGCTCACCGGCCCTCCCGCACCAACTTTCAGCCCTTCGGTCCCTCCGTCCTTCTCTTCAATAACTACCAATCAGCGTCCTCCCATTCCCAGATTCCACTGCGAGGATAAAAATAAAGTTTGTAAAATTCCAGAAAGCTGCAGAACAGAGGAAGGATTAAATAAGTGCAAAATTTTTGGAATGCCAGAAGACCTTGGAGATTATCCCTCATTTTCGGTGATTCGCCAGGAGCCAGACAGGACAGATGAAAGGTGAGGGGACGAACGTGCAGTTATACATATTTATAAAGTTCTCCAGAGCCCAGGACAGCAAGGAGAGAAAACCCAGGGAGGCGGGAGAGCAGCAGGAACATGCTGAAGCGATACAGCGCAAAGAAAGAGTGAGGCGAGACGCGCAGGGCGCTGCACGAGAGGAAGGGCAGACCGTCTCAGTCAGGGAGAGAGAGAGAGAGAGAGAGAGAGAGAGAGAGAGAGAGAGAGAGAGAGAGAGAGCCCGTACACGAGAGAGAGAGAGGATGTCCCTCTCAAACTGCCCAGGCTAATTGCCCGGCGCGACTGAGACGGAGGTGCGCGGTGAATAAAAGCAGAGGGGGCTCGGAGACTGGGCGCGGGGCTGAGGACGGGAGAGTCGATCGGTCCTGGCGACTCACAGAGGTCCACAGGCGCTGTAGACAGGTTGGGCACGCAACGCAAGAAAGATAAATAAAGAGGGAAGAGAGAGAGATGGGAGAGAGAGAGAGCATTTTCTTCCCCGCACGCCGCAGTTGCTGTGCTCGGCAGGAGGCGCGAGCCAATCGGCTCCGACTTTGCAGGCAGGTCAGCTGAGCGGGCAACCAATGGGGAGGAGCGTTTTATATTGATCTGCAAAGATAGTTTTTTTGGCATTTCCCCCTGCTCTGTCACCTCCCTCCCCTGGCAGACGGTCTGAGCACTGGTCTCTCCGCACTCGTAAAAGCAGGAGAAGCGCTGCAGCTCAGACGCCGCTTCCGATAGCATTAGCACGAGCGCACGTCGCCTCACTGTGCACCTACAGGACTGCAGGGACACCGGCAGAGCAGGCAGGGATAATGTGTTGAGGAAGTACTGGGATAAAATGGACAGGAGGGGGGTTTGGGAGAGACTCATGACGGGGGGGGTGGGATTAACACTGACATCGCTGGGCAGAATCTCACTCCCAAATCAGCCCAGTCACTGAGCAGCCATGAGGAAACCACAGAGGAAGAGGCTGGAATGACTGAATTATGATTCAGGGCCACAGCACAGGACACGTGCGGAGAGAGGCAGAGCGAGAGCTGGGAGGAGAAGATAGAGAGAAGATGGGAGGATGGGTACAGGCTGAAACCCTCCACAGACGATGAAGTAAATGAACAGAGAGAGAAAGAGAGAGGTGCACATTTGAGCACTCTCTCATACCATGATTTTAGCTTGAATTCATCCTCCTGTATGTTCAGTCAGAATAAGCATTTTTTCCATACTGTATGACAAAGTCACAAACATATTCTGTATCAGCTGGTTGCAGTGTTTCACTGACGCTGGATCACACACATGCTGGGAGAAATATTCAAACCCAGGACGTCATGTTTTTATGGCCACGGCATTGCATCAAATGGAATATATCAAGATACTGTAAATTATTTTATACACATTTCCCTGTGATTAACAAGGTGCATTCGGGATCGTGGGAAACCTTGGGATCTCGACTAGAACTAAACATAGGGCTACAGTTCCACAGCTTTGAAGAAAGCAGCTGCATTTCAAGAACCCACCAGCGGTCTGTAGGTTAAATGGACCTGCCGGACCCTGAGGTGCAGAAGTGCACACTCATCCCTAAAAGAGAAGATACACTGGTTTCCTAGAGCATCTCTCCATCCCCTCCCAGCCCTGCAGATCAGAGGAGGCTGTTCCCCCGGGAGCACAGCATGTTCCTCTGTGCCCAGGCCCTGTGCGCACTGCTTTCTAATACACCGTAGCATCCCGGTTGCGTACAAAAGAACCTGTGAGTACACATGCTCAACAACCCAGGGAACGCTGCAACCACACACCTCAGGGACTCCAGTGACGCTCAGCAGCGCTGCATTATAAAGAAAAATAATATTTAACCAGCACATTGTCTCAGTATAGCATTAAAAATGCAAGTGATGAGGAAAAGTAATTTGCTTTTGTGATGCAGGAACATACGAGATTAAAGCTGATACAGATTATCAGAGCAGTTGTGCAGGGTTTGAGTGAGTCATGACATGAGCGAAGACACGGCCATAAAAATGCAAGACAATACAGTAGGTCTGCTGCTTATGAGAGGAAACGCAGAGGAGGCGGCAGAGACAGTGACTGACCCAGCGCCTGAAAGGCAGCACAGCTCAACACTCAGGAGCGGCAGAGTGGCTTCAGTGGTCATTCTGACAGGCTGGGCGAGGTCTCGCTTAGGCCGCCAGCTGATATCAGCAAACGCCAACCAGCGGCCGCAGCGATTCATAGGATCTCAGAGGGGGGGGACGGGCGGAGCCAGCAGACGGCCGGCAAACATCCCTGATCAAGGTCACCACACCCGGTGTGGCGAAGAAAGGTGGAGTTAGGAGGAAAAAGACAGAAAGGAGAAGAAAGTCGGAGTAAGGTGGAGACAGGTGGAGAGAGCACGAAAAGGGTGCAGATAGGAGGAGTCGGGAGGTGAAAAACAGAGTTTGGTGGAATCAAGAAGAGAAAGGTGGAGTCAGAAGGAGAAAGACAGTCAGGAGGAGAAAGGTGGAGTTAGGAGGAGTAAGGTGGAGTCAGGAGTAGGAAGCTGGAGTTTCGCGGAGAGAGGTGGAGTCAGGAGGAGAAAGATGGAATCAGGAGGAGCCAGGTGGAGTCAGGAGTTGTAAGGTGGAGTAAGGAGGAGAAGGATGGAGTCAGAGGAGAAAGCTGGAATCCGGAGGAGAAAGGTGCAGTCAGGAGGAGAAAGGAGGAATAAGGAGGAGTAAGGTGGCGTTAGGAGGAGGAGAAAGGAAGAGCCAGGAGGAGTAAGGTGGAGTCAGGAGGAGAAGGATGGAGTCAGAGGAGAAAGCTGGAATCAGGAGGAGAAAGGTGCAGTCAGGAGGAGAAAGGTAGAGAAAGGTGAATTACAGAGCTGTTCCTGAGCGCACATGTCTTAATGGTTAAGGACTGACCATACAGCTGAGAGTACTGAAGAGACCTAAAACAACAACAGGCAGACAGGAGGGACTGCAGGACAGAGCACGGAAGGACACCGCTGTGTTTTTCATATTTAGACTTGGCCTGGGTCTACGTCACAGTGAGCAATACAACAACTTGCTTGTGTTGCAAAACTGACTCGAGAGAGCCAGCCAATAGCTAGCACTTCCACTCTTCAGCAGAATTGACAACAGCACATATGAACAAACCTGATTCCAGCTCACTCTCACAGAAACCTGATTCCTGCTCAATCTCTCACACAAACCTGATTACAGCTCACTCTCGCACACAAACCTGATTACAGCTCACTCTCACACAATCCTAAGTACAGCTCACTCTCTCACAAAAATCTGATTACAGCTCAGTCTCTCACAAAACATGATTACAGCTCACACTCGCACACAAACCTGATTACAGCTCACTCACACACAAACCTGATTGCAGCTCAGTCTCTCACAAAAACCTGATTATAGCTCAGTCTCGCACAAAACATGATTACAGCTCACACTCGCACACAAACATGATTACAGCCAAGTCTCGCACACAAACCTGATTACAGCTCACTCTCTCACACAAACCTGATTACAGCTCACTCTCGCACACAAACCTGATTACAGCTCACTCTCTCACACAAACCTGATGACAGCTCAGTCTCTCACACAATCCTGATTACAGCTCACTCTCTCACACAATCCTGATTACAGCTCACTCACGCACACAAACCTGATTACAGCTCAGTCTCTCACAAAAACCTGATTACATCTCACTCTTGCACACAAACAAGATTACAGCTCACTCTCTCACACAATCCTGATTACAGCTCACTCTTGCACACAATCCTGATTACAGCTCACTCTCACACAATCCTGATTACAGCTCACTCTTACACACAAACCTGATTACAGCTCACTCTCACACAAACCTGATTACAGCTCAGACCCTCACACAGACCTGATTACATCTCACTCTCTCACACAATCCTGATTACAGCTCACACTCTCACACAATCCTGATTACAGCTCACTCTTACACACAAACCTGATTACAGCTCACTCTCACACAATCCTGATTACAGCTCACTCTTACACACAAACCTGATGACAGCTCAGTCTCACACATAAACCGGATTACAGCTCAGTCTCTCACACAATCCTGATTACAGCTCACTCTCTCACACAATCCTGATTACAGCTCACTCACGCACACACACCTGATTACAGCTCACACTCTCACACAATCCTGATTACAGCTCACTCTTACACACAAACCTGATTACAGCTCACTCTCTCACACAATCCTGATTACAGCTCACTCTCTCACACAATCCTGATTACAGCTCACTCTCTCACACAAACCTGATGACAGCTCAGTCTCTCACACAAACCTGATGACAGCTCAGTCTCACACATAAACCTGATTACAGCTCAGTCTCTCACACAATCCTGATTACAGCTCACTCTCTCACACAATCCTGATTACAGCTCACTCTCTCACACAAACCTGATGACAGCTCAGTCTCTCACACAAACCTGATGACAGCTCAGTCTCACACATAAACCTGATTACAGCTCAGTCTCTCACACAAACCTGATGACAGCTCAGTCTCACACACAAACCTGATTACAGCTCACTCTCACACAATCCTGATTACAGCTCACTCTTACACACAAACCTGATGACAGCTCAGTCTCACACATAAACCTGATTACAGCTCAGTCTCTCACACAATCCTGATTACAGCTCACTCTCTCACACAATCCTGATTACAGCTCACTCACGCACACAAACCTGATTACAGCTCACACTCTCACACAATCCTGATTACAGCTCACTCTTACACACAAACCTGATTACAGCTCACTCTCTCACACAATCCTGATTACAGCTCACTCTCTCACACAAACCTGATTACAGCTCACTCTTACACACAAACCTGATTACAGCTCACTCTCTCACACAAACCTGATGACAGCTCAGTCTCACACATAAACCTGATTACAGCTCAGTCTCTCACACAATCCTGATTACAGCTCACTCTCTCACACAATCCTGATTACAGCTCACTCACGCACACAAACCTGATTACAGCTCACTCTCTCACACAATCCTGATTACAGCTCACTCTCGCACACAAACCTGATTACAGCTCACTCTCGCACACAAACCTGATTACAGCTCACTCTCGCACACAAACCTGATTACAGCTCACTCTCGCACACAAACCTGATTACAGCTCACTCTCTCACACAAACCTGATTACAGCTCACTCTCGCACACAAACCTGATTACAGCTCACTCTCGCACACAAACCTGATTACAGCTCAGTCTCTCACACAAACCTGATTACAGCTCAGTCTCTCACACAAACCTGATTACAGCTCAGTCTCTCACACAAACCTGATTACAGCTCAGTCTCGCACACAAACCTGATTACAGCTCAGTCTCGCACACAAACCTGATTACAGCTCAGTCTCTCACACAAACCTGATTACAGCTCACTCTCGCACACAAACCTGATTACAGCTCAGTCTCTCACACAAACCTGATTACAGCTCAGTCTCTCACACAATCCTGATTACATCTCACTCTCGCACACAAACCTGATTACAGCTCAGTCTCTCACACAAACCTGATTACATCTCACTCTCGCACACAAACCTGATTACAGCTCAGTCTCGCACACAAACCTGATTACAGCTCACTCTCGCACACAAACCTGATTACAGCTCAGTCTCGCACACAAACCTGATTACAGCTCAGTCTCGCACACAAACCTGATTACAGCTCACTCTCGCACACAAACCTGATTACAGCTCACTCTCGCACACAAACCTGATTACATCTCACTCTCGCACACAAACCTGATTACAGCTCAGTCTCTCACACAAACCTGATTACAGCTTAGTCTCGCACACAAACCTGATTACAGTTCAGTCTCGCACACAAACCTGATTACAGCTCACTCTCGCACACAAACCTGATTACAGCTCAGTCTCGCACACAAACCTGATTACAGCTCAGTCTCTCACAAAAACCTGATTACAGCTCACCCTCGCACACAAACCTGATTACAGCTCAGTCTCTCACACAAACCTGATTACAGCTCAGTCTCTCACACAAACCTGATTACAGCTCAGTCTCTCACACAAACCTAATTACAGCTCAGTCTCTCACACAAACCTGATTACAGCTCAGTCTCTCACACAATCCTGATTACAGCTCAGTCTCTCACTTAAACCTGATTACAGCTCACTCTCTCACACAATCCTGATTACAGCTCACTCTCTCACACAAACCTGATTACAGCTCACTCTCCCACACAATCCTGATTTCAGCTCACTCACGCACACAAACCTGATTACAGCGCAGTCTCTCACACAAACCTGATTACAGCTCACTCTTGCACACAAACCTGATTACATCTCACTCTCTCACACAATCCTGATTACAGCTCACTCTTACACACAAACCTGATTACAGCTCACTCTCTCACACAATCCTGATTACAGCTCACTCTTACACACAAACCTGATTACAGCTCACTCTCTCACACGAACCTGATTACAGCTCACTCTCACACACAAACCTGATTACATCTCAGTCTCGCACACAAACCTAATTACAGCTCAGTCTCTCACACAAACCGGATTACAGCTCACTCTCTCACACAATCCTGATTACAGCTCACTCTCTCACACAATCCTGATTACAGCTCACTCTCTCACACAATCCTGATTACAGCTCACTCTCACACACAATCCTGATTACAGCTCACTCTCACACACAAACCTGATGACAGCTCACTCTCTCACACAATCCTGATTACAGCTCACTCTCTCACACAAACCTGATGACAGCTCACTCTCTCACACAAACCTGATTACAGCTCACTCTCTCACACAATCCTGATGACAGCTCACTCTCTCACACAAACCTGATGACAGCTCACTCTCTCACACAAACCTGATTACAGCTCACTCTCACACACAATCCTGATTACAGCTCACTCTCACACACAAACCTGATAACAGCTCACTCTCTCACACAATCCTGATTACAGCTCACTCTCTCACACAATCCTGATTACAGCTCAGTCTCTCACACAAACCTGATTACAGCTCACTCTCGCACACAAACCTGATTACAGCTCAGTCTCTCACACAAACCTGATTACAGCTCACTCTCTCACACAATCCTGATTACAGCTCACTCTCACACACAATCCTGATTACAGCTCACTCTCACACACAATCCTGATAACAGCTCACTCTCACACACAAACCTGATGACACCTCACTCTCTCACACAATCCTGATTACAGCTCACTCTCTCACACAATCCTGATTACAGCTCAGTCTCTCACACAAACCTGATTACAGCTCACTCTCGCACACAAATCTGGCCCAGAAAGCAGCAGGAATAAACAGGCTGTGTGTAAGACCCGGACAGGCCTCCTGCGCAGTGGGACAGGAGCCGGGCGGTGTGGGGGTGAGGTGGGAGGATGCGGGCTGTGCCCCTCTGTGCAGTCACCTTCAGAGAGAGCTGAGTCTGCAGTGCTGTCAGAGTGCAGGAGCGTCTCAGAGCAGCGCGACCGATACGCTCACCTGCATACTTAAACACACAGCCGTGCTGCGCCCACACACACACACACACACACACACACATTGATGTACTTTCATACACACAAACAATAACAAGATACTAACAACTGCTCATATATTTACTGCTCACACACACAGACTCACGCACGCACGGGACCACACCTGCCGTATAGCCAACATACATGTGCACACGCTGTCAGCGGGCAAAAATACTGATGCTGACTCAGTCATATACGCAGGAACACATTCACTGGGGTGCGCATGCATATACCTGCACACATCATCCCGACGTGAACACACACACACACACACACACCTACAGACACTAGCTTTTACCCGCAAAGCATCACACTCCATACAAATTCCACGAACAAATGTACTTGCAAAAACAAGGTTATCACCGGATCAAAAGCAGACTGACCACAAACAAACAGGAGCACACTCTCTCAAGCAACTCATCAAGCGTACGGACATGGTGCACACTGAATAACAGTCATCCTCCTGTGCTCAGCTCATGCCAAAGCCTCACGTGATCGAGTCCACTCAGGAGCACAACAAACCACACAGAGAGCTGGCGCAGGATTAGCCTACACTCCGAGCACACTGCGAGAAACCACCAATCAACTGCAGCACTTGCCAAGGGACATAGGAAAAGGAAAGGATGATAATATACGCAAAATCTGCAATCTGCCGCACCTGCAAGAATTTTATTAGCGCCCCTTTACCCATTCAAGTATTATGATTCCCTTATTAAAGGGGCCGAATTATGAATTTCGTCATTTTCCCTTGTCTTTTGAGTCTTATATAGTTTTTGTGCAAGTAAAACGTCAGCAAAGATACAAATCCCAAGGTCCACACCAAATGGAGCTCTCCGACAGAAAACGCAGCTCCTGAAGGATCTGAAATTCATCGCTTGTATTCCTGCCTTTTCCTCTGCAACATGTCGACATCATAATGTCATGTTTGCATAATTCTCAACCCGCAGCTAGTTCGGCGTGCCTTTGAACAATGCCAGATATCGCAGAGGCCAGCGGGAGTTTGATTTGTGCAAGTGACCACAGAGATGACACTGTTTTCTTCAGTGCGAAGGTAAACGTGACGTGAACGACGTGAAGAATCAGTCGTTAAAATGATTTTTTAATCACAAATCCTCAGCGGTACAACTCCAGCCTTTCACTGTTTTAAGGGATGTTTTCTGACCATCGACTCCTTGATGTCTGAAAAAGCCAATGACAAACTAATTAGCGGTAAGCAGGAGTAGCGGTACAACAGGAGGCAGGATAAGGCAGCAGCACTGTAATTTATCCGCGGAGCGGCTGTGATTAACAGCCATGATTTACAGTAATAAAACATTAAACTAGCAAGTGTTAGAAATGAGGAAAAAAATTAGTTTCTAGCAGACCAAGGAAACAAATCAGGCTGTGTGTACAGCGCTGTGAAAAAGTATTTTCCACCTTCCTGATTTCTTTTTTTTTTTGCATATTTGTCACACTTAAATGTTTCAGATCATCAAACACATTTTAATATTATACAAAGACAACCCGAGTAAGTACAAAATGCAGTTTTTAAATGATGATTTCATTTATTAAGGGGAAAAAGCTATCCAAATCTACCTGGCTCTATGTGAAAAAGAAATTGCCCCCTAAATCCTTGTAACTGGTTGTGTCACCCTCAGCGACAACAACTGCATTAAAACATTTGCAATAACTGGCAATGAGTCTTTCACATCGCTGTGGAAGAATTTCAGCCAACTCTTCTTTGCAGAATTGTTTTAATTCAGCCACATTGAAGGGTTTTTGAGCATGAACAGCCTAATTAAGGTCATGCCACTGCATGTCAAGTGGATTTAAGTCCTGGCTTTGACTAGACCACTTCAAAATCTTCATTTTGTTTGTTTTTAAGCCATTCAGCTCATTGTCCTGCTGCATAACCCAAGTGCGCTTGAGCTCGAAATCACGAACTGATGGTTGGACATTGTCCTTTAGGATTTTCTGGATGAGAGCAGAATTCATAAACTTGTAACAAATTCCTTTTTGTCAATTCCAATTCCTTTTTGAAAATATTTTTCAATTCCAATTCCTTTTGGTCAATTCCAATTCCCCAATTCCTTTTCCAATTCCTTTTACCTCGAAAAGTTCAATTCCAATTCCTTTTAAAAAATATTCCTCAATTCCAATTCCTTTTCGCAATTGCATATGTAAACTCGAATGTATTAACTGCACTTTAGTATGACTATAGAGTGGTTTAGTAAGTGAGAAAATGAAATAAAAAAAAAAAAAAAGACTTTTTCTTTTGCATTTTATTAATACATACTAATGCTACATGAATATATGCAATGTGACAACATCACAACATATACAAGACAGCACATCTTACTTTATCCAAATACTGTTTACATTCAATTCTGACAGTGAACTGATATGCATCTCTTATGGCTACAGATGTAAGAATATATATTACTTTTGTACAATTGGAATTGACCAAAACGAATAGAAATGGAAGAAAATGTAAAAAAAAAGGAATTGAAATTGACGAAAAGGAATTTGTCACAAGTCCGATTCATAGTTCCATCAATTACGACAAGTCGTCCAGGTCCTGAAGCAGCAAAGCAGCCCCAAACCATCACACAACCACCACCATGTTTGACTGTTGGTATGATGTTCTTATGAAATGCTGTGTTTGTTTTACGCCTGACGCAACGGGACGCACACCTTCCAAAAAGTTTAACTTTTGTCTCGTCAGTCCACAGAATATTTTCCCAAAAGTCTTAGGGATCATCAAGATGTATTTTGGCAAATCAGTTCTTTTTGGTCAGCAGTGGTTTTCGCCTTGGAACTCTCCCACGGATGCCATTTTTGCCCAGTCTCTTTCTTATTGTTGAATCATGAACACTGACTTTAACTGAAGCAAGTGTGGCCTGCAGTTCTTCAGATGTTCTTCTGGGTTCTTTTGTGACGTCCTTGATGAGTCGCTGATCCGCTGTTGGAGTAATTTTGGTAGGTTGACCACAACTGGGAAGGTTTACCGCTGTTCCAAGTTTCCTCCATTTGTGGATAATGGCTCTTCCTGGAGTCCTAAAGCCTTAGAAATGGTTTTGCAACTCTTTCCAGACTGATAGATGTCAATTTCTTTGTATCTCATCTGTTCTTGAATGTTTGTAGTACACAGCATGATGTGTTACTTTATGAGATCTTTTAGCCTACTTCACTTTGTCAACAGGTTCTGTCGAAGCAATTTCTTGATTAAACAGGTCTGGCGGTAATCAGGCCTGGGTGTGGCTCATGAAATTGGACTCAAAAAAAGTGGTTAATCAGAGTTAATTCATGATTTAAGAAGAAGGGGGGGCAATTACTTTTTCACATAGAGCCTGGAAGGTTTGGATAGCTTTTTCCCCGTAATAAATGGACTCATCGTTTAATAACTACATTTTGTATTTACTCAGGTTATCTTTGTCTTATATTAAAATGTGTTTGATGATCTCAAACATTTATGTGTGAAAAATATGCAAAAAAGTAAGAAATCAGGAAGGGGGCAAATACTTTTTTCACAGCCCTGTATGTGCTGTACTTGTGGTTTGCTTTTCATTGACTTTGTAAGTTACAAAACAGCTCATCTTTAATTTGGCTGTTGGAAAATGGCAAGAGCTCGTTTGCCTGCTAACTTGGTAAAATATGGCTTCTTTGAGAATTTTAATATTTTGGACACTATTCAAACAAGTAAATTATTCTCTTAACTTCTGACTGTTTACCTCTTACCAGATTGAGAAGTAAAGCCATTTAAATTTCTCTAAAAAACAGTGCTGTGACATTTGAAAGTGTGTCCAAACTTTTGACTGGTACTTTGTGTGTGTGTGCATTATATAATTAAAATCAATCACAACTATTGAAAAATTAACCTTCACAATTTATTTAACCATCATTGTGTCTACAATTAAAATCTAAAAACACAAACCTACGGCACAACAGCAGTCCATCTGAGGAAAACTGAAGCTGAATAATGCAGAATGATGTATATTTGTCATACAGGTATTATTAGATTAAGGCAGCCAAATATAAAACAATTGATTCCCCTGTCAAGCCACACAACTGTACACCAAAGCCACTCTCCAGCAACTCAATCGCTGGGTTCATCTGAGTGCCATTTCTTCAATGATTCTGAGCCCCCTCTTACATCAAACTCTCAGGCAAGGACGGGTCTCTCCTTCAGATGACACCGCGTTTCCGTTTCTGATCGGACTTGGCATAATCAAGCCTGAATTGAAGTGCGCGGTCCATTTCAAGGCGGTGGTTTGCTGTGGTACATTGTAAAAAAAAAAAAAAGGACTCATGATCTCGCCCGTACGAGATGTGCGAGACGCGCAGCAGGCCTTATATTGGACCAAAATGGTCGCGTCCATAGCAGAGGGGAGTAAATAAACTTATCGCATATTTAAACTAATAAAACTGCCAGGATTTTTTCGGTTGTCTGATCGGACAACCTCGTTGGCAGTTTAGGTTGTCCGGATCCATTTCAACTGAACGGCCGCTTATTACGAACACTGCTAGCCAATTCCAACAGTGACAAACTTGAAAACGTTGGCCAATCTTTTCAAAGTTCACTATGCTTACTCGGCTGTGACAGAGCTCCTTTAAAGAGACAGCATTTTTTTTTTTAAATTAGCACTCCTGAGCGATGATGAAATGGCATTTTGAAAAACAGATCATGACCTTTTCCATGAGGGAAACATAATTGGCCCCGTGGTCCTTATCATCTTTCCTGTGTTATGCAATTCTGCCCATGAAGGACACCCTACAATTCACAAATCAGGAGTACTCCGACCCTGAGAGAGCGAACATGAGGCCACGTCACCACAGGAAAACACAAAATAATAATAATAATAATAATAATATTAATAATTATTCATGTGCTGTGCAGTGAAGGGAACGTGGCTCCAGTCAGTACAAATGTGTTCAACCATTAGCTCTTTGTGAGATTCCTAAATTTGGCCTAAATATTCACACCTGCCCTACAACTCTGATTCACATCAGTGTGTCAGTTTTATGGCACAGGATAGAACAACAGAGGGGTTTATACGCAAAATGGTTACACACTGAAAATGAAGATAAATGCTCATCATTCGAAGCGGAGCCGAAAATGTAGTTAAAACATGTTGGGGGGGGGCTTATCAAAGCGAAATCAGTCGTCTTGAAGAGATTGACTAGGCAGTAAAGTTCCACAAGACAAGCTCGGCCCGCGTAAATTTACATAAACCAATGTATGGTAGTAGGGCTGCTCGATTAATCGCATTGCGATTATTTTAAGTGCACTGAAAGCAACTGCCACTATGACGCAGGCAGATGAGCTTGTTTATTACCTTTTCTATGACACATACCTAATGCAGTCATTTGAGATGCTTCCAGTAGGAAAACTATGATTTGAAGACCTCTGAATTCAGCAGACCTCTGAATTCCACCTCTCGTATAATTTTTACATATCATTAAAAAGATTTCTTAAAGATAAAATCATTTTAAGATGGCCCTGGTTTTTAAGTGTTTCAAAACATAAGCGAAGTGGAAAATATTTTGAGAAGCATATCAAACGTGAAGTGAGAGAAATGATTGTCGCATTGCACGCAATAGAAAAATTCAGCGAAGACTTGGCAAACACATTCAGGTAAATGTCCCCGGTAAAAGACACTTGAACGCTCCCCTGTCAGGTATAGCTAACTGTCTTCGTTTAGACAAAATCAAACGCATCAGTTGAACGCAAAAAAAAGAGCGCATCTCAATCCTTTTCAATTAAACAACTTGCTTAGGCGACTTGCTTAGGATGTGACAAAATTTAACGCTGAAAATCCACAGTGGTTTTTTTGTGAAGAGTTGCCTATTAAGTCATGTGAATTAAACATTTTATTGAATTTATTATTCACTCGCCTAAACATTTCATGATAAGGGAAACTATGTTGACCAAGAACAATGATTGAAATCGGGTCACTGTTTCAAGGGATGTCTTCCGCTCCCTTGGATTTCTGTCCAATGCCCGCCACTGTTTTTAAGCGCTTAAAATCAGGGCCATCTCAAAATAATTTCATCAAGAAATTTCTTTAATAATCCATAAAAAATTACCCGATGAGAGGTGGAATTCAGAGGTCTGCTATTTATTCAGATTATTGACATTCTTTCAATCTAACACGGCAGCCTGTTTAGATCTCTCTGCTTCTCATTGTCTCTTCTTAATCATTATAGGCCACATTTTGGTTTTGATTGGTCAGTTGACTGAATAAATGGCTTGATTGCAAGTTAGGCAAAGTACGCGGGAATGGATTTAAGGTGAGATAATTATGCCAAGGTGATGGAGGCTGTCCAACCTTGCTGGTAATTAGCGGACTTCAAATCGCAGTTTTCTTCCCAGAAGCATTTCAAATGATCGTAATAGGTATGTGTCATAGAAAAGGTAATAAACAAGCTCGTCTGCCTGCGTCATAGTGGCAGTTACTTTTATTGCGCTTAAAATAATCGCTTTCAGTTAATTGAGCAGCCCTATATGATAGGGGAATCAGTAGCACTCTGCAAGGGACCATAAAAATTTGCGAACTTGTGAAGATTTTTTTCTATCCTGGAATCCATACTTATCAAGTGCTGGTTGCTCCCAACAGTCATTGGCTGATCAGTCTGACCTCAGTCGTATCCACCTTATTCCCACGCCCCATGATCCCTTGTGTGAATATTGGGTGGAACTTCCGCTACATCCTGTCACTGAACTGTTTACTATGGTAGCGGCTCACGCGAACCCTCTTTTTTTAAGTGACTGGAAAGTAATATATGAGGGAACATCACCTTTTAGCCCTCAGACGGGATAAAGTTACGGTACCACTGCCTTCTACTATCAAAGAATGGGAGAACGACCTGAAGTAGTGGCCACACTAGCGCATTTGGCTACATTAGCGACTCTGTTGCCACAGACTGCGAAGCTATGAACAATCTACAAAGCTCTGAAGCGTATGCACAGCAACAAGGTCAGTCGCGTTTTGTTAAAGGAGGTAGTATACGACCTTATGTACCTCAAAACAGATATACAAGTATTTTCTGAGAATATTTATGAAGGAAACACTTTATTTCAGCGGTAAATAGTGTTCTACAAATGAAACGTAATGAATTGTTATTCGGAGTAAATTAAGCCATCCGACAATACGAGTCAAATTACCCCTACTCCAGCCAACTACATTGTATGGTATTAAGTTGCTAGCTAATCCAATACAATAACCTGTAAAACACAGTGAATCCATTTTTTCACATACTTTTAATTTTAGTGAAATGAGGTTTGGAGTCCAAGACTATTGTTTGGAACAGCGTAGGCCATTTTCAAATTGCAGTACACTATTGCTGCTTCTACAGCCTCATCTTAAACCGTACAGGATGAAACGTTAGTTACAATGACTGGAATTACCGGACGAATACAACAATTTTCTGTCCTCCCTACACGTGAAATCATACCTTGTGCTCTCCTGACACTGCTGTCAAAATGCTTCTGAGGACCCGGCGTCTCCTCTGCGGCAGTCTGTCTGAGCCCAACCATAAAGTAGGAATCGTTGTTTGTCTATATAATGAAATAACCACATAATGGTCTTTTCAAACTCAGGGTTTTCAGTCAAATTCTGGCTTCCTCTTTTGTAGGTAGGCGATGGAAACTGTTTAGCTGAACGCAAGGACAATCCCCTATGTTCTGGATGCATGTTCAAAACACTGTTGATCAAACCATAAATTTAGCTTCCTCTGGTTGTTCGTTCAGCCTCGAACAGCACAATAGGTGCCGGAGCTCAGAAGGGACAATTTAAGAAAAGCAAGTTAATTGGTTTTTAAAAAAAACGAGCTGTAATCACCAAGTTTACTGAAAGAAAAGCCGCTGTTCTTGACTAGCCACTCGCTAAAAACTACTTCTGCTGGAAGTTGCACCCCTCATCATATCTACAATAGCGCCCTAAGGAATAAGGTGGATAGCCAGCGTTTAGCCCTTACGTCATTAATTAAGTGAATATATAAATATTCATGTTTTCTCTAGGCTGACCTTTTAGCGAGAACCACCAATCGAATATGAGTTAGCTGACCAGCAAAGGCATTTGTGAATGTTATTTGACATGAGCTTAAAAATTAGATTGTGGCTTGCTTGTCTTTACTCTTGGAGTGGTTGTTAGGTTTTGAACAGGATAATGTTAGGCCATATCTGCATTTTGTTTATTTCAGTGGGATTCCCCGGTTTAATAAAGGCTAAATTAAATAATACTAAAATTACATATCATATTTCATTGTAATTTGCATTAGCTATAGCTCGAAGGGCATGATTGCATCAGCTAGATTAAAGTGATACTCAACCCAAAAGCTATAATTTATGTATCAATTACTCACCATTAAATGTCTTGAACAGACAAAGTTGATCTTCACCTGGCGCAACTTTATGGCCACTGGAGAGTTTTGAAAAATTATCCAATTTCCTTTTTTTGCAGGAAGCAAATGGGGTCACCCATTAGCAATGGGAACACTACACAAAACGGCCGTTGACAAACTTTCAAACCATCGTCCAACACATCGTCCAGTATATTCCAAGTCTGTTTTGTCCACTCTTATCCTCATAACTCTAGAAACGCGGTTATTTTTCGCTAACAATAATAAAATACCACAGTTATGCTTCAAGTAAGCTTGCACATTCAATGAAGTCCCGCCTCCTGGCTCATTCATTGCCCGGAGACTCTGCTGCCACTCAGATGAATACTCATATAAACACGAGCCGGGAGGCGGGACTTCCATTGAATGTAGACCTGTGGTATTTTTAAGTCTGTCTAAAGGGGCGGGGCACCCTTGCAGCTGTGAGCCACAGATCTCGCATGGATTTTGTGCGAATATTTGGAAGTCAAACGCTGATCTACCGACTGAGGCCAGACATACAAGCAAGTGACCGTTCGGAGCGACCAAAGCTTGATATGGATGGATTCCAGGCTAGATTTTTTTCCATCATGCAAGAAAGCTTGTCTATAATGTTCAATTATTTTGCTTGAGGTGAATCTGGGGTTTTTTTAGAATCCACAAGAAGACAAAATTTCTGAAGTAAGTTTACATGAGGCACTGCATTACCCTACATGTGTAACCAGCGTATTGAATCTACCTTACAAGTTAAACTGCATGGAATTTCTATTTAATTAATCATGACTACCATGGAAATTTTCATATATGCAATAATTTATGAATTTTACATGTTAGTTTCTTTTTATAAATGCAAAATATAAATGCTTTTACAACCTGCCATTCAGCGGCACAGCATCCAGCCTGCCCTGCAGTATCTGTGACCCCATGAGCTCCTCTCTGGTCCCAAACACAGGGGCCACGGCACAAACGAGATTAGGAGCCCAACAGAGAAATGAACGTCAGCACCCAAGCAGCACATAAATTCATACATATCCTGCTCACTCCCCCTCTAAAAATTAACCGCAACAAGTATTTGCCACTAACGTGGCTTTGTCCCCCCGCCACAAGGCTATCAGTGTGAAAATGCACAATGTGTCGGTGTGACCTTGAGAGTGACGCGAAGGTCACCGAAATCGACTGGCGCCGGGGTATCACCCTAATACATGTTGACACGAAATTTGAGGGAAATCCGTCAATTCGTTCTTGAGGTATCTCGCAGACAAGGATTCGGGACGTACGGACGGTCGTGAATACTATGTTCCGCGCGCGGGGGACAAAAAAGAGGAGAGAGGGTGAGAGGAAGAGAGAGAGAGAGAAAATAGGAAATGAGAAGTGAGACAGGCCAGAGAAAAATGAAATTAAATGGAGCTGGGCTGTGTGTTATGGGATGTTCACAAGTTGTCGCACAGTGCCCCAGGAATGCAAATACAATTGCAATGTGTAGAGCGGAAATGGAAGTCAGTTGTCCAATCATATCCCAGTTCAGGCAAAAAAAAAAAAAAAAAAGTGACATTGAATGTAGGCCTATGTGAAAATTTTAATTTAGGTATGAGCCAAATGAAGGCCTTAATAAATGGATTACAGGCAGATTGCCTTAGACTGGCATGTGAATAATGTTTCTGCCCCACGATTAAAGCATAATGTAACCTGCGCCTCCCTTGCACTCTGAGAAACCCTGCTTTTAAACTCGGACGCACACTGGCGATGCATTCACTCAAGGTCAGCAGTAAGAATGCGGGCAAATATTAGCCGGGCTGCATACAGGCCTCCAGGCAGATCCCTTTACGAGAGGCAAGCGGCGTGTCGAACACTCGACGAGATGCTGCTGCCAGCCCTGACATAATGGCGGCCAGGGTGTCATGTTTCTAAGCGATTACAGGGGAAATGAGGACATTCTTACATGTACGGTAACCCAGCTGGAGCGTATCTACACTCAGCTTATCGGGTTTTTTCATGACGCAAAGACAAGAGGAGGAAAAAAACAAACCAGACGGGTCCACAGTCCACAGGGTTACAGAGAGCACAAACAAAGTCAACCCGTGTAACAAGTTTAATGAGGAGAAATCCAGGGTAATAATGGCTCGAAACATGACTGTGCCAGCGAACGGTGCTCAGCTTATAGATTTCAGCCAGCATTTAACCCCTTTATGCAGATGTAAAATCAAGCCAGTCCAACATGACCCCTATTTAAGGCTTAATAACAGGATTTCAGTCATAGCGACTGTTTGAAATCTTTTTTTTTTTTTTTAATGATGTAAGACACTTGTACCATTTGGAACTAAAATCTATTTATGTTTATTTTCAATATTTTGGTACAAAAAAAGAGCTGCAAATACAATGAAACCATGAAAATTCAACACTGAAGCGGTTTCCAAACTATATACCAAGAAACAAATAATAGCTGGGAGATAAAACCATTTCCTGGATCTTAAACTCATTGGGCCTCGTGCAACAGCATTCTCTTAAAATCCTCTCACATTTTCTCTTCACCCCTCTCCTATGAGATGTACGAGTGGAATGATAAGAATATGTATAAGACATTCGCGATTTTGGCCAAGAATTTCACAGAATGAAGCGCAGTCAAGGATCCCTGATATTAGCAAGGTAATTTTCACTGTCCTGGAGGAGGCTTTGGGGATTTTTATATTTATAATTAAATAGAAAGATGTTTGAGCTTTAAAAAAAATATTTTAATGAAATTTTCACACCCCATTTATAATTTCTTAAATGAAAAAACCATTACAAAAAACAACTTAAAATCTATTGATTTTTTAAAGGATTTTACAGATATTTAGTGGAGGTAATATAGGTGGGAACCTGAAAAGGTTGGCATGTATGCCATTATGCATTTTTTTTAATGTTCCTAAAATATAAAACAATAATACATGCGAGGCACGAGGTCCATTGAGCGGAAGGGTACTACAAGCGAGGCACGAGGCCCATTGAGCGGAAGCGTACGACATGCGAGGCACGAGGCCCATTGAGCGGAAGCGTACTACAAGCGAGGCACGAGGCCCATTGAGCGGAAGCGTACTACAAGCGAGGCACGAGGCCCATTGAGCGGAAGCATACTACATGCGAGGCACGAGGCCCATTGAGCGGAAGCGCACTACAAGCAAGGCACGAGGCCCATTGAGCGGAAGCGTACGACATGCGAGGCACGAGGCCCATTGAGCGGAAGCGTACTACAAGCGAGGCACGAGGCCCATTGAGCGGAAGCGTACTACAAGCGAGGCACGAGGCCCATTGAGCGGAAGCATACTACATGCGAGGCACGAGGCCCATTGAGCGGAAGCGCACTACAAGCAAGGCACGAGGCCCATTGAGCGGAAGCATACTACAAGCGAGGCACGAGGCCCATTGAGCGGAAGCGTACTATAAGCGAGGCACGAGGCCCATTGAGCGGAAGCGTACTACAAGCGAGGCACGAGGCCCATTGAGCGGAAGAGTACTACAAGCGGGGCACGAGGCCCATTGAGCGGAAGCGTACTACAAGCGAGGCACGAGGCCCATTGAGCGGAAACGTACTAAAAGCGAGGCACGAGGCCCATTGAGCGGAAGCGTACTAAAAGCGACGCACGAGGCCCATTGAGCGGAAGCGTACTAAAAGCGAGGCACGAGGCCCATTGAGCAGAAGCGTACTATAAGCGAGGCACGAGGCCCATTGAGCGGAAGCGTACTACAAGCGAGGCACGAGGCCCATTGAGCGGAAGAGTACTACAAGCGGGGCACGAGGCCCATTGAGCGGAAGCGTACTACAAGCGAGGCACGAGGCCCATTGAGCGGAAGCGTACTAAAAGCGAGGCACGAGGCCCATTGAGCGGAAGCGTACTATAAGCGAGGCACGAGGCCCATTGAGCGGAAGCGTACTACAAGCGAGGCACGAGGCCCATTGAGCGGAAGCGTACTACAAGCGAGGCACGAGGCCCATTGAGCGGAAGCGTACTACAAACGCGGCACGAAGCCCATTGAGCGGAAGCATACTACAAGCGAGGCACGAGGCCCATTGAGCGGAAGCGTACTACAAGCGAGGTATGAGGCTCATTGAGCGGAAGCGTACTCCATGCGAGGCATGAGGCCCATTGAGCGGAAGCGTACTACAAGCGAGGCACGAGGCCCATTGAGCGGAAGCGTACTACAAACGCGGCACGAAGCCCATTGAGCGGAAGCATACTACAAGCGAGGCACGAGGCCCATTGAGCGGAAGCGTACTACAAGCGAGGTATGAGGCCCATTGAGCGGAAGCGTACTCCATGCGAGGCATGAGGCCCATTGAGCGGAAGCGTACTCCATGCGAGGCATGAGGCCCATTGAGCGGAAGCGTACTACATGCGAGGCATGAGGCCCATTGAGTGGAAGCGTACTGCAAGCGAGGCATGAGGCCCATTGAGCGGAAGCGTACTACGTGCGAGGCATGAGGCCCATTGAGCGGAAGCGTACTACGTGCGAGGCATGAGGCCCATTGAGCGGAAGCGTACTACGTGCGAGGCATGAGGCCCATTGAGCGGAAGCGTACTACGTGCGAGGCATGAGGCCCATTGAGTGGAAGCGTACTACGTGTAAGGCATGAGGCCCATTGAGCAGATGTGTACTACATGTGAGGGTGACACTCAAAATACTGAATCTGTGCAGCCAGATAAGCTGCTCCTCGGCCTCCCCAAATAGCTGCAAAATGGAGAGATTTTTTCCTCCAGTGTGAATTAAATTGCAATGTTTTACTACCAACTAATTGCTCTGATGTATGGCACAAACTGGTGCATCAAAGGCAAATGAATACTACAAGTTTTGAATCTTTTTGACCATTAAAATGAGGGGAGTTTGTAAAATACCCATCCATTTGGTCTCCAAACTACAGAGAAAACTGAAAGTTATTGGAGAATAAAAACCTCATAATATCTGCCTGTATCATGTAATCAAAGTGCCCCAAATGAAAAATAATGCAAACTCATCCTCACAGTCCGTGTGTTAGCAAAACATGCAGATAAAATCATTCTGTTGTAGGCTACGTGATGCTATACTCCAAATTCCAATGTAATGGCCTGATGTTTAACATGTGTCACCATTACTGATCAATCCACAAGCAAATGAAAGTTCATGTTGAACATAACACAAGTTTGTAGTCTCAATCTGGTACAATTATGGTGACATTGGTCCTATTGGATACCAGGGAAAATCGGCAATTTAAACAAATGCTAGTAGTTGTCTTTTATAAGCGTAATGAACATACAAATATGGAAAAAATAATAAAAATAAAAATAATTTGAATTTAGCCCGCAGACGAACATACCATTTGCCTCAAGTCCTATGCATTTTATCCAGGCTTTACAATTACTTGTTAATTAAGTATTACCATTTGATAAAAATGGGAAAGTTAACTGCAGAATTGATGGCGAAATGGCAATAAAATATCTGAATTCTGTTGTCTACGTGTAGCAATGGCTTGGAACAAAACACATTAAGGTCTCCTTACGCATTAGATTAAATCCTCTCAAGAACGAGATTCCAATAAAACGGTTACACCATTTAAAAGCAAACATTGTCTCCTATTCAATGAAGTAGATACAAGTCTCACCAGAGCCATGAGAGAGATTTGAAAGGACAAGCAGTGCTGAGGGAATTTTTGGATTCCGCTCAGTCATCTACTCTAATCAGATTTTTTTGGAGGGCTCATAGAATGATGGAAAAAATGGACACTGAATTCTGAGAGGGACATCTCCTTGCATTAGCCACAATACCATTGAGTTTTTATATTAAATATGAAATTGGGGATTTTGATAGCTGACTGACAAAAAAGGACTTCATCCTGCATATTTTGTAACTGCCTGAACTGTGTGTCACTACTGTTTGTAAAAATGGATTTATGTTGTTGCTATGAGGTCAGGTGATTTTTAAAAATCATTATATTTTAAGAATATATTCACTGGTTGCTTCTGTAGCCAGATAGAACAGACTGGTAGCAAATCAGGTTTTATGGGAGACACGATTCATTCATTGTGTATTCCACCTCTACAGACTTAAAATCTCCTGTCTTTTGAATAGTTTGTGGCACCTCCTCCTCATGAATATTCAACATACAGTTATGTGCATCTGGGGTTACTGCTCCACAGAGGCAGGGGGTTAAAGGTCCCCGATCAAATCACCAGGTACACAGGTAATTAAGTATAACAAGCCATTTCAAAATCTGTTACTTCTTGACATCACATGAGGAAGAGACTGCCCCAACAAGAGGGACCAATAAAGACAAGGTCATCAGTCCCTCCAATATTCTGGGTGATCCCTCCAGCTTGTGATGTCACCAAGGACAGATTTCGAAATGGTTTGTAATGGCAGTGCACCTGAGGAGTGCGAAGACAGCACCAAAGGTATTACCCAGGAGCCATCACAAAACTGACATGCATGTGTACACTTTACACCAGGAATTGGTTTTGGTTTGGTTTTGTTCACTTGATTCTTTCAAACAAATGCAAAGTAATCCTTGTACATCCAAATTCTTCAGAAAAAAATCCCGAACACCAAGATCAAATGAGTCTCTTTGTTCCGCACCTTCTCAGTCTCCTAATCTCTCTAACCGAGAACTAGGCAAATACAGATAATTACAGGGTACGGTGAGCACGCCTTTCTGGAACCGCTTCTTTCACACGTGAAGCCTGACATGCGAGGGCATTGTTCAGCTGGACTCCATTTTGGTTCTGTGCGGCAATGGAAGCAGCTCGAGCGTCTGTATGCGCCATGTACTGATGAGCCAAAACATTACAACCACCAACATAGGAAGCAATGAAAACCAAATTAGCTAGCGACACCAGGACATATCAAGGTCTGCATACAGGTCTAAGACTGCAAGCAAACAGTTTGCTCTCTTAGTGGATGTGTTGGATGTGGGAGACATGGGACCCGAGCAACTTTGACGAGGGAAATAATTATGGCCAAGTGAGTGAATAAGAGCATCTCCATTGATTCTCAGTTTCTTTCACATCATGTGCTTGGGCTGGGTACATGTGCTTTATTCATCTGGGGAAGAGGTGTTCCCAGGAAGCAATGGGAAGGACACAAGCTTGTAAAGGGAGAGCGATGCTCCGGGAAATGCTCTGCTGGGTCCCGAAATTCAAGAGAATGCAAGAAAAACCCTGGTGAGAATCCCTGCAGGATCCTCTGAGAGCTTGACAGGATCCTTTCAAAGATCCTTAAAAAGATTGGATCTGATGATAGGATCCTTGGAGACCCAAACAAAATGCTTGAGGATCATCAAGGATCTTGGAAAAAATTTTGCCAAAATCCTTGAGGATGCCTAAGGATTTAACCAGGATCCCTTAAGATCCATAAGGATCTTGCCTGGGTCCTTAAAGATCCCATAGGATTTCCTCAGGATGTGTAAAAATCCCTTATGATAGTGTCTGGATCCTTGAGGATCACTAAAGATTTTGCTAGGTATCCTCAAGGATCCTGTCTAGGAACCTTCAGGATCATTAAAGATCTTTTAAAGGAACCTTTCAGTCTCCCTTTACGGAATCCTGCTAGCATTCTCACCAAGGTGCCAGGGATCTTTCCCCTCCCCTCCAAGGATCCTCCAAGAATTTTTTCAGGATCCTGCCAGAGTCCTGATTTATTGTTAAAGATCCTGCAAGGATTCCGTTGCGGGGGCTGTACAAAGTTAATAATGTGCAAGCAGTTCTGTGTAATGTTTTATTTTGTGTATTATTTTGAGGGCTGTACAATAGTTACCATCTATGTTATTATCCATATTTATGCCAAATGTATGCATAGCAATTTAATATTATATATTCTATGTTTTTCTTACGGTCATGCTATTGTAAAACTGCAAGACGGGAAGTCCAGAATGAATTTCCCTGCGGAGACATTAAAGTTTCTCTAATCTAATTTTCCAGATACTTGAAGGTTTCTTGAAGGATCCCGTAAGAATTGTGTTCTTGCAGGTTTCCTGCAAGTTCCTTCGGGATCTTCATGGATCCCCAATGATCCTGGAAGGATTCCCAATGGTGAAATTGATTTTGGTGGCACATGGGGGACCTAGACAATGAGGCAAGTAGTTTCAATGTTGTGGCTGATCAGATTTTTACAATTTTTGCAGGATTCTACCAAAATCCTGGTCTATTGTTCAAGATCTTGCAAGGATCCTTGTTTTTCCAGTTCCTTGAAGGTTTCTAAAAGGATCTTGAAGGCATTTTGTCTTTGCAGGATTCCTGCAAGATCCATCAGGATCCTCCTGGATCCCAGAGGATCCTACGAGAACTCCCACCCACGCAATCAGTTTTGGTGGCACAAGGGGGTCCTTCTCAAAATAAGGCTGCTAGTTTAAATATAGTGGCTGTTTGGAGTACCTGTCAAAGTGCTGCTTAATTGCTCACTTCAGCTAAGGCTAGAGATAAGCAAGACCGACAGCTTGGCTTCCCACAGCCGTCGAGTGAGACCGGGATAACACAGCCAGCGGGTGAGACCAGGTTAACAGTGACACTGAGAAGTCAGTGTTTGTGTGTGTGTGCATTTTTGCAGACACTCTTGTGGTGCAGGGTCTGTGCAATCCTCAGGCAAGAAAACAGGACTTTTACCTCATCCCCACCCCCACAGTCTCTCCCGGATCCTGCCACACCCTCTCTGTACTACAGTTGTGACGGGGTGTGGTTTAAACACCGTCTGCTGAGAAATGTGGCTGGGCTAATCGTTCAGTCCTCTGCGGGAGTGTGTATTTATGAGTACATCTGTCTGACAGAAGTGATGTCCTTAGACACAAAGGAACAGCGGCAGTCTGGGAATTAAAGTAATGATGATTGCTCTGTGGTGCGTTTCCCGAAAGCACTGATGCTATCTTACATAGTTGGAGCCATCGACAGTGAGAGGACGCACTATGCAAGTGGCCAACTTAGTTAACAACAATGCTTTTGAGCAGGTGTGGGGAACCTTATCCAGAAAGGGCCGGTGTGGGTGCAGGTTTTCAGTCCAACCAGGAGGTTTCACACCTGACTTTGCTAATCAAGGTCCCAAGTCAAGGTTCCAGAGGTTGATGAGTAGACTCAGGTGTGTAGCAGTTTGGTTCGAATGGACGCCTGCACCCACACTGGCCCTTTCCGGATAAGGTTCCCCATCCCTGCTTTTGGCAAACGTTCCCCTGGTGAGATTCAGCTTTCAGAGCCAAAATCACTGGTATTTTTAAGAAAAGGTAAAGCAACTGAGTGACATATCCCCATAATGTAGCTAAACCAACGCTAGCTGTTTCGATAAACAGGAAAAAAAAAAATCAATGAATACCCATTTTAAGCATACACCCCATAGATACATATAGTACAATATGATAATATAACTAGCACTGACTTCAGTTACTCATGTAATGTGGGTGTCCATCACACCAGTAAGCAGTCAACTGGTTAGCATGATGAGTTAGGCTTGAGACTGACAATAAATGAAAAGCAAACAGGCCAAGAAAAACCCAACCTGAGACTTAGCAATTGCATGTAATCAGCAATATTTGAAATTGGCCCAGGCAAATCACTTAAGTGTTAATTCTCTAAAGTTTTGCCGATGGATCCATGCCGGCCACCGCATATAATTCTGTATAACATACAAAGCGCACACAAAACATGCCGGCACACACTTCTCAATACAATGATTACTATAGCAGAAGTCAGAGTCCAGAACAGTTTTATCATTACTAAATAAATATTATTAATCATTATTAAATAAGCTGTAGGTTTTACAGGTCGCATATAATTTTTATGGAGCCTGGTAGTCAACAGTGACTAGCACAAAACCGCCCAGACCCACACCGTGTAATCCGCATGCACCCCACTACACGTTCCCACTGAACGTCCACGAGTGAACGAATGACAATAATTTTCAATGCACAGACCGCACATATCCCAGATAACCATATTTTTAGCACGAGAGCTGGGACCAGACTTAGACACACACGTGGAACACCGACTTCATTTCAAATGCGCAGGAATGCACATCTACTCCCACCCGAGCACGAAAACAAAGCTTCAAGCGCAGCCCACGAGCGAGGGAGGGAGAGACCCCACATGTTCCACTCAACCCCCCCCCCCCCGCGCGGCAGCGACAAGCTGGGTCCACGCGCGACTTGTTGCTCTTTGCCCAAGAACCAGTTACCGAGCAGAAAAACAACAGGAGCGCATTCACAGCCCACGGGTTCGCGCACACCACTGCGCCATTCTGACAATGCCGAAGCAATGAGCGGGAGGGAGGGGATTTGATGACATTAATTCTGACGGATGGAGAAAAAAGAAACAGATTTGCAGAAAGCCCCCATGGAGAACCTCCGTGGTGTGCCTATTCCGATAGAGAGATTCCGTCAGCGTCATGCCAAAGGCATCACGGACGCACTTGCGCAAAACAAAGTCAAGCACGGACATATGACCAAATCCTATCACGCTCCTTTACACACAAGGAAACACTTCTGATCGCCAAACCATGTTGCTTGTTTGAGCCTGGCATACGTTAGTCTCTGCGCAGGGTCACGTCAGGGCACCTTGACTGAAGAATAGTTGCCCACAGACCGATCTTGGTCTCAGGCAGTGTGAGCACAGTCCCAAAGCTCCATGACAACCACCTCCTGGGATACAGTTTGCTCCATAAGGAAGTCCAACCCAACAAAGCAAATGCGCTTTAAATTTTTTTTTTTTTTTTAAAACACAATTACAAGGCAATTTGCGGCAGCATGACATTAACAATCGACCTTCTGTAATTCCACAAATGAAAAATCATCGCAGAAATATCCAGTCACGAGTTACTGCCGGCAAACCAGGAGCAATCAAATCTGTGCATATCACAAGACTTGGTTATATAGAATATTAGAGAATATATGGAATATAGAATATTATAAAGAGGAAGCACAACAACTACTTATTTTCGTAAAATTTCAGTCGAAGACCATTTACAAATGGAGAGAAGTGCTTACTGCTAACCCGGATTGCAACATTGTGCATTCAGCAGGCCATGCCCGGACATCACGCTGTTTCATCTCACGTCTGTCAAGAACCATTAAACAGAATCATTAACGCGGACCGCTACAATATACGAACCCAATGTGCGCAATTTAAGATGCCCAAAGACACGAATCGTCCGACGTCACTCTCATTCCGTTTCATTTCATTAGATTTCAGATGAGCTGTCGGAAAGATGACTCGGCATTAAGTCCTGGCCAGACATACACCTGCAATAATAATTCCGCAATAGCAAGGGTTACACTTCAAATGTCAAAATCACGAATAATAAGGCGTCCGTGGTCACCTCCATACTTTTAAAGGGCCGACTTGCTTATAAACAGAGCGCAGTTAGCTTATAAGTATGAGCCAGCTGGTTACTTTGGTGGGGGTGTTATTTACAAGTGTTTCAGATGTCTAGCAACACACTGAATAGCAAAGACATTCAGCCAATAAAGAGCGCAGAGCCAAAGCACTAAAACAGGCACTGAACGGCACGAAAGGCAGCGCTAGTGCTGAACTCCGTCCAGCCTGTTGTGCTGAACATCCCGTCGGTCTGCAGCTCGTTAGCCTGCCTCTGGGTTAGCGTGCATGGGAAACCACGCCAGGCTTTCGGTCTGCAGATGTAGCCCATGCCAGCGTCCCTCAGTGACAACTCAAGTAACATAGGCATCCTAAGCCATATATTGCAATTATAAGCGTCCAGTAAACATGCTAATTTCACATCTAACTACATCTATCACCAGCCGTCAGGGTTTGCTCAAGCAAGCCGTAAACTTATCACCATGCACACATTTACATTTGACTGACAGGAAGCTAAGAAGGTTACTACCTGTAGTAAGTGTGGTTCTTACCTGTACTAAGTGTGGGCCAATTCGGTTCCAGAGTTTGTGGGGTTTTTTTTTTTTTTTTTTTAAGTAATCGTGGATTTATGACAGGACAACAAATTTGAATAGGTAACTCGAAATATTAAGCAACGTCACACATGAAGCAGTGAAGAACACGCGGTTTTAATGAAAAGAAACTTGCTGCGCGCTCGTTAGCCAGCAGAACATGAAGAGCAGTTAACAGAACGCAAAGCTCGGGAGCTGCTAAACTGCGCTATTCCTGTAGGATCCAGCAGCGCATGAAAATCACCAAAAAAAGAGCGACGGGCGAAGGACGAGCATGGGAAATGTCGTTAAATTAAAAAAAGAAGAGAGGCGAGGCGAATGCGAGGGAGGGCTGGAGGGAGGAGTGGAAGTGAAAGTGCTGGTTTGCATACAGCTCCCGAATTGCTCGATCAGCTACGCAGTGCCTCCATTTTAGGGGAATCCCATCCTTTCTCTTCCCCTCTTTCCTCGGGAAACTAAACCAAGCTGGAGGGCGGGGACCGATGGCACACGAGTCGGGTGCGGTGGTCTCCTGAATCCTGCTCATGCTGTCACTCACGTTTTTGAGTGCGATTGATCGAGATTTGGATCAACAATTTACCGTGTAAAAGTATCGATTGAATCTTAAAAATAATGTGCATTTTGCCTTGTTTCTATTCGTTCAGAATGAAGGCTTGTACACAGCTGCCCTGAATCGAAAAGATGGACATGAACATTCACTTTTGTTTTATAAGATCAAGAAAAATTAATGGCTTCACGTGGTGTAGATTTTTTTTATCATAGTTTTTTATATTATTATATAAAATTAAAAATGAACTTTCTGTTCAAGTTAAGAGATTTTCTCAGGAGCACTTTATTTGAAGCTCCAGAAACACCTGCTTTTTAGCCAATCGTGGCTGCACAGCAATTAGTAAGATCATGCAGTTATCGGACAAAGCTGCTTACATTAAACATTAGATCTTCCAACAAAAAAAGTTATCTTAACTGGTGGGAGGTCAGAGAATAATGGTGAGCAGGATGCTGGTAGAAAGGTTATCACTTTGTTCGCCAGCGGCGACGAGAGAAGCAGCTTAGAATGCACAACGTGTCAGACCTTTAGGTGGGTGGGTTACAATAGCAGGACACCATGTTGGAGGGTGTCCGTCTGACAGGAACAGACATGTGAGGCTGCAGTGGGCGCAGGCTCATCAAAACTGTACAGTGGCACATTGGAAAGACGTTGCCTGGTCTGATTAATTTTGCTTTCCGCGGTGACGCACAGACGGTTCGGGGTCAGAATTGTGCGTCCGCACCGTGAATCCAACGACCTAACCGACCCTCTGTCAACAGATCGGGCTGGTATTGGTGGTGTTCTGCTGTGGGAATTGTTATCACGGCACACTTTAGGCCCCTTAATCCAATGCCAAACAGTTATCATTTGGATGGCCCAGCATGTCCGAGTTGTATACTGACCACGGTCCTTTTATTGCTGTAATTTGCTGATGCTGTAGTGGCTACTTCAAGCATGATGGTGCACCTTCTAGGAAAGCAATCTGGAACTGCACGCAGACCACAAATGAGCCGTATAAGTGTATTTCATTAACAGCAGATTCCAACCCAGAGAGCAAGCTCCTCTGCTCCGAATCTGCCCCGGCTCTGAGCCGGATCAGCTGGAGTCAGTACAGAGCCGGGGCAGATCCGGAGAGGAGGTGCTTTGCATCTGGGAAGTATTCAAGCACAAATGAAGAGAATGATCAGAAGACGGTGAAGTGAGTTGAGAGGAAACTGAAGCACAGGAGGTTATGGGAGAAAGGACTGGTCCGGGGTCAGTGACTGGGGCGGCAGGCTAAATGAACCTGAGCACACTGGGTAGGTGCACACTCTCAATCTCGGAAGGAGAGGGAACTGCGATGAGAAGAGATTTTGGTATACATTTAATGAAAAAGACTTGTGACAATAAATAAGTAATTTAAGAAATTATTTTAAAAGTTTTTTTTTTTAAGTTGGAAAAACCTAAAAATAATTCATTATTGTAAAATCACAAAGTTTCAACACTGCTTCGCGTCATTCTCAAGTGATGGATGCATGAGACCTTGACCCACCTGGAGAAGAAGTGTTCCTACGCCCGTGTCCTTTTTATCGATTACAGCTCTGCTTTTAATACAATCATTCCATCACAACTCCACCACAAACTACTTGAACACCTTCATTTCCCTGTCTCTATATGTGACTGGATCTTGGATTTTCTTCGGGCTTGGAAGCAAACTGTGCAAGTGGGCAATAACTATTCTAAAGAACTGACACTGAACACGGGTACCCCTCAAGGGTGTGTTCTATCACCCCTGTTATGCTCATTGCTCACCTACGACTGTGTTGCAGCCAACCAAGACACCAGGATCATCAAGTTTGCAGATGACACCACAGTGACTGGTCTCATCATTGACAACGACAAGAGGAGCTACCGCGAGAAAGTCAGCCGATTGGTCAACTGGTGTACTGAAAACAATCTGGCCCTCAATGTCGACAAAGCTAAAGAACTTATCGTGGACTTCAGACGTAACCAAAATACCAAGGACCCTCTCACAATCAATGGAACAGTGGTGGAGCAAGTTAGCACCTTCAAGCTGTTGGGCACTCACATAATGGACATTTTTTCATGGACTGTTAACACAGAGAAGATTTTGAAGAAAGGTCGCAAGCGGTATTTTTTTAAGAGTTCTTAATTCTTATGGGGTTTCGAAATGCGTTTTAATCAATTTCTACCGCGCAATAATTGAAAGTATTTTAACAACAAATATCTTAGTCTGGTTTGGCCGCTCTACTCAACACGATATGAACAAATTACAATCTATCATCAAGACCGCAGAACGCATCATTGGTTCGAACTTGCCATCTCTGTGCTCACTATATCAGGAGCGAGCCTTGAAGCGTACTGATAAAATATTGGAAGACCCATCCTATCCAGCTCGGAATTATTTTCAGTTTCTGCCCTCTGGTGTGAGGATTCAGACATTGAGGGGGTCTAAATGACTTATGGACAGTTTCTATCCTTCAGCGATTAAGCTGTACAATGCGAGTCATGTACGTTAATGCCTCTTGCCAATACTTGCAATACATTTTATTATGATTTTACACACAACTTTAGCTTCACTTTTAGGGTTTAGATCTCGTTCTTAATTATTATGGTCCTGTTCCTTATGTAAATAGTCGTTTTCGACTTTTATATGTTTGCTCTTGCTATCACTCAATTTCCATTGTATTTTATGCAAGTGGCTGAATAAATGATCTATCTATCTATCTATGTGAATGAAGTATAGAATGATGAGGAGTATAAATTGGAAATTAAAGAAAATGTTGTGATTCTTGTTTTGCCTTGCCATGTTCTGACTGCCATATGTCTGACTATTCTTTAGAATTATGTATTGTGTATTTGGTTCCTTTTCTATTCATGCATTGTTTTTTCCATGTTTTACTTCTTGCCATAGTTTCATTCCAGTCCATGTTTTGATTTTCCTTGCATTGCACTTTGTCTCCCCCTGTCTTGTCTTTGCTCTTGTCTTTGCTCACAGCCCCAGTGATGCGTCTCACTCCTTTCTTCGGGTGATTTAATGGTTTCTGGTTTCAATCTCCCTTCCCCGTCTCGTTTACTTCCTTCCCCTTACTTTTTCTATCTTACTAACACCTACTGACAGTTTGTTATTTTGTTAATTTACTATCCAAGACTAGCATTGTATATAAGACTAACTTTCTAACGAGCACTCGGGATTGTATAGCTGCACTAACTAATTGATTAACAAGCTCTCAGCACTCGCCCTGTTCTAGTCTCCGCCTCTTGCCTTCACTCAATCTAAAAAAATACTTTGCTGTGTTTCTTGCAGATTCTCTGCATCTGTCTAATCACTGTTCTGCCGCTCACTCTGTGCACTTAGAAATCCCTAACCGAATCTGTTAGTTCCGTCTATTGGTTTGTCCCGTGATCCCTGTTCACGTTTTGGCTTCTGCCAATTTCATGTGATCAGGTTCTCCCTATTGTGTTGCTCCCTTGTAATCAGTCTCACTGCTTCCACCTGTGTTCTGTTATCATGTGACCTCCCTGAAGTGTATATTAGATGTCTCTTCACAGCACTGCTTTGTCAGATCGTTCTCTCATGCTTACTTGTGCCACATTCATTTTGCCCTGTGCCTGTCGTGATTATCTTTCTCCCTGTACTTTGCCGCCTTCTTGTGTTTTGAACATTTTTCGTATGACCGTGATTTTTGTGATTGGTGCCCTGTTTACGATTCTGGATTTCGCCCATTGGATTCTGATTTTCAATTGTGGACTTTGCACTGTTGCCTGCTCTGTTGGGGGGTTTCCCCCTTCAGAAATAAAGCCTCCATTTTGCATTTAACTGGTTCTCGCGTGTGGTTCATTTCGTAAATCCTCACAGAAAAAGAAAAAAGGTCAAAGGAATGAGTGTTGTGCGTACTAATGTAAACTTGGCAAAGATTAAACAGTCAAAATTTTCTTTTTATTTCTTCTGTACTGAAATAATGTTCAATGTTCTTAGATTGAGGTAACTCACTAATTTCTGTATTGTAGAGACACCGGAAAACAAAGCGTAGAGTAGGTGAGAGGTTGAGTCGAATCCGGCCCATGGGGCGGTAATTTTAATGATATTCATGCAACAAAACAGAAAACAGGTGAATAAAGTCAAGCTCATTAAATCAATGTGATATAGAGCTGTCTTCATCTCTTATTTCAGGGGGCGGGCCGCGTGGCTGGCTGTGGTTTAGTGGCTCCCTTCTCGAACCCCAATGTCTCCACCATCAGACTCATAAAGGACTGAAACCAAAATGGTTAGACAAGCGCCTTACACCTGCGCTTCTCGCCCGCCTCCTCAAAACTGCCTGACTCCCTCTTTTAAGTTGTGGTCGGATGTGATTAACGTGAGGCACACCTGTGTTACCTCACATGTTTTCCTCCAGGCCCGCTTAGCCTTATGACTCGCAGCGGGTGGGAACTGTCCAGCATCTTGCGAGTGTAGGTAGTGCCGAACGGGCGTTGGCTCTCCGGCCACTGTCCCAGGTACTGAAACTTGCTCTACGCGGAGTGCGAGGGGGTGGGGAATCGGCTGTTGCGGGCGTGACGACGAGGTCAAGGGGCGAGGCCACGCCCTGGTTTGCCACAATATATTAATCTTCTTGTGTGCAGTCTGCTCTGATTTTATTTTCAAGAAATCAGTTTCTGACAGACTGATTCAAGAAATACTGCACATGTATGATTTAACAAACTCATCTAATGAAAAATTAACTCTCTAATGAGCAGTAGCTGTCATTATTTGCTTAAACACCTATTGTGTCCCTAAATCTGGTTGTGTCCCTAAGGGGTCAGGCCTGCCCAAATCTGGACCTTAAATCCAAATCCAGCTCTGGGTGCTTCTCCCTCCAACAGTTGAACAATTATTGCTACTGACTGGCCAGTTCAACATCGTACCTGACTCCTAGGTAAAGGATAGGTCGAAAATCTGCAGTTCTTGGCCCTTGAGGATCATGATTTTGGGAGCCCTGGTGTAGAGTCCATTTATCCACTCCAAAAAAAGGCCAGTGGATCATGTTAAGCCTGGTTGGATTTTGTACGCACACTTCTCGATACTAGTCAAAAAAATATAATTTTTTTGCCCGTTTCCAGGAACAGAAGTTGAACATAATGTAGATGAAAATGTAGTTTTAAATATAAGCTAACGAAAACAACTCATAAACTCATAGCATGGAGAAGCATGGTCAAAACAGTGTGTTTTAACCCAGCTCCCATTTTCCACCAACTTCCCAAGACTAAGCTTCCCACGTCACATCCCTTTGCTGCCCACTAGCACAGCAGTGCTCCCGCCAGGACTAACATCAAATAAACACGATTGGCTCCACTTTCACAAAATCTCACAATATATGCTGCACATCCATAATCAAAATTCAAATATTTACATAATTCTAAATTTAACCCAAAAATAGCTGTATCACCTGATTTCGGCTAATATTTTAAGCCTGTCCAGGCATCCTCACAGCATATTTTGCCTTTCTTGAAATCGCAGTCCTTCAGGAAAACCTGAGAGTTTACATGTGTTTTCTATGTGTTCTTCTTTTCTCTCCTGCAATCTTTATTTATTTCTTTCAGGTTTTTGCTCCATCCATCAACAAGCTAAGGGTTACGGAAGATTTCTGTGCAGGATTGGTCTTCATCCACAGGTTCCACATTGGACTGTCTACTTCTTCTCTTGCTTTGACGACACACACTTTGTTTTCTTAGTGAAGCTGTATCTATCCTGCACAAAATGGGCTCTCACCCAAACAGGAGAGCTAAAGGGGAAAGTCCAGCTCAGTCATGGATGGTGGAATATTATGCATGTATTGTAATGGCCGGTAGTATACGGAGGCTAAGCGCAATGACAGAGAGAAACAGAGTAGCACAAACACAGTACAAACACAGAGAATAATATAGACTAAGCACTAGTACTCGCGCTTCCAAAGGACGTATAGTAGTCTGAACCACGGAAGCAAAGCGTGATAGAAAAAGGGAGAAGAAACTCCAACAACAAGAAGATAGAAAGTCATACCACACCTGACTAAAGATATCTTCAGTTATAACGCGAATGTAAACACAGACACTCTAGCGAAGGAGGCGTGCCGAACATCCTGCTTATATAGATTCTGGGGAAGCGCCGCCCCAGCTCAATCAACCAGTTGGGTAAAGAATTTTATGGCCCAGGAATTCAATATCATCCCCAGACGAGAGCCGCAAAGAAAGGTCCAAACAACACGCAAACCTCACAAACCATGACAGGACCCCCCCCTCTAAGGAACAGCCCCGCGCATGGAATTCAGAAATAAGGGTAGGATCCAGGATGTCCCGAGAAGGGACCCAGCACTGCTCCTCAGGACCATAACCCTCCTAATCCTCTAAAAATTGAGCTCCACAGCCTATATGCCTCTCGGTTAAAATACAATGCACAGTGTAAACCGGCCCTCCTTCAATCCTCCGCGGCAGCAACGGGGGTTTGTCGACCGGACAACTGCTAACTGATTTGATCTGGGGACATGAAAAGAGGGGTAGATCCTTAAGGATCTAGGGAGCTTCAACCGAACTGTGACCGGATTGATTCTCTGCACAATCTTAAAAGGACTAATAAAGCGGGGAGCCAATTTCTGCGACTCCACTCTCAAGGGCAGGTCCCGTGTGGAAAGCCAGACTCTGACAAACCCGATAAGACTGGGCTGAACGGCGCCCTCTATCTGCAACGGTCCTTTGTTTCCGTCCAGAGCGCCACAAGGAGGAACGGACCCTGGCCCAAACTGACCGACAATGCCGAACAAAGTAATTTACCGAAGGAACCTCTGAATCTCTGTCAGTCTCAGGAAACAGTGGAGGCTGATAACCCAGCTGAGCCTCAAACGGGGAAAGACCTGTGGAGGAGTTACCCGGTGAATTGTGGAAGTATTCGGCCCATGCTAAAAATAGACTCCACGAGATGGGTTGCCAGCCACCAAACATCAAAGAGTATTCTCACTGGTTGGTTTGCTCAGTCTGCCCGTTAGTGTCTGGGTGGAAACCCGATGAAAGGCTCATGGTGGCCCCCAACTGGTTGCAAAATGTATGCCAGAATTTGGCCGTAAATTGAGAACCCCAGTCAGAAACCACATCCTGAGGGACTATTACAGGTATCTTAATGAGAAAAAAAGAAAAGCATGAATGAGTTTTTGCAGGTTGGAGGGTGATAGGAAGGCTCTGATATTAGAGATTTGTTTGAGGTGAAAGAAACAGGTTTGGACAGTATTTTCAACATTTCTATCAAAAGTGAGGTCTACATTGAATGAAACTCCCAGATTCTTTGCTTTCAGTGTGATGTTGCTGTGGAAGGAACCAAGTTTGTTATGAAGAAGGCTAGGGGAATGAAAGTGTCTAAATATTATTATGACAGATTTGTCTTCTAGTTTTCAAAAGTTTTGTGACATCCAGCATTTGACGTCACTGAGGCAAAAGACTAAATTATCTAAACTGTTAAGATTATTTGTACTGAGAGGAACATAAAATTGGTATCATCCATGTATAAGTGGTGGGTGATACCATAGTTTTGAATGATCTGGCTGAGGGGAAGCATGTACATTGAGAAAAGTAACAAGCTAAGAATGGATCCTTGGGGTACACCACAGTTAAAATCAAAAACAGAAGTGGAATTAACCATTATAACAAAGTTGGTTCCATTGGATAGGTAGGAGTGCTGGAGTTGTAGTGTTGTGCCTTAAATACTGACCCAGGTTTCAAGACAGTGAAGGTGGAAGGTGTGATCAATGGTGTCAAATGCAGCAGACAAATCTAAAAGAATAAGAACTAAAGTATCACTTCTATCAACTGGTAAAAGAATGTCATTTGTGACCTCCACAAGGACTGTCTCCATTTTGTGATGGGCTCTAAAACCAGATAGAAGAGGACTAAAAACATTTTTAATTTGGATAAAATCATTTAGTTGGATTAAAATGATTTTCTCAAGTATGTTTTATAAAAAATGAAATTTTAGAGATCTAGAGGTCTATCATTGTCTAGTGAATGAGGGTCCCGATTTGTTTTTTGTTTTTTAATAATTGATAAAATGAAAGGACCAATAGTGGGGAAAACCTCCTTTTAAAACCTAGTGGGCATTGAATGCATGTAGAGGAATTCATTTTGTTCATTAAATTACTGAGGTATGATAAGTAGCTGGCTTCAAACTGGGTGAATTGAGCAGTTATATTGCTTACAGTGAGTGGGTTTTGAAGATATGATGAAATAGAAGACCAAACATTCTCAATTTCTTTTTGAAATGTGTAGCAAATTTTTCTGTCAAGGCAAGGCGCACAAACCTCATCGTTCAGGTTTCCCTTTACCATTGGAAAGCAACTGAAGCATTTGTCAATCCAAAGGGGATCCTGAGCCACCCTGACGAAGCCCTCGGGCTGTATCTAATCTCAATTAAACATGGCGAACCATGAGTTTCTTTCAAGATTTTCCAAGACTTCCTGGATTGTTGGGATGGGTTTTGATCAGGACAAGTGTCCTTGATTTGGCTGTCGAGCATAGTAGGGTCCTTTTTTCTTATAATCACTATCGGTGATGAGTATAAAGATGCTTGCTCCTGGATACATCTTCGACCAAACAAGTCTGGTATATGTGCTTTGTGTTTCTATTTTTTTCATTTCTTGATAGAAATGACATGGGATGGATTTGCATGTCTTTGTTAGTTGGATGTCATCCTTCAGACCCAGCAGTATCTGCAGATAAGGTGTGCATCTAGTATCCCAATCATCTGACGCAAAAGCTTCACTCTCTTCCATCAGCATCTGTCGATCTCTGTGATCTGCTGTGAAGAGGGAGATATCAACTGGTGGGTCCCAGAGTTGCTTTTCAGGTTTATCTTGATTGCACTTTTCAGCCGTTGTTTCCTGACATGGTTTCACTTGGTCGTCTTTGCTTAAATATCCATATTCATTTTATAACTCAGACGCCTGGTGTTGTTGTTGCCTCAATATTCTTAACAGCATCTACAGCATATAACCTGCTAAGAGTGGTTCTGTTCTGTGGTCTGATACCATATGTGTTGTTTTAAACCACAACTGAAATAGAGGCTTTTTTCTTATTGGTTGCTTTTGGCTGCTTTAGTTATGGTCCATCTGGCTGTGTAGTGATTTCATTTGGTTGCAGAATTGCATATTGCTGCTTTATTGCGCTCTTATTGGGTCTCCCACCGGCAACCTTCACGAACCAGAGCTTTTGGGATGATAACATCCTGTCCGACTCCCAGGGCAGCCATTCTGCTTTTACATTACTGAGTATACTGCTCAGTATACTTGCCTTTTTGTATTCAATGTCCAATACAGACCCCAGACAGTGCACAAATCTGCTCATGAGTGATCTGTCAGTTGTCATGCTGGTCAGTGCTGATTCAATGACATTGAACTCCTATTCCTGGTTTTGCAAGTAGGTGGGTGCTTACCCACATTGGTGCCAACTATCAACAGTTCACTGTCCTTATTTGCTTGCAAACTAAACTCCACTCCTATCCAGCCTGTCCTGTTTGCAGCAGAAAGAGCCTATATTTCCTCTTCAATGAGTTCTTGCACTGATAGAATCTCAGCAACTGTTAAGAGCCTTATTTCACAATCCATATCAACCATTGACACTTGGGATCCTGGATACCAAAACATAGTAGTCAGAATTTCTATGGAGATAAGTTGGTGGATGAATAAATGGATAGATTGATGGATGAATGGATATAACATGGATCGATAGATGATAGAGGGATGGATAGAGCTAGACAGATAGATAGTTAGAAAGAGATAGACAAATATAGGGTTGGAGGAATGAATATATCAATACATGGTCAGATGGATGGATATATAGATCTTTGGATGGATGGATTGATTGATGGATTGATGAAGAAAAAGATGGATGGATAGATGGATGGATGTGTTGGTTGATAGATTAGTGGAAAGATGATAGACAGGTGGGTGAATTTTCAGAGGAATAGATTGATAGAAAGATTGATGGATGCCAAAAAAGAACTAAATCTATCAATTTAATTCTCCATCCATCTACCAATTTATCCATTTATTCATCCATCAATCTGTCTATCCATCTCCAGTCCGGTCAATATACTTTGTAGTATCTATCCATCCATTGAGCCATTCATCTATCCATCCATCCATCATTCCATTCAACTATCTACATATCCATCGATCTCTCTCTTTATCCATTCATCCATGTTTATGTATTCGGCCATTTATCTATCCATACATGCCTCCATCTATCTATTTGTCCATCTATCATCCATCCATTTGTTTATTCATCCATGCATTCCCATCCATCCTTTTTGAATCTGTTTATCAATCTATCTGCAGTCATGAGAAAAAAAAAAAAAAAAAAAAGTACACCCTCTTTCATTTCTGTAGTTTTGATGCAAGATCAGTCAGACACCAAGAGCAAGATGCAAGGGAGCAGGGAGTTTATTCAAACAAAAGAAAACAGGCATGAGGGCCAACAGAAAACTTGGCCCAAAGGGTTCCAAAAATCCAACTAAGGTAAGCTTCACAGAGCTGAAAACTAAAAAGTCCAAATGACAAAAAAACAAAAACCCCTGGAACCTCTAAGAAGAAAGCCACAAACAGAAAAGAATAATCAGGCTTAGAATACAACAAGGCTTGGCTATTAGAAAACCGAAAATACCACACAAAACACAAGGGCTTGAGACTCTGTCTGCCAGCCAACTTCCACCGACACCAGATAAAGGGAGAAAATCAGGACACATGAGGGGCAACACCTGGAGAAGAGACAAGAGGCAGGGCAAGATCATGAGACAAGGACAATGATTGGCTGACATGACTTGCTCATTAAGAAAATGAGCTGCTCAGCTTAAGTACCAATGAAGCATGCAGATTGGAAGGAGGCATGAATGTTTAGAACAGAAAAGCACAGCAAGACTTAAAATAGCAAAGCAGGAATCATGACAATAAACTGCCAACCTAAATAAGTAGTAATTAGTAATGTGCCAGTTTAAGAATCACACCTCCTGTGACTGTTAGTAAACGGTTAGTAACTTAAACAGTTAATTGTCAATTAAGCTTAGGCAGCCCTGAATCCAGCACAGCACAGAAGGAAGGGGAAATACCAAAGCCAACCAGAGCTCTGAAATGTGAGAAAACGAAGACATGGGGCGGAACGCAGACAAGCGGTGGAGTGGCTGGGCAGACCTGGCGAAAAACAAAACATGGAAAAGTAAAAACATGAACAATAAACATGAACATGAAATGTGAAAACCTAGGACAAGAAACTGTTAAAACTAACATGAGAATGAACATGAACAATGAAACCTGGCATAAGAAACTGTTAAAACCCAAAATACTGTCCTGGCCAAAGGCCCAGGACCCTGAAACACAACAAGTTTTACACATTAGGACATTTAAAAAAATAAAAAAAAAAAATAAAAAAATCAGCTGGAACTTACCAGGTCCTAAAATTAGATAAACCTAACCTCAGGTGTAAAAACACAGACACACTATGCCATTATTTATTAAACCAAAATTCAATCAAAATGTTGAAATCATTTGTGAGAAACTACGTACACCCCATGATTCAACAGCTTACCAAAAAATCTTAAGCAGCAGCAATTTAACCTGATTGTTTTCTGTATGATTTAGATTTTTCTATAAGATCAGTCTCTCAGATCGTGGTGGAGGAATTTTGGCCCACTCTCCTTTACAACTTTGCTTCAGCTCATTGATGTTTCATTTGTTCATGCACAGCTCTCTTAAGGTCCCTCCACAGCATTGCAATCGGGTTGAGGTCTGCACTCTGACTTGGCCACTACAACAGCTTGATATTTTTCTTTTCCAGCCATTCGGTCATAGATTTGCAAGTTTGCTTGGGATCATTGTCCTGTTGCATGACCAAACTGCAGCCAGATAGTTTACAGATAGTCATACAGATAGTTTCACATTTGAGTGAAGAATATTTTGGCACAGAGTTCATGGTTGACTCAATGACTGCAAGGTGCCCTGGTCCTGTGGCTGCAAAACAAGCCTAAATCATCACCGCTCCACCACCATGCTTGACAGTTGGTGTGAGGTGTTTGTGGTGATACACTGGTATGCGCTAAAGGTGGCACTGCGCATCATGGCAAAACAGCTCCACTTCGGTCTCATCTGTCTGAAGGACATTGTTCCAGAAGGCTTGTGGTTTATTCAGACGCAACTTTGCAAACCTAAGCTGTGCTGCCATGTTCTTTGGGGAGAGAAGACGCTTCCTCCTGACAACACTTCCAAACAAGCCGTACTTCTTCAGTCTTTCAAATTATACCGTTGTGAACTTTAACAGTTAACATGCTAACTGAGGCCTGTAGAGTCCTAGATGTAGTTCTTGGGTTTTTTCTCTGAGCACTGCATGGTCTGACCTTTGGGTGAATTTGCTGGGACACCCGGTCCTGGGAAGATGGGTAACTGTCGTGAATGTTTCTCACTTTTGAATAATCTTCCTCACTGTAGAATGATGGACTTCAAATTGTTTGGAAATGGCCTTATAACCCCTCCCAGATTGATGGACAGCAACAATTGCTTCTCTTAGATGATTGCTGATGTCTTTCCCTCTTGGCGTATTGTTAACACACATCTAAATGCTACAGACCAGCGAAGTGCCCAAACCTCTGCTTTTACAGGGGTGGTCACACTTGCTGATGATCAACTAATCAAGTGCGTTAAATCAGCAACACCTGGCTGCTACTTACCTTCTTATTCCCATGGAAACATCTGTTTTGTTTTGTTTTACTCCTGAAGTTAGATTGAAATAATTCAAGGACCTGATTAGAACTAGCTAATTTTTTTGAATAATGTCCTGATACGTAAAACCACAGAACTGAAAGAGGGTGTACTTTCTTTTTCTCATGACTGTATCAGTTTGCATAATTGAAATACATTCAAACGTTTGACTCTGATTTAAACAGGCATGGATCGTGAGCGTATAAGCCTCCTCCTGTAGGAGATTGCGAAAAGACAAATTATATCAATTCAAATACGCGCGGATTGAAGTATATTAGTGTCATCTCGTGGGAAATCGCAAGAAGACAATTTGAAAAGTTTTTAATACGAACGGATTTCAGCCTGTTAGCGCTGTCTAGCGGGAGATTTAAAGCAGACTATTTTAGAATTTTCACTTACGTGCGGATTACAGTCCATTGTCGCTATCTAGTGGATGATATTGAGAATGCAATTTAAATACAGCGGGGAAAATAAGTATTTAAAGGTCCCCTATTATGCCACCAGATGTATAGCTAATTAGCCATTATGAGCCAGTTCAAAGTCTCCCCTTCCAGACATCACAAAGGGGAGTGACCACCCAGAATAATGAAACCTGATTGACTGCTTGCCTGAAGTTGATCAGTTCATCTTGCCTCTGGTTGGTCACTTCCCCATGTCATGTCAACAGGGGAAAGATTTTGAATTGGCTTGTAATAACTAATTGGCTGTGCTCCTAGTGACATAATAGGGGACCTTAATGTGTCAACATTTTTCTTAGTGAATATATTTGTAATGGGGCTATTGACATGAAATTTTCGCCAGACGTCAGTAACAACCCCAGTAATCCATACATACAAAGAAATCAAAACAAATAAGTCCATAAATCAAATAATGTGCAATAAAGTGGAATGATACAGAGAAAAGTATTGAACACGCTCACTGAAATTTATTTAATACCAAGTAGAAAAGTCTTTGTTGGTAATGACAGCTTCAAGACACCTCCTGTATGGAGAAACTAGTCGCATGCATTGCTCAGGTCTGATTTTGGCCCATTCTTCCACACAAACTGTCTTCAAATCTAGAAGGTTCTAGGGGCCTCTTCTATGAACTCTGATCTTCAGTTCTCTCCTTAGATTTTCATTTGGACTAAAGTTGGGTGATTGACTGGGCCATTTTAACTGCTTTATTTTTTTCTCTGAGACCAATTGATAGTTTCCTTGGCTGTGTGTTTGGGATCATGGTCTTGTTGAAATGTCCACCTTCATTTCATCTTCAGCATCCTGGTAGATGGCAGCAGATTCTTATCAAGAATGTCTCGGTACATTTCTCCATTAATCTTTCCTTTAATTGTATGAAGTCTGCCAGTACTATATGCTGAAAAACAGCCCCACACTATGATGTTCCCACCTACAAACTTCTCTGCTGGTATGCAGTGCTGTTTGTCCTCTAAACATGGTGTGTGCTATGACATCCAAAGAGTTCAATTTTGGTCTCATCTGATCAGACTATATTCTCCCAGTATTTCATAGGCTTGTCCAAATGTCGTGCCGCAAACTTTAAACAATATGTATAAAGGCCATGGTGGTTGAGTTGTTTTCTTTGAAACAACTGTACCTGCTAATTCTAGGTCTTTCTAAAGGCCTCCACAAGTGGTCCTTGGCTCTTGGACAACTCTTCTGATTATTCCTTTGACTCTTCTGTCAGAAATTTTGAAAGGAGCACCTGGTCCTGCCCGGTTTATGGTGAAATGATGTTCTTTCCACTTCCGGATTATGGCCCCAACGGTGCTCACTGGAACATTCATAAGTTTAGAAATATGTCTGTAACCAATGTTATCAGTGTGTTTTACAACAATAAGGCTGCAAAGATCTTGAGAGAGCTCTTTGCTTTTACCCATCATACATATGAAGTTATTTTTTGACGGCCCCAAAACCTGGCTAAGTCAGCATGTCCTGCTTCGAAAGCTTATTCACAGAACCAGGCTGGACCATAGTCGTGCTGATGACAGAAAGCTCTCAGATGGTCTCCAAAATGTCTCATTCACTCATACCTACTCCCCGGCTGAGGGGATCATGTCCTTACATTCTGCAATACTTACATGCAGCTGCCCATCAGTATGTCCTCAAAATTTCATGTCATCAGAGACCACCTGAGAGCCGTCTGACATCAGCAGGACTGTGGTCCAGCCCAGTTCTGTGAATAAGCTTTCAAAGTGGTACCTGCTGACTTTGCAAGGTTTTGGGGCCGTCGCTAAGGACAAAGGACACAGACTCTTTGCTCAATGACTGAGAGAAACTGTAAAGTGTTGTGTTCTGGGGTCCTGGCCTTTGGCCAGGACAGCATTTATGGTTTTAACAGTTTCATGTTCAAGATTCCATAGTTCATGTTCATAATTCATGTCACAGTTTTAACAGTTTCTTGTATTAGGCTCAAGTATTTCATTATTCATGTTCATTGTCCATATTTTTACTTTTCCAAGTTTTTGTTTTTGCCAGGTCTGCCATGCCACTCCACCGCTTGTCTGCGTTCCGCCTCGTGCCTTCGTTGTTGCACATTTCTGAGCTCTGGTTGGCTTTGGTATTTCGCCTTCCTTCTGTGCTGTGCTGATTCGGGGCTCTCTAAGCTTAATTGGCAATTGACTGTTTTTAAGTTACTAACATTTACTAACACTCACTGGGTGGTGTAATTCTTAGATAGGCACATTATAAATATTACTACTTTAGACAGGGAGTTTATTGACATGATTCCTGCTTTACTATTTCAAGTCTTGCTGTGCTTTTCTGTTCTTAACATTCACGCTTGCTTCCAAACTGCATACTTAATTGGTACTTAAGCTGAGCCGCTCATTCTCTTAATAAGCAAGTCTTGTCATCCAATCTCTGTCCATGTTATGATCTTGCCATGCCTCTTGTTTCTCCTTCTCCAGGTGATGCCCCTCATGTCTTGATTTCTTACCATTCATCTGGATGCGGTGGAAGTTGGCTGGCAGACAGTGTCTCAAGTTCCATGTTTCGTCAAGTCTAGGCTGATGTATAGCTCACAGTCCTGTTATTTTTGTATATATAGCCTTTGTGTTTTTGGTCTGGTTCTAATTCTGGTATTCTTTTCTGTTTATTGTTATTTCTGCCTAGAGTTTCCAGTGATTTTTTTTTTTTTTTTTGTTCTTGCCATTTTTGCATTCCTTTGTTCTAAGCTCTGTGAAGCTCTCTATTTTGTTTTTGCAACCCTTTGGGTGAAGTTTTTTTGTTGGCCCTCGTGCCAGTTTGGTTTATTTTCAAATAAAACCTTATTCCTCCATCCTCGCATCTGCTGTCTAACTGGTTCCATATCAGTAAAGGAGTACAGTGCCTCACATTTCTGAAGGTTTCATTGAATGCCATTAATGAATGAGACATTTTGAACAGGAATCTGGTTTCACTTTTAGTTCATGGCAATTTCACGCAGATATTTACGATGAATTATTCAGTGGCTTATTTTAAAATCAGGGGGTCAGTTTCATGCCCCCCTAGTCTGATGCCTGGGGATAGCAGTCCCCTTTGAACTCCCTCGTCGGCGGCATTGGTTCGGACTACAACACAGCACAGGTCCCATTTAAGTATATATTTTTTCAGACTTTTCTCAGGTTAAAAGCCAGTGTAAGGAGAAACTGAAGTATAAATACCTCTGGTAATGTTACTAACTGCAGGTGGACATAATGAAGCTGGAGGGAACCAGATAATTGAAGCACCTATTACTAAAACCCCATAAGTCACACTTGACATGACTTGACTTGGGTCTTTAGTAATCAGTGCTTCAATTGGTGCAGGGCGGGCAGTCAGGGCAAATGGACACCAGAGGGGAGGGGCATTGCATGGTGGGACAGGCACAAAGGCTCTGGTACCTTTGCCCAGAGCGCAGGAGACTGTAGAAACTGTGTGAAGGTTGCCTGGGGTCACCCGCAGTGCTGGCTGCTTTGCGGGTGAGTCGGGGGGGTGTAAGTGCCCAGGAGGGAGGGGAATGAGACACCAGAGATCCTCCCAGCGGTGCCCGCCGTACGCTGCAGGGTCCTGCGGTTGTGGGCAGTGCAGCTCCTGTACTACCCAGTGATGCAGCTGGTCAGGGTGCTCAGATGGTGCCGCGGTAGAAGGTGCCCATAATGGGTGCCGGGGGTGCGGCTCACGCCCTCTTCAGCTCGCAGAGGAAGTAAAGGCATCACTGGGCTTTCATCGCCAATGACGAGGTGTTGAGTGTCCAGGAAAGGCCCTCAGTGATGTGCATCCCCAGCAAACTGGTGCTGCTCACCCTCTCCACAGCAGCGCCGTTGATGTTCAGTGGTGGGTGATGGGTGCGGCCTTTCCGGGGATCAATAATAATCTCCTTGGTTTTGTTGACATTCAAGAGGATGTTGTTGTTGCAGCACCACGTGGCAAGATGGCTGACTTCCTTCCTGTAGTTAGTCTCATCATCGTTGGACATGAGAGCCACCACTGCTGTGTCGTCCGCAAACTTCACAATGTGATTGGTGCTGAATGTCGGAGTGCAGTCATGGGTCAGGTGGGTAAAGAGCAGGGGACTGAGCACACAGCCTTGGGGGGCCCCTGTGCTCAGAGAGATGGTGCTGGAGGTGTTGTTGCCGGCCCCTACTGCCTGTGGCCTCTCACTAAGGAAGTCCAACTACTAATTACACAGAGAGCTGCTGAGCCCCAGCTGGTCCAGTTTCCAAATGAGCTGCTGGGGGATGATAGTGTCTAAAAACAGTCTAAAAACAGCATTTGTGCATACAGTATGCATCTTTAGTGTCCAGATGAGTGAGGGCTGGATGGAGGGTAGAACAGATTGTATCCCTGATGGATTGGTTAGCTCAGTAAGTGAATTGGCACGAATTTAGGGTGGGAGGGAGATGGCCTTGACGTCCAAAGAAATTCATGATGCAATGGTGTGGCAGTCATTAAAATTTGATGGAGGGGACAGGTATCTTCTTTGGCACAGGTATGATGGTGGTGGCTCAGATCAAGTTCTTTTTGTAAGCTGAAATAAGTTGGCCGCATGTTCTGAATTTGGTGTTTTGCATGTATTGTGTGAAATTATTTTCCCAGAATTTTGTTTGCATGGAGTGTATTGCTGGAGCAGGTAGTAACCGGTAGTATAATTTTTTATGTGCCATGAATTGAGTTGATGGTGAGTTTGGTTGGCTTTCTCTTGAGTTATATATTTGTTTGCGAATATGATGTGGAAACGCTGAAAAGTGATCGCGGCGTCTCAGTGTTTTGAAGAATATTTTGGTCTCTGCATCCCAGTCCTCCTGTCGAGTGCAGATTCTTTTGAATTTCAAAAGTTGGAACTTTATGATCCCACAAAAGGTGTGTTGTTGGTGTACACTATTGCAGTGCAGTAATGCATGTGCGTCTGTTTCATTGTAGGATATTTTGATGTCCAATTTTTGTGTTTGTGGGAGAAAAGGCCCCTTCCATGTGGCAGTGTCCGAAAAGTCTATGTTGGTAGAGTCAATTTTTGCTTTCAATTTTATCAAATTGCGGTGAGCATTCAGAATATCCACAAAATTATCAAATTCTGCTCTATTCTGGGGCCAAACTCCTCAAATATGTCATGGTTTCGGTGGTGTGCGTGTGTGAAGGAATTTCCTTTGTGGCTCTCATCCCGGGACGATATCGAATTCCTTCTCTACCAGATTCTTTTCCCAGCTGGTTCATCAGGCGTGGGTGGCGCTTTCACCCAAGTCTATGTAAGCCGGATGTCCGCCATGCCTCCTTTTCTGGAGTGTCTGATTTCAGTTTTCACCACAGCCAGAAGATATCTCTAGTATGGGATTTGTGGCGAAAGCCTTCACGGTATATTTGCGATTTATATTTCTTTAGAGAAATTTCCTTTTTGATTCCTTCCCTCTCTTTCTTTGGTGTTGCACCAATTTATGGTGCTTTGTCTTTCTCGGCTCTCAAGTCATTTCCCTTTCGATCTGTTTGCTTTTCCTCTCTCATTTGCTTCCTGGTTCGGATGGTTGTGCGTCCGTTTTGGAAGCGCGAGAGCTGGTTCTGTTGCCTCGTTTATACTTCTCCCTGCGGGTACTTTAAGTCCTTGCTGGTCTCATTCTCTCACACTGCTGCATTTGGCCTCCTTACTTCCTCGGCCATTACAAAATATCATCCAAGTACCTCAGATAATGGGACGGTAAGAAAGGGCATTTGAGAAAACTAACTCTTCCTAATCTGCCATGTATATGTTTGCATATGATGGGAAAAATCATTTTTTGATGGCTGTACCTTTTATTTGTAGGTAATATGAAGCATTGAATTTGAAGTCATTTCATTCCAGACAGATCTGTAGCAGTTTTAGGATACTGTGTTCTGGTCTATTTTCAACTAGATTGTTTTTCAAGCATTTGGCTAATGCTTCCAAGCCGGCTGATAAGTCTGTATTTGTGTATTGACTTTCAATGTCCATTGAGAACAGGAAACAGGGTTCCTTGAGGTTCTTTGCCCTGATCTTGGCAACAAAGTCTCCTGAGTCCTGAATGTAGCCTGGGTGTTTTTGTGATAATGGATTCAGGCGGAGGCCCAAAAAAGTGGTAATTGGGTCAGTTTCACTGCTGCAATGCAATATTACTGGCCTGCCTGCAGACATTTTGAACTGAACTGTCCAGATTGTTGGAGGTTTATGTATTTTGGGTAAAATTTAGAATTGTCTTGGTTTTGGATTGTTCATACCTTTGAGGTACTGAACTTGTCTTTTAGATCGGAAACCTTTTTGTCGTGACGAGTAAAGGATTCTGTAAACTAGTTCTGCAGATTTCATAAAGATTGGTTAATCCTGTTTGCATTAGTTTGACTCTGAGAGGTGAAGTAGCACTTCATGGATATAATCATCTCTGGCCATTAAAACGACAGTGTTGCCTTTGTCTGTTGGTGACAATTGATGGGTTGGAGTTTGTCAGGAGTTGTATTGCCTGCCTCGAGAGGAAGGTTTGGAGGGTCCTTGGATATCATCAGATTACCTGTGTCCTAGAAATCTTTTCTAATAAAATTTAAGGTAAATTTGGATAAATTTGGGGTAAATTTGCATCCCCCAGTTCTGGGTTGGATTTTGGTATGAAGGGTTGGTAATTGGTGCTGTTTTCCACTTCAGGAGGGCCAAAGTTGGCATCAAGTTTTGGATGCAGTCTTTGATTATTCTTTCTTGCTTTGAAAAGTTCCCAACTCCTGGAAAATGACCCGCAAGTAGGCGTATTTACATGGCAGTCATGATAAGACTATTTGAATTCTCTAATGCTGCATTTGAACGGTATTTTTTTGTTTTGTTTTTTGTTTTGCTAAGGAAAGATCCTAACTCCAAGAAAATGAACCTGACAAATGTACAGCCATAATAAGTGTGTTCCAGTTCTCAGATTACTGAGGAAACATGCTTCAGTGCTTCCTCACTTATCTAATTTCACATAGGGTGCACTGATCCATCCTTTCCGAAAAGAAAGGAGATAACGCCATCCCACAATTCGACATGCCAGCAATATTTAAAGCAATGACTGTGCAACTGGCCAATCATGAAAACAAACGAACAAGACAGGCAAGAGACACATGATCTCGTCGCCGAGTGTAAACTCCTTCAGATTATTTCAGCAGTGCGGTTGTCCTTATGAATTCCATTTTACACCTTTCCTTTATCTCATGGCCTTTTCCATCGAGGTTAAAGAAAAGTGGTGAGGCATTAGACCAGGGGTAGGCATTTCTGGTCCTGGAGGGCCGTTGTGTATGGAGGTTTTAATTTTTTATCAATTACCCTGACTAATTGACTTAATTGGTTGCATACACAAATACAGATTTGTGCAATGATTAGATCGAAGAAGTATGTTCTATGAAGCGAGACAAGAACAGTCTTTGTTGGTCATTCATGATAATTTAAATAAATGCACCTGAAATGTCAGATTTTATAAATGGTTTGGCTAATTTAGACAATCAACTAATTAAAGGCCAGAAGTTGGTGTGAAAACCAGGGGCAGATACGGCCCTCGCTGCCCACCTCTGCATTAGACGATAAGTCGTAATTTTAGACGGTTCGAATGCAGCCCAGGCATAGGTTGTTTTGAGGCTTTCCGCCACACAGGAAGTCCGCCGCGATTGGCCATAGCGATAGTTGCAGTTCTTGCAAAACTACGTTGCCCATGCTGCATTTACCCATTGTAGTTTGACAACTTCCGGGTAGAATGCGATGAATTTCCGCGCCATTTATTGATGGTGTTGAGACTCGGGGTCAAGATTCACTTACGGTTAATACCGACGGTAACTTCGTTAACGTTGTAATTACACCGTGTTTAGCACGAGAAAATGCAAAGAAGTGTGACGTTTTGAAAACCGCCGTCTCCCGCTCGTTATGTTGCTGCCATCTGACATCGCAAGACTTGTTTTGGGTGAGACCTTCACAGTGTTGACTTAAGTCTTGCTACCCTGCTGAATTGACGTGGTCAGGTTCAAAGTTTTTCTGGATATTGTGCAATTTGCCATGGAGGTGTTTAATTTTTGTTTTCAGTGAAGGGTAGTTTGCCAGCGAGTTAACGTCAGAACATTTTCTAAAAGATGTTAAGCAGCCTGATGCGTAACGATAGCCACGTCTTCGTGGTTGCACCAGCCGAGCTCCAAGCTCCGCTGATTAGAAACCGAGTGAGATGCTCAGCGCAGTAAGACGAGTTTTACCGGCAAGTTACCGGTTTGTTTTCTGTTGTCTGGCCGACCTTCCCCCTCAGATGGCGCATTTGCGAAAGACAGCATCGAGATGAATGCGTGTAAAGTCCGGGTTCAGAAAGTAAAAATCCGCCCCAGAACTTTATTCCAACCACCTGGATTTACTTCGGACAGGAGATCGAGCCAGTATGAGTGATCAGCTCATTCTGTGGGAGGGAGAAAAACGTGGCAGGACTTTTACTTTCTGACCCCTGGATTTTACCTGAAAAACTCCAGGGGTTTCTGTGATTAACACGTACTGTTTTTATATTTTGTCTGAAGGGTATTTGCAAGAAGAAGGGCTGCGTGCCACAACCAAGGCTTTCATTCTCGAAAGCTCAAATCTAAAAGAGTATGCGGAACACAGCACAGAGGATGGAGCAATTCCGGCCTCTGTTTTTGTAAGTGTGCAGATGGACACTTTTGCTATGAATGTAATCTGCATGTATTGTCTTCTTGATTATAAAAACGTTTTTCTCTCATGCTGTGACTAATGCATTATTTGTAACGTCACATCAAACCTATTTCAGTGACTTTGTGCTGTCATTTTAAAATGTTCTTTTTTGCAGTCCCTGTTCGGGAAAAGCTTAATAACAATTCTGAATGAATATGTTGCCATCAAAGCGAAGGGTGAGTATTGTTTGCCCGAAAGACATAGCAGCACTGTTTGATTATTTGCACCATATAGGTTATTCTGCATTTGATCGTTACTGTATTTCATTTCTCGTAGAATCATATCATGAGACGCAAGTGCCTGCAATGATGACTTCCCTTTGGAAGAAACTGGATTTCACTCTCAATCAAATCAAGTAAGGAAATGTCATTTGTGTGACAACCTTAACTGCACGCAGGGCGAAAGGGATATTCAGCACACCCCCTCCTCCCCACACTATCTATAGTTCTTCAGTACTTTTCCTGAATGGCAATTTACTGTATAAACAAGACCTATCATTAGTAATGAGTAATCATTTTATGTATTATTTATTTATTACAGAGGGAGATATTTCATGTGATAGAATAACATTAAATTATACAAAAGTTACATGGCACATAAAACAGCTGCAAATAAGATTAGTTTGAACAGACAGCAGACAGACGCCACAGTTGGAGTTAAAAAGCCCGGATGAGCAATTCTGCCAGTCCACAGAGTTTCTCAGATTGAAAACATGGTGGTGAGTGAGGACCCTCAGGGAATCGATCACTCCATCCATCCCTGGCCCGGGGGTAGTGCGGCTGGCACAGGGAGCAGCCCGCCCCAGGGCAACGAAGGGAGGGGATAATCCGCTGGCGCAGACCGATCCGAGGAGGGTCCCCCTCGCCACAGCACCATTAGACATACAGTCAGGAAGAAAATATAGGTCTCTGGCTATTGATTTCTCTTCATTTGCAGCTGAAAAGAGATATCTTAGAATCCTGGATCACCTTGCTAATTTTCAATATATTAAGGGCCTCCAGGAGTTTTGAATAATCTGCCTAGCGGCAGACAAACGTATTAAGAGCGATAGTAAGGCAACAGGCTGAGACAAGGATTGTAAGGATGGCGATGATCTGAATGATTGGAATTGGAAAAAAATCTAAACTTTCTCAGAATCAGAATTTTCCAGAATCTGGAAAAATTATGCTACAACAATTTAAATGCCTCTTGATTTATGCGTATATTTAAAATGTAAATGTTTTTGTGTTAAGGTATTCCCACGCGTTGTTTTTTTCCTTGTAAAAGAGTATCAGCAAGAAGTGTTATTTGTACCGCATAGTTACAAAAATTAAAAACTTGAGTCGTCAGATAGGCGCTTAATTTGATGTCGAAAACGCTGCGCAGTAAATGTCGTTTTCTCAGCTATGACATCTTCAAAGGCTGACAGTCAGGCGTTGACGTGGCTACTAAAACAGCTCCTCCTCTGGGTTTGCCAGCTCCTCTAGTAATAATACGCCGTTCATTAGCGATGTTACGGAGTAAAGTGGTGCGGATGATTTTGTTGCCAAAAATAAGAGGGAGTAGACCATACCAGTTTGAGCCCTAGGCTGAATCGCCACACTGCTCAGCTGTTAAAACAGGTGAAGCCTGTAAAAAAGGTGAAGCCTGTATTCCAACCTCAAAGAGATTCACTTTTAATATATCACTCGTTGCCTAGGATATTTGGGCACACCTTTAACGCAAGTGGCCTTCTCTGATGGTGCTTCTCTGCTGCCTTGTGCTCATGCAGTCTGCTCTGGATTCCTTTGGTTTGTTCTTCCTGGTCTCTACATCTCATGGATGAGTCAATCATGGATCATTAATTTAGCGTTAGAATTTTTCACCCAACATCATCAGATGGGGGAAGGGGGAGGCTCTTCAAATCACTTTTTGTCCGTCGTCCGTAAACTTTTCTTGTTACCGCTATCTCTCAGGAGCTACCGATCTGATCTTTTTCAGACTTGGTACACAGGTTCTCCTTTGGTCCTAGTTATGCACCTTGTATTTTTTTGTCCCGGTTGGTGAATCCAGTATGGCAACCAGACAGCCATGTTGGATTTCAACATAAAAAATTGTTACCGCTATTTCTCAAGATCTGTTGGGGGATTTTTTTTCTTATTATGCATACAGGTTCCCCATTGGTCCTAGTTGTGCACCGTTGCCTTTTGAAGTCAAATGACTGAATCCAAGATGGCGGCTGGGAAGCCATGTTGGAAATTTTGTTACTGCTATTTCTCAGGAACTACCCGTCCAATCTTCCCCAAACTTGGTACCACATTCCCTTTGGGTCGCAGTTATGCGTCATTGTTTTTTATTATTTTTTTTTTTAATATCTCTTGGATGAATCCAATATGGCTGCCCAGTGGCCATCTTGGATTTCAACAAAAACGTTTATTGCTGCTATTTCTCAAGATCTGTAGGGGGAATCTTTCTCATATATTCATACATGTTCCGTTTGGGTCGTAGTTATTGCTTTCTGATATCAAATGGTTGAATCCGAGTTGGCCACGTAGGAGTCCTAAGCATTTCCTGTTATCACTATTTCTCAGGAACTAGGACATTGATCTTTTTCAGACTTGGTTCCCAAGTTTCTGTTGGGAACAGGTTGTGCATCATGCATTTTATGTCCTGGTTTGTAAATCCAGTTTGGCTGCCCAGCAGCCAAAAACCCTGTTTGACGTCAGTGTGAAGGGGGATAACCCACACACTGGGAATTTCTGAGAGCCAGTGCATGTACATATGGTACCTGACTGCATTTATATGCACTGTATTTTTATCCTCCTTCTCTGCACTCCACAGGAGTTGATTGCAGACAGACTTTATAGTGTTCAGTATGTAATGTGCTGGGTTTTAGGAAATGAGTCGATCAAAGCTTGTCGAACATGGCACTGCCTTTCGGTCATGCCCATTTGATTTCTCAAATATTTCATCATGCTCTGCTGTCATGAAATACTGATTTTATGTCGGCAGATTTCTTGTGTTATTTTTTTATAAAATTAACTCTTCATTTTTGGATTGGATCTTTTTTTGAAAATTTATTTTGGCGCTCTGTGGGTTAAATCCGAAAGTGTGCATTTTTATATATACTTGATTTAATCAGGTCACATTGGGGTCTATTCTCCCATTTGCGCGCAAGTCCTTGTTTATGCGATTCGAGTTACGCACGAGTTTTGTGGATGATTGCTGCGGCTAGATAGCTGTTCATACAGAAGTCGGCAAAGATAGATGATTGCCTCACGGTCCAGACGAAAGTGCTGGAGGCACTCGGTGTTTGTTAGTCCCAGGATGTCCAAACGAAGCCGACACATGCGTGTTCGTCATCGAGCTCGGCGCGCTCCTCTTACTCTTTCCCAATCACGCAAGAGTGCAAGCAAATGCAGGACTGGCATTTTGGCTTTAGATTTTGAGGGCATGGTAGAATGATGGTCTTATGTAAACTCGTATTAATTAATTGCTATGTGTTTGTAATTGAACTAATTGTAGAATAGGCAGTTGCATAATATCATGTGATGGTTTTGTTTGATAATATATTATAGTTATGAGAAATGTAGTTTAGAAATAAGGATGAACAATCAAATATTGAATATCTCAACCTTTACCATGTTAAATAAAATAAAATCAATGTTAAAGTTCGGCCTACATCCGACATCAAACGCCTTTTATTGGCGCTTGACCTTAATACAGCCCTCAAAAGCACTTAACAGAAAAAGCGGAGAATACGCATAAGTGTTATTTGCCTGAGAAACGCCCAGATTTTGGCCTTGCTCCGCCTGAAGTGCGTAACTGCCTTCGGGGCGTGTAATGCAAGGAATTAAGTCAGGGGGAGAATAGGCGTAGGCTGGAAAGCACGTAGCTACGCGCTTTTTTTTCGAATTGCGAGCATGGCAGAATAGACCCCATTGAGATTAAGATCTCATGTGCAAGTGAGACCGAAGACCTGAGTACAGAATATGGATGAAAACGAGGTGCAGCGAAAATAACAATGATAAATGGCAAGGCATTTAAAAAAAAAAGAGTATGCACTTTGAGCACATACTCATTTTCAACTCCCGTTATTCTGTGGTAGATGGCGAAAATCACTGGAGTCCCCATATGTATGTACTGCATATCAGGTTATGTTGCAGATTGTCTCAGCCTGTTTTACTTTCATTGTCACAGTCTGTTTTGTAGCAGGAATGTCGATTGGCTGTTTGTGACACCACAATTACTTCAATGTATCAGGTTGCACGGAACCCACTGGAGTATCAACAAGCAGTATAAAATTTAGTTTAAAGTTTACAAATGAATCATTGAGTTTCCAAAGGGCCCAACTCCAATGAATTGGAGGTCTGCAAATCTTATCAAAAAAAGGAGAACTTTATTGTAATTTCAGCCAATAACAGTATCCCAAAGATACTCTCTTGTAAAATAAACAAAAAATATATGGGTCATGACAAAGGGGAGGGGAAAAAAAAAAAAAAGTGTTTTTTCCCTTTCCAGAAAAAGAATGTTCCGTGGAGTTGGAAACTCAAGGATTCAGATACATTTGCTGCAAATTTGGTTTTGATAATTGACAAAAAAAAAAAAAAAACAAGACACACACACAAAGGTATCATTGTCATTAATTAAGTTTTTAAAGTGCTCTAATTTACTTTATTTGGCCCAAAACAGGTCTATACAGAACTCTCCAGCTGTTTACCATAATCAGAGATGTAAGTAGCTCCTTTTATTTCTTTGGTTTTTTGGTAAAGCTTACCAAAATCTAATGAAAATGCATCTTATGTTATGCAGCAATGCATTGTGTGCTGTATGCAGGAAGTGGTGTAATTTGGCACTCATTAGCTGTTACTGTGATGATGTTGATTACCCCCCCAGTCCGCACGCGGAACGGGATTATGAACATCAGAGGTCAGAGGTCATTTCCATCCTGCACTCGATCCCCGAGCACGGCACTTCTCCCCGTCCAGCCGATGTCTGCCCACTATACTGGCAGCGCTGCAGCTGCCCCGCAAGGCCTGCTGGGACATTCCACACCCGTGTGTTACAGCTCCTTACAGACCAGGCCCTCCCCGCTCTGCGTCAGTCCGCCTCCGATTCAGGACGTTGGCCGGCTTGTCATCAGCGTGACCAGTAAGGACCTATACGCGCACGCACGCCGCGCGCGCGTGTTATTATTTTATTTATTACCCCTTCCCATCTTCGGACATGTAAACTACAGGCCAAAAGTTTAAAAGTAAGATAAAATTTGTTCAAAACCAGTGAAGTTGGCACGTTATGTAAATCGTTGATAAAAACAGAATACAATGATTTGCAAATCCTTTTCAACTTATATTCAATTGAATACACTGCAAAGACAAGATTTTTAATGTTCAAACTGAGAAACTAATGTTCAAACTTTGCAAATAATCATTAACTTAGAATTTAAAGGCAGCAACACATTGCAAAAAAGTTGGCACAGGGGCCTTTTTACCACTGTGTTACATCGCCTTTCCTTTTAACGACACTCAGTAAACATTTGGGAACTGAGGAGACCAATTTTTGTTGCTTCTCAGGTGGAACTCTTTCCCATTCTTGCTTGATGTACAGCTTAAGTTGTTCAACAGTCCGGGGTCTCCGTTGTCGTATTTTACGCTTCATAATGCGCCCCTTATTTTCGATGGGAGACAGGTCTGGACTACTAAGGTTTAGACGCTTTGAAACATTTTTTGAATGATAGGACTGTGATGCATCCGTCTACTGATTTTTTGTTATCATTAACTAATGAAGTATTGACTAAGAATTATTTTTTGTTTCAAGATGCATACTACCTTCAATTACGGGGCTCAGCAATGGGTTCACCAGTCGCCCCAAATTATGCTAGCTTATTTATGGGGAAATTCTAGTTAGACTATATTTACAATAACAACCCATATTCTAAGTTTATTAAGAGCTATTGGAGGTATATTGATGATTTATTTTTTATTTGGAGTGGCAGTGCCGATGAGTTAAAGGAATTCCATGATCTTATGAATTCCAGAATGGAATCCATTAATTTACATTGTCTTTTAACCTACATTGTATTTCATTTTTGGATGTAATGGTGAAAAAAGAGGGTCAATTTCTACATACGGAGGTCTATAAAAAAGACACAGATAGAAATACATTTTTACACTTTAATAGTTTCCATTCTCCGGCTTTGAAAAAAAGTTTACCTTACAGTCAGCTATTAAGGATCAAACGGATCTGTCACTCTGAGTCTTTTGAGACGCATGCTGAATCTTTGTATAAAAACTTTAGATTGCGTGGTTATGATACTATGTTACTAGATAGCCATTAAGAGAAGGTTCGTAAAATTCCCAGATCAGTCCTTCTTACGCCTAAGTCTAAGGATAGGTCATCTCAAGGGATTGGTTTGGTTTCCACATACAGTCCCATTTCAGGGGAGATCAAACGCATAGTGAATAAACATTGGCACATTCTGGAGACCGATACACAAACTGCAGGTGCTTTTCTAACTCTGCCAAGGTATTTCTATAAGCGGTCTTCTAATTTACGGGACCTTTCAGTAAAATCAGATGTCGGCTCACCTAGACGCCCCACACATTTTTTGTCACAGATACCCAGTGGTAACTTTCCGTGTCATAATTGTGTACAGTGCTATTCTATGTGTAAAGGCAAACAGTTCACTCATCCAGAATCAGGTGACGTTATTAGAGTGAGGGGTAGAATAACTTGTAACACGAAATATGTTGTTTATTTGTTGAAATGTCCTTGTAATTTGTATTATGTGGGGAAAACAAAACGTGAGCTTAAGAGTAGGATTAGTGAACATAAGTGTTCAATCCGCAACTATGATGATAAGTCCTCTGCGGCGCGTCATTTCAATAGTAATCAACACAATCTCAGTGATCTACAATTTATGGGTATAGAGACAGTTGATAGACCACGGAGAGGTGGTGATAGAGATAGAATTTTTCTCCAAAGAGAGTCGTATTGGATACATTATCTTAACACTCTCATTCCTAATGGCCTGAATGAGGGGATCTCTTTTTCTTGTTTCTTCTGAAGTTTGTATTTTGATCATGTATTACATAATTAGCAACTAGGTTTGTCATTAATGGATGTCAGTTAGCAGGATTAATGACACCTGATTTAATTTCCTTCTGAATGGCCAAGAGGAGGAGATTTATTATTATTAATTTCATTTTTAGTTTATATTATTTTGCATTTACTATGTATTCATGAAATCATGTAACAATGTAATCAGTGACTGGGGTTTGTCATTACAGCCTATCTGTGTGTATTATGCAGGCTAATTAAGTAGTATTAGAGACACCTGTTTGATGCCCATAGTGATGAGATCACCTGTGCCTATAAAACACACCTGTGTCAATTAATCTTGTTTGCCATACATGCTGAGGAAGGGTACTACCCGAAACGTCCTATAGTGTGGCAATAAATATATTTTTTATGCATTTGGAGTGCTGCCTATGCCTTCTTGATTAGTGTGTTTTTCTTTTCATAGGTTTCAGCACCCATTGCTTAATTCTTTATAACTTTTCGGGAGTTGAGCGCGTTTGTGTCTTTTTCACATTGAATATTCACCAATGTAGCTGAACTATCCAGCCAGCACGAAGCTCACTTAAATGCCGGATATTCATGAAGGAACTCACCCGTCTTCGCAGACTGCCTTTCAGTGATGCTAAAAAGGTCATCAAGAAAGCGATTCAAGGCACTTTTCCCACAAATAATGTTAGGAATATAATAGCAGGGCATTGGGGATTAACACAAAATGTCGGAATATGTGTGGAATGGGCACTTTAAAAGAGCTCCCTATGCAGCGCTCCTGTGTGTACTTTTTTTGGCAAAGGAATAAATCATATTGCTAAATTTCATTTTGCTTGCTGTGTCACTAACCAGATGTGGAACTTGAATAGGTGGCATTTCAATCATTGGAAAACATTCTATCATTTCTATCATTGTAGGTTCTGTAGCTTTTTTTTTTTTTTTTTTTCCCTTTTTGCAGGAGATTCGCAAGTTCCTGACCGCAGAATAATGTCTGGACCGTTGTCCCCTGGTCGCCGGAAATGGTGATGACTTGTCATTAACCTCAATACCCTCTCCATAAGTGATAGACTTCTCATCAAGCTTTGAATTTTACAGAAAATAATTGCCTTAGGGTTGTATGTCTTTTGATTCTTTCTGAATATGTGAGGCTGTAGTCTCAGAGGGATCATATCTCCCAGCATCCCGTTCCGCTGCATGTCATAATTCTCTTGGTAAAGAAGGCAACTGACTTCAGCAACTCTGTTGACTACCCAGCCGCTATGCTAACTCCTCTACAGATATTCTGATAAAGTTGGTTTCAGGTGTCTGAACCACTAGCAGGGGTAGAAATGAGACACATTATGTCAGTACACAGAGGGGATAGTAAGTTTGAGAATATACCCTCCTCCCCCCTTTTAATTTCAAATATCTGAACGCCGAGCGCCGAAGGAGTGAGACATTCACTAGGGGGGTTGGGGCGATGCTCCCCCAGAAAAACTTCAGGAACAGAAGTATTGAGAATGCATTCGGGGCATATCTGGGGGATTTCTCCCGCAGTTTTTTGACCAATTTTTGCTTTGCATTTTCAAAAAAAAAAAAATTTAACAAACAGATTTTTAAACAAAAGTTTGTGGAGTTTCTTACTTATCTGCGCTGTACAGTGTAGTAGTACTGTAGCATCTGATATGCAGTGTAGTCCCTGAGAAAGGTAGGCAAACAGTTTTGGAAAGAACTAGTTAACTTGACTTGCAGATCTATAATTTTTACCCCTCAGCCCCGACTAAGGGGCAGAGAGGCATTGTCGTCCTCTACGCAGACGGACGGGCGGGCGACCAGCCATTGTCCAGGACATTTCTCTGTAACCACTTGGGTTAGGAACTTCATTTTTCATTTTCAAATATTTTGCATTCAGTGACTCTGTTATTCAAGCAATAATTTTAGTCTGTTTGTTTTTGATGCCTGGCGTGGAACAGAATGGCACATATAGTCTCATTTATCTCATTCAGAATTGCTGTCTAGTACTTTAGTAGTTTACCAGGCTGAATAGAGTCAATATCGTCTCTGAGGCAGACAACAATGCGAGGCATGAAAACGATTCAGTTCTTTTGCTGAAGTGTTGCGAATTTGGAATCTAGCCATTGCACTTTTCATGTCTTGTTTTCTCGCCTTTGCATGTGCAAAACGTGGTGCTGACCATGTGTTCTGTCGTAGCGACTCGCCGAGAAGACGAGGTGGTGGCCTTTGTGGGCCGTCTGGAACAGGACGGGCAGCTGCACCCTCTCGCGGCCCCATCCCTGAGCAGCCGAACGAGGAACTACAAGAGGCTGTAGGAGAGAACTTCCCTGTGAGTTCTGTGTGTGGAGATGCTGCCCATTTTTTCTGTGAGAATGATTCTGGGGATCTTCAACAATCATATTTTGTGTTGTAAATACTGAGAGCTTACCAACTGGCTGAATATGGCAGTTTTTTGGGTACAGTGAAGAACTTTGACTAACTTGAACATGAAGGAAAGATTTTCTATCATTGTAAAGCGGTCGGCCACAACATTATAACCACCTGCCCAAGGCGTTGGTCCCCCTCGTGCCTCGGAAACAGCGCCGTCAAACCAACGAGTTCCTGGACCCGGAGTTTACTGTGGCAGCACCATTCCTCCAGTTTACCTTCTGTCCAGAGTGCATCCTGATGCCATCTCTTTCCCCGGTAAACGGTGAACACGGACCTGCCCATGTACATGAAAACGGGTCCAGCTCTGATGCTTCTGTGCCCATTTTGGGCGTTTTTGGTGGTGTAGGTACATGGTTATAATGGGCACTCTGACTGGTCTGTGGGTTTAAAGTGCTGTCCGTAGCCACTGTGGCCCTTGTGCTTTGGGCACCCTGCACCCTGTTGCGTGTGGTTTATCACTGTCGTTAGGTTCCCGCCGCTGCTGACAGGGGGCGCCGCAGAGGTCTTCCCCTTCAGAGCTGCTCAGACCCACTCGTCTGGCCATAAGGATTTGGCTCCCGTCAAATTTGCTCATGTCCAATTTCTCCCACATCCAACTCGCCGACTATGAGAACTGACTTTGCTTGCCATTCGACAGATGCTGATGTGGTCCTTCGTATGAGACAATCAATCGCTTCATCTGTGAGAGGCTTTAATGTTTTGGCTCATCAGTGTATAATGGTACGCAAGGAAGAGAAAAGGTCTTATTTTGTCTTATTTCAGGCTCAGTTCGCGCTCACGTTGGCGTCGGTGTTCCCACTTTGTTTCCGGACTCCAAAACCGTTTGCATAATCTTTACAAAACTTTACATAATTACTGCACAGGTCCTGCAGTGGTGCCTTTTGGTCTGTGCCTGTCTGTCTGTCCGTCCATCCGTCCGTCCCTTGGGTTAGGCAAGGGATGGGGGCCGAGGGGAGATGTACGTTTTTACGAGTGAAAACACATTCTGGTTCAGTTGTAAGTTGATCACATCTGGTTGTCTTTCAGCAAATGGTGATTGAAAATGCTCGGGAGAAGATACTGAATGACAAATCCTTGCAAGAAAAGCTGGCTGAAAACATCAACAAAATTTTGGGAAGGTAAAGTGTGATTTAAACAATGAAAGTGGCTGTTTCTGTGCTTGAGTCATTGCAAAAATGTAGTGAAGTGTATCTTGTATGTAGTTTATTTGTTTTTGCAGCCGTGTTCATGAATATTTAACATCAATTGATTCTTAATCTTTTCTAGTGACATAAATCCTCAGTCCTCCAAACACTTGGCCTGTAGTCCTGCCATACCAGATCAGTCCCTTGATGACATTCTGGGTCTTCAGGTATGAATTTGTTTGATATTATCATGGGAAAACTACTATTTTTAATATTTTTTATTTTTTTTAAGAAGCAATAGTGGGTGTAATTTAGGGATGTGGGTAAGTTGCTGATGATGGAGTATTTGTTCGATCAGCCATGTACATTAGCTGATTAATTGACGGTGTAGGCTGTCTGCCATTTCTCTTCAGTTGCTGAAATCATTTACCACCACGAGGACACAATTTAATTAATTCCTCATTTAGAGCAGATGAAGAAAGTCAAGTTAGGAAGCTGGTAGAAGCATTACACCCAAAAAGGCAGGCGTGTTAATTGTAAACATTATCATGTGAAGTTTAAATGCAGCTTGTCTACAAGCACAGTGAAATGGAATGGGTTCCCTGTCCTGGCCCAACACCGGTTCTGCTTCCTGCTGTTGGGACATTTGTTTGACTGGGGCGCGTGTTTCAACAGTTGGACTGGCAGCTGTGCACTGGACTCATCCCTGACCTCGTGGATATGCTCTTATTCTTAAATAAACCAGTAGATTTTAGTGCCAGTTTCCTCTATATGAGCTGCCGTAATATTGGCTTCGCAAGAAAAAAAATAAAAAATTAATAAATGGATGGAAATCTAAATCGCTCTGAAAACATTGGTTACCAAATGTCAATTCCATAATTTCCAAATTAGTTTTAAGAAGGGATGTTGACTGATTAAAATGTGCTGACCTGCAGTGGATCTTCTGTGCAGCCTACCATTTCTTTAGAGCTCACATATGTTAGCTTCTATATCGCAAGAGGGTGCACTTCTTTTTTTTTTTTTTTTTGTTTTGTTTGGTCTGTTAGGTATTGTCATATTTGTAAAGAATTGCTGAGTCACGCATATGAAGTGTTGACCTCATATTTCTGTGGTTGCAGTTTTTTTGGATCGAAACAAACTTCACGTGCTGGTGATCGGGTCGTGTGCCTGAAGTTTAGAGCTACGTCTACACTATGTTATAACGGGATTTTAAAATTAAAATAGTCTCTGCCCATTCTAAAACACAATCCCAAAGTTTTCAAACTAAAACGGGGTTAACAGCATTTTCAAAAGCCTCTGTTTTAGGGGTTTGAAAATGGAGTAGTGTGGACGCTTGGCAAAAACGTAGCAAAAGTTATGCATTTTAAAATTAAAACGTGTTCGTGTGACCATAGCCCAAGTCATAAATGGATCAGTGTTTGTTTCCAGCATGGAATGATCAATCGCATAATCATACTTACACTTTTTATCGTTTTCCTAAGGATCCATTTCAAAGGAGAAGATCTGAACATCTCTAATGTAGTTAGCTATTCATTTTACGAGAAAGGTGATGAGATGTGCTGATAATGGTCAAACTTTACGTTTCGCTGTGAGATTGCAAGGATGGAAATCTCAAAAATCACTTTGAAATCTCCGGTTTTTATGGTAATTCTGTGTTTTGTTGTTGACTTTTAATTTAGTTTATTGTAAAAAAACAACTACTCATAATTTTTGAAATGGCTGTAAATGGCATGCGTTAAAAGTAGAAAACCTGTTACACCATTTATCAAGCATTGCACATGGTATACTGCCCAGCCGAAAAAAAAGTTGTACACTGAAATATTTAGTTGGAACCCCTGTAGCTTTGATTACAGTGCATATTCTTCTTGTCATTGTTTTCACATCTATATGCAATGCCAGAACATTTATTTTAGATCAGAAATGCCATAATTTTTAGCCTTCTCGACATAATGGTTGAACCACTGTGGTCTTTCTTGAGCACAAGTTTTAATGTGTTTAAGGTCAGGATTTTGTGGTGGCAAATTTGTTTGTGAAAATGACTCCTCATACTTGTTTTTGTCATTCATGGTTTTCTTTGCTAAATACAGGCCAATAATTTGCCTGTTCTGAAATATTGTAACATCTTTTCCACCATCAGGGGATGTCTTCCAACATGATTTTTTATGAAATGAGTAGCGACGCGCTTCATCAGTCAGGGTAAAATAATTATTGCCAGCTGAAACATATTAATAACCACAATAATGATCCAATTATAGAATTTGTTCGTTAATTTCCAAATGGTGACTTTTTTTTTTGGGCCGGGCAGTGTATATACAGTGGAGTGCAAAAATTTGGGCACCCCTGATTTAAATGTCTGTTACCATTAATCTGCAAGTGATTTAAAGCAAACCTGAAACCGAAATGCTAGTTAAACATGACTCATTTCATCACATTTTAAAGCAAGAATCATTTTTATTTTGGACTTATTACAGTTTCAAAGTAATAAAATAATAAAACAAGGCCTTATGTAAAAGTTTGGGAACCCTGTCAGCTAGTACTTTGTAACTCCATGGGCAGCTATAACAGCTTGAAAACGCTTCCTGTAGCCAGCTGAGAGTCTTTCAGTTCTTGTCTTTGGAATTTTTCCCCATTCTTCCTGACAGAACACCTCTAGCTCAGAAATATTATTTGGCCTTCTTGCTACACGGCATGTTTGAGGAGTCTCCACAGATTTTCAATAATATTCAAGTCTGTGATGGCCATTCCAAAACCTTTATCCGTCTTTCCTGGAGGTACTTCATGGAGGATTTTAAGGTTTGCTTCGAGTCATTGTCTTGCTGGAATACCCAACGTCTCCTCAGCTTCAATTTCTGGACTGAGCTTTGAGCATTAGCCTCTAGAGCTGCAACAGCGGGGAACAAGGGCGCGATCTCCCCTTGTTCGCCGAGTCGCTCTCCTGGCATCCACTGGGAAAATGGCGGCGAACGACTCTCCTTTGCGTCGGCGAACAACTCTCTTTCGTTGGCTCTTTTCGTACTGGAGAGATGGTGCTGATTTTAATGCAGCGCCACCGCCACTACCAGTGGTTGTGTGCCGCAAATGTAGTCGTAATTGACAGGAATGACAAATCCTAGCAGTGAGTGCGTTTACATGGGCTTGAGTATCCTGGTTGTGAGACTTATCCAGGTTATGAGTTTCCCATTTAAAACGGTGACCATTATGCCACGAGCTGGTGGCGGTAAGAAATTTGGCGGTGTCGGCCGCCAACAAATTCTGTATGCAGGAAGGACCCTGTTATTTGGTGGCACCATTTGTTGAATGAGAACTGGTGGTCATGAGTGCCTTAGTGTTTTACCACTCTGTTTACATTGGTCAATTCATGAAGGAGAAACATTCTTGTAATTGATGTGCAGTTAGAATAGTTTGGTTTAGTTGGCCTAAAACTCAAACGAAGAGACGAGCGTTTTGTATCTCCTTAATCATTAAAATGGATTATTGAATGACAACGTGTTCAAATATTCGTGCACAAAATTTGCAACCCTAGTTTTAACGATACTTGTAAGGCGTTACTTGCTACTTTTCAATCTGACTGTTTTAACATTGCAACAGACAGTTAGTGATTGCAGCACTAAGGTTTATTTGTGGAAGCTACTCCACAAGTTACACGATATAAAGACCAATACCACATGATTCCATCTCTGAGAAGGTTGGTACCGGATTCAAGTACTGGCAGTGTAGTAAAAGACTGAGGTGAGGGTCCATTCTTGGGCTGGGGGGATATAGGGTTTAAATGGAGCTCTTGTGCAGATTTATGTTGTTGGAACAATAATGGAATGCCCGCTCTCAACTTCCTGCTTGCTGCTTCCCAGGGTGAGATTCACATGTCTGATGATGCCATTCGGGATATACTGGAGCAGACAGAGTCCGATCCTGCCTTCCAGGCCCTTTTCGACCTGTTTGATTATGGTAAGCAACAGACTTGCACCCCGTTTAATGCATCAGCTGAACTGGTGTCTGTTGTGTGCTTTATCTGTGTGCTGACTTGTCTCGTCTCTGGTAATGGTGCTCTGTGACTGTTTTGCTCTGTTTGAAGACCATTTGTTTTTGACTGATGCAAACCCACAATTTCTCTTGAGTGTTAAAATCTGGCTTTTGCAAATGAAGGCAAAAGCAAAGACGGTGAAATGGAAAGCCAGTTGGACACCAGCCTCAGCGCCAGTGCCCAGGAAAGCGATGAAGCGGACTCGTCTTCTCAGTTTGGGGATTTAGGTGGGCCTTCATCTGTACGGTCTTACTGCCAAGTACCTGAAACTTCTCAAAGATCTGCTTATCTGGTGTGTATTTATTAACGATTTGAAATGTCTGACTTCAGGAACAATTCAAGAAGAACCAATATCTGGGGTGGAACCAAATTCGAGAATCCTGAGGGCTAATCGCACCCAAGATCTTAAAAGCAAGAAGACTAGAAAAGTGGCAGTTCCTGTCTCAAGCACTTCGAGCGGTGGTCCAGCGGCAGCTAGAAGAGGAAGTTCTCGGACAAAGGCTCGTGCAGCGGAAGCTGGGGCTTCTGGGTCCAGTGAAGTCAAGACGAGTACAGCTCATCCGAGAGGGCGGAACAAAGACAGGGCCTCAGCGACAGCGCAAGGCCCACAAGTCAGTGCACCGTCAGAGGAGAATTCCTGCATGGAAGTGGATGAGGCAGTGGAGACTACTGTCTTGCCTACTTGTCCAGTCCAATCTACGGCTCTTCAGTTTAATGACCCGGGGAGACCCCAGGTGCCCGCAGAGCGTGGTGGGGAAAGTGCTTACCTGTCAGTCAGCAGTATTACCTCCGTCTCGCCTTCAGCTGCGGACTCTGCTTCTGCTAAAAAGCTGTCAGGAGACGACCAGTGTTCAGGGCCAGCCAGACTGCTTGAGTCGGGGGGACAAGCTGAAGTTCCTCGGCTTGATGCTACGAGTAAAACCCTTGGAGCGGAGCCTCCTATTTTTCCCGTCCGCTCTCAGCCCGATTCTCCACACAGACCTCATCAGAGCAGGACTGCAGGGTTCAGACCCTCTCCGGCACATTCCCAGGGTGAAAAAACCATTTCTGCGGCGGAGCCCCCTGGGCCATCTTCCCAGGAAGCTTCATCCGTACAGATGCAGTCCGTTCCTGCACCCAACGCCCCTCTTCAGGACCCAGACCCCAGCAAAATAGTTTCTTTGCGGATCATAGTGAGCGATGAAGCGGATAATCAATCTGCGGATTTGACCCTTAGCCAGGCGGTGTCGAGCATCACAGGGGAGGGCGTCCCCACCATCGTTCTCTCCTCTCCAGCTAAGTCTCCAGCCAAGCCTACCTCAGCTGCTGCTACCTCAATCACGCAAGAGGAGACGGCCCAGGCCGTGTGCAGCCTGCAGGGGGCTGACCTCGGCCCTCTCACAGGGAGGGTTGGAGGGGCAGTGGTAGGGCTGCCAGGTCTAGCTGCTGACGAGAACTTGCAGTTGGCCGTGTCCGGTGAATTATCACAGGAATCTGGGTATATTCAGCTGGTGCCTGGTGCAACTGCTGATAACTTCTTTATCGTAGCTGATCCAATAACTGTCAGCCAGCAGAAGAAGGTGATGGTTCTTCCCGCCTGCTCCTCGCTGGGGCTCGCGCCCCCTGCATCACACCTGCTGACGACACCCCCCCGCTCCCTGATCACCGTGCCACAAGAGACCTCCCAGACTTACGCCTCTGGTAGGAGTCTTGGCCTGAAGCCAGTCTCTCTTGTCTTTTAAAGTTTAAAAACTTTAACTTGAGTGGCAGTTTTTTTTTCATGATAGAATGAATTTTGTCATTAAATTGTTGTTGCTGCATTTGATTTTTGCATATCTATTTCCCCAAATTATTAAAAAATCTTTGTAGGATCAACGCTGTTCATATCATCGCCATCTCAGCCCATGTTGCAAGGCATGATGGTCCCAGTATCAGTTGTCAGTCCCAGCAGTGTGGGAAAGTTAACTGTTGTCCAAAATCAGGTAAACATTCAAGCTGACATTGGTATTTGTGTATACTGGTGTTTGTTCATAAATGTCTGAAAATGTTAGTAATCTAATTATTTATTTTACTTTTTATTTGCAGCACAGAACAAAAAAGTTTCAGACATGACAAATATAATTTGCAGATTATAATAAGAAATAAAAATAAAAATAGAGGGCAACACTCATCTCCTACAATACTGAATGGTTACATCAAATGCATAACCTAGCTATTTGTTTGTGTTTATGTAATTAAATTTTAATTGCCATCTGTTGTTTTCCTAGCTATTGCCAGTGACATCTCCTGGTTTGAAAACTCCAGTAAATGCTAAACCAAAGCATAGACTGGCACCCAAGGAGCAAACAGGTGAGGCAGGAATGATGTCTCCAAAATGTCTTAAACGTGTAAATAAATAATTTATCATTGTAGCGAGAGGACGTCTTCTCAGAGCAGCGGTGACTCAATGTCTTACTCTTTGAAAAAGTCGCTGGCTGGAAAATTTGTATATCAACCCCTCGCACTCTAATTTTTATCCCCCCGGCATATAATGTGGGGGGATATAGCGATCAGTGTGTCCGTCCGTCCGTCGTTTCCGGACCAGAACTTGAAAACTATACCACTTACAAACACCAAATTTGGTATGGAGCTTCTCCTTATGGTCTAGTTGTGCCTTTTGGGGGTTTTGGTCCGTCCGTCTGTCCACACAGCCTGTAGGTTACACAACCTACAGCCGGGGGCATCCGCCATTGCCAGATGGCTCTTGTTCTCTTAAGTTTTCCCTTGGATTGGTTCAAAGCCCAAAAAATCATTTTTAGCTCACCTTGTCCCTTAGGTCCGGTCGGCTTATGTCATGGGCCACCTGTCAGTTGTCTGCATCGTCCGTAAATATCTTCTTTTCCGAAACCACTTCACCGATGGAGCTAAAACTTGGCTGACATGTTTCTACCCATGAGGACACCGAAGTTTGTTTGTGGCGTTCCGATTCGATTTCAAATATGGCGTCAATGGGGGCTATACTGAACATACCATATAGGGCCATTGTGAAGCAGTTTTTGAAGTGATATGAATAAGTGAAGTGATATGGCTAGATGGAGGCAAGCCCTAAAACGTATTTCATGCGTTTTGTAATTGTAATTGAGCGGAACCGATTTTCGATTGTGGGAAACCATCGGATCTCTGCTAGAATAATGTCCCCCCCACAACCCCCCTCCCCCCTGAGGGAGAGGGGAGACATATTGTTTTAGGCTCGCCTCCTGTTCACGTTTCCAGAGCGTAACTCCAAAACCGTTTGCATGATCCTAACGAAACTTTGCATACGTACAACTCGGGTCCTGAAGTGATGCCGTTTGGTATGTGCCTGTTTGTCCGTCTGTCCGTCTGCTGGGTTAGGCAGGGAAGGGGACTGGTGGGGAGATGTATTTTTTTATGAGTAAAAACACATTCCAGTTTAGAACGGGGCCCAAAGTGACACGTGTGGAAACCGCTGCTGCATTTGTCTGACCTTTGACGAGGTTTCATAAGGTTAAATCCATGGTCAGTACATTTGCAGATTTTACATTTTTATTAAAAATGCCTCATTTCCAGCATGGCGATGCATCCTATTCACTGTAATTTTATTTGTATTGAGCTTTCAACACTGGGAAATGCTACCACGACCTCAGTGTTGTCATGTGGTATATTCCTCGCCCTCTAGTTGGCAAAAGCGACGGCAAAGGCGATTGAAGCAGTGTTAATGATGCCTTGTAATGATGAAAAAAATTGCAATTTCTTTGTACGGCAGCGCGATGCCCGATTCACTACCATTGTAAGCCTGTTGGGAGCTTCGGCTAAAAAGCCATTTATTTTGAAATGTTGCCTGCGTACGGAGGTGGGGTATTCAACAAAAGTTAGTACTAATTATCATGTTTCAATACACCCCTAGTCAATTTCACACCGGAATTCTCCTTTAATGTTAAAATGGATTAATTTTGATCTTGTCTCCCCGCCCCCAGGCAAAGTCAGTGTAACGGATAAAACCTCAAAGACCTCAAACTCGGAGTAAGTAAATTTTCATTTTGTACAATTTACCTCATTTTCTTTCATACGCATTACATTAAATTAGGAACATTCCCTCAGAAATCTGTCACTTCAATTTCACTTTGGTCTCACCCTTTTTAATTAGGAAGAAATGCCTTATTTTTTTGCACTTACAAACTATCAAGATAATTGTAAAACTGCCGTTTGATTTACCAGCTTGACCAAGCGTTAAAGTGACTGGCCTTCATAGCTGACCCATATTCTGCTCATACTAGAAGAGACCAATATCTTCCTCAAATGTCAATATGACGGTGGTTTTCTTAACCTTATTTGTAAGCTTTCCGATGTTATCTGACCAATTTCAGTTCGTTTTACGTTATGATAGGGGGATGAACACAATATTCGAGCAAAAATCAGTAAACCATTTGGACAGTGTTAATGAGTTTTTCAAGGTTCTGAAATGCTTTAGATTTTGGATGAAATATGCAAAAGAATTTAAATTTTTCCATTTTCATTGTATTATCTGACACTGACAAGGGCATCATCACTATTCGTTGACTCTCCAAGCTGCTGTCGTGAGCCCATCTTCAGCTCGGGCAGCTTCCCTCTCCCCCTCCATCCCTCTCTATCTCTCTCTATCTGATGAAGTGTGGCATCGCTAAACTTGGGTTCATAAAGGTATCCCTGTCCCTGTGTGGTGAAGGGAATTTTGCAGTCAGACATGTTTTTGTCAATTATGGGAAACGAAGCTAAGCACTTCAAAACGGCTTTTTTCCTCTGTACTGGTCCGTAGGGATGTAATTTTCCTTGTCAAAATGCACTCTGCACACTCGAAGATTTTTCTTTTTTTTTTTTTCTTTTTTTATCTTTGCCACCTTGGTTTCTATATTCAAACTTAAACAATTGCCGAAGAGTATGGTCTGTGACAGGAAACCATAATATTTCTCTGCCATTTTGAATTTTTATTTTTTTTGGTAAAACCTTTAACCTTGACCTCCTCCAGTACTGTTTGTCTGGTTTGTACAAAATTTAATAGATGGCATCTTAAGACAAATATCTTTGAGTACTGTAAAAGCAAAGTTGCTCTGGTAAAAAGCTGGCCACAGTAAACCGAAAACAATAGTGAGGGTGATCTGAATTTATATAATGGGGTGTAAGTCCTGAATGCAATTTCCAAACATCTGAAAACTTAAGAATTTACAGTATATCAATAGGACAAGAAGCTGAAAATTACCAAAAGATGGAAATTGGCCAATAGGTGGCACTTTAAGATAGAAAAATGAAAAAAATAAAAGGTAAACCTCTTCAACTTTTTGCAAGTGGTTCTAGTCTTTCGTATTGTATCTCTGACCCAAGCTTCTACTGGCCCTCGCAATGAGCAAGAGAAATCTTTAAAAACATGCCGCTGTGAGGCAATTTGGTAATGGCTACTATTTGACGGGCTTAGCATGTATAACTGTGCGCATTTCTACTTCTTCAAAATTCAGAATTGCCTCATGTTGTCAGGACCCTGTTAATTATTTTTTGCGGCTATAGTGTTTTTTTTTTTGAAGAAAGTGTATTTTGATAGGTTGTGGTGCCCAGTATGGGTCTGTATTGAGGGCTTCTTCCTGAATTGCTAGTAATTTGGGTTTTTCAAACTGCACTCTAGCATTGTTAAGTAGCTTAACATGTGTAAAAAGATCATTCTCATTCAGAGCAGGGATAAAAAGTGATCGATTTCTTACGGAATGCCCCATCAGTGCTTTTCATGCCGTCTCGCTCTTAATTTTTAGTTCACAGAATTTGCCGACAGTTCTGCAGCCGGAAGCTGCCGGAAAGGTAGACTCATCCCAACCTTTGCAGACAGCAGGACAGCAGCCTCTGGGAGATGCTTTGGCAGACCATGTCACAGCTCCTGGTATTACACCCCACCACCACAGGAGGGTGCTCTGTTTCGATGCGTCAGCAGGAAACTCTGGCTCAAACCATTCTGACGTGGAAGAGACACTTTTGCTCAGTAAGGGGTCGGCTTGTCGGCCTGATGCACCCGTTGTGACCTCCTGCAGCCAGCAGCTTCAACAAGAACCTCCAAGCCGGCAGTCGCCCGGCAGCGGTCGAGTGAGGACGGTGCAGCCAGCCATTCTGAGAGGCAGCAGGGCTCTGGATGGGAAGGTTAGACCTGAACCGGTAAAGAGTGCAGGCAAGAAAAAACCTTCAGAGGTCTGCAAAGAGTCTGAGAGAAGAGCTACAGAACACTCAAAGAGTGTCTCTAGTGGCAGCACGCAGCAGGGGACCAAAACTCAAGGTCCCAGCAGCGGGAAGGATGCTGCTCTGCCAGAATCCACCAAGCAGAAGTTCGAATGCCGGAGGAGATCAGGTCAATCAGACAAAGTCGTGGCACATGGGTCAGATAACACTAAAACTGGGGCTCATGGTCACAAAACAACTTCTAAGCCCTCATGCTCAAAGAAGGCAGAAGGAAGGAAAGTAGTCGAAGAAAGCGAAGATGCACAGAACCGCAAGGAGGCCCATTCGAAGAGTCGGAGCTCCTCACTTACTCCTCTCCAGATCGCAGCCAACAAGAAGAATGAGGTGGAACAGAATAAGGGCGAGCAGCCCTCAGCAGGCGCTGTGGAACAGGAGGCATCGGTTCCTGCCACCATCGGTTTAGCAGCTCCAGCCACTCAGGGCGGTTCCGGCCGAGCTCAGAGCATGACCAGTCCCCTCACCAAACAGGCCTCAGAAATGCTACAGGACATGCAAGGGCAAAACCCTGCCGCTACGCCCGTCAAGAGATCGAGCTTGGGAAGCTGTGGCTTACCCCCGCCTCGGACCCCTGGATCCGGCTGTCACACGGAGGAGGCTCTTGACAAGCTGAGAACCCCCATCCATCAGAGGCTGGGTAGGGAAGGCGACGGTACCCCTCGACATCTCCCGCCTCCTGCCACGCCAGAAATTCCCACCTCCAGTCCTGCTAGCGAGGCTGGGAGTGAGAGCAGCATCAACATGGCTGCCCACACACTGATGATCCTGTCCCGTGCTGCCATTGCGAGAAAAGACAGTCCGCTGAAGGACAGCAAACAGCAGGGGGTGGCGGACTCCACTGCCTCCAGAAGCAAAAAACGCAAACTGGCTTTGCCTGCGACCAGCCCCGCCTCCAAGAAAGAAACACTGCACTCTGGGTCAGCAACTGGTAAAAAAGCTAAGGTGAGTGTTTTATGGGCTAACTCTCCACACGCAGTTCTACTCCCCATTTGTAGATCGCATTCTCATCTCTGATTGGCTAAATTTAGCTGTTTTTTAATTGCATCCTCGCCTGTCACACTGAAAGCAATAATGCGAAGCATGCCATGACATTTCCAGATAATTCCATGCTTGCTACATTTTGAAAGACGAAGTTTCAGCATGACAATGCCCTTCTGCAGAATATGCAGTCGTCCTTCATTCAAACACCTTTTTGGACCTGGAAGCCTAAAATCACTGCCCAACCTCATGAATGCTTTCCTGTCTTGGATTAAGGCAAATATTTGCAGCAGATAATTATATCCCAGAACGCCGAACGGTGTTTTGGGGATATTATGTTTTGGTCCGACCGCTGCCGCCGCGCCGCCCTACGTGTTAACGCGATAATTTCAGTGATATTTCAATTAGGAATTTCAAGTTTTGCATATAAGTAAGTATCATAAAGAGGAAGAACCGATTAGATTTTGGACAATTTACAATTTCTAGATTGGCCACCAGGGGCCAAAAACCGAAAAATCACTGTTTTTATCGTATCTCTGGAAATATTTGTCCGATTGACCTCAAATCAAGTGCAAATGAAAGGTCATGACCTGAGGATGTGTCCCACGATGACATTATACCCGTTTGTTTCAAAATTTTGTCACATAAAATTCACCATTCCTGCCTTATCTTTGGAACCATTTGTCCAATTGACATGAAACTATGTGCAACTGCAAGGTCATGACCTCGCAACGTGTCACGTGATGACATCATGCCTGTATGGTTCAATATTTTGCCACCAGGTGGCGCTTTCTGATGGAAAATTACCATTTTGGCCAGATCTTCAGAACCATTTGTCCGATTGACCTGAAATTGAGTTCAAATGAAAGTCTATTCAGGGTTTATTCAAAGATTGGGGAATTGGAGGATTGGGGGAGTTCGGGGACATACCCCAAGCCGTCGCCTCCGACGGCATAATCCTAGTTTCATCTGATGCAAAGCACCCCCAGAAGGGTGCAGACTGCCCGGAGGAGATCAATTCAATTTTCTTGTCCGGAATTTTTGGAATAATTGTTGGATGGTTAGGTACCCATGCAAGTCTGGCCGCATAGTAAATCACTGTGCTGTTTTTCTGTGGGATTATAAATCGGTGATGAAGGTTGTTTGCAATGTAACTGTCCTCTCTTATGTCTTTCATAATTTGTAGTTAAGCCGACATGTGACTGTCCCGTCAATATGACTGTCATTTTTGTTCACACAGAAACAAAAAAAGATGCTGGATTCCTTCCCCGATGACCTGGATGTGGACAAGTTTTTGTCGTCGCTGCATTATGACGAATAGGCGGGTGGTCTCTGCCCAGACAGTGGTCTGAACAATCCCAGGCCTCGATGACCATGCACCGAGCTTATGGGCGGCATAATGAAGGATCTAATTTCAGGCTGTGACACGCGTATTCATTCCACGTAGAACTCTGAATGTATTGCCACAAAGAAATGCATTTTTCCTGCAATAAAGTATTTTCTGGTTTATTATTTGTACTGACATTTGACGTGTGGTTTCATGCATTCCTTTATTTCTAATATTGGTTGGTTTGGTTTGTGCTTGCACTGGTCATGGAAAAAACGTGATGTAATTGTTTTCAATATAAGATGATTTCATGAGCTGCTGCAAAAACTGAAAATAAGGTCACTGTAATTCAGTGACATTGTGGACGCTGCTCAGAATTTAGTCCTGTCTGTTAGCATTTGGACAGTCAAACAATCTGCTTCATTTTAGCTCTGTAGACCACCACAGTGGATTTGAGCATAGCGTAGACTTTGAATTTTCAGGTTTTGTCATAAGTATTGAGTGAATGTTATTGAAATTGCAACAATTTTACTAAATGGTTTCCCAGTTTTACAGGCTCAAAAGTAATTGGACAGACTAATATGATTATAAATAAAATAACATTTTTAATTCTTGGTTGCAAATCCTTTGCAGTCAATGACTGCCTGAAGTCTTGGAGATGTCATCGAAGGCCAGGTTTCTTCCCTGATGATGCTTTGCCAGAACTTTTTTCTTTTTTGGTGGCTTCTTTCATTGTTGCATTTTTGGCAGCATTTTGCCTTTATTTTTGTCTGTCAGCAAGTGAAACGCAGCTCAACTGGATTAAAGTCAGGTGATTGACGTGACCATTATAGAACATCAGTCTTTTCTGTAAGGTCTTTGGTTGCTTCTGAAGTGTGTTTCAGGCTAATGTCCATCTGGGTTCTGAAGCATCCTGCTATGATGTTTGATACATTTGCAGGGCTGGAAATAAACAGCATCCTCGCTTCCCAAGGCCTCGAAAAAAGTTGATTTGTGATGCTTGTAATTACCACGACTTTTGTACACTCTGTACAAAGGGGTTAAAAGTCCTTGGCTTTGCACAACAGGCTACCATTAACATGAAGAATTTGATTGTGCAATTTTTTTTATTTTTTTTGTCTAGAGAATGAAAACTATTATTACTTCAACAAATGAAAAACTTTGCATGTACTTATCTCAAATGGAAAGTGCAAGTTCATAACATTCCAACCACCTGTCCAATATTGGGTAGGTCTGCCTTTTGCCATAGTAACAGCCCTGACTCCTCAAGGCATGGACTCTTCTAGACCTTTGAAGTAGTGCTTTGGTATCTGGCATCAAGATGTTACTTGGAGATCTTTTAAGTCCTGTAAGTTGGGAGGCGGGGTCTCCATGGATCAGACTTGTTTGTCCAGCACATCTCACAGATGCTCAGTTGCATTTAGACCAGGGGACTTTGGAGAACAAGTCAACACCGTGAGCTCATTGTGTTCCTCAAACCATTCCTCAGCCATTTTTCAGTGTGGCAGGGCGCATTATCCTGTTGAATGAGGCAACTGCCATTAGGAAAGAACGTTTCCATGAGGTGGAGAACTTGGTCTGCAACAATGTTTAGGTAGGTGGTACATGTCGAAGTAACATCCACACGAATGTCAGGACCTAACGCTCGCTTGTCTTTGTCCCAAAGTGCATCCTGGTGCCATGTTTTCCCCAGATAAGTGCCACACATGCTGTCATGATGGCGCATGACTCCCATCTGCTGCTAAATACACTGACAGCAATGGAGAGCCCTTTCAGTGACATGCTTCTTCATCCAAAATGTGTGGTAACAATATTTGGTTGCAGACCTGATCACAATAGCCTGGATGTGAGTAGTCAGAATGAATTTATCATTTTATCCCTCCAAACCTGTTGAATAGAGACATGTATACAAAATAATACTTTGTCCACAACACTCTGCCTGTGGTCCATGCTTGGTTATGAACGCAAAACTACATATGCGGACACAAGCATAAGATTATCCAGTATAACTAAATTCTGGCGCACAGTTTTTATGGCGCTTCCGACCTTCAAGGCAGGTGTCAATGGTGCACATATATGAAGCAGAAAACCCACTCCCTATAGCGTCACCTGTTTGAAAAATGCACATTGGTACAAATGAGGCCCAATATGAACAGTCGGAAACTCTGAAGAATGACTTAAACAGCCTTTTAATTTTTCTGAAACTACGCAGCCGCCTTAACATTTTACTCTGACATTATAACCTGTACCAAAGCTTCATATGTTACCTTTTCTGTGACGTCTGACCTTTGACCTCTCAACAATGACCTCCACCACATTTAAGTTTCTGGAACATTTCTCTGAGGTAGAAAGGGGCCGTTCAAAATTGCTGATGTAGGTTGGCCAAATCCAAGTCATGTCTTTTGAATGCTTAGTTGACCTGTGAGCTTTGACCTTCTCGATGACCATGATCTTTTTCAGCAATTTTGAATTGTCAGAAAAAATCATTTGATCTTTAATGAAGCACATGAAAACCATAAGTTTAGGTCAAGGAAACCAATGCAAGTATGACCTCTACAAGACATTTTTTCGCGATGTTTGACTTGTGACCATGACCACAGTTTAGTTTCTGGAGAATATCTCCAAAACTACTTGCACTGGTCTTTTACATTTGGCTTTTTTTAGTCACCCCCACCCAATGGGCCGGTTGGGGGACTGTTGATTAAGGTTGGGTCCGTCTGTTAATCGATGCCACGGTCCGTCAGTTCATCCGTGCTTGTGTCCTGTGCTGGAGGACTTTGCAGTCTCTGACCAGCTTGCTTACATTCCAGTCATCTTACCACACGTGTCTGGCATTCAAAACACTCCCACCGCAAATTTAAATAATAAAAATCTATTTAAAATTCAGAGAAAAGAACTTCACAGCTGTTCTTTTAAACATTTAAGGTCAATTTATTTTTCACCAAAAACAGACAAAAGACTCCTCTCCAAAATGGCAAATTGGCAAAAAGGTCAAAATTTTTATCTTCAATTTCTTCACTTCAAATGATAAAATTGTTTTAATACACCTTTTTAATACCGCCTGTAGCGGGGATTAGGCTGGGCACTGCCCCTTCATTCTCTTATTTAATGTTTCAATGTAGAGCGTCTTCGCGAACGTCTCTGTGAAAAGCGCTATATCTCATGAATTGAATTCAATTGTATTCGACCAGCCTCATGATCAATTCGGGTCTCAGAATCGTTCCAGTAGTAGTTCCTAACCACCACCACCAGTTTTTAGATCCCGGGGGGTATTTTTATTACTCATATAGAGCATATAATCGACAGAATCATCAACAACGTTACATAACTATTTCTTGCCGGAGTCTAGCCGCCAAAGATCTTGCTCTGTATTATTTAATAAACATTTATCATTTACGAATCACCACCTTGTTCTAGTCTTTCCTGATTGAAATCACCCCTCTCAAAACCAGCTAGATCAATGTCAACGCAACTCCCCCAATTTCTTTTCACCCTTTTTTTGACTCATCAGACTGTGCTTTGTGGTTATTTTAATATACACGTTGATGAGTCTACAAATGTTTAGGCGATAGATTTTTTTTTAAGCATCACAACGTATTTTAATATTCAAACTGTTGCCCATGGACAAACTCATACCAACAGTCAGATTTTGAAACTTGTTTTTACCTTGGGTGACAAACGCTTTCTTGCTAGATTTATTGAACATGGCTGATCAAAAATTATTAATTTTGATCTGCGAATCGCCTGTTCGAACACAGTTTTATCCCACTCTGTGTTCTCGCATTTTTATGGAGAATAATATATCACAGTTCTGTGTACTATTTTACAGGCCCAGTATAAGCCTGTCTGAATGTTTCCTCTTTAATGTTTACTCCACCATTTTAGTTCAATTTGTCAGCTCTTACCATGATTGCACCTTTAAGTGAGGACCAAGTCCACAGTCAGGAAAAAGCCTGGGTTAAGTAATACTCATAATACTTAAACTGTGCAGGAAAGCCGAGCAAAGGTAGAAAAAACTCCAGCTGCCAAGTTAATTTTACTGCAATGGAAGTTGAAATGACTCCAGAAAGCTGACTGGCATCTGTACAGATAAACCGCAGCAGACACAAATACAGAGTTACAGTTCATGTGTGTCCTGCAACGAGCCAAATGTGTTCATACACATGTACGTATGTTTGAATGCATGTATGGATGGTATCCTGCAATAAAATGGATACAAAGAACATAACTTCATCCATTCAACCTCTTAACTCAAGGTAAATGCCTCATTTGCAATATTGCCGAGTAAACAATAAACAAGACCTGAGACACCAGATACATCATTAAAAACATAAGATTAGGTAATGGCAATGGGAATTAAAAATAAAATAAAAAAAAAAATTATTCAACTCAAACAAAAACAGCTGCCAGTGAACTAAGATAGAGTAAAATAAAAAAATTTATTTCAGGAGGATAAAAATGATTATTTGGCATCTTATTTCAGGTTGTAGCAGCACAGTGCGAAAAACTGGGTTTTCCAGATAAAATAGCTGGCACCTGCAATGTGATCCAGTCATTTGAACCTGTGTAGTAAGGGCCCACATAAATAGAGAGCATATTAATAAATGAAACCCATGCCGTACAGAGAGAGGGCCACCCACCCTTAGCATATAGCTCACGGTGATGAGTATTATAATCATTCCAGAAATTGAATCTTAGCGCAGTGAGATAAACGGCAGTCGAGGGTCTCAGAGTTGCACCTGAAACATGCCTGCAGAAAATATCATCATAATCCAATACTGATTAAAAAAAGTTGCCTAAATACGCATCATTCTACAATGCACAGGAAAACATGTTTTATTCCTATAAAAGAAACCACTTTTTACCTTTGTTCCTTCACTAGTTTAGCCAAATGATATTTAAGTTACCTTTTCATCACTCCAAACTCCAAGATACCGGTACTCCGTGAATCTTCCAATAATTTTGATAACTGTACTGTTCTTTGAAGAGATCAGAGTAGAGATCTCTGGCTCTGGAGAAAAACATGAATTTAGGTTTATCTACAGTAAAAACGAATTTATGGTTATTGAGTGTAACTTGTAATTCAGCACAAGAAGGGATTAATTTGCTAAATGTGCAGCATCCTCAATACAGAACAAAATGGCATCATCAGTATAAAAATATACTACATACTGCACCCAGTTATGGAAGAGACAATACTATATGCATGTTACAGTCAGATTGTGAAACTCTTCATTTTGAGAAAATTTAGCGCTAGCCATTTCATTGAATTACTGAAATTTTTAGTCATTTCATGAAACGACTGGTTTCACAATCTAACTGTAACATATTTAGGGAGAAATGATTGGGCCCCAGAATTGAGCCTTGTGGAATGCCTTTCGTGATTTGTAAAAAATCAGAGTTAATGTTTTCATTTATCACATATTGTTTTCTGTCAAACAAAGCAAGATCAACGGCATCAAATGCCTTCAAAAGAACAATAAAAAGAGCTGCACAATGTTACTTAACTAAAACATTGCACAAGCATACGATACACTCAAATCAAATGACGCAGGCAGAAACATTTAATCTTATAAATACGCTAAGTGGCTAGGCTAGATGAAACACTTGAAAAAGAAAGGGAACTCGCAAAAACATGTTTCATTCACCTTAAAAATTGCATTGATTACATGCCAGTGCACATCCAATATTAGTATCAGTGAAGTAAAAACATATGGCTAGGTTGCTAGTCAAGCAGTGTAACTTGGAAGCCGGGCAAACCAAAGTGCAAGCTTCAATAAGCAATCACTTGGTTAGTGCATTTATTATTATACAACAATAAAGTCAATAGTGCATGTACATGAGATTACATGCAGTTTATGGTAAACATAATCAAATAGTGAATAGTATTTTGCAACTTGCGTCTCAAGTGTGCATACTGCACTTGGCTCGAATGACACAAACTTTTTCCGATAATTATAGCCTAAGTCCAAAATATATGAGAGTGCCCAAATTGTGCCGGATAGGGAATTTAGTACACCCAGCCCCAGACTAGCATGGCTAATCTCTGATTTAAGGAAATTCCATGCGGTGATCCCTCCTCTGTGCCATCATCTGATATGGCTGGAAGTTGGACAAGGTGGGCAACAGGGTGGTGGCAGATGTGGTCTCACCAAATGTGACCGTCAGAGCTCAGGATCAATGTGACGATCCATCCGATAGACTCATGCACTCGTGGAAATTGAGTATTGAATATCATAACAACTGCATTCTATTTGTCGTTGTGACTTCAAATGAACTTGTGAGTCAGGAAGGTAATGGCGAATGTGGTGGGACCAGAAATGATCCGCTATAGTTTGACTGTAGGTGCGTTTACATTGCAGTTTTGCACAAATTAAAAGTGATATTTCAAATGATTTGGCAAAGCACAATTGCAAACTACGAGCGTTTCCATTGGAGATGCTTTTGCAAATAAACTTCTCGTCCCGAATACTCTTTCTGAGTCCAAATGGATGCTGTAGATCAGAACATGTTCCGTGTTGCGTCACGTCCTGCGGCTTGTAAATGCACAAAAAATGTTCCCATTCAACTTTTTCCAAAAGTTGCCCTTTCGACACGGCTGAAAAATCACCTCTAGAGAGCACAAAAACTTTTTAGCGATATTTGAGAGTTAATCGAAATTCAAGTGTTTCCATTACGGCTTTTATTTCGCCATTTAGATTTTGCGCATTTCTAAGGGTAATGGTAGCGCACCTTATGACACCAGCGGTGTTTGGCGAGTGGCTCTGGAACATACGTGACATGAAGTAGAGAGGCATCCCTCTGGCCCACAAGGACCATGTTTGGAGTCTCAGGGTCAGGGTCTGCAACATCTGAGGATGTACTGAAATCTTAGTGGCTTTGCATAGAATCCCTTCCTCCTACACCAGAGCTGAGAAAATCCTCAGTCACAGATTTGGTTCCTATGACAAACTTTAGAGCATCTAATTTCACACTCCCATAAACCCCCAAAATGAGGGGCATTTGAAGGATTAGGCTTACCCTGGTATTCCAAAGCAGTCTCATTAATTTACTAATCAGACCCTACCCTGCTAACCGTCAGAGAACTGATGAGTTTGAGCATTTCAAGGGTGGTATGTTCAACAAATTCAATATAAACAGTTTTATCATTAATGCAACAGACTTCCAGTGCAATTACATCTGTGGGAGAGGAGGTTCCAGATGCCATCCTGCCATTACAGTTTATTCACAGAAAAGAGTGAAGAGGATTCATGAACAAATGTGTACAGTAAAGCTACATTCAATTCAGTCATGATACCTTATGCATTTCAAGAATGAGTCCCATTAAATCATTTGTTTGGTTCTTGTGAAGAGTATGCTACTATCTGACAAAACACATTTCCTCTATTTCTAATTGAATTCATATCCAACTGCAGGTCATGTAGAATGGCACAATCATCAAATAAAACATGGCAATAAGTGAAAAAAATGAAATGAACCCTGTTCAAGAGTGTGCACACCCTTAGATCTTAATACTGTGTATTGCCCTGTTTAGCATCAATAACAGCATGCGGTCTTTTGTGTTAGTTGTCAGTGAGGTCCCTAATTCTCTCAGGTGGTATCGCTGTCAATTTCTCCTTGCAAGATTCCTCCAGCTCCTGTATGAACATTTCAGGGTGGCCTTTTATTGTGGACAGTCTAAGGTACACCTGTGCACTAATCATGGTGTCTGATGAGCATCTTGATGTGGCACACCTGTGAGGTGGGATGGATTGTCTCAGCAAAGCAGAAGTGCTCACTATCACACATTTAGACAGATTTGTGAACAATGTTTGAGAGAAATGGTAATATTGTGTATCTGGAATGAATTTTAGATCTTTGAGTCCATCTCATGACAAATGGGAGCAAAAACAAGTGTTGCGTTTATATTTTTGTTGAGTGTAGTTACACCCTATGCAATTACCTACAATACAATATTAATAACACAATATGGACCTGGAGCTTTCACTCCCCATGACAGGCACTTTGATTTCTTGCGCAATGTGAAGTCAGAGGGAGAAAAAATGAAATTTACCGAATTAAGACAAAGTAACAGCTTCATAGTATTCTGTGACTGCAGTTGTGGTTGCAATGAAAACCTGCACAGAGTGGTCCCCCAGTACGGAGTCTGAGAACCACTGGATTACACCATTATATGAATCTTATCCACTGGATTATACGATTACATGAAATTTATCCGTGGAATTATACCATTACATGAATCTTATCTGCTGGATTATACCATTACATGAATCTTATCATGTAAAAGACTGTTTCGGCATCAGCACCCATGGCGATTGCAGGATTCAAATTAACGTAGAGACAGCCGTGTGAAATTTCAACTTGAATGTTAAGAAAAATTCTTGTTTTTCTGAATGCTATGACAAAATTATTAAATGTTGGATGAATGTTAAACCACAAATTGTGCTTTCATAAATAAGTTTATTTTGTTAGAAAAGTAACATGAACCGCATTCAGTTGCACATCAACCGATTTACAGTACCAAAATTTGTAACAGGAACTCCTTTGACTAAAATAAATCAATTTTTCTTTTTATAAATAATGTTTCACTGGTAATGTCGTCTGCATTATCCATTTTTGCAGGCACTCAATTTTTTTTCTGGATAAATCAATGTGTAACTAAAAATGATCAAAAATGATCAGCACTTCTGGATGAGAATTGCAGAAGCTCCACCTCCTCCGTTGCAAATCCCGGCAAGTCCATATTCGCCTGGTTTCAGGTTATGGACCATATGTCCAACAATTCTTGCCCCAGACATTCTAGAAAAAGGAATGAGCATAAGAAATGTTTTAGTATTCCTGTTCATAAAATGGACACTAGTATTCAAACTGGGTCCCCAACACACAAATCTGCAGAGGTCCCAGAAGTAACCAAATTTCCATTACTGTAATGCTCCCAACAACATGAGCAGACTGCAGGGATGTTCAAAAGAACAAAATCCAACGGTCGACCGACAGGAGGATTTAATCGGCAATTAATTGGTAAATCTGTTTGTGGGAAAATCTCTCATTAAAAAGGTCCCAGGGAACCTAAAATTTAAAAAAAAAAAAAAAAAAAAAAAAAAACACCATTCTACAGTACTTCTGCCATGTCAATTTGAATCTCTAGTTTTCATTCTTCTATTCATGAGAAGTGTAAAATGCAAATTAAAACCTTGCTCGGCAATGCACCTTGAAAATTGCAAATAGATTACGTAATCCTTGTAAATTCATCTCCAGAAGAACGATGCTCTGAGCGGAGTCGGGGGTTTTACATGCAGTACCCCACACATTCGTCAAGAGCTACTAACAAACTTTCAGATTCTTCACTTCTGAATTCAAAACAAATCATGTATAACACTTCCAACGACAGTGTGGATGAAAGAGAAAATGCTTCATTTTCGGAGTTCGCTGAAATGTCAGATTTGTCAGAGGATCATGAAATTCAAGCAATAATTTAGGCAGAAGGAATAGCTCGGCCGTATCATTATAAGCCTGGGGTGTAAGCAGATTTTATGAAGTCAATGCAATGTCAATATGATGCAAAAGAAAGTCATTTTTGTTGTTATCCAGTTGACAAAAAAGTGGGGCTTATATAACAATAGTGCCTGGTGAACAGAAAATTTGAGAATCACAGACCATTTCCTGAAAATGATTGGTCTTGACCTGTTTTCAATTGTTTAACTGAACTGATTTTACCGGAGCTCCAAAAACAGTCAGGACCATCAGGTGTAGCCAGTTCTGCTAGATAAGATAGGAGGAATACTCATTCGCCTCCATCTGTTTTCAATCAGTTTCCTTGATGAACACGTCTTCCAATGATAAAAATAAGCAATCGGCAGTTAAATGCACAGCTTCCTCCCTAATGCAATGTTGCAATGATTAAACAGAAAATGTTTTATTTATTTTACAAAAGATAAACCACAATGTTAACTTTCGTCCTTGGTTTAAGCACATCCTGCTTGATAAAATCTTAGCTTCATGATTGTTTAATTACAATGAAGAAAGTAAAAATTTGCAACAAAAATGCGCAAAAGAACACCGTTGATTGAAATGGAATTTAATGTCAAAATGACAAGTTCTCTCTGTGTTAAATTACTGAGGAAAACTCGTCGAATCTGATTATGTTGAGCGTTTTTAAGAGTTTACATAATATTAAAACTACAAAGTCTGGTCACCCGCGACCGCAGGGGTGCGTAGCCTCCAAACGCCTGCTTCTCCAGTCTGTACTGCGTTCATGAGGAAATCTATGTTTCGGCACAAATTCAGCACATTATTCCACCAATGCTGTCGCCATGGCAACCAAAAATCGATAGGCATCATCGGTGAAGCATAACACATGTCCATGCCTTCTATGAAAGTAATCGGTCAAAAATTTCAGCCTGCACTGCGTTCACAAGGAAATCTCTATGTTTTAGGTCAAATTTGCGCATTATTCGGCCAACACTGTCGCCATGGCAACCACAATCGATAGGTGTCATAAGTGAAGTATAACATGTCAATACCAAATATGAAAGTAATCGGTCAAAATTTACAGCCTGCACAGCATCCACAATGAAGTGCCTACGGACGCGAACGTGGCGGTGGCGGCGGCGGCGGAGACGAGCGCAAATCCATAGTGGCCGCCTGACTTCGTCCGGGGGCTACAATAAATTAATAATTGAAAAAGTTAAATGCGAATGATTATTTTCAAGGGATGTTCAGCCCTTCAACAATTTTTATTTCACCATCCATCACTGGCATAAAGTACTGCTGTGACCACGGCCGTGTCTGTGGAGTAGCGAGCTGCAGCTTGCTGAGATTTACAAGGTTATATTACTGAAATTTAACAGTGTTTATTCTTGCTAACTGAAATGTGATGGTGCTTATTTTAACAAGCAAAGTTGCATCAACCTTAGCATTTGCATGTAGACAGTTATGCACGCCAGATGCTTCTCACCGCCCAGTAATGTAAAACAAACGTCCAAGTACCGCATCAGGGTTTTTCCCGCTTGGAGAATTGCAAGGCGGTCGCCTCCGTCAAATTGTGTGCCACCTCTGCCTCCCGAAAAAAACTTGAGTACTCGTTTTCAGAGAAAATATAATTTCTTAACAAGCATTGAACTCTGCAGATTTGATGTCTGTAAGTGCAACTGCGGCTCTACGGCACCAAGGCGATGTAGTGGCGCTGTATCGTAACCTGTGCATCAGGCAAAGCCATCTGAAATTAGAGGGAAAAAAAAATGCTGCAATTTCCTCTACAGACCCTGCTGAGGGAATGTGTCCGGCGAGGCGGCGATGCTTTGATTTCGCAGCCCTTCAAACAGGTGAATATTAATGTTAAACTAGACAGTACGGCCGGCAGCGACCGCATGGACGTAGCCCCCAAAAGCCTGCTTCTCCCCCTTTTTTTGCACATTTGGCCCATACTGCCGCCATTGCAACCAAAATCAATATTTGTCATAAGTGTAACACATGTCCATACCAAATATGAAAGTAATCAATCAAAAATTACAGCCTGTACAGCGTCCACAAGAAATGTCTTTGGACGCGGTGGAGACGATACACGAGTCAATAGTGGCCTCCCGACTTTGTCCGCAGGCTACTATAAAATATAATTGTTGAAAGAACTGTTGTTTTTGTCATTTTGTCCACCCACTCGGTCATTTACATCATTCCAAAGTAAACACCCACACCCCCCCGGCCGCCCGCCCCAGGTCCATGAGCTCTGTACCACTCCCTGCCTAATTTTTGGCCAGAAAAACCCTGAACACGCACCAATGAGATGGTAGTTACAGGTCATAATCTATGCAGCAAGTAAGCATGAAATGACTACCTTTAATGTTCCACAAAATTGAAATAAATCTAGATCTAGATGCACTTTTTCAGTACGCCGACTTTGAACCAGTAAACTTCCCTCCCTGAGATGTTGTTTACGGTCACAAAACTCACATTTGTGGCAAGTGAACTTTTAAGGGGCGGGGCCAAGGTAGTTCATAGGAAATGCATGCAACTTTCCACTTATTTCTCAAAGTAGTGATTTCACAAATGAAATGTGCAAAAATATCAATCAATATACATATTTACATGTAAAGATGAGAAAAAATTATTAAAATTACATGGAAGCTTTAAAGACAATGCAAATGCATCATCTGATAAACGCGAAAGCACAGCTCAATTTGTGAACGAAGAAAAATATAAATGTAGTTATTGGGGACATTTTAACTTTATGCAAAATAATGAAAATATTGAACATGAATGAAAGGCCAATTTACAGTAGCAAATGTGAAAAAATGCACACAGAGCTGCAATTTCTCTTAATATGGTAGACTAGGCACAAAACTGCACCAATTTAATCTACCAGTAAATTAATGCAATAAAAATGTACTGTAAAATATATTTGTATCATTGCTTTTATTTATGATAGGCATATTATAAATAATGTCCACTTAAAATGGGCAAATAGCCATGTGGTTCCACATTTTGTCAATTCACAGTGATAATTCCAACATGGCAAAAGGCTCGACAAAAGCGAGGTTTTGCTTAAAATATACGGTGTCGTATATAGCGATCTACACCTTAAGAAAACGGTCCTCCAGCATGAACCTGATGCACCCGTATGCTTACCCGATGGGATGTCCGAGGGACACCGCTCCTCCATTCACATTCACTCTGTCGGGGTCAATCTCCAGCATCTTGATGTTGGCCAAAACCACAACACTGAAAGCTTCATTTATCTCCCACATGGCAATATCCTCCTTCGTAAGTCCGGTAGAGTCAAATATCTTAAAAGGAAAAGTTAGTTGAGCACCTCATCATGTTTATATTAAAATGGTAGCACAGTAGAAGCAATGTTTCGACTCACTTGGTGTACCATCAATTCATTAGGAAGTTTCACATAAATCTGAGTCGTTTTTCCATCTCTGCTCAAAGTCTACTTCGGATCTCAATAGGACCAACGCATGAAACAATAGGACTCTCCACACATACCAGGATCAGTGCCAAGTTTGTACCCAACCATCTGAGTGTCACAGCAGAAATCAAGATTCAACTTTTTTTTGTTTTGTTGCTGTATTTAAATGTCTAGTTTTGAAGAGCTTGTGCCCACTACAGCCTTGGATACCAGCAGAAGTGAAGTCCAACGCGGTCTTCTGATTTTGCTTCCCGGCCCCTCAATGGTAGACATGTTTGGCTTTGGAAGGCGTTCTTTAGCTCACTGCAGTTGTAGAAAGCACTTATCTGAGTTACCACAGCCTGTGTCAGCTCGCCCCAGTCGGGGCATTCACCTCTGACCCATCTCATTACCCCAGTGTTTCTGTCTGAAGAACTGCTGCTCAGTGGACATTTTTTGGTTTTTCGCAGATCTGCGTAATCTGTGGAAATCATCCCGTACGAAAATCACAGAAGAACGGCACTTTCAGAATTACTCACACAACGCCATCTGGCACCTACAAACATCTCATGGTCAGAGCCATCGAGATTACCCGTTTTCCATTCTGAACGTGAATATTAATAGAAGCACCTGTAAGACTGTATTTGTAGCCTGGATGCCAGATGGTTGGCTGATTGAATAATTACATGAATAAGCAAATGTACAGGTGTTCCTAATAAATAGCTCATGAAATGTAAACCTTTGGTATGCTACAGCAGTAAGTTCTTGATGAAGCCAGGCACCGCAATTTAGGGGACTGTGAAACAGCAGCCTCGGCATAACGTTTCTAAGGGGATGTTGCTGGTGATTTATTCAAATGTACACATTTACTTATTAGATGGTTTATTTTTTTTGCCGTTTTGATTTGCACTATTGGTAGCCCTATTGAGATCCGTTGTTTCAGGTAGGTCATTAGAAGTTAAAGAAAGCTTGGATCAGGACTGACAGATGGCACTCCAAGTTAGTGGAACTACAGGTTTCTTTTACGTAATAAATATTGATGAGTAGGCAAGTTTCATCATGACAGGGCTGATATTTTGCAACCAGTGCAACCATCTGCATAAACCTTACCTTGGGGATAGAATAGGCTGGAGCAATTGGAAAATCAATTGGGGCAACAGCTGCATCTGCAAAACCTGTAGAGCAATGCCACGCAAGCAGCCAGATAAAAACACCAGAGAGGAGTTCCACCGCAAAATAAACTTATGTTTAACATCAATGAAAGTCCAGGCTAAAAAATATGACTTCATCTTATGCAGTGTGCGTTGAACAGCCGTTTACCCAAATTTCTCCGTAGGAGTCTGGTCAACCCCCCCTTAGCCTATACCCGCAGTACTCCCGCATTATAATTACTTGATTGTTATAATATTACAAAAATAATTCTGCATACATAGTCATTGCTTTGGCACTTTCGCTCCCAATTTCTCAATGCAAAGATTGCCTTCACCAGACATGTGAAAGAGTAAATCAATTAATGTTAAATGAACAGAATGTTACAGCGTGGAATTCACCTTCAAACTATTTGTCAAAAAGCCCTCACCGCATTATTGAATAACGCAGGTCAAAGCAAGGTTATCATGTCATGTGACCCAATGCTACTCAGGAAAAATAAACAAAGTCACTGGGTTTTGAAGGTGAAAGAGTAACCAAACACACGCCTGCCCAAACGAAACTCTGAAACAGTCATAACATTGCATAAGTTAGTCAAACAAATGTTAGTCAAGGGGTGTGAAGTCATACCAACTATCTTGGCCAGTGGAGTGACGCTCAGTCTCTTGGCTGCATCGCTCGTCATCAGGACCAGGGCAGCTGCCCCATCATTCAAAGTGCTGGCATTAGCTGCGGTCACCGTGCCTGCATGTTAAACACTGAAGTAAATACACGAAAGGCTAGGAACAGCAGGGACAAAGCTAATCATGGTAATCATGTCGTAAGCTCACCATTTTCTCTCTGGAATACAGGTTTCAGTTTAGACACTTTGCTGAAATCAACCCTTCTCCATTCTTCATCCTCGGTAATGACAACATCAGGCTTTCCTACAAGGCAGCACAATGTTGGCGGCAATTAATGATCTGTTTTCAAGCGCCGAAAGGAGCATCGTGTGCAACTGACATTCACCTTTCTGTGGGATGTGAACAGGGACGATCTCTTTAGCAAACAGCCCGGACTCCCACGCTTTCCTGCTGCGAGTGTACGAGCCAATGGCGTAGGCATCCTGCTCATCTCTGGAAATGCTGCTGTTCTTTGCGGTATTTTCAGCACAGTTACCCTTCGCACAGGAAAAACCGAATGTCCAATGCTGTAAATGCATTCTACTGACCACTTCTAGTCAGACAGCCTCACCAGTTCCACGTAAGGTTCAAGAACTACCGCACTAACATACATTGAGCATTGACTTCTCTCTCATCACTGCTCATATGACATGCAAACTCTGCACAAGCCAGGAAACTCGTGGCTCAGCATGCACTCTTCAGCTGAATTGCACCATTTTGCACATTTTATGGATTCTGTTCAGGGTTGATTTTCTGATTTAATTTTCTCCAATGAGCAGGCATTAAAATATTTAGATCAATGACTAAATTTAGTCCTAAAGCAAATATTTGTCTTTAAAGTGCAACTCATTCCCATTGGATGAGCTAACTGGGTCATTTTAGTATTTTGAATGACCAAAAAAATGTTGAGCCCCCAGACCCCACGTCTTAAGAAACACCAAGGAAGACGTTGAAATGAACCAGGGAAGAGTTTATATAACGAAGCATGCATCCTTTGAGAATAGCTGCAAATGCTTTGATATACCATGTGAAACTGGTTGTAGACGTCCGTGAGGCCATCCTTTACGATGAGATCTTCCATCTTCACTCCTCCGTAAGGAGGCGTCTCCCTGGCCATGACGTAGGGGACATTGGACATGCTCTCCATCCCTCCTGCCACCATGACATCCTGCCACAGAAAGAGAAGCACCTTCTAAATGGCAAGTCCCAACATGGTAGAAGTCCACACAAAGTGCTGATTAGCATCCCTCTGCCTGTCATAGCCTCATACGCCCCAAAAGTTGATCTTCAGTCCCCATCATACAGCGGAACTTTGACCCAATGAACCCTTATCAGTTGTGGGAGGTAGTAGGTACCATGTCTGATTTGGTCAAAATCTGTCCACTCCTTCAGTATATATCACACATGCAAGATACACGTGTGACTGGTGAACGGACAGATCATTGCCAAACAGTATTTCCCCTGCCCACCGTATGGGATGGAGGCATAATAAGATGATGTGAACTGGGCGACATTAGGCATGAGAGCTAATTTCTGATATCATATAGAAGGAGCCTAGAAGAAAGGCCGAGTCCCCCAAGAACAAAGATGGATCGAGGCTCACCAATTTGGTCACAGATGCCAAAGCTTATCATCCATTACTTAGACAGCAACGTTCCACGAACACAAATCTGTAGGATTTGGGGCATTTCACCCTCTACAGTGCATAATACAACACAAAGATTGTGTAAGAAAACCCCATTAGTTCTTGGACAGTGAAGGACAAGGCCAGACACTGCTTCTGAATAAGGGCAGTTTCACATACTTGAGCATATTTTATATTTAAATGTGCTGTTGATGAGTTAAATTGTGGTGCACTTCACCTGAATATATGTTTTCCTGTAACATGTCGTACTCATGGAGAAGGTAAATTTCGAAAACGAATCAAAAATATCTGCGCCGAGCACGGAATAACACAATTTTTAACTTATTAAAATGTCTAATTTTACGGTCTTATTTTCCCAATTTTAAATTTTGAGGTCAAAGTAAGTCCATTATTGCGGTCAGATGAATGAGAAACAAACACCTAACAATAGTGACATGTTCTCCAACGATTCAGAGGCTCGATGGAATGACCTTGATGTGATGGCGCCAAAAATGTGTTATTGGACAGCATACATTTTCCGTCAATGAAAAGATCTTTTCTGACATGAAATTTGACACCATGACTACCAAAGTGATTTAATAGCATAGATTTAAATGCCACCAACTCGAGTCTTCTGTCACAAAAAATACAGCATCAAAACAAGCATATGCTACCAAATAAATGACCAGTGCAACATAATATGACCTCACCCCCATTTTCCATCAAAATCTTGTCCATCCATCTCGAGTGCCATTAATTCAGATCACAATATTACCTTACATGCACAGATCTTGGGCAACCTCTTTTCCCCTGAGCCTGTTTACAGTTTTGTATTACCTCATTAGAACATAAACGGTCTAAAAGTACTTTAATTTTTGTGTGTGCGAGAGGTAAAGGCAGCATCAGGACTGTTGGACGACCCATACGTGCCGTATCGGATCCCTCAGATTTCACCGTCTCACGGATCTACACAACCGGCCAAAAGTTTGGGGCCACCCTCAGATTTAAAAAGACAGTAGCCCCAAACATTCTTCAAAGCTTCGCCAGAACTACATTCATTCAAAAGAGGAGCAGAATGTGTTAAGAAACATGATTTGGCGCCACAGTCTCCAGACCCTTCTCCTACTGAACTGGCACGGGATGGACTTGATAGGGAGGTCCGGTTCTCCAACCCCAGCAACGAAAAACAAAAACAACCCTAGCAAGTGTCTGAACACTCAAAATCTGCATGGGAATCACTGCCAGCAGCATACTTCAAGAAACTGGTGCATCACATGCCAAGAATTTGTGACGCAATGATCAAGGCTAAGGGTGGCTATTTCGATTAATCTAAAGTCTGAGCAAAGTCTCACAAAAATGTCTTGTTCAGCCTGAATCCTTGCTAGAAATGTGACTGTATGACATCATGAAACTGTCTTGGGCCCTTAAATCACAATAAACTGAAATGAAATGCAGAGCACTGTGTTTTGATTTTTTTTTTTTTTAAATCTGAGGGTGGCCCCAAACTTTTGGCCTGTAGTGTACATGCCACAGCAAAGGATCACACCACGGGCCCAGACATATTATGATAAACTTCAAGTCAACACCATGCACTGTTGCACCCAGAGATACACATTAAAGCTTTACTATGCAAAGCTGCGAAAAAAGCCAATCATGACATTTGCTCTGTCTGAGCCAAAGGCCACCATCTGAGAACAGAAGTGCTGTAAATTAATTTCAGCAGCATATTACAGGTTCCTCAGCCACTCTGAATACTCTGGGCATTAGGCTGTGCAACTCCCAGCTTTCCAAGCATGCTGACTTTCCCCACTCCTTTCACTCCTGCTCATGAGTACAAAACCTCCTGTTCATGAATACAGACTTCATTAATCCATCACAGAAAACGAACACATTACGAAGCTTTGGCCATTTCATGTAGAGGCTGTCGCAGTGGGAGACTTCAGCAATTGTACGGTAAAATACAGAGGCCAGTTTGTCGCCTCGGTGTCTGGCACGGCACAGGTCTGCAGGAGGATAAGCTGCCAAACAAACACTCTGAATGCCTGGCTATTATTGGCGAGGCACGCGCAGCTCTGAAGAGGAGAGACAGTTGCGTACAGGACACTGCTTTTGGAATATTTAGTGCTTGATGACCATGCAAAGGATATTCAGGTTCTCTTTCCAATGTGATCCGAATTTTTTTTTGGCTTTTTCCCAGAGCTCAACTCCCTCATGCTGAATGAGTGCTGAATACGTCGAGTTGTATATTCCTGGATATAACAAAGAATCCAAAATAAATGCAGACTCAGTAGCCATCCACCCATTCTCTATACCAGCTTATTCCTCACTAGGGTCGCGGGGGGAGCTGGAGCCTATCCCAGCTGACTATGGGCGAAAGGCAGGGACCCACCCGGTACAGCTCACCAATCCATCACAGGGTAACACACCATTCACTCTCACACTCATACCTACAGGCAATTTAGTTTTTCCAATTAGCCTGATGTGCATGTCTTTGGACTGTGGGAGAAAACCAGAGTACCCGGAGGAAACCCACACGAACACGGGGAGAACATGCAAACTCCACACAGAAAGGCCCCAGGCCAAGTTTGAACCCACAACCGTCTGACTCAGTAGTCAAAAACCCAAAAATCAGAACAACCAATAGCCATCTTGCCCTGGTGAACACCCAACACAAGCCATCAAAATCTATAGCCACCAAATAATTATACAACCCCGATTCTGAAATAGTTGGGACGAAGGGTAAATTGTGAATAAAATCAAAATGCAATGACTTTGAAATCACTCCAGCCAATATTTTATTCACTGTAGAACAAAGATCATAGCAAATGTTGAAACTGAGAAATTTTACAATTTTATCCACAAAATGAGCTCATTTCAAATTAATGGCTGCTACAGGTCTCCAAAAAGTTGGGACAGGGGCCCGTTTATCATGGTGTAGCATCCCCTCTTCTTTTTAACACAGAGTGGAGGCGTTTGGGCATTGAGGAGACAAGTTTCTTGAGTTTAGCCATTGGAATTTGATCCCACTCTTGTTTAATACAGGCTTCCAGCTGCTGGAGAGTTTTGGGTCTCCTTTGACGGACTTTTCGTTTAATTATGCGCCAAATGTTCTCAAATCGGTGAAAGATCTGGACTGGAGGCAGACCAGTTCAGCACACGGACTCTTCTACTAGGAAACCATGCTGTTGTAATAGCTGCAGTATGTGGTTTTGCATTGTCCTGCTGAAATACACAAGGCCTTCCCTCAAATAGATGTCATCTGGAGGGGAGCATATGTTGCTCTAAAACCTTTATATACATTTCAGCATTCATAGTGCTTTTTAAAACACGCAAGTGTCCCACACCATATGCACTAATGCATCCCCATACCATCAGAGATGCTGGCTTTTGAACTGAACACTGATAACAGGAGGGGTGGTCTTTCTCCTCTTTAGCCCAGAAGACACAATGGCCATGATTTCCTACAAGAATGTCAAATTTGGACTCGTCTGACCACAGGACGATTTGCCACTTTGCTACAGTCCATTTTAAATGAGCCTTGGCCCTCAGAACACAGCGGCGCTTCTGGATCATGCTCAATAATGGCTTCCTTTTTGCATGATAGAGTTTTAGGTGGCATCTGTGGATGGCACGGCGGACTGCTTTTACAGACAGTGGTTTCTTGAATTATTCCTGGGCCCATTTAGTAATGTCAATGACAGAATCATGCCGGTGTGTGATGCAGTGGCGTCTGAGGGCCCGAAGATCAAGGGCATCCAGTAAAGGTCTTCGGCCTTGTCCCTTACGCACAGACATTTTTCTAGTTTCTCTGAATTTTTTGATGAGGTTATGCTTTGTCGATGATGAGACCCTCAAAGCCTTTGCAATTTGGCGTTGAGGAACATTGTTTTTAAAGTATTCCACAATTATTTTACGCAAGCCTTCACAGGTTGGAGAGCCTCTGGCCATCTTTACTTCTGAGAGACTCGGCCTCTCTAACACATCCCTTTTATGGCCAATCATGTTGCACACCTCATGCCAGTTAACTTAATTACTTGCTAAATGTTCTTTCAGCTGATTCTCATATATTCATTGCTTTCTTTTTCAGCCCTTTTTTTGCCTGTGTCCCAACTTTTTTGAGACCTGTTGCAGCCAGAAAATTTGAAATAAGCTAATTTTGTAGATAAAAATGTAAAATGCCACAGTTTCAACATTTCAAATGTTATCCATGTTCTATTGTAAAATATAGGGCACTGGCTGCCCTAGAAGCTTCTGCTGTTAAGATAAACAAAAACTTTGACATTTTGTTGACAGACGCACGTACTGATGGAGCTCCTGTGCCACTCGGGCAGCGGGAGCTAATTACGAGCCCATTACTGAAATAGTTGATGAGATAAAGCAAATTGTCAAAGTTTCTGGTGATATTTTTAGGCCAGTGACCTTGGGGGGGGGGGGGGGGCAAGGTCACCTTTAGGCACATCATTTGTAGGGCTTTATGAGATGTCCAGTAGGAATTAGGAGCATGTAACTGAAATCAGTGATGAGATAAGGCAAAATGTGTTGACGGACGCAGGCACACACACACACACGCGCACGCGCACGCGCACGCACGCACGCACGGACGAAGCCCGATACCATAGCTCCTGCACCGGTGGGAGCTAATAACATATTGGCTCATATGATCGGAAAGTCATTGCATTTTGATTATATTCACAATTTACACTTCGTCCCAACTATTTCGGAATTGGGATTGTATACTGCAGTACACACGTAGGCCAATTAGACATTCAGCAAACACAATGAAAATCTCCCAATAAAAATAGCAGTCATCATGAGGACGGAGGACACACCAGTAGAGAAATCTAACTTACTTGATGCCCACACATGAGACTCTGCGCTGCCAGCATGATGGACTTCATTCCTGATGCACAAACTTTGTTGACAGTGGTTGCTGGCGTGGAAATGGGCAGTCCTGAAAACAAATGGAATGTGCATTAACTTGTTTAAGGCAGCGAAGATCAGAACAAATAGGCCCTCCTACCATGCGCCCGCAGTGTCATAGCAATTCGCATGTTGTACTCAAACCAACTGCCCAGTTGTGCAAAGAACTACTGGCTACAAGAAGGGCCCGATTTCTCCCACCATATATGATACACGGAAGGACTCATCCGCGATACATCAATGGGTCTGGCCCTGCCGAGTACGTTTAATCCTCTCCAGTCTCATGTTGCAAATTTGCAACAATAAATCAATTGATGACTGACTATAAAATATAAAGGCCAGATGGGAAATGGTTTGATAAAGCTACCCTTCTAGCTCAGTATTGCAAAAATACACCGTTACTTCCACCTGCTGCCACTAGTGTATGAGAACTAGTCTCCATGAATGAAAGATTTTTCATATCTCAAAATAATAAATTGGGCTGGAGAGGGTTAAACATATGCGAGTAGTATGCGCTGGCCCAAAGAGGACGACACATCAAGAGCAGCGACTGTTGAAGGCCACCTCAGCATCAATACTAATACAGCCACCCTGTGTTGGGCTGTGGTATGCACAAGAGCAAAGTGGACAAACGGCCAACTTGAGTTATTTTCGTTAGTGAGAGCACTTAAGATGATACAACGGAGCACGAAATTCGTCTATGGAGGAATCTACGCATAAATCCACAATAGGGAATTATGCTATGATGACTATAATTAATAGTAGAATGACATTGCATCAGTGCTATGTCGTAGTTCTGCTTCAAAAAAACTGATTTTTCTTAACTACCTAACTGAGATACCACTGGCTCACTATAGCTGAAGTAGCTACAAAGGACAAATATTGTTTCGATCTGAAGAGATCTTCCCCCCCGTCCCTCCCCCGAAATTCGGGCCGAGGGGTAAAAAAAACCACACACATCCAGGCCAACGGAGACCTCTTCTCTCACTACGTCTCTGCAGGCCCAAAACACGAGCCATTTTGTGTGGGCGGGGAGGCCATGCTAATGAGGCACTGCTCTGATTGGCTGCCTGGCCACTTCGATTCCAGGGCTGGGTGCAGACCCAAAAACCAAGATCACAGGTATTTCAGGACATCTCTTTGCAGCCTCTATTGCTGAAAGACCGTACTTGTTTAATCCCAAATCTGACCCTGAACAGGAGGAAAAAGCAGTTGAAGTATAGCAGCAACATTAAGATAGATATCGATGAGTGGCAAATTGAAATTTTACTGTGTTGCTTGTACGGTCTCACCTTACATGCATGTGATTGTAGCTGTACTGTTATATAGTCACGTTACATACTCACTTTGCCATCTAAACTTAGCTAAAACCTCCCATTAACCATTTCTACCAAAACGAAACAATTCTGACACCAAGCTACTAAATAAGTTTGCAATAAAAACACACAAGCTGTTTAAGCGTTACTTATGTGGAGCTAGTGAATTGATAAATTCCACCGGAAATCTGTATCTGACCTCCACTTCTTTTTCGGCTTTTTATTGGCCAGAACAATTTTCAAAGGTGGATGAAATTCTGCCACGGCAATGCAGAGAAATTGTTTGTTATACCAGACACGTTATATTGCGTTTTGCAATTGCTTTCGCTGCGGTAGCCTCAGAGAGCTAGCCAACACAATGGCAAAGTACCCAGCTGACCCCGGTCATGGATAAGTAAAACGATCATATCACAGCAGTAGTAAACAAACCCAAACACGTACACAAAGTTCCGTAAAACCTACGTCTGGTCTAACTGCAGCCTTTTAGGCCCAGCTATGCAGATACATACGACACCTCCCCAGGTAGCTTCAACTGTTGTGGTTATAATCAGGCAACGTTATGATGAAAATTCCACACTGACGCTAACCAAAGTAAGCATACTTACAAGCATACTGATCAGAATAACTGCATACAAGTTAACCAGGAGCATTTTTTTTTAGGTAGCAAGGCACGCGAACTAACATGTAGTAGCTAGTAACCAAGTGTTTATAACAATGACCGAGACAAACGTTACCCTGCAATACAGGTTTTAAACGGCAAGTTCCGTTACCGTGAACAGTTGTACCAAGCATCCAAATTAGAAACAAGTATAAAAAGTTCATTTCAAATGAGGTTTATGTTCGCACACCTTCTGTTGAATGTCCCCTGATATTACTCTTGCATATTTATGACACGAACATTAGCAACAGTAACCTAGCTATGTTAGCCACAGTGCTACAGCTACATTCAATGGGCTATCAAGTTAGGTAGGCTTATGCAGTAAAGCCACACAAAATGGTAAAACTTACTACTTACGCGTCTGAGTCACAGACAGTCGCTACAGACTGTAAAATATCTGAAGATGAAGCCTCAAAGCCTGCATTTGAGGCTAGTTGTTAGTGCCAACTATCGTTTGCAGTCCTGCTAGCCACCCGTAACACGTGAGCTTCACTTACATTATTTGCCGTTATATCGATACAGCTTGTGGCTCCGAGCGCTTGATCGATGCAACTGCTACAGGTTTGAGAAGCAGCTGAGACCCATATCCAGCGTCAAATTATCCTTTATTGGATAAGGTATGACAAAGCTGCCGTTGGTGAAGTGCCAAACACAAACAGCTAACCTTCACTTTGAGTGTGGCTGTTTGCCGGCAGCAAAAAAAAAAGCTACCCACTGATTTCTGGTGGCATCGTCTTTTGGAAGAGAAAAAAAGTAGCACTTTTTTTTTCCTCATCCAAAAAAAAAAAAAACACAACAGCTTTGGGAGACATACTGATAAATCTACACGTTATATGATTTGGGCTTGTTTGTGTCTGATAGAATAAATTCCGGGGTGGGCAGGTCCAGTGCCGTGATTGGCTCTGGCCCGGTCAGTCCTGATTGGTTTTGCCCAGATCTCGTGAAGATCCCGAGACGAGCTGATCAGAGAGGAAATCACATTCTCGAATTACGGCAAAACCCCTGTGTCTTATGTTTAAAAATGCAGAGGTTGAGTATGGACATTATAACATTACCTGTAGGTATTACAAGAAGGATCAGCATAATAGGGAACCTTTAACTTGCCAAGGAAAATCACAAAGAAGACGTTAGAAGATACAACATTTCCTATAGCTGCACCAGAACTATGGAATTCACTTCCTGTGAATTGGCGCCATCAAGAGTGTCTTGATGCATTTAAGAGCCTCTTACAAACACACTTCTTTAGGCTCACATTTTGTTGCAGATGGATCCTATGAATTTAGTTACTTTTTGGCTATTGTTGCCATCACTATTACATTATTTATTTATTTTTATGATTTTTTTTCCCGTCATTCTCAGATTTTAGATCATGTTGTAATGCACAAGAGAGCATATTTAGCAGTATGAATAATAAATTATTTATTATTCTGCTGTTTCCCCATATAACATAATGCGAATTTGAAACCTTCATTGTTCATAGCATGCATAACTATTTTTCATAATATTGCTTAAAAAAAGTAATGGAGAAAAATTAACTCATTAAAATTCTAGGATTGCATTTGTGGTTGGAATGAAAACCTGCACACACAGTGATCCCCCAGGGCCGAGTTTGAGGGCCACCGATCTAATTCACATGAAAAACACCCCTTGCAATGTAACTACACCCTTGATATTCGTCTCCCCACCCAGATGCCTGCAGTGTTTAAGGAAAAATACTGGTTAGTTCATGCGGGAGGCGGAAAATAGGAACAGGTGCAGCGATCTGTCTGCGCGTGTATCGTCAGACGCAGCGCGTGCAAAGAAATCCCGCCCAATTCCAGCAGACTGCTCAGCCATTTTTTCTGGTTAGTAAATCTTAGAAAGAAATTTTGTAGCAATGACAGGTGAGCGTACAAATATACTGGGTCATTTCAAATGTGGAGTAAAATTGCGCAACTAGTCATTTGACAGACATTACTAATATAATTTCTCGCAGATCTGTACCCAGTCGCTAACCAGGTGAAAGGTCTAAAACAATTGTTTCATGCTGACACAAATGAGACGGAGAGGGTAATGGTCAAGTTACCCCCTGGAAGACAAGAGAACACACTAATCTCAAACTTTACATGCTCCACCACACTAGTGAGACTGTGGTTGTTTTAAGAATAGGATCCAACACCTCAGGGTGGAGTACCTGCTCCAAGGAGAGCTTGTCTGGTTGGTGCCTGTCCTTCACCAGCCTGTAAAACATTCCCCATGTACACCTCTTTCACCTCCTCAGCAGGAATGCCTGGTCCAGATAAGCAGAAAGAACATATTTTGCAGGGCCATTTCTAACAACACAGGATTGAGATCTAAAAAAAACACAATGCCTGCATTTATAATTGAACAGTATACAGGTATGCCACTTGACTAGTGAATTCAATAAGTGGACTCACGACTTAAGCATAAACCACAAAAAAAATTTCCTCCAAAAAAGCACCAAAAATAATAAATTGCCATATGCCTTTCAACTCACCTGCTCGTTCAACAGCACCTTTGATTGCAACGGAGCCTAGTTTTGTTGCAGGTACTTTGGAGAGGCTCCCTTTGTACGACCCCATGGGTGTCCGTACGGCACTGACGATGACTACTTCCTAACAACATCATTGAAAGTGAGGTTATTTGTCTTCATTTTGTAAAATATAATACGACAAAATGAATAAATTTACTTTAACTAGGGTGTTCTCATTAAGTTAAAAATAATATGACTCAAAACCATTAAGTAAATGTATATACTTTACTCACATTTAAAGTGGGACGAGATGCGTAGGTCCTTGACAGGTGGGTGTGGGACTGCAATAGTAAAGACAATTCCTTTGTACCAACTGCTAAACGTTTTCATCGGTAAAATATATAAGGAAGAATTGAGAGAGGAATACCCGATACCCTTATCTATGGGATTGGGGTAGGTTATGCAAGGAAATATGACCTCCGACTTTCAGGCATGAGACGGTTATGAAGCCGATATGTACACAAAACACTGAAATATCTCCGGACATAGGATCGCGTATATCCGTGACTTGTCCAAAAGTCTTCATGTCAGGCCGGCAGACAAAGCCTCCCAATATGACCAGTGCAGTTGTGCAAAAGGAACATCATCATGGTCATCCTGGGTTTAAACCAGAGAAAAAGGATGCACACATTTGCTAGCTAGCTAACGTGATCCAATGTTAAAAACGGGTACTAGCTGTCAATAGCAAGATACTTCAAAACTCTAAATTCGCATGTGCACCGGCGACTCATGTCAAAAAATGCATAGAGTCGCTTTCACATGGGACGCGAAACGAACTTTTCGCAAGACAGATTACATTCAAAGTCAATGCAAAGACGCGAAACGCGTGTATTCGCGTCTTTGCATTGACTTTGAATGTAATCTGTCGCGCTTAAAAAACGTTTCGCGTCCGGTGTGAACGCGGCCCAAGAACTGAACGCAACTAACTCACCAACACCCGTGAGCAGAGCTGGATTCGCAAGGTTAAAAGTGCAGACATTTTGCAGGACGAGAAACGCAGGCCAGTTTCACCTCGCTTTACTGGGCTTCCGACACCTCAATGGCCAAAACACACTTCGAGTTTCCATTATATGGGCATGCGCCACCTTGTGGAGCAGAGAACTCTGGGAAAGTGGGAGGTAAACAAACGGCCGAAAACCCTCATCACCGACAACTCAATGTCGACGCTGCAAATTTTGTGTTGTTTTCAGTGCAAAAATGGCAATGGCCCCTACACCTCAAAAGATGGTCCTTAAACGAATGTCTCTTGAACGTAGGATCCCTTGACGAATTGCCAATGTGGCAAAGTGGCATGATAAGGGTACGAGGGTCTCACTATTAAACCATGTTTTTTTGTTTGTTTTCTTTTTTTTTAATAGGTTTGCTGCTATATGGCATTGGAGGTGCACATTTAGGGTTTCAGTTCATAACATGTACGCCAAGGATAGCAAAAACAACCCAATTTTAAAATATTAAACAAACTCGAGGGAAACTATTCACGCAGCAATATAATTTAACCCCTTTACTGTCACTGGGCCCTTATTAGAGCCAGGCCAAATGTGACATTCTCCTAATAACCCTGATAGGAAATTGCACATCAATATAAATAAAGAATAATTCATTTATCAGCATTCTTGAGTGGTATTTGAACCTCTCCTCCATCGCCCTCACAACCAGGGGACATTGAACATTAAAAATATATAAATTAGATAATCGAATTACTGTAGTGTGCAGTGATGATTATACACTTAACAAAATGAAAATAAATAAAAAACAAGTAATATTCTAGTATTTATTTCATGTAATATTGGATCATATTAATGATAATAAGTGAACACATTAAAAATATATACAGTAAAAACAAAAAAATGTCTTTGAAAGAAAAAGTCAATATCTAGTGCAGTCACTCTTTGCTTTGATTACAGCATTTAATATTTCAAGTAAAGTTTGCACATTTGTTTTTAAATTTCCTCATTTGCTGAATCATTCCATATGGTTTTAATTCATTCCAAAGAGATTCTTTGGATGTTACAACACATTTTCTCAATCGGATGAAAGGTCTGGATTTTGATCAAGCTAAGTCATAACTTTTATGTCACCGGATGTTTCTTTCCAACAGATAATTCTTGCACAGCTTAAAAGCGTGTTCATGGCCATCAGAAAAAATGTTGTCTTTAAGGCTGCATATTTTGGCCCAAAATCTTACTGTGCAGTGCTGTGAAAAAAATTTCACCCTCCCAGATATCTTCTATTTTTGCTTATTTTTCATATTTAAATGTTTCAGATCACCCAACTAGTTGCCCCTAAACAAAATGACTATTCCATCACTGTGGAGGTATTCTGGCCCACTCTTCTTTGCAGAAAATGATAATTCAGTTACATTTGTGGGTTTTCAATCATGAACTACCTGTCATGCCACTGCATCTCAATTAAATTCAAGTCAGGACATTGACCAGGCCACTCCATTATTTTGTTTCCTTTGAGGCATTCAGAGGGACTTGCTTGTGTGCTTCAGATCAATATCTTGCTGCATGGTACTACAACTGCTCTTGAGCTTTAGGTCACAAACCGATGGCCAAATATTCTCCCTCAAGATTCTCTGGTAGAGAGCAGAATTCGAGATTCTATCAATTATGGAAAGTAGCCCGGGTCATGAAGCAGCAAACTAACCTGAAATCATTACATTACCATCATCATATTTGACTGTTGTTATGATATTCTTATTGTGGAATGCTGTGGTACCATTACACCTGAGGTTCAGAGACCCATGTCTTGCAAAAATGTCCACTTTTGACTCATCAGTGCTCAGAATATTATTCCAAAAGTCTTAAGATTCATCAAGGTATTTTTTGGACTACGCGAGACAAGTTTGTGCTCTTTTTGGTCAGCAGTGGCATTCACCTTGCAGCACTCACATGGATGCCATTTTTGCTCAGTCTATCTCTTATTGTGGAATCAGGAACACTGACCTCAACTGGGGCAAGTGAGAATTGCAGTTTTTTAGATGTTAGTCTGGGCTCCTTTTATATCTGCTTAGATGAGCTGTTGATGGATCAGGTTGGACTCAACATAGATTTTACAGATAATTGCAGATGATGGATTTACCCATGCAGGACTCTTCCAAACATCTGAAGCACGTTTTCAGCACTTCTAACATTCTGTTACTGTTTGTGTGTTGTGTGATGGATTGAAAATTCACGCATTGTTTTGGACATGAGATGCCATGTATTTAATGTATTGGCTAACCATTGACCCTGAACAGCAACCCCTCCGGGGGCGATCTTCTGAAAGACAACAGAAATGACAGAGTTCACCAGTACTAAGGACTCATGGCTTTATCCAGAAAAATTTGTGAATACCTAAGTGAGTAACCTCACACGTTGAATCACAACTTACCTTATAAAATAGGTTTCCTTACGATTTAAATAGCCCACATCCCAGCATGCTCTGATGTGGGGACATTGATCGCATTTACCATTCCGACATGTATTTTTTTTTTTTATGTGTTGACAATAATCTTTCATGTCATAATGTTTTACAACCCCAGTTCCAAAAAGTTGGGATGGTATGTAAAATGTAAATCAAAGCAGAGTGCAATAATTAGGCTAGCAAATCTCATAAACCGACATTTTACTCACAAAAGAACATAAACAACATATCAGATGTTGAAAGTGAGATATTTTCCCATTTCATGAAAAATATTAGCTCATTTTGAATTTGGCAGCAGCTACACATCTCAGAAAGTCGGGATAGGGCCATGTTTACCATTGTTCAGTATCCCCTCTTCTTTGAACAGCAGTCTGTAAACATCTGGGAAGTGAGGAGACCTATTGCTGAAGTTTTGGGAGGAAAATTTTGCCCCACTCTTGTCAGATGTAGGATTCTAGTGGCTCAACAGTCCTGGGTCTTCTTTACCAGATTTTTTGTTTTATGATGTGCCAAATGATTTCTATTAGTGAATGGTCTGGACTGCAGGTTGGCCAGTTCAACACTCAGACTCTTTTACTGCAAAGCCATGCTGTTGTGATGGATGCAGTATGTGGTTCGGCACTGTTTTGCTGAAATATGCAAGGCCTTCCCCGAAAGAGCTGTTTTCTGGATGGGAGAATATGTTGTTGTAAAACCTCTGTATACTTTTCAGCATTCATAATGCCTTTCCAGATGTGGAAGCTCCCCACACCAAAGGCACCAATGCAACTCTAGAGCATCCTCTGCTATACGTAGGGAAGGCAGAGAGATGTGGGAAGATGGTGCCAGTGTGTGTGGTTTGCCATCTGGTGCTGTCAGTTTTGTCAAATTTGTTTGTGTTTGTGTTATTTTTATTGCTTGTTGTGGACTATGTCGACGTGCTACTGGTATATGATCGCCGAGCGCTCTGGAACATCCGACTCACCTTTGAAAGATTGTTGAAGTTTGATGTGGAAGGATTGAATCCCTTTCCTCCGCCGTTCCTGTCAGGAATACCTGTTCGCCTCTGCCACGCCCCCTGGTAAATACCAGATCACTGGCAAATAAGACTTAAGGATTTTTTTTATCCCCGTGAACTGGCCTTCCTATGCATGACTGAAACCTGCGTGAGTGTGGGCGAGTCATGTTTGAATTGGGTCGCTCTCACCCTGTTCTGTGCACGGTGATGAACCGTCCACCCAAATATAACAGGAACTTTATTGATGACTTTTCCGAGCTTTTGGCCGATATAATGCTGAAGTATGACCGTGTTTTAATTCTCTGCAATATGAACATTCACAAGACTTTCATAAATCTTTTTAATGCTTTTAATCTAGTGCAGTCTGTGACTAGTCCCAAACAAGAACATGGTAACACTCCAGATCTTGTTTTATTATGCGGTTTACCTGTTTTAAAAGTCGAAATAGGTGATGCCGTCTTGTTCGATCATATGCCTGTTTTGTTTGAGATCTCTCTCCCATGTCATTCGGCTATTCAGGGTGCACCTGGTCGTACTTGACGCATATTTAAACCGTTCATTGCTGTTCAGTTCTCCGTTGCTTTCATTTACGTAATCAAGGCCAATTCAGACTTCTCATTTGACCTTAATACAGAGGAGTTAAACTCTAAATTTCCTTCCACCGATCAAAATATCCTTGACATCGTCACTCCCCTTAAAGCCAGGTGTCCTCAATGTAAATCTGAGCCATGGCTGAATGACATTACTTGTGCTGCCTGACAGGAATGCAGGAGAGCAGAACACAAATGGAGGAAAGACAAGCTACCGGTGTCTTGTGATATTTTGAAGGAAAGCTGGGGCAATTACCAAGAAATTCTTCAACTTCAGAAAACTAAATATTTTACAAATAGAATTGAAAATAACTGTCATAAGCCATGTGTACTATTTAACACTCTTAACTCTGTTCTTAACCCTTTCCAATCCAGCAGTACTGTAGCTTCCACTGAAACCTGTGAAGCATTTTTACATTTTTTTTTTGTTGAAAAAATTTGTGATTATGATAATATGCATCTCACCACCTTATTTTATCCCATTGCTTGTTCTGACATTTTCAGCCATTTTGAGTCTCTGTCCCTCTCTGGCCTGAAGAAAATTATTTCACAAATAGAACCATCTGGTTATCCTACAGATGTTTGTCCCCCACAATTTTTTAAAGACGTTTGGGATACTATAGGACAATTACTAATAAACAGCAGTCTAAGTTCAGGTGACATACCGGTCAAGCTTAAACAGGCAGTGGTACAGCCTCTGATCAAAAAGCCTGGTCTGGATGCCTCTGTCTTCTAAAATTTCAGAGCCATCTCAAAGTTCCTGTTAATCTCCAAAACTTTAGAGAAAGTAATAGCCTTAAAGCTGCAGTCTTTCCTAGGTACTCACAGCATTCTAGATGTGTTCCAGTCAGGTTTTAAAGTTCTTCACAGCATGTTGACTGGCCTTTTGAAAGTTTTTAATGATCTCTTTTTATCTGCAGATTCTGGGGACTCCTTCATTCATGCGTTTTGAGACCTTTCAGCAGCTTTTGACACTATAGACTTCAGCATCTTCATCTCCCGCCGAGAGCATTACAAGCGCATCAAAAGCACTCGAAAGTGGTTCAGGTCATATCTGGCTGATAGGAGTTTTTATGTGAGTTTTGGTGAATTTCAGTCGTCATCTGAGTCCCTGCCATGTGGTGTACACCATGGTTCCATTCTGGGGCCTCAACCTTTTGCTCTTTATTTGCTTCCTCTAGGAACTATTATTAAAAATTATGGTGTCTCATTTTCCTTTTCATGCAGATGACTCACAATTATACCTGGTTCTAAAAGGCAATGATCCTAACTCTCTTAATGTTGGAATGTCTGAGGGATATCAAAGCTTGGCTGGCTATACATTTTTTGAAGTTCAATGACAACAAAACAGAGGTCATTATGTTTGGACCTAGTGGCCCTGGTACTGCCCCTTCAGACCTGAGACCCCTTGATATGTTTATCAAACCCATAGTTACCAACCTGGGGGTGAAAACTGACAGTGAGCTTACAATGGACAACAAATAAACTCTATTGTGAGGTCAAGTTTTATTCAGCTAAGGCAGCTCTCAAAGGTCAAGCTTTTTCTTTCTTTACATCACTTTGAGAGGGTTATACATGCATGTGCATCCACTCGCCTTGACAACTGTAATGCCCTTTATGTTGGTGTCGGCCTGGGGTGCATTTCCCAAAAGCGTAGTTGCTATGTTAGCAGCTTACATAGTTTGTCCACTCACAGTCAATGGTTCCAACTATGTAAGTTAGCATCTGTGATTTTGGGAAACGCTCCCCTGGCTTTGCTGTCACATCTCCAGCTGGTTCAAAATGCTGCTGCAAGGCTACTGATGGGACACCTAAACGAGAACACATTACCCTCGTTCTTGCCTCCTCACACTGGCTTCCTGTCCATTTTAGGATTCTTTTTAGGATCTTACTCTTTGCTTCTAAACCCCTGAATGGTCCGGCTCCATCATACCTTGCTGACATATTACACCCTTACACCCCACTATGGTCTCTTAGGTCAGCTGACCAGTCTCTCCAAACTGTCCCCAAGCCTAGACTGAAGCACAGGGGGCACCCAGCTTTCGCCGTCGTAGCCCCAAAACTATGGAATGAGCTGCGCCTACATGTTAAGCTGTCCGCATCACTTCCAGTATTTAAATCCAGCCTCAAAACACATTTTTATTCCCTGGTGCTTTAAATATCAAGTTTTTCAGGGTCACTTTTGCTTCTTGCCACCCCACTTTTTTTCTGTGTTTTTTTATAGTGTTTTATTGTGTTGTTTTATTACTGTTTTTATTGTGTTCTATTTCAGTGTTTTTACGACTGTGTTTTATTGTTTGTTTTTATTACTGTTTTATTGTGTTTTTTTTTACTACTGTGTTTTGTGAGATGAGATCTGTTGGTTTAAATAAGGAGTGCTTTGATATGGCTGGAGTGAAAACCTTGTGGTTGGGATGTGGTTGGTTTGCGTAAGTTTGTCACGACGCGCCCCAGTGCAAGCGATTATGACGGGCTCCAGCGCTCACTGTGAAGCTCTGCTTTGAATAATTTTGACAGTATTTTGCGTTGCCCTCCGAGGTTGCCTTCCTAAACATGCAATAATAGGATGAGAGAGAGAGAGAGAGAGAGAGAGAGGAGCTGCCTATTTCACTGTGGTGCTGAAATCACGACTGACTTTAACGAACGGCATTTTGTGCACTTACCTTGCTTATGCATTCTTATTTTACATAAAGGCAGGACATGAAAGTAACTTGCAAAAGCTCATGATACTGTTGAAAGCTGCAACATTTAATGATATTTAAATATTTAAATATATTTAAAACAATGCTGTCCCCTAAATTGCCAAGCTAAACACCGTCTGGATAAATCCCGTAAAATGATCAATTTACAGCACAAAAACAGTTCTATGTGTAACTTGCTACTTTATCGGCGAAAAGAGTTAACTTGCCACCTCACAAATGATTCATGTCATTGACTTGAACAGACTGCCAATCGGAAGCTAACGTTCATGCCATTTTATCATTTTTCAAATAATGCAATGCTGACATTTATGGGATAAATAGGAATTCAAATACGTGAGCCCAAGATACCAACCCTATAAACCTCCAGTAATAATAATAATAATAATAATAACAATTATACATTTTATTTATGGGTGCCTTTCATGACACTCAAGGTCACCTTACAAATAAAAACAGGGTCAAACACAGTAAAATAAAATAAAATACAAATAATAAAGCGTAAAATAATTAAACATTTAACAATGAAAAACAGACACTCAGGACCAATCAAAGTAAGTACGGAAGCCTGAACAGGTGAGTTTTGAGCCTGGATTTGAAGTGAGGAAGTGAGACAGTATTTCAGAGGTCAGTGGGGAGTGAATTCCAGAGTTGGGAAGCAGAGTGGCTGAATGTTCCGCCGCCCCCCATGGTACTGAGGCGGACAAAGGGGACAATGAGGCGAATAGAAGACGAGGATCTGAGGGTTCGAGTAGGTATGGTGATAGGAAGGAGGTCAGAGAGGTATGGAGGGGCGAGGTTGTGGATGGACTTGTAGGTCAGAAGTAAAATATTGTGTGGGGGGGAGAGTCATCTGTGACTGGCAACTGCTTGTGAGAAAGCCAAATGAAATAAGTTTAGGAAGCTTTGCTACCTTCTCTTGTTGTTCTTTCTTTTCTTTTTAGACTGCCGCTTTTATGTTTGAACGGCACAATTGTTCCAGAGTTTGAAAATTTGCGACAGCGAGTTAGTCTGATCTTCAGATTTTCCCCTTGAAATATCAGACGTTACATTAATGTGTGGTCACACGATCAACTCAATTTAAGACCTGACATTGGACAACGCTTTACCCAGCAATCAAACGATAGATGTGCCAATCTCCTTGTAAGGAAAATATCAATGAAAATAAGAAAACCGTTAATTTCATCCATAGTATTTAAAATGTAGAGTAAGCACGTAACTTCGTTGTAAAATGTTATGAATAATTCTTACAGGAAGCCATGATAGAGATGAATTTGACTTCATCAGGGTTTATAAATGGAATAATACACCAAATCATGGAATATTCTAGGAATTTGCAAGAGCATCGCATCAATAAGATTTAGAAGATACCCATACTGTCATTCAATTTTCAATCTTTTTAAATATGAGATGCCCAGCCATGATACGGGCCCCCCGCGCCAGGCCCCAGTGCAACTGCACGGGCCGAACCACCTGTATTTACTCCAGTGGCTGGTATATATCCAGGAACTCTGTTGATCTGTCCATGTACTATTCTATAAAACACACAAATTGTTCATTCTATTGTAGAGGAGACCTTTTCTTTTTATAATAATATTTTATTAATTCTGCAACCAAACAAAGAACCAGACAGCACAGATATTGCCAAATTGAAAAACAAGAATAACTAAATAGTGTACATACATGGGTTATGTTACATACATATGAATCACGTTATATACGGGTCGTTAGTATTATTACCATGTCAAAAGAGAGAAAAAAACAATGTCAATGATGTATATATGAAAATAAAACATGGCCACCCTTTCTGCAATAGTCCATCAAGTTCACCATGAAGATAATTAGGGAGGGGTTGCCAAATATTACAAAATAAGGCCTTATTAACCTAAATGAAACACTTTTCATGGGAAACACAACAGCTGTTCCTCTGTCCAGCTGTGTGACACAGGGTGACCCCTGACCTCCTGAAATGGGATGCAAAGCCTTGCTGGAGACAGGTTAGCCATTAAAGTCAGATGTCCGGAGGATAAAGATACAATTCTACACTTCACACTGAAAGGAGTGATATAGAGATTAATTTTGTCGAAAAAATAAATAAACTGAGGAGCGCAATGCGGGTTTGATCCCCGGTCGTACCAGCCGGCAGTGGTTGGCAGACTTTTCAGAGGAGCGCGCAATTGGCTTCGCGCTGCAGGGAAATAAATTGGGAAGGGACTGCCGGGTCAGGATATCAAGCAAATAATTGCTTTGCTCGTTGCTCAAGCACCTCCAGTTGGCTAGACGGGCGCTCATCAGTGAGATTCTAAGCTTGCTCATGTTACGGTTTCCTCCGCCCTCATCCTGAACTTGCGAAGTTTCGATCAATCAGGGTAAAGAAGCAGTGGCTGACAGGTGCATGCTTCGGAGGAGGGCTGCGGACTGTCTCTCTCTCTCCTGAGTTGGGAACATGGGGTCGGATATGAACAAGCTAGTGTACATAGTTCTCTAATTGGGCATTCCAGATTTGGGTGGGATTGGAGATGCCAAATTTAAAAAATAAAAAATAAACTGAGGAGTGTGTTGCAGTCCGTGTAATATTTCGCCCTGACTCCCTCGGAGCCGATTACATGAAGATTTTTTTTTTGACAAATTCAAAGGCATCTGACCACACCTAGGCATCAAGTTTAAACGCAAACAGTTAAAAGAGGGTGGAGAAATCCAAGGTTATGCCCTTTTCAGGAACATATGCCCTTTTCAGTAACACAAATAATTTTTTGTGCAAGTTAAGCACTCAGCAAAGCACTCAGTCTTCCATTTATGTGCAGTTTTTTCACACAATGGTGGCAAGTCTGTGTTTCCTGTTTCCAAGTGTTCCAGGAGCCCCCAGGACAGGGGAGGGGTTTTGCTCCTGGGCAGCGTGGGTACTGGAGAAAATGGCATCTGGCATCTACATGAGGGAGGAAAAAAAAACTTAGATTGAAATGGTAGCGGACCAACACAGAGGAGGCGAGGCCTTGACTTGAGTATCACTTTTATCTGAGAAAAGATGGGAGAAATTTCCAAATGAGTTGCTTCATGAACTAAATAAACAAACATCTCCCTAACACATTGGCGTTAACACATTGGTGTTTGATGACTCACTAACATCTGTTATTACACAACTGATTTGTACCTCAATTAACCCTTTCAGGGCAATAGGCAACTATTGTTGCCCAATGGTGCAACATGCCAAAATCAGATGCTGTTGAAAAAATATAATGTGGCAACTTGTTTAAAAGAGCTCCCTGTGGGAGCTGAGAGTTGATATCATATGGTAACTTTTAAACAAGTTGCCATATGATAGGTTTTCAACAGCTCTGGATAATGACATTTTTAATTCCTTGAAAATTAATTCAGCGCTCAAAGGGTTAATGTAACACCTGCTCATACATTGAGTAATGCAGGAGGTGACGTTGACATTGAAAAGAGCAGTATTTGCAAACATCAGAAGACAGCAGGGATGATGCGAATCCAGCAGCACCGCCCCCTGACCACCTATTACCCCAATTCTATTTACGGTCTCTGCTCAAACACCGCGACAAAATCAATCAGGAAGCTGTTCTGTAAATGGTAAGCTTTGTCTTTTGGTAGACTTGTTTTACTGGTCACAATCAAGTACAGCACTTTTTCTGCCTCTTGTATTTTGCTGTTTAACCCCTTTTACCCTGGCTTTCCATCTAATTACCTTGGCTGTGACAGAGTCTGCAGGCATTTAAATTTAACAATGGAAAAATAGGCTCTCATTACCTCTGAAGCATGGGCGGAGTCCGCAGAGACACTCCCGTTAAATTCGCTGGGCTCGGCCTCTGCTGAAAAACAGATGGTTACTACCTCTGTTCACGTTGTTTTCTACACCCTTGTTTCCTTTTAAACAGTATTTCCCTCTGAAAGTTGTTTTAACTAAAACGTCTGCTCTTCACCTCTCTGATTTACTCCACCACATCCCTCTTTTTTCTGACTCAAAAGTCTAAGTCTGTAATTCTTCCCATAACTTTCCTGAATTTTACCCCGTCACGATGAGTTTATCCATCTTTGCATGCATCAACATTAAGCAATTGAAAATGAAGAAATATCAGGATCTCTTACCCTGTTCACTGCCATCTGGCAAATACGCCATGTTTTCCCTCCCCTGCACACCCTCACTTGCGTTCGCTTCACTCAGAGTTCTCTTTTTCCTAGTAAAGTAAGAAGTTATCAGCCATTCAAGCAAATTATGACCAAGACAATAATTCAGTCCACTTAAGATGGTCATTTTATACTTCACAATTTGATTGAATGAAAAGTGTATCAAGAAAATCATCCAAAGAGCATTGGGTAACCAAACGGAAAACCCCCTTGTGTTCCTGGGACCGACCGTATGCGTCAATCAGGATGTGCCCTGCAGCAGTTACAAACCTTCACACACTTTTTTATCTGCTCAAAGAGCTTTAAATGAGTCCCATGCATAATACAGTACAAAACTCAGTGATTGCAAGATAAATTATTTTGCATTTGCAGAGTTTTTGTGGTACGTAGCAAAGACTGTAAACTCTAACATACATTCTGAATTGATTGACATTAAATCAAGGGTAGCGTTTGAAAGCTATGCATGCAGTATTCCAGTGTTCCTCCTGAAAACTCATCTAGCGCACGGAGGAGCCTCAGTGATTTTATCTACCGCTTCAGAAACCTGCCTCTTAAGTCAGCACTATGAGTAGAACTGTATCAGTAATGAATGATAGTTTGGGTAGTGTAAGCTCCCTTTCTGGGTTGTTAAGGATCTGAGATCAGTGTGCTTTTATAAAGCATTGCATGTTATTCTCACAACTTTTATGCTCAGATACAGACATTAAAATTCACTCACATATTGTTTATTGTCCAGTGCTTTGATAAAGTATTTGCCCCGTCCCAATTTATTCTATTTTTGCTTATTTGTCATATTTTATTGTTTCAACTACACTGCCCATCAAAAAACGCAGTTTGAACTTTTTAATCCCCGATGGCATTAGTGTATTTTATGGTGATAATGCCAAGATTCTTTGGGTTCAAATGAGAAAGAGTGGCTCATTGAGCATAAGGACTCATTTTCACACAGAAATCGGCCACCTCAGAGTCTAGACCTTAACCAAGTGAAAGTTTTTGAGACGTGTGGGAGAAGGGTTAACTGAGTGGTTTGACTGGCAGATCTAGTTTTGCTATAACACGGACACATTGAGCTAACAATAGCAAGTGCAGATTTACCCTCAAACAGTTTTTTATTACAAAATCAAATATCAAAGGTAAGAATTTTTTTTTTGCTCATCTCTGTAGACTGTAAAGTGTATGCTTGCTGTTCTTTGAGTGTGGTGTCGGTTTAAAATGACAGGGCTCATATCTTTGGATTCTGTGGACTTTCCTTTTTCATTAGAGGTATCGTTTTATGCATGGCACAAATTCAGGGGAAATTATAGAGACTCAGGGCAGATATAATCTTATTCTGTGTTTTGCTACGCGCTTGTTTACTTGCTTGGTGCTTGAATTGTGTTCAGTTGAGGTAAAAAGGGTCAACGTGAGCTTTTTGCCGAGTTTCTTCGCGTAAAGTGGATATGCCGCATGACAATGTTACAATTACGAAACATGCTGTATTTATCATGCGTAACAACCAGTAGAGATGTCCTCCCGAGAGCATGAATCCACGCCAAGCAGAGTTCTTCATCTCTTCGGAAAACGTGGAACTGAACTTTTGGTTTGTTTGGTTTGTTTTTGGTCTGATTATTTCACTAAAAGACAACACAATGAGGCATTTTACTGTGATATGGCCGATATCCAGAGAGCTAAGCAACCAAGTTATGTCACAAGCCCAGACTGCTTTGCGCGCCAATCAACATTGCTGCCCACGGAAAGTTCAAATCAGTGCAAGGGTCTTTTTTGAAGGCCGAAAAAAATATATTTGGCTGAGAAGAATCCTTTTTTGTGCAAAATATCTTATTTTCAGTATTTTAACAGCATTTTAAGCAATGCTTACTTTAAAAGTAGAGGTCTCCTTTAAACAAGTAGGAAAATTCCTGAAAATGATGTCATGGCCTTAGAAGTTTCTGATAGGCTAACTGACATCATTTGAGTCAATTGGAGGTATATCGGGGGAAGTACTTCAAGGCCTATCCTCAAAGTCAGCATTTCCTCCTTGACATCAGGGAGACTATTTTTGACTGTGAATCAAAGCAGTAATGCTAATATAACCAGAAAATGTCTGAAAGGCTTAATCACTTGAAAGTCTTTGATGTGACTAACTGGACAGCTAATGTTAGCCCGCCAATAATAAAATAAAAGTATAATGAGTGTCACATCAGGATGCTAAAAGGCTCTATTTTCACATATTTTTTTACATCGACAGCTGGGCAGAAAGGGTCACTGTATAATTAGTCGCGATGAGAATGTGTTGTAAAAGATTGTAGTTTTTCTCTGCCTTCATATTGATATTGATATTGATATTATACTCCAGCCAACATTCCCTAGCAAAAGCAAAAAAAAGTTTCCCAATCGATTTATGTATTCAATATTATCAGAAACTACCCTCCATTGCTAGATACTATCTAGTTTAAAAGTAGGTCCTATCTAGCTTGAGCTACCAGTTAATCGTATGTCTTACCTTACTTCATCTGCATAGGTGGATTCTGAAATGGGAACAAAAGAGAGAATGTCTTTCTGAAGTGATTTTAGTAACCAACAGCCAACATCACCACTAACTAGCACTAATAACTGTTTTATGGATGGAATTTGGATGGATGGAGCACTCAGAGAGCGCACATCATCACTAAGGCCCAACAGTACCTCACATGTCCGGGACTACGAGTAGCGTTATTACCACCTCACAAGTAAATTAAAAAATTCCTGGATCCAGAATTTGATCCAGATAACTACCAAAATGATATCACTTCTAAGCTGGGCTGAGCAACACTTCCAGTAAAAATTTTATAAAAATCTGTTGTTAACTTTTTTCATAATGTTGTTAACAAACAAGCAAACATGCACCCATTTATTAGTTATAAAAAATCACCTTCTGTTAACGCATTATTTGCTGTTCTTGCACAACAATTTTGTTGCTTTTTGAAAATTTGCAATGTGATGGCTTCAACAAAGAACAAAACATTTGGTACAGTTGACCATTTGCCGCTGCATAACATCAATGTCTTCAAATCACACACATTAAGCATTTAGGCGCTGTAGACACCACTGTGTGTCGAGTCTGGCGAGCAGAGTTGTTTCTCATTCTTCCACATGCAGGTCTTCAGCAGCGCAAAAGTATGAAGCCCTTATTGCCATGTGTTCCATTTCATAATGAGCCAAACATTCTCACTCTGATAGAGAACAGATTGAGAAATGCACCTGGATTAATTCTCATTGGATGCCGCTTCCAGGCACAGATAATGACTCGGAACATGTTGGGAAAGCAATCCACGACAAAGGGGTACACGTTATACAGGACCGAAGTCTATCATGTGACCTTTATGTCTGATGTCAATGGGCTACAGACTTCAGGCAGTTCTGGACTGCAAAGGATTTGCAACCAAGTATCAATGAAATGGCAATTCAAATCATTATAATAGTTCTGAGAGAGTTTGTTCTCTGTGACTACGATGCCATGCTATTGTAATACATGTGGTGTGGCTTGGAGTTTTCCTGCTGGAACAATTGGGGGCATCCCTAAGAAAAACAACGTCTGGAGAGATGTCCCAAAAAGCACTTAAATCCTCCTGCATCAACTTTGCCTCCACAGATATGCACAATGCCCATGCCAAGTGGACTAATTTAGCTCTGCACCATGACAGGCACTTTTGAATATTTTGCTGAGAAGTTGGGATGCACCTTTTCCTTTGGGCCTGAGAGCACAATGTCCACTAATTCAAAAAAAAAGAGTGCGAAAGACAGATTTATTTGCACTGAAGAGTCTTACCTTGCATTTGGTGATGCTCTAATAACCTTAGTTCAATGACACTGGTCTTCTGAAGAATTTATGAGCCTGTGGGGTTATGTTCCTTCCAGTATTGGTTCTTAATGCTGTGCCAACTGAATGCTCAAAGGTCACACGCATCCAATATTGGTATTAGACTTGGTCTTTAATGCATGAAGACTGCTCTGGTTTGTCCACATTCTCAGAATCTTTTCACTATGAGCTGTCGATGGTGAGATCCCGAAATTCCAAGCAATTGCACATTGAGAAAAGTTCTTAAACTGGCAAACACGGAGCCATCTTGCTCATAAATGACCATGCCTTTCGTGACTGCTCACATTACACCCAACGATAGTTCAGTTACCGGTTACCAGGGTTGCCAACTCTCACACATCTGGCGGGACAGTCATGCATTCAGCCACAATTTCACACTCTCATGCTCAAGAAAGAAATCTCAAATCAAATCTGACATTATTTTATGAAGTAAGTTTTTCCACTCATCTGCACTCATTTCTGAATGACTATAAACAAGCTCTAGTTTTACATAGGCTCTAAACCCCTAATTAGACCACACCAGTGTCTAATGCGTTATTTACACTTTTCTCTGATTGTTGATTCGCTGAAAACATTTCCGTCATTACATCAGTGACGTCCATCTGCTGCCTATTTATTGGCATAAACTTCAGTAAAAGCAGAGGTGGAAGTGGCGAGGTGTGAAATCCCAGCAGTTTTCGAGGTAAGAAAAATATGATTTTTCAAAGTTAAGTTTTAGGTGTAATGAAAGACTTTGTATAGGTCAGCTTAGTTGCTACCGGTGACGTGCGGTCGAAGGTTTGTTTGGTGTGGCAAAATCCACCCCTTTATTTCTTCGATTAGCAATTAGACGATTAACTAATGTAGTAAGCCTATTCGGCAGAATGACGAGCAGTTTTAAGTTTCCGCGCCGTTGTTACTCCGTACATCGTACCTGAAATACTCACTAAACTGCAGATTTGCGCGTACTTGCTTTCTAGAAGCCAGAGGCGTGCGGTGAGGTGAGGCAGTGACCCAAACTTCAGGATTTTGTGAACCTGTTCCCACGTACTATGCCCGATTGATAATCAAAACAATTAAGACCAAGCCTATGGGAAGCCCGTATACTGAGAGAGGAGATAATTACAAAAAGATTCATTCACGTTTACGCGTCAATTCGAAACTGCAAGAAATGGAAATTTGAAAAATTAATTAGGAAAAATTCGCGGTAATTCTGTATATCGTTTTAACATTTTTGTTAATCGGATTATTAAAGAAGACTGAAAATAAAAGTCCGCTTTTTTGTTTGGGTGTAAAAGCGCGTATTTAAAGAAGAAAATTTTGTATTTTGATCAAGCCTTGAACTCTACATAAGCCGAACTGTTTTAGTATTTGTTGGTGGCATTGCTTCGGCTTCCTGTAAGCAAGTACGCGCAAATCTGCACTGCCAGTTTATTTGTTGTTACTGAGGAGGCCCGTGTAAAGACAGGACTTTGTGAGCACATGTGTTGTTCCTTCAGTTCACAGATACTGATACTTGTTGTTAACAAGGTTAAATCAATAAATGAACTGGAAATTTTCAAGAAATTTTCCCACTAATTTTTTTTTTTTCCCAGTAAAATAACTCAAAGCAAAATTGTTGAGATAGACAGGAGGATACTGGACCATTCGAAGGGCCCAATATACAGTCATTTCCTGAACATAAGCTGCAGTATGTATCAACCTCAGGTCAGTGTTTGTGCAAACTAAAAAAACAAAACCCTGTATTAACCTCTCCAGTGTATTGACCTCAGTTTACTAAACATTACCAATTGAATTAGAATCAGATCATGATTTAATGACAAGGTAGAGCGATAAAAAGATGCATTCCAAGTATAGCCCTCACCCATGTATTAACCTCAAAGATTATGACCTCGGTTAACAATCAGGAAATAATGGTAGTCGGTCGGCCTATAGGTTTATACGGTAGAGGTTTGCAGCGGCAGCCCAAAATTTCTGGTAGGCCGCTGCATGTACATGGTTGGGGAGAAATCTCACTCCAGCCAAATGACCAAAGTTGGCAACCCTTCTGTTACTCACTCCCGTGTTCACCTGTGGAATGTTCCAGATGGATGTTCTGCCTTTCCATCGCCCAGTCCTTATTGTTTAGGAACATGTCGCAGGCATCAAATTTACAATTTCAGAATATTTACAAAATCAATACAGTTAATTACACTCAATAAAGTGAAATGTTAGATTTACTTAATAATGTTATGTTAACTGGTTCCACGCAATTGCTTTGCATAACCTTTCTTTGACTTCTAACATTTTTAGCCAATTTAATTACAACCTGAAATAGTTGGGACAAAGTGTAAATTGCGAATAAAATCAAAATGCGATGATTTTCAGATCACACCAGCCAGTATTTTATTCACAATAGAACAGAGATAACATAGCAAATGTGTAAACTGAGAAATTTTACAATTTTATCCAAAAATTAGCTCCTTTCAAATTTGATAGCTGCTGCAGGTCTCAAAAAAGTTGGGATAGGGGCCTGTTTACTATGGTGTAGGACCCCTCTTTGTTTTAACAAGTTTTTTGAGTTTAGGCATTGGAATTGGATCCCACTCTTGTTTAATTCAGGCTTCCAGCTGCTGGAGGGTTTTGGGTCTCTTTTGAAGGACTTTTCGTTTAATTATGCACCCAATGTTCTCAATCGGTGAAAGATCAGGACTGCAGGCAGGCCAGTTCAGCACATGGACTCTTCTACTACGAAGCATTGCTGTTGTAATAGCTGCAGTATGTGGTTTTGCATTGTCCTGCTGAAATACACAAGGCCTTCCCTGGAATACATGCCATCTGGAGGGGAGCATATGTTGCTCTAAAACCTTTCAGCATTCATGGTGCTTTTTAAAATATGCAAGTGCCCCACACCATATGCACTAATGCATCTTCATATCATCAGAGATGCTGGCTTTTGAACTGAGTGCTGATAACAGGAGGGGTGGTCTTTCTCCTCTTTAGCCCGGAGGACACGACGCCCATTATTTCCAGCAAGAATGTCAAATTTAGACTTTTTTTGAAGAATTTGACGTTTTGGTCTAAACTTTTTTTTAGACCTGTTGCAGCCAGAAAATTTAAAATAAGCTCATTTTGTGGATAAAATGTAAAATGTCTCAGTTTCAATGCAAATGTTATTTGTGTTTTACTGTAAATAACATATTAGCTCATGTGATCTGAAAGTCATTGCATTTTGATTGTATTCACAATTTATACTTTGTCCCAACTATTTCAGAATTGGGGTTGTAATTGCATTGAGAGAAATGCACTTAACTCAGTTTTGTGGAACCAGTTGACATAACATTATTAAGAAAATCTAACATTCAATTTTTTTTTTTTTGAGTGTTTGTGCAACTTAATTCTAGTGGAATTGAATTAGACAGTTTGTAAGATTTCTTTTGAAATTGAGTTTGTTAATAGACAGGATCCATTAAAACACTGTTAAAATTGAGAAGCTGTATACATAATATGTCCAGCTTGGTAACTGATTGATTGACCAACCAAGACCATCCCACGGCCTTCTGAATCATCATGAATGAGTTTTGGAGCAACTCATCCATTCCCTTTCTAGAATACACTCTTGCTTGGTTATCCATGTCCCGGGAAATTCACTTCTCATACAGATGGGGGAAAGTCTCAATTTTATGCCTCTTTGTGTCATTGTGCTTCTTCATTGACCTTACAGACTTATTTCCCACTGAGAAGGGTGGTATAGAGGTGGTAATTATACCATGTGGGGGCAATGGCTCACCTGCCGCTTTTTTTCTGTAGCAGAATATAATCCCAATGATGAGCAACACCAACACTGTGACAGCAACAACAGACACAACGACTGCTATTAACACGGTCTGGTCCTGCTCCGGAGGCTCTGGAACTGAATAAGAATGATGTCAGGGCACACAAGCAACTCAGCTGCAGACACACAGTCAAACTAAAACTGAAATTAATTAAACTTCCATCAGCCCAAACGTCTCCCAATCTTCTGATGTATTTTCAGTGGCATGCTGTAAGAGGTATAGAAGTGTCTCTCCTTATTAAGGCATAATTAATCATAAATTATCAAACATTTTCCTGTTTGAGATTGTCAATCAGGCAATCAAACAATTTATTTACTGAATTATGAAGACCAATTCACAGGCTTCCTATCATCAAATAATAGGCTACACAGACAATGTAAATGCAATACTTGTGATATTAAGGATGGCAATGATGCAAATAATGCATTTATCCAAAACTTATTCTGCATCCAATCAGCAGTGTACTCTATTTTAAGACCCTCTAATGAGTATCAAATTAGGAACATTTGGTGCAAAATGGCACCAATTATCAGCTTATAGCTAACAAATATGTGCTGTTATGTGATCTACAGCAATTGATTATTCTCAAAAGACAGATTGACGTTTTATGTAGTGGCGTTTTGTCCCAGACACCAAGGGAGGCCACGCTTACCCAGTTTTTTTTCAGGACCGTAGTTGTCATGCTTATAAATTCAGTTTGTTACCCCTCGACCGACTTCGGCCGGAGGGGTTTTGTCGTCACCTGTATGTCTGTCTGTCGCCTGTCGCCTGTTGCCCATCCATGACTTTGTCTGGGCCAACTAATGATCACAGCTTCACCAAATTTGGTATGATAACTCACTATTTCCCATGGATGTGCAACAACAGGTGTTTTGCTGGATTTGACCTTTGACCTTAGCACTGTGACCTTGACCCTGGAAATCTTGTCCGGGTCAGTACTCGGCAACTAATTATCACAGCTTCACGAAATTTGGTATGGTAATTAATTATGACCCATAAATGTGCAATGTAAGGTATTTTACTGGATTTGACCATTCACATTAGCGCTGTGACCTTGACCCTGGAAATCTTGTCTGGGTCATTACTCGGCATCTAATGATCACAGCTTCACCAAATTTGGTATGGTAACTCACTATGACTCATAGATGTGCAACATCACATTTTTTGCGGGATTTCACCTTTCACCTTAGCGCTGTGACCTTGAGGCAGGAAATCTTGTCAAAACAGAGTCAAAAAAACACCTTTCAATTATTATAAAAAAATTGATGTTTTGAGTTTTTGTTTATTACCCCAATTTTTTCCTCAGTTTACTTGTGGGAATTATTTATTTTTTGTTCTCATTGCCTACAGTAGTATCTTGATATATTTTCACCAAAAATTTGTGGGGAAGTAATATATTAGGACCCCTTTTAGATGAAAGTGGCAGTGTATAATCATCACTGCATACTAATGTAGTGTACATAACAATATTCACGAGACACTGTATTCTTCTGTCATTTGAGTAGTGCGTGCTCATTTTGGCAACACTGGTGTATTGACTGGGTCCTTCCACATTCTTCACCACTTCCTTAATTGGCTCCGCCTGCGGCTCATTGAGAACGCCAGCCCTAAATGCTCCGCATTACCCTTCCTACTGCTGGTCAGTGAGAATTTTGACAGTCGCTTCTCCCTTTGTGTTCTTATCATTTGGAACATTGTTTCCCTTTTGTTTTGTATTGTACCTATTGTTTATTAAAACCACTTCATCACCCACAGCCATGGCATATGAGTCTAAACCCTTCACTCCACGGTCCTAGTGCCCGCCGGACTCCGTTTGGCTCCCGGCGGGACACAAAACCGGAACAACTGGCCCACAGACAGCTTTTCTTTTCAGTGATCTGCAAAGGATGTCTTTTCAGCTTTCACGTTCACCAAAAACTGAATTAATATGTGATAAAAATAAAATGCACAAATGATAAAAATGAACATACTGTATGAATATACTAAATGAATATTCTGAACGTGTAGCCATCATAGACATATTTGCAAACACTTTGCAATTGCTCAGGGTGGGGAAACGTTTCTGCAACTCAAAGAAGCATTGGAAAAAATGTCAAGAAAATTTAATTGAAGTCAAACTTAAAATCAGCAACTGTTCACCCTTTGTTCTGAGTCCTTAGTAGCCTATTTGATAAATGGATACAAGTAAATTGAATTGATGGCTTTGGTTTGAAAGTGAAATAATTTTGGACATCTGGCCTATTAATCAGGCTTTCTCTTGTTACAATGCAAGAAATAGGAAATACTGGCCTAGTCCACTAGTGGGATTAATTTGTCACTGGCAATGCAGAGGGGAGATCCGGCAAGTAGCAGTACCTTATATTTACCTTACCAACTCAGAGAGATACAGAAATCAGAAGTTGTGAACTGTCTGTAACAAATAATAAATATTATATCTTTATCTGCTACCATGAACATGAAAGTTTGATGTGATAAAAATGCTTATGCTTTATGTTAAAAGAGGTGTCAAATTAAACATCAAAATCAGCCCTCCTGATTTTCCAAATTATTTCTTTTTAGGATACTAGTATATACCCTCTAATACATCAGAGACTATTTGATAAGCGTCAGCAAGCAGATTTCTTAGAAATTTTGATATTTGAAATTGGCCCTACCAGAGTGGCGACTCTGTCCATTACACAGGAATGCTAAAGTTTGGGGGATCTACCCAGCAAACTGGACACTGTAACAGTTTGTACTTGATATCTAAGCATATTATAGGCTGTTTTGTTCTGCAGCGGTGGTCCTCTTCTTGCATAAAATACAGCAGTGGTACTTCACCATGTTGGAACATTGTACTGACAAAGCCCATTCCAATCTCAGCGATAAATACCACCTCTTGTGTGTTCATAGGTCAAAAATATCCCAGAGATGATTGATTGCTGAATTCTGAAACTTGAATCCGATTGGTTTGGGATATGGTAGTTCATCTCTTTTAATATTGGTGGAATATGTCCCACAATGTGGTTGGTCTGATAATTATCATGTAAATTTTTATTGGATACATTTTTCAGACATTTATTGCTCGTGTCAAGAATGAGAGAAACTCTCGTCTCATGAATAAACAACTCAGAGGATTAAGAAAGCAAAATGTTACGAGGTGCTTCTGGAATATCGGTCTCATACGCAGCTGTCATGCATGAGTTTCTTGATCATTTTCACATAATAATGGCCATAGTAAAAGATAATCACATATCAAGAGATTCTTTTACAATAGAAATATATAGGAGTCCAAAAAACTGACAATCTCTACCAATGAAAAGTACATGTATTCAAAGATGCAACAAAAAATTTGAAATAATGACCTATAATTTCACATTCTCAGCTCAAAATCAGTAATGTATTGCCCGTATGATTGTTATGCATGATCACATCAGTGTATTTTATGAATGAGTGGGGCTCTTTTTTTTTTCCCCAAAATTGTTATCTGAAACATTTCAGGGCTGCCACTGCCATTTTTCATTAGTCTTTTTTTAGCATAGAGCAGAACATCGGGCCAAAAATATTATTTCTCTAAAATGAAGTTAACTATATGTATATTCAAATAAGCAAATAAAAAAATTGTCTAATTGTGTGCTGTTATGTTTTTCTGGCCTTAAATTCCGGGAAATCCACTAAATTTGGTGAAAATGGCTGGTCTGCCTAAATTTGAATGTGTAGAAATCATCAAATATGTTACACATTAGTGAAAATTTTGTCATTTCTAGACTGATTAACACCTACACAATACCAAATTCCAAGCCATGGCTTGATTTAAATTTGAAAAAAAAATTCTTGAGGGTTTCTTCCTGATAATGGGACAGCGCCTTTTACAGAAGGGTAATTAGCAAGACTGCTTAACTGCAGGAATGCACTGCAAATCTGAGGGTATGGATTTTTATCCTTTCCAAATTAGCCTGCATAGTGACCTCAAGGGCTCCGTGCACTTTAACTCAATCCATTTGTTTTTAGGTTTTTAAAAAAAAAAATTATATAAAGGTTATTCTATTAAAAAAATCAATAAGTGCCTCCCGTGATCTTTATTGTGATCCTCTGAATATTTTTTAAGTAACAGGCTCTAAAAGTACACTGGGGGGTAGGTCGAAATTTCCCGGGTCATTTTTTTCTAGCATTTTAGAGCCCTCATAACTTCATGTATATTAGAGATAGCTAGAGTAAATTTTCAGAGCTGAGAGACATATTGGAGCAATGTTAAAAACTGCAGTTAAATGAACTGTTTGCCCATTCTAGGTGTCACAATCTTAAGCAAAAATCTGGATTCTCTTCAACACGATTTGTTCTGTAACGAGCTTGAAGCTTCAATATCACAGGAGTTATGGAAGTTTCAATGGCAACACTGCACCAGTTTAATGACTATGATATCATTTTGATCTACATTTCACACCAGACTCTTCTTGTGGCCATGATTGCTTCTGTGCCAAATAATTTTCACCCTCGTTAATGGAGAGCTTTTGTTATTTATTGAGCTGACTACACATCCTTTGTACTCCCTAACTATGGATTAATTGAAGAATTGATGTAAAAGGGCATGTCTCACCGACTCTCAGGAAGATTGCGCTTGATTGCGGTACCGCCAAGGCAGGCACTTTCGCCTGGCACTCCACGCGGGCACTGTCGTTAGCCAGGAGGCTAAGAGTGCTGACGGTGTTGAACAGTTGCCCTGAGGCCTCGGTGCTGATGCTGTAGTTGTCCTCGCTTACAGGCATTCCATCCCAAGTCCATGTTAGATTAGGAGCTGGGAACCAGTTGAGAGCGCGGCAGTGGATTGTGGCTGGTTGGTTCCGTACGACTGTCAGATTCCCACTTGTGATGGTCACAGATCCGCTCTCTGAATTCAAACAAAAGCTTGAATTACATGTCATGGTTCTTGAGTATCATGCCAGCTTGTGGGACAGGTAGGACGTGCAATTGGTATTCAGTCAGGGCCAAATTAATCCGGTATGGTTTCCCAGGTTGACACTGCAGATTGAGAGTCTACCCACCACCTGCATTTCTGTATTTCAGACCTACGAAATACAGAGCTGCTGTAACTCCCTGGTTCCTTTTGAATAGATAAATCATTCACTGTTGATAGGACTTGGGACACACTTGATTCAACAAGTTGACCCTGTAACACAAAGACTACAGTCCATGCTGCAACATCATGAGAATCTGACACTGGTATCTCCAAGCTAGTTGCTAACCTGCCTCACAGCACCTCTGTTGAACACTGTTTACCGGTTCTGGGAGCTGCCCATATTCAACCTGTCACCATGGCCTGCCTCCGCCCTCCAAATTTCTTCTATTTTTGATTATTTGTGACACTTAAATGTTTCAGATCATCAAACTAATTTTAATACCAAACAAAGATGAACTCAAAACAAAGATGAACTCATTTTTTAAAATGAATATTTAATTCTTTCAAGAAGAAAAAAAAGCTGTCCAGCCCAACCTGGTCCTATATGTGAAACATTAATCACTGCAATATCTGTTTAATCAAACAACTAATTTAATTTATAATATGGTTCAATTTCATTTTGCACACCCAGGCATGATTACTGGTAGCCATGTTGAATCTAAACGTCACTTAAATAGAACCTGTCTGGCTCTGTGAGACGGGGAAAATGCAGCACATGGCGCCGAGTTATAAACAAATTTAAGAACAGCTGAGAAATGAAGTTGTTCACATCCATCAGGCAGGACAGGTTACAAAGCCATCTCTAAGGACACACTCACACTTGGCCTGATTGCTCCGCACCCTGCTGAAGTACAACTGTCCTCTTCCCCAGTCCCGGCTGGCCTGCACTCACATCGCTCCGGCCCCAGCCAGGGCTGAGTATGATTATTGAGTTTATACGTCATCATGGACGGGTATGGGTTACGCGACCTGATTTACGGCTACTGGCTCTGATCGCACTGAAAATATTACCATCATCAACATCATAAAAACATCATTTCAATATGTGAACGATCCAGGATCAGAAAGTAAAAGTTTTCCCCAGTATTATGTTCCAACCTTCTGGATTTGCTAAATAAAAAAGCCCTTCGGACCAGAGAGAGGTTGGGCTGGACAAGAACATCAGCTGGTTCAGTTGATTGGTGGAAGTAAAACATGGTGGGACCTTTACTTCCTGATCCCTGGAATGTCCACTTCTGATCATTAGGGTCATTAAAGGATAGTGGATTAAACTAAATCTCAGTTCATTTAAATGTAAAATTCACAGGAGTCAACGATGGACAGGACCTTTACTGGCAGTAGTTTGCAAAAGTAAAAATATGTAATTTTCCTTTCCTATTTCCAACATGATGTTGGGTTTTACAGGAAGTCAAAACATGTGCGAACACTTCAATCACCTGCATATTTTGCGGAAATCCAGATGTTAAAAATCATTTTACACAGAGAATTCTGGGGCCTGCATTTGAGTGTCTGCCTAAAAACAAGCAAACGGAAGGCAAAAGGTCTGAATTCAGTGTGGCGCAGTGGTTAGCATTGCTGCCTCATAGCAAGAAAGTTGTGGGTTTGAATCTGACACCTGATTGTTGAAAAGCCAATTTGGTTTCATGGAGTAATTACAGATGGTGAGGACAACTGTATCATTTGTTGTTTTGCTGCTTGTTCTCAGGCTAATTCATATTTCAGCTGAACTATGAATTATAATAAATTCAAATGAAATGCAGTGTTTTATATTTAATAGTAGAAGTGGCACAAACAGGTTGCAGGTATTGTATTAAAGGATCAGGGCAGATTCGAAGTTGATTTTGACATAATTGCTTTTTATATTAAAGAGATTTCTATGGAAATTTGAAGATTCAAAGCGCTATTTCAGGCTTTAGCCAAGGGATACGAGGAATGTAAGCTGGTTGCTATCGCCAATTATCAAAGGAGAAGAAAGATACCTTCTAGTTTTGGCTTGCAGCTGAGTGGATTTACTTCCTTCAAAGGTGTGAGCATGCAACGTCATTGTGACACAACTCCTTTAATGCTAGATGGGTATTAGTCAATCGCACAGTCGCATTCTGCTGCCTCAAGATAAAACACGCCAACAATGCGCCTGACCACACCTCATTTTCAGACCAGCGCACCCGTAACTGCTTAGGTTGGTGCAAGTAAATTTATACATTCGTTCTATAAGCAATGTGGACGCTGAACCGGAAAATGGCAGCTGCGTCAGCTAAAAACTAGCAAAGACACTTGTGTTGCACTTGGTTCTGCTCTGCACCAGGTGGAAGACAGAGCCCCAGGCCTCACCTGGCCAGTTGAGGTCAGTGTTTACAATGCCACTGCAAGGAAGAGACTAGGCAAAAATGGCATCTATGGGAGAGCTGCAAAGCAAGCCACAGCAGACCAAAAATACCACTAAGGCTCATCTCGTATTTGCCAGAAAACATCTTAATGGTCTCAAACACTTATGGAATAATATTCTGTGGACAGATGAGTCAAATATGGAACTTTATGGGATACATGGGTCCCATTACAGTAGGCATAAATCTAACACAGCATTTCACAGTAATAACATTATACCAACAGCTTAACATGAAGGTGGTGGTGTGATGTCTGGGGCAGCTTTGCTGCTTCAGAACCTGGGCGACTTAGCATGAATTATGAAACTATAAGGTCCGCTCTCTACCAGAAAATCCAGAAGAAGTATAGACCATCAGTTTGTGACCAAGGCCTCAAGCGCAGTTGGATAGTACAGCAGGATAATGATCCAAAGCACATGAGGAAGCCCCCGCTGTATGGGTCAAATGAAACAAAAATAAGGTTTTGGAGTGGTCTTGTCAAAGTCCTGAAAACAATTCTGCAAAGAGAGGGCCAAAATTCATCAATTCCTCCACAACAATGAAGGAGAATCATTGCCAGTTATTGCACGCCCTTAATTACAATTGTTGTTGCCAGGGGTGGAAAAACCAGTTATTAAGTTTAGGGGAGGCAATTTTCACCCGGGTTTTGTATTACTTTGCATATCTCTGCCATTAGTAAATGAGATGACCATTAAAAAGCTGCAGTTTGTTTACCTACGTATGTTGTAAGTAATACACTGACAAAAGGGATCAGCACCTCCTGCCAACACACTTCAAAAACCTGTTCTCTCCCTTTAAAGCTGGGTCTGAAGAATGAGATGATTGCAAAATATTTCCTGTCTTTCTCCAGAGGAGCGATTTAAACTCTGTACTCCTCAGTGTTCTGTGGAGTGTAGGTTGCAGCAGAATCCAGCAGTTTTATGTCAAAATTTTTTGGATGATCTGTAACATTTAAATATGAGAAATAAGTTAAATCGAAGGAATCAAGGAGGAGGCAAATCCTTTTGACAGCACTGTATGCAGTGGATGGCGAGACACTACTCCTTGCCAATCTCCGGCCAGCGGCTTCCCGGCATTATTACCAGGTGGGGTACACACTTCGCCAGAGCGTGACTGTCTGAAGGCAGGATAGAGTAACTTAGGAGGAACGTGGTTCCAATCATGTTGAAGGACTGGGAGCTTGTTCCTAATAAACTGAACAGAGGAAAATACTGGGGAAGGATCAACTGGAATGCAGTGCCAATCCGGGAGACCGTGAGAAAAACCTGGCAGCTTGTACCAGTTAAGGCAAAGAAGAGTCTAGAACTATTTGTGACGAGCCCCAGCGGTAGCTTGTCATCTCTGCCTGCCAGCTTAGTTTCCCGCCACTGAAACTAATAATTCAGTCTTTAGTCCAGTCTTTCCATTGGCTTGGTTTTCACTCACTCCTCTATTTAGTTCCTGTTTTGTTCAGTTTGATTAGTCGTTCAGACCATTCACTTCCCTACTTCTAAGCTAGTTTGGTTCTCTTGTTCTCGGGAGACTAAATTTGCGCTTTCGCGCTTCTAAATTGCCCTTCTAAATTTAACTCTTTATTCACAGCTTGCGTATTCTCTGCCTGCTCCGCGAGTTTTTACTTCCTATTTGGGCATTTCTAATTTCTCCCTTCTGGAGTTTTGTAAGCCTGTTTCTCTTGTGTATTTTGCCTTTGCATTGCCATTGTTTCTTTGTGCTTGTGAGCCTGTTCAAACTTTGTGCAATGAACACTAACAATAAACCAGTCGTTTTGCCAGCCACTCTGCACTTGGGGTCTCTCTCTTCCAGCATGTAACATTATTATCATTCAAGGTTACATTAAAAATTCAAAAGACAGAGTTTTATTTGTAAATACTGACTGGCTCAAAGCGCTATAGCAAATTACAATCCAACAAACTGCAACTCAAAATACATCACTCACAAAAGAGGTGGGTTACCAACTAATAAAGGCACAGCGGGGGATGAAAGGGACGTGCAAGTCACAAACCAAAGAAGAAAAGAAGACATTACTTCTAATGGACACGCAAACTCCTGAACGGGAGGAGACACCGAAGGCATTCTCATGAGGGTAATGACATCATGACTCTCTCACCTTCAAAAAGTCTCCAAATAGAGTGGTTAGTGTTATGAGACATGTATGAAGATACTGTATTCACATGTACTGCCCTCTAAATTCAAGCTTTTACTTACCTTGAACAGACAAAATGGCGATTTTACGGTCAATATTTTGGACGGCACAAGTGACCTCACTTGATTCGTTGAGTTGGGAGTTCTTAAGGACGAATTCCCATTTGTAGTCCCCGTCAGTGGTGTAATTTGTCGCATTAAAGCGATTATTGTTTTCCAAGACGCCGTGCACTTTGGAGATAGTCAGCACTAGGCTGGTGTTCAAAAGCCAGCTCATGACCACCCAGTCTGGCCGACTCAGGCTGCAGTTGAACCTGGCGTCACTGCCGCGGAGAACAGCGGCATACTTCGGTTCCAGCTGCACTTGATTAATCACTCCTGGTAAAAAAAGAGATGGATATCATTGGGCGTTATGATTTTACAAATTAAAAATCCTTTCCTGTTTTATTATTGTGAATGTGAAAATGACATCGGTGAGTAAAAAGATTTTGGCAAATCATGTACACGTCAGCCAACGGAGAACGGAAAATCTTTCAATAATCAATGGAATTTAAGCTGCTATCACACAATGACCTAATGGATGATATATAATACGACCACAGCTTCATGTGGCCCTGACATCACCTCCAAACGCTGCCAGCAAAATGAGTGCAAGGGGCAGGACGTCCATGCTTCCAAGGACGGTTCCAGTCAGGTTTCAAAGCTGAAAGTATGGAGACGTAAGTCATGAGCTTTACAGAAGCACCAATATCATATCATTTGTGCTTTTCACTTAGCGATACAGTGAATGGAAAATTATACTGGAGGTTATATTTAAATAAAAGTTGAAAATTAAGATGCACAGATACTGCAGTCTACCATTGTAGGGCAGCAGATTGGCACTGAAAATCTACAACCCCGTTTCTAAAAAAGTTGGGATACGGTGTTAAATGTAAATAAAACAGAATGCAATGATTTGCAAAGCAATTAAAACCCAATATTAAATTGAAAACAGGACATAGACAAAGTATCAAATGTTGAAAGTTATTGTTTTTTGTTTTTTTGAAAAATATCAACTCATTGTGAATTTGATGACAGCAATATGTTTTTAAAATGTTGGGACGTGACAGTAAAAGACTAGAAAAGTTGCACGATGCGAAAAAAAAAAAACACAACTGGCAGAACATCTTACAGCTAATTAGATGACTTAGAACGGGTCAGTGACAGGATTGGGTATAAAATGTCTTTCATAAGTACATATGGTGAGGGCTGAACCACATGTAAGTCTGTATGAGGAAATTGTTCAACAAGTTAACAATAACATTTTCAACTAAAAATCTCCAAAATCTTTGCAATTTTACCCTCTATAGTAGACTGAACAAAAATATAAACGGCTCGTCAAATTTTTGAGTTTTTATTAACAAAAAACTGGAACCGAGATTCATCTGTGAATAGCACTCTTCTCCAGCGTGCGTTTGCCCATGCGAGTCGGTTCCAACACCAGACAGCGGTGAGATCCAGACCATGGTGAGGGCGCCGAGCGTGCAAGTTGGCTTCTCGCAGGCAGTTACGGATTGCCTGTGGTGTGATGCATCTGTTGTGCAGATCAACGGTCTCGTCCACTGTGCATGTCGCTGATCTGAGCCGATCCCGCAGGTGGACGAGCCGGATGTAGCGATGTTTTGCTGGTGTGGTCACACGTGGCCGATGTAGAAGAGGTCGATTTGCAGTACTGCCGTCTAACCAACACTTAAACGGCCTATCATCTGATAGTTAACATTCAGTTGCACAGCGTCCGCTTTGGAGGACGGAAATCACTGCATCACTGAGCAAATGCTCACTGACAAAGAGATGGATTAAAAAATTGTACACAAATCAAGAGAAATATCCCTATTGAAAGTAAGTAAAGTAAGTAAGTAAGTAAAAGTCAGCACATGCTCACTTGGAGTTGATAACTCGATGTGGCATCAATATTTGACATGGAACATTTATATTTTTGTTCAGTATATATAATATCATTAAAGATTCTGTGAATCCAGAAAAACCCTCTGTACACATGGGACAATTCCACTTTGAATGGCTGTGATTTTCTGGTCCTCAGGTGGCACCCAACGGCAAGCTGCTGCCTATGGTGCGGCAAATTCTACCATTCCCTACGGTAAGCCGGTGCCAGCGGCGTGGATGACCATTCGCAGTCCGATGAAAACATGAAATCAGTTGACGATCGCAGTCATGGGCCACCTGTACTTCAATACTTTATATTGAGGAATTTTCAGGAAAAGTATTCCGTACAAACGCGACAATTTTATGTAAAAGTATTCCGTAGGGAATGAGTTAAAAACAGACAGGATTTTGCAGTGGAAATCACTGCATGGACTCAGGAACACTTGTGTAGATAATTGACAGAAAACGCAGTTTATGCCTTCTTCTCTGGGCCTGAGCTAACTTAAGATGTACTGAGAGAAAGTGGAAAACTATCCTATGGTTTGACTTATAAAAATGTGATTTTTTTTTTTTTTTTTTTGGGAAATGCTGGATTCCATGTCCTTCGGGCTAAAGCAGAGAGGGGCCATCCGGCTTGTTATCAACAAATAATTCAAAAGCCAGCATCCATGATAGTATGGGGATGCATTAGTATACATGATATGGGTGACTTTTGCATCTGCGAAGACACCATTAATGGTGATCGATATATACAGCTTTTGGTGCAACATTTACTGCCATCCTGTTACCTGTTTTAAGGGAAAGCCTTGCTCGTCATGCCAAATTCCATACTCTTACAACAGCATGGTTCCGTTGGGTGCTAAAGTGATTTGCTACAGTCCAGATCTGTCACCCACTGACAATATTTGGCACATTATGAAACAAAAAATATGACAAAAGAGGCTGCAAAGTATTGAGTAGCTGAAATCCTACATAAATCAAAAACGGAAAAATATATTGCTTCAGCTGTTGGTTTGTGTTGCTGGCATCAAATTCAAAATGAGCACATATTTTCCAAAAACCAATAAAATATCTCAGTTTCAACATCTGATATATTATGTTTGTACCATTTTCAAATAAATATGAAGTTCAAATGATTTGAAAATCATTGCATTCTGTTTTTGCTTACATTTTACACGGCGTCCCTACTTTTTTGGAAATAGGTTGTACTTTATACTCACAGAAATTTAACAACAATAAATTTAAAAAACTGCTCATCTAAAAGTTGGCTGATAGCTGTTAACATAGCTGATTTTACATATTGAGAGCAAATAGTCAGAGATGGATGGTCAGTTTGAATTTGAATCTTTGCTAAAGACTCCGTTTAGTAGAGTCAGGTGTGTCACCGCTCGGTTGGAATAAGGGCTGCACCCACACCGGCCCTTTCTGGATAAGACTGGGGATCCCAGCACCAAGGAAATCGAAAAACTAGCGAAAAACCGCATTCAGGCAGAGAAATGAAGCAAAATACAAGAATTTTCATATGAGGGTACTGAAGGGTTAAACATATTTCAGTATAAGGGTCTAGGAACACACACAGCATCTCTATCAGCAGTTGTGTGATTTATAAAGACAGGCTTTACGTGAAACAAGGTACCTAAACTATCAAAACAAAACATGAGTCCTTTATCATCCAGTGGTCCGCAGTCAGCACCTGTTTGTTAGTTCTTTCAAAAAATCAACACAATGATTGGGCAGTCTTCAATCTCACTGTGATCTGCCAAAAACGATAGATTTCTGAGCTGTATATGCTTAATTTGTTCCCTTTCTATTTTATTCCCAACAGGCGCTGACCTTGTTTTTCAGATCGGACTGCTGCGCTATGTTTATTTTATTTGCTTACCTCAATGATCTTGGGACTGTGAAATGGGTCACGCTGTGAATTCTGCGTAAATCCATTTACCAAAACCTCTTGTGCACCTAATAGTTAGTCCAAACGCTGGAGTGGTTTATAGTTGCCAAACGTCCCTACACTTGACTTCCGCCTTTCACAGACTGAGAGCAAAGTCCTTCCTGCTTGGTTTATGTTTAACAGAAAGACACACATTGTGATTAATGCAATGAGATTGATAGCATTGAATTCCTCCACTTAAATGTGTGAGGATTGGTTCCAGGATTGCGGGAAAAATGGATACAGCCTGAGCAAAGGTCACTGCAGTGTTAAATAAAGCAGCCGATTTTGAGGATGCTTTTGAAGCCGTGCAAAAATGTACTTCTGTCTAGAAATATATTCCAACCAAAGAAGGTGTCACCCAAAATGCATTTTATCAAAAAATATGCCAATGCATGCAGTCTTTAAGAGTGATGAAAAAATTCCTAATGCATTTCACAGAAGTAGCATATGTTTACACGAATGCTCTTCATCTTCAATCCAGCCAGAAAACATGGTTAGGTTTGACAAATAAATTAAGACAACATTAAATGTTTCATTTCAATTTATTTAGCACTTAAAGAAATGCATACTGATAGGTCAGTACATGATCACTGACATATGTAGGTGCAACCAGTGAATTCAAAACCTGGAGAGCTGAGATTTAAAAATAAACCTAAATGTTGATGTTATACGTCCTCTCCAGGCATGTTTAAAGCCATGCTTATTTTTATTTTACTTAGGTCAAGCTCTCGAGCACGCTCCATCCATCCGCTCCTATTGATCATTGCAGTCTTAAATTTATCGAAGGTCTGCAACCCCGTGTCTTTTTCCAGTACATCCACACTGGTGACTGCTCTCCTCCCGATGGTTCCCATAGGACTAACTTTGATGCTAACGTTACCTCCTCTGGATGCATAACACAATGATTGGCTAATTGTAGACTTCGTGAGGCAACCTTCGATGATACTGGAGGTAATCTGCCGTAAAGTTCTTGGTTTCTTGCCTCTTCCTTCCAGGAGACATCAAATGCTATCCTGAGCATCCTTGTGTAGTGTCAATCCAGACTTTGTTACCATCCTTGTCTCCGCTCCGTATAAAAGAATAGGTTCTATGGCTGACAGGATAAGCCTCTCTTTGATGTTTCTTCTGATATTTGAGTTCCATTACTTGGACAGCTAATGATATGCTTCTTAAGCCAGCGCTTTCCTCACTTCAAAGTCTTTATCAGTACTCATTATCCATCCTCCTAAGTATTTGAAATTGCTGACGGTCTTCAATTGCTTCCCATTGTTTGACTTGATTGGTACTTCAACTGTGAGGGTGCGATCAGGAACCAGTCACGAGAACCAAGTAATGCAGTAGAACTTGTTTAATTAATAAAGGGGGAAAACCCCCGCAGGGCAGAAGGCAAAGGTACAAAGTCCACAATCCAAAAATCACAATCCAGTTGGGAAAAGAAATAGAATCAAAAACCAGGGCAGCAATCACAGTAATCGTAGTCGGACAGAAATGGGTCTGTTTCACAGGTACAGGTGTGTCAAAGAAGCAAAACCAGAATCTAATGGGCGTAATCCGAGTCGTAACCAGGGCAGCAAACATAGGTCTCGTAGTCGGGCAGAAAAAAGGTCAAAACACACAGATGCAACAATAATCCAAAATCACAAAGGCAAAATCAAAAAGTCCAGTCAGAAAGATAACACTGAGTAATCAAGGCGAGAGAAGTGTAGCACGAAAAGACTGAGGAAACGATCTGACAGAGAATAACTGTGAAGAGACACCTAATATACACTTCCAGGGAGATCACATGGTGAGATACACAGGTGCCAACAGTCAGACTGATTACAAGGGAGCAGCACATAAGGGAGAACCTAATCACATGAAATTTGGCAGAAGCCAAAACGCGGACAGGGATTACGGGACAAACCTATACAAAGACATACAGCTCCAGTTAAGGAGTTCTAACATGCATAGATAATTAGAGAAAGGACAGCGTGATCAGATGTGGAGTTTTCCACAGAAATGCAGCAAAGGAGATCAGGGAGAGACAAGAGGCGGAGACTAGAACAGGGCGAGTGCTGAGAGCTTGTTAATCAATTAGTAAGTGAAACTATACAATCCCTTGGTGCTTGTCAGTAAGTTAGTATTATATACAACGTTAGTTGGTGTTAGTAACTTCTAGCGAAAATAACAAACTTTTAGTATGGTTAGTAAGATAGAAAAGTAAGGTGAAGTAAGTAAGTAAGTCTTCGGAAGGAAGACTGAAATCCAGAATCCAATAAATCACCCGAAGAGAGACACGCAGGACTGGGGCTGTGAAGAGGGACAAGACAAGAGACCAGACGGGGGAGACAAAGTGCAAAGCACAATGGAAAACATGGACCGGAGTGAGAACATGGCAAGAAGCAAAATATGGAAAAGTAAAAACTAAGACAATACATAAACTAATCAAAGTTACCAATATCCCAATACACATACAAAGAATAGTCGAATCAAAAAACACAAAAGGCATTCAGAAGAAACATGGCTTGGTCAAGGCCAAAAACAGAACATGAGCAGATTACAGAATCACAACATCATCTTCCTGGTTGAATATCATCACTTCTGTTTTCTTCTCATTCAAGTGTAGTCCGATCTCCTTTGATTCTTTTTCTAGCTCCGACAGCATTACCTGAGCTTGCGCTATTTCCTCTGTCAACAGAGCAATATCATCAGGAAAGTCTGTGTCTGTGACTGTTACTGGGGGGTGATGGCGACTTCTTCTGTTCTCCAGGTGAAAGCCAAGTTCTTCTTCTTGACCTCCAATCGTCCTTCTCATTGCAAAATCTCGCACTATAGCAAACAGGAAGGGTGCACCTTGGAGGACACCTGCTAGAATATGGAATAGCTCAGTCTCTCCATCTGGTGTGAGTATCCTTGCTCTAATGTTCTGATACACCTCGCTTATTGCGTTAACCAGTTTCTCAGGAATGCTGTATGCTTGCAGGATTGCCATCATTCTTCCTCTGTGAACATTGTTGAATGCTGTCTTGAAATCGATGAATATTATCACTGCTTTTAGGTGCTTGCTTTTTACTTCTTCAATGAGATTTTGAAGTGCCAGGATATGGGAGACAGTTGATCTTCCTGGTCTGTAGCCACTCTGGTTTAATCGTAGGAGCTTATCAGGCCTACTTTAAACTCTGGCAGAGATCCCAAGGTTATCAACAATCCCAAATATGTTCTGCCGAATTATAGGGAAATGTGTAGAAAATGATATATACAAAATTTGGATGTTTTTCATTTGATGTAAAGCTGTTGCCATGAAAATATGGCATCCTGAGTTTAAATATTTCCCCCAGCACAAGTGTGATGTAGCCTCAGAGAAGTGCTGCAACCACAGATACAGAATATATATGCAACATTGTCCAATGGTATGGGGGGGGAAAAATGCTTTTTCTGTCTTTGAATTTCCGGAAAAGTCACAAAGGTTTCAGATTTTGTTTCTAATTTTCTGGTCAACACCTTTGCACAGAATACAAATAATGCCATTTTTTCCTGTTGTACATGAACCTATTTAGGTTTTATAGCTCAGGATTTGTGTCACAGCTACTGTGGAAATTCAATTTCAGAATTATTTGGGTATTAACTCATTCCCTACGTAATACTTTTATGTAAAATTGTCACGTTTGAACGGAATACTTTTCCCGAAAATGACACAATATAAAGTATTGATGATGTACATGTGGCCCATGACCACCATCGTCAACTGATTTTGTGTTTCCATCAGACTGTGAATGGTTATCCACGCCACTGGCGCCGGCTTACCGTAGAAAATGGTAGAATTCGCCTCGCCATTGGCAGCGGCTTGCCGTAGGGAATGAGTTAAATCTCAGAATTTACAGACACTGGTGTCTATATCTACGCAAAGGGGTTAAAGTGTTTCATATAAGTACCCTAATACTCACAAAACTTTTAGGGGAAATAAACCCATTTTCCAAATACAGCCCTTTTTAAAATGAAATATACCAGACGTTCTTTACTGAAACTGGGTTGCGACCTCTGGTACGTGTCACCGATTGGAGACATCATAGGTGTTATTGTGTGTATGAATAAAAATGGAAACTTCATGGATTTTACAGTAGGTGCATGCAATTAGAGTTACTTAGTATACTAGTTTAACTGTAGGTAGAGGCACTGGTGCACAGGTGCAGGTAATCTGTGTAACCTGTCCAATCACAGGGAAGTGAACAATTTGTTTACTAATGAGACCATAACAAATGTAGCTTTGAGTAATTCTGATGGGCACGGAGTCAAGCTTGGTAACTATAGTAGCCGCTTCTCGAGCTTGAATCACCTGAGTGCTCTTGGATGTCATCTGATTTGCCGTCACATGATTGCTCGATTGATATGCTAGTTTACTTAAGCTCGCATTCTGAGCAGAGGCTCTGCAGCATGTACGCTTAACATCCCTCCTCCTCCCAGCTCCTCCTGTCATTTGTAGCTTCTGTAATCCTGTTCTTTCATGTCTAACTGTCACACATAACAATGTCTCTTCTGTCTGAGGTCATTGTTGCTTTTGGCTCTGTTCAATGGACGGGGGGTTAATAGCAGCTCCCTGCCTTCGGTTCCACGCTGGACGGGCAGGGATCTCTCGAACAGAGCCATACCGCCAAACTCAATGTAAGCTTCTATGTTTTAATAAATGTTCTCTTTGACATAGTGTCCCAACAAAATTAGGTGGTGTCTATTCCACTTTATTAATTCCATATAAAACAAAGTCTAAGGTAAAACGAAAATCGGAAGACATCATATTAAATAGTATGTACATATATAGTGCAACAAAACATAGAGATCAGATGGACCACATATTAGGTATTGATAGAATCGATAAACTTCACTTAAATCACACTTAGACCTGACTTCAGAATGTGAGCCATTGTGCTTTCTTTAGTTTAGGTTTTGTATATTTTACATTTGAAAGATTCCTTGGCCTATATTCTGAGGTCAGGTCCAAATGTGGTTTAACTTAGACCCTGCTCTAAGTATGCTTTAAGTCAATCGTATTACTGATTCTATCGATACTTAAGCCTGGATTCTAAGATTCACTTTCTGATGTGCTGGTTTAAGTTTTGTTTAACTCCCTTACGTGACTGACATGGCTCATCTTTCGTATGTTCTAAGGCAGCTGGCAGCTGCTGCACCGGAGGCATCATTGGTTGACAGGAAAACCCCTTTAAAACCCTCAGATCTTCAGTCGCTTCCGCTGCTCTTTCAATTCCCTCATGTCTCGGCGGCCGTCTCTCTCGACTTGGTCAAACTGATCTCCCAGTCGTTCTGTTTGTTCCCTAAAATCTCAACACTTCCCTCAACTAATTCTACAAATAGGAGTTTTCCTCTGCTTTCCAATTAGCCCAACGGCAGGGGAGTCCAACCTTATCCATAAAGGGCCAGTGTGGTGGCTGGTTTTTGTGACGGCCCAACACTAATACACCAGCTTTTAATTACCAAGGTCTTGATTGCACCCCTTGTCACTTAAGTAGTTGAATCAGCTGCTGTAGCCCTGGGCTGTAATTAAGACCTGCACCCACACATGCCTTTCACGGATAAAACTGTACACCCCTCCCTTATGGCTTTTGGATTTTGATGAATTAGCAGACAGTACAAACCTTGGATCACACACAGACATTGAAGTAGAAACCTAGTTGCAGGCGACCGCACATGTGCAGTGGAAGCAGACTATGACCCCAGAGCAGTAAGACTCTGGTTTAAATTTAGACACCAGGTTTAAAGTTAAACCACACTTAGAATGAGGTTCAACTGCACCTCACTTTTGGAAACTGCCATCAAGATAAAAAAAAATTTAAAAAAATACCATACCCACATTGCAATGTATTGGAAATAACAGCATAAAATAAGAGAAAACAATGTTGACAATCAAATTATAGATGTAGTTGGCTCCTAATTGGTGAAAACTAATTGGCACATCATGACAAATTTATTCAACAAGCTAATGGTAAAGTGTCAAACCAGTATGTGTATGGTAGAGGAGACTGGGGTCGGATGAGCCATGGGGACCAATGAGCCATATCACTATTTTGCGATCAATCGGTGACAGAGCTGTTTAAAATACGTAAAATATTTGACGATTGACTGATGAGTCATGAGGATAAATGAGCCATATCACTATTTTGCGATCAATCGGTGACAGAGCTGCTTAAAATTCGTAAAATATTTGACGATTGACTGATGAGTCATGAGGATAAATGAGCCATATCACTATTTTGCCTATTTTAAACACCTTTGGCATCAAATGATCACAAAATAGTGATATGGCTCATCGGACCCCAGTCTCCCCTATTTTTATTCTTGATGGCGAACATATGAAAATGCCCATATGATATTCTCAATTATCTTGTGAGTTAAGAGGGCGAATAACTGCTCTAAACATTATAAATGCACTTAAGGCAAATTAACAGCTTGTCAAAAACCTGGGATTACCATTGTGGTTGGGACAAAAACCAGCATACACAGTGGGTCCCCAGGAACGACGCTGAAGACCACTGATTTATTTTGTTTATTTTCTTTCATGCACCTCCTTTCCCGGTCCCTGCTCGCACGTGCCTTTGTTTGCTTCACTGCACTTCCTGGTTGTTGTGCACATGCTCCCTGTTTTCATTTTTCCAGCTGTCACTTCCTCCCTGGGTGATCTCAAAGCCTAGGCTGCATCCTTTGCAGGCTGCATTTTTAGAGGTCGTCACCAAATTCCATCCTGCAGACTGACTTGATGTCATTTCTTTTTCGTTGAACAGCTTTGGTTTAAGCGAATAGTAACTGATTTCCCTGACCCTAACCTTAACTCTTAAGCCCTAACCCAAAACCTAGCCTCAAACCTAACCCTTAATAACCCTAAATTTATTTTAATCCGTAGGCCTAAATGTTATTTTGGTGGATGGATATAAGTGATGACCCCTGAAAATGCAGCCCACAAAGGATGCAGCCTAGACTTTGAGATGCGCCCCTTGTCTCTTACATTAAATGTGAGTCCGGCAGATGGAATTGAGCGAAGACCCATAAAAATGCAGCTATCGAAGGCTGCAGCCTACGCTTTGAGAAGCACCCAATGAATAGGCTGCATCCTTCGAAGGCTGCATTTTTAGGGGTCGTCGCTAATTCCATCTGCTGAACTGACGTAATCGTCATTTCATCTCCATTAAATGGCTGTAGTTTCAGTGAGTTGTCATTGGTTTCCCTAACCTTAACCTTAACTATAACCCTAAACCCAAAACCTAACCCTAAATTTAACCTTGTCCCTTACCCTAAATGTCAGTTTAGTGGATGGAAGTAAATGATAACCCCTAAAAATGCAGCCTGCAAAGGATTCAGCCTATGCTTAGAGATGCACCCCCTGTGTCTTTATTTTGAATCAATCCCTCCCCATCAGTTCCTCGCTCCGCCTTAATTGGATGGTTTCCTCATTTGTGCCTGATCCTCCCATCACACTCCCAGCTCTCCACACACCTGATCCTTCTCTTCTCTAGCCCGTTACCCTCTATATTCTCCATCTGTGGACCCTTTTATTGTATGTTTTGAGTCTGTCACTGAGATTTTTCTGGCCCCTTGCTGGTGGCAAATCCATTACAGTGGCTTATTGGATTTTACTGTCTTTTCCACTAGTTTTTTTTTTCTTATATATTGCCTAGTCCGTCTTGTGTTGGGATTTTCTGGTATTGATTTATCTCATTCTTCACCTTATGATGTTGTATGTTCCCTGCTTTGGCAATTATGCTAATCAGCTGGAAACTCTCTGCAGTCTTTGATTTGGACGTCTCCTCTTGCACTGTAATCTGACTGTTCAGAAAAGACCTGGATCTCATTCCCTTGATTTAACGGTCAACTTTATAAATCTGATCTGCGGTCTGTGTTTGAGTTCTGAGCCTCTGGTCTGTTAGTGCTTCAGTTTCTTGGAATGTGGTGAGATGGAAAGATCGACTTGGAGGCGGCATATTGAGACAATTAAAAAGTGCAAAAAGGTTAACAATCTGTTAAGATACCTTTACAGCGGTGCGTTCCCAAAAGCGTAGTTGCTAACCAAGTTAGCCTTTATAATTTTGGGAAACGCATGCCTAGATGAGACTGGGGAGCAACCAATGTGGCATAATTGAATGCACGCAAAACCCTTATAAAAGCTTCATTAGACTATGGGAGTGTCACTTGCATGTCAGTAGCAGAGAAAAGAGGCTGGATGTGGAGCAGGTGCCAGGACTAAGAATAGGCAGCAGAGCATGTGAAACATCTCCAGTAGCTGTCATGCTAGTTAAAATGGGTGACGTGCCATTATGGATAAGATAAGAGTGAAGGTGATGGTGGTCTTCTGGTCTAATCTACAAGGGAAATAATAACTAACAGCCTACAAAGGCTATATCCTGCATCACTTTTGGGAGGACAATGAAACCCATTTTACAGGTTTTGGATGGGAAGGAAATCTTCTAACAGGGAGTGTATGGCAAGAACACTAGGACATAATTGACACAGAAAGATATCTTTATGCAACGTAATATCCAAAAATATGTGGGTCTGAGGAGGCTGGGTAGGAACCAAAAGGAGGAGATAATTACCCATCTCAGGACTGGACATACTTGACTTAGTCAGGCACTCAATAAAATAGGTCAGCACCCAACTGGTAGAAACACATATTGTGATTATCCTTAATCTGTTCAGTATGTGCTACTGGAGCTCTGATCAAAGATACCATCTGATACCAAAGTTTCAATATCTTTGGTTATGATTTGGCATGGAGGAAACTGATATCAGCATTAAAGCAAGTTAAGATTAGTTTCAATACAAGGAAACTCCTTGGAGATGCATCGGGGGAATATAAAGTCTCCTAAGTACCTGACGGAAACGGGGTTAACGGACAGAATTGTGTATTTTTTTTCTTCATCTTCCTTGTCTGCCAATCCACTGTTCCACACTCCAGTCCGGTAGGGGAAGGTATTGCACTTCCTAGTTGTAAAAACACATAGTGAAGTTATAAGAAGAAGAATTATATCCAAATTATCACAAATTGCCAGTCGTTCTCTCTCACGTAAGGTATCAAAGGTGTATTTTCCATCCATGGTACTTCCAAGTCAGTGACCAGTGTGTGCTCTTGACAATAGGAAAAGAATGGCTGCGGTGTACGTCTGGTTTCTGGTGCTGGGGTCTGTGCTGATATGCAATCTCATCAAAACATTGCTACCAGCGATATCTTCCTTTGTGAGTATATTGTTTAATAAATTAGCAACGCAGAAAAACGTTCTTTGCGAATGCCTAACCAGAAAAAAAGTTTGTAGGTCCGAGTTTAATTAAAACGTACTCACTGTATCAACAGTAACGTTCGCTTGCTTCATTATCTCCATTGTTATTGCAGTAGTCCGACATATGCAGCCAGAGACAGACTGTCGTCCTCATATGGCTCCACTTTCGGAGTTTTCTGCTGATCGTTCATCGTGGAAAAATATTTTTGAAAAATGAATATTTGAATCCACACAATTGTAAGTTGAGCAAGCGAGGAGCTAGTTGCAGAAGTTTCTGATATTTTTTATTATCCATCATTTCTCTTCTGCAAACGCAGAATACTGTATGTATTGTATGTGCGCCTGCGTACCACATGGATGACGGCCAGCCTCTAGGCGCAAATCCAGCCTATTCCCAAGCACGTTTTCGATGCAACATGAGAATAATCTGTAGTCGATTTACGATTTTATGTAACGTTAAACATACCATGGCAGTTGCCAATATTTGTAGCCAGTGTCCCAACTAGTTTCCAGGCCAACTGATTCCCGCATGCTTGTGCATGCGCTGTGTTCACCAAACTGCTGCAGGTTGTGGTCTTTCGCTGCTGGCAGATTCGTCGCATATTCAGAAAACTGACCCCCAATTTCCGCAGACTCCGTCTGCGCCGTGCCACAAATCTGGAGCGCCCGACGGCGCGAGCCTTCGCCCACTGGATGCGCTTCTGGATGCGCCGCGCTGCGGAGCCCCATTTGGTGCTTTTAATTTCTTGTCTGGTGCGATCTGGCCTGCGTCAATTGACGGGAAAGGGGAGCGAAGTTGCTGCAAAATAGACCAGGCGCAAAACTCTGGCTAAGCGGAGCGCAGTGGCGCTTTTGGAAACCCCAGAGGCGCTTCGGGGCGCGCGCTGTGGAAATGCAACTATTGACGAGAATAGGGGCAGTGCGGCGAATGTGATTGTCCAAGTGTGCACTACATCACAGTCTCATGCAAAATACTGGCTTTAAAAGTCTGAAATTTTTGCAAGATCGCATCTAGCGGGATTCGATCTCACTACGGAAAAAGTACAATTAATCCTTTACACGTATGGCAATTTCAATATTATGCTAACTAATTGACTCCGCCGCGAATATGATTGTTTTACCTGTGTTTTTTCGATTAGCTTGGTGCGGGGGTCCTAAATCTTAACCCGAAAGGGCCGGTGTGGGTGCAGGCTTTCATTCCAGCTAACCAGTTGCACACCTGATTCTACAAAGACTCCAGAACATTTCTATACCATTAACCCCTCGGTGCAGAAGTAAAATCTGGCTATTTATGCATTACCCTATTAAAGGCTGAATAATTCAAGATTTGAGGCTTGCAGAGAGGGGGAAAATGGCCTAAATGAAACAAGGAACTTCTTGCATTTGGAATTCCATCATACAGTGGGCTTAAAAATTACTGGCACCCCTGGCTTACAATGCACAAATGATACAAAAAATAAATAAAAAGAATATAATAATAGAGAAACGGAATATACCAACATGTGTGAGATACTTTACCTTATGAATGTTTCAGTGGAAATGACCAAAATTATTCAACTAAGAAGATCCATTTAAGATCCTTCATATTCTTGAGTTTGCATTTAATCAACAGCCATTTGTGTCTTCTGGTCAGAAAAAGCTTTCTTCTGGCAGCCCGCCTGTGGTTGTGGAGGTGGTGCCTGATTAGGGCTGGGCCATTAACCAATTTGCGACTATTTTAAGCGCAATAAATGTTAATACCACTATGGGGCAGACTGACCCGCTTGCTTATTACCTTTTCTATGACACATTTCAAATGCTGTGTTTAACGAACATCGGAGGTCATTTGAAATGCTTCCGGGAAGAAAAGTGTGATTTGAAGTCTGTTAATTACCAGCGAGGTGGGACGGCCTCCATCACTTTGGCATAATTAGCTCACCTTAAATCAATTCCTGTGTACTTTGCCAAACTTGCAATCAAGCCATTTATTCAACCAACCGACTAATCAAAACTAAAATGTAGCCTGTAATGATCGAGAAGAGATAATGAGAAGCAGACAGACCTAACCAGGCTGCTGTGTTAGATAAAAAAATGTCAATACTCTGAATAAATGGCAGACCTCTGAATTCCACCTCTCATCGTAGAATTTTTACGTATTTAAAAGATTTCTCTAAATTAAAATAATTGACCCTGGTTTATAAGCATTTAAAAATGTATACAAAATGGAGAACATTTTGAGAAGCATATCGAATGCGAATGTGAGAGAGAAAGTTTTGCATTTCATGCAACCGACAAATGCACCAAAGACCTGGCAAACGTTCAGGCGAATCTGCACTACAAATTTGGGGCATTTTTCTTGATAATCAGGGCCGGCACCAGAACTGAAAATTCAGAGGGGAGGGGTGTATAAAGATACCCCCCTTTATGATAACAATTAGTCCTTGCTAGTTCTCAATTGTTTTCCTTTATTGACACATTTTCCAATTATGGTAATAATCAAGTCGCAATTGAAAACATGGCTTCTCTCCCCCATGCGATCTAACGGCGACAAAGCAATGGGCGACATTCAGTACAGAAAAATAATTTCGTTCTAAGAAGGTCTATGCACTGTCACTCAGCGACAGTAGCTTTTTTCCCAGCGAAAGCGGCAATTCAGAATTCTTTACCAAATTCAAGCAATTTCGGTGACAAGTATGTACACCTCTTTTTGCAGAACGATCACCACAAAAAATGACAGCTGTTCGATTGGAAAATGTAAGCGGACGGCACCTTGTGCATTTCCCCCCCGAGCAAAAATGGTTTGGCCCATTACTCCACATAAATTCAAAAGTTCTATTGATTTACTCCCACCAATTTGTGACTGTAAACTCTCAAAATGGTCAGCTGGCAAAAATTAGAGGTGCTTGGGATTTTACGACCAAATTTTTAAAAAGATGTGATGTGGACAGTATGACTGCACGGTGACTTATGAGGATGATCTAATACAAGGTAAGAAGGTTAAATGCTCAGCGCAGCTACTGGATTTTAGCCGATCCTGGCCTGTTCCACCCGGGACTTGCCATCGTAGTGATTGAAGCCCTGTTCTCACCTCGTCTAAAAACCCATTACTTCTCCAAACTCCTTAGCATTTGCATTTATTAACTGGCACCCAAGCGTTAACGTGCAGTTGCGAGGGCAAGTTGGTAAAATTAGCTGACATTTCCCCTTACCCTTTCTGGCATTATCATTCGTTACAATAGTCGTCTGATATTTTCCTGTCCCTATTCATGGTGGCATAAAACCTCTGTGTCCTTCGAGGCTTCTGAATTCCTGTAGCTCATAAAATGGAATTACTTTTCTGTGTCAATGTCTGATTGGCTTCAATACGCCTAAAAAAGCATTTAAAGAAAAAAAAAGTTTTTCTGACTGAGATCCGTGTGTTAACTTTGCTTTTGTAAAAATAAAAATTGGTATACATCCAGAATACAGGTTAACTTTCAGCCTGTTTTCATTTAAGAATCAGACAATTAACTGAAATAATTTACTGAGCAAATAGGTCACGCATTGCCAGTAATGAGTAGCCCAGTGTTAAAGAGGAAGGCCACAATATGAGATTGCTTGGATGAACTGAAATTTCTGAAAATTCCATCTTGAAATAGAATTTTATGTTGTAAATGCTGCTAAAGATGGTGTTACGATAAGGTTGAGATTTTGTTTCCGATGTATTAATTTGATATTTTCCATCCATAAATCTCATATTGTTGCCTTCCAACAACTTCCCCAGAAACTGGACTTTTAAGACCTCATCAATGATTTTGTTGCCATGAAAGACTGATTCATGTCATGCATTTAGAGTAAAACGTAAACGTAAACCTGTAAACACCAACAAAAGCCTAAGACACTCGAACCATTGGGACGTGGTTTGGATGGCTTCTTCTAAAGCTGAAATTTCATGAATGTTGTGACATTTTTCTGGGCTACATTTGTTAAAAACATGCCTATTCTGCTCAGTAATACTCTGCAAATAGGTATCTGGGCATGGCATATCTAACACAATCCTGGGCCTTATCCTGGGCACAGACTAACCTGTCAGCTGGCCGGTACATGACGTATTAGGAGGTATCACCCAATAGAGTGCTTGAAAAAGTGCTGGGTTGAGTTAAACCTCCGATATTATTAAATCAAACACTGAAGTCAACGAATCCATGAGGACTTGTCCTTTGTATTATCGTATGTCTTCAAACATACTACCGTACTCCCCGGATGGAGCTCTTTTAAACAAGTCGCCACATGATGGGTTTTCAACAGCTTTGATTGTGATATCTTCCATCATTGACTAACAATGGTAGCATTAGCGCTGTAAGGGTTAAGCCACTCCTGGTGTGACCCTAGAGTATTAAAAGCTGGCCGAAGCAACTGTGACGTCACCCATTGGTTTCAGCATACCATTTAGGAAGCCTCAATTTTGGCGATTTGAATTGCGCCATTTTGTCATTTTGCGACTGGATGTGAGTCCTATTGGACGAGAGTGTGAATTGAAAATCCAGGGAAGAGCGTGGCTCTTGAACTGACCGTATCGGACGAGGACCAGAGGTTAGCCACACCCCTAAATCGTATCTGGCTTTATTCCTTTATTCTTGTCTACTTGGGACCATAATTTACAAAAATGAACATCACGATATATTGAAGGAGACTTGAAACTTGCGATAAATACCAAAAAATGTGTGGAAAATCATTAATGAATTGATAAATCCAGTGGCAAAGTAGGGTGATTTTCTCATAGACTTCAATAGCATTGAACTTCTATCTGCAACCACCGACATCACCATATGCTGGCCATTAAATATAATGCAAATTTTTTTGATTTCCGCATCGGCCTTACTTTTCAGACCCGGGCGCTGCGTCCATCTTTCTACACAGTCTATGGGTGTGATGTGGTGTAGCAGGGTAAATGGAAATGAGAAGCACTTTATTTCTTGTTAATATTTTGAGACTGAAAATGGGGAACGAACTCCCCGGGATTGAGGGCTGGATCTGCTCATTTACCAAGTAAACGAGAGGGTAATTTTCTTTTTTTCTTTTGACATTTCCAAGCTGTCGAAGGTCTTTCAGAAGGATGCTGCGCAGGAGATGGAGATGAGGATGGAGATCCAAGGGATGAAGCAGGAGCTGGCCTCCATCAGTATGATGGATGAGTTTGCTCGATACGCACGACTGGAGCGCAAGATCAATAAGACGACTGACAAGTTGAAGACCCACGGTAAGCAGAGCAGAGAGATGGTCTCTGTCCCTTTTATTAATGCACCTCATTCAGTTAACGCTGTGGACAACAGCAACGTCATTCTCTTTGTGCCTGCCTGACCCCATTAAACCTGCAGACCCATGTATGGGTTCTGTCCGATGCTGTTGCTTTATTCAAACCTGTGGAACTTTAAGCCCTTTTACAACCCCAAGTCCGAAATAGTTAGGACAAAGTGGAAATTGTGAATAAAATCAATATGCAATTACTTTCAAATCACACCAGCCAGTATGTTATTCACAATAGAGCACAGATAACATAGCAAATGTTGAAACTGAGAAATTTTAAATTTTTATCTGCGAAATGAGCTCATTTCAAATTTGATGCCTGCTACAGGTCTCAAAAAAGTTGGGAAACGGGGGCATGTTTACCATGATGTAGCATCCCCCTCTTCTTTTTAACACAAATGGTACTAATGATATCTGTGTTGCATGGAGGAAAGCCCTTAGAATTATCTGGAAGCTTCATCCTATGACACATTGCAAAGTAATTTCTAGTATTGCTTGCAAACCACTAGACCCGAGTTTAAAACTGAGATTTGTAAAAAAAAATTTAAAGTGTGTTTAAATAGTGATAATGCTGTAGTCAATGGCATGGCTTATCAGTGTCAAATTAACCCAATGTCATGTGCAGGTAAAAATTACCGATATCTGTTAAATGAAAGGTGTGTTTTTGGTGTACATGATTTGTATCATTGGTATGATAATGACTCCCAAATCAATGATAAGACTAAAGTTTTAAAAGAAACAGTCGATGTTCCAGACAATTTAAAAAAGTTGTGATATTCTCACTATAGTGGACATTGATTTTCTAATTGAGGATAGCTGTATTAACTAACCCGTGTCTATGCAAATGTGTTTTTTTCTTTAAAATACAGTATCATTAATGGTAATGTGTGAATAAAGATATTATTATTTTATTCACAATTTACACTTTTTCCCGACTATTTCGGAATTGGGGTTGTAAATTTTGGTGGACATCCCACCGTTTCCAAAGATCCCGAATATGTCCTGTTGAATTAAAGGGAGCGATGCTCAAGATTAAGATATTTTTCTGTTTGATGTAATGCATCTTTATTCTGCAATATGGAAAAAATGATTTTTCTAACTTGAAATCTACTTCAGTAGAAATTCAAGCGGAAACCAGGGTTTGTTGTTTTTTTTGCCCCACAGCTGTGATGGGTTGATGGGGTATTGCTATACCCTGTGGCGGGGGGTACGCGGGCTTCTTCACCCCATCTGTGGCTCCTTTAAGGATGGTCATTCTCTGATGCCTGATCCTTACTTATTCTTTCTGGCTGGAATTCATGGCACAATGATGTTTGGAAAAACAGCTTCTGCAGTGTTTTTTATTGTTTGAATTATATTTTATTTTTTGGGGTTTTGTGAAGCCAGTTCAAAACTTGGAAATATCAGGAAATATTACATTTTTCTGACACCTAATATCAAATGTATGCCTTTTATAAATGTTCAGTGGAAATTCTTATATAAATTCCTGAGAATGCCTAACCTTAGCTAACCAATAGCTAACCTTTTTCTGTCCTCTGCTTTTCAGTGAAATCCCGTACAGCTCAGCAGGCGAAGATTAAGTGGGTCGTGAACATAGTTTATTATGTTCTTCAGGTGAGCCTTAGTATGACCTCTGCTGAAAATATAAAAGTAAAAAAATACAGTACACCAAAAAGCGTAAAATTCTTTGGGAGAAGGACACCTATCATGAAGGCAATTGTTGCCATGAAGTCGGGTCGCAGAAAAAAGCCGTAGTGCCCTCTCTAGTGGTAGTATCTTGCTTTCCGGCTCTTATCACGTTACGAGGCAGTCATCGAAGGCGGTATGCACATTCTTTTGTGAAATCCCAGTGTTTTAAAGAGAAGCACTTCAAGAAAGCTTTGATTCTGGCTGAGGTTACCATGAACTGAAAAATATAAACAAAGTAAAATTATGGCGTATGCATGTCATTAATGAAGTTAAAGAAAGGAAAATTACAAAGTCTAAAACTGGCTGAAATAAAATGAAATTAATGGAAATAAAAATTTATAGTTGAAGTTTGAATTTAAAATCCTGTCAACGCCCTCTTTGTAAAATCTCGGGCCGTATTCATGAAGGGACGGTATTGGGCTATTGTTTGTTCACTCGCAGAAAAGGCTATGCACAAAGGGGCATTTAGATTTAAGTCACTATCCCTTTCATATATGAGATTGACTCTTGTAAGCTCTGCATGTACAATAGGTAGACTGAAAACATGCAGTATTTAGCATTTGTAAGCAAATATGGAATGCAAACGGTTGAGATGGGCATTTTGAGAAACTTTTTGACAAGTTGGGACTTATCATTTATGAATTTCTCTGTGGAGAAGTTCTGTGCCAGGCTGTCTGATGAGAAGAGGCTGATGTGCTCTGTTGCTAGGCTGCATTGATGATCTCCCTGATCTGGAAGTATTATGCTGACCCAGTGACAGTTCTTCCCAGTAAATGGATTGCCCCTTTGGAGCGATTGGTCGCTTTCCCATCCGGATCAGCGGGTAAGCAATCACTGTGGTCGGTGAGGCCAAAGCTCCACTTCACAGGCTGAACATTTCAGGAATTTACTTGTGTTGCTGAAAAATCTTTATGATTGCGCCATTTCTAAAAAAGACTGATTTCTGTGTCTACCAAAATCATAAAATTTGAGGTTTTTGGCTTGTAATTTCTGGATTAGTTTGTTTATGGTTTTCAGTTGCCGTATGTCCAAAGCAATTTCAAGTGTCTTGTCTCTGCAGTGTCAGCAGATTATTCGGTAGCCAGACAATGTTAAGATATTCCTCTGGAACGCTAAAGAATTAGTTTTGCCATTTGTTCTGGCTAGAATGTTGGCTTGATGTATCTGATTGAGTGAGTACGAAAAGAATTGGTTAAAGTGTAAATCCATTGTAAAGCATAACTCATTGGCAGAAAACAAGGATCCTTATTCTTGAAACATGGCTGATATTGTTCTTTAAATCTGTAAAATATTTCCTGTTGTATGCAAGCTTATTCTACCACATCCTTTATTTCAGGTGGTGTGGGAATCACAACCTGGCTTGTGGTTTGCAACAAGGTTGTGGCGATCATTCTGCGGGCTGTAGGTTGAAGAAACCAGATCTCATTTGTGTTCTCATGAGGTCCAGATTAATTGGTGTCATGAAATCTGACTTCTCTTTGTGTTTAAATGTCTTATTTAAAACGGCCATTAAATTACCATTTGTGTTCATATGCTGGTTTTGAAACAAATGAACACACTCTTGCAGCACAAGTGATACACCTCTGTACACATTTACATTCCTGATCTGATATTTGTGCGTCAGGCATTTTGTTTCAGTTGGCTATTTCTTGAAATGAACAGAATGGCTGACCCAAGATAATGTGAATTATACCTTCGATTCATCTGCGTGTCCTACAGATTATTTGCTGAATAATGATTGTCTAGTTTTTTTTAAATGTTAACTTTCAAGTAGGGACGTGCTTGAAGCGGTTAATAAAATTTATGTAAAACAATCCTTAGGGGATGACTCACTAGGTATTTTTTTTAATACATTTTTTTTTTCTGTTCGCTCCATTCATTGCTAAACCTCTGGCTCATGTTTAATATCTTCATCCTGTCTGGTCATGCACCAAAAGTATGGAAGATGGCTAATGTACTCCCTTTATTAAAAGGGGGTGACTCCAGCAATTTTAATAGTTGCTGTCCATTATCCAAGGTGTCCTGCTTGGCTGAAATTATGGAGTCCAAGTTTAATTCTCAATTATGATCCTTTTCAACGGAAAATTGCATTTTTTAATGATCAGCAATCTGGTTTTAGGTCTGGGCGCATCCTTCGTTATTGATGACTTTGTGTGTGAGATGATGGATAACGATGTGTTGTCCTCCTCCTTTGTCTATCCGAGGCATTTCTTACTGTCTAATGTCAATAATGTCCTCCTGCTGAAACGATTATCAGACATTGGTTATGATAAATCAGCTTACTGGTTTTAAAACTATCTTGAGGATAAGATTAATTATTTTTCAGTAGAAGAAGTTCAGTCTAGGATTGTTGTCACCATAGGAGTTACCTAAGGTTCAATTCTTGTCCCTTACCAAGAATTCACTGTCCACATTAATAATACTGGCTAATCTTTTAATCATTGCGAATTGCACTAATGCTGACGATACTGCTATTTACTCGAATGCTTCTTAGGTTCAGCGGGCAGTTTCTAACAGTCAGCATGATTTTGATTCTACTTGTAGATCTGTAATTCAGATAAAGCTTGTCTTAACCCCTTTGTGCAGATGTGTCCTCCGGCAGACATGGAGGCGCTCTTTTTATGCACGCAGTTGCACTATTCCATCACTAGATGGCGCACTCTAATCAATGATTGAATATTCACAAGCAAGCCGAGCTCAAACACGGTTTAGAATTTGGAAGAGTTCACTCCCCCTGTCCAGACTTGGCTTCTGCACAAAGGGGTTAAATGAGGACAAAACCTCAGTTCTGGTATTCTCCAATATTCTCCAAATTTCAAAAAACAGATCCTCATGACCTTCATATTTGTACTTTGTAAGGCGCCCAACATGAGCAGTGCTGTAATAAAAGTATTTGCCCCTCCCTGGTTTTTTTTTTTTGCTTATTCTATTCCACTGATTCAGATCACCTAACTAATTTCAATAGAAGACAAAGACGAGGGTAAATACAGTGCAGCTTTTAAATAATCATTTCATTTATTGAAGGTAGAGTTTTTCAAAACCTATATCACCCATGTGAAAAAAATACATGTCCCCTCTAAACCTAATAACTGGATGATCCATCCAACAACCACAATCAACTCTTTTGCTCTATTCTGCTGTATTTGTTGGTTTTTCAGAATGAACTGATTGATTGAAATGCAGTGACATGAGCTTAAACAGACTCAAGGGAGGACCAGCCACTTAAACCTTTATCTTGTTTCCTTTCAGCCATTTAGAATCATGCGTTTGCTCTCTCCTGAGTTGGCAACAGGGGGTTGCATACGAGCAGGCCTTGTACATAGTTCTCGGATTGGGCATTCCAGATTTGGGTGGGATTGGAGATGCCAAAAAAAAAAAAAAATCATGCATTTTCAATAACGGGCATTGAGTCCTTTACATCGCTGTGGAGAAATTTTGTCACCCTGCTTTTGCGGAATTGTTTCAGTTTATTCAAACTGGTGGGATTTAAAACACAAACTGCCTGTTCAAGTTTATGCCACAGCTTCTCAATCAGATTTAAGTCAGGACATTGACAAGGCTACTCCAAAACCTTCATTTAGTTTCTTATGAGCCCCATAGAGGTTGACTTGCTTGTGTTCGGTGGAACATTGTCCTACACATTACCCTAACTGTGCTTGAGCTTTAGGTCTCAAACAGATGGCTGCACATGCGCCTCAGGATTATACTCTTGGGTGCAGAATTCATGGTTCCATCAATTATGGCAATTTGCCCTTGTACTCAGGCAGCAAAGCAGCCCCTGACAATAGGAACGATCTGATATACAATACGGCACATCGCCAGGCAAATGTAAAAATGTCGACGTGTGAACTTCCGCTCATATCCGCACACGGTTGAACGCTAGCTAATATAATAGCAATTTATATATATTACATTTTTATAGCGTTTCGTTCCAAAAAGTGAACTCCGGCTTTGACTCATTTGTAGCGTTTACTTGAATTTTGCGGTATTTTCATGTTCATATCTGTGTATCCACGATGGTATTCGACTGCGAAGCTGCGCAATGCTCATCGCATTTCATCATGCATGCATTGGCTTGGTAAAGCTGGTCTTATTACAGGAAGTACGGATGTCGACAAAAATCCCCTTGCTTCATCTCATCCTCTCATTTGCGACAGTTTTGCGGGATATCAGATCGCTCCTATTACTCTACCACCGCCAGATTTGATTGTTTAATGATGTTCTGATTGTTAAATTCGCAATAATTTTACGCCAGATGTAAGAGATTCATGTCTCCCAAGAAGTTTCACTTTTGACTAATCAGTCCGCAGAATATTTTCAGGAAGGTCTTGAAGCTCATCAAGATGTTTTGACAAATATTTCATGAGCCTTTGTGTACTTTTTGGCAGTGGTTTTTGCCTTGCAGCTCTCCTATGGTTGCCATTTTATGCTCAGTCTATTCCTTTTTGCGGAATGGTGAACACTGATCTTAAAGGGATGGTTCACCCAAAAATGAAAATTCACTTATCATCTATTGACCCTAAGGCTAATCGAAGGGTCTGTGAATTTCGTTTGTCCTCAAAACTCTTTTGGAGTTTCACAGAAAAATGGAATTGAAGACCAATCCAAATCAACTGAAGTCATTGGTGACCAGTCTTTCAAGCTTAAAAAACAACATTTAAAAAACACAAAATGCCACCATACTGCTCATGCGGCGTAATCCAAGTGTCTGTTAGCCTCTACATTCAATTGTGACTTGAAAAGACGTCTTTTCACCATGTTTTTGGTCTTAAGTGTACAATGTAGCCACTTAGCTAGGAGCCTTGTTTATTTTTTTACAGCAGTTGTTGACCTCACTACGGTGGCTAACTAGGATAAATAATGCTGCGGACTTGAAAATTTCCAATTGGAGAAGCACCTTGCAGTTTTGATTGTTAGTATTTACTGACTGAAGAGCATATTTACACTTATTTTTTGTTTTGGAATCAGGAAATCAATTGAATTAATTTACCAAGCTAATAGGCTACCAATAAGCTGCGTACCCAATACTGATGAAGACGCATAGCTTTGAGTTAGAGGAAGCTTGGAAGAAGAGGAAGGCTACAGTATGAGATTGTATGGACAGCCATAACTGAAATTTCTCTAAATTTTATCTTAAAGTACTAAAGTATGTTTGAAGAATGTTATGTTGTAAATAAGGTTAAGATTTTGTTTCTTATTAATTGATTAGATAAATACATGTACCAATTTTACTATCTCATATTGTAGCCTTCTTACAATTGTCCCAGAAGCTGGACAATAAAGACCTCATAAATGATTAAATAATTTTAAATGCATGCCATGCCTTGAACTTTCACGATGCACAAATAACCAGTTTATTAAATTATTCAATTTCCAATGCTTTGACGTAAGAAACATGGTTAATTTCATGATTAATTATTATAGCATCGCGGCAAGGATGCAACTGTAATGTAGCCTAATGCTAATAACATTTTGATGAACTGCAATCTTAAAATGAATTAGGTTTCACTGCTGAAAAAAATAGCTAAAACAGGAGATGGAATTCTAAGAAATTATTGGATTTTATTTTCATCCCTTTAATATTATTATTATGTGTGTTGTCAACGTAGCCCATTTGTGGTCTGTGCCATTTCTTAATAATATCTTAATAATCACAGGCTTATATACTGTGTTGGTCTTCATTATTCAGTAAATAAATTTTGCGATTATCAGTCAAGCGATTTTAAACAAGAAACAACTTGAAAGCAATTGTGCATGTAAGAGTCAGAGGCTCACTGCACAGCATTGAAAATCTCGTAATGCCACCGTTACTGCTGGGGGGACGTTGGGCTTTAGGGAGTTAATTTCGTCACAGAGTAGTGCTGTCAACCACTGATTTTTATTTATTTATTTACTTGTGACACGTAGATTATGAACATCAGAGGCACTACTGTTTTGCATCTCTATTGCCATGACTTCAGCAAACTGGTCTGTTTGAAATGGTGTGGTGAAATGCTGTAAGATGGTGTTTCTTACAGTGCCTTGGCAGCGTTTAACATCTTCAGCATCATGTAAGGCCACAATGCGGCTACGATCAATCTCGGAGCGCTCCTTACGTCATGTCATGGTGTTTCACGCTGTGATGCTGCTCAAAGTTCATGTCACCTTATGTACTCGAACAAGAGACGGTCAGAGGTTATTTTGCAGAATTACGTTGCTATAAACCAGTTTAAACAATTTTTCTTTAGCATCAGTAATCATGGAATGAGCCTTCAAACATGCATTCAGGCTATGCAAGAGTAAAGAAAAAAAAAATATGTAACACCTTCCAGTTGTCATGAAAATTTTTTTTTTTTTTTTGTTTTTGTTTTTGTTCATTCCTCATATTTTTACCTCAATATACATGTGGAAATGCTTTTTTTTTTTGTTTTTACTTTATTGCCCGTGTTGCCTACAGTACTATTTTTCAATGCATGTTCCCCCAAAAATTGTTGAGAAATAATATATACTGAGTACAAATGAAAATGCACCGCTCACGAAATCTGCAATAGCTCCACGGATTGATATGTGAAGTATATACTTATGATGCATTTGAGATAATGAATGATTTAAGAAGACATGTAAACATCATTCAATTTCATTCACGATAATGTTAATGCGCGAGAGAGGTTTAACTGGTGTAGGGGCCAAACAGGAAAGTCAATAATGGGTGTGACCGCCATTTGCCTTGACACATGCGGTGCATCGTCGTCGCATGGAGTTGATCAGTCTCTGGATAGTGTTCTGAGGGATAGCATTCCACTCCTGAACAAGGGCAACCTCAAGTTCTCGGATGTTGTCCATCGGGCGTTGACGTGAAAGACGTCGTCCAGTTTCATCCCATAAGTGCTCGATAGGGGAGAGGTCGGGTGACAGAGCCGGCCACTGAAGCATGGGGATGTTCTGCTGTGCAAGCTACTGCATGGACACCCTTGCAGTGTGTGCCCTAGCGTTGTCCTGTTGGAACGTGTGGACATCGTGGTGTTGGTTGAAGAACGGCACAACATGGTTCTGCAGCACCTGGTCCCGGTAGTAGACGCCGTTCACCCTTCCTCTGCAGATATGGAGAGGGGTTCTGTGACGGTAGCTTATTCCACCCCACACCATAACGCTGCCACTACCCCAACGGTCCGTTTGAACGACACAATCTGCGTTATATCGTTCACCATGTCTCCGCCAAACACGTATACGGCCATCTGCGTTCCTTAAGTGAAATTGTGACTCGTCAGAAAAGATGACACCGTGCCATTGTCGTAGTCGCCTATTCTGGTGCCTGTTTGCCCACTGTAGACGCTGGTTTCGGTGACGATCCGTCAATGTGGGGCCAAAATAAGGACGTCGTGCACGCAGGCCTGCAGCTCGCAGACGGTTCCCTACGGTGTTGGGGTGAATGAATCCATGTCGTCCTTGGACTTGAGCAGCCTTTCTTGTCGCTGGTAGTGTTCGGTCTCGGACATGATCCCGTACGATCTGACGGTCCTGATGTGCCGTTGTCACACGTTGTTGACCCGGTCGAGGACGGTCCCGAGTGCTTCCCGTTTGCAGAAACCTTTGATGGAGTCTTGCAATCGTTGTGTGTGCGCAGTGTAGTCGTCTGGCAATTTCCCTGATGCTGGCGCCAATTTGAAGCATTCCTATGGCACTTTCCCGTTCAGGGGCTGTAAGTCGCGGCATAGTGTCAACGTTTCACAAGTGTCAGTGAAGAAGTGAAATTTTATTTGGATTCACATGCTTTTAAAGGCAATGTGTGCTCAAATTCAGAGTGAAATTCATTTTTCCTGTGGTGTGCGTGCAAGATGTTGCGTTTTTGCAAAAAATTGCCTAAATTCTCGCATTTCTTGCACCTGGCATGTCGGGTGACGTCACTGTAGTGTTGTTGTGGTATAAAAATTATATTGAAGTTCATTTGAACTTAAATATTGAGTTTTTTCAAGTGGTGCGTTTTCATTTGTACTCAGTATATTAGAACCCCTTTGGGACAAAAGTGGTGGTGAATAATCACTATTGCACACTACTCTAAATACATACACACACACATACACAAAAATAAAATAAAGGGCTTGGGATGAAGTGTGAGTGTGTGTGCATGTGTGAGGTATGTGAGAAGATCACCTTCTGGAGCCTTGGATTATGCTGCATGTGCTGTACAGAGTAATTTAATGGCCATTTTTGGCTGTTTTTTGGACTCTAAAGAACCATAATGACCGAGTCCTCATTGACTTATGTTGTTTTGTAGATGGCTGGTATATTCCAAATTTGTTAAATGGATTTACAAACTTCAGCCGAGTTTTAACAGGGATGGAGGTGAGAAGATACTGATAGAATTGTAATTTTTGGAGGAGCAGTTCCTTTAAGTTGTCAGTGAGCACAATATCAATACTGTGAAATATAAAACTGATTGCTGAGACAGTTCCGCCTACTTTCTTGCAGGCAAAGTTTAATATCAGATTGCATTCAGAAGCTCTCCATAAATCCATTAGATGGCAGTATAAAACCGCATAAAGATCTCAAATGTCAAAATTCCACAGTCTATCCTTGATGAAGCTGCGTGACTTTCAGATTACTGCATTCCTAACCTAGACACCACACGGGTGAGGCCCTCAAATACCTGCTTGTGATATGACCTCTAGAGCATTCACAAGCCACTCGAAGATTTCATAATTTTTGGCACCCTTCATTTACAGAAGTACTCAATGCAACCACCTCTGGCAAGGATAACAGCATAGCATGGTGTCTTTTCCTGTAACTTTTGACAAGGTTAACACACACATTTGGGGGGACTTTGGACCGTACCTCCAGGCCGACCCTGTGAAGATCCTTTGTTTATCAACTGCCCTCTTCAACTGAGCCCTAGGTTTTCGATTGGATTGAGGTCTGGTGACAGAAATAGCCTTTGCAGAGCATTGATTTTGTTGTCACAGAACTATTTCTGTGTGGATCTTGGGGTGTGCTTTGGGTCATTGTCTTGTTGGAAAGACCACCTCCGGTCAGGTCCCAGCCCTCTGGCAGAGGCAACCAAACCAAAATATCCTGATACTCGGTGGAATTCATCTTGCCATCAATATTAACCACAGCCTCTGGACCTCTTGAATTAAAACAGCCCCAAATCACGACTTCACTGCGGGTATGAGGTGCTTCTCCTTGTATGCATCTCTGTTTCAACACCAAACATCCCGATGCTGTATCTGACCGAAACGTGCAATTTTGGTCTCATCTGACCAAAGCACCTTGCTCCTGTGATAATTAAAATGATGTCTGGTTAACTCCAAAGGCTTGCTCCTGTGTCTTCTGGTCAGAAGAGGCTTTCTTCTGGTAACCCTTCTAAAGTCCTGTGGTAGTGAAGGTGGGGTCTGATGGTGCTTTTTGAAACCTGGTGACCCCAAGATGCCACCAAGGCCTGCAAGTCCTTCATAGTGATTCTCAGGGATCTTGTTGCTTCTCTCACCATCCTCCTCAGTATCTTGGGGGGCAAAATGCAGTTGTATCCTCTGGTCTTGAGGCTTTCAAAACTTGCACTTCTTTTGAATTCTTTAATAGCTGCCCTAACTGTGCTCAGTGACATATTCAATCATTTCTGAATCTTCTTACTGCCATCACCGGATTTATGAAGGTCTGTGACCGTGCGTTTGGAACAACAGGTGTTATTCATCATTAATTTGCAGAAATGTTCTACTGTCACTCATTTTAAAATTCTAACCTTGATGTAACGTTTATTGTATAAAAAATGCCTTTTTTGGGGAAGGAAATGCTATTATAATGTGAAGGGTTTTACAGTACTTGGAAAGCCCTCTGACATTGAAAAAACAACAAAAAGACACATTTTGCTGCAGAATATACCAACATTTTTAACTTGCATTTCATAGTTTTCTCTGTTTTAAATTCAGCCTGGACATTTCTGTATATTTCTCTCGTTTGTGTCTCCCCTGGGCAGCATGATGGTGCTTCTGCTGCACAGCACGAGGGCAGCAGGACTGAACCCACCCTGGGGCCTTTCGGTGTGGTCAGCATTCATTTCCACTCTGGTTGCTTCCCAAAGTCCAGTGACATGAATTAAAGGCTATTTTCATATTCTCAATAGCCTGTAGGAATGTAGGAGTGAGAGAATGCTATGTGATCCCCCTGAAGGGTTGGTGAAATGTGTCACCCATTGTATAATGGGATAAACGGCCCAGACTATGGATGAATGGTTATAATTTATTCTAGCCAACTATCAACAATAAAAAAAGAATACTACTTAATAATCACATGCAATTCACAGTTTGTCATTGTGGAAAAATTTTTCATAGTATTTATTTAAAGAATTCATTTTTGGTAAAAGACCAAAATAAGAGTTAAGTTGTGGATTTAAGGAAACAGGCACAATTGTCATTAGGAATAACAGCACTGGTTAAAATTCTATAACCCAGTATTCTTTGATTCCAGTTTTACATGATCACAAAAATGTATAAAAAGGAGGATGAATGAAAAAAAGCCCTGAGAGAGAAAGTGAGTGCGAGAGAGACAGGGAGAGCCGCTGAGGAAATCATTTAAAAAGCCAGTACTGTAGCATAGCCTGCCTCCTTGCAGTCTTGCAGTCCGTTTGCCCAGGAAGTGGTGTCATGGGGAGGCCCCTCCCCTTCTCACCTGTGGAGAGGGACGGCCTGGGCAGAACCAGACAGACAGCAGTGAAAACAAGGCTGAGCGACGAAGCCAGGTGTTTGCCTGGATGCATGAGTTTGATCTTGAAAGACAGTTTGATTATCTCAACATATTGACACAGGACATACAGTGTTCTTTCAGGATATGGAAACACCCGACAGCCCCAATGGGATTATGGGGTTGCTGAAGACCTTTGACTCCGATGAGTTTGGAAGCTGGGAAAACATAGGCTCTGGAGGATTTGGACAAGTTTACAAAGTGCGACACAAGCAGTGGAAAACATGCCTCGCAATCAAATGTCCCCCGACTCTTCATGTGGATGAAAAGTGAGTTTTATTGCCGCTGCTTTCCTGATGCTTGTGAAGCAGTGCATGTATTTCTGTGCTGTTTGGTGACCGTTACAGGATCCTCTGTGGATTAGTTCTGAATCAAAAATTGTTATCAGTGATAAAGGCAATTACAATTTCCCAATTAGCACCGACCTTTGTTCATGCGTTTTTGCATTAGGGTGCAAAGTATATGACGGGAAAGGAGTTTATTCCTTGAAATAAATGTGAGAGAATAATGCCAGTTAATTGTCCATATGTCCATATTATGTTTTTAGTGCTTATATCTCCTGTTCTGTGCAAGTGGCTGATTTGGAGAATATTTATTCGGTTATGGTAAATATGCTGTTTTCTGATTATCATTTTGTGTTACCTGTATTTGTTTGAATCATTAATTCTTAGGAAAAGGCTAATGCTTTGCTTTTTCGTTAGAGTTTTCCTTTTCTTCAGTCTGGTTAAAATTATGCGGTCTATTATCAATAAAAATGGGATCCAATCATATCAGCAAAACAGAGGGCACAATCACTTCATCATGACATCATCACAATCACTTCATCATGTCCTAAAGAAGGATGTGTTTGCCCAACAGACATCTGGGAGGGGAGAACAGACGTTGTCTGACCAGAGGATCAGACGTTACGTTCGTCATGTCATAAGCTGCAATTGCTGTTTTGGCTCTTAATGTTCAGTGTGCCTCCACTTCTACGTAAAAATCTGATAATATTTTGAGTGAAGTTGAATGAGGATTTTAGTTATTCTTGGGCGGTATGTGTTTATCAGAAATGTCTTCCTAATGTTACAGCTGTTGTCACGTGTGTAGCTGGTGGGGAAATTTTCTGTCCTATAGAAATTCTCTCTTCATCAATATTTTACTTTTCTCATTGATCAATGAATGATCTTGTGATTAAGGTTGGCTTGAATTGCCGTTGATTATATTGCTAACCAAAAATGACTGGAAAAGGCGGTTAGAACATTGTGGTTTAACATGTTTGAAAGGTGATTCATTTTGTTGTTCTGTGCTTGGGTACAAGTCACAACTTTCAAAGTTAAAGACATTACTCAATAAAGCTGAAAGCTCATCTACGGGCCAGTTTCACAGACAAGGCTTAAGCGTAGTCCTGGACTAAGCAGAGTTTTGTATAAAGATTTCTATTGAAAATTGAATTTAGTCTTGGATTAAGCTTAATCTGCGTCTGTGAAACCGGCCCTAAAATATTTAATATTGAATTGGACCTCAAACGCTCACCGTAAACAGTACTGATCCGATCTCAACTGACATCGGCTGTGATGGGATGGGGTTTTTTGTTTTGTTTTTTGTTTTTTTTTACTTTTGCCGGTGCACTTGTTGTACTAGCATGTAATTTACTGTGATTGTTGATTCATCATTGACTGTGTTCTGGATGAGTGTACATTTAGGAGTATGTGAAGTTATAAGTTTCTCAAGGGATTACTAAAAATCCTGTGTGGGTAACCCTTAATCCTTCAACATAAAGTATGTGAGAAACCCTTACTTCAAAAATGCCTGGTCTGATCCATTTTTCTCACATTGACAATTATGATGAAAACAACATAGATAAGTTTTCAGTGAAAATGTTTTACCCACAGGAAGATTTACGGTATATCTTGGATTAGCTTGGCGAACAAAAAGCAAAGGGGTTGAAACCGACAGATTTAATCATTTGTTGTCTGCCTGAAAATGTAGTCTTTTTCACCGTTTACTAATTGTTACACATAATCTTAAAGGAGCCGTGTCACAATTACTGAGCATGTTCAGATGTTACATACCAAGAAACTGAATCTGACTGCAAGTCAGAGTCTAATTCCATCCTTGGCAGTGCACCTTTGTTTTCCATTGTGTTTATATATTTGTCTCAGTCAGGAATTATGCTCTTTATACTAAGGTGTTGTATATGGCAATTTAAGGATTCAAAGAGCTATTTTCTTTCTTTGGCTAAGAATACAAAGACTGTAAGCTGGTTTGCCATCGCCAATGATCTTAATGGAAAAGAAAATACCTTCTTCTTCTATGATTACTGGCGATTTGCAAACTTTCCAACATTCTTTGTATCCTTAGCTAAAGCAAGAAAATAGCACTTTGTATCCTTGAATTTCCACAGAAAACTCCTGAATATAAAAAGCATAATGCTTGAGTAAATACGAATACAGTGCAAAGCAATTACAGATTTGCGAGGATGGACGTAGATTTTGACAATCAAGCAAATTTACTTCGGTCAAAGTTGTGAGCATGTGCAGAAATCGTGACAGAGTTCTTTTAAAGCTTCATAAATTGACATTGTAGATTTGGACAATAAATTTCGTTTCATCAATCATTTATTTTTTATGGAAATTTCTTCTAATTTTGCTTTTGTGCAACACAAGAAATATGAATAAAACTGCTTGAAAATGTCTTGCATCTTAGATTAATTTGTGCCCTCTTACAACCCTCGCCTTGTCTCAGAAGGGGCCTCAATTCTTCCCTGTCCCTGCTGTGTAATTCACACTCATCCCTGCAATAACTGTCGCCAGCCTCACTATTACCATCGATTTGAGGATCACTCAGAGAATTGGTAATAACACTGGCTTCTTCTGCCCAACTCGGACATACGGAAATAAGTGACATACATGTCAATGTAACTTGCTTGTTTGTCAAAGTTGGACATTCTTGTTGAGCTGCACATCAAATGCAAAATGCAATTTTGATCTTCATACTAACCATCACCCATTACCATCCAAATGAAATTATCCTGAAGAGAGCTGGCGCCAAAGAGTTAAAAGAGCTTTGCCAAGATATACAATTTTTTCAAATTATTTTCGCAAAACTTGAAAATGCTCTTATGTTATTGTATGTGCTGTCAACAGACTGGTAAAAGAAAGTAAAATGTAATGTTCTTTGATGAGTTTATGTGTATCCATTTTTACCAAATCACAATCAGCCAAAAACCTCTTAGAGGACTGATCCAGGAATAGCTATTAACAGGATTTAAAATGCTGATAGCTTCATATTGCCCATTTTCTTTCGGATTTTCCAGCTCAGGACTTGTGCGAAATCGAACTTATTTTTCCACCACCCTCCCCGGTTCTGGTTCACACATATTGTTTACTTCACCTTGCTATCCAACCAGTGGCAATAAGAAGTTGCAAAACTGGTCTTTCTGGGCCTCTTTTAAAAGGTGACATTGTTTGGCTCTAGAAATTGCTGGGGTGTTAAAGCAAAGGAGCTTTTCTTTGCCTAATACACTTCTTCACAAATGTTAACACATTTGCCCACCAAATGCCCTCTGCAGGGGTCATGTGCACATTACTGAAGGCACAACTAATACTGAGAAGTACACTGAGATTTTAGAGCAAGATATGCCGTCTTCCGGACGTCAAATTTCCCTGGGACGCCCATGCATATTTCAACAGAACACAAAACCGCATTGAAAGGTTTGAAAAGAACGTTCCTCAAAGAAAGATGGTAAGGAATTCAGATATTACAAAAGTACGCCAAACACTGTTACCAACAACAAATCCAGAGGCCATGCATGTTCTATCATGGTATGGAGCTGTGTCTGGACCCTTGGCAAGGGTAAATGGAACTTCTGTGGGGGCGCCGTTAACACTGAAAAGTACACTTAAACTTTGGATCTGGTGTACTTGGATGAGAGGATTGACATGCATGTGAATGAATGAACACAGTGAAGTTTCAACCCGATAACAGAACATTTCCCTCGTGCTGCTTCCTGATTCATTTATGACTGTTTCAATACAACAGGAAGGTTTGTCATTCAGTGCTGTGAGGACATCTTTCCCCCTTCCTGATTTCTTCTATTTTTTTTTATATTTTTCATATTTAAATGCTGAAGAGCATTAAACTTATTTTAATAAGACAAAGACAATGTGAGGAAACACAAAATGCAGCTTTTAATTTATTGGAGGTAAAGAGTTATTCTAAATATATATTACTCATGTGAAAAAAAATACCTACCACAAAAACCTATTAACTGGTTGTGCCACACTTGCTGGCAATTGTGTTCAATCATTTGCAATTGCTGACAATTAACCTTTTAGATCGCTGTTGTGGAATTTTGGCTCAAACGACTTTGTAAAATTGTTTCAATTTTGCCACATTAATCCCAGCACAGAGCCAAACCCAAGATGCCTAAATAGGCCTTTATGAACAAAACAGAGGAACATAGAGAAGCTTTGAGACCCAGAGTGTGTTTTACACTTGATGGTCCGGCAGGAGCAATCAGGAACTGGAGGAATATGCAAGGCAAAGCCAAAGGGACTGGTTCGAGGTCAAGAACCAGGATGGCAAACCAAATGGACTCAGGCACACTAAGCAGGTGCACGCCTTTAAACTGCACCTATAAGTGAATATTGTGGTACGCCTATATTTGAAGATAAGCACATATGCTTACATGTGAAACCAATTAATTATTTAAATCATACAACAATATGCATTACTGCATATAGGCGTATGCACTCATATGCTCGTAAGTACAGTATGGCAAGTCGCCCAGGCCCTGCAGAAGCAAAGCAACCCCAGATTATAACACTACCACCACCGCGTTAGACTGTTGGTGTGATATTCTTATTGAGGAATGCAGTTTTAGCTTTATTCCAGATGTAACTATACCCATCATCAGTTGGCAGAATCTTATTCCAAAAGTTTTAAGTGTCAACAAGATGTTTATTTTTGGCAAATGTGAGATGAACCTATTTGTTCTTTTCATTCAGTAGTGGTTTTTCCTCCTCAGCTCTCCCCTGGATGCTGTTTTTGCCGAGTCTCTTTCTTATCATAGAATCATGAACACTGACCGTAATTGAGGCATGTAAGGCCTGCAGTTCTTTCGATGATAGTCTGGGTTCGTTAATGACTTCCTGGTTGAGTCATTAATACACTGTTGGAGGACTTTAAGGAGGCTGGTTACCCCTGGGGAGGTTCACCACTGTTTCCTTTATCCACTTTCTTCCGCTTATCCGGAGCGGGGTCTCGTGGGTCGCGGACTCAGCTGAGATTGAGATAGACAGGCATTGTACCGGTTTGTCGTAGTGAAGAAGGAACAGAGTTTAAAGGTGAAGCTCTAGATTTACTGGTCGATACTGTATATTTTCCAACCCTTATCTATGGTGAAGAACTTTGGGTAGTGACCGGAAGAACAAGATCGACAAAACAAGTGGCCAAAATGAGCAGACTTTGTGGGGTGGCTGGGCTGACCCTTAGGGATAGGGTAAGGAGCTCAGATAGCTGGGACCGGCTCAGAGTTGAACTGCTGCTCCTCCACATTGAGAGGAGTCAGTTGCGGTGGTTCGGGCATCTGTTTCAGATGCCTCCTGAGGCAGACCCAGAACACGTTGGAGGAGCTGGCTTGCCTGGGAACCTCCTTGAATCCCCCAGGACGAGTTGATGGAAGTGGCTTGGGAGGGGGATGTCTGGGCCACTGTGATTAGTAACGTTTTCTCCATTTGTAGATAATGGTAGAAGTGCGTATGTTCAACGATTTGGGAATCTCACTACTGTTTTCCTGCCATTTTTGTTGAGGTTCCACTGTCTGACGAGCAGTTTCATTTAAACATTGCCCTAGTTGAAGATACTATACTGAATGTCATTAAGGGCTAGGGGTTGAAATAGAACTTTCAGACACATACCACAATCTCTCCTGTTCAAGTAATCTTGTTGACCAGAATGGTCAGTGATTTAACATGCAAAACAAGATTGAAGTTGGTTGAACAGTGAGTGATTTTTGGGAAATATAATTTGGGTCGTGCAGAATGTTTGCGAAAAAGTAACTTTTGCAATTCTCAGAAAATGCAACCAAAAATTTTCGAACCTCACAACTTCTTGTGTCTATAACTCTCAGACCCAGAACTCGATGCCAGTGTCACTGATTCAGGAAGCGCTAACACATGCGTGACAGGTGGTTTTCTCCTTTGCAGAGAACGTACTGAGCTTCTGGAGGAGGCGCAGAAGATGGAGGCCGCTAAGTTCCGCTACATCCTTCCAGTGTATGGAATCTGCAGTGACCCGCTGGGCCTGGTGATGGAGTATATGGAGACAGGCTCCCTCGAGACACTGCTGGCCGCTGAGACGCTGCCTTGGGAGCTACGTTTTCGCATCGTCCATGAGACGGCTGTGGGTATGAACTTCCTGCACTGCATGGCCCCTCCTCTGCTGCACCTGGACCTCAAACCCGCCAACATCCTACTGGATGCCCATTACCATGTCAAGGTCAGGCACCAATTCCATTTCCGGGTTGTCCTTTTCACTGCCGTTCTTTCATGTAGTGATTTCTATGGTTTTAGTATAGAGCTGTAGTGATTCAGTGCGACTACATTCCTCGGGAGTGCAGTGCCAGAGTTTAGCCTTTGATCGTTTTCATTGACTCAACACCAGGTGACTCCAGAAGGGAAAAAAAAACGTGGAGAATTCTCCACAACATTGGTTCCCAGCCATTATCCCTCGGTCAGCCCTCTGGTTAGCTGATGGAAAGAGGGAAATGAGTGAGAGCTTGAGCGCTTCTTATAAATCCTTTCGGCAGTCATGGAGTGTGGGCCTGTCTGAACAAGTAAACCCGAGGTTTAGTAACCAGAGGGTTTGCCCTTAGAAACTGATCACATCCAGAGCTTCTGCTCAGTACAACAATCAAACTGGCTCCTGGAACACATGTAACCACCCTGCGGTGATTCCAGACAGAAAAACAAACTGCAAAGATGGCAGAGTATAGCACAGACTAAGCAGGTCTGGGATTTCCCGGGAAGAGCTGGCAAGGCTTGTCCCAGTAACCATAGCAACATAAAATATGGGCTTACATTAAGCCTTTTCAAAAACCCATCTTGTTCTATCTTGTCTTGCAGATCTCTGATTTTGGCTTGGCAAGGTGGAGTGGCTTCTCCCGGGCCGACGATATGAGCCATGATGGCTTCTGTGGTACGATCGCTTATCTACCACCAGAGAGGATCATCGCCAAACACGGGGTCTCTGACGTCAAACATGATGTCTACAGGTCAGCTGTTCTATTCCATCTCACGAGAGCTTTCTACACAGATCAGCCTACGGCAATTCTTGAACTGAAACCACGATTACATTACATTCGAACATTTTTTGAGTTTCAAAATGTTGAGTATATCAGTACAATTTATTATGTAGTCAGGTGCAGAATTTTTTGGCAGTCTTAATGAAATTTTTTAATTCTAATAAATGGAGTCAGTCAGGAACATTTGCCATACTGTTGGACACAGAATTACTGGCACCCTTGATTTGAAAAATTAAGAAAAAGGCAGCATATCATTTGTAATAAGACAATTAATAAATAAAAATATGGGAAAACAATTAATGTTTTATTCAGCAACCAAAGCGTGTAACTTCCATGGGATCAAATATTTTGCGAGATTTGAACAAAGACGGCCCTAACCATGCTCAAGACACAAAACAAAAGATCTGCAGTTTGCTAATGACCAGGGGAACTATGACTAAAATGGGAGCAAAAGTGACAATTTTGTCCACATTTGTTTAAACACGTCACTACATGACTTTGACTTTGATATCATTGAGTAACAATAGTTGCATTTAACGCTCTGAGGGTTATAAAATTGCAAAATGAGGGTAAAAATATTTAAATAAAATGATATAGATGTTTGAACTGTAAGTGTGGGTTATTTAGTGTGATGTTCATCACATGCCACCTTTTTTCTTCACTTCTATGAGGGTGCCAATAACTATGTTCCTGGGTATGCACAGATTATGAGTTCTCCAAATGAGTCACTCTTAATAGTCTCAAAAACAGTTTTGAATCATGTGCACAATGAAAAAAGTTATGCATACATGACTCATATATATATTAACTAATTAATATATTTTTCCTTTTTAGTTTCTCAATTGTCATGTGGGGAATAATTACACAAAAAAAGCCATATCAAGGTGAGAAAAAATTACTTTTTTTTTTCATTCCAAGCAGTTTGTTAATGTACAAGTTTTGTAATACTTACATAGTTTGGCAGGTCGATTCAAACTTGGCCTCAGTAATCCTACATGGTTAATTTTGTTAATCCCTTTAACATATTTAAAGACCTCAATCTGATCGCCCCGAAGTCTAAAAATATTTAAGATCTTCAGTCTATTCTCATTACTTTCATATTTTATACCAGGAATTAACTTTGTGGCTCTTTGAACTTGTTCCAAAGCCTCTGCAGTACATCTGTCTCGAAGTGTGGTCCCCAGAACTGTACACAATACAGTATAGGGGAAGGTTGACGAAGGTGGAAAATCCAAGTTCAGAGAGTAAAAATGCACCCCAGAATTTTGTTCCCATCGCCTGAATTTGTCAATTAGTAGGAATCCTCCTCCAAGAGGTGGAGCTAATCAGGGAAATCGGCTGGATGACATCATGGGTTGAGGAAAAATATGGCAAAACCTGTACTTTCTGACCCTGGATTTTCCACTTTCGATGGCTGATGCCCACCTGTGCTCGACCAAAAATAAGAATCAAAAGGGCCTGAGATGAAAGCTTGTTTACGTATATTTAATCAGCTGACTGGGCTAATGAACTAATGCAAAGTGCAAATAGTGTTTAGTCTGTCACTATTTCCTCAACCCTCAGGTGAGAATAACATCCTGCATATAATGGTGAGGGTGGTACAGGGTATGCGACCAGACCTTGGTGTTTTGCCTCGCTGCCGACCTCAGGCCTGCACTGGTTTCCTGGAAATGATGCAGAGGTGCTGGCATCCTTCGCCCCAGGCCAGACCTACCTTTCAGGGTGAGTCATCTGCTGGGCTACAAAGCCTCCCTGTGATTTGCTGCTCATCTGTCTGTTCATGAGATTTATGGAAATCCAAGATCAATGCGGAGCTATGCATAAATACAGTATACAGACTTAAAATGGCAGATTATTACAGTCCTACGGTGCAGTTCAAACATGCGTAAACTACACCCTGTGGCCACTTTGTTCGGTGCACCTAAGCGCCTGCTCTAAATGCTTTAAAGTTTGACCGTCGAACTTGTCGTAAAATGCTGCAAAAACTCCCAATAGGATGTTATAGTGCGATAAATAGAGGATTTTGAATGAATGAGCCCATGATGTCACATTTATCTAACGCTAGCGATGGTTAACAGTTACTAGAAGGATTGGTAATGTTACACTTTCAAAGATATCGGTTGATGTTTGCCGATGAACAGAATCTGATCAATCACAACGCGAAAAAGCTGTATCACATGTGTGCAATATCTAACATATTACATGGCTGTATTATGCCAAGTTTTAATAATTTGTGCGATAAAGGTGTTTACATGTCTGCTTTGATTGGCCTAAAGGCTTCTCCATCGCTGAACAGTGTCCACTCCCTGCTCTACTAATACAAATCACTTCTGCACCACATTCGCTGGTGCAAAAGTGAGAGCGCGGGGAACTTGCGGCAGCAGATTCAAGCAGTCGTAGGGACTGACTTGTGTTTGTGCCAGAGAATTTGAAAAGGTGTAACCGTAGAAAAATATACAGCATTACAGATTATATTCTTGGATAGTGGCGTGCAAAACAGTTTTACGCCAGATTTACTGCAGCAGCTGTTGCAAAACGTGATTTTAAGAGTTCCTTAATTTGTGACTGGTAGATAAGGATTTGTGCTCCTGCAATCAGACTTGAGAAGGCGTCAGGTGTTGTGTTGAGTTTGTTGGGTTGAAAAAAAATTCTGCTGGTTTGAAACCTTCTCTTTTAAACGTAAGATTTATTGATACACATGTACTGCTATACTGTTACAACTACAAATTCCAGTTTCACTGGTGCTCAGTAGTTTTGCACTATTTGCTGCAAAACGTGAGCCAATGAGCGTATGAGTTCTGCCTCCTGTTTTCCATTGAGAACTCTGCCCAAATGTAGTTAGCAGTTGAATGAAGTGTCGCGAAGAGTAAAGTGAGAACTAGGCTCATCTAGGCAGAAGAACATAACTTCTGGAGGGGGGCATCCAATAGTGAGCCCCTCTCCCCTACAGAGGACATTGCGGCCTATGCCACCCCACCCCCCTCACCCACGTCATGTGGGGAGGGGTTTGGAGGGATTGAGCTGATTCACCTGGTAATGTGTTTTGTATCTAAAGATTTAGGCCGTTTATTTTGTATAGAAATGAACGGTGTAATGGTATTATCACAAGGATGAGACTGCTGTTAATTATTTGTATTGTGCAAATATTCACATGTGGAAATACTCCTTCACTCTCCCTGTCTCAAGTTGGAAGCCTTATTTATAGGATTCTGTATATGACAAAAGTGAAAATTAAAGAAAGACAATATGCTTTTATTTCCCAACAGCCGCACAGTTTAGTTCTATGTAGCTACCATAAAGCATCAGTGTTTCTATTAACAGGTAGTCTCGAGAAGTCTAAACGCAAACTAAGTCTGTGTCATGTGCCAGCTTCATGCATTGCACATCCCTGAACAAAACTATCAGATTGGACAAAGGTGATAAATAGGTTATTTGCAATGGACAAGATTATACGTAACATTACAAAACGTGTTTCTGAAAATAGAGCACAAGGTTATTAAGCTGCTTCCTGGTGAATTACATAATGAGGGAATGACACACCTGGCCATGGAATGGGCGAACTGCCGATCACTCCTGTTCCATTAAAAAAGGGGGAGGGGACACTTAAAGAGCTGTAATGCTTACACCATTCATCATGTTATCTAAAAACTCTGGAATCAAAGCTGGAGTTCTGCGTGGTAAACCTCTTTTTATTCCTTAAGTTTAATCCTGCTATACTGTGGGAGACAGCTAACATAGCACTAACGTTGTCTGTGCAAGTATGTATGGACCTGACTGTGTAAGTTTCTACTTGCACTTTACTTGAATAAGATAAGAGATTAGATGGTATATTGGTGTACAATGTGGGTCATCAAATAGCTTATAGTTTTCAAATTTTGATGCGTGTACTGTACAATATTTTGTAGTTAAAACCCTCCAGAGAGCTTGTGCATCCTAATTTGCTGACGAAAAGGTAGGCCATGTCATAGTTGGCAGGTAGTTTTACTACATTTGAAGGGACCCTTTTTATAAAGCATCTCTATTTTAAGGGGCCACCTGTTTTTCACTGCTCTCATATTAGCTTTGTATATTTATTACAAATACATGTTTGATTTTTTTTTTAATGTCCACATATAAATCCTATTTTCTGTAAGCTTTGTTCATGTAAAAGTGCACCAGGTTGATGCGCTTCATTGTGGAAATTAAAAAGATAAATGTTTTTGACAAAACAAATATTGCGCAGCTGGTTGTGTGCATGGTGTCTCTGTGGAATGGCATGGGGTAGAGAGCCAGTTTTCTGGTTGGGCAACTGACCCTTTGGGCCAATTAGCACCGGCCTCGCGGCAGTAATTTTGATGCATGTGTTATTCTTAAAAAGTTTGATTATCTGTTAACACAGAAGGACTAGGATATATTTGAATGATATGATAGTCTTCCTGAATGATTGAATGAGCTATTTATCATAAAATGTTGCCTTTTCACCTCTGTTTTATCAGAAAGAAATGATTCTTCAGATGACTGTATGAATTGCTCATCTCTATGTGCATCACATTGCTTGTGTGCTGTGTTGTTAATGGTTTGCGTTTGCTGTGCAGAGATCACGTCGGAGCTTGAAGAGCTGTGCTCTAAATCTCACAAAGATTCCAGAAGCCTGGTAGCTGAACCAGAAGCCAGCCCTCACCACGCAAAAAGCTGCACTGACCAGGTACAATGACTAAAGCACTAGACTATACAGGGCATTGCAAAAGTATTTGCCTTTTCCCACTTACCGATTTCTTCAAGTCATGCAGCAGAAAAGCAGCCCCAGACCATCACAATACTTCCACTGTGTTTGGCTGTTGGCATGATGTTCTTATTGCGGAATACTGTTTTAGCCTCATGTCAGATGTAACAGGGCCCATGTCCATAGAAAGTTCCACTTTTGATTATGTCTATGATTATCCCATATCCCCAAGTATTGAGGATCATCAAGATGTTTTTTGGCAAATGTGAGATGAGCCTTTTTGTTCTTTTGTGATCAGCCGTGGTTCTCACCCTGCAGCTCTCCCATTGATGCTGTTTTCACCCAGTCTTTCTTACTGTGGCATTGTGGACACTGACCTTAGCTAAGGCACGTGAGGCCTGCTTATCTTTAGATGTGAGTTTGGGCTCTTTTGTGACTTCCTGAATGGGCCATCTTCATTTGCCTCTTAAAATTTATTGATCACATCTTTTTTCTTTTCTTTTTTTTGCCAATTTTACTCTGCTTTTAAATTTTTATATTATTTTATTATATTCCATATGCCATATAAAGCAACCTTGAGTCTAAGAAAGGCGCTATATGAATAAAACCTAATATTATTATTATTATTATTATTATTATTTCGTATAGATAATGGTTCTCAATGTGGTTCTCTGGAGTCCTAAAGCATTAGAAATGGATTTCCAACTTTTTCCAGACAGATAGATGTCAATGACTTCATCATCGGTTTTTGACTTTCTTCAGATCGTGGCATCATGTGCTGCTTTTGCCCGACTTTACATTTCCTGACAGGTTCCATTTTAGTGATGTTTAGATTCAGCTGAACTGCCAATAATCATGCCTAAATGTGTGCAGTGAAATTAAACCTGATTATCAATTAAATTTGTTGAATTTGTTGTTTGTAGAACTGAGGGGGCAGTGACGTATTCCACATAGGGCCCGGGGTTGTTGGATTGCTTCTTTGCTTCAGTAGATAAACTCACAATTTAAAAACTGTATTTTGAATTTGCTCAGGTTATCTTTGCTCAGTATTAAAATTAGTTTGGTCTGAAACATTTACATGTGACAAATATGCAAAAATAGAGGAAATCGGGAAATGGGTAGATACTTCTTCCCAGGTCTCTAGACCCCAAAGATTAATGCTAAAAGTGTATGCTCCTCAGGCAAACCAATTTAATCATTTTAGCCAGTACCATCTCTGTTTAGAATTTATAACTAAACAAACCTGACAGCACTTTATCCTTCAGTTCTATGGTAGCTATTTTTTTATTTCTTCTCACATACCATTTCAGGAGTTTGGTCACAAGAGAAATGGGTGGGTTGGTCTGGATAAAACTGAATAATGTGGCATTTTTCACTGTTCACCTGTACATAATGCAGATTTTGATGGAATCCAGTTATGTGTAAAGTGTTCAGAATTCAAGAGCAGTTTTTTCTGTGGCACAAGATCATTGTGTCAAAATTAATCCAAATTCTGGGAAATATTGATCTAAAACTAGGAAATTAATGTTTCTCCTGAAATTGAATGTCAAATATGAGAGTGTATTCTGTTTTCTCAAAAGGTGCTGACTGCCTATGGGAACTTTAAGTGCCTTCATGACAAGAGGTCGATTTGAGTTGAAAATGCTGTTACCACAGCTTGCCTGTGCGTTTTCGTCGGCATTCATTTCAAACAAGACTCAAATCAAGAATTTGAGCAGCAGACCTTCATGAAATAGTTTTAATATTCCAATTACATTGGCTAGGCCACTTGTTCTCATACTCAATCCGGGGAGACCACTGTGTATGCTGTGTATATTTTTATTCCAACCACAATTATAAACCCAGAATTTCCCGCTGATGTTCATCTTTCTTAATTTCATTTTCATGTCTATCGGGATTATTGACTCTTTTCATGGCAATTAATTAAGAAATAAAACTAAGAGCTCTGCAAAATTCTGTCATTAAAATCATGGTTGGAATAATTGACACCATACAGTTGTCATGTTGTACCAAGTTTGTAAGCAAGTAGGCAAGGAGATTTATTTATTCATGTTTTTGCGTGTTTTCAAGGTATTTTATGATTTGTAGGGTAGTAAAATAGAGTGCTTGTTTTTCAAACAGGAGAAGTGTTTCAAGCCAACTCGACCAAAGTCTGCCATGCTGCCTGAGAGAGACTGCAGCCTGTCAGAACTGCTGAGTCAGGTGGATTCTGGGATATCGCGGAGCTTCGACCATGTTAAGGAGGAAAGTTCGGAGTGCAGAGACACGACCAATAAGAGGCTCTCGGGGATCTCATCTGTCGACTCTGCCTTCTCCTCCCAGGGTTCCCTCACTCTGTCTTTTGAGAAAGAAAATGCCGGTAAGAACAAAGAGAATCTACCTAAAAGTCCTGGTCACACTTTACTCGAAGGTACCGTCATAAGAGTGACATGACACCGTCATAACTGTTACATGTGTCATGTAACAGCTATGACAGTGTCATGTCACTCTTATGATAAAGTTGTCATAATCAAGACAACCCAAACAATGTCAACTTGTCATCTCAAAAACCGAATGACACTTAATGACAACGTTTATGACATTGACTCATTGTTTATGACTCGTTCATGACTGTCTCATGTCACTCTTATGACGATACCTTCAAGTAAAGTGTTACCAAAGTCCTAAATATGTGTTTATCATTCAGATGAATGTCCTGGACAAGAAAACCGTCCACATTCTGCATACATGAAGACATTAAACACACTTGTGGAGTCGTGTCCTTATAAATGTTTGTAACCTATTTAGGGACTATCTCAATTTTTATAGCACGCAGTGACTGATTCCATCACCATGGTTTGGTGTGAAGCCGAGCATTGATGCTATGTACGCCATTCATATGGCTGATGATCTTAAGATTTGTCAAAATTTGAAGGACTTAGCTGCAAACAGTATGAGTACTGGAGAAATTGTAATTCAGAGAGAGAACATTGCAATCATAGACTATGTCCTGCCCAAGTGTTATGGTGATCTAATGAGCGTGATCATCGGCCATCAGAGTGCAGGAGGCCCATATGTTCTGCCTTTACATTTAACAGATTCGGGGACACTGGATGTTCAAAGGAGAAAGCTGTGCGAAGCTATTAAGCTGCACGACATTAGCAGGCTGATGAAGATTCTGCAGCCACAGGATGTGGACCTGACTCTGGACGGGGGCTGCACCCTGCTGCACTACGCCATCCAGCAGACCAATGAGGAAGCAGTGAAGTTCCTTCTCCTCAACAACGCCAACCCCAATCTTCCTAACTCCAGGGGCTCCACAGCGCTCCACATGGCCGCAGAGAAGAGGCTGAAGAACATTGCAGAGCTGCTACTGGGCCGCAAAACCAATATCAACGCTAAGGACGAGGACCACTACACGCCGCTGCACTTCGCTGCCCAGAATGGAGACGAGACCATCGTGCGCCTTCTCCTGGATCGACACGCCGCCATCAACGAGGTGGACTTCGAGGGAAGGACTCCATCGCACATTGCCTGCCAGCACGGGCAGGAGAGTGTGGTGCGCGTCCTGCTTAGTCGCGGGGCTGACATCCACATTCAGGGGAAGGACAACTGGATCCCCCTCCACTTTGCGGCCTGGCAGGGTCACCTGACCATTGTCAAACTGCTGGCTAAGCAGCCAGGGACCAATATCAACCAGCAGACCTCAGATGGGAGGACTGCGCTGCACCTGGCTTGTCAGAGGGGTCATTACCGCGTCACGCGAATCCTGATGGAGCTGGGTGCCAACATCCACACCGCAGGAGCCGGCCTGCGGACGCCCTTGCATGTGGCGGCCGAGACAGGTCACACCAGCTCTGCTCGGCTCCTCATTAAACACAAGGCGGACATCCAGGCCCAAACTATCCAAGGTTGCACAGCCCTGCACCTGGCAGCTCAGCGTGGGCACCTACCCACCGTGAAGATGCTTATAGAGGAGATGGCTGACCCATGCAGCACTAACTGTGCCTTTCGCACTGCTTGCCACTTAGCAGTAGAGGGTGGCCACTGTGATGTAGTGAAAGAGCTGGTTGAGAATTCACCTGAGACCGTTCATCAAGCCGATGAGCAAGGCCTCACTCCACTGCACCTGGCAGTGCATCTGGGGTTCACAAACATTGTCGCTCTGTTGCGCTCCTGTGGTGCTGAAATGCCTCTACCCTGCCCTGATGTTCCCCAGACCACATTTCCCCATGCTGCAGTGACCTCAGCCACACCAAACCAGACCAATCAGCACCAAAGTACACCAACAATAACCACACTACACCCGAGCCCACCAGCACAGAACACACAGTCAGTCCAGTCCACACCACAACCAACTGTGCCAGCCCAAACCATGCTGCAAGCGCACAGTGCACAATCACAGGCCAACCAACACCAGACGATGCCACACCGGGCCACGCCAGACAAAATAACATCACTCCAGACTATGGCTCTCCAAACTGCAGCATTACAGACTGTGCCGGTCAAGATCTCGCTCTCTCGGACTCTGTTGTTTCAGAAAACAGCACAGGTGAATGGAGACTGCGGAGAATCCAGTTCCCTACCGCAGCCCCTCAGGAGGGTTTTGATTCTAAAACTAACAGACAGCCCTGCCATGGACAACCAGGACCCCAGTGTTTCTCTCAGTGACTCTGACTAGTGTTCAGTTTGATCTACAACTTGAATCGAGCCGCTGCATATTGTACTGAGTTTGTTTCTCAGTCCAACACTGACATTATGCTCCACATTCTACACTGGAGTACCTGCTGTTGAATGTACTTCACATAGATTATGAACACAGCGACAAGATAAAGTTTGTGAACCCTTTAGGTTTCCCTGCATTTCTGCCTTACATCAGATAAAACTGAGGGGAGTGGTCAGTCCTGTCCAGTTCCTTTCAAAACATTTTCAGAAATGGTAGCTGACTCTCTTCACAAGTAAGATTACCAGGTGATGTGAACCAGTCATGAATCAAGTGATTCATGATTACCCCATGAGGAGAATCATGGAGATTAATAAAGCAGGAAAAAATTTTTTTTTAAACGTACGTTGGAATGTGTGCCCAATAAGCTACAGAAAGATGAACTATCTACATGTGGATGAAATTAGCAAGCTGCCTCAATAGTTTATTAACTTAGTTACAATGACTGGGTATTTTTCTTTTTTTTTTTTTTTTAATTTGGCATCTCCAATCCCACCCGAATCTGGAATGCCCAGTTGGTGAACTGTGTACAAAGCTTGCTCGTATGCGACCCCTTGCTGCCAACTCAGGATAGTGAGGACAGTTCACGGCTGTCCTCCGAAGCAGGTGCCTGTCAGCCACTGATTCTTATACACTCATTGGTTGAATCCTTGTAAGTTCAGAACGAGGGCGGAGGATACCCGGACAAGAACAAACCCAGAGTCATCTTGACGAGCGCCCGTCTGGCCAACAGGAGGCGCTGGAGCGACGAACAAAGCTATTATTGTATACCCAAATCCGGCAGTCCCTTCCCAATTTGGAACCCTGTAGCGCAATAGCCAATTGTGCGCTACTCTGAAAAAGCTGCTGACCCCTGCCGGTTGGTACGCCGGGGCTCGAACCTGCGACGTGATAGTCACCTCTGCACTGCAGCGCAGTGCCTTAACCGAGTGAGCTATCCGGCAAAGACTGGGTATTTTTCAAAGATCACTGAAAGAGCATAAAAAATTGCTCAAGGCGGTGAAAAAAAATTAATAATATGACAACCAAGAATCAACAAAAATCTTTCCAAGTCATTTAATTAGCTCTTAATTTGTTGAAGATTAGTTGTACTGCTGAGATTTGCACTCTGAATGTTCCAGAAAGCTGCTGAAGCAGTGTTTTCAGCCCAGGTGAATCAGAAGCTCAAGTTTTCAGCAGAAACAGCCAGCAGTGTCCTTGGAGTAAAAAGGCTTTTCATCAACTGCATGACCCGCTTGCAGACCTGAAGCACAGCGAAGGAGGCGACTCTTCTCACAACTCGTCTGGGGGCCACATCAGTCTATTCAAATGATCAAATGCGAGTCCTGATCACAGATCAAACTGGGATGTTGTGAGACAGTTAATAGCCTCCCCTGTAAGAATCTTTTAAAATATCAAAAGAGTGAACCTGTTTACTAACAATGAATAGTTTAAATCTTTTCCCAACCATTGTGCGTATCTGATCAGTACGTACAGTAAACACTATATCTGGGTTATTCCTGTGAAATGAAGTTTCACCACTTATGAAATCCAAAGGGTTCGCATACGTTTTCCGATCGGGTCTGTAAAGGAACGAGCGAAAATCCAGGACACGCAGTTATTTTCATTGCATTATTTTAGGCAGATGTATTTTTTCAAGTATTGTATCTAAGATGAAAATCATACTGTAAATTGTGGCCAAATAACTGTAAGAGGTACTAATGCCCAAGGGCTTTCATGCTTTTTCTTGCTACTGTAATGGTGTTCATTCCCTGCACATACTGAGGTCATGATAGCTTGTGCTATAGATACAGCTAAATTATGTCATCTCCTTGTAAAAAAAAAAATAATGACATGGTACACAGGGAAAGTTTTTGGATGAAAAAAGTAACTGAACATGCTGTATTTTCCATCAATATTGTACAGATTTGTTTATAGTTTTATTTTTATACATTTTGTATGATTTTTGAGTATTATTAGTATTAGTTAAAATGACCCTGTATAACGCTTCAATCTTGGGAGAAAGTCTTCTGTCCAAGCCCTCATTCATTGGATTTCGGCAGAGAGAACCATTGGTTTTCTCCGTGAAGGATTGGATATTCACAAAATAATGCAATTTTAGTACGTCTTCCTGTCATTGCATGTGAGATGTGTATTTACAGGACAGGTAGTTGGAATCATTTGACTGCCTGAGATTCATGTTGAATGCATTAAAAGAAACTTCTGTTTATGCATATCTGTGAGCATGTGTAAGCCTGATAATGCATTTGTACAATCATGCTTCCGTTTGTCTGTGTGTGGGCTGGAGGGTGGTTTTTCAGATTAGCAGGTGGGACAGTACACCGCCCCCCGCCCCCCACCCCCACCCTCAGCCATGGGAACTGGCCCAGGGGTAAAGCACAGGTAGTGGAGGCTTAATGCTTTCCCATGCTGGTGGCTAATTCAGAGCCTTCACCCTTCCATCACGCAGTGAGCTGCCATTTTGCACCTGAAGCCTGCAGAACTAGGACGTTTGAGGGTCATACCTGTGCACTCTTTCTATCTGTTGCCAGGCAAAACTACTTTGATGTCTGCCTGCAGGCATTTTGGAGAATTTGTACTGTGTAATGTTCACGGCACGCAGATTTTCTACTTCATTTTGTGTTCACGTTTTCGAGTGACTGCTACGTTTGTATATAACAGAAAGGCTAAGCAGCCTGGATTTCTGTTTCCTATAAAATGTAACGGTCATTGCAGTTTACAGCTGCTGATCTCATTGGGTCAATAAAATATGTGCGTGAGTGTGAGGCTGTGAGTTCTGAATAAAAATCATTTACTTTTTCCTTGTGAAATATGATTATATTTGCAGCTGTGAGCATTGCATAAACTGTCTGAATTCCACATATACTAGCCAAAAATCATATGATAAAGCAATATTGCTCATATCACAGGAAAAATAAACTGTGATAGTTCCATCACTGCGAGCGACCGGTGGGTGGTTTTCCGTTGAGTCCTCTTGGGGTTTGCATGGAATCTTCAAACTGGGTATCAAGAAAATGGCTGTAGTCGTCTCACTCACCAGAGAAGTTCATCGCTGTGTGGTCAGTGAAACGCTGTGTGCTCAGTGAAACGCAGTGTGGTCAGTGAAGGTAGACAATAGAGCTGAACAGTCTGGTGTTCCAGAGGTCAGCCGTCCCTGGACAGAGGAGGTCTGACTTATGTGATCCAGCATTTCCTCTTGAGTCTGAACATCGTGAAATTGTGTGACCACTTATTCTTTTCAGCAAATTATTGTTCAAGCTGTTTGTTTACCAAGACGAATTTATAATAATAATAATAATATTAATAATAATAATAATAATAACAAGTCGACATGGTCTACAACATCCCTGCCAATCGTGCGCTTCTTATTTTTGAACTCCATCAAGGCCTTTATGGTCTGAAGCTACACACCAAATTTGGTTACTGTATCTGTAGTAGTTTCTGAGTAAAGCTGTCCCCTTTATCTCGGACGGACGGACGGATCTGGTTTTTGACCTTGACCTGGGTAATCATGTCATAAAGCTACACACAGAATTTGGTAATCCTATCTACAATAGTTTTTGTGTTAATGTGTCCCCATTTTGGACGGACGGAAGGACGGACAGAGGTCAAACCTATATCCCCCACACTTTGTGGCGGGGGATAATAAATGTGACTTATATAGCGCTTTCTTGGACACTCAAAGACGCTTATACGCGTAATAGCCAGACAAAGCAATAAGGCAGAGTGTACAGATGTCCAGTACCTGATCTGATCCAATGTCCCCCAGGACAAAAAGCTGTTTTAATGATGATAAATAATACCAGATTGCATCAGTGCAACTGTACAATATGAGCAGTTCCAGGAGAAAAGGTACTCTGGTAGATCAGGCTGTCACAAACCGATGAACAAATGGAGCCAAGAGCAGGACTCAACACACTTAGGAAGAGCTTTATTATCAGAATCAACAATCCAGGTCAGGCCGTGGCAAACGGTGTTCAGGAGAGGAAGCTGATCGGGGTCAATGTTCAAGTCCAGGATTATTTCCATACTCTAAATCCAGTGGGAGTGGTTGAAGAATTCTGACGGACGAGGAAGATGACTAGGGGCAAAAGGTCACACAAAGAAAAGCATAAATAAAATTAACTCGAAACTGGCAAAGAATGAACACAGAAGAACAGCAAGAGAACCATCTGAGCACAAAGGTTTGTCAACAATCTAGCAAAGAAGAAGACAAAAAAAAAACCCCAGGAGCATAAATACACATAGATTACATTTATCAATGAGGGTCAGGTGTGGAAAAAGGCAGAGGAATATACTAGAGGAGGGACGAAGCCGCAAGACAGTAATTGAGTAACATAACATAACATAACATGAATGGCAAGAACAGGCCTTTCAGCCCAACTAAGCTCGCCAGATTGAAATCAATGATTGAAATAAACAAATTGAAATCAGCAGAAAGACAAACCCAAAAAGATGCAGGCAGCCGGACTGCAGGCAAACTCATTAACACGGACTCAGAAGGTAACACTGGCAAAACAAGTTAGGCAAGAATCAAACTTTTCTTTGATGGCTGGTGCATGCTGGGACACGCAGGGATCACCTTGCAGCCACAGTGACGTTAGTGCAGTGAAGCAGTAGAGAATTTCCAACTCAAGATTTATGACTTGATATGTAAATGAAATGGCTGCTGCCTCATCTCATGGAAAGTTACTGACGGTCAGAGTAGGGAGGCTATTTGTGGTCTCATTGGATATTATCTCACATATATCCTTTATCTGTGTAGAGAATATTTGTGTATTTTGCAAGGAAAAGCATTCTTGAGTGGATAGAAAATATGGACACGTCTTAATGTTTGATAAAAATGTTTCCTTTGGCCTTCCTCCCTCTTGAGAGTATTTTCTATGACAAATGAAACACAAGGATCAGACGAAAGCATGAAATGTAATACCTGTCGGCTGGGAATTCCCCTGTTTGACAGCAAGTTATAGCTTACAAACTGATCGCCAATAAAAATAAAATGCAAAAACAAAATCTTCAATGCCTTGATTGCAATTGTTAACAGAACAGTTGTATTCGCAGCCGCACTATGTGCACGTATGCACACGCGCGCACACACACACACACACACACACTGGCATATGTCGTGCCCTTTTACTTCTCTTGAATGGATCAGCAATCAAGAGCAGGCATGTTTAAGATCTTAGCCATGTGTCACAAGACACGACTACAAGATCAGGCTTGACTTCTCATCTGAGGTTTTTTTTTTCTTTTTTTCTTTTTAACTTCCCAGGAAGTTATTTTTTTTTATAAACTTCATCAACTGGTTGCACAATGTCATTGAGTGCTTTAAACAAGACAAGGAATTCTTGATGCAGCCTTTGTGCTCGAATCCGGTGGTTCTCAACGTTGGTACTGGATGCGAACTATGCATACTTGTTTTTGTTCCAACTTCCCTTGCAACGGTATGATTCAGTAAGCTGTTAATGTGTCTTCATTCGGTGCATTTCATGTTCAGAGCAGTTTAGAGCAGCCGCATTAACAGAAATATCCCTGATGCCACTAAAGCCCCTTTCAGATTGGCAGTTCACTCCATATCAGCACAGCAGCAGCCCCAGAGCAGCACCAGGTTAAAGTTTGATGTGAATTGATTTACGGCGAAGTAATTTACTGCAGCGTAGTTTACCCCAGAGTAATTTAAACCACCTCTGGAGGTGGTTTAGCTATGGGGCAGCACCGGAGAAGCACCGGATTAAGTGCGATATGAATCGCACTCCTGCTCAGTACCGTATTAACCCTCTATTAACCAAACCCATTTCCAATGGTGTAAAAATCATTTCCTTAGGCAAGTATGTTGATAATGGGCCAATATTTGGAAAAAGAGTAAAAAAATAAAAAATTCGACCCTTTGGCCCATCTTTGGGTAATAATGCGAATGGAAAAATTAAGGTGACGGACCATTCAAGTTATTCTAAAATGTTTATTTGGCAATGAGAAACACTAGAGTGTTCAGGTGAACACGTTTCGCCTGCGGAGACTGTGTGAAAGTGTGACTACCGGACAGACAGACGCCAGACAAAGTGATCCCTATGTGCCGCTATGCTTCGCAGGCGACACAAAAACCAGCAGGGTGTCCAGGCTGTTAACCCCTTTACTTTTTGGAGTAGATATGCTACACTGGTTAATAGAGGGTTAGATTTACTCAAGCAGAGCGGAAATGGTCAGCGTTCGTTGAACAGTTTTCCGCTCATGTGCCAAAAGAAGACGCAGGTGTTCAGGAACTGTGTACCGCTGATCAGCATCATTCAAATAAGTAGGTTCCTAATTAGCGATATTGTGGTCACATGGCCTCGAAAACTAACCATTTATTTGGCAGGCAAACGGCAAAGACTCCAGCCTGTTTAGTGTCGTGTTCACAATATTAAGTTCAAACAAGCTTTTTGGAAGAACTGAAAACACCTGGATTTAGTTAGAGCTCACTCATTTTCTCACTGCCTGATTTGATCTTTTTAAAAAGTGTTGAAACCTGAAATTACCAGCAACACAAAAAAATAAACTCTATGTTTAATGTTTTTATTGTTTATGGCCTGCTTGATCAGTTCTTTCAAAATGTGGCTAAAATGGTACATAACTGCTCAAAACATAAAATGCACCTGATTAATTAATCACAAGGAAAATTTAATGAATTTTCTGAATCCTAAGCTTGCAATGGTGCTTCGAAGAAAATGCAACATACACAATAGACCAGGGGTGTCAAACTCACCCATAAATGGGCCAAGAGGCTGCAGGTTTTCACTCCATCAATGCAGAGGCGCACCTGATACAACTAATCAGTTGTGCAGGCCTAGATCAGTTGATTGAATCAGTGCTTTCAGGTGAGCTTCTGCTTGGTAGGATTGAAGACCGGCAGCCTCTTTGCCCGTTTACGGGTCAGTTTGAAATTCCTGCAATAGGCCCTCAGGACTGACATTGAGGCCCACATTGTTCTGATGCATTTATTGCAGTTAGCGATTGAGATCCTTGTGACCGCGATGGTTTTTCAATAATGCCTTCATGTCGGTCATGTCGGTGTCATTAGCACTGCAGAATACCCCTTGACATGTCAGCTTGTCATTTCCTCATATGAGATTTCAGTGCTGTTAAGACAGTGGTTCACATCATAGCTCTGAGCGTTATGGCAACATGAAGTGTGTCGCAATAATCAGGTAACAAGTGTCATGACAAATGTTGCCCCAGCCCAGGTGATTCAAATGATTTGCATATTATCAAGCAGCTTCTGGGGTTAATTATGACCTGATCTTTTGAATCACCTGTGATGGACTCATGCGGGACAAGGGGTACGCCAGGAGAGGTTTGGAAAACACAGATGTAGGGCATTTGCCCTCAAATGAACTCAATTTCCCAGACTTCCTCATGTATTCCCTCAATCACTGGTGCATGGGGCTGTGTTTCAATCATTGGCTGCGTCCAAAAAGTATTTTATTTTCTTAGGAAAGTTCCTAACTCTTAAAAAATGATCCAGAAGTATTTACGTGGCAGTCATGATAAAAGTTTTTGGATTCTTTAAATGTGAAGGAAAGGTGCTACAATGCATCCTAATTTATCACCTTTAGCACAGGGTACACTGAAGCATCCTTTTCAAAAAGAAAGGCGGAAATTCTATCCCGCAATTCCAGGATGACTGCCCATCCGACCAATCACAAAAACAAACAAACATGACGGGCAGGAGGCGGGTGATCACTGTGCCTAGTGTGAATGCATTCTCTTATTAGCACGGTTCTCTTCCTAAGCTGTGAAAGAGTTCCTTTCAGACCTTTCCTTACCTGATGAAGTTTTACACAGAGGTTAAAGAAAAGTAGTTAGGAATTAGACTATAGGCTGTAATTTTTCGACTATACGGACGCAGCCATTGATTGTATGGCTTCAATCTGTAATTAAAGCTGCAAGCAGCGTTGAATGGGCCCTCGCACCCTTGCACACATTGGCGATGGTGGTGAGATCCTGACTCATCCACCAATTCCAAATAAAGACCTATGGGAGGGGGTTTTTTGAAAATGTCAAGGGGGCGCTATAGAGTAATTATATGCGTGTATATATATATATATATACATATCAGTGGCGGCTGTGAACTGGCAATAGGGGAAGCTCAAAACATCCCTTAAAAATAATGGTTGGTCAGGACCTGTTTTCAGTAAAAAAAGAATTGACTATACTTGACTCCAAAAATCCTCGGGACTGTCAGGTGTTGCCAGTTCTCCTTGTTAAGTTCAAATGAGCACGAATAGCCTAATTCTTGACCTGTTTTCAACCATTCATTTCAATTACAAATACAGAAACTCCGATAGCAGGTCACTGAGTGTCCCACTACAAATCTGTCCTACCTGAAAGACGCGGTTGGGGGTGTCATGTGGGATCTCCGATACTGAGGAGAAATATGGGGAGTCCCATAGAGCTGAAGGCTCCTCAGAGTGGGAACCTCGGGAATTAAACCAATGGACGAATCAATGTCAACTGACCTAGGAGTGAGAACACCCAAGGTGAGCTGGTGCCATGGCTCACCGGTAGTGCCTATCCACTCCTGCGGCTGGACCCCTGCCCTCACTCGACTGGTCTGTCTGAAAGGGAAATCAATGGAGGCATTTCTGGACATCCTTGTGCACCCATACTTCTTTGCTTCATCAGTGTGTCCCTTGAAAACGACCCATCCCATCACCTGTGCCTACAGGGATTTACACTCATGGTTCACATTTGCAGACCCCCACATGATTAGCTAGTCAAAGTGGGGATCATGAAGAAGCAGCCCTATGCCTCACTGCTTGGCCAGAATTTGACAAACTCTTTGCCGTATCTCAACTGCTTCAGCCGGTACAGCGGGATGGAGCATTTGTTTCCGAGCAGAAGCAAAATCCTCAATTGAAGTGTCGCTGGGAGCAAGTCATGGTGGCAGATACCAGGGGCAAAACTACCAAATAGCTACTTCCAGGTCCAGTGTGACGTGCTATACTAGTCCACATACTGTTGAGGTGAGAAGCTGGTCTTTCCAGCTGTACCAACTTCCCAAAGACACAATGATGGAATTCAAGAATGCCCACCTTATAGCAGGTCACCTGGGAGCTCAGAACATCACGAAAACGATCCAGGATCAATTCCACTGGCCTGGATTCCACTCTGGCTGGGATTGGATACTCTTGTGAAAAACTACTGCCGGCAACAATGAACATTCCCATGATGCCCTTCACTTGCCTGTCTGGTACCCTTGCCAATCAACGACGTACCCTTTGTACAGATAGGGATGGACATAGTGGGACTTAAGGTGGTTGTATTATTTGATATGATGGACGGCAAATTTGTGGGTCAGTTTTGAACTTGGTCCAACATTTTGTATTGCTAAAATGCCAGTGGTGTAAACAGGCCTCCAGATTAATTCATAATTTTTATTTATTACTATTGCCTTTTAATGCAGATCATACATCATTCAGGATTAATATTAGTGGCCTACTACGGTCATCATCATCTCCATAATAATACAAGTCTACAAAAACAACTTACAACACTCTTACTGACACATTCCACTATATTATAGATATTTGCAAAACAGAAGTGTTTTGCTTTAACCCCTTGTGTATGGGAAATGCACATACGCGAGCTGGCTTGCTGACCCGCATCCTGGGAACCGCAAATGCGCGCAGTGCTCTGTTCACCATCGTGACCTGATTGGAGTAGAGCAGCGCGAGATTGCTGGCTAGCTCTTGTGACGATCGCAAGGAAATTATTTAATGCACGTTCTTTGCCTGTTTCGAAAGTAGCAAATGCGCAACTTCCATTCAACGTCAAACTATGCCTAAGTCAATTTATATTGCGATGATTTAGCACCTGATTTTGACAGAGCACACACGAAAGTAGTTATTCGCTCAGAAATTTTTTTTTTCGGTCTGTAACGTTATCTTTTAAAATGACAACTATGTAAAAAATGTTACTTTCGTACCAGCTCTCCCCTATACATTCGCAGTGGTTTCAACAAAATTCCATCAACAAATGTTAAGATTGATTAGCGTTCACGTAGCATCGTAGGCATTATCTTATTATCATTATTATTTTCATCCAGCCGGGATGAAAGTAATGCAGCGGCAGGGCAAAAGTAACGTGATCAAATTTACTGGAATCTTTTTAAATTACTGTTGTTATAACAGAAGCAAAATCAGTCAGACATTTGTTTTAAACATTTTAATTTGCTTCAAATGTTTCAAAAGTAAACGTGAACATGTTTAACGTGCAATTGGTCTATTTATAAAAATTATGAACTTTACTCATAATCACAGTTGTTATAGATATAAGCTGCACCCTCAGTGCATGCCTCATGTGACCACAGCAGACAAAAGATGCACCGCACCCACACTTCTCCAGGCAAAGATGAGGCAAACGTCTCCCCTCAAACAGGACATTCCTCATCATTACCCTGAGAAACTGTGGTCGCAGTGTGTCCACTGAACCTCGTTTTCTATGGGAGTTTTGAAGAGGACTGTTTTGTCTGGCCCCACCGCCAACTCTCCTCCTCCAAAGCAGCTTTTACTGGGGTGTCGGTCAGTATTGCTGTTGACCTGCAACATTCAAGGAGATTATAGTCAGAATCAGCTTGTTTTTATACAAAGAAGAGAATCAAGACGAGTTAAAAATGACACTCTGCTCACCTCTTTCCGCCTCTTCTTTTATTTTCTTTCCTTGAGGCAGCCTTTGGATATGGGCGAACCTTTTCTGGGCTGAACCTCTGTATTAGCGTGCCACTAGATGTTCCTGGAACCACTAGCATACCTGGATAGATCATATTAAAATAAAATGCTTGACAAGGCTCATCATGCACATTTAAAGACTCAGACACAAACTCTCACCATCTACAGGAATGGCAGGCTCATGGGGATGCAGCTCAAATGGGCTCTTTCTAGGTTGGTGGTGTCTTAAGGAAGCGGGCGCTGGTGATGGAGCGGACATTGGTGATGGAGCTGGCGCTGGTGATGAAGAGGGCGCTGGTGATTGAGCCGGTGCTGGCACTGGGGATGGAGCTGGCACTGCAGATGGAGTTGGAGCTGGTGCTGATGTAGGACAGTCGGTCACCAAACCTGGAGCAAAGTCTCAAACCCAGGCAAAATGCTGCTTCGTGTCGCAGCTTGAGGCAGAGCTTTAGCCACAATACTTGGGATGTTGTTGATGGTCAAAGTTCTTCCAGGGTTCATTCGCATCCAATTGTCTGCTGCACTGTTAATGTACTGCTTCAGAGGACCAAAAACGCTTCGGTATAGCGGCTGAAGACAGTGGGAGCAGTGGGGTGGAAAAGACAGGAGTACAATGCCCTGTGACTTGTAAAAGTCAATAGCTGCCACAGAGAGGTGTGATGGATGATTGTCTAAGAGTAGCAGCAACTTTGACTCCGGGGTCACGCGGGTGTGTCTTGCAAAATGCTATAAAAAGGCCAAGAAATCTGTCTCCTGCATCCACCCCGATCCATTGGCAGAACCAGTGCAGCCAGGGGGACCATCCCGGATGAAGTGGTCCTGGAACTTCTTCCTTGGGAAGATAAAGTAAGGGGGAATAAAGTTAACTTGTGCTTTGGCAGCAAAGGCAACGGTCACCAATGTCCCTCTTTCCCCGGCCTGGCGCTGCCCCTTGGTGGCAATGATTTTGTCTGGCGCTCTAACCGTTGTGGTACCTGAAATAAAAATGAAATTAATTATTGCTGTTGTGAATCACTGTTGCTTTTTCATTTATCTGAATATAAATTTTTGCCTGTTTTATCCATGTTCCAGATGTCATTTGCTTCAAAACTATAGCGGGTGAGGACAGTCTTTAGGTAGTTAAAAAACACGTCACGTTGGTCTTGTTGGAGCTGGTGGAACGGGACATGCTGGTGGCTTGAGGTTGACGGATAGACAGGATTTTGTTGCGCTCGAGGAAGGAGGTGAGCTAATCGTTCCCTGCCATCTGGTTTTTCTTCCATGAACATGGAGTTGTGATATTTTCGGCCAGCTCATATGCAAACTTTCGCACATAAAACAGCATAAAAAAGAGATTAATTACCCAGATAGCAAGCACCTCCGCTCCGGATCTGCCCCGGCTCCACCTGATCCGGCTCAGAGCCAGGGCAGATCCGGAACGGAGGTGCATGCTATATGGCGGTGGTGGTGTAGCTCTGTCTGCGGTGTTACTCGCACCTCTTTAGGACTCAGGCCAAAATATATATCAGCTGCTCTCTTCATATACGCCTGCAGTCTCTTCTCGTGTTCTTCTGTGGAGACTCTGTTGTGACCCCTGTACCCCGGGGCCCTGGTCTGCTGCAGTCTCTTCTCCTGTTCTTCTGTGAAGACTCTGTTGTGAGCCCTGTACCCCGGGGCCCTGGTCTGCTGCAGTCTCTTCTCCTGTTCTTCTGTGAAGACTCTGTTGTGACCCCTGTACCCCGGGGCCCTGGTCTGCTGCAGTCTCTTCTCCTGTTCTTCTGTGAAGACTCTGTTGTGAGCCCTGTACCCCGGGGCCCTGGTCTGCTGCAGTCTCTTCTCCTGTTCTTCTGTGAAGACTTTGTTGTGAGCCCTGTACCCCGGGGCCCTGGTCTGCTGCAGTCTCTTCTCCTGTTCTTCTGTGGAGACTCTGTTGTGACCCCTGTACCCCGGGGCCCTGATCTGCTGCAGTCTCTTCTCCTGTTCCTCTGTGAAGACTCTGTTGTGAGCCCTGTACCCCGGGGCCCTGGTCTGCTGCCCTCCTGCCTCTGCCCTCCTCTTGCAGTGCCTGAACAGGGTGACATGACAAATGCCATGCACTGCTGCTGCCCTCCTTATACTATCGCCTCTTCGGACATTAAAAAAGGCCCTTGCGTAAACCTCCGGGTCAACCGTTCCTCTCTGGGTAGTTCTGACCCAAACTCTTGACATTTTCTGTCGGTAAGATATAACACATATTTTTAATTAGCTTTTCAACACAAAATGCGGCCGCAATAGCAGAGAGGGACGAACGTAACTGTTGTTACTTCAGTCCCAACGGTGACTCCTGACATTTGAACGAGGATTACTTCCAAAGTGGGAAAAGTCTGACATTTCAAACTTCAGGATATGTTACAAAACTAAATGACCTATAATTTCATCATAAATATGATGCATGGAGCGATAAAGACAATCTTTAAATCAAAAAAGTTCACCATTTGTCTGAATTTACTCACGACTGTGGAAAACAGTCTTCCCGGTCTTGTGCCGCAAGGAAGCGACGACACCTCAAGATTTTTCGCGGGTCTGGAGAGGGGTGCGAGCTGCACGTGCTGACCTAGTGTGACAAGTGCGGATGGCTGTGAGTAAATCGCCGTATTACCTTCGTCCAGACATGCATTCGCACCGGCGCTCCCCTAGCGGGTGAACAATTGTGCCTATCCGCGGTAATGTAAGCTTACATTATCGCGAACTTCTGATTCGCTAACATGAGATGGGAAGCTTGCGCTACTCAATGAAAATTTCGCGTTGCTTTTATGCGTTCTTTATGCGTGCGGGTGGGATTAGTCTCGTTCACCAGACCTTTCTCTAAAAAAAACAGAAAGGTCTGGCTGCTGAGAATCTGATTCTGGGATCGGAGGAAAAAAACGCCCCGGTTATTTGCACGTGTGCATGATGCACAGTTTAGGCAGCATGGAAGAAAGACCCGGAATTTAGTGTCTGGCGGCAGCAGGTCGATGGAGACGATACGAAAGCCTACTGTATCCTTTGTAGGTGTGAGTTCAGCGTAGCCGACGGAGGGGTGTACGCTGCGAGACTTCATGCAAAGGGCGCGGGCCCATACGAGCAAAGCTGCCGAAAGACTGAGCATGAAATCAATTTCTGCAATGTTTGCGCAGAGTATGCAGCAGGACTCGATCAGGGTGAGAACATAAGTTACGTCTTTTACAGTGCATATGACAAGCTTACTAATTAAAAAAAAAAAAAAACAAAGTAGGGAGGGCTGACCCTGATTGTGGTCATAACCTAAAAATTTCCCAAGAAATCGTCAATTTTCCTTTTATGCAATTTTGTAATTTTTGTGTACAGTTGAAAAAAAATGGTAATGACTACATTACATGAGTATAATCAACTTTCCCAGAATTTGAAAGAAAAAAATAAATATTTTACAAATGTGATATAAAAATATTAAATATTGCTACAAAAAAATTGGGGTTATAATATATGTTACAGCCTGATTGGCAGGAAAAAAATAGGCTGTAAAATATTTACACAGCTGTAATGACAGTTGAGTAAAGCCCTGCCCCCAAAAAAGAAATAAGAAAGTAACATGACGCCTGGCTTGCTATCTGATTATATTTCTGATGTAAGTTACCCACAAATAATTTTTGTAAAAACAAAAATAAGCCGTATTTCTTTTATTTACAATCCAAGTCCCCTTCAACTGGAACAAAAATGCATAATTTAATGCCTATTTTTGAAAATTTTTCCAAGGGCATTCCCCCAGACCACGATAGCAGTGCTTTGCGGCTAACGTCGCTCATAATTCCTAAACCACCAGATGTTCAAGCTCCACCAGGTTGCCAACACTGAAATATATCCATTTTCGTGTATTTGCTTATGTGAAACTTATTCATCGTAATGTTTGACTCTGTGTTGAAAATACATTTCAGTAACTATTCACCGACAAGTTTTCATTCTCATGGTTCATTTAGCCTTGAATCAGCTGGTCAGTTGTATTATTTCAAGAAATTCCAAGTGTACCTCATCAGCTGTCAAGTCTTACAAAAGAAAATTATATTTACACTTAGAGTTTGAATCATGCAAAATGCTTAAAGTAATGTTTTATTTTTCATCCGCACTTACAGACATTACATTTGAGAACTTTTCCTGGGCAGCGATGTCAGTATTACAGTCTATCGGCAATTTGCTCCAGAATTCTGTCACTGAGTGAGTTTAAGCCCATTGCACATATTAAATACAGAGACACACCAAAAGAACTGCAAGCAATACAAAATGCCACTTGTCATTTCTCAGTCTTGTCTGTACACAGCATTTATGTCTGCCCTGGAGTGCTCGTACACATCCCATAATGCTGCATTGTTTCAGCTGTAATGCAAGTTCAGCAAGAAAATGTATTTTTTTTTTATCTTTTCACCCGTGCATTTTATTGAGTCTGTTTTGCATTTTTATGTAGTTTTCCATAAGCATAAACACACTCATGTTGAAAACAGTCAATAGACACATGCAGTTTCAGTGCCAGGTTTAGAATCACTTGCTCACGCATTGGTTCAGCTGTGCAGTGAATTAGTCAATACCCAGATGTCATTACAGAGTGCCAGACTTCCTGCTCACATCATGACAATTTCTAATCACTGCATCGTGGCAGGACATACAGTCATGTCATTTGAACAATGGCACAATGATCATTAGTTCGGCTCTCTACGCCACCAAAATGGATTTGAAATGGAAGATGTGCTTTATGAGTGGACTTTAAGCTTCAATTTAAAGATTTTGCCAAAAATATTGTATTAACTGTGTTGGAATAACAGCCATTTTTATGCATAACACCCCATTTTCAGGGACTCAACGGTATTTGGACAAAGTATCCTAAATTAAATAGCCATTTTTAATACCTGGTTCCTATTGCTTTTCATTCAATAATCCATAAACATTACCAGACGCCAACTTTCTTTCATGGTGATGCTCTGCCGGCCCTCAGTCCAGCTGTCTTCCGCTTCAGCTTGTTCTTGTGGTATAGTGCCCTCAGGTTTGCCCACAGCCAGTGTAATGCATGCTCCAGTACATTAGGGTGAGGTGACTGACTTGATCATTCTGGAACATTCCACACGTACGCCTTAAAAATGTCTTGGGTTGCTTTCACAGTATGCTCACATCATTGTCCATCTGAGCAGTGTCGTCCTATCACTTTTGAAGCATTCAGCTGAATCTTTGCAGGTATTTTAGTCCTATACAGTTCAGAGTTCATCCTGACGTTTTTGTCCGCAGTCACATTATCAATAAATACAAACAAATCAGTTCCACTGGAAGCCATAAATGCTCACGCATGGCCATGTTTTAGGTGGCATTCGGATCAAGAGTAGCTCTTTGCCTTCTCCAGAGGAAATTGTTCCAGAACTGCACAGGCTATTTTATTTTATTTATTTATTTTTGCAAACTGTCTGATTTTGGGAACCACAATTCTTCACATCTGGCAGCAAACCATCTTCATTTCAGTTGGTGTTGTCTTCTATTGCTGGGTGACTTTATCTTGCCAATGTTCTGATAGGGTTTATGGGAAAGAATTATTCTGTCATTCTCCTCAGCTGATATCCATGGCCTTCCGGGCCTTTTGGTGTTTTGGAGTTCACCAGTAAATTTTCTCTTTTGAAGAACGTACAAACTCTCAAATGTGGTAGATTTGGTCACACCTAGTATTTTTGGTTTTTCTCTAATGCTTTGGATGCTCCAATGCTTTGACCTAAAAGCCTTTTTAGGTCATGTTGGCCCATATTCATTGTATACGTTTACGCCCCTGCTGAAGGCATATAAGGTCACCCTTGTCCATCCGTATGTTTGTATGGGGTTGATTATGTTGATAGGGAATATTGTTTTAAAATCTTCTGTAAAAAAAACGGTCTACAGAATACATTGAACTTATACATGTATAGGGACACCACAGGTGTGCATCTCACACCTTGTTTCTGAATTATTTGAATTTTGATGATTTTTCCGCGGTTTGAACTTGTCAGGTTTCCCCTCTCCCTTTGCTGTGTAATGAGGGGTAATAATCCACTTCTTCTCTAAAGTTGCTGAAGAGCATGTGCTTTGTAGGGACCTTATAAAGGTGTGTATCTCATACTTAGTTTTACCATTTTTCAAAATTTTCATGAATTTCCTGGTGTTTAAAATTCGGTAATTCTGTTGAGTTTCCCAGACCCAGGGGCATCTGTGTCCCACGGATACGTATATTCTAGTTTTTCTGGTATTTGCTGACTTAGACAGCTAAAATTACAATTACTCTGTCAATGTGAAGATATTTAACATATGTCTTATGGACCTGATTATCCATAAGACATATTTTTCATGCAAGGCATTTTGGGATATGCTGTCAGCACTCTCTGCTCAGAGACTTAGTGTTTTTGCTTTAATTCGAAAACACAATGTATAAATCCACCTCTGGATCCATTTCCCATATGCCAAATCCGATTCTGAGGATCCTCACTGGAGCTTTGCAGTAATGAGCAGTACAGAAAATACCATGAGAGGCTGAGAGGAGGCAGATCTGACACCCGTATGCAAAATGAGAACGTGTTGGAATGTAATTATCAATCAAGTCAATCAATTATCAAGTCTTAGCCACACCCAGATCAGGCAGTAGGGCCATGCAGCCACATAATCAGAGCAGGACAGGACTGCAGGCCAGAGGCTGGGGAGGAGAGGTGCTGCAGGCAGGCGTGTCTTCAGTCACTGAACGCAGATCCGGGCAGTTCATTGGTCAGTATGTGCCAACGCTCAATTTTCTTATCCTTGTTTTTGAGACAGTCAAACCAGTGTTTCAGCCTCTCGCCATTGGCATTAATCCCCAGTGATACTCCACCTGCATTGGATGGGAGAGGGGAGGTTATGGGTCAGACAAAATGCCAGGTATAGGAGGCATCTACATGAACGTTGTGGCTCAGGATGAAACTGGGCAAGGTCAAGATCAGCCGTTAGCATATTTCTGCACTGCTGGAGGGTGGCGCTGAGCACTGAGTGAGAGGAGGTCTGAGGTAACGCAAGAAAAACGTAGGTTATACAGCAATTATACACCCAAGCAAAAGTTAAACACCACCCAATTCTAATATACCAAGAGTCAAATTTAAATGTAACAAATTAGTTATAGTTGGGCAAAAGATGAGACGCTGCTGTTAAGCCCTTCGTGAAAAAGTCTCATAAGAGCCGGATCGTTACAATGCCACGAAAAAAGTATTTGCCCTCTTCCCAATTTACACTTTTGTCACAATCTGTTTCAGGACATTTTACCTTTAATCTCCTCTTCAGCCTAAAACTTGTGTTCAATTTGATTCAACCCCGGTGATTAACTCGGCCAACAGAACCATAATAACAAAAAATGCGTCGCTCAACCACGATTTGTGGTTCTCACTGTAAGCTATGAGTTGCATGAGCGTAATACGTGGCCTTTATGTGGAACATGTATGACTGCATTCACACCGTCACATTAATAATCAATGAAGAAAGCCCACCTATGAAGTCATTGGACTTTCCAATGTCATAATCCCACACCGTCACCTCAAGGGTCTTCTTACTGAGGTCAGCATATTTGATTTCATAGAAGAATTCCTACAGGGGGAGAAAGTGAACAAATAGCCAGGTCAGCGGGCTGAGTCATCGAACAGGGTAAATCTGGTCCACACCGCTGAGGTGATGAAGCCATTGCACTTGGAATGGAATTTAACTATCATTCACAACATTACAAAAGACTGTGACTAAAAGTATTCCTAAACGCAACCTTGTGTAAACATGTAATATTGATGACTAAAGGTCATTCAGCTAAAAAAGATTATGATTTGTGGAGTGAGCCTAGTGCTTAGTTAATCTAAAAACGGAACAATACTTATGCATCAGAGCTGATGTTGAGTGATGTGAGGGTTTGCCTGAAGGCACCTCAAAGCACAGAAGTGCCAAGGTCTTTATTTTGTGAAAAGAGCAAGCAGAGGGCAAACATTTCTCCAGAAGTGTGGATAAGGAACGAACTGCATACAATGAACAAAAAACTTCACAACAACCACTCACTTGACAAAACAACACTATATACAAAGAACAACATTTTATACACTGTGGTTAAGAGCTTTCAAACGTTTTCTCTAGAAGGCCACACTACTTCAACTTTCACTCACTGAGAGCATCTTAATCATTTGGGGTATCGCTTAAATTGCATCCACATTTCTCTCACTAGAGTCTTTCTGTGCATCTTCGTTCCTGTCACGGTGGATGTCTGAAGAGAGGCAATGATCCGAGGAGAGGAGAGATTAAGAGATATCGTTATAGAGGAATGAGACATCATTTCCTCTGAGGCGTCTGGTGAAGCAAAATCCATAATCTAATAACGGCGCTCAGCAGGATCTGCAGCCATCATCTGTCATTACCACTTGACATCATGGCTTTCAGCTGAAAGTCTTCTGGGATGCTGCTCTGAAGTATCCTAACTCATGGCCCCTCAGAGATCCCTCCTTGTTCCTTGCCGCAGAAGTATGAACTTTGAGACGGCCAGCAAAATGGCAGATCCAGATCAGCTTCTGGTTCAAGCGAAGATTGAGGATCGAGGGAAGATCAAATAATGGAGCTGAAATGCCCCCCTCAGCTCAGATCACTTCTCCAATATTCTTTTCCTTCTTGAGTTCAATGACCGTTGATGCACCATCTGTTCAATTACTGCCACCTTCTGAGTAATATTTGAATTACCTACTGCTTCTATGGCTTTAGAAAGAGTCCAGGGGTCCCCAATCTTTCCCAGAAGGGGCCAGTGTGGGTGCAGGCCTTCATTGCAACCAAGCACACTAATCAAGCTTATTGGCAAGGAGTGCAGGGGTTGATTAGTAGTATCAGGTGTGTAAGTGCTTGGTTGCAATGAAAGCCTGCACCCACACCTGCCCTTTCTGGGAAAGATTGGGGGCCCCTGCCCTAGTCCACAGCCCACCGTCTATCCTTTATGAAACTTTATGAAACACTTGAGTTCCCTGATGTCTGACTCCCTCTAAACCCTCTCGCCTGATTCCCTGAATTTGATCCAACTGCATATCATCAATGAAGAGAATTTTGCTTGCCGCATCTACTACCATTCTGACGGTACATGTCCAGCGCATTGTGAGCAGGGCTGTGGTAAAGCGTAGCGTCTTCTCTCCAGTCATTTTCAATGGGATCAAGGCAAAAGCAGGTGGTAGAGCTGTGCACAGGATTATAGGATTGCAAAGCGGGGAAACGGTCGTCGCTGAAAAAGCTGATAATCTTGAGCTTCATTCAAATGAGGAGTCGTTCATCCAGGCCTCTGCCAGGCGGAAGCCAATCACATCTGTTCTTGTGACATAGTAACCTCTGTCACGGTTAAAAAAAACCATTTTAAAAAAACATGGCTGGTAGCCGGACACGTTACTGGTAAAATATTGTTTCCTTGTTTTTTTTTATCAGTGTTTTATCACAAGTATCAGTCTGGTGACCCATGTTAGAAAATAATAATAATTAGGCAAACCACATGACTTCAAATCTGCTTTGTCTGACTTCTTATGCGATTTTGTCATCTTGGATCTTATCTTCTTATCTTTATTATCTTAAAGTTATATTAAACCTTATGAATTCAATCCTGCTTCCTGTTACTCAATATGTGATTTCGTCATCTTGGTTCTTATCTCCTTATCTTTGAAAGCAATGCTGTATGACGAGTGCAGTGTGTCCTGCTACCTATTTTATGAAGTATAATAATAAACAGCATGACTTCAAAAGTGCTTCGTTCGACATACAGTGGGCTCAGAAATTACTGGCATCCCTGACTGGCAATGCGAAAGCAATACTTTAAAAAATTCTAAAAAATATATTTATAGAGAAACTCTAAATAACAACATGCAAGAAATACTGTATGATATTAATGCTCCAATGGAATGGAATGCAACCAAAGTCATTCACTGATTTGAAAAATCAGTTTCCTCTAAATCAACATTGAAAAATTAATGGCGCCCTTAAATATTACAGTAAATAACATTAACCAAAATTAAACCAGATATTAAATTCCACTTATTTAAGTGTTATCTAAGTGTTAAGGAACTATACTGAGCCATTATATCACTCCCTGTTTCACTAGGGTATAAAAATGAGGTAACACACATGCGGCATCCCTTTGTCATCCAACACCATGGAGAAAACAAAACACCTGTCAGTTCATAAGAGGCAGATGGTCATAGACCTTCATAAATCTGGAAATGGCTACAAGAAGATTCACAAATGATTGAATATGCCACTGAGCACCGTCAGGGCAATTATTCACCCCGCCCGCAACAAAAGTTGCGGAAGGGTGTATGTGGTTGTCTCGTTTATTTATTTGTGTGTGTGTGTGTGTCTGTGTGTGTGTGTCTATCTGTTTGCACTCTACAGGCCACAATTTTGCACGTATTGTATTCAAATTTGGTAGGGACAATCCTTAGGCGCAGAAGGCAAGAAATGATTAGTTTTTAGTGAAGATCCAGATCAAATTCTGGATCAGTTTGAAGATTTTTTTAACACTGGGAGATAGGGCAGACTTTCCACTGCTTTTAACTCAAAATTGGTTGGCGATAGGCATTTAGTTACTATTAATCACTAATAGGAAGTTGGGTATGGAGATTCTTTTACCACCAAATGTTATGACCTTCAGTAACCTTGAAAGGTGAAACTCAGCATCACCACTAGCAGCCAAACGGTGCAAGATAGACCCATACTTACCATTGAACACTAATAGGAAGTCATATATGGGAAATCTAATGCCACTGTGACCTTCACCTTCAAGTGACCTTGAAAGGTCAAAATGGCCGACCTTCATATTTTCACCCTCAGTAACTGAGAAACCGCCATAGATAGGCCCTATGTTATGCTCAATCACAAATAGGAAACCATATATGGGGGCACCAATTCCACCATGACATTGACCTTCACTTGGTGTTGAGGGCACGGGCAGGCTGATGTGGCCTTCTGGACACACCCTCTAGTTAAAAAAATTCCAAAGACATGGAGCTGTTGAAAACCTCAAGGGTTGAGGACGCAACTGCATTTTGCCCCCCAGGATACTGAGGAAGACTGAGAGAGAAGCAATAAAATCCCCAAGAATCTCTGTGAAGGACTTGCAGGCTTTGGTGGCATCTTGGGGTCACCAGGTTTCAAAAAGCACCATCAGGGGCCACCTCCACAACCACAGGCCTGTAGGAGGGTTGCCAGAGGAAGGCATTATCTGATCAGAAGACACAGTAACATGCGCTTGGAGTTTGCCAAACGTCATTTAATTTATGCCTGGAAGAAGATGCTTTGGTCAGATGAGACTGAAATTGCATGTTTCTGTCAGATACAGCATCGGCATGTTTGGCGTCAAAACAGAGATGCATACAAGGAGAAGCACTTCATACCCACAGTGAAATATGATGGTGGGTCAGTCAGGTTTTAGGGCTGTTTTAATTCAAGAGGTCCAGGGACACTGGTTAAGATTAATGGCATAATGAACTCCACCAATTATCAGGATATTTTGACTGACAATCTGGTTGCCTCCGCCAAAAGGCTGGACTTGGTTGTAGGTGGACTTTCTAACAAGACAATGACTCAAAGCACACCTCAAGACCCACACAGATATACGTAGTTCTATCACAACAAAATCAATATTCTGCAATGGCCAACTCAGTTACCAAACTTCATTCCAGTTGAAAATCTGTGGGCTGAGTTGAAGAGGGCAGTTGATAAACGCAAACCCAAGATTGTGAAGGATCTTGAAAGCATCTGCTCAGAGGAATGGTCCAGAATCTACCCAAATATGTGCCTTAGTCTTGTGAAAAATTACAGGAAAAGACTCCATGCTGCCTTGCCAGAGGTGATTGCCCTAAGTACTAAATGAAAGGTGCCAATTATTATGAAACCTTGATTTTGTTGAAATTTATTATGTATTTAATGATTGTTATGATGTTGGTTGTTTCCATGAAAACATTTATAAACTAGTTAGTTTCTCTATAATTATATTGTTTATATTTTTTGTATTGTTTGTGTATTGCCAGTGAGGGGTGCCAGTAATTTTAGTGCCCACTGTAAAATGCAATAATCTCATGTTAGCTCACACCAGTGTGAGAGGGCTGTGAGAGTGATATAAGGGGGAAAAAGAATGACATTTCTGATATGGTGATATTAACTTTGCATGAAAAAGCCTTGCCAGGCAGTACAGCTTGAGAAAATACTGCGCCAGTGGACATGTACCATAATCCTCCTTGACTGTGCTTATTTGTCATGAGTACAGTTGATAACCTTGGCAATGAGTGATGAGAATCTCATTCTATCTATGTCAAGGCCGGAATATACCCCTGGCCAGATTATACCCCGTGAGTATACTCTTGCCTAGGCTGGAGCGTACCCCCTGAATCTAATTTAGTAGTCTCGATTATGTTCCAGTGCAAGTTATTTTGTAAACTTTCACTATAACTATAACGTCAATTGATGGTAGTCAAAAGATCACTTATTTTAAATAGCTAGACTTGCTTCACTTGTGCTGAAGATGCTCTGTTGAAGTACATTGAGACGGTCAACTCACACTTTGCTAAGGTTTCCAAAGACTGTTGTCGAGGAGTTTACATGAAGTGACACATTTTCAAGTTGACAAAAAGACTTGGTAAGTTGCAGGTGATACACTGTGGAACACTGACACATTATGGTTGCTGAATTTTCTCCCTCCTGAGGAAGGATTTGGGCCCCAAGTTTGTATTGAAAGTCTTGAAAGTCACGATAGTCGATTGATGAGCACGAACGAATAGGAAGGATTGGGGAACAGATTGCAATATATTTGTTCGTGCTTGTCAATCGACTTATTGTGACTTTCAAGATGGAGGCGACTGGAAACTACCTGAAGGTACTGTTTGTATAAATAGTCTTTTTTAATAAACTACCTGTGCATTTTCAAAGTTCTCAGTGCCTCGTTCAAGGCCCTCGGAATTCTACCGATGAAGTGCGGAGCTACTTTGAGCCTTGTTAATGATGAAAAAAACATTGATTTTCTTTGCATGGCAACACTATGCCCGACTCACTACCATTGTAAGCCTGTTGGGAGCTTCGGCTAAACAGCCATTTATATTTCGAAATGTTGCGTGCGTACGGAGGTGGGGTATTCAACAAAAGTTAGTTTTAATTATCATGTTTCAATCTACTCCAAGTCAATTTCACACCGGAATTCTCCTTTAAGTCTTAAAATAAGTGAATTCATCTTACCTAGTGTTTTAAGTCTTAAAATAAGTAAATTCATCTTACCTAGCATTTTTATCCTATGATTTTTTGCAGTGTATGATAGAGACCGTTGTCTGCCGCACGTTTAGAAAAGTATCAATGCATTTATGACTGTTTTCGGCTTGCCATAGCCCTGAGTGCTAGCCTTCAACACACTGCTGGGGTGACTTCACATGGTCTCTCTCGCTCTCTCTCACTTTCTCCAACACACACTTAATTCTTTCATCCAGATGTGCTCCCAACCACTAGAACTTGTCGCCAGTTTATTTTACATGAGTGAGTACTGGGTAGGACTGATGTAATTTGGTTGGTACCATTAAAAGTACTGAGTTCTCTTCCCAAGCCGTATCCCCAGTCCGTACATTGTTCCCTCTTGTGTCGGTTCAGTGCGAGTTTATCTTAGTTGCTGTGTCCTGTGTTTACTACACGCCGCATCCCGGTGTTTCTGCATCTCTTGTTAAACCGCGTTTCTCGAATTTAGTTTCTGCCCTTGTGTGTGATTGGTCTCTGATTTTTGACTTGCCTGTTTTCTGACTTTGCTTTATGGATTGAGATTTTGTACTGCACAAGCAAAGGCCTCCAGTGTGTTAAAGGTTAAAATTGGATATCCAATGTTCTTTTTAGATTATTTGATGGGATTTACTGCAATTCCGATTTTGGGAGGGGTACTAGTGAGTGGGCAGTGTCCATTTTACTGGACATTATGCTTATGGGATTCATACCGCGGTCCAGTACTTTGGACATTATGCAGGTGGGGTGACGTAAATGATGCAAAGTCAAAGAAACCTGGTCATTGATATGCACGATGTCCAGTATTCAGGACATGGCTTTTTTGAGCCATTTTCCTGGCATTCATAATGTCTTAAATTTGTCAGAACATAAAATCAGGTGTATTCCAACAAATACACACGCATTACATCGGCGCATTCTTATTTAGTTGGATTTTTCAAGGATATTTCTATATGAGAAATGAGTGAGTATTTAAAAGTGAGGTGCTCTTTGAGATGTTCTATCGACAGTGCAGAATAATAATTTTATATTTTTGCCTCAATGAGTCCCAGTATTTGCGCTTTTAATTTGAGCCAGTAATGCTGCCATGCGGAATAATAATTTTGATCATGAAATGTGTGCGAGTTTGAAGAGAGCTATTACCATTGAGATATCAGGGGATTTTTACATTTTTATTTTTTATTTTTGTAATTACCATTATAAGTAAGCTGTCATGGGGAGGTTTTTGTCTGTTGCAAGCTAGTGAACTCAGATGAGTCGACAAGTCAGGAAATCTGTGACCCAGCCTCCAGGGTACCTGCCCTCCCCACTGTCCGGTCCTGTATTCCATGGCGTCATGTAAGGAAGTGCAAAACCCAGCACAGATTAAGTCCTCACAAATAGTGACCAATATCACTGCCAATCAAATATTTCACAGCCAAGAGGGGAAAAATAAACTGACCAGCTATAAACCTCAGGTGCATTCAGCCCCATAATGCCCTGGACGGAGTGAGATATACTTACTTCATTAAACTCCGGGTTGAGAGTCTTTTTCTTGACGGCAGTCTTATGCTTCGACTTCTTGTTTTCATCAGGTTTCAGGTATCTGCCGGCGAAAAGCTTACAGGTCAGACCCCCACAGACCCATGGATCGCCCCGTCCCCGATTGGTAATGGACCTGTTTATCGCCTGGATTCACGTCATACTTCAGTTGAAGCCCATTCTATGAGAAACCGTTACAAATTCATTAGATTATGTTGAACCTTTTGGTGATTTTTATGAAATCTGATAGGTCTTGATTTAGAGCACTGCACCAGCAATGATGGGAAGTCATTCTACCATCTCTTATTTATTGGGACAAAATAACTTTGAAGGCATCAGGACATTTTGCTTTAAAACTGTGCAGAGTTTATCCAACACAGGCTGGAATTGAATGTGGGAAACAAGCCTGCGTCACACGCAGCACAGAAGTACCCAGCAGACCTAAGGGAAGAATGATAAAATCCATGTTTGTCAGCACCCTTTTCAGCATGAAAATCCTGCACATTGTGCACCACGGCTTTCTGCTGTTTTCATTTATGTCCAGAGGGGGGAGTGTTGTACTGCAGCAGTTTTTCAGAGTTCTTCAGTTGAACAAATCTCCCCTGATCTGGTAAAACCTAGTCACTCACTTTCTCATGAAACTGAGAAAACTGAAAACAACCTAAGTCCTTCAGGATAAACTCGCTGTAAAAAAAAAGAGAGAGAGAGAGAGTGGGTATTCTCAATGACGACTGTAGGTACTTTATTTGGTGCTTTGTAACCTAATAACTGCAAAAATGGGTCTAACTCAGTTTCCACCAAAAAGTGAGTTATCAGATTTTACCAGATTAGGGGAGAAATGCTTCAGTTTCAATTTCTACGGTGAGAATTCCTGAGACCAACAGAGCTAGATACCATCCTTACCACCTTCTTGGATCTTCAGAAAATGTACGCAAGGTCACTCCGGGTACGATGACAAATAACCTAACACAATGCCACCATCAATTTAGCATTTAATACAAAATACCCTTTAATATTGGAGGTGAAATCAACAGTTGCTTCAGATAAAATATGCCAACATCTGACCGAATGCCTAAATATACTTAAGGATAAAATTCGCCAACCATTCACTGCTCGTCCGAAAAAAGAAAAAAAAATCAGACTGCATTTCTAGTGTCAGTAGTTGTTGAAATGAAACAAATCACTGTAGTCACATTCAGTGGGCAATGGTCTTGAACACTGATACACGGTGAGAAGGGCCACAGTTTGGTAGAATGCCCTGATATGCAGCCACAGCCAAAGTGCAGCGAACAGGACAATATTACAGACTAATAGGAAACAGCACAGAGCTCTGAACACACAGTCTGTTGGAACACGAAGCACAGCTGTCCTGTCAGTCTCTCTGCCGATGTGAGAGGTCAGCAGAGACATGATATTGAAGTCCGAACCTGACCTGTACGTTATGAAAACGGCGCCACCCAATGAAAAGATATCAAATCGGGCCCCATCACCGCAGACCACACTGATCATCAGGTGCTGCTTCACATTACATTTACAGCTCTCCAATACTCCACTTCTGCCAGCCTCTAACTCTCCTGCAGTCCAATACTACTGTATAATATCCACTGACAGTGAGCCGTGGAAATGCAACCCCAATTACAAAAAAATTGAAATGCTGTGTAAAATATAAATAGAAACAGATTGCAATGATTAGCAAATCTCATAAACTGTCATTTTATTCACAATGGAACATAAACAACATATAAGATGTTGAAAGTGAGACATTTTACCAGTTCATGACAAATATTAGCTGTGACTTTTGACAGTTTTAGGCGGAAACCAAGGGAGGCACAGGCCCTTTTATGATTGGTCACTTTCAACGCGATCACACCCAGACGACCTCCTTCAACCCACATTAGCAGCTTCTGTTAACTGAACAAAAAGCAAACAATTTTACCACGGCATTGTAATTTCAAAGCTATTTATGACTGAGTTTTGGCAACGAGTTTTGTGATGAAGACTAGTGAGGTTATATGGAAACTGTTGATAAAGGTGGACTAACTTATCGGCATGCTTGCTGATTATGTCATGGTAGCTTGGCTGGTACTCTGCTATATATGCGATCACATATTATTTTATAGATTATATAGCTACTAGCAAGCCAGCAAACATCAGTTACAGAAAATCTTCGTAAATAATCACAAATAATATTTAAGCGATGTGATATTGTTTTTTCCCAAACTTTACAAGCAGGCCCAATCTGTAATAGGCACGAACACCCCTGATATGTTTTGTGGCACTCTCGTACATCCCATATTCCTCGTTTTGATCATCGAAATTCACGTATTTTAACCATGGGGTACTGGTCCTGTCATAACCCTACTGCAGCCAATGAATTAAACAAGTAAAAAAATGAATTGGAATATACTTCAGTTGGATTTTATTGATTTATCTGTATATTTCATGGGATTCACAGCTGTTCTTATCAGAATTTGATGAAATAGTTTCAGAAATACCACATACATAAGTGATACTGTTCAGATCTACCCTCCAGAAGGTTCTCATTGCAACTTAATCTGTCAGATCTCATTCCATTGGTCATTCAATGAGATCTTATGTCTGTTGAATGACATGATTTGTTTTGGTCGGAGTGAAAATATACAGGACTGGGGATCTGCAGGAAAGAGGTTAATAATTACTAGCATACATTACACTTCCTTTAAAAAAATGAGCGGCTTGCTCACCCTTTGTTGCGTCGTGGCTACTAATGTAACCAATTTGTCCCACAACCCTAATTCAGCAAAGTGGAAAAGAATTATGCAACACAGGGTTAAAATGCTGGGATTGTCATGGCAGTTGGAGTCAAAACCCAACATTCACAGGTGTCCTCAAGACCCAGTGCAGTACAGCATTGCTCTCTTCTGCTCTGAACTGGTTTGTAGCCCACTGGGACTGCAAAGCAAGTGAAAATACTACACTGGATTGAAACAGAGCCGGGGTACCAAGATTCAAGCAGATGACCTCTGCACTGCACTATAATCATTTCAGTGCAAACCAGCACAGGCGGCTTTACTCACGTTTTAACATAAGGGTCGGAGAAGCCATTAGCATCCATGGCAGCCAGGTGTGCGCAGCGGACAATGCCCACGATCAGAGCAGATTTCTGGGAGCTGTACTTGAGGGAGATCATGATGCGTCCTCTCTCCTCCAGAGACTTGTCCTCAGGTTTGTCGATCTGTCAGGTGTAAGGAGAGGCAGATACTCTCAGTCGAGAAGAATGCGGCGATGGCCAGCTGTGACGGGTGCTAATGCCCGTCACTCTACGAGAATGAAAGAGTGAGAAAATGGAAGAGGCAAAGACTGTGGGGACGGCTGAGTGACAGCATGTGTATGAATAAGAATGAATGTTTTCGAGTGAATAGTTTCCCGAACTAGAAATGAAATTGATCAGTTTGAATGCAAACATCAGCCTGTTCTCCATCAAGCTGAAGCAGCACAAAACTGCTTCATATTTAAGCCTTTGCTCAAAGAGCATAATTTGTAATTTGAGATAGTCATAAGTTTTTATTACAAGGAATTTTGGACAAACAATGCAACATTATGGTTTCCATGAAGCGTTTATCTGCAAAACAGACCAACATGCAGCTGTAGACAGAAGGCAAATAATTTGGCAAAACGTAAGGCCCTCATTTTGGTTATTTCCCAGCCGTGGCATTTGGTCGATGGAATCAAACACTTCAAATCTGATGTAACCTTTCAAATATCAAGCATCATTTTTGCTTTATGAAACCACTTACTAAACAGGCAATGAGGTTGCCAAGGTCTGGACCTAAAGGAGTGTGCAGTGATGTAGTAATAGTAATTCAAGTGTTTATTTCATGTGATATTGCATCATATTGATGAAAATAAGTAAACATAACATATAGTATAAACAAAAATAATGTCTTTTTGAGAGAAAAAGACAATATCCAGGGTGGCCACCCTTTGCTTTGATTACAGCATTTAATCTTTCAGGCACAGTTGTCACATATTTTTAAAATTTCCTCGCTCCCTAAACCATCCCATATGGTTTGAAGTTCATTCCAAAGAGATTCTGTCAATGTCACATCAGATTTGTCTATTTTGGTATCAAGCAAATCCCAGATTTGCTTTATCACATTAAGGCCTGGATTTTGAGCTCGCCAAGTCATAACTATTATGTCAACAGATGATTCTTTCAACTTAGAAGTGTGTTTAGGGTCATTATCTTGTTGAAAATAAAATCCACAATCCACAAGTCTCTCTCCAGATGGCAATGCGTGCCTCACAAGGTTGCTGTGATACTTCTTTCATCCAATATTCAGTTGATTTTTATGAGATCACCGGCTCCTTTCGAGCAGACTGAACCACAAACCATATTACCGCCTCCATGTTTTACTGAAGGGATTAAACAGTCATTTTTGAAATGGTCCCCAGCTCTACAGCGCACATAAGTTCTGTATTTGGATGAGAAGATTTCAAATTTTGATTGATTGGTCCAAAGGACTTGTTCTTAGTCCGTTGGTGTCCAAGTCTTTTTTTGATGTTTCCAGCTTTTGGCAGCAACACGACCGATCAGACCATTTTCACACAGGCGTCTGGAGATAGTAGATCTTAATACTTTCATCGCTTCACTTCTGGCACCATTAATCTCACCACAGAGTTGTCATGCTGTCAACCGCCAATTTTTTTGCGTGTCATAGACAGATAACGAACATCAGAGGCACTTAACCTCTGTTTTGCACCTCTGGCCATTTGGTGTTAGTTCACCCACCAGGCTACTCAGCCAGTAACATGCTTTACTTTCGTTTCCACTCAGCTCTTATAGATTTTCTACGCGGTGCATCGTTCCCATGAGTGATGCGTTTCCTCTCGCGTTGCTGCTATGTGATGATGTCAATGCAAATGAGCTTTAATTAGCAAACAGCCTTTTGTGATTTCCAAATAAATGCATTTCCTCACTTCACTGGAGGGGCGTGGTTTCAGTATCACATAGTATGACACACACTGTGCCATGCCCTAATTTGCCTAATTTGAATTTGCCAACTAATCTGAAATTACATCCCACAACCCAGCATCACGCTGCAATAGAATGAGAGATGGAGTACAGTTAGTTCAGAGAGAGCACAGTTGGCTCATCCAGTTGCCCAATAAACTAACGGCAGAGACAAACTAATGTGATTGCGATAACCTTGTTTATTATTGTAACATTTATTATGTTGTATTATTGCCATTATTTTTATTTATTCTGGTGGGGTTAAATGTACTGTCTAAACACCATTATACTGTTGTCTCAAATGTAACGTAGGCCTACTCGTGAATGAGTCCAGGTTATGTTGCGTCAATGCGAACTTGTTCGATGTGCTATTTTAAGGTAAAATCAGACTAATCATCACGCGAGATTGTGAAGCTAACGAGCTAGCTAACATTAATGGGTACTATTGACTGTTAATTCCCCTGTTATGCCATCAAAGATTTTTAGTAAGAACCCTGCATTGCATAATTTAATGTCAGATCTAGCTGGATTTATGCTAATGTTATTTCAATAATGAACGTCAGCAAACGTTAGCTCACAAATTGACTACTTCACTCAAAATATTAACATTAATGAGGACCCAACCCAAGGAAGATGATGCTACATTCAAAGTTCTAGGTCAACTTTGCATGATAATTCTTCCCCTCCCATCTTACTGTGAGACGAGTTAAAGCTTGCAAGTTGTCATTGCATTAATTAGATGCATTTCCTCAATTAAGTCAGGCACAATGAAAGACTTACAGCAGTACGAGCTGAGGTTTCAGTTTAAAGGAGAGAAGAAGGCATTGAAGGTGCAGGCAAACCTTCTGACCGCTCTGCCCATTTGCCCTCTGAAGCTTCATTTCCCAGGTTTGGGCCTTGGTCAGTTGCCCTGCCTGCCACACAACTTTTACAGTCACCCAACTGAGCTTTAATTTTTGGTAGGCCACATTTAGGCTATGTAGGCTACTATTTGAAAAATTTAGATGGTCCTAATGCAATTCCATACGAATACTGAATATGTGCGTTACAGGATTTTACATCCCTGGACTTTTCATCCCCATGGACTTTTTGACCCTGGAATCTTTGTCCCCAAGGACTTGCCATCTCTTTCATCTCAACATGCCACCATTGTTGACAGACATGTGGACGGACGGACAACAGACAGATCACAACAATATTGGGGTTAGAGTAAGGGTTAAGCTTAAAATGCAGGTAGAGAGCAAAGCATTATTGGGGACGAACAATCCAGGGACAAAGAGTCCAGGGACGGAAAGTTAATTGAGACGAAAAGCCCGGGTAAGAAAAGTACACGGGGATGAAAATTCCAGAAAAAAAATTCTAGAGAGGAAAAATCCAAGGACAAAAATCCAGGGACAAAGAGTGCTAGAGTTGTTTATCTGAGTGTGTGAATCACTGCAAAAATTTCTTTCAATAAACTAATGAGTATGATACTCTTCAAAATGTAAACTTGCGGATGGAACTGGGCTTGCAAAAAGTTTTCAAACTTGGGAAAATGTCACCCACACAGTATGCAGCATACAGTAATGTCCTGCCAAGATGTCATAATACCTATGAGACAAGCTAAATAATTAAAGCTTTCTTGCATGTTGGAAAAAAAAAGTCCCATATAATGGAATGTGGTTTTTCCCTAAGTTCACATGACCACAGATCCACTGTCACTGTCACGAAAGTTTGTGGATCTTTACTGTCACTTGCAGAGTGCTATTGTTTTGACCACCGTAGGTGCATTTACATACATTTATATGGCGGAACTTTCCTGCATAGTGGAACTGCCCTATTAGTCAGTCTCACCTGAGAGTACCTCTTGTGGCCTGGTGCCCCCTGATGTGGGATAATCTAACAGTGAGTGACGATGTGTGAGACGCAGTCTCGCATCAGTGAGGGCAAAGCAGGCCTGTGAAACCGAAAGGTGAGGTCGCTCACGTGCCTCCTTCTTTTGAGAACTAAGAGCCTCCTTCCATCCTTCTCGCTGACCTCTTCGCAACAGAGCAGGTAGCTCAGGAAAGGCATTTTTATCCCTTGGCTCTTCGCAAGCTGTAGTTCACTCTTCCAAAAGCAAATGAAAATGAATCATGGATCGCAGAGAAAGGTGAATATAGATATTTTGCTGTGTCATGCTGTGAACTCAGTCAGTGGTGGAAATCCTGCAATGCAGTATCCCAGAGACCAATATGACAGATAATTGCGCAAACATCTATTACTATCCCCCGTCACGAAGTGTGGGGGATATAGGTTTGACCTCCGTCCGTCCGTCCGTCCTATGTCCATCCGAAATGGGGACACATTAACACAAAACCTGCTGTAGATAGGATTACCAAATTTTGTGTGTAGCTTTATGACATGATTACCCAGGTCATGTTCGAAAACCAGATCCGTACGTCCTTCTGTCCGTCCGTCCGTTCGTCCTTCCGTTTGAGATAAAGGGGACAGCTTTACTCAGAAACTGCTACAGGTACAGAAACCAAATTTGGGGTGTAGCCTCAGACCATAAAGGTCTTGATAGAGTTTGAAAATAAGAAGCGCATGATTGGCAGGGATGTTGTAGACCATGTCGACTTGTTGTTGCTGGTGCAGCACACATGCAGGAGAACAGAAGCAAAATCACTGCCCAGCTGCTACCTTCTCATTTTATTGATTTTAATGTCATGACCCTAGAAGCACAGAGCATTCAAATAAGGATGACTGAGAATTACTTTGCTGAAAATATCTTTTACTTGTGCTAATAATAATAATAATAATAATAATAAATATAACAAGTCGACATGGTCTACAACATCCCCCGCCAATCGTGCGCTTCTTATTTTCGAACTCCATCAAGGCCTTTATGGTCTGAAGCTACACACCCAATTTGGTTACTGAATCTGTAGTAGTTTCTGAGTAAAGCTGTCCCCTTTATCTCGGACAGACGGACGGACGGACAGACGGATGGAGGTCAAACCTATATCCCCCTCCCACTTCGTGTTTGCGGGGGATAATAGTAGCTTTTGGAGTTCCTGCAATAAGTCACATTTTAATCAAACCATTAATTTGAACATAGGGGTGTCTAGCAATTAAAGACCTGTGTGAAAGAATATATGCAATATGTTTTGAAAACTCTGACCCCCAAAATCACAAAAGTATAATTTAGTGACCTAGGTACTTCTTGCACACAGGTCTTCAGCTGGTTACATTCATAAAGCTAAAACGCAGTGCCTATCAGCTCTCTGACAAGCTGCATTTTGCCGGTACTGTTTGTGTGTGTAGTGGGTTTGAGTTTGTGGTTTTATAGGAAATACATCTACAGTCATCCAGAGCTCCTGATCACTGCAATTTATATCAGTCAAACACACTTAGACGGCTCCATCTGTCTGGCTCTTGTTGTTTATCTCCTTTATTTTTCATTTTTACTGTTTTACTGTTTCTTGCTGTCTTTTTTATTATCATCATCCCAAATGCACTTTCAGCTCCAGCAGCTCAATGTCATTGTACAGATGTCTATACAATGACAATAAAGGCCACCCTATCCAAACGTATCTATCATATATGGAGGTAAAACAGCGGTGCGCTTGTGGCATTATATCATTCACTGTCCCCTTTCCCATTTCCTCTTCTTTGTGTGCAACAAAATGCCCAGTGGTAATTCAGCTTTATAAGAGTTAATTGAGAGGGGATAAAGTACATATGGCTCTACTTTAGACAAGAGCCAAAGCATGCGAACTCTGCACGAGTTAATTTAAGATTTCACATCTTACTGTGCTGAGAGGCTCGGACACTTACAGGAAGCTGTTTCTCCAGGCAGTTATAGAAGTTCTTAGTCTGATTGGGTTTGAGTTTCTTTAGCGGGATCCGGGTCTCTCCGATGAACTCGTTGTGGCGGAACTTGTCCTCATCGCACACTGAAATCCTAAGATTGTGAGAGAGAGAGGAAGAAAGATGGAAGAACATAAAAACCAAGAAAATTAATATGCAGAGAAAAACGGCTCACGCCTATATCACACTGTGTAGTAGGTAATTAAATTTTACTTGAAAGGGACTGTAACTCAGGCTCCTTTCACAGCAATAACCAATACAGGCCAAGAAAAGGCAGCATTAAAAAAAACAATCAGATGAACTGATTTTTTTCTGAACTGAAGCAAGCATTTGATGATTGATTTGTGTGGCAGTGGGGGTAGTGGCCTTAACTTTATTGGAAAATAACACATTACATGCTGTTGAGGATTATATTTCACTATTTTTCATCATATTCATCAGACAATCAATAACCAGATTATGTAAGAAGCAGTAACACACACTCACACACGCACAGACACACACACACACGCACATAAAACACACACACATACAAGCAGTTCACACACAAATGAGCAGTGCACACAAACGCATGTTCAAACACACACACACACATACAAGCAGTTCTCACATGCACGAGCAGTGCACACAGACACACAGACACACACACACACACACACACACACCTACAAGCAATTCAATTCACACATGCATGAGCAGCACAGACACACATAAGCTGCGGACTTCTGTAGCTGTGATTAGTGAGCAGGATTCTGTTTAGTTGTAATGGAAAACATAATCAGTTGAATCATTTATGTATCTACTTGTATCCTATACCTTTGACTGTATTTTTCCTCTCCTGACTGTAATTTTCCTTTGTATTTTAGTGTATTTTCTTTCATTTTTTCATGAGAGCAAAACTTCTGTGCGCCACCAATATTTTCCAGAGAATCCCATCAAGAGCTGCCAACCAATAGGGGAAAGAATAAACTTAGGAGATAATCAGAGTACGACCCATGTATTGTGACTGGAGCAAAGTTGGTTGAGTTTTTCCCATAAATATTGCTCTGTAAAGAACGCTGCGTTAGTACCTCTTGCTCAAGGACTGCTCTCCAGGTTTGAATTATTGCATGTCTCAAGGCTGGCATAAAGATAACTTCTGAAAATGTTGTCTCTCTCCAATTATTCACAAACAAGGGGACCTCAAAAATAAGTAAATCTAATTGGGAAGACACATTTTCTTTCACTATCTAAAAAACATACATAAAGAGTCCCAAAATGTAATTTATTTAAGATGGCACGCTCCTTCTCAAACACAAGAATGGAGGGTTGAGGAAAACAATAAATGAGCTGCAGGTAGTCAGGTTAATGAATGCCATTACTAAAATTATACTAGACTAGACACTGAACTGGACAATTCAGATAGATTTTGTTTGACGTTGAACAGGCTGTGCCAAGGCTGATCCTCTCCATTTCAGCCTGGATTAGCAGATAAATCTCTTGGTGCAGTGGAACCATGTTATTCATGTTGTTATGGTTCCAATTTGTTATTACAAATCGGACAGCAAGGGATGACAGACAAAATTGTACAAACTTTAACAGATTTAATAAAACCAAAGCACTGAACTAATTTACAATCTAATCTATTGACCAAGATTGACATAAAAAAGATATTTACAGTCCTTTTGAGATGGGGTGGCTTTGTGCGATGTTCTGGGACTGGAAGACGGTCCAACACAGGTAAAAATCCACAAAAAGCTTCACAGGTCTTGAAGAGTGACAGGTCTGGTCAAATGTATCCTTCTGCTTGCAATTTCACCTACTACTTTACTCTCTCAATTTTTCTCCTTATATATTCTTTTGCAACCCCCTCCCACCTCCCCTCTCAGACATGCCCAGGACATGTCCAAACCCAGCTCAAGACTGGGCTCGAAAAAAAAAGGTCAATACTGCCATCTAGTGGCATTTTTTCACATTACAATATGCACTGCCATCAGACAAAAATTGGTACAACCCACTGATCTATATACAGTATAAGAACTGGATAGCTGATGACGTCATAATTTTGAAGTAACCGTGCCGCCATATTGGTATGCCCAACTATAATCTCTCAGAACATTACTCAAATTGAACACGTTGCAGCCAACGATATAATTAATCGAGAAGATATCTTTTCACAGACACAAAAGAGGCAGTATTTTATGTTTCCTCCTCAGATCGACCTGACTGTACGAAAAATGCCTCAAGGACCGCAGATTTAACTACAGTAAGCAGCAGTTGTACATGCCTTTAACATTTTCAATGGACAATATCAGCATTTGGCAGTACGACCAATGAGTGCGTCCATAGGAAATCTATACGGATTTTTCTACATCTCGCCTGAGTGGGGCTGTGGTTCAACGAAAAGTCCAAAATCACTGAGACTGAAGAGAACAAGACATCAATCCTGCACGTATTACTATTATTCTGTGTGTGGGGGATTTAATAACTTCATGAAAAAATAAAGAGGCCGTAAGCTCGCACTTTATCAACCACTGTCTTTATTTTAGACACTGGGCGTGAGATTCAATCGCGCATGACGCATGTAACTCCCGACGGATGTCTTGTATTGAGTTTTCTCTTGCGCCGTTTTCACTCAGTAGCTGCCATGAAGTTGGAGGCTAATTTTCCTATGACGCGAAAGTGGGTTCGCTGAAGAGACCGCGATGTAAACTTATCAAGGTCGCGAAATCAGCGTTAGTGAAGTGTGTTGTGCGTTATGGAGCTGTATGTAAAACTGCCTGCTATTCAATGTCGAGTATGAATCACATTATCTATTTAAGTAGCTCTAACGTTACATCCTCATTGATAACTAGGCAGAATTAAATTTGTCCGTTAATGGTAATTGAGTGTCAGCAGAACATGAGCCTTTTTTAGCGCTGGCATAAATTTGCCTAAATGATTAGACCAGTTAACACCTGGTTTTGTTGTCTAGTTAGTCTGGTCTAATATTATAGACAGCGTTACACAGCAGTTTTACTGGATTATCTAATTTATGCCGTGTGACATTGATTGATCTTAACTTCAGTTCGGTAATTCAGGTAGCTTTAGGCTAACCTGATGGAACAGGATAGCGAACATTAATTTGAGTTGTTCCAATAAACAGCCGTTAGCTGGGCTAATATTGACACATTATCTGCCGTAAAGGTAGATCGCCAGTGGCTAATAATAAACAATATATTTGTTGAAATTAATTTATGTGTATCCTTCTGCACTACAGGCAGTGCATTGTCTCGCCACATCCCACAAAAATGTTGCTCTGCATTGTAAAGCCGCACATCAACGCTTCTCTGCCATAGAATACTATATAACAGTTGCTTACTACCGGGCATAGTAAAATGGCCGCCCGACCACTTCCGCTTGCTTCAACTTCTCAACGCAGTTCTGCATCACGTCAGCAATCCAGTTATTCTATATAGATCAGTGGTACAACCCCATTTCCAAAAAAATGTGGCATAACATGGAAAATGCAAATGACATGAACTGGGACTGTGTTGAAAAATGCCATTCACCCTTTACTTTATTGAAAACAGTACAGACTGTTAATTGGTGTTCAGTAACGTGAATTTAATTGCTTATTGAGAATACACAATGTGGTAAAATCAGCAGAATACAAAAGATATTCAGTAGAAGTAGCAGTTTCCAAAGGCATCATTGATACCATGAAACTTCCTACTTGACATAAAACAAGGTTGAATCCCTTTCTCACATTTCTCTAAGTAAACATATTAGTCTCCAATTAGTCTCATCTTCAAAATAAACAACAGGGCTTCTAAATCCCATCCGCACAAGACTAGTGAAGCCTGTTCTGGCCTTTCCAATATATACAAAATCAATTCTTTACAGATATCAGGTTGTGTTTCCACTTCATTTAAAGGGAACTGTACCAGTTAACAACAGCAACACTTAAATTAAAACTGCAGTGGAGAATCATTTTAAACGTGAATAAAAACAGAAAACAATGATTTGCAAATCCTTTTTTGCCCTATATTCAACTGAGTACACTACAAAGACAAGACATCAAATTCAAAATGAGTAAATATTTCCAAAAAAATAAAAAATAAAGTTTATCAGTTTGAACATGAAATATCTTGTCTCTATAGTGTAATCAATTGAATGTAGGTCAAAAAGGATTTGCAAATCATTGTATTCTGTTTTTATTCACGTTTTACACAACATCCCAACTTCCCTGGAGTTGGGGTTTGTACTTAAGTTTGCTTCTTCCATTTCACTTGCTGTTCCCAGATTTCGGCTCCAGCAGGGGTGGCAGGGAAGTCAGTGTCATGGCTCTCAAACTTTGGAACTCATGACTTCATACTCTTCCCACTATCTCTTTCATTTCTGAATTCAAGTCACAACTGAAAACCCACCTCTTCAGACGGTCTTTTCAGTCTTCCTTCCCCTCGTCTGTTTTTTATTGATCGCTATTTTTCTCTTCCATTTCCCCCAATCTTACATTGATCTTTATCCTTTCAACATGTACCATGTCTGTATTGCCTTCCTCAAAGTTCTTCTGTGTGTCATGCACAGCGACCTTGAGTCTAAGAAGGGCACTACATAAATAAAATCTATTATTATAATAATAATAATAATTATTATTATTATTATTATTAACGTTATAAACTGAACATGAGTACCTGAGTCGGCAAAAGCGCATTTTTGAAACTTTTCTTTGGTGTATCAAGCCAATCAGACACAGGCAGAGAAAAAAAAAATTCCTGTTTTTGTGAGCTACAGGAATTCAGAAACTTTAAAAGACATTGATATTTTAAGTCACCATTAATGCACATAGGAAAAGTTTGTTTACTATTGCAATGAACAATAATGCAAGCTCAGGAGAAATGTGCAGTTATTCCACTGATTGATCCTCGCAGCTGAATGAAGTATCACTTAGTTGCCAATTAGGAAACTTAAATGGGAATGGGTTTGGAGAAGTAAGCGCTTTAAGATGAGGTGAGAGACAGGCAATAATCCCTTCAATTGCAAATCCCGGGTGGAAGAGGTTAAAACAGACCAGCTGTGAGACCAAAATACATGTATAAGGCCTCATGAGAAAGACAACATTCTCTAGATCCTGGAAACGAGCTCAGGTAGTATGCGGCTAAAACAAGCTACACGGCATCAGCTCAAACATAAAGGGTTCTTTTGGGTGGGAACATCAAGAATCCGGTGGGTTCCATCAAGGGCACAGCTCCTCAGAAACATCTCCAGTGCGTCTCAGATGCCCCGGCTCCCCTGTTATGCACTGCAGGGTAAATGTATTCAGCAGCAGATGAGCAATAACAGTGCAAAGAAAAAGCTTTAGAGCTGATGATACTTAATTTTCTTTGGTGTGATTCACTTTGGTAGAAGTCAGAACTGTTTTTGGCTGAGAAAACAGCAGAGCAGAACTTACAGCATAATGAACACAGGCAGACATTAAGGCCCCACAAACAAGCAGACAGGATGATGTTTGCCTTCAGAGCAGATGGCTTGCAGATTGTCAGCAGAAACATAAACTTTCAAAGGTTCTATCTCTTGCTTGCATTATACCTTCCCATCTCATTCCCCCAACTTAAGTCATGAAATAGATGGAATCCACTCACGAGGGTGGATTGCACCTCAACAGGAGTCGGAACTCTTCACTGCTGACTGGGGCACCTGCATCGGTATCATTTCCCTGTTTATCACTTTATTTCCCTGTTTCTATCCGAGAATGGAAAACATGCACCATCGCTGACCAACCAACCCCGCTTAGGGCAGCAATGCGTAAATGGGCAAAAAAGTGGGTTTTCTGTAGGGGCCATGTGCATGCATGCATGGACGGCCTCAAACGGTACTCGCACTCACCCTCAGACGTCTCAGTTCCCTCGTTTCAATGTCAGTTTGGGTTGATGTATGGAATCTGTCATGTACAGGTTGTAACCAGATGTGGCGCTCTTCAGCTTCTGTAGGCACTTGTGGCTGCCCTGAGTGGGGTCGGTCAGTGACAGGGCCTTTGTTCCATTCTCGGATAGACAGCCGACTGATTGTTGAACGGTGACGGCGCAGATGACGCACCACCTCTCCGCGGCTGAGACCTGCCCGTAACATTCCAACGGCTCTTTTTCTCTCTCCTGTGTCATAAGCTGTTCCATTTTCTTGATCCAGCAGCACTTTTTGTTGGCTTTATTTGGGCTATTTACTACACCTAAATGAACAAGTCAAGTGTCACTGTACACATCACACACAGCTCAATGTTTGTTATTACAGAAGTGCTTGGTGTGTTCCTGTGGCGCGCGTCAGGATTACAATACCACACACTTTTCTTTATTTTCACTCGTAGATCGCTGAAAAAGCAATAAAACTGATTTTATTTCAATTTGCTGCAAATACAGCATATACTTCACTGTGGCATTTTTTATGGTGCTAAGTACAACACAACTGCATAATTAATCCTTCAAAATCAATCAAATCTTATCTTGATATTTAATTGACTCTTGATTGTTTGAGTCTGATAAGGCAGCTGGCTTCTCTATGTAAAGATGAATAAAAGAAACGTAACGATAACTCAAAGATTATTGCGGGCGATGTTTATGCCCCAGGAGTTCGCTCAGTGCAGTCGGTAACATGACCTTTATCACGTTCCTTGTACTTGCCAGTGTTCTTTCCCCATCTTCTTGCACAAAAATAGATAAGAAAACTAGAGAGTATTTTGGACAAGAAAAATATTAGAATTAACTATCTGCTTTAAAAGCACAAGAAACTGCATTTTATGACACTTTTTACAGATTAAGCCTCCTGCAGGGGAGCAATAGTAGATATACATCCTTTCTGCCAAGTGTTCATTGATTCAGATGTGAAGAACAAGTGGCCAAGCTCTACATGAACATGGAATGTTCTAGCAGATACACATTGCGGCACATTATGAATGAAGGATTGCGTCACTCCTTTGTTCCTCAAACGTTATGACAGATGACTCACACCTGCTGCCGAAGCATTCAGTTCTGATTACATGTGGGCAATGCCAAACAGTTACATGTGACTCTATACAGCCAAAACTATGCAGACACTTTACTTGAATTTTATTGGCATGCATATAAAATAAATATTTGTGTGCAGGGCTAGGAAAGGGGTCACTTGGGTCATTTTTATGAAAATTGAGATTTTCCAACAAAATCAAAGAGTGATCCAAGTTTTTCATTTTCAGAAAAAAATTGGCTGAAATCCCGAGTGACCCCTTTATATATATATATACACACACAGTGGTGCTTGAAAGTTTGTGAACCCTATTTCTGCAAAAATATGGCTTAAAACCTCATCAGATTTTCACACAAGTCCTGAAAGTAGATGAAGAGAACCCAGTTAAATAAATGAGACAAAAGTATTATATTTGGTCATTTTTTTATTGAGGAAAATGATCCAATATTACATATCTGTGAGTGGCAAAAGTATGTGAACCTTTGCTTTCAGTATTTGGTGTGACCCCTTGTGCAGCCATAACTGCAACTAAACAACTTCTGGTAACTGTTGATCAGTCCTGCACATCGGCTTGGAGGAATTTTAAACCATTCCTCAGTACAGGACAGCTTCAACTCTGGGATGTAGATGGGTTTCCTCACATGAACTGCTCGCTTCAGGTCCTTACACAATATTTGATTGGATTAAGGTCAGGACTTTGACTTGGCCATTCCTAAACATTAACTTTATTCTTCTTTAACCATTCTTTGGTTGAACGACTTGTGTGCTTCGGGTTGTTGTCTTGCTGCATGACCCACCTTCTCTTGAGATTCAGTTCATGGACAGATGTCCTGATATTTTCCTTTTGAATTCACTGGCATAATTCAGAATTAATTGTTCCATCAATGATGGCAAGCCATCCTGGCCCCGACGCAGCAAAACAGGCCCAAACCATGATGAAAAACCACCATGTTTCACAGATGGGATAAGGCAGTACGGCGACCCTCAGGCTAATACCAAGGCAATAAGGAAATAAGCAATTAATGACATATGAAATATATATATATATATATATATATATATATATATACACACACACACACACTACCATTCAAAAGTTTAGGATCACTGGCAAATTTCTTTGTTTTCCAAAGAAAAATACATTTTCATTTTTTTACATTTCACAAACATTTTTTATCCATTTCACAAAGGATTAAAATTAATCAGATGATTTTCAAAGAGTGATCTACATTTTTGCATAGAGGCCTATTATCAGCCACTGTCAGTTCTCTGCATCAATCTCCTGGTATGGCTGATAATCCAAATTATGCATTTTATAAGGCTAATTGATTATTAGAAAACCCTTCTGCAAATGTGTTGCACAGCTGAAAACCGTTGAACTAATAAGGAAGCGCAAAAGGGAGCATGGCATTCTTGAGGTTAGTTTAGTACCAAGCATCAGCAGTTGTTTGTTTACAGGCTCAAAATGGCCAGAAAGAAAGAACTTCCTTTAGAGACCCGTCAGTCTATTGTTGTGCTTAGAAAAGAAGGCTATTCAATGCGAGAAAATGCAAACTTAAAATCTCTTACCATGCTGTCAACTACTCCCTTCAGAGAGCAGCACAAACTGGCACTAACAAGGACAGAAAAAAGGAGTGGGAGGCCCCGATGCACAACTGAGCAAGAAGACAAATATCTGAGCGTGTAGTTTAACGCCTCATGGGTTGTCAACTAGCAGCTGCGCTAAATAGTTCCCGTCAATCACCAGTTTCAGTATCAACAGTGAAGGTGTTTTTTTTTTGATGAAAGCAAGGTTTGAAGTACATATTCATTATTTTCCATTAAAATCATTATTTCTTACTCAGACATTGTCAGCATGTTTTGATCATTTGCTGTTCATTTCCTATTCAGACTAATTTCATGTGTGTTACGAACATTTCCAACGAGAACATTTCCAAGGGATCCCAAACTTGGAATAATGAAGTTTATAATAATGAAGTCAATGAATAAAGTTCAATTAAATTCATTAAAATTTCCACATACTACAGAGAGAAAAAAAATACACTTTTTAAATGTCCAAATTATTATATTCTGTAGCAATGTATACAATATTTTTTTACATGTACGTTTTCAGCAGCTCTTTCTGCGTCTTTTGATACCAGTTTGCACCTCGTTAGATTAAACCCATGACTGCTGTGGAACAGTTTATCAGGCTGATCAGGCTCTGATACAAAGCAAACAGAACAGAATTCCCTCTGTGAAGTTTCAAGTCAACATTAAACATTTATGGCACGCTAGGAAACTGATGCCGAAAACTCCGCAGCACATTTGTAACGGTCCGTGTCCAATGATATTCCGTGACCAAGAAGGCCCTTTGCCTGGGGTATTTACCGATATTAATTAGCAGAGACCTTGCTATCATTCAGATAAGAAAATGGTTCATGAAACTATGTAAAACAATGACTCAAAACTCAAATAGGAGAATAGCTTTCTTTACAAAGACAATGTGGAGTATAGCTACATCTATAATTGCCAAGAACTGTCAAGTGTCTCAGGTTGATGATGCCTGTTTTAATCCAATGGATAAAATGATCGCAGCCATGCAAAGTGAAATTAGGGACACAATATATAGTACAAATGTTCAAATAGACAGCTTGTCTAATGTTGAAGCTGTGGAGATAATTAATTGGTTTTGTGCTTGCTAGTCAATGCATTCATTGTTAAGTTTTGAATTAAGATGTATAGGTACTATGCATCTTAGCAAACACTATAACTTTTAACTTATAAACTTTTGCTTGACTTAAACATATACCTTTTATGTACATTATACAATGTTTTAAAAGTGTATTAATAAAGATATTAAACTAACTAACTAATGCCTATGCAACCCATTATGACATGTATGGTCAATTTCATATCCAGCCCTGGTCAGTTGGCACAAGTCAGATTTGTCTTGAGTCCCTGAATTGTCCTCTGTGCAGTCAAACCGAATGAGGTGTAACTGGTACCAATATCAGCAGAAAGTCAAAAGTACAAAATGTGTTGTAGACATGTATATTGCTACACCATCACAAAATGACAAGTTAAAAAGTGTATAGTTTTTTTATTTTCACTCACTCTGTGCAGTATATCGTGTACATGCAACTTTCACAAAGTAAACGTGCCATGGGATGGTCTGCCAGAAGCACATTTGGCACTAATGATCAGTAAAACTGAATAAGTGCTAATAAACTGTGCTGCAAATACTTCACTTTAAATATTTTAAATATGGAGTCCACAGTTCGTGGGAGTGAAATGGCATAACTCTTAAAACAACAGAAATGGGAGAAGAAAAGCAGCCTCTTCTACGAGTCTAAATTTTGCATTTAATTGATACTCTGCCTGCCAAAAAAAGTTGCAGTTTGTATTCAAATAAGCAACTAATGAAAAGCATATGATTGAGTTGGCTTGGGGTCGGATTGGGAGCCGCTGGAGGGGAAAAGTCCCACAGTGGCGAGAAAGTTTCACCAGATCGATGAAACGAAGAAAAACTTGTGAAAAGAGAGAGAATATCACATTGTTCATGAAGTGGTATAAAATTTGCAGCAGCAACGTAACTTTGATCTGCAGCAGTGCTGCGGAGCCGAGGCTGATTAACCACACTTTGCTTGCTTAAATACACTGCTATACTGGAGTTGACCACAGAGTTTTTGTCTTGAAAGATACAAGTCACATGACAGCACCATGACTTATGTAAGCTGTCTGAACCAGTGCACAGCGCTTTGTGTTCAAATACTCAAACCACATTTTTATCCCAAAAGGTCTGCAGCATGATTGTATTTTTTCTATTTCTAACTAATGGGTCACCTGTCGAAAAGACAAATGAAAACACACAGTTGTCAGTGCAGCAGTGCTTTGTTCATGAGTGTCTATAAATTTAATAGGAATGACTATATGAACCTTTGTTTTGGCTCTTCTGTAATTTTTGAAATAGCGTCTGGACCCCTTTCACGCCAAACTCACCATATACATTCAACATCAATTATGCAAACGCACAGAAACATTAATCCTGGAATGCCTCCGATGGAAATAAACCCTTGAATGTTTGATTCAACCATCATGACGGAGAAGGCTGAGATGGGCAGGGTAAAGGCAAAGGCTGAAACATTCACTTTCCATCAAGACGAACACAAAAAGGGTTCTTTAGGGAAAAGGAGTTATCTGCTCTCGCCAGGTCTGATTTTGTCACTCGCTGCACTGCCGTCACCCATTTATGTGCCTGTCACTCTTAATTTTCTATTTCCTCTGATGAAATCAGTATGAAGTCGACAAATCTGTCAGAAATAAGTCTGACTTAAAAATCCTTTCTTCATCACTTCTCTAAACACTGACAGAGGAATTCCAGAGCTGGGTACAGGTGTAGAGGGACAGATGTCAGTATTCCAGTATGTGCTATTTCTTCGATGAGAATACGCCCTCCGAAGGTTCACTTCCCCAAGGGGAGACTTAGTTTGGCTGGTATTTATTTACATCGGTGATTGAAATTGTTCTGGAGGCAAGGTCCACAAAGGAGATTTCTGTTTCCATGGAAACTGGCAAAGTCACTCTAAAGAAAATATCCAGTGCAAACTGCCAGTAAATCCTCAGGTGGACTCAACACCTACATTGCAGCGATGCTGATGCACTGACAAACCTGCTTTAATCTTACACCCACATTAGCGCAAACACATAGCAGACACCGATCCATACGTTTACACCTATTCATATACAAACATACATTCCTAGCCACATACACACACACAAGATTTCACGGTAACACATCTGTGAATTCAATCATTTGCCTGTGACAAAACTGAGGCTCACTGTCAGAATACTTCGCCTTGAGACATTCAGCCTTTCCCTCTGGAGACTCAGTTCAGTTAGTCCAAAAACACAAATATAAATACTTTTTATTGACAGGACATTATGCTGAGTAAAAAGTAGCATTCCGCACAACTCAAAATCAAGTTGAACTCTGCTTCAGGTGTACCCATATGGCAAGGATCAAAACAAACAGAAAACGGCACTCAGATCAATAATCCTTTCATTGATTGTAGCCAACCGGAATGCATTTGAGCTAGAAGCCATCAGGAGCATAATGTAATTAGCAGAAAAGGCAATTTGTTGTAACAATCTGCACAAGAAGGAACCACGAGCAGATCCACTGAAAGTGCCTCAGGGGCATTTATTGAACCAGACACCCAAGGTATGAAAAACTGTGGGTGCAGGTGATCCATAGTACGGGTCAGTCCGAGTCCAACAATTAGGAACAGATTTAAAGGGGTGATTCCATGCTGTGGTCGGGAATTTTCCAGAGGTCAGAAGCGGGAGGGTCAAGCTGATGCTCGAGGCTACCCAGATAGCAAGCTTCTCCGCTCCGGATCAGCCGTGGATCTGCCCCGGATCAGCTGGAGCCGGGGCAGATCCGGAGCGGAGGAGCTTGCTATCTGGGTAGAGGCCCAATGAGGGGTCTGTCCCTGCCCTAGAGATGACAAGAGGCCCAATGAGGGGTCTGTTACTGCTCTACTGCCAAAACCTAATATACAAACCGAACATGTTTTACAAATGCACAACGATTCACAAACAAATACAATGTGATTTGCGAATATAAAAATGATTCACCTGCAAACGAAGTGTGGTTTGCAAATATAAAAACGATTTGCCACTAGTGAAGCGTTGTGCGTTTGTAAAACATGTTCGGTTTGTTTATTAGGTTTAGGCAGTAATTTAACTCCATGTCTAACCTTGCACTTGAGTCCAGTTGTCATCCTAATACTCGCCGGGTAGGCTTATAGCACCCGGCAGGCGAGGCCATTACACTAATACTTGTCTTTCAATTCGTTTTATTGATATGTCTTATATGTATGGCATAGTACACGCATTACACGAGATAAGTGCTTGTTGAATGCATGTTTTATGAATGAATTCTAGGTGTAGGGGAGACGGGAGGCAATGGAAATATTTTTTGGCTTTATTGTCATTACTGAAAAACATCTCAAACTATTTGCATACGATTTTTGCGTAGGTAACTTGCATCTATGTTTTACTTGCTAACAGGCATCAAGTCTTTTTACAGGCAGAGTTAGCCACAATATTGAATTAAATGCTGGAAGTCAAATGTTACATCAGCCCCATAATGAAAGGATGAGTATAATAGCATAGGGCAGCCACCATGACTAAGTGTGTTATACCTTAATGCAAATAGTAATAGTTAAAACTATTAATTCTCAACTGAAAAATTAAAGGGGCACTTTGCCTATTTTCAATCTTATCTCCATCTATCTGATTTCGGAATATAGCTTGAAAAACACATGCAGTTTTTGCCAATATTTGAATATCTCTGGAAATCATCAGCAAAATCTGTCTACTTCCTCCTCCAGTGTCTCCATTTGATGTGTACAAAGACGTGGGTAAGGAAGAATTGCATACTATTTCAGCTTGGACTTTAAGTAAACATCTTTATGCTAACTATCGGCTGATATCTCTCCTTTCCCAATTCTCAAAAATACTTGAAAAACTTTTTGTTGCAAGGTGGGACAATTCTATTGAACAAAACAATTTATTAATGGACAGCCAGTATGGGTTCAGATCAGCCAGATCAACCTCTATGGCTTTAATGGAGTTGGTTGAGGATTAACGAGTTGTATCAAAAATAAAAAATATGCAGTAGGAATATTTATTGATCTTAAAAAAGCATTTGATACAATAGACCATAAAATTTTACTTGAAAAAATGGAGTGGTATGGTATCAGAGGTTTAGCTTTTTACTGGTTGAAAAGTTATATTGTACAAATAGGCAACAATTTGTACAGATGGGCCAACACAAATCAAAGTGCCTCAATATTACCTGTGGGGTCCCACAGGGTTCAGTACTGGGTCCTAAATTGTTTATTTTATATATCATTGACATTTGCAAAGTATCAGATTTGCTAAAATTTGTTGTTTTTGCTGATGATACAAATATATTTTGTTCTGGAATGGATTTACATCAGTTATTAGAGGTGGTCACAAAAGATATGGGTAAAATTAAATACTGGTTTGATAAAAACAAATTGTCCTTAAACTTGAACAAAACAAAATACATGTTGTTTGGTAAGCGTAAAATAAATGCAGAGGTACAAGTCAAAATTAATAAGGAAATGATAGAAAGGGTTTATGAATATAAGGGGGGTTGTATTAGACCATAAGCTCTGCTGGAAACCACATGTTAAATATCTGTGCTCCAAGATCTGTAAAAGTGTTGGGATATTGAGGAAAACTAGACATATGCTAAACCAAAAAACACTGTACATGCTGTATAACACATTAATTCTACCATATCACAGCTACTGTGTGGAAGTCTGGGGTAATACTTACAGGAGCAACTTACAAAAATTATGCACATTGCAAAAAAGAGCAGTAAGGTTGATGCATCATGTGGGTTACCGAGAACACACAGATGTACGGTTTTTAAAATCAAACATTCTGAAATTCATGGATCTAATAAAACTCTACAAATCATATTTAAATCAAGACACAATCTACTCCCAGGAAACATTCAAAAATTATTCAGTGACAGAGGGGCGAGATATGAGCTGAGAGGGAAATTAAATCTGAAACAAGCTTGTATCCGCACGACACAAAAAAGCAAGTGCATCTCAGTTTGTGGGGTGATCCTGTGGAATTAGGCAAAGCAATAATATTACACAGTTTAAAAGCAAATATAAGAAATTAATCATGGACAAATACAGAGATGGGGCGGAGCTAAAAAAAAATCATGATTTAATGATGTGGGGAAGATGGCAACTGCAATGATAAAGATATCTTGGTGAGTATTACTTTCGGGTCAAAAAAGAACTGTATTGATACTGTTACTGTAATGATGGGGTAGGACTTGATGAGCATTCTTGCTTCTTCCTGCTCCTTCTCGAACATATTACAAATTTTCAGTCTTCTGATGAATACCAAGTGATGTATAGTGTTATATTTTGCATTATTTATATTAATTTTTATCTTTTATGTACTGTAGCTTATTTTCTGATTTTGCTGTTGTTGTCTGAGATAAATAAAGAAGAAAAAAAAAGTCTGCTCCTCTGAAAAGCCACTCAGTTTGACTGAAAAAAAAACATAGTGGAAATGAGTCAGTTAAATTGTGGGAACGACTGATATGTCATGGCCACAAGTTCAACTCAGTTCAGTTCAATTTCATTATATGGCGCTTTTCACAGATAGACTGTTACAAAGACGCTTTACAGTGTGAAAATAAATACATTAATGAGGCAAAAAAAAACTCCCAGTAAAGAGAAAAATCCTCAGAGAGGGGTAAGAAAAACTCCCCAGAGGGAAGAAATCTCAGGAGGGTCACGAGTTAATGATATCATGTGAATGACTTACAGTATCTTGAGGCCACAAAATACATATATATTTTTTTCCCCATGTTATTGCACTTCTCGGCCTCTGTCGTGAACATCACTTTGTTCTACATAATGTTAAACGGTCCTTTTTCATGAGGCTGAAAATGGGGGGTGGGTGTTGTAAAAAAGGTGTTTTCATTTCTGAACACTTCTGATGAGCAGGAAAACCCCCTCAAATTAAAGAACGATCTGCATTTAAATTTCATTATGATTGCTTCAAACCTAAAGCACTGCAGTACAGAACTAATATAAAATAAAAAATGTATCATCCAATGAATTATGGTGCTCACCTCAGGAGCTCAGTAACCTTACATCTTCAAACATATTAAATGATGATTCAAAAATGTATGTTGTATTTGCCCATTTTTTCCTCATGTGGTAGTACATTTCAAATGAACACTGAAAGCACTGAGTGTAAAAAATATTCTTAACCCTTTGAGCGCTGAATACATTTTCAAAAAAAATGTAGTTATCTTGAGCCGTTGAAAACCTATCATGTGGCAACTTGTTTCTTTTAAACAAGTTGCCACATGATAGGTTTTCGACAGTGTCTGATTTTGATATCTTACATCGTTGGGCACGGCGCCGAAAGGGTTAAAATAAAGGAAATCAGCAGAGGTAAATGCTGCACTGCACGCCTGCCCTGAAGAGTCGAAGTTATGTCTCTCCATCTGCCTTTACTTACCCATCACTCCTTTTGCAAAAATCCCACTTTGAATAAATGGGTAGGAGATGTAAGTTTCATTATTGCGGGGGATAAATGATTCATAAGTGAAAACAGAGAAAGACCCTCATGACCGAGGAACAGCGAGATCAATCCCAGTTTACCACGCATCTTTATTACTATTGCAGTGATGCCTGTTTCCTTATGACGCCATATATGACACAATGGCAATATGACTGACTGTAAAGGCAATAATTGAGTACCTGAGTGTTTTTCGCACCATGTCTTCATCAGTGATGCCATAGTACGTCAAAGTCTCGCTCCAGACCGGGTTTAGAGTGTTGCGCAAGGTCTTTGTGCGGAGTTTGTTGGCCTGAGAAAAAGGAGAGAGTAATAGAAAAGGAAAGATATATTTATTTTTTCTCTACTGTTTTTTTTCACAGTGCCTAACTCCTTTGTAAAGGCACCAGGACAAAGGTAAACTTATATCAGCAGGTATTCAAGCCAAAGCCTTTATCTTTCTGTACGTTGATTACAGGGATAACTGTAGACAAAACACAAAACACAATGTTTAACTTTTATCTGGAGTCTTAGTACATTTTGCAGTGATGTATCGCAGGAGCAGTGATCACCCCTTTCAGTGCCTGGTCACTCTCAACCTTCTGGTTCCTCTTTGCCTGATTAAAAATCAAACTATTGATTTGTTCAGTATTTAACACTAATTTTGCACTAATTTGGAAAGCTTTTGTGCAGCATTTAGAGCAGGTCCCATACGCTGGGTTTATGCTTTTTAATTGAAAAATTGAATTTAATCTTAAAATAAATTACACTGCAATAGAAAAGCTATAATTGGAATTAGAATTCAGAGAAACTTCTGATTATTTTTTTTTTTGAACACTCAGATTATTGCCATTTTTAATCTGAAATTTTGCTCAGGATCTCTGTGTCATTGAAATGTCCTAATTATCATAGGATGCATGTTTGTCTTGATAACTAGAATAATAAACCGAATAACCGAATGATAGAAGAAAGTAAATAGGAACAAGTTGAGCATAATCGAGTTCTGAATTTGATGTAATAACAGGCCTTTCATACCTCACATGACATGTCTCTGACTGTGAAAAGCCACTGGCCATATAGCCAGGCTTTATTTTCAAGGTTCATTTCTGGAACTATAAATCATTCTCACAAAGAAATTGAGCCAATGCAAAACATGAAAATAAATGCAGAAAGCAATGGCTTGCAGGTCCTTTTTACCAGCCCTCAACTGAAGACAAAATGTGGACAAACCGTGTTGTTTCAAATGATGTACATTATAAATTTGATGTCAGCAACATGGGGAACATTTTTTCACAGTGGAATTGCCCGTCTATCAACAATGACTGATCATTTGTGACTTAAAAACACTAACTGTAATTGTTTTATGAGCAGAAGTTTTCCCATTCTTTTTTAATACACAACTTTAGCTTAGGGGTTCCAACTCCAGTCCTAAAAGTGCGGTCTGCATCTAATTAACAGCTAATTAGTGTACTTAAAGCAAGTGTGGACAATTCAGCCACTCGGTCATTTAAATACTAATACGCAGAATAACAGTTAAAAAAAAATAATAAACTGGAGAGACTGTAACCTCCAGGACTGGGGTTTGAGATGTTTGCTTTAGCTGCATAACAGCGCTGGGTGTTGGCCATCATATTCATGCTTCATTATGTGTTGTATTTTCAATGAGGGACAAGTCAGAACTCCAGCATTTGCACTCTCCGACATACACTCCATCTGCAATGGGTAGGTTAACTCCATCTACCCACTGCATGCTTTCGTACTCTTTCATAATAATGGCCACCAGGTGGCTACCGCAAGTCGACGACGACTGAGGACCAATCAGCGCCAAGCTTACAAATGCGTCGCCAGCAGCAGACGGAATAGCGGAAACAACATGTAAATGGTGAACAATCCGCGATGATCATGGCAGAAAATACTCCCAAAAAAAGGGTATACCGTTGTGCCGAAGGGCTTTCATGCTTGTGCGTGGTATGTCAGTGCGATATAAGATTAGGAAATACGTTCGCAAGTGGAAGACGATATGTGACATCACGTGGGTCGCCCGGGGCCAATGACAAACTATATTATAGATTCTCAGCTTAAAGCAGGATGAGTGCGCTGATTGGATGGTTGTGATCACGTGACCTAGTGGAAATTATTATGAAAGAGTACGAAAGTGTGCAGTGAGTAGACGGAGTTAACCAACCCACTGCAGATGGAGTGTATCTCTGACAGAAAAAACAAGTTTTCGTTACACTTGCAGAATGGCTTTGAAATTCTTGCTGAAATAAGCAGCTTCGTCCCTCAAACAGATGTTGTCTAGACGACAGAGTGTGCTGCCCTAAAACATGCAACGTGCCCTTCTGTATTGATGGTGCTGTCACAGAGTCTCTGGGCACTATATCTCCACCAAATAATGACAGATGCTTGCTTTTGAATGTTGGATACAAAATACTTGTTTTTGGTCCCTATCCTCTTTGGCCAGGAGAAAGTGATGTCCACTGCTTACAAAAACAGTATGAAATGTGGATTTGTCAGACCACAACATTATACTTCCTCTATACTTCAGTCCATCTCAGATGAGCTTAAGCCCAGAGATTTTGATGGTATTCCTGAATGTTGTTAATATATGGCATCTTACTTATACAGTGTTAAATTGCATTTATAGGTGGGCGGAGCAATAACTGTACACAGCTCTTTTTTGTTTTGGTTTTTGATGCAATGTCATTTGAGGGATGATGGGAAGGTAAACTAGCATTGAATATAATGTTTGAAAAATCGACTGAGAGGTCCACAGATTCTTGGAATTTTGCAACATTTAACTGACTGTAATGTGTAATTGAGGGATGGTGAAATCTCCAAATTCCTTGCAATCATGCATTGATAATCATCGTGCTTAATTAGACTGCTCTTACAATGAACCCAGTCTCACGTTGCCCCGGACTGAACTTTTTTGAAAAATATTGCAAGCATGCAATTTGGAATCAGCTTATATTTTCAAAAATCCATAAAGTTGATAAGGAAAGACATCAAATTGCTTTTCTCTGCTCTGTTTTCAGTTAAACACACACAACAGTTAAAAAATCGCAACCTTCTAATTCTATTAGCATTTTAGACACCATCCCAACTTTTTTGTAATTTAGGCTTTAGCTCAAAGACATCGTTAACCAGTGTCACAACAGTTGGCTTTTTCAGACCCCATTTTTAATTGACTCAAAAATTATGAAGTCATAATTCAAAGTAATCAATTTTTGCTGCAAGAAAATGTCAATTTGATATTGCATTTGGATAAAGCTGAAGAATTTGTGCCGCCCTATCGGTGCGCAGGACAGTATTTCACAGTACATTGTGTTGTAGCCACTGATATCTCATTTAAAAGAGAAACAGCCCCTCACAGGCACAGAAAAGTACAAAAACTGTTGTCTTTACTTTAGAAACATTAGGTATGACATGCAAACATGTACGAGGTATGCAAGTCCCAAAGGATCTTTTGGATTGAGTTAACCTCTCCGAGATCCTAGCTAGCTCTGAATAGGTGCAATTAAGCCAAGGTGATAGACATAGAAAGCAAATGGGTTCAGTAAAGGTAATGTTAAGTAAGCTTACGTTAGCATAAAGTAATGGTTCACGTGAGCAGAGAGGTGAGAGGTGCGTCATGAAGTGGTGGCTATGTGTAAAAACTGATTGCTATTTGTTATGGATAGTGATCACTCAGAGCAGCAGTAATATATCCAGGCCAGCTGACAGGTTTGCCAGTGCCCGGGACAAGGCGACCCCAGAGCACCCCGCCTGTAACGCCCTGCCCCCACTGACACACATACCCTACTCCCCAAACATTCTCTTACTTTAAATCAATTACTGTTAACAAACCACCTTTGTTTTTCTTAGTGAATCTTCCAACTGTGAATTTGTAAATATGTGTTACATATACCATGCCAGAAATTTAAACACAGCATTGCTAAGCAAAATAAGCACATTATTGTAATTAATAACTGTCACCCATAAAATTTCATAACATGTCTTGCAATTTAGACGTAACTAATAAGCTGTCAGAATCATGACCCATTAGTTCCACTTTCGAAACGGCAAGCCACGTCAAATCCTGCCAGAATGCTCCTCTAATGAGCCAGAATGCACCTCGAATGCATTTCGATTGCTGCAGGAATCTATTTCAATATTAAAACAATTCAGCCATTAAATCTATTTCAATATTGAAACAACAATTGCCTCTGGAATCAGTGGTGGCTGGTGAACTGGCTTAAAAATAATGATTGGTTATGACCTGTTTTCAATCATTCATTCAAATTACCAATACAGAAACTCTCAGCATTATCAGGTGTGGCCAGTTTTCATTAATAACGCAAACCTGTTAACTCTCACATATTCGGCGTCAGTTTTAGTGGCATATTTTCGTTCCCCTGCTGTAGTCAGCAATTACTCAATCAACACATATGGGACACTTGTGTTACATTCTAAGTACATTCTGAGTATTCAAGCTGCATTCTGTTTGAATTCTTGGATGTTCCAACCATATTCGGCAGCCATTCCGGGAGCGTTCTGACTGCATTCGAGGCACCTTCCAACCAGACTTCGGGTGGAGTTCAGGCAGTAATTGAACCGCACTTGTACGGTATTCGAAAAGTATTCTAAATATTCTGACAGCATTGTAAATATTCCTACTGTGTTCCAACTACATTCAAGCTGCATTCGAAAGCTAATACACCCAGAATGTGCAAGAATCATTCGAGGTGAGTTTGAAGTGCATTGTAAGTATTCCAACGGAATTCTTTCAAAGCTGTAAGAATTTTGGTCAATTTCAAATTCATGCTGGAATGTTGCGCTAATTCTTCTTTCCAGCTGGTTCTGCTTGATTCTTGCTGATTTTGAATAAGTGTGACGGGGGCTCCCAGATAGCAAGCACCTCCATTCTGGATCTGCCCTGGCCCTGTGCCGACTCCAGCTGATCCGGCTCAGAGCCGGGGCAGATCCGGAGCGGAGGAGCTTGCTATCTGGGCTTAATGAACTTGAACTCGGTCCCAATCTTGGACCTGATTAGAATAGGAAGCTTGTTCAAATTAACTAAGTCACAATAACGGTTTCTCAGAGATTTGGCTGTCTCTAAAGTACTAGTTGCATTAGTTGAGGAAATTTTACCTACATGCATATGACTAGGATTTCAATACAATTGCAACTTTACAATCCAGCAACTAGCACATGAGCAAGAAGGCTTAAATACTCATCACTCACTCATTACGAAACAACCGTGTAATGAGATTCAGTCAAGCTGAGAGAGACAAACAAGATGTAAACGAATCACAACACACACACACACACCTAATGGACACACAATCTGCTGAACTGCGAAGAGACACAGCAGGGATTCACACGAAGGTTGTGACAGTGTTATGGGATAATGTAACGGCCATTCCGCCATCTGTTTGTGAAGCAAATAAGAATCCCAAACCATCAGCAAATATTTAATCTATTTTGACAAAATGTGCATACTAAAACTGTTCATTTTTCTAACATTTTAGGTACACCTCTCATGATTACCAAATGGTTTATGACCATGACCTACAAATTTGTAACACTATGGCGAGGTGACCCTCCAGTCCATACAATGCACGTGTCTTTGACTGCAGTCAACTCGAGCTTCAATATGAGGGGGGTGCTTACAATGGAGCGCTCCTAAGTGACTGTGGCTAGCCCCTACGCTGGTATCTCATAACTCCTGTCCAGAGGCCCACTACACATGTGGAGTCTGCTTGTAAAGAAGCCACACCAAGACTCTTTGGCATAGTGAAGAGCTGCTTCGTATGGCTCGTCTTTAGCCTGTGAACCAGCCCACTGGGAGCGAGCAACATCACTGTCGCACGTGCAGCCCTCCATAACGTGGCCATAGATTGGGACGAGCCCCGTCTCCCTCAGCCACACTGAGCTGGGACCTTTAATACCGCCACACCTGACGTGATACAACGGGTGATGCATTTTGCCGTGCCATCATTGCTAACCATTTTAGTTAGGATCGGTTCACTTGGAAGTAGCCTAGTTTTTTTTAATCATTTATTAAGAATTATATTTTAACCGCCTAGGCCGGGACTGGGCTCTGGTCGCCGGTGTGCCGGAGCAGGAAGCTGCGGACGGGATTCTGGTCGGAACTGCAAGCTGCAGGAATTGACCCCTCTGGTGGTCGTTGCAGGAATTGACCCAGGTCCACTGGGCTGCAGTCAGACTGCTGTGGGGTAGCCTTACTGAGTCCTTTAGGATGGCACTGCATTCTGTATGTGTTTTGCCTGCCGAACGCGAAACGGCTGTCCAGCCGACTATAAAATCAGGTACAGGACTCAGGTACAAGGCTGGGGAGTGTCGAATATTTCGTAACAAAAGAGCATAACACAAAACAAAAGGGAAACAATGCTCCAACTGAATGTAAAACCAATACAAAGATAAACAATACCAATAATTCATAATTATCAATAATAATCGGGTGAAGGAGAAGGTGTGGAGGAATGCAGTCGGGAGAGGGCTGGAGGCAAAGCCTCACACCTGCGCACACGCAGAAACACAAATGTCGCTAGAACAACAGCGGTTCAAACTGTATTATTCACTGCCCGGCCAAAACAGAAGTCACACACAAAAATATTTAGTTGGAACCCCTTTAGCTTTGATTACAGTGCATATTCGTCTTGTCATTGTTTTGACAACTATATGCAATACCAGAGCATTTATTTTCGATCAGAAATGCCTTCATTTTTGGCCGAGATCTTGTCTTCTCAACATAATGGTTGAACCACCTGGTGGTCTTTCCTGAGCACATCCCTATAACTTCTAATGTGTTTAAAGTCAGGACTTTGTGGTGGCAAATTTGTTTGTGAAAATTATTCCTCATACTTGTTTTTGTCATTCATGGTTTTCTTTGCTAAATACAGGGCGATAACTTGCCGGTTCTGAAATACTGTAACATCTTTTCCACCATCAAGGGATGTGTCTTCCGACATGATTTTTTAAGAAATGAGAGCGACGCGCTTCATCAGTCAGGGTAAAAATGATTATTGCCAGCTAAAACATAATAATATCCGCAATAATGATCCAATTATGAAATTTGTTCATTTATTTCCAAACGGTGACTTCTTTTTGGCCAGGCAGTGTAGTACGAACAAGGTGTGGGTTTTTTGGGAAACCTTCATACTGCAGATGTCAGTCAGTTTAACAATGTATTGTACCTTATTACAGCCCCAATTCCGAAACAGTTGGGACAAAGTATAAACTGTGAATAAAATCAAAACGCAATGACTTTGAAATCACTCCAGCCAGAATTTTATTCACAATATAACAGAGATAACAAAGCAAATGTTGAAACTGAAAACTAATCCACAAAATGAGCTCATTTCAAATTTGATGGTTGCTATGGGTCTCAAAAAAGTTGGGACAGGGGCCTGTTTACCATGGTGTAGCATCCCCTCTTCTTTTTAACACAGAGTGGAGGTGTCTGGACATTGAGGAGACAAGTTTCTTGAGTTTAGCCATTGGAATTTGATCCCACTCTTGTTCAATACAGGCTTTCAGCTGCTGAAGGGTTTTGGGTCTCCTTTGATGGACTTTTCATTTAATTATGCACCAAATGTTCTCAATCAGTGAAAGATTAGGACTGCAGGCAGGCCAGTTCAGCACACCGACTCTTCTACTTCGAAGCCATGCTGTAGTAATAGCTGCAGTATGTGGTTTTGAATTGTCCTGCTGAAATACACAAGGCCTTCCCTGGAATAGATGTCGTCTGGAGGGGAGCATATGTTGCTCTAAAGCCTTTATATACCTTTCATCATTGATGGTGCTTTTTAAAACATGCAAGTGTCCCACACCATATGCACTAATGCATCCCCATACCATCAGGGATGCTGGCTTTTGAACTGAACGCTGATAAAAGGAGGGGTGGTCTTTCTCCTCTTTAGCCCGGAGGACACAACGCCCATGATTTCCAACAAAAATGTCAAATCTGGACTTGTCTGACCACAGGACACTTTGCCACTTCACTACAGTCCATTTTAAATGAGCCTTGGCCCACAGAACACGGCAGGATCATGCTCAACAATGGCTTCTTTTTGGCATGATAGAGTTCTAGGTGGCATCTGTGGATGGCACGGCGGACCGTGTTTACAGACGGTGGTTTCTTGGATTATTCCTGGGCCCATTTAGTAATGTCAATGACAGAATCATGCCGGTGAGTGATGCAGTGGCGTCTGTGGGCCCGAAGATCATCTCAATATTTTTCTGAGTCATAGTGACACAAAATGATGGAGCAGGTCACAATTAATCATTGGTAAAAGTTAAATGACTTTCCTGGGAAATATAGAGTGCAACAGCTTCTAACAAACCTTCCATGGGAAATATCAATGAACTCTTTTCACCCCAGTTGAAATTTGAGGGAAGATGAAGTTTATTAAGTTGCAACATTGACATTACATTAGTTATAATATCTCATTAGTTCATCTAAGATCCCTCGTCTTATTTTTGAAGAGAAATCCATCAGTAAAGAATTACGTTACTATTAATCATCTAATTATCTTGTACCATTTATCTTATCTTATACCATTTATAACTAACAAGGTACTTAATGGATTTGTTCAATAGCAATGAATGGAGAGTCTGATACTTTATTTTTGTACATCACTAATTTGTTTAACTAAATGTGACCCGCCCTGGTAAAAGGTACCTCCTAGCGGCGATCATGCTATAGAGAAAAACACGATTTAAATATCCTGCTCGCCACGTGGACTGTGTTTCCTTCCACATTTGGAAAACTGCTTCTGATCTTCGGGATTTGGCTCCATATACGTCACGCGGAATCCCTTCAGTTTCGCGATAAATTTCCATTTCAATATTGCTGAAAATTGGCTATTATTCAGTGGCAGAGCTAGAACTGGGAATTGGAGTGCACAAAACATCCCTTTTAAATAATTATCAGTCCTGGCCTGTTCCCAGTCATTTTCATAATTAACAGAAGGTTCACTCTGAGAGGCTCCACACTTAACAGGTGTTGCTTGCTCTTCCCGATTAGGTAAGACGACAATCATTCATCTGGACGCGTATTTGCTGTATTTAAGTTAACATCATTCAAAATTGCATGCCTGTCGACTCTCACGCAAATAGCTAGAGCCGCAGGCTTTTTATTGCCTATTAAACTGCCGAGTGCCACTTTTTTTTTATCAACCCACGCAATACCTAGTGAAAGGCGATATTTCATCTGAACGCAGACCAGTTCAATAAATGCGAAGCATTGGCCTATTAATCAGTAAATAATTTTTCTGTACAGAATTTAGCCCATGATTTCATCGCTGTTAGATTATGGAGAGAAACCATCTCTTCAGTTGCCAATTATGATAATCGGAAAACGTGTCAATGAAGGAAAATGATTGAGAACTCGCCAGGATTAATTAGATCAAGAGCTAGGGGTCATTTATTTGCTTGAAATGACCAGATGTTTGATGGGTATTTTTAAGAAGGTCCTACCATGGGACATTCAAAACGGCCTCTCTTAAGTTTCTCTAGTGCTGGGTCTGGTCAGTATTAACCCCTTTCCATCATTTCACGACATGCACCATTTCCTCAAATTAATGGGGTAGGGCAAATATAAATTGCTTTATCTGACAAGATATTAGACAGAGAGCTATAATTTATGTATCAAAATTATTGTACATATAAGGCTTTAATCGGTATAAACATTATGCAAATCAGCTCAACAAGGAGGTCAGCAGAGGTCAAAAGGTCACGTGACCCACGTGTTGCCTAAAATCCGAGTCATCTTGACAATATCAGCCTCCCATGGTGTCCAGAACTGGGAGAAAAGTACCTGCAAAGACATCCAGCATGAAGTGAAGAAATCTTGATAGTTTATGGGATGATGTGATTTAGATATCCCAAATGCAGCTGTTTTGAAAACCACTCAAGCTTGACCTGTGTTGTCGAAGACTCAGATTAGTTTCTTAAATATGCGATAGGTGGCTCACTGGTCACAGCTAGTGTAGGTTTTAGTTTTGGAGGCGTAAAAGTACCTGTTTCTTGTCAATTTCTTTGAGTCTCATACCTTTTTGTCTTGCCATCCTGATTCTTACTAGTATTTATACCGTAATCAGACCATGGAGACAAATGCGGACAGGATGGACGGCTATACTTAAGCCCCAATGAAACAAAAGATGAAGAAGTTTCAAGTGAAGATTGATCACACCTGAATGTAGAAGTAAAAGTTTTGACTACATGACTGTAAGCATGGTGTTTAATGTTGCCTGATCCCTGCAGTCAGCACTAATACAGTGTACAGTGTCTGGGTTATTTTTTTCTGTCATAATTGATACCAGATTTAAGGTAATGAAACTGCACCGTGAATAAACACATGTTGAGTCAGCTCCATGCCAAAATGTTTATAAACTTTTTTATTTATAAACTGTATTTTATTTATAAGATGAAGGAGATGAACTGCACTCGAGACCAATTTGGGAGACTGCTGCACCTTGCTGCTTCTCAGAATGTGGACCTGGTGACAGTACTTTCATATCCACTGACCCCTGTCCCACTCTCTCTCTCTGTCACATGAATGGGGCAATGAACAAAACAGCCAAGTCCACCCTGATGAAAAAGCTTGAGTCAATGGGAACAAGTAATGCAGAACCTGACAAAGTAGATGTGTACCTGATGGATGCCGTGTTCTTTTTGCGTACTCCTCCAAGCCTTCCCGCAACCTTTGGCGGCCTAGCAAAGACAATTCTCAAACATGATTGCTCCTTTGCCACAACTGTTCATATAGTTTGTGACACTTAGGGGAAGGACCATCCATCAAAGGGCATGAACATGAGGATCGTGGGGATTGCAAGACTGTATACAGGGTCACAGGAGCATCCCAGTCTAGGCCAGCAGACTTTAGTGATGCATTATTATCAAGTACATTCAAAACTGAACTGTTGAACTTCCTAGCAAAGGAGTGGGCATGTCCAGGATATGCATCGGATTTGGAAGGACATGTGGTCTACTTTGCTGTTGGGCAGTGTTGCTGTGTTTACGCTGCTCATAAAAGGCAGGTACAGAGCCGTGAGGTCGAGGGCTTGGAGAGCTGTAACGAGGAAGCAGAGACGAGGCTTCTGTTTCATGCTCAGTATGTATGTCAGTCTCAGGAGTCTCCTGTTATTGTAGTGAGAAGTGTTGACACAGACGTTTTCGTCTTGCTTCTCCAGCACGCTGCCCAACTCAACACAGAACTGTGGATGGATGCTGGCAAAAGCTCGAACAACACCAGACGTTACATACACATATCAGGAATACCAGGCAAACTCACACCAGTTGTGTGCTTGACTCTGCCGAGCTTCCACGCTTTCACAGGGAGTGATTATACAGCCTCCTTTCTTTGCAAAGCCAAATCAAGGCCATTCGATATAATAAGTCGATTGATGAGCACGAACAAATAGGAAGGATAAGGGAACAGATTGCAATCTATTCGTTCGTGCTCGTCAACATCTTATTGTGAGTTTCAACATGGAGGCGACTCGAAACTACTCCAAGGTTAGGTTTGCATAAATAGTCTTTTTTAATAAACTATCTGTGCATTTTCAAAGTTCTCAGTGCCTCATTTTAAATGTCAGGGCCTTCGGAATTCTAGCGATCAAGTGTGGAGCTACTTTGAGTCTTGTTCATGATGAAAAAAATTGTGATTTCTTTGCATGGCAACGTTATGCCTGACTCACTACCATTGTAAGCCTGTTGGGAGCTTCGGCTAAAAAGCCATTTATTTTGAAATGTTGTGTGCATACGGAGGTGGGGTATTCAACAAAGGTTAGTACTCGTTATCAATTTCACACTGGAATTCTCCTTTAATTTTCCGTCGAAATAGAGGTCACGTGACCTTTTGACCTCTGCTGACCACCTTGATGATTTGCATAATGTTTATAACGATTAAAGCCCTTATATGTACAATCATTTTGATATATAGATTGTAGCTGTCCGTCTAATATTTTGTCAGATAGGGCTATGTATATTTGCTCTACCCATTATTTTGAGGAAATGGCACATGTCGCAAAATGATGGAAAGGGGTTAATACTGACCAGACCCAGCACCTGGAGAAACTTAAGAGGGGCCATTTTGAATGTCCCATGGTAGGACCTTCTCAAAAATACCCATCAAACATCTAGTCATTTCAAGCAAATAAGTGACCCCTTGCTCTTGATCTAAATTGTTGTCATAAAGGGACGTATTCGCGCACCCCTGGGCAGCCACCACCCTACGAAATTACCTTCATAACGACTCGGGGGTCGGGGTATCCACTCAGACGATACGGAATCGTCTTCATTCTGCCGGCCTCAACTCAAGATGGCCATGTGTTCGAATCCCACTGACTGTGCGTCATGGGCGTGACAGTTTGGATTGGGCTCACGATCATGTCACATGGACACACAACAATTGGGCTCCAGTTCTCTCTACTGATGAGTCCCGATATTGCTTGGACTTTACTGACAGGAGGCAACGGGTGTGGCGAAGACAACGTGAGTGATTTAATGATGCCTACATCAACGAACACGACCATTATGGTGGCGGATCAATTATGGTCTGGAATAAGCAGAAATGGAAGAATGGACCTGCATGTCATGGGGAGAGGGACGATGACAGGTACGGTACAGGTATGAGATCCTCAATGTGTACGTAAGACCATACGCTGGTGCTGTTGGCCCTGACTTCATCTTGATGGATGATAACGCCCGTCCCCATCATGCTAGGGTGGTGAATCAATTCCTAGAGCAGGAAACAATTGTACTCGCGTTTGCCGGACCTAAACCCTATCGAGCATGTGTGGAACATGCTGCAGGTCGCCATTTCCGGTCGTAGGGTACAACCCGCAACTCTAGATGAGCTCAGAAATGCCCTTGTTGAAGAATGGAACAACATTCCAATTGCAAGCATCCGGGTTCTGATTGACAGTGTGACCCGACGTTGTCAAGCCGTCATTCAAGCTCGGGGAGGCCACACCCGTTACTGACATTAACTGTGGTAATGAAACATCAAACAAACACTGTGTGTTTTCACTTTACATGTAAGAGGTGAAACCATGAAGTGTTTGTGAAAGCCAAAAATGTGAGGCTGCACGCTCATTTAATGTCATTAAATGCACTTGCAAATGTGTTTTGTGTCTGACTGCATATCATTTATCCAATATATTGTTCATCAGTGGCAGTGACCAAATTTGCATGTCATTTCACAAAAAAATGTTTTTTGATCCATATCAAATTTTGAGTAGTACATATTTGTGATATGCCAACTATATTTATTGAGTCTAGACTAACAGCAGTTCTTGTTCGTGTATCAGTTCCGGAACCTAATCTTCCCACCAGTATGCTGTTACTTCTTCAAAAAAAGAATAAACTTACCTTACTGGCTCCAGGCAACAGGTGCAGTTTGACATACGGATCTGACAGTCCATTGTGATCCATTGGTTTGAGACCCTGTTTTCAAAATAAAAAAGAGTTTTAATGCGATATACACCAGAATGGTAGTAAAACAGCCAGCTGTGGATATATGCATCCTGAGGGCTTGATAAGCCAATCCTGCGCTTGAATACCAAACATAATTCCTCCATTGTGATCAGGCAACCCAACACAACTGAAAAACCCTCTATACATGCAAAGCTTTTGCCTATGCGATGTATACAAAGGGCTCTATTAAAAGAATGTGATTTATCAACATTTTGGCAGTGTGCTGACTTCCAGTGGCTGATTAGTCTTTACCCGCCTTCAATAACTTTCTATTGTTAACAATGTGTTAACCCAAAAAACACTCCACACTACCGGGTGTTACCAATCCTCTGCACAATAGGAAGATGAGAAATAAAACTGCAAAATTCAGTGAAATACACGTTACTTAAGATTCTGGATGCCTGGAGCAAATCATTGATAATAAACAATTAATGAGAGTAATCAGCAGTGCGTTTATTCTGTTTTGTGTTTATTTCTAGTTTATTTTAATTATTCATCATTGTTGTTATTTTGTGCATTGCTTTGTTTTCTGTGAGATTATTTCCTCTCCTCATTTCTGTTCCTCTGGTCTTTATTTTCTTTGCAGTTCCACACCCGCCCTCCCTCGCCACCAGTCCGTTTCTTTATTCATTCGTTTGATTCCCTTGTTTCCAGCCGAGTCTCTGATCCTGCTTTCGCTTTCACACACCAGATTTCAGTTTTCCCTCAGCCATCTGTTTCCCTCACACAGCCCTGTATTTCAACTCAGTCTTGGCAAGTCAACTACCTTTCCGAGTCACTTATGAGCCTTTGTATTTTAATGTGTTTCAATATTTGTATTTGAGTGTTTAATCTCCTGGTTCTGACATGTTTTATCTGCAGTTATGAGTTTGTTTAGCCCTTTGTGTATTGAGATCCTCTGGCTAGTTTATCAACACACGATTCTGTCGCCTCTCTTTTTGGTAATCTCACAGTTTGGTATCGACCTTTGGTTTGTTTATTGACTTTGATTTGGATGATTGTCTTTGCGCTGCAAGTTGCTTGTTTGGAAAAGAACCAGACAGTTCGACCCTGAGCATTCGTTTAATAAAGTCTCTGAAATTGACTTTGTCTGTGCTTGAGTCCCACGTTTGTCAATTAAGAGCGGCAGCCTTATTAGAGAACATACCGGACTAACATGGACAATAACCAAATTCTTTCTCTTTTTTGTAAAGTGATGGCTACTTGGGGAATTAAACAGTTTTCTTAATGCAGTGATTTTGTTTTAACCACCTTAATATTGAACTTAGATAGAAGCTGAGTGCAGATGTGCCAATTGATCATTATATTAATCGGAAAGATTTTCTCACCTCATAACAATACCGATCCATCAAATGCAGCAACTGTATTTTAACCAGTGAAACTTCAGGCCTATTCTAAGTTCTATTGGAGATCCAAAGGTTTCCAAAAATCCCAAATACGTCCTGTTAAATTACAGGGAAATGTGTATTCGATGATGACACGATTTGGATATCGTCCCTTGGATTTAATGCTGTGGCCATAAAAACATGACGCCCTGGACTTGAGTCTTTTGATGCTGCTGCAGTGAGGCTCCGCAGATAGAGAAGATGTAGGTGACATTTTGAGAAGGTTAGGGAGGCGTGTAGCAGAGGGGGGACTGTTATTACGGGTGAATTCAATTATCCTGCTATCGACTGGAAAATGGTAAGAGGACAGTATAAAGGGGAGGAGGAATTTCTAGATTTTATAAATGACCATTTTTGATGCAGTATGTCAGAAAACCCTTGAGAAAGGGTAATTTTAGATGTAGTGCTCTGTAATGACCCTGATAGAATTAACCATGTAGGGGTGCTGGAGCCTCTTGGGACTAGCAATCTTCCTACTGTCAGTTTTGACATTTCATTTCAAGTTAAAAAGTTATCTTCAAAACCAAAATTTTCAATTTTAGGCAAATTTCGATTTCAATTTTAGCAAACTTTCATTGGATTCGCTCATATTTAAGTGGAATAGATTGGAAGACACTCCTTGATTGTAGGTCTGTAAACGATATGTGGTGTAGATTCATGGGGGTCTGCTTGATGTACAATATAAATTCATTCTATAGGTATGCAAAAGTAAGTTGAAAAAGCAGAATCCTCGGTAGATGATTACAGCTATTCATAGGAGTTTGACGGAAAAGAGGATTCTCTAAGATGTTCATAAGATGTTCATAAAGAACAGTAATGACACTATTCGGGTTGAATATTGTAAAATAAAGGCCAAGGTCAAAAAAGAGCTGAGGAATGCTAGAAAACTGTATGAAAGGCAAATTGCAGAAGGAGCGAAAACTAATCCAGTTTCTTTCTTAGTGCTGTAGGAGAGAAAGGAGAGTCAAGAAGGAGGCTGAGTGTATGAAGAGTCAGGATGGATCGCTGCTGTACGAGAATAAGGATAATGCTGATACCTTAAATAGTTACTTTGTTGAGCATTTTACCACACAGCAGATTTTTATTTGGCCACAAATTGCACTTTGGGAAAAAGAAGTATTTGACAAATTGCATAAATTAAAGATAATCAAGTAGACATGGTCAACAACATCCCCTGGGAAATGCCTGAATTGCGCACCTCATTTTCAAACACGATCAAGGCCTTGATGGTCAGAAGCTACACACCAAGTTTGGTTCTCCCATCTCTAAAAGTTCCTGAGAAAAGCTGTCCCCTTTTCAGACGGACGGATGAGCACACGGACGGATGGAGCTCAAACCTATATCCCCCTCACATTTCGTGGCGGGGGTTAATAAGGCAGCTTGTCCAGATGGCTCATACTCAAGAGTTTTCAGGGAAGTTAGTGAGATTGTCTCTAAACCACTGTTAGTTATTATCAGACGGTCTCTACTGGAGAAATACCAAATGATTGGAAGCAGAGCAATATAATACCAATATATAAGAAAGGGGACCATACTGAGCCAGGAAATTACAGGCCTGCAAGCTTAAAGCTGGAATTATTTCTTGAACGTAACAGTATCTTGAGGGATAGCCAACATGGTTTCAGTAAGGAACGGTCATGCCTACAAACCTTCTGGAATTCCTCGAAGAGGCCACCAAGACTTACGACCAGAGCAGGGCTTTTGACATCATATATTTGGATTTTGAGAGAGCATTTGAAACAGTACCACATGAGACCATTTGTACTGTTGCACTAATACTACAGCTGAAACGTTGGTCATGTTGGATAACCGAGAAAATGGGCTTTTCAAGCAGATGCTTTGAGTCTTTTATAATCATAACAGATATATAGACAGCGAATATACAACAGAAGGAAAATAATTTAAATCTAACATACAGAACCACATACCATTTACCTCAGTCCTATGCATCTCATCCAGGCTTTGTGACCGCCCTGAAATAAATCTCACTGCTCAATGGAGTACTGAGGTTACTATATCACAGCTACTTAGCTTCTAGTGTCGGAAGTAGAATCCCTATGGAAATTTATACTGGGGGTTAGGACACTTTCCGGCATTGCGCGAACACAAATTAATTTTATGAGCTCGCTCTGAGATTAGCCTATGGAGTATTTATATGCAAGTGATCACATCAAACTTGTTGTTTATTGCCAAAAATGTTATGCTTTTGCATTTGTAGTCCAGTTTTGCCAACTACTTTGTACATATTTACTACACAAACAGGTGAGAAGCCTGTGACTTGTTCCCGGCCAAAGGGGTACCTTTGGGTGCGTTCTGATTGCCCCAGGCCCCCAGAACCAGGACTGGTACGCATGCCTCATGGGCTTAGCAGTCAAAGCTCATATCACAAGTCACGTGAATAATTGAAAAAGACACACTGATAAATCTCTGAATAATTTTTTCTGACAACCACAAATGATCAATTTATATTTTGCCAATTTTTCTCTTTTAAATCACTGATGCCTTTTTCCTTAGCAGGGACCTAACATTCTATTTTTGTTCAAGCAACATGATCACCAATGGGACCTTGTCTCTAAGCGCTAAGTAGTGTGGTGTTTATTCATGCTCTACGATGATGGATGCCAGGCAAGACAACCTGAATATTAGACATTCTGTGACATTCATCCTCTTTCAAGATTAAGCCAATGAAGAGATCTGAAGAGTGTCAAGTGACTAGGTACAGGACAAGGACACATCAGGGGCCAATTAGATTTCAGCTGGGGCCAATGCCTCTGTGGCCCCACCCCTTGTATCTGCCGATGTTGCTACTCTAATAACTGTTTGCGAACTTCTAATGAATGTGACCTAACAATATTATTTCAAGCTGGCTAACAGCAAGCTAAGCATCAGCCAGTAACGTGAGATGCATCCAGCTTCGGACCCCAGTGAGCTCTCTCAGCTACTTAGCTACTTCACCATCACTTATCTGATGTTACCATTTATGAGTGCCTATTCAGAGAGAAAATACAACCATCAGGACAGTAAACATTTACAAATACTATTAACCATGTATTTTAACAAAATGAAGTGGAGAAATTTAATTTCATATTGATTAATATTGAATCAGCACCTCCAAGTCCGAGGCTATGGTTCTCGACCGGAAAAAGGTGGCTAGTCCCCTCCGGGTTGGAGGAGAGCTCTTGCCTCAAGTGGAGGAGTTTAAGTATCTTGGGGTCTTGTTCACAAGTGAGGGAAGGACGGAGCGTGAGATTGACAGACGGATCGGTGCAGCGGCAGCAGTAATGCGGTCATTGTACCGATCTGTCGTGGTGAAGAAGGAGCTGAGCCGAAAGGCAAAGCTCTCGATTTACCAGTCAACCTACGTTCCTACCCTCACCTATGGTCAGGAACTTGGGATCATGACCGAAAGAACAAGATCTCGGGTACAAGCGGCTGAAATGAGTTTCCTCCGCAGCGTGGTGGGGCGCTCCCTTAGAGATAGGGTGAGAAGCTCTGTCACCCGGGAGGAGCTCAGAGTAGAGCCGCTGCTCCTCCACGTCGAGAGGAGCCAGTTGAGGCGGCTCGGGCATCTATAACGGATGCATCCTGGATGCCTTCCTGGGAAGTTGTTCCGGGCATGCCCCACCGGGAGTACGTCCCGAGGAAGACCCAGGACATGCTGGAGGGACTACGTTGTTCGGCTGGCCTGGGAACGCCTCGGGATACCTTCGGGAGAACTGGAGGAAGTGTCCAGGGAGAGGGAAGTCAGGGCATCTCTGCTTAGACTGCTGCTCCCGCGACCAGGCCCCAAATAAAGAGGAAGATGATGAGATGAGATGAGATGAAAGTCATGGAATTGGCATGAGTAATTTGAGGTGCTCGCAGTGGTTGTTTTGATAGGAATCAAACGAATGTTGATGATGGCTTCAGAGGGCGAGAGTTGCAACAGTCAGGTGATCCAGTTAGACATGGCAGAATGTTTTTAATGCAATAAATGAAATGAATAAATGAAAAAATATGAACTGATTTCTACATTAAAACAATGCAAAGTTTAAATAAAATATTTTTTCCAGGCTTCGCCACCCTCCGCTTTCCAAGGTTTTTTGTGCGGTAGGGAACATCACGATGAGGGGAGCTCTTCAGAAGGTGCAAATGCAGAGAGCTATGCTCCTCGCTTTGCACCCCTTTAATTGATTCGCTTTACACCCCCTCCCAAATTAAGAGGCAATATTGAAATATTCAGTATTTGACTGTCAGGCTACGTACAGTACTGATGTTTATTTTGTGACTTTTTTCATTAGTAAAATTTAGTGCTTAACTGTGGCTCAACTTGCCGTTGAAAAAATTTAGTTATTTGTTTTCTCTATTTGATCAGTGTTCATCTCTAGTCAAAATTGGCGGACAACTGGTTACTTCTCGTTGCCTTTTTCATGTACATTGGTGGCTCGTGAACAGAAAATAGAGGAGACAAAACATCCATTGAAACTCATTATTGGCTTCGACCCAGAATCAATCTTTTATTTAAACTAGGCTTATGCCGTCGGAGGCAACGGCTCGGGGTATATCCCCGAACGCCCCCAATCCTCAAATTCCCCAATCCTTAAATAGACCTTGAATAGACTTTCATTTGAACTTAATTTCAGGTCAATCAGACAAATGGTTCTGAAGATATGGCCAAAATGGTAATTTTCCATCACACCTGGTGGCAAAATATTGAACCATACAGGTATGATATCATCATATGACACGTTGTGAGGTCATGACCTCACAGTTGCACATAGTTTCATGTCAATTGGACAAATGGGTTGCAAAGATATGGCAAAAATGGTGAATGGTGAATGAAAGAGTGATTCTTACACATGGTGCAAAAATCAGTTTTTAGAAATTTATACTATAAGGTGTACTTTTTCATGGTCATAGTTTGTTTTGCTGTAAAATGCAATAGGTGCCAACATAGCAAAAGCTGATTTATTCAAAATGAGTAAATGGATATTTTGTGTTTTGGAAACAAACTCTTCAAATGAAACATGACTATTTTTTTTTTTTTGCAACTTTTTATGCATTGAATTTATAAAAATATTTTTTCTATGTGCACAAAGAGCTTATTTGTCTGATCTTTTGCAGACACATTTCTTTACTTCACGGTTGGCAAGCATTTTTCTTTTGTCATTTCCAGCACATTCTGTTTTTTTGCTTTTATTTTTGCACACCAGTCACACTTAATTAAGTCAAATCATCATACTAATTTTAATATTAGATGAAGATAACTCGAGTACAGGCAAAATTCTATTTCTAAATGATGATTTAATTGATTAAAGCTGGGGTGTCAAACTCACCCGTAAACGGGCCAAGAGGCTGCAGGTTTTCACTCCAACAATGCAGAAGCGCACCTGATACAACTAATCAGTTGTGCAGGCCTCGATCAGTTGATTAAATCAGTGCTTTCAGGTGAGCTTCTGCTTGGTAGGATTGAAGACCTGCAGCCTCTTGGCCCGTTTACGGGTCAGTTTGACACCCCTGGATTAAAGTAATAGTTATCCAACCCTATCTGGCTCTAATTATAAAGTGTCCTCCTTACTGTAGGTACTAAATCGACCAATTAAACAAATTGATAATTAGGTTTGATTTCACAGGCGCACCCCGGCATGATAACTGCCAGACTTGTTGAATCTAGGCATCTCTTAAATAGAACCTGTTTGACTATGTGAAATAGGCAAAAAGTAGCACATGATGCCATGATCACAAGAAATGCTACAACAGATTACAAGTCAATGACATCTATCAGTCTAGAGAGGGTTACAAAGCTATTTCTAGGGTTCTGAAACATCCAACACATTCAGGAGGTCACAAAAGAGCCCAATCTGCCTCAGATAAAGCCAGTGTTCACAATTCCACTACAAGAGGAAAAAAAGTCATAAGAAAGCAGCAAGGTGAGAGCCTTGCTCACCAAAAGGAACACAAAGGCTCATCTTATGTGTCAAGAAACATTATGACATCCCCCAAGACTAAGGTAACTTTTTTGGAAGATGTGGGTCCATTGCATCTTGCGTAATGTTAACGCAGTATTCATCAATGAGAACATCATATAAACCATCCGACATGGTGGTGGCTGTGTGATGCTTTGGGGCTGCTTTGCAGCTTCAGGATCTGGGCAACTTTCCAAAATTGATAGAACCATGAATTCTATTCTCTAACAGAAAATCGTGAAGTTAAAGGTCCAATTATCAGTTTGTGATCCAAGACTCAAGCACAGTTGGGTTATACAACAGGTCAGTGATCCAAAGCACATGTGAGTCCATCTCAAAAAGGCTCAAAAGAACCAAAATGAGGAGTGCACCTATCGCAACCTGAGCGTTGCCAGCTCCTACTTCCGAACCGACCCTTAACACAAGGTTTCCTGGAGACACCCGCCTTGCAACAAGGGGAATCTACTTTCAGACATGAACAGATGGCGTAATCTTCAATTTCGTCCATCTCAAAGCCAAGACCCAGGTACGCGAAGCCCTCATCAGAGACATGCTATTTGCTGAGGAAGCCACAGTTGTGACCCACACCCTGATAGAACTGCAATCGCTGATGGATGGCTTCTCCCAGGCCTGCAAAGACTTACAACTGACTATTAGTCTAAAAATCCCGGGACAGGATACAGAGAGGCTACCCGTTGTCACCATAGATGACTGTTGTAATATCCTCGGAGTTATAACAAGAGAAAATCGGGAATCTGTTCATGTATTCATTTAAAGTGCCACGAACCGACGTAACAAAACTAGCGTGGCCGTGGCTCACACAGGTCTAGCTCTCCAACTGGCTTACGTTTGAATCAGAAACTTTACGTAAGCCTACCTCTTAATAACATGCTAGTGCCACTCTGGGGTATAACAACATATTACACATAACACTACATTTATGAATTCAATGTCGTCCATCAGTTCACTTCTTTTGACTCAACCCTTACTGACAACCTCTCCTTGGACGCTGAGATTGACACAAGGATCGCTAAAGCAGCTACAACACTCGCTTGCCTCACAATCCAACTGTGTGCCAACCCCAACTTAAGCTGACAGTCAAGGCAAAGATGGCAGTATGCAATGCCAGCATCATCAGCACACTACTGGACGACAGCAAGGCATGGACCACATATGCCACACTGGAAGAGACTGAAAACCTTCCACCTGAGAAGCATTCGCCATATCCTGGGGATCAACTGGCAGGACAGAGTGTCAAACGCCACAGTTCTGTCCCTCGCTGGCCTCCCCAGTTTGGACACTCGGCTGAAAAAGCAGAGACTCCTCTCGCTTGGCCATGTCCACTGCATGAAGGATGCTTGCATTCATAAAGGCATACACTATTGAGAGTTGGCATCCAGGTAGAAAAATACTGGCTGCGTGTACCCATGCATGCTGACCACAACCACAAGATGCAATGTCTTTACCACAGGGATTGTCTAAGATCAGTAATATGAACAGCTGATGAAAGCTAATACGTTCTGCAGAAGGTTCAGCACAAACGGTCAGAAATAACCCCAGGGCTGCACATCTTTGCGCTCAACGTCCTCACGGGGGTTTTGATTTGACTGTGTTGTATCATGATCAACATGATGAAGTTTCAACTGGACTGGGCACATGGCAGGCAGTGTATGTGCGAGAGTAAGGGCTTTGCGGACGTCAGCGAGCACGAGTGAGCAGTAACCGCTCCATGGTGTCAGTGAGGTGTCGGTACAGACAGGCGAATGCTATGGGCCGCTAACCCAAACACACTTTATCCAAAGTAATTTGAATCCACAGCGATACTGTGATGAGATCTTAAGGCGCATGGTCATGCCATGAAACAATCTTCACCTCATTTTTGAGCATGACGGTACAAGGCCCCATGCCGCAAGGAACTGCACAGAATCCCCAGAAGCCAACAATACCCCAGTTCTTCTATGGCCTGCATACTTAACCTGACATGTCACCTGTTGAACATGATTACAATGCCCTGGACTAGCAAATGAAAGCATGCTCCAGTTCTCACCAATATCAAAAAAATTTTGTATAGCAACCGAAGAGGAATGAGTCAGCATTCTACGGGCTACAATCAACAATCTGACGAATTCTATACAAATTCGATATTTTACATTTGATGAGGCAAATGCTGGTCACACATGACACTGATTGGATATTCTGGTCATGGCACTGTACCCTCTTTCTATAAGACATCTGTCACCAGCATGTGCATATACCCTGTACACCCAATCATATGAATCAAGAGGTAAATGCCGAATGAATCAATTTCAGGAGACTGATACTCGTATGTATTTCTTATCTCTGATCTCCGTAACACCTTTCAAATTGGCGAGTGTTTCATTTCCATTTTTGTTCACAGGAGATGGAGGTCAGGTGGTCCACAGGGTGCTTTAGGACTGGCCTTCTTACCTTCGGATATGTTAGGGCGGGGAGCTATATTCCATCGTGATTGGACAGGATCATGCAGTGAGAGGGAGTGCATGCAAGAAAGCAAGAAAAATGAAAAACAAAATGCAAAACATTAATGAGGAAAAAATGGAAGCTTATGGTGACTAATAAATAAGAAGAAATAACATAAAATAGAGCATTATGGCCCAGATTGCCATGGCAGTGAGATATACCTCATCATTCTCATGCATGCACACACCATATGAGATGTCATTCACAAGAGGTAAACAGTCATTCACAACAGAGAACTTCAAACCCAGCAGCTCTGAAATACAGAAACATGAACGAGAGGTTTGGCAGTGTTTCGCATATGGTTTTGCGTGACTCACATATGAAATGCTTCACACGAAACGATTCAGGAAATAAAGCCTCCAAGTGTACAAACAGTGGTAGTAGTTACAAATTTTTCAGACTAGTGTCACAATATAACACACCACCCTGATTTTGCTAAAAAAAAAAAAAAGCAAAAAAAACAAAGGATAAATAACCAGTAAAGTATTATAGTAAGTAAAGTATATAGTAAAGTAAAAATAACCAGTATTACTATAGTCAAGTTTTATTTTTGTGGAAAACCCCAATTTTGCTAAATAAGGATAAACTACTAAAACAAGCAATAATTTAAACTGTAGATAGAACACAATGTCACAATAATTTTGGAATATTGTCTTGCGAAGAGTCATTGACACAACACATGGACATGTGTCACATCTCTGCCTATATCCTGGAGTGCCCTTGATCTGTTGAAAATTGTTTTTTCTTCTGAGTGAAAATTATTATTTGAGTTTTCTCTCACCCGACATCTTGCCGCTGTGACATTATTTCAGTTTGTCCCTTGAAGTTCCAGCAGTATTGTGTCAAATTTTAAACATAACTAACCGTGTGTTCAGTCACTTCCCTCCTGTGAATGCCCTTTTTGTCCCCTGTTGTCCAGCAACTTGCGTATCTACAAAAAGTGATGTCTCCTTTGATTGGTTTGTGTCTTGCGTGCTTCTCTAATACCGGCTGTGTCTCATCTCATAGATATTCCTTCTCATGTGCCTGATATGTATGTATACTCGCTCCTTTGAGCTAGCAAGTCACTGGATTTTCACCTGCTGGATACACTTTAGCACCAGTAAGTATTTGCACGTAAAACTCTTCGTTGTTTGAACATAAAACATAACCTTTACTGATAGTTATACACTGGAGTATTCCCTTTTTGGTTGATAGGAACGAGCTCCCAAGCTTTTCTCACAGTCATCAGGATTAGGACAGCATTTCTGCTAAACATCTCCATCCTGCCCCCTGACAGTTTGGCTCTGTCGAACTGTGCTCTCCATGCTATCTCCAGTCAAGATGGCATCAAAGCCTCATTCTTAGAGATCCTGCCTTCTGCCATTTGAGCAAATGACCTTTCATTACCGAGTAACTGAGCAATATTTTGAAATTTGCAGCTTTCATCTTCAGTATTGCTTGGGATCACAGACAGGTGACTTTAATTAGGTTGAGTAAAAGGCAACTACGTACAAACTGACGAGTACAAACGTAATTATGAATTCCCAGAAGAAAATTTCTCTGCTCACTGTTTTCTCTTTCATGGCTCCGGGGACAGAATTGTGATTCTAATTTGAGCCCTATTTTGGTTAATTAGTTTCTGAAATGTGTCTCTGAAAGCAGTGGATTTCGATGTCATTTCTGAGGCCCACCACATATGCTGATTTTTGTTCCAACCCTTATGGATTGTTTGTTAAGCCCCACCCCCTTTTCACTGATGGTCCAATCACAACTTTGCATTCAATTTCACTGTTTTTGGTGGACATTGTTTCCATTACAAAATGTTCAAAAGGTGTGCTTGTTCTTACGACATATGACTCCACAATCGCAAGGAAGCATAATCTCGTAAGATAATGTTAGTTAATGTTGCACCTCTGAACTGTCAAAAAAAAAAAAAAAACTGTTGCAGCTGCATTCTGGGTTTTTATCCCTGCCGTGTGGTGCTGCTGTTCCCCTGTGTTCTTATGTTGGAAAATTTTTATTTTTTTTAAGTATATTTACTAAATACTTCCGCTATTTTTGTATCAGCCTGTGCGAGTGGGTCTCTTTCTATGCTTTTGGGTGCATGGTCCCAGTGCCCGCCGGATTGCAGGTTGCATCCGGCGGGGCCAAACCATGACAGATGAAGTTTATTCTGTAAATGCAGCTGACTGAGATCTAAGAGTTGGAGTTAGAAAGTTCATGTCATACCATGGGTAAGTTACATTAATCTCAAATATTAACTTCACATTTTACCAGTCAAAATCTTGAGAATCTAAAGTGGTGGGCATGTATATGTGGATACATTTTGACAATCAGACTGTAAACTGAAAATATTTTCAGTGAGTTTTACCAGTAAGCCTAACATATGACCAGGTTACTTCCTAACCCTACAGAAAATATTTCAGCTTTAAAATACATGGCTGAGTTGTCATCTGACTGTCAAAACCGTAACTCAGTGATTTTTCGATACAAAATGGTCCTCGTTGTTGCTTACAAAACCAAAGCAATATTAACATTATTTTAGCTATTGGAGAGCTATTCCTGTTGTATCTACTAAGTCCCTGGTTTAATAAATGTTATCTGTTGAAACACATGATTTTTGTGACATGACTGGCATGACCAGAGAATTCTATGCCCTCATCTTACTGACAAAAATGTTGCGTATCGTCAAAGTGCCCATATTGCCATGAGTTTTATGGTATCTCTGTGACATGATGACTGATAAAGGTCTTTTTTTTTTTTCATTGAAATCCGGCACACATGACTTGTAATATTTCTGCGTGCCATTATCACCACTGTTTACACCATAAATTTATGGGAAGAAAAAGGTCATAAACTTCAAGTTCTCTTATCTATGACTAAGTACCACAATCATAATGCATAGACTGGCGCATTGAATCCCCAAGTGTCTCTCAGAAATAATTCTACACTGTCCTTTACACAATCTAATATCCGTGTACCATCAAGGACAAAGTAAAGATTTATATTTCACTGCTTTGCGTCCAGTTCCATTTAATTGCAAAGCTAAAACTTTTTCAATGTTAACTCCATCATTATGACTCACTATATTCGAGCCTGCTTTACACCTCTGTGAAGCTTATCTTTGTTGCCCTACACTTTATAGATGATGTCCTGGCTTGGTGAAGAAGCCGTTTGTTATGCAGTTACTAATATTTGAGAAATAATAGATGAACATTAAATTCATGTAAATTGATTCAGTGAGTTAAATGTACACTAAAAGTACTTCTGATATGTGTCCTGCGAGTACTGAATTGCTGTTAATTTCCAAAGCCAAGTTTGTTGTGAAACAAATAAAATTTGAAACACATGCGGCAAATAAAGCATCGTCTGTTTTGAAAGTACTTTTCGATGATGGAAGAAAATTTTGTGTCTGACTGAATAGTGAGTGAGGTAAAGTTCCAAAAATGTAAGTAATTTTTGAAGCAACACCATAAATATTCCAGTGCTCAACAATTACGACCAAAGGGCATTAGGCAGCAGTCTTACATATTTGTCTCACAGAACCCCAAAAATATGGCCCAAAACTTTTAATACAATGAAGAATAACTTCTTTCACTTGATCATTTTTAATTTGACTTTTTAATTTGTTGAACACGAATCCCCTGAGAGTGAAGCCCTGAAATCCTCAACCTAGAACACAGAGGCAATTACACTTAAAGGATACGTATTGAAATTCTGGCACTGCTGGTCTAAAAAAAAAAGAAGTTAATTGTCTTAACAGGGTCAGTTTGAAGGACACCTAATAACCAGGGCCACATCACCCCAACAGGCTTCAGAGGCTGCAGCGTCAAGCTCCAGCCATCAGCAGGTCCCACACAGCAAGCCTGATTCTGAAGTGATTGACAAAAAGCAGCTGCCGCTAACATGGCCATGTCCTTCGCCGCATGTTTATACAAAATGAATATAAAGACTATGAGGCTGAGTTCCTCAGAAAAAGCCTAGACCAGGATATCAAAAATCTTCTAAATGTTTGCATGGATACTGGAAAAATTACCAGAATTGACCAAAATTGTGAAAGACGTCAGTCCAACATTAGTCCTACCTATATGCAAAGTTTCGTGAAGAAATATAATTTTAAAGAGCTGTGTCAAGATTACTGCACATGCTCAGAATCTACATCTGAAGAAAGTTAATCTGCTTCACTGCAAGTCATAGTCTGATTTTATCCTCACTAATCCTTCTTCATTTTGCAATGTGTAATATATATTAGTTACTCCGGCATTATGCTTTTTTATATTGATGACCTCTCCATGGACATTAGAGGATTCATAGCGCTATTTTAAGCTTTAGCAAGAGACGCAACAGATGTGAGATGATTTCCATCACCAATAATTGTAGAACAAACAAGAGTTGTCAGAAAGACAACAAACTCACCAGAGGGCAAGGTTAAAGTTTTTCTGCACGCGGACGGACGCGGACACCGGGGCTACGACAATAGCTCTCCGGACTTTATTCGTCCCAGCGAGCTAAAAAAAATACCTTCTAGATTTTGACTAGCAGTCGAGAGGATTTACTTCATTCGCAGTTGTGCGCATGCACAGTAATTGAGACACAGCTCCTTTAATTATCGAGATACAGGCCAGGAAAGGTTTGCATCTCATAATTACAGAGGTGAATAAAGTACGTCCTCGGCTTTGCAGGCGACATATTTATGGGAATAAATCAGCGATGATCATGATAAGGCCAGGTTGTCACATCTTGCCCAACCTGCAGCTCCAATCAACTTTCATTTAAAGAGTGAAACACATTTTTCTATCAGTTGTGTGGCCTCCCAGTGGAAGATGACCACAAGGTATGAGCAAAAACCATGTCCTGAGTAAAATAAATGTTCAAAGACCTGAGCTTCAGCAAAGGGCTTGTAACTTTCATTTTACAAGGGACACATTTTCCATCATCATAAGTCTCACATATTTTATTCTAACTGTTACCCATACACATTTTGGGACAAAAATGTAAAATCAGCGTCACACTATTTGCCAGTATAGACTCCTACTCTGAGACCTTGCATTGGCTTTTGCATTGATTCATGACGTCCACAGTGAGTAATATCAATTCATTAAACAACTGATGACGTAAGTAAAACTGAACAATCAGCTGCGAAAATCACTAAAATGGACATTTGCAAATGTCTAAAAGCTATTCAACCCTGTATATCATAATGTATGGTGAATAAATAGCTTTCACTGGAGAGCGACCGTGACCCTATCTGAAGACTGTTGAAGCTGCGGTATGTGAATGCACGGCGCCAGTAATGGTGCGTGGGAAGTGCTGCCAGTTTTCCTGCCTGAAAGCTTGTTTGGCTCTGAGCGGCACCATCACTCCTGCTACAGGCTCCAGTTAATGCGGGTGTTGTTCAGGTTCCTGGTAGATAATTATAAACCAGGGGTCCCCAATCTTTCCCAGAAAGGGCCGGTGTGGGTGCAGTATGGAGTTAAATTACTGCCAAAACCTTGTATACAAACCGAACATGTTTTACAAATGCACCACGATTCACAAACAAATACAATGTGATTTGCAAATATAAAAATGATTCACGTGCAAATAAAGTGTGGTTTGCAAATATAAAAACGATTTGCAAACAAATACAGTGTGATTTGCAAATATAAAAACGATTCACGTACAAACAAGGTGTGATTTGCAAATATAAAAACGATTTGCAAACAAATACAGAGTGGTTTGCAAATACAAAACACCATTAACAAACGAATGTTTTCAGTTTTACAAATACAAAACGTACCGATTACAAGTATACGACGAGAACCATTTCCTACAAGTACAAATCACTTTTGGCAGTTTTCTACCGCTGACATGGCGTAAAGGATTTTCTCACAAATGTCCTCACTGTTATTGTCCCTGTTAAACAGCAGGTGGGGCTATGACTCAATATCCTAGATCTCTACACCGTGAAGTTGAACAGAATAGAGAACGGCCGCCAGCGACAACCGTGGACATGAGGATGATGGCTGAGGCTAAATAAAAACGCAGTGTCTTCTTGTTCGAAATAATTCCGTGTCCGACAGTGGGATGGTGTCAATATAACTACGTGTCCGACAGTGGATTATTGTTTTTAATTTCGAAGTCTACTGAATCTTTTAGATAGCCTATTAAACGTGAATGTTTGATCAGATGGCTCAGTTCTTCAAGATGGGTACCCAATCAATGTTTCTGTTTAAGCTTTGCTCAATAAAGTGTTCTGATTGATAGTGATATATTTTTATTTTCCATTTCGTTACAAATCTGGGCCCGTATTCACAAAGCATCTTATCTTAGCGCTAGGAGTACTCCTAAGTCGCGCTAAAACATTTATGATAAAACATTCTTAAAATTCACAAAACCGCTGAGAGCAACTTTTAGTGAAGAAAATTGGTAACTCAATAGGGGTAGCTCTGAGATAGGCGGGAGTAATCTCCGTTGCTATGGCTGATGTCAATTCTCATGCACGAGTCTTGGAAAAATGAGCACGGTGATTGGTTGTTTGGTGGCAGGGCAACTCATTGAAAAAAATATCCCACATACAACCCATGGAGGAAAAAATGAGAAAATAGTCCAAGGGACTGGTTTGTCCAATAAAATAATGGCAGTTGTTACGGGTTCGGCAGTTTTCAAATGCATTTCAAAGTAGAGAGGTACGACAATCCCCTTTTTAAACACTGCCCTAACCCTAAGCCTAACCTTAACTTTAACATTGACATTAAAATAATTTTCTTCCCTACAGCTATAAATAATTTAAAACAGGGTTACTTTTAAGCAAGTTATTGTTAACATACAAAGCATTGGTTTTTTTAGATTCGGTTTAAAATAATAGTATATTGAGCACTTTTGAAAATTGCAATGCACGGTCCCCGCATATCACGCTCTAGGCAAATAAACGTACACAGGTAAGAGATAATTGTGAAAACATTAATAGCATTAAACAAGTTATTAATAAAACGCGTCACTTGCCCCAATAGCTACTTGTTACCCGATGAGAATGAGAATATGTTGCGATCATTTAAATGTCGAGCCGTTCAAGTTTGTTTGCCCTAAACTGTCATGGATGTAAGTTCAAAAATGACGCGAAAGCCCAGCTGGAGCCAAGACCAGTTACTGCTGCTGGGCCAGTTGGTGCTGGAGCGAAAGCATGTAACCTAATCAGAGGGAAAATTGGCTCGGGGGTGAACAGCAAATCCAAGCGGTATGTGTGGGATAATATCAGCCTACAGATCGTTGCAGCGTTACCCTCGGTGTCTCGGATGGCTAAAAGTTGCTCTCAGCGGTTTTGTGAATTACTTTTCAGATTTTACTCCTACATAAAATGTTTTAGCGCGAATTAGGAGTACTCCTACCGCTAAGATAAGATGCTTTGTGAATACGGGCCCAGATTTATAACGAAATGGAAAATAAAAACATATCACTATCAATCAGAACACTTTATTGAGCAGAGCTTAAACAGAAACATTGATTGGGTACCCATCTTGAAGAACTGAGCCATCTGATCAAACATTCACGTTTAATAGGCTATCTAAAAGATTCAGTGGACTTCAAGAGATTAAAAACAACAATCGACTGTTGGACACGGAGTTATATTGACACCATCCCACTGTCGGACACGGAGTTATTTCGAACACGTAGACACTGCGTTTTTATTTAGCCTCAGCCATCATCCTCATGTCCACGGTTGTCGCTGGCGGCCGTTCTCTATTCTGTTCAACTTCACGGTGTAGAGATCTAGGATATTGAGTCATAGCCCCACCTGCTGTTTAACAGGGACAATAGCAGTGAGGACATTTGTGAGAAAATCCTTTACGCCATGTCAGCGGTAGAAAACTGCCAAAAGTGATTTGTACTTGTAGGAAATGGTTCTCGTCGTATACTTGCATTCGGTACGTTTTGTATTTGTAAAACTGAATACATTCGTATGTAAAAGGTGTTTTGTATTTGCAAACCACATTGTATTTGTTTGCAAATCGTTTTTTATATTTGCAAACCTCACCTTGTTTGTACGTGAATCATTTTTATATTTGGAAACTCCACTGTATTTGTTTGTAAATCGTTTTTATATTTGCAAACCACACTTAGTTTGCACGTGAATCATTTTTATATTTGCAAATCACATTGTATTTGTTTGTGAATCGTTGTGCATTTGTAAAACATGTTTGGTTTGTATACAAGGTTTTGGCAGTAATTTAACTCCATAGTGCAGGCTTTCACTGCAGCTAAGCAGCTACACACCTGATGTTACTAATCAAGCTTATAAGCAAAGAGTCCAGGGGTTGATTAGTAGTATCAGGCGTGTAATTGCTTAGTAGCAATGAAAGCCTGCACCCACACCGGCCCTTTCTGGGAAAGATTTCAGGACCCCGGTTATAAACGCTATGGTGATGTTAGCAGGTGGAATGTACTAATGTGTACATGTCACCAGATCTTTAGAGGAATCCATGACCTTCTTTGTCAGGGAATGTAGGAACTTTGAAATCATAGGTCTACTGTAAAGGAATACATGATTACATTGCTTTTCTTTGACAGTGTATGAAACTGAAAGGTATCAGCCAGTACCTTGGCTTTGTTGATGGTACAATGGAGAGCATTGTTCTCCTGGTCGTACAGAAGGCTGAAATCCAGCGTCCCCAGAGTAGCTGTAAAATACAAAGAGGAGAAATACTTATAAATGAGCAAATAGCCTGCAAGGCTTCAAGCAAACAGGCAAACCACAGGCCACAGCAGTGGCGGTCAGACGGGGCTCCGCGGCCCTCCTCTGGGCGCGCTGGCTTTTTGTTCCAAACACAGTTTTAAAAATTAGATTTTAATGAGTAGTTAATTTATTTTAATTAGGCTCAGTTTATGTGTAGAGCGGTTATTCACCTTTGTAAGTCACCTTTTGGCTAAACAATCGATGCATGCCGTGAAGAATAAAAAATCCACATTCATAATGGGCTAAATCGGAAACAACTGCACAGAACGAGGGGAAAAAAATCTACGAATGAAACTAAAGAATCAGCAGGCATTTCATTGGTGACGCCACAGACACATGGACGCAAAGACTAACCGTTAATCAGGCGAGAGCATGGGTCACACCTATTTTGTGGCACATCCATAATACAGCATTCAAACATAGTATTTTGAATGGACTCAATACTTGTGCGCAGAAATATTATTTGGAGTTTATTGATTTTTTTTGTGTCTAATTTTATCGATGTAAATATGTAATCACCTGAAATCATATTCAATTTAGAAAAATAAACAACATTTGTTATTTTTCATGGCATACATGAATATTTAAGCAAAAATGTGGCTTCAGAAGGTAAATAAGTATTCTGAGCATGAAACTGAACCTGATTAAGAAAATTAATGACCAGGTCAAATTCAACAATTGAAATTATGGTTGGAGCAAAAGCCATTATGCTTAGGTGGGCCACAGGACCAAGTCTGAGAACCACTGGGCAACACAGATTTGATCAGATAATAGGCACAAATGCAAACTGCACTAAGGCTGCAATCCACCATTTAGGAACCAGATTTTTGCCGATTCTCTCCGAACCTCAGAAAGAGCAAAGCATGGATTGATCGCTCTCTGGACTGCAGAATCGTGTGGGCAATGATTCCTCGAAAGCAGAAGACAACTGAGATTAAAGCAGGTTTGTTTTCAATCACTGGGGCCAGGACTGGGACCCAATTCCTCTCAAGCGTCAACCCTCCCCATCATGGGCAGTCCAGTGCTGGTAAGCACTTCAACATCTGGCAGCACACCAGAAGCCACTGGCTGGGGACTGCAGCCCAAACATGGCCTATTAGGCCTGTGCTGAAGTGTTCCTTATTCTCTCCGCGGCTCCATCCTCGCCCATCTGACCCCATCATTACTAAACTGCTGCCAATAAATCACCTGATATACTGCAAGTTTGTCTCTGAACTTGATTCCTGAATTTGGACCATAACATTCAGCTCTTTTACCCAAGGAGCAAGTGGGTGAAATACTGTCTGTTTTGACCACTGTTACAAAAAGCACTGTATCGCAAAACAATAAATGACAGAAATATACTTCACAGCATTTTTTAACTGGAAAATTGGATCTTTATCACATGAAGTTGCAATCAAAATTATTCAACCGCCTTTGCAAATTAGGTTTACTGGTAAAATTGACAAACTTTCAGCTATTTGCAATGAACAGATCAAACGAGAACAATTTAAATAGCTCAACACAACAAATATTAAAAGTGGCTTCTCCAAATTCAACAGAAAATTCCACTACCAAAGGCAACAAATCCCCAAAATGCAACCACCCCCCCCCCCCCCCCCAATCAATTAACAACCAAATAGACAAAGAACTGTGAAAATCCAGCGAGGCACCAGGCCACAACCCAACGCAAAGCACCCCTGCCAGCCTATCAGCCACCACCTCACAACAGGCATCCACCCAACCCCAGCCAACATCAAGGAATCTATGACTATATATAATCTTGCAATACAACCCCAATATCCCCTTGCCAGACCTCAGAAGCACTCCAGCCAAGTCCATAATGTTATTAATCACCAGGAATCGACAGCCAATGTGGATTTGTGTTAAAATGAGATATATTAGACATATTATGCAACCTGAAGCCAGTTAATAAGACTTGAAAATGTGCCACTAAGCTTATAAACATGTCATGTGTGACTACTCACTAATTTCTACTTATTTCTATGCCCTGTATGCTAGCTAGCTAGCTAACTAATGATACCCAGCCATGAGCTACGCCAATTTACCAACCAGCTACCAAGGTAAGCTATTACTTACCAAATGAATATTTGCAAGCCGGTAACTGACAAAATATTAACCAGAACAATGCCGAGGCTGTAAACCTACGATCCCCACTACATCCAGTGCATTTTCCTGTGTAATGATGCAACAAAGACTGTCAGACGGTAATCATAGCTTAGAAGCCATTGAACGCGCATGCCAACTGTGGGCTGCCGTCCGATGGCAGCCAACTGGCCAACAAAGGGAGGACCCACCCCAAAGAACTACTAGACACCCCCTCCCCCCCCATACTGAAGATCCAAGTGCTGGCCAATTCGATAGCCTTTTGTAAGTACACAGGACCAAGCAACACAGAAAAAATGGCGGTGATTGAGGAAGGCAAGTAAGTTTTCTTGCGGAATACAAAATTCAAGATGGCGACTGTGGCCACCATACTGAACATCCAAGCGCCGTAAAAATCGATAGACTGCTGTAGGTACACAAGACCAAGCAACACAGAAAAAAATGGCGTTGATTGATAAAGGTGTTTTCAAGTTAATGCGCGGAATACATAAGTTTACGGGACAGGCAGATGGACATCACACGTGACTACAATACTCCTCTGGCCCTTGGTCAGGGCTGAGGGGTTAAAAAAAAAGAAAAGCACTTTGCCCAGAACAAGCTCTGGTTCACTTCTTTGCAGAGTCCCTTCTAAAAAATGTGCTCAGCGCTTTGGTGAAGTATAATCAACTCATATGATATTCATGAAACAAAGTTGCCCTGAAGTGAGCCGGACCTGAGACAGTAGAAAAGTCAGGCCCACTTCCTGGCGGCATTCTGGAGAAACTACTGATGACTGTCTGTAAACACCAAAAGCAGATTTGAGTTTTCAAGTGATGGGGGTTTTTTAAGAAGCATTGGGATTGCAGTTATTGAAAACCTCTGCCACATTCCCAGCCAGCAAGGTGTTTATCCAACATGTCACATTTCACAAGATATTTACAAGCTCATGAGAAAACACAATTGTACAGGCCTATTAGAATGCAATCTGTACAATCAAAAATGTTAGATAAAATAACTTCTTTTTTTTTTAACAAAATCAACCTAAATTCGACAGCTTACTGATTAGCTGATCAAATGTCATCCTGGTTGGATGAGTCAAATTATCTTAGATGCATTTGTAAGTAACAGAAGAACAGCTTTCTTTTGAACATGACTCAGATACGTGTCAGGCGACAACTGACCAAACCTGCTCAGTGTCCTGGAAAACATTGCCTATTTTTATGTTGCATTTGCCAAAGTCCCATCTCATTTTCAACCCCTAAAGGTGATTCATATGAACAGGGAATCCTGCAAACATAGGAAATGGCATTGCTTTAAAACCACACAGGCTATGTTTCACAACATGGGCAACAGGTTTAGCCTGATGCATTTGAGATACCTTTCTACAATACATGCACATTATTACTTGAGCTACCAGACTCCTGCCCAGCTCAGCGCACTCTCGGAATATTCAGTAGATGCACATTGCACCATTTCCTGAATGGAAGACAGCAGGGCTTGTTTGTGTTTGGAATATCTTGTCAATGATGCATACCTGTTGTCAAAGCATACACCAAAGTAGGCAATGCAACACCATGACAAGTGTTGTGCAACTAAATTTAAGCAAGCTTTCTGAAGGCTAGCCTTCTTCAACAAAAGCTTGTTTAGCTCTGAGTGCAATGAGTAAAACTCAATGAATAACTCCAAATAAACTGAGCAGGCCTGAATCCATTTGAATTTAAATTAAATGATTCTACCTGGCCTTGTTAAAAAAAAAAACATTTTTCACCTCAGCCTGACTGACCTATAATGGATTGTTGTATAACTGTGCATGCTTATTTTGCTCTCTGACTGGTTTAACTCTCGCTGATGCAGTGACCAGTTGCAGACTCAGCTGATGTCAGCTAACGTAGACTGAATTAAATTCCCTGTCTGATCAAGGTTAACTTATTTCCTGTCACTGAGGGATTACAAAAGATTAGATTCCTTATACAAAATTAAATTTTACTATAATGTACAGTTGTACAATATCAATCTTGCATGATGCAGAATACAATGTCATATGAGAATGAGCCGTTAGGGATTCTTAACTCAAGCGCTGACGGAAAATGAATTTCACAGATCGTATTACACTGCAATGAGAGGTCATACAGTTTGGTTCTTTAAATCTGGTGGTATGCTGGTAACTTGCAGCACAGAGAGAAAAATCCAAATCAGATTTGAAATACAAGCCTGGGGTTGAATGCCAAATGGTGAGAATGCCAAAGCAGGGATAGGACCGAATAACAAGTGGAAAAAATGGGCAGAATTATAACCAATAAATTTCAAAACACAAAGGGAGGAGGCAGACTCATAAACTGTGGGCGAAAGTAAATCAGAACCATAAGAAAACACAACAAAATACAAAGACTCATAAATATCCTGTAGAGAAGCTAAAGGCTTACAACTGAAAGTGTAAAAGTTAAATAGCAAACAAATCAAAGAAAAAACTCAAATCAGGTGTGTGGAGAACGAGGATGCATGACTTAAGCCCTGGTTATAAGAAAGGGCATCAAAAAAGCTAATAAAGTCACAGAACGGAAAGGGCGAAAGCGGAAGTGCAATGAAAACAAAGACCTGGAACTGAAGCAGGAAAAAGGAATAACAACAGAAATCACAGCAAAGCCTAGAAATAAACAAAAAATAAAATAAACAGATAATGGGTTCCTAACAGAGCATATGAAACTTGATTCAAAAATGTATTATTTTAGTCAGTCCACAGAAACACAGTCATTTCTTTGTCCAGCCATAATACGGTGTGTAGAGGTAATTGTAAAGGGTATAATTTGGAGCCAGAATTTAGCACCACCTCTAATCACTAAAAGTACTGTGTGATGCCCTGTGGCCTTGTTAACGCCCCATCTGTGTTCCAGTCCTTCATTAATGATGTGCTGTGAGAGATGCTGGGAAGATTCCTCATCGCCTACCTCAACGACATCCTCATCTGCTGATAAAGCTATAAGGAACATGTGGATCACGTAAAGAGGGTACTCAGGCACCTGTTGAAACACCAGTGTTACGTAAAAGGCGAGAAATTAGTCTTTCACTAGTCCACCATCCCTTTTCTGGGATACGTGATTGGACCAGAGGGAGTGTCTATGGAAGAGAAGAAGGTGAAGGCAGAAGCAGTATAGCCAGTCCCATGGACCTTGAAGGTGCTCTGACGTTTCCTAGGGTTTGCCAACTTCTATCAACGCTTTATTAAGAAATGAATCATAGTTGCCCAACCTCTAAGTTGCCTGTTCCGAGGAAAGCCCAAAGAACGGCAATGGAATCCTGAAGGACAGAACACCTTTGGGACCTTAAAAAGCCTGTTTGTTATTGCTCCAATACTCAAGTTACCAGACCCGGAGAAGCCCTTCTTGGTAGAGGTCGATGCCTCCAATGCGGGGGTAGGTGCAATCTTATCCCAAACGCATGGGGTACCTGTTAAGCTTTTTCCTTGTGCTTTTTTCTCCCTCAGACTCACACCCACAGAGGCCAACTACGATGTGCACAACCGGGAGCAGTTAGCAGTGAAGTTGACACTGGAAGAATAGAGGCACTAGCTTGAGGGGGCCCGCCATCCATTCACTGGACTCACTGATCTCCGCCACCTGGAATATGGTCGAAAGGCCAAATGGCTCAAATCACGTCAGGCCAGGTGGGCATTGTTCTTTACCTGTTTCCATTTTACCATAACCTATCACCCAGGCCCCAAAAACATTAAGGCAGACGCTCTGTCCTGAAGATACGAGGTGGAAACTGATCCAGAGTCCTACCATCCTCCTGTGTCCTCACCGCTAGATGACAGCCTGACTGGGAAATAGTAAGGGAAGCTAAGAAGAAGCCTCCTCCCACCCAAGTGCCAGCGGGTAAAACATTTGTCCCCTCCACTTTTCGCAATGCAGCTATTCTGTACTGCATTCCTTCCTGTCTTTAGGACACCCGGAGCCAGAATAACAGCCCAAATCATCACTCGCAAGTACTAGTGGCCCCACCTGGCCTCAGAGGTGGATTCCGCCGTTCGGTTGTGCACTACTTACACCATCACCAAGACTCCACGACCATTATGAAATAGTCCCATGTAGCCGTTAGCTTTGTAACAGACCTTCCAGTGTCCGATGGTAACACAACAATTTTGATGATCATTGACTGGTTTTCATTTTTCAAGTTTGTGCCTTTCGCCAACATTCCTTCTGCCCTCCTAGCGGCAGAGGCATTATTGCTGCAGGTCTTCAGGAACTTCTACCTTCTGGATGACATCCTCTCAGACAGTGGGCCGCAGTTCATGTCCCTAGTATGGAGGGCATTTTTCAAAAAGCTGGGAGCTTCAGTAAGCCTCACCTGGGGACACCATACGGCAGACAAAGAGAGCCATCTAGGACCTGAGGAGGTTCCTCTGAGCATACTGCCACCATCGTCAACGGGATTAGTCCAAGTACCTCCCCTGGGTGGACTGCGCCCAGAACTCTGTAAAGAGCGCGTCCACTGCATTATCACCATTCCAGTGTGTGCTCAGTAGGCAACCTCCCCTGTGCCCGAGGGACCCAAGCGAGGCCAAAGCTTCGCGGCGGATGACTGGTTTAAAGAGACGGAGAAGGTCTGGGCAGCTACTAATGTCAAAGTCTGAAGACCCCTTCCACACCAAAAGATCCAGGCAGACCGAAGACAATGGGGTGCCCTCAATTACCAGCCAGGAGATTGGGGCTGGTTCTCCACAAGGGACCTGCACCTCCGCCTACCCTGTCGGAAGCTCAGCCCAAGGTTCATTAGTCCATAATGTGTCCTCAGGAGGGTCAAAGACACAGCCTACTCACTGCAGTTGCCGTCCACCTACCCTTTTAACAATACCTTTCATGTCTCCCTGCTTAGGCTGGTGAAAGCTGCAGCATTGGTGGAGGCCACACACCCCCCAGACCCACCATCTGCCCTGGAGGTCGATGGAGAAGCAGCCTACCGGTGCACAGCCTGCTAAGCTTCAGACTTCGTGGGAGCATGTTCCAGTACCCGGTAAACTGGGAGGGCTACGGTCCGGAGGACAGGAGCTGGGTGGACCGCAATGACATCCTGGATCCTCAGCTGCAGGCTGAATTCCACCAGGTCCATCCGGTCCGGCTCGCTCCTCACCCCAGGGGTCGCCCTCCCAGGTGACAGTCAGGAACGCCGGGAGTCATGCCTCGGGGGAGGTACTGTTACACCATGCCTACAGCCCTCTAACTCACCGGCCTGCTAAGACCCAGACCACATTCCACACTCTCAAAAATTGTCTGCATCTGTTCCCAATTGTCTACCTGCAATATCGTTTCTCCTGAGGGGCAGAGAGCAAAAGTCTACTATCTGACTTTTCCCAGTTCTGAGAAAATTGTTTTGTTTGAACAGAAAAATCACTTTCTTTTGTACAAACAAAATATGCATATCATCGTAACAAACTCCAGAAAAGTGTAAAGTGTAAAATAAAGTGATTTTTCTATTCAAACAAAACTTCAAATCTTATTTTCCTCTGAACTTGGAAAAAGTCAGATAGTAGACTTTTGCTCTCAGCCACTCATATAAAGTAGAGCACTCGCACTTGTTCGGTTCGAAGTCTCGTAAGCTTTACAAGCCTGTTGTTTGACAACAGTCTTGTTTAGATCCTGCATATTTGCGCGTATTTGTAAAATTCTCTAATTAAGCATTGTTCTTTGCATTTTATGCTCAGTGCCTCTCTTTTTGTAACCAGGAACCAATTTTCCTTGTTTATTTATATTTGTAATACTTAAGCACTGTTTTCTTCGTCACAGTTCTCGTTATTACTAATATTATGATCCAGGAACCTTGTTACCTTGTTCCTTTATACTCTGTTCTACTTTGCCTTCCTGCATTGCTGAGAAGGCATAATAAACCCGATCCATCTTCGCACCCAAGTCCAGTTCCAACTGTTCTGTTCTCTGTGCTTTCTCAGCAGGTGCTCAGTGCAAACCCTTACACTATGCAGCTCTACTGTTGGTACTCTCTTGTTTTGCTCAGTATTACTGTAGTATTATCATTTAAACAGCCTTCCCACTGCACCTGCAGACCAGTATATGAATAGTGCAGCAATGCTGGGAAGCGTTGAGACATTTGTGTCTCAAATGTTCCGAAGCAAAAGTATTTTTTTTATTTGTATTTCGTTTTTTTTTTTACACCGTTGCCAGTTCCTAACACCATTGTCTCCCCTTGTTTTGTGCTGCATCATCTATTTATGCCAGTGCACCTCCCTGTCTGAGAGCCGTCACTTTTCCAGTAATTTCTGAAGTTTTCCAGTGTTTCACGAACTTCCTTCCCTTCTCGTTTAGCTTCCTTCAACACTAATTACTAATTAAGTACTAATCCCACTAACACTCCATGTTTTGTCGAGTTTATCTGCGAATCTAAAATTCTTTCTAAAATTCTAATCCTGTAAATAACTAACTTGCACCATTTGGGTAAAATTATTCTCGCACAAACCACTAACTTCAATTATTGTATCTGTCTGCTTTCCACACTAATCTGTAACTCCGCTCACTTTGCTCTCACAGTCCTTTGCCTGAGTTTCTGCAGACACTTTGCAACAATCTCTTATACGAATCTGTTTCTCCATCTCTCCCCACTTCCTCCTTAAATGGAGCCGTTGTTGTTGAAGGATGTCTCTGTTGGATGTTGTGAAACTCGTCTTTGTCATTGATTCCTATTTTACATTGTTAATCACCTCTTTTATTTTCCCTCTCAGTTAATGTTTAGATCATCCCTCACACCTGTTGCCCTGCCTGCCGCCGTACCTCCCTGCAGTATACTGTAGATACAGTCCCGCTCTGCGGTCTGTTCCTGGTCAGAGCGTTGATCCGTTTCATTCAGAGCCGAGCATCCAGTACACCTGTTTGTGTTTACAGATTCTGTGACACCCCTCTGCCTGACTTTGATTTTTTGCCTGTCCCTTTGGATTTGTCTGCCCTCGCTGGTTTGATCTCTGCTTGATTTTTTACCTTTGAATTTTTGCCTACTGGTTGGATTTGTCGCCCTGTGATCTCCCAGTCCTGACCCTGCCTGAATAAAGACAACGATTCGGTTTTTTTCCTGGCTCGCATCTGCCTGAGCGTCACGGCATCAGAGGGAACCTTCAAACATTCTTTCGCAGAATTACAGTCGAAGTCAACGTTTACACCGAAGCCATATACACTCAATTCCTGGCATTTAATCCAAGTAAACATTCCGTGCCTTCTTTCAGTTGGAACCACAACTTCATTTTAAGAATCTGAAATGTCAGATTAATGGAAGAGAGAATGATTTATTTTAAATTTCATTTCTTTCATCATATTCCCAGTGGGTCAGACATTTAAATACACATGGTATTTGGAAGCATTGCCTTTAAAATGATTAACTTAATTGGATCAAATGTTTCTGGTAGCCTTGCACAAACCACCCACAAACCGTTGTTGGAATTTTTTCCTCATTCCTCCAAACAAGGCTGCTGAAACTGAGTCGGGTTTATAGGCCTCCTTGCCGGCACATAATTTTTCAGTTCTATTCACACATTTTCGATTGAATTAAGGTCAGAGCTTTGTGATGGTCACGAATACCTTCACTTAGCTGCCCTAAAGCTATTTTACCACAGGTTTAGAAGTATGCTTGGGGTCACTGTCAATTAGAATGACCCACTTGCAATCGAACTTTAACATCCTGACTAATGCCTTGATGTTGCTTCAATATATCCAAATAATTTTCCCTCCTCAAGATGCCATCTATTCTGTGAACTTAACCATGCGTCAATGTCCAGCCTGATGTATTGAGATGTTTCTTCAGTATGTCCGAATAATTATTCTTCCTCATGATGCCCTCTATTTTGTGAAGAGTTTCGGTCTCTCCTGCTGTGAACCACCCAACAACATAATTCTGCTACCCCTGTGCTTTGTGGGAAGGATGGTGCTCTTTGGCTTGCAAGCCTTCCTCCTGTTATAACAATGGTCATTATGGCCAAACAGTCACATTTTTGTATCATCAGAGCAGAGGATAGTGTTATGGCCCCAATTTGTTACGACATATAAGACGCAAGGGATGACAGACAAAATTTTAAAACTCAAACAGATTTAATTAAACAAAGACCAACACTAACCTACAATTTACAATTTACTGACCAAGATTGATACTATACAAGAAAAAAAATATTTACAGTCCCTTGAGATGGGGTTGCTAGGTGATGTTCCGGGTGAGGAAAATGCTCTAACACAGGCAAAAATGCACAAAAAGCTTCGAAGGTCTTGAAAAGAGTGACAGGTCTGGTCAAATGTATCCTTCTCCTTGCAATTTCTCCTACTACTTTACTCTCTCAATTTCTCTCCTTATATACTCTTTTGCAGCCCCCTCCCACATTTAGACTTTTTTTTTTTTTCCTCTGGGACCTTCCCCTCTCAGACATGCCCAGGACATGCCCAAACCTAGCTCCAGACTGGCTTTACAAAAAAAAGGTCAATACTGCCATTTAGTGGCTTCTTTCCACATTACAATAGTTTTCCAAAACATAAGATATTTGTCCCAATGGGCAGTTGCAAACTCTAGTCTTGCTTTTTCATTGCAGTTTTGGGGCAGTGGCCTCTTCTCTGCTGAGTGGCCGTTGGTATTTTTGGTGAAAAAATTTGGTAAAAGACTTGTTTCACCATGGATATACTGTTGATAAGTTTGTACTGTTTCCCTCCAGTATCTTCACCGGGTCCTTTGCTGTTCCTCTGGGATGGCTTTGCAGTTTTCCTGCCAAAGTACAGTCATCTCCAAGAGACAATGCGTCTCCTTCCAGAGTTGTATAAAGGTTACGGGGTCCCATGGTGTTTTTATTTGCATAGTTTTGTTTGGCAAACAAACAACATCAGAAAACCAGGGAAAGTCACAGCCAAACAGCCACCGATATAAGCCTAGTGTGCTATACATGTGTGTGTATTCCCCATAGGGTGTGGTGTGTGAATGAGAAAGCTCCCACACAAGGCAGATGAGTGCCTCTTTTTTAAATTAACAAATTCACAATGGTAGTAGGCCGATCTGAAGACCTAGAAGACACGAGGCCTACGGTCAAAAACAACAAGCAAGCAATAACATACAGAGAGGCACAGAACAGAGAGGCGGACTGCTCGCATAAAATCTAGCCACGCTTTAGCAAATTTGAGCAGGAGTTTTATAATCTCTTGGTACAATGCTGTTGGAGCGTGCGATTGAGAGGACTTGAGGTAGGAGACAGCCGGAAGCCCGCGATTGGCTGGCAGGGAGGCTTGGTGAGGAGGAAGTCCGGCGTAGACAGGAGACAACCTCAGAGCTCAGGAAGGGAATCCCGAATGACGTCATCCCCCGCTGGGGCTGTCAAATGAGTTGGGCTGCCAGACGCACTGGACCATCAATCAGGGAAGGAAGTTGCCACCAAAACATTTTACTAAACCTCTGACTTCAACTGCATTAGAGGGATTTCATTTTTATCAAAATCTGAGCCCACCACGCATGAAATATCTGTCTGTAAATGTTACTGTTCACTTAGATTGTAATTTCTTTTTTGATAAAAGTCCGATCTATCTCAAAATAAATGACAATGCCCTGGAGTGATAATTTCCTCGCCATGTCATATTTCGGAATTTTATTTAAAAAACGGACTTTTTAACACTTTTAAATTTTGCACCCCTTCAGTAAATTGTCCCCAAAAGTGGAGTATGTTCCAACATCAGGTTTTTAAAAAACAGAACTATTAATTTCTATATCAATAATACACAAAAGTCTTCACTCTGTCTATATTATTTCTGCCATGTTTCAGATTAATTTATTTTTTTATTAATTTGATTTCTACACTAATATGTGGCTGTTGATGTACAAAACTGTCAGCAGCCATTCCTGCGCATCTGAATGCACATCCTGTCAGGCTCCAGCCTGTGGTCTTGATGGTTATGGGTTCAAGGCCCGGCTGCTTCGGTAAACACACATTTTCCATGTCTTCTGTCAAATCAGGGATTCATTACGCTTAAAGTAAGTGATTAAAGTGCTATTAACGCTATTGCTTCAGCCCCAAGGAATCCAAATCCTGAAATATTTTGAACAAAATTTTCTTTATAAACATTTCCAAGTATACTTTTCTGTGCAAGCATCCCCTCCTCAATTTCCCTCCTCATCATTTAAATTTCCTCCACCTCCTCGGCATTACTGCCCGGCTCCATCCCATAACGCAACAGCAGTTGCACTTCTAACTGTTATTTACACACGATGGTTTTATTCCACCATAATCCTGAGTGTGTGCAGGATAATATGAGCTCTGGCACAGTAACTTTCCTCAGCAATACAAAAACAGAGCCACACCGGGGAGTTTACTTTGCACAAGGGAGCTACACTAAACCCACTGAACAGCACATGCGAGCAGCAGGTAACAGTTTCACAGCCAGATCCTCAACCACTACACCTCACCATCGTATTTTAGAAAAATAATTCAACAAGAGATAAATCACAGTCGGTGTCCAAACTCAGACAAAGAGGAATTGTGACTTTTTCGGTTACCTCTAAAAGCATTTTCTCCTATCATGGCAGATTTGACATCTTCGGATCAATTGAATAAAAAGCTGAATTGTCCATGTGGCAGAATCCCATTTCATTTACCGTGGGCAACAGTGACAAACAGGGTCTTTAGCCTCTAAACAAGAAAAGAGTTTATTTAACATTCTCTATTTGCCTCTCTCTCTAGTGCTCACTTTCTTTCCTTGTGGATTCTGTTGACATTTGGAACCCATGGTGTAGCCACGCTTTACTGCTCTCAGCAGAGTAACTAACAACCTGCCTCATAATGATGCTCTGAGGACATGTAAACTAACCAGTGCCTCTGAAAGCTGTGTCCCTTAGCAGTGAACCCGGGATCGTCAACATTCATTCAAGGATGTTGCATCAGGGTCTAGTCGAGAGTCATTTGCTGACAATATTACTTAAAGTGCAAAGAAATAAATTAAAATGCATGCAAATTAAAAAAGATTTTACCCTGAAAATACTTGGTGTCAACTATTTTGAGTCCGAGAGAAAGTCTTCATAGATCCTTAAGAGATCATGTTATTCACACAAGTACATCCCTGTCATTTTCTTGTTTTTTTTTTCCACAACAAACAGAAATTAACATTCTCCTCAGTTCCACTAATCAGGCCTGAGATTTTTTTAACCCCCTCCCCATAGTCCTGCTAAATCATAAATCAGGACAATAAACTATAAAAACTGGTACTGTGACCAAAGGGGCGCTGAAGAGCAGTGCACAGAGGCTGCATATCTGCTTTAGTTTTAATATAATATAATTAATATAATCCCTATCAAGGGAGGACGTGGATTTCTAGTGTTATGAAGATTATTTTATTCTTAATTACATTCTGTTTGTTGCCAATTACAACAGTCATAAACATCCCCAAAATTTCCGTCTGAAGTTTGTTCAATTGTAAGGCGAACGCAAAGGTGTCGTACTGTACATCCAGTGTTGGGGGAAACGCATTGCAGAGTAACTGAAGACCGCAATGGAAAAATGATCAGAGTCACATTTTTGCATTGTGGAGAAATTAGGAATTAAAAATTCAGAACGATCTTAAAAACAAAACCCTTAAAAATTAGCAAAAAACATGAAATACATAGTATATTTAATATATATATATATATATTTAGACTTTGATCATTTTTCCTTTGTGGTCTTCAACTAATTTCTTTTCAGTAATGCAGTCATGTAACACATTACTTTGATGACCTTTAAGTATTCGCATTACAGTTACTAACAAATAAATTATAAAGCTACTTGTGTTGTTTTAAATTCTTCAATTATCAGCAGGACGGAAGGGCAGAAAATCTTCCTCTTCTTATTATTCCCTTTGAGTATATTGGCAAATGAGACTGAGAACAGAAAAACAAATAAAACGTCCTTTTTCATGTGTGTTATTGCCAGTACTGTAGCCTTGTACTTGACTCACTTTTCTGTTATGTGCTGTTTGGGCTGATTTTTACTGTTAAAAATCAAAAAAGTTCACTGTTAGCTTTGCTGTATAAAAGAGCATGAAAGAGAGATCCTGTGCGTGTCCTCCTTACTAGAATAAAGATTTGTGCTGATCTGGGCATATGCCAGGTTCTAACATCCATCCATCCATCCATTCTCTATACTGGCTTATTCCTCACTAGGGTCACAGGGGGGGCTGGAGTCTATCCCAGCTGACTATGGGTGAAAGGCAGGAACCCATCCCGTACAGCTCACCAATCCATCACAGGGCACAAACACCATTCACACACCATTCACTCTCACACTCATACCTGTGGGCAATTTAGCATCTCCAATTAGCCTGATGTGCATGTCTTTAGACTGTGGGGGGAAACCCACACAAACATGGGGAGAACAAGTTATGGTGAATTTCAGATAATGGTTCCAAGTAATCCAAAAGTAGGTCAACTAACAGATTAACTACTACCCAAATTTCAAAATAGTTGGAACAAAGTGTTAATTGTGAATAAAATCAAAACGCAATGACTTTCAAATCCACCAGCCAGTATTTTATTCACAATAGAAACACAGCGAATGCTGAAACTGAGAAATTTTACTATTTTATCCACAAAATTAGCTAATTTCAAATTTGATGGCTGCTACACGTCACAAAAAAGTAGGGACAGGGGCCTGTTTACCATTGTGTGGCATCCCCTCTTCTTTTTAACACAGAGTGGAGGCGTCTGGGCATTGAGGAGACAAGATTCTTGAGTTTAGCCATTGGAATTTGATCCCACTCTTGTTTAATACAGGCTTCCAGCAGCTGGAGAGTTTTGGGTCTTTTTTGAGGGACTTTTCATTTAATTATGCTCCAAATGTTCTGAATCGATGAAAGATCAGGACTGCAGGCAGGCCAGTTCAGCACACGGACTCTTCAACTATGAAGCCATGCTGTTGTAATAGCTGCAGTATGTGGTTTTGCATAGTCCTGCTGAAATACACAAGGCCTTCCTAGGAAAAGATGTCGTCTGGGGGAAGCTTATGTTGCTCTAAAACCTTTATATACCTTTCAGCATTCATGGTGCTTAATAAAACATGCAAGTGTCCCACACCATATGCACTTATGCATCCCCATACCATCAGAGATGCTGGCTTTTGAACTGAACGCTGATATAAGGAGGGGTGGTCTTTCTTCTCTTTAGCCCGGAGGGCACAACGCCCATGATTTCCACCAAGAATGTCAAATTTGGACTCGTCTGACCACAGGACACTCTGCCACTTTGCTACAGTCCATTTTTAATGAGCCTTCGCCCACAGAACACAGCAGCGCTTCTGGATCATGCTCAACAATGGCTTCCTTTTTGCATGATAGAGTTTTAGGTGGCATCTGTGGATGGCACGGCCGACTGTGTTTACAGACAGTGGTTTGTTGAAGTATTCCTGGGCCCATTTAGTAAATTCAATGACAGAATCATGCCGGTGAGTTATGGAGTGGCGTCTGAGGGCCCGAAGATCACGGGCATCCAGTAAAGGTCTTTGGCCTTGTCCCTTACGCACAGAGAATTTTCCTGTTTCTCTGAATCTTTTGATGATGTTATGCACTGTCTTTGATGAGACCTTCAAAGCCTTTGCAATTTGACGTTGAGGAACATTGTTTTTAGAGTATTCCACAATTTTTTTACGCAAGCCTTCACAGGTTGGAGAGCCTCCGGCCATCTTTACTTCTGAGAGACTCAGCCTCTCTAAGACATCACTTTTATAGCCAACCATGTTACACACCTGATGCCAGTTAACTTAATTACTTGCTTAATGTTCTTTCAGCTGATTTTATTGTATATTAATTGCTTTTTCAGCCTTTTCTTGCCTTTGTCCCAAGTTGCAGCCAGAAAATTTGAAAATAGCTCATTTTGTGGATAAAAATGTAAAATGTCTCAGTTTCAACATTTTAAATGTTATCTGTATTCTATTCTAAGTAACACATTGGCTCATGTGATCTGAGTCATTGCATTTTGCATTTGCATTGCATTCACAATTTACACTGCATCCCAACTATTTCTGAATTGGGGTTGTATTTACTGTCAGTAATGAGTTATTAAATGAAGTAAGGATTAATTTTGTATTAAAAACTAGACTAATGATTACCAATTATAGCCACGTGATTTTTCTGTTCTTTCAAGGGTTTTATTGTTTTTTCAAGTAAAACATAAATTGAATGAACATGGGGCAAAATAAACATTTTTTTATGTCATTCCTGCCATAATGTGTTCCAGTATCACGAAAGATGTTTTACTTAACTGTTTATCCTACATTGTGTAACAGTGAAATGATGAAGAGGATGGGCCTACAACCAAACAAAAGTATTCAACTAAAAAGGATAGTCACAGAGGATGGATCTTTGTCATCTACAACCTACACGATGCCTTTTATAATAAACATGACAAAACATTCCCCATACGTGACACACGTGACCGCCCAAAATGTCACACACGTGACCAGATGTCATCACAAAAAGGAATACTTTAAAAAATACTTTTAAGATAACAACTTCATTCCTTGCCATTTTCCATACCCCAGAACTATGATAAATGTCTTCTGAAAACAGGAACATTCTTGCTATTTAAACTTCACAGAGTTTTTGAAGTCAGATTGAGTTATGAAAAACCTGCTTCGTGCAAAGTGACCAGTCGTATTTGACCTCTGACCTTAAGTAGACAAAAGGCTCCTCAGAGCCTGTACTCGGGCCAAGTCTAGGTCTGGGCCAATCGCGAAACCAAGCGCACATGAGCCGAACAATCGCGACCCCCCCCCCCCCCCCCCAAAAAAAAAGAAGGACAAAGCTGAAACTTAGACTTATGGCCTACCAGCCCGAGTAATAAAGTTAATGTGACAAATACAATTTTTTCTTGATTCACTTGGATATGTAGTACTCCTGTATGAAGTCCACAATACTGAACCTCCAAAGCTTTTAGAATTAAAAGAGATTTTTTCTCCAATTGTTACATTTTTCGTCACACGTGACTAAGAACGGCCCTAATGTGATTCAGTGAATATATTTGTTTCTTCATTCTTTAAACTAAGTCTTTCACTCGACAAGGGTGCAAGAGCACTGCTGGGGTTTCATGTCACAGATATGAGGAGAATGGAACAGAAAGCACAAACTGGCTCCTCCTAAAAATGTAATGTGTGAAATGATTGTGATTTGTGCCTAATTTACATTGTATTTCCCCCAAAGATTCCTAGTTGAAGTGCCTCAGTTGCTGTCAGTGTTCATGATGACACAGAAAGAAAGAGACGGTTAAGATGGCATCCATTGGAAAGCCTCAGGAATGAAGCTTCCACGCTTGCTCCATGCCACAGAAAATTATTCAATCAAGACAATGTTTTGATCCCCCTTGAATCTTCATCTGGTCAACATATATGAAAGATGAAAACCACACCCATTTCTGTATATGATCTGCACCAATTGGCTGACCAGCTCAATGACAGTAGGTGTGGTCAACAATCTAAAATGCCCATTGTGATAAGAATCCAATAAAATGAACCTCTTCCAACCTGGACTTGACATTGGAGGGATTTTTTCCCAGCTCCCACCTCGCCTTAAAGCGCATTACTTCGCAAAATTCATTTCCATTCCCAACAACTTTCCCAGAAGCCGGACTATAAAGACCTCTTCAGTGATTTTTCTACCCTGAAAGTTTGACGCATGGCACGCGTTATCAATGATTTTAAATGCATGTCATGTGTTGAACTTTCATGATGCACTGATACGCAATTAATGAAGTTATTCAATTACCATCGCTTCGGCCTAAGAAGCCTTGATAAATTAGGCTGATAAATTCTTTTTTTTTTGCATTGGGGCAATGAGTGTGCAACTGCACTTCCCCACAAATGTAGCCTGTACTTTTGAAGGCTGAAAAGATTTTGATTAAATATAATCCAAAAATAAATTAGGTTGTACTGCAAAAAAAAATGCGCAAAACAGGAAGTGGAATTCAGAGAAAGTACTGGATTAATAATTTGTTTTTTTCCATCCCTACAATATCACTTAAGTATATGTCGTCAGTGTTGCCCATCGGTGATCTTGGTCATTTCTTTATAATTTCTTAGTAATTACAAGCTTATATATTGGTCTTGATAATTCAGTAAATAAATTGTGTGATTTTTAATGAGGTGATTTTAAGCAGGAACAGCTTGAAAATGATTATGTGTTAAAAAAGTCAGAGGCTCACGGCAAGCCACATAAAATCCTGTAATGCCTAATGCCTGCATTTCTGTCTAGGGGGACGCTGGGCTTTAGAAAGTTAAATTCAATGTAATACATAACGGTCACAACCACCTCTTTGTAGGTATGTTACAAATTTTTCTGAAAACATTTTGTTCAAATAAAACTTACCACATAAAATAGAGCAGAAAATGGCTTCATTTTGGTGCTAAAAACATCAAAGTACCCAAAGTATTAAGAATTTAATGGCCATTTTTGTACCTGGATATTGACAAATTTTATTGTATTGTTCTTCCACTGAGTAGAAACAAAAGCTGTGATCAAAGTCTGTGATTCTTGACCCTTAGGTGCCAGCATTTTTTTTTTACGTTAATTTTGGTGCTGAACTTTTTTTCTGGACAGGATTTTGGACTGAAGATTCGTTTTTTTGCCTTTTCCTCTCTTTTTCTTTTAAAGAGGCCACGACACGCTGCCTATTTTCTGAGCGGAAGACCCACCTTGTAAATAATGAAGTATAATATAGTTGTTGTACATACTCCAGTGTTCTCCACTATCGTTAATGACTGGGCGAGCCGCCCGTTCATTCTGAGTGATTGCGCAATCGCCGCCTGTTCATAATATACGCGCCCGTTGAGAATCCTCGGCCGCCTGGTCATAAAAAAAAAACAGAGAATTTAAAGAGCATTGGAGGACAACAAAATAGAATGTGTTCCCCCCTGCTCCATAAAACGAACCCGGTCGTAAAAGAACGCCACCTACTGCCCGGTCATTGAAAATTTTTGTGGGGAACACGGCTTGCACCAATTAAGTGTAAATAGCCGTGTTGTATAGTTTGTTGCTCGGTTAACTTTGCCTGAAGCCTAAATAAAAATTCAACATTATAATATTATTTTAGCTGCTCTATCTGAGAGTGGTGCCTGAAAAATGAAACTGTTCTATACCACCACTACATGACCTGACTGATGCTAAGCAATGCCAAATTCAGCATCTGCAGAGGGCTGATAAATCTGCAACCAGTGGGCACGTCAAGCAAATTTATCGAATAAAACTCTGTGTTCGAGTAACTTCAGACATGAATTAAGGCACCGTACCAATTATATTTGTCATTCGAAGCAGAAGAGGGTGTTTATTTCCAGTGGGAGAAGTGGTGTCATTCGTGACATTTATGTCCGACCAGACAACCATTCGCTTCAACCAGTAGACTGAGCAGCTTACGGGTAATTGAAAAGTAACTTTGACGAAGGTAAACTCAATGAAACCTGATCAGTTTTTATTTAATCAAACATGATACTTAGTATCCATTCACCTAAATTGGTTGTCCATCGCCATCATTTAGAATTGCAGTAGGTTGAATGAGACAAAAAATTTTGGACACCATTGGAAAACCTAGCCACAGCGCAAATTAGAAAAAATCAGAATAAGGTTATCAAAGGTATTTCCATGATGCTCATCTGAGAATTTTCCAACAACCATCCAATCTGTGCGAACTTAATGCCAGTTTTGTTTGGGGAATACCTGACATGGTCAAGAAGTTCCCAGCGGTGACGAGCTACAAAATTGCAATCGCTGTTCATTGAGATTTCAGCATATCTACATGCTCTTTGTAATTCAGCTGCATGCTAGTCTATGTGGTGAATGTGTGTAGTAATTAGTCTACCACTTGTGCATGTCTCCTCACTCAGCTGAATTTCGTTACTCGCTCATTTCCTAATGAGCGAGTGGCCTTGTCAAAGTCCTGACTTGATCCAATTGAGATTTTGTGTCATGATCTTCAACAGGCATTTCATGCTCATAAACCCTACAATGTGGCTGAACCGAAAAAAAAATCTGCAAAGAAGAGTGGGCCAAAATCCCTCCACAGTGATTTAAAAGACTCTTTGTATTGTCAGTTAGCACGAATGGAGCTTTGCGTAATTCTGATGGGCACGGAGTCAAGCTTGGTAACTATAGTAGCCGCTTCTCGAGCTTTAATCACCTGAGCGCTCTTGGATGTCATCTGATTTGCTGTCACATGATTGCTCGATTGATATGCTAGTTTACTTAAGCTCGCATTCTGAGCAGAGGCTCTGCGGCATGTACGCTTAACATTGCTGCCGCCGCAAACGGAGCCGCATGTGACAAGGTTCGTGGTTTTCGTTATCACAGCTACTTTATAACATGCTTATTTTGGTTCCTGCATTTCGTGTTTGCCGTGGTTTGATGTCACGCTCGCATGTCGTCACCTTGGGAGTGCTAGGTTATGCAGGATAACCAGCGGAAAAAACAAACTTGTATCATAATGTATGTGGCTTGCTTCGAAAAAATTGCGCGTATCAAAAAAAGAAAGAACAAAAGAACAAAGAACGTTTCGCTCGATTCCTGTTCTTGTTAGCGAACCGGTACTCTTTCAGAAGCTGATCTTTTTCGGGTGTCGAAAAAACCTTTGGATGCTTAGATAACGCAGTAACGCACTGCAGTTTGTCTTAATCGGGAGCGTGGTGCTGAAATCTGCATGTCTTCTAGACAAGCGAGCCGGAATGCTCATTTCAGTCTTTGCAGTGTTTTTACTCGCAGCGCAGAAAGCTGCCATGCCATGTCTCATTTCGTGAAGTTACGCGAGCCGCTCGCTTTCCTTTTTACTCGGGATGCTGCTGTTCTTTTGTACAGTCGGGTTATGATTGGGATGCCTTGGTAAATGCATGTGGAACGTCATCTTTCTGCAGCAATGAACGAGCTCGGCTTTTGAATCGCATTTATCGTTTACACCCAATGGAGTCTACAAATTTTCACTTTGTCTTTCCTGCTGGTAACTGTTTGGAAATTGCATGGCATTCACCTCGCACCACCAAACTGATGGGAAATGCTAACTTTGGCCTGCTCAGTGAATCTTAATTAAAAAAAAAAAAAAAAGCTGTGGGAACAGCCATCCCAGCCAGCTTTAGTTTCTGAAATCAATCTGGTATTTCTTCTCCTTGTCAGTAATCGACAAGTCTTTGTTACTTTCCCAAATTGGGGTAAACTGCTATCATTGGTGGCATCTACGTCCGCAACGCAAGTTGGCAGGAGGTCATGTGATCCATGCATTTGTTTGTTTTGTTTTAACAGCTTATCGCATATGTAATGAGCAGATATTTCTGAAAATCCTGTGGGTGGGTCACAATTACATCAGGGATAGACCCTGCTGATTTTGATCACCATCACTAGCACAATATGGCAGCCACCTTGAAATCTTATGACACTCAATGATTGTACTTGCTCCACTCAGCAAGATTCAGACTGTGCTGCTTAAGTGAAGGTTTGCACTCTGGAAGTGCCTCTAGTGTTCAACTATACACTAGCACCCAAGTTGGTTTTAAAAAATAAATAAATAATAAAATTAAAAATTAATAAATATTTTGCAAAGCAGAACATGGCAATCAAGAAAACTTTGGAGTGCTTGCCAACTTCAAGCTCATATACTCAAGCTGTGGCTTATCTTGCGCATGCTCAGCAATGCCATGATGCGGCATGTTGCCATGCTTCACTAATATTTACCCCATGTTGGCATCCAGCTAGTGCTTGTGGTCTGCTACTCATTACATTCAAACTGATTTGCTTTGCCTGCTCAGTATGTCCTACAGCCTATAACAGCCAGTTGCTGGATCGACCAAAGGTCACTGCTGCAGGGCTCAGTCATTAGCCTCTGATGTTCGGTTTTGCTACACCATTGTTTTTGGGGGATTCTAGCAACTCTCCCAGCTTTCAGATTCAGCAAGGTTTTTACCGTTTTCATTCATAAGTGTGTGTACATGCATGTATGTGTATATATTTATATTCTCCATTTTATATCAACTTTATGGAGTCTGCAGCATTTATTCATGGTACATTCCTAGCATTGCTTCCCACTGTGTTCTCCGCTAATTGTCTGCTTTTCGTTTCTGCATGTCCACGGTGGACCCTGCCCTGAGTATGCTGCTGCTGATCTTTGCATCAATGCCACCTGGCCTCTGCACAAGCGCTGCTCCACATCATGGACTGGGTCATGGCATCAGCAAACTACAAATCCTGGGCTGCTTGTCAACTTCCCTTTCGCATTACGGCAACTATGAACTCGGACCCTGGGACGGTCAGAGGAGGAAGGACCTTCCCTCTTAAGCCTGGTTCCTCCCAAGGTTTCTTCCTATATTTTAGCACATAGGGAGTTTTTCCTTGGCACTGTCGCCACTGGCTTGCTTTTGAAGGGTTCAGTCCAGGGTTTTTCTACAAAGTGCATTGCGACCAATTGAGTTCCTTTGATCATCTCGGAGGCTGGGGAACCCATTTCTAATTCACCGCTGAGGGGATATAATAAAATTTCCAATCATATTTCCCCTATGAATGGAAGGACTTTGTTATTGCTAATGTTATGACAAGTTCTGCCCGCTGTCCCCCAGGCAAATCACAAACTTGCAAAATAAAATAATACTAGAAAAGCACTCAGAGTGCGCAGACCTCCGCCAGAGGGCAGCAAAACCCAAAACCACGGCGATTGGAACTTCGGCCCATTGGAAAGACTTGAAATCTTGAACTTTGGCGTATATCTCAGCAGTACTTTGGCGTATATATGCCAAAATTTAATCACCTGTTCCTTGACTTAATACCCACCTTCTCTGAACATTTCATCAAAATCTGTTTATAACTTTTTGAGTTAGTTTGTCTGTTGGTTTCCAAAATAACAGACAGACAAACAAACAAACCCAGGCAAAAACATAACCTCCTTGGCGGGGGTAAATATTGGCGGTAAACAACCTAGCGAGCTAGCCTGAGTTGTTGGTTCGTGATAGCTGTGAATATCATTTTGAGTTTATGAAGCACATTTTCCTGATTAATATTCAAAGAGAAGTTGGAGTCGATCAGCAAGGAAAAATCTACACCAGACCTTATTTTGATGCAAAAAACCGAGGCTTTTGAGAGGCATTTCAACACCAGCAATTATGTGCGATACCCTTGGATGAAGGAGGAAAATCTGTATTTCTGGGATTGGGTCCTGGGCCAAAGATGGACTTTCTGAGTGGGTGAAAAAGGCAGCTAAATGATCATGAAACGGTAAGCTATTTTTTTTTAATAGGGCGCTGTGCCAAGTGATTTTTGTATTTTGCCGTTGCTGCCAGTGTTTCGTGTATGTTATAAAATTTATTTGGGAAAACATTATGCGGCATTACTGTGCTGAGGTGGTGAAATAGAACAACTGGTAATATAGCACGATACTTTTACGCAAATTAACTTTACAGGGGAAATAGAATTAAACTTTTCGTCTCTGAATTAATTTTTGTGACCTCATGGATGCGTGAGAACACAGCGTTAATTGTTCATTAATTATATCCTCCTGACTGATCTTGTCAGCGTATCTGGAGATTTTAGCGTTTTACAAGTAAAAAAAAAACATGTTAAAAAATGTAATGTTCATTTTCTCTTGCTAAAGAACGGTGTGAGAACAGGATTAGGCATATGAAGCCAGCAGAGACCCTTCAGGCAGTATGACAGGACTTGGACGTATTTTCCTAATAAACCTCTCTTACTAGTCTTTCTTGCCTTGGTACACTGACGGTAAATGGGCATACTACTCTGCCATCTCGTTATACTTGTGTCGCGCTTTGACAAACTGCCCAAAGTGAGGAATTATTCGGCGCTGAAGAAAAAAATACTCAGAGCTGCATCTTTGAATACCCTGGGCAGACGATGCCACTGTTTTATACCTGTCACTGATGGATTAATTTCGTCAATGGCGATAGTGACGAGCACCAGCGGGCGCTCTGCATCAGCCCATGTACTGCATTTGCAATAATCCGGGCCGGTGAATTTTGAGCGAGGCCAGTGGATATTTAAATATTCTGGCCCGGTGGGCCAATGCCTTTTTTCCCAAAATGTCCAGCCCTGCATCAGTTGTAGCTTATGTTTAGAGGGTTAATTTACCCACTTATACCATATTATGATGCAAAATGGCTCTGTATTCTCTGGATAATAAAACCCCAATCTTAATATTTTGTTAATTGCAACAAAAATAAAATTTTACAACTGATTGCCTCATTATAATTTGCATTATTTCTGAATTCCTCATTACAGACTAACTGGTTCATTTCACCAATTAGAAGCCAAGTATGTTATTCTAATAGACACAATTCTTCCCTCTTCTCATGCAATTCAGGTAGGACACTGACATCAGATTTAACCATTTAACACAGAATGACATGCATTTGTGTTTGGCTGAGCCTCTGCTTGAGTGACGCTCTGGAGCTGTGTGAGAAAGCTCGACATGGTCAGTCCCTGATATCACAAAGCCCCACAACAGAGCTGGAGATTCACGACATTTAAATGAATGAACACTAATTGAACAAATGTTGCTTACAATGAGTAGTGTTGCCTGTGAAGGAGGAGGCTGCAGGGGTGAGGGGAGATAAGATGCAGATCTGCTCTTGCCTGAGAAGGAGCAATATGGAGAGCATGGAGCAGGCGAGATGAAGGAACACTGCTTTGGTGACAAAAGCTTGGTTACTGGGCAGAAGACGCTGAGGTCAAGAATGATTGGACAGAAAGGGGCCTGGGACTGGGGCTTACATTTCTGCCTGTCTGAACTAAGGCTACAACCCTGTTTCAGGCAGGACACTCATGTTAGGTTTAAGAATGTATGACAGAATGATACATATTTGTGTTTGGCCGTGACTCAGCTTGAGCGGTGCTCTGGGACTAGCTGATCAAGCGTGACATTGACAGTCCCTGAGACCCTAAACTCCCAAACTTGTGCTCTTGAAGGAGGTGGATGTGCAGAGTCGCCTGCTCATAAAATCTGAGCATGAATCAAATAGTCTGGAAATGTGTTTCAACACGTCTGTCGCATATCCCTTGCATTCATGAAAGCCTCCATGACTGCCTCTCCCCAAGAGCAGGGCGATCAAGAGGTGCGGAGTACAGATGGAGGAACACACATCAACATACAATAAGTGTGACTTCATACACAGAAAATACACTATACGAGGTTTGAAAATATGTGTGGCGACAAACATGCCACGTTTCCTTCGAGCACATACAAGCATCCACGACCTGCTCAACTGAAATTTTGAATACAGACAGAGAAACACTTGGCAAGATGTAACAAGAGAGACTTAATATAACGGAAATTCGTCATGTGAGGAATGAAATTGAGTGGCGACAAGCATGTGGCATTTTCTTAAATTCATGCATGCATGCGTGACCCTCTCCTCTGGGTGTATGGGAGATCAGCCTGTGTATGGAGTACAAACTGAGGAATACCTGACAAGATGCTGTTAAAATAGCTTGATACGAAGGAAATATACTGTATGAGTTATGAGACTATGTGCTGAGACAAGCACTTCATATTCCCTTTGAAGTCTAGCAAGCATGTGACCTAAACCTAAAAGCAGGGAGATCAGCAGGGATGCTGAATGCAGGCAAAGGAACTTACAACAAGATGCTACTAGAATGACTGAACACAAAGAAAAGAAAAACACAAAGTCTTTGAGGTATGAAATTATGTGAGGAGAGAAGCATGAAACATTTCCCCTGAATTTGTGCAAGTATGCATTGCCATCTCATCTGAATGTGGGCAGATCAGCAGGCATGCTCAATGCAGTCAGAGGAACATCTGCGAAGACACTGTTAAAGTGGCTTACTACAAAGGGAATATGTTTTATCAGGTATAAAATTATGTGTGGCGACTGGCATGTGTCATTTTCTTTGATTTTTTTACGCAAGCATGCCTGATCTCATCTGAATGCATGGGGGATCAGTGACATGCTGAGTGCAATCAGATGAACAGCGAGCAAAACACCGTTATGGGACTTAATGTGAAGGAAATATTCTATGCAAGTGAGTGAGTTTTCCTGAACTAAAGGAGAATGGATATAACTCAAGATTAAGCGTGCTGCACAAGCCCTGCTTCAAAACAAAACTATTCTGTCTTATCCTGAGGCGAACGTTTATCAACCCCTTGGAACCAGGGGCGATGTTCTCTCATATTTATGGCACTGCTCACTCATGGTGGCACTCTCTAAACCCAAGAAAGTGGCACCATGACAAATGGGTATGGGATTTAATTAGAGCAGATAGATGCGAAGTTGTCCCAAATGATCGATACGGATGTTTGAGCTGGTGACTGGAGCGCTGAGCTGGTGATTTGAAAAGTATATATATAAAATATGACCACAAGTCAATATCTCAAGGCAAATCATGGGGCAAGTTTAGCATGCAAGATGAGCCTGTCTTAATGACAGAACAAAGAGAGGATCATGAAGGATCAACAAAACACAGGGGGTGCTTTATTAACCAAGACAGGCATCAAAAGCAGAGGGAAGTGAGCAGAGAGTCACAAGATTATACAGGGCAGGCTGATGGGAACTGGGTGCACAGGAGCAGGCTGGTCAGGGTCAAAGAGGATGACGAGGTCTTTACCGTTGAGTCGAACCGGGGGAGCAGTAGACACACGGTAGGGGGATCACAACAGACGCAGAGGACGATGAACAGGGGTAACAGCAACGAGAAGACTGAAAGAAGCAAGAAATTCGGAGTGGGAATCACAATAAACACTGAGTGCACGCGAGAGAGAGAGAGAGAGAGAGTAACACTACACAAATGAAGGTTAACAGTCTGGCTGAAAAAAAGGGAAGGAAAAACTAGGAAATTAAACACACAGAGACCACATGTACAACAAGGATCAGGGGTACGAGGGAAAAGCACAAGTGAAGGGACAAAGCTGGTAGTCTATAATTGAACAATGAAAACCAATTCAGGAAAACTGACACAGACAGCTAGACTGGGGGGAAACCAATTAATAAACATTCAAGACGTGACAGAGCCAGGTCTTGGGGTCGTGAGTTATATACCAGCAGGGTATCAGGATAATTTGCCCACTAGGCAGCATGCCCCATGGCAGTGACGCCAGCTTAGTACATAAGGAATAGGCTACAGCTTGAGAAATGGAGGGTGATACTATTAGGTTGTATCAGCAATGCTTGCCTGCAAGTCAATTTTCTCTGTAGCTATGGAATTTGCTGTGTGCGCATGACATGAACCACATCTTATGGACAAGACTTTGAAATGGCTTGCCTGCTTGGCAACATGTTTGGCACTAGCTTAGTGTGGGTGGGATTTCCACGGCTTGCAGTTATAAGCTAGAAACTGGCATATAAGTATTTGATCGCTTACCTGATAAACAAATGCTCAGTCATCATGGCTCTACCCTGTGCCACCCTTTTCTACACATTGAACACATGTAGGACCTCACGTTCACATGAAGGGATCCAAGTCAGTACGAGGAAACTTATCATCTGACACAGCACACCATGCTTTAGTGATTGCCAGTTAGCATGTCACAGCTCATAAACGCCATGTGCAATGTGCTAGAGCTTGTTTTGAACAAATGAAGAGATGGAGACCAATAGACATGACAGAGCTGAGGTCCCCATTTTCATCTCCAAAGTTACGCAAGACCCTCAATTTGATACTTTCTTGTGCAGACTTATACAACATTCTATAAAAGCTGGTCAATGGGTTTGCAATCAGCTTCAGCAAGCACGCAGAATTTCTGCAGTAAATTTACGTCAGGCATTACATTAACTTATGCGCGTAACCTTTCTTAAAAGGTATAGTGGATCTGCTTTATAAGAGATTCAATTATTTTTCAGCAGCAGCCAATAAACCCCAGTACATATTTAGCTATGCATGCACATTTCCATTTTTGAAGAGATTGGGTATGTCTTTGAAAGTCCGTCAGAGTTCTTGTGTTCTTTGCAGTACTGTCTGTATATTTATAATAAAAGTTTTTTTCATTCATTGAGTCTAGTCGTAATTCTGGTCCTTCCTATAAAGATGATGAGTGGTTCTTCACTATTTTGGAACACAATGCTGCACAATTTGGGGAATTTTCCGGACCAAGCGAAAATCTGCGATATTGTTTTTTGGGAATTCAGTAGACCCTCTCTACATGACAAAGCCCCAATGACATGGGCTTGGATTCTACAGTCGAAGTACTGTGGTGACACTGAAAGGGACCGGTGACGCGACAGCACACCTTGCCTCCAGGTAAGCTACGTCACCATCAATGGTTGACACATGCAGCTTGGCATCAAAGAGGAAGGCCTCAATATAAGACCGCATGTTTAGATTTCATTTCTAATTAATCATAATTGCCATTTGTGCACTCTCACATTGTAGCTTTCCTTCAATTTTCCCAAAAGCTGGACTATAAATACTTCATCAAGGATTTTGCTACCATTAAAGTTCAATGCATGGAGTGCATTTTAAATCCATACCATGCCTCAAACTTTCTCGATGCGCTAAAAACCAATGAAATACATTATTCAATTTCCAACATTTCGACTTAAGAAGTGTTAGTAATTTAATAAATTATTGTTGCATCACAGTAATGAGGGTGCAACTGCACTTTCCTGCCTATGTGGCCTATTCTTTCAACTGCTTAAAACAATTAAGAGAATTAATTTACTCAGTAAATGAATTGCAAGATTATTAACTTAGCGATCTTAAAAAGGAAAATTTTGAAAGCAATTATGCATTTCAGGGTCAGAGGAGCAAGGCACTCAAAAATCTCGTAACGCCTTCTTTACCGCTCGGGGGACGTTGGGTCTCAGGATGTTAAGACTCTACCCCAGCTAATATTTTCTTGTCAAAACAGACTAGTAATCAATATTTCTTAATTGTTCACACAAATTTGCGGCGGTCTTGGGCGATCAGAGGCCGTTATTATATGGGTCCCTGGACATGAACAGAAAAATTGGATAGAATGAAAGTGTAAAGGAAAGTTCAATCACGAGACATAGAGGTACCCAACCAACTGCACTCATCCTATCGTAACCATCGGTCCTTTATAAAAATGCTCACATAGTATTTCTGTTTGGTGTTGGGAGCATCACCGACTCCCTCCCCACCACCAGCAGCCTCTGACTCTGCCTCTTCAGCATCGAAGCCATTTCCCTGCTGACCAGGTGACCCTACCCTCCCAACGGGGGATGGCTCCACCTCTGCCTGCTATACCAGCAGATCTGCACCCCACCTTGCTGAAGGGTCCTCGAGGACTGATTTATCGCTGAAAGATAGTTTTACCTTTATTGCATAGTTAATAAGTCTTTTTGACTTGAATTCCAGAATCTTCATGATTGAACTAATAATAGATTCAAACTAGTAAGGGGAAAGCAAGGACTGTGTGGTATGGATGAAATTGGAGGGAGATTTGCACATTCTTGCACACATTTCAGCTTGGTCACAGGAAAACTGGTCAACAGTCTTTCCCCACAAACACATCCTGTAAAGCATCCTGGATATCTGCTAATCAAACCAGTGACCACATCTGTACCAACAGATAGTTCAGACATTCCCCTCTCGATGTTCAATTGAAGACAGGAGAAGATTCTGGGTCAGACTATCACCTACTGCCAGCAGAAATCCAGCTAAAGTTGAAGAGATGGGGCTATTCCAGATGCCACAGAGTCACATTCAACATCCAACTACTCCAGGACAATTGAAAAACTGAAATGTGTAAGATTCCAAGCATCATGAGAAACTGAGCATCAATCATTGTTACATAAGACAAGCCTGTAAAGCACACGGAGGGAGATTTGCAGATGGGGGGTGGGACCAAATTGAAGCCCTGATGTCAAACGAAACACTAAAAAGAATGGAAGAACTAAATAGAACACACACTTAAAAGCTGCAAACCACATAAAGACAGCAGCCCAGAAAGATTTTGACGCGGCAATCAGAAAGATGAAGAAAATCCTCAGACATGACAGAAGGAAGTTACGCAGCAAGTGGAAGACGCAACCAGGAAATACAACCTGAAGGAACTCTACCAAACTACCAAAAAACTAACTGGAAATTTAAACAGACAAATTCCAAAAGTTGTAATAAACAGGGGAAGCTACTGCGCTCCAAACAACAACAGCAACAACAAAGATGGTGTCGTGGTTTGTCCGGTGTGCGTGTGGTTTGAACTTTTTTTTGCGACTCTCGTCCTAGGCGATATTGAATTCCTTGCCTGTCAAATTGTTCACACAGCTGGCTCATTGAGCTGGGGCGGTGCCTTCCCGGACTCTATAAAAGCAGGAAGTCCGGCACGCCTCCTTCGCTAGAGTGTCTGTTTTAGGCTTCGCACTATAGCCGAAGATATCTGTAGTCAGGTTTTGTATGACTTTCTATCTTTTGATTTTCAGAGTTTCTTCTCCCTTTTGGCTATCTTGCTTTGCTTCCGTGTTTCGGACTGTTATATGTCCCTTGGAAGCGCAAGTACTTTCATTTAGTCTGTATTATTCTCTGTGTTTGTACTGTGTCCGTTCTACTCACTTTCTCTCTGGTCGTTGCGCTTAGCGTCCTAATTCTACCAGCGATCACAGATCACTCTAGCCAGTATGGAGTCCTTAGCAACGGCTGCATTAGAGAAAGTTGTGGCTAATCAACAAGCTGTTCTCTCTGGATATGGCAAGGGTCTTGCTAGCCTGAATCAGCGGGCAGAGTTGGCATAGAGACTGCGCCTTCAGGCAAATGGCATGGAAAAACAGGAAGACGTTCTGTTCACTCTTACTGAGAATATTAGAGCCTTGTCCACTCAGATCAAACAAAATGTTGCACAAGCACAATCCGTACACCTTCCCCGAGAGTCAAAACTCCAGTTACCCCCAAAATATGGAGGCGAGGCAGGAAGACATAAAGATTTCATTTCCCAATGTGAAATATTTCTTAAAGCGCAGCCTTCACGGTTCCTGAATGAAGAGTCTCAGGTTTCATTTGTTTTATCCCGGTTGACCGACACAGCACTCACTTGTGCCGGCCCACTTATTCAATCTAATTCACTGGTCGTGAATACTGTGGAGACTCTTGTTAGAGAAATGGTATTGGTGTTCGATCAGGGTGTTTGTGGTCAGGACGCGGCTACGCGTTTAATGCATCTGAGGCAGGGTTCTGAGAGTGTCGCTGAGTTTTCAGTCTCATTTCACTCCTTGGTGACGGAGACAGGCTGGCCAGAAGCACCTCTTATGACAGTTTTTGTTTAAGCTTTGGCTGAGGAGGTTAAAGATGCTCTGGCTACATTGGAGCCTTGTGTTTCCCTGGATTCATTAGTTCGCACTGCGGTGCGAATTGATAATCGCATCTACGAACGTAACAGGGAGAAACGTACTAAATTGACTCTTGCTGACAATGGGGCTAATGCTCCTCGCAGCATGCATACAGCTTCCATTCCGCACACTGAGGTTTCCTCTCCTGGCAAGCCTATGCAGGATGGCTCATATGAGAGCCGGGCTCATAAGCTCGTTCGCAGATGTATAATCTGCTATAATTGTAACAAACTGGGACATATCTGTCCATGCTGTCCTGAGCTTCAGGGAAACAGGAAGTCCCTCTAGCTGTATGGGGGGTGCTAGAGGGACAGACCCAATTTCCCTTCCAAACTTTAATTCCTGTAGAATTGACTGTGGAGAGACAAAAATATTTATCGAAGCTTTTGTGGACTCTGGCACCGTGGACTGTTTTATGAATGCAGAGTGGGCTAGGAGACATTCCATTCCCATCCGCCCACTTTTACATCCACGCACTGTAAGATCTTTGGACGGTCGCCCGCTGGGAACTGGATTTATAACCAAAGTCTCTGAATCATTAGCTATGTTCAAATCTTTTGGTGGCCAAAAGGAGGTCCGGTTTTTGTTATCAGTTCTCCTGTTTTTCCTGTGATAGAACACTCTTAGCTACAGAAAAATAGGCCTCACATCATTTGGGGCAGTCAGAATAAACCGATCGTTTATTCCCCTAGGGTTTCATTATACTTGCTGTCAGGGCCTGAGCGAAGGGCCATGCGTGAGTAAATTCAGGAGGCTAAAGGCTCTGGCTCTGGCTCCGGCACATCTGCATCAGGCGTCGTTTTTTACTAAGCCAGACCTCCGGAATGCTTATAACTTGGTTCGGTTCTGGGAGGGGAACGAGTGAAAAATGGCATTTAATACACATGACGGGAACTACAAATATTTAGTCATTTCGTTCGGATTTGTTAACGCCCCTTTCTTGTTCCAGGCACTCGTCAATGACATACTCCGAGAGATTCGTCTTTGTCTTCCTTGACGATATTCTGATTTTTTTCTTCAACTCTCTCAGAGCTTAAAAAACACGTCAGACTAGTGCTTGAGGCCTTCCTTAAAGCCAAACTTTTTGTCAAGGCTGAAAAATGCGTTTTTCATCCCAAGACAGTTTAGTTTCTTGGCCTCATTGTTTTTGAAGGGTCGGTCCACATGGATCCTGACAAAGTGTCAGCGGTCAGGGATTGGCCTGCCCCTCAAAACGTCAAGGAGGTGCAACGGTTTTTGGGATTTCAATAGGAGGTTTATCCATAATTTTAGAGCGGTAGCTGCCCCCATTAACATGCTCACTAAGAAAAATACCTCCTTGTTGTCATCATTACAGATGATTGGAGCTCTTCAGTGAGTTTCTCAACCGACAGACCCCCTCCCAGACAGTGGGGATCCGATCAGTTCCACACCTGGTGGAGACTAAATGCGCACCCCTAACAAAAGCAGGGCCTAGAAAGGCCATTCAAGCCCTATGCTTAAGGAACCCTGACTGATGCAGTGTACAGCTTCTCATTTCTCCAGGAACCATGTAGGAACATGGTTTCACATGGTTGTGAAAACGATGTGACTGTGTTTCAAGAGGGGCAAATTATCGGGCTGCGTCAAGTAAAGAAAACACCTGAGGAGATTGCTAAAATCTCTGGAGTTGAGAATGGAATATGGACTTGAGTAAACTATTTTAATAGTATTTGAGCCAAACTGGCGAAATAGCTGACATAGTTGTTACTCTTGTTTCATAAATATAATTTATGGTGCTGTTAGATTACCGCTTGACCACCCTGTTAATACATCTGTGTGTGTTAGGTAAGTAGGGGGGCAGTTATTGACTGCTGTGAAAAATTTGGCTTTGAAACGTAATTGTATCAAATACGGATTGAAGCTGAATACTTTGCTGAATAAAAATGCTTTGATTTTGTAAATTATTGTGTCAATCTCTTTTCTATAAATTTTTCATTTTGTAACGTAGACTGTTCACTGAAACCTCTGAAGTTACTGGAACTGTTTGCATCACGAGAGTCAGACAAAATCCTGCACAGCCACCACCGGACTCTAATTCTACAAAAAATAAAATACTAATAAGAGTAGTATAGCTGAATCTATGTCTGCAACTGTGCAGATATACTGGGTTTCAATCGAATAAATATATGGAAAAGAAAAGTTGCAGCATTCCAACGTTGATTTAGAATTTGTATTCAACATTACACTTGCCTCACACTTGCCTAATAACTTCAGAAAATCATATAAAAATAGACCATTTGAATTTTCTGTTATTTTTCTTGAAGCCCACATGCTTAATGATTTTAGTACCAAGTTTTGTGGATTATAATGATTTATTTACTGGGGCATGTATTAGAGGCAGCTGTCAGGATGCGAAATAGGTGGGTGAACAGCACTGTTGAAATGTTTTGATTAAAGGGGAACTGTACCAGTCGGACATTTGCGCTTTATACAGCATTCATATTTACACATTTATATCAGCAACATTTTAATTAAAATTTGTACTTGTGAAGTACAGTAGTGTACAAATACTTATTGGAGCCACTGTAAATCCTTATTTTTTGAAGATTGGTATGAGAGGAATATATGGTCTATAGTTGACTTGATGGACACGATTGGCAATTTCTTAACTTATGAACAATTCTGTATGAAATATACAGTGGCTCCAATAAGTATTTGTACACTACTGTACTTCATGGAGCTGGTTACGGATGGCCTGGGCACAAACATGGCTTCCAGTTGCTTCCTCCACTTTGGTGGCAAGACTGGAGGCCGAGGACTGTCTCTCCCTCTGTACCAGCAGGGAGATGTACCAGTCAGTGCACTGGCTGGTCTGCCTGGGACGTCCTTTCCTGGCTGCATTGGCTCTGCGTTCAGACTGTTTGTACTTCTTGATGATGTACTGCACAGTCGTGTGGCGTAACGATAGCCGAGTTCCAATTTTTCTGGTGCTTTGGCCTTCTTTATGTAGCTGAATGATTTGCTCCCGCATTCAACGGGGTATCTCGCCTGTCTTAGCCATATATCACAGGAATACATTATGGGCATGGTCAGGCCATTTACATAGGCCAGTCTGTGTACAGAGGGAGTGTCCAGTATGGTCACGCTTGACCAAATCAGACCAATTGAGTCAACCATGTCCTGTAAACATCTTGAGTCAATTTTAGGTGAGTATTATAAGTTTTTGTGACTCACTAATGGGACTGTACGGATACTTATTGGGTCAGATAATCGCCTTTCTGACCAAATATACCATTTTGACATTAAATATTTGTTTAAAACATATTGATTATCAAATATTTTAATCACTTTTACACACAATATCAAGCATTTAGCCGAATATGCAAAAGCTGTTATGTAGTCGAATTTTCAAGTAGTGTACAAATACTTATTGGAGCCACTGTATGTGACCAATGCACCATTCTCATGATTTTGCTAGAGCTCATTTCGGTTGTTGCTTGCTGTTGGAATTTTTTCATCGTGGTGAAAATAGTAATCACGATAGCTTGTCACAGTAGTTATAGCAGATTCTCATTTTAGCTAAGTTTTTTCCAGTTAGGTGGGTATATAATATGAATATTTTGCCACACAGTTATCACGCTCTGCCTTGTATGGTGTTTGTTCTGAGATGCTCTGCTGCTCCAAATAAGAGGCGGCGGTTCAAGAGGTGAAAACATACCCAAAAACAAAAACGATGAAGTGCAGAGGGGATGTAATAGAACAGCCATATAAATAAAATATTTGGTAGTTACATAAAGGTTGCTTTCGTTATCAAGAATGGATATCTGTAAAGGTTTCTGAATGATAATATTTATGTGGTATCCCTAATATTAAATTGATTGACTTATGAAAATCCCGTAGTGTCTGCCCTACCGCTTTGGGCCATTATGGTTTAATAGGTTTTTATCTGTTTAACTGTCCAAGGTACCTGCAGGGGATCAACTGGCCGAATACAATCAACAACACCTTCCCATGGGAACACCTCACGCCAGAACTAAAAGAAATCCCACTGTAAAGGAGAAAGTGGGGATGGATCTGTTATGACCTGTGAATTTTGCCTGTTCTGGTTTATGTTTATTTCCACTTGGTTTTTTTAGTTTATGCATTCAGTATCATCTGCCGGTTTTGCACATTGTTTTTTTGCCCCTGTAATGTCTTGCGTTTCTATGTTCTTTGCCAGTGTACGCCCCCTGTCTGCGAGGTGTCACATTTTGGGTGATTTCGGAAGTTTCCGGCGTTTCCCAAGATCCTTCATGCCTCGTTTGCTTCCTTCAACCCTGATTAATAATTAAGTACTAGTCACACTAACACTGTATGTTTTGTTTAGTTTATCTACTGACTCTTATTTATTTACAGGATTAGTATATCAGTAACATACTAACTTGCACATCTGGGTAAAATTAATCCTGCACAGACCAAATCCTACCTATTGATTCTCTCCACTTTCCACACTAATCTTTAACTCCACCCTCTCTGTGTCATCCTGGTTCCTACCTTGGTTTCAGCAGAGATTTTGCAACTATCTCTTATACGAGTCTGTCTCTCCATCTCTCCCCACTCAGGCACTCCTTGAATGGAGCTGTTGTTGTTTAAGGATGTCGTGTGAAACTAATCTTGGTCATTGTTTCCCATTCTGAATTGTTTAATTACCTCTTGTGTTTTCCCCTCTCAGTTAATGATTAGATTATTCCTCACACCTGTTGCCCCACCTACCCCTCCCTTGCGTATATATAGTCCCTCACTTATGCTTAGCTTTGTCAGACCGTTGATCAGCTTTTCTCTGCGCTGAGCTCTGTGTACGCCGGTGCTGTTTGTGATTCTGTGACGCCCTTCTCTTTGACACCGAATTCTGTCTTTACCTGCCTGGTTCTGTTTGCTCTTCATTACGACCCATTTTCTGCCAGACCGCGATTGCTGTGTATTGCTGCCCTGGCTTTTGGAATTCGGATTACGGTAGTGATGGGCAAATGAAGCTTTTGTGAAGCATTGAACCACTTGAGCCAATTGCTTTGAAAATTGGTTCAGTACTCGAAGCTTCAGTAAGGGTGACCTCTCCTGGCCAAGTGTGAGGGTGCAGTCAAATTTAGCCTGGCTAGTCAGTGGACAGGAGAATTAATTGCTCTCACACAGACACACACACACAGTAAATTGTGAATAAAATCAAAATGCAATGACTTTCAGATCAGATGAGCCAATATGTTATTTAAAATAGAATATAGTTTCAACATTTGAAATGTTATCTGAGAGATTTTACATTTTTATTCACAAAATTTGCTCATTTCAAATTTTCTGGCTGCAAAAGGTCTCAAAAAAGTTGGGACGCAGGCAAAAAAGGGCTGAAAAAACAATTAATATAAGAGAATCAGCTGAAAGAACATTGAGCAAGTAATTAAGTTAACTGGCATCAGGCATGTAACATGATTGCCTATAAAAGGGATGTCTTAGAGAGGCTGACTTTCTCAGAAGTAAAGATGGCCAGAGGCTCTCAAACCTGTGAAGGCTTGCGTGAAAAAAATGTGCTTGGAGGGTCTCATCATCGACAGTGCATTACAACATCAAAAGATTCAGAGAAGCTGGAAAAATCTCTGTGTGTAAAGGACAAGGCCGAAGACCTTTACTGGATGCCCGTGATCTTCAGGCCCTCAGATGCCACAGCATCACTCACTGGCATTATTCTGTCGTTGACGTTACTAAATGGGCCCAGGAATACTTCAAGAAACCACTGTCTGTAAACACAGTCCACCGTGCCATCCACAGATGCCACCTAAAACCCCATCATACAAAAAGGAAGCCATTGTTGAGCATAATTCAGAAGCTCTGCTGTGTTCTGTGGGCTAAGTCTCGAGTCCAAATTTTACATTCTTGTTGGAAATTATGGGCGTCATGTCCCCCGGGCTTAAGAGGAGAAAGACTACCCCTCCTGTTATCAGCACTCAGTTCAAAAGCCAGCATCTCCGATGGTATGGGAATGCATTAGTGCATATGGTATGGGACACTTGCATGTTTTTTTAAGCACCATGAATGCTGAAAGGTTTATATAAAGGTTTTAGAGCAACATATGCTCCCCTCCAGACGACATCTATTCCAGGGAAGGTGTTGTGTATTTCAGCAGGACAATGCAAAACCACATACTGCTGCTATTTCAACAGCATGGCTTCGTAGTAGAAGAGTCTGTGTGCTGAACTGGCCTGCCTGCAGTCCTGAGGTCAAGGTTCCGGGAAAAACCCTGTGCATGTTGTGCTCAGACCTGATAAATTATGCCTCCAAATTATTATGGAGCGAGAACATTGGAAGAGCCCTGCCAAACAAAGACGTATGTGGACATGGTTAAAATAAAACGAAAAAATCATGTGCTCCGTGGAGCTAGTGTGGCCAACAAAGAGTCTTCCACATACAAATTAACGGTACACCTGATACTGAAGAAACTGGGAGTCCGAAAGATGCAGATGACAACACAAACCCTACTTGTTACAGTCAATGAAAGGGTATGTATCCACTCATCTTTACATTTAAGAATTGATTGGATCAGTTTAAGATATAGAGTGGGAGTGGTAGTGTCATGTGAAAGTTAGGAAACAAGCCAATTTTTCGTTTTTTGCGAGCTATAGTGAGCATAACTGAATCGCGTAATTTAGTGAAAAGCAAACATAATTCCCCTTAGCGCCTTAATGCTAATTTCCATTACGTTAGAACTGAGTTAACTCCATTACTGTGATACTCCGTCAGTCCCTGAGTCACGTACAATCGCGTTTCAGCAAGCTATAGCTTTTAAACTCACAGTCTCCCGACTAGCTAGCCAACGTTACCTTGCAAGCTGAAAAACTAATGGGAAAGACCTCCACCTGATCTGAAACATTTAATCATGACAAATATGCCAAAATAAATAAATTGGGAAGGGGTGAATACTTCACATCGCTGTAGGCATCAAGGAGTGAAAGAATGTTAAAGGTCACATAACAGCTGTTTTCCGAAATCATCAAAGCCATCATTTATATGCTGAGAAATGTTTTACTCCTAGATTCCACCGGAAGCATCGCGGCCACATTACGGCCCCGACGCAGTCGCCGGAGCTGATCGTGGCCATTTGAGACAATCCTCACGTTTCCACCAGCTGCAACACGTCTCCTCTCTGCTCCGTGGTGAATATGCAGTGAATCTATTTTTGAAGGAGGTGGACTGCAGTGGTATCAAGCTGAACCAAGGAGGTCGCCTGGGCAGGATTTCACTCACAGGAACACTATGGTGCATCAGGTAAATTTTCAAAATAAAAACCCCCATGCCTACATGGGATCAAATTTTCAAAATAAAAATAAACTTTGTGTGTCTATCAAGGGGGATATGCTTTTAACAAAAAAAGAAAAACTAGCCACAAATCTGTTCTAAAATTTGTTAATAGCTTAATTTTCAGCTGTTGGTCTGTGATTTGGTTATTAAATAAACCACAGCCACAAATTGATGATCCATGGCGTTCATGACTGGTCTGTCGGTTACAGAGCAACAAAGTCGCAAATGATAATAAAAACGATTATAACAAATAAAAATTTAACATATTTTACTACGTAGACTTCTCACTACTAGCAGAGCCAGAAAAATCCAGGAAAAATGACGAAATAAGCGAAATCTGAGCAGGTCGACTGCCAGTAAGACGCTTCTCTTCTGTGAAGCTCTTGGTGGGATCTGAAGTCACGTGGAGGACGGAACAAAATCGCGTTGCACACATTTGGTCATTTATACGCACCCAGTGGAATCTAAGGGTTACACTACGTACATACCAAGCTTCAGCTGTTCAAAGGTCTAAAATGGACCACTTCAGTTTTTCAATTTGACCACCATGTCTCGCGCACTTTGGCATTTCAGAGCTGAAATGCAGTCCCCAAGTATCTTTTGTTCTGGAGGTGCTGCATACCGGGTTTTGTACAATTTGATCAATTTCTGTGACTGCTGGAGGTTACGGTTCGATTTGTTCGCAGACGACCGACGATGACGGTCAACGGCCAGTTGAGTTAATAAAATTGATCCAGTTCCACTAAAAGCCATCCGTGATCACACCATAACATTACCCAATACTTAAAAGATGAGCTGGTATGCTTTGGATTATCAGCATCAGTTCATGTTTTGTCCTGATCCTAGGGAAAAGTAAAAAAATTGGTAAATATGCCTCTTAAAATTAAAGTGTAACATTTTTTTTTGGTCTCGTAAGGCCAGGCAATGTTGTGAAACCTTTTTTTATCATGAAGCTTGCTTGAATGGGGTTTGTGGTACTGAAATTTTAAAATGTCACAGCAGAGTAGCGTTTATATTGAACTGTTCACATTTTCTCCATGATTGTTTTTAAATAATCTCTTTAAAACTTGAGTACATGAATCAGTAGACAGCCGAGCACCTTTCTGCAGCATCTCTCTGTGTGAAATTATTCATTGATTGTTCCAGTAATGCAGGAGACATGCTGTCAATCTGTAGCCTCTTTCGCTCCACAATAAAGGTGCCTGAGCTGGGTTTTACAGGAACAGAATTGAAGTCCATTTCTTGTTTGAATAACAGCTGTTTGAGAACAATACCTTGTAAATATGCATGTGGATTATAGGGGAAATCACTGCAAAATCAAGTAAAAGTAAAGTGACGTCAAGATCAGGGCTTTCGATTGGCCTTTTTCAATTGCAGAAATGAATGGAAAACAACAATTACTATTGCCCATTAATTCCATAATCTTATTAGCATCTCTTATTTCCTTCTATGCACTGAATATGCCAAGCACAAATGAGGAAGTTAATTTTATTTTCGGATTAAGGGCTGGCAAATCTGCTAATGCAGTATGCTAGCTGAGTATTATTAATCAGGGGTCTGTCAGGAAGCCTGCATTCGGCAAAATTAAATCTCTTTTTTCAATATTGTTTACTACGGAATTGTTTTTCATTGTTCCTTATGCAAATACAGGGTTTTTTTTTAATCAAAACAGGGATAAAGATGTTCAGATTGTTGTGCTCAGATCCATTGTTTGATATGGTTTAAATAACCACAATTTATGATATATGTATGATCCACAAAAATGGCAAGATAAGCCCATTTATACATACCAGAATGGTTTATACATATTTTTAAAATGTTTTTTTTTTTGGTAATAATTTAGCTCCTTGGCAAATACGTTTCCGCGATACTAGAAATGCAGCAGAAAGCCTGTTGCACAACACTGTAGCTCCGTCTCAGAGGCGAATGCCAGAGACCTATCAAAAGCACGGCTGCAGCCATGTCTAACAAGGCGCTCTGTCTGTTGAAGATTCACGGCGCAACATCAGTCAACATCTGAGCCATCTGTGCTTTCCCTCTTCCAAACACACACTGCACTGAAGCATGAAGCAATTCATTTCCAGTTCGGAATGGGGAACAGTTCGGGCTGCGGTATAATCGCACAGGTAGTAGCCAGTTAGTTGAGGATGGTGAGGAGGGGTCTGTGTCTCATTGTGAGCCAGCGCTGCAGCGGAGCTGTTTTTATCCAGCCTCGCTAACCGTAAACAAGAGCCTGTGGATCTCACACTGGATCCCTTGTCTGAGGGTTTAGCCTGATGTCTCTGTCCTCATACACTGTAAAAGAACCTTCCCATCTATAGTCCCACATAGGTTATGAGTTTGTGCACAACTGCCACCCCCCCAAGGAAAAAAAAAATACAGCAATTGCCTTCCAATATTTAAAATTATACATGCAACAGATATCATTGGAATGCATTTCAGATTTATTAGCATTCTGTCAAAGCTTGAAAACTGAAAACCCGGGTGGTACATTTCAACTATTTAATTCATAACATTTGAATGTAGCATTTTCCCTGCTCACTGCCCTTAATCCTATTACCTGTATGTTCATGGCTTTCTGATCTAAATCTAATGCAAAATACAACCCCCCTCTCTCAGTAAATGAGTGCAAACAGTATCAGTTCAGACATGTAATTAAGGCTCTCCCCTCATTGATCTCTAGGAGGAAACACTGACTGAGCTCACCGACACAAAGAATGCAGTGGCCAAGATGATAATTGTGCAGCTCTTTCGCTGATCCTCTTAAACAGACCTGCCAGTCATTTGGCGCCCAGTAACATCTCATGCTCTGTTGTGAGCGCAGCGCAGCGGACTGTTACAAATTTCCTATGACTGAAACCAACTTCACCAAGCTGAGGATTGGACTGCAAAGCCTGACGATGCACACGGAGCAGGGAAAGAGGATTCAGCCTGGTGAACTCATGAGTTCCTCCTGCACGTGGAAGAGATCTTACCATTTGGCACCTGCAACAGCTGGCTCATATGGTATTACAGATGGACAGACGGCACGAACAACCACAGAGAAACGAAGGCGGAGCACTAACTGGAGTCATCGGAGTCGTATCCCTCCACATCGGGCTCCTCATCCTTTTTGCTGAGAAGGGGTGCAGTAGCCCCAAAGGCTCGGTCGAGGTCATCACTGTCGCGAGCCTGTTCGGAGGAGATGCCCTCGGACAGCTGGCTGCCAGAGGCGTGGAGGTGGCCAGTCCGGCTGTGGGTGGGGGCAGCTGGAGGGGGGAGCCCCCGGGGGTAGCGGGGGAAGTAGTCGGAGATCTGCTTTATCGGCTGGATGGGGCCAGGACAGACATCAATGGCCATGTGCTCCTGGATGCTGATGGTCATCTTCTCGCCTTTGCGGAGTGTCATGCAGGCAGCCCTTCTGCCTCGCACCCAGCGACCAAGACCCACCGAGGGAAAAACAGCTTGCAAAAATGAAGACGGTACAACTAAGCAAGACACAAAAAAGTAAGAATAAAAAAAAAAAACAGCAGATGACTGAATGAATAGGAGGGAAAGTTTTTCTATCTATTGAATGTAAAAACGGAGAAATACCCCCCCCAGACACTGTTTACTCCTCCTGCAGCCCCCTCCCCGCGCAGCCCAGTGGCACTGGCCTAGACGGAGAGTCTGCGCGCTCCGCTGCTGCTCACTGTAACCATGCTGTCTGCCTCACGGTGCTGTCTGTATCCTGAGCGAGGCTGCTGTGACCCTGCAGGCAGGACTGTGTGTGCCTGTCTGTGAGCGAGAGAGAGAGAGCGAGGGGATTAGGAGGGAGGAGGAGGGACCTGTCAATGTCACTGCATAGCAACGGAGCGGTAAACAGGAACAGTCGGCGCTGGTGCTTAATTACACTATTAGTCTCCTCCATCTGTCACTGAGAGGATCCACTCCCTCCGGCAGCATGCGCTTCAGGAGAGGGAGGGTGCAGGTGTGGGGTCAGGCTCGACAGCGTTCTCGTACTAACCTCCCGGCGCTCAGAGCACCCCTGTCAGACGCACTCTGCCCAGCAAACCAACAACCACAACCAACTGCTTTGACAGCATCTTGCCTGGAAGGGTGACAACAAGTGCCCCATGGGCAGAAGAAAGATGAGAGAGATTGAGTGTGATAGCACACATTCTGCTTGAACTGACCAGCCCAGGAGTCAGAGGATCTGTGGAGACTTGCAATTTATGGGCTGCTCAGTGACAGATGGAACAGAGGATATTATATCAGACGGCAGATAGACAGGCTGTTTACCAGATTTTATACTTTCATGCTGTTGTTTAAGTCTGAGGGGCGGACATCTGCAACTGAGCTGGTGAGCAACACAGGTGAAAATAACTGTAACTGAGCTGGTCAGCAACACAGGTGACAATAGCTGTAACTGAGCTGGTAAGCAATGCAGATGAAAATATCTGTAACTGAGCTGGTCAGCAACACAGGTGACATTAACTGTAACTGAGCTGGTCAGCAACACAGGTGACAATAACTGTAACTGAGCTGGTCAGCAACACAGGTGACAATAACTGCGACTGAGCTGGTCAGCAACACAGGTGAAAATAACTGTAACTGAGCAGGTCAGAGCTGGTCAGCAACACAGGTGACAATAACTGTAACTGAGCTGGTCAGCAACACAGGTGACAATAACTGTGACTGAGCTGGTCAGCAACACAGGTGAAAATAACTGTAACTGAGCTGGTCAGCAACACAGGTGACAATAACTGTAACTGAGCTGGTCAGCAACACAGGTGACAATAACTGTGACTGAGCTGGTCAGCAACACAGGTGACAATAACTGTAACTGAGCTGGTCAGCAACACAGGTGACAATAACTAACTGAGCTGGTCAGCAACACAGGTGACAAGAACTGTAACTCAGCTGGTCTTCAACACGTGACAATAACTGTAACTGAGTTAGTCAGCAACACAGGTGACAATAACTGTGACTGAGCTGGTCAGCAACACAGGGACAATAACTGTAACTGAGCTGGTCAGCAACACAGGGGACAATAACTGTAACTGAGCTGGTCAGCAACACAGGTGAAAATAACTGTAACTGAGCTGGTCAGAAACACAGGCGACAATAACTGTAACTGAGCGGGTTATCAACACAGGTGACAATATCTGGAACTGAGCTGGTAAGCAATGCAGATGAAAATATCTGTAACTGAGGTGGTCAGCAACACAGGTGAAAATAACTGTAACTGAGCTGGTCAGCAACACAGGTGACAATAACTGTAACTGAGCTGGTCAGCAACACAGGTGACAATATCTGTAACTGAGCTGGTCAGCAACACAAGTGACAATAACTGTGACTGAGCTGGTCAGCAACACAGGTGACAATAACTGTAACTGAGCTGGTCAGCAACACAGGTGACAATATCTGTAACTGAGCTGGTCAGCAACACAGGTGAAAATAACTGTAACTGAGCTGGTCAGCAACACAGGTGAAAATAACTGTAACTCAGCTGCTCAGCAGCACAGATGACAATAACTGTAACTGAGCTGGTCAGCAACACAGGTGACAATAACTGTGACTAAGCTGGTCAGCAACACAGGTGACAATAACTGTAACTGAGCTGGTCAGCAACACAGGTGACAAAAACAGTAACTGAGCTGGTCAGCAACACAGGTGAAAATAGTGAGGAGGAATACGGACCTGTGCAAAGACAAAACTTGAGATTTTTGAACAGTTCTTTATTCCCAAAAAAAAACATAAAGAAAAAAATACAAATTCAGGAACAAAAAAAACTTGAATATGGCTGGCACGGGAATCAAACTGGAATAAAGAAAGGCACTAGGACAATAGCAGGAAAGAGCGATAGCATCAAACATGGAATGTTTGTGTGTACATGTAAACTAGCTAACACAAAATGAAGCTGTTTTGTCTATACAAAATCTGTCCAATGGTAAGTTGTGCAGTAGATGAAACAATCTAAAGTCTTTCTAATAAATTGCTATACGCTGGACTAGGCTATACAGGGCTGGAGCCGGGCTGGCTTAGACACCCGTCTGGCTCAGGTGGAGGCCTGTGACACCAGTCTGGCTGAGGTGGAGGCCTGGTACGCCCACTGGGTCGGGCAGAAGCTCTGGATGCCCATTGGTCTTACACAGAAAACTGTCAGCCCTAATTCCGCACAGAGGGCTGGCACCCCAGGGCTCGGGTAAATAGTTGCAAGCCCCAGGCTCATGCAGAGGGCTGTGACCCCAGGTGTGGGTGGAGAACTGCCCACAGGTGCAGGAGGTGAGGTGCTGACTGAGGTCTTATAGCCACTCTTGGCCAGGCACAGGATCAGGTGGCCCCTTTGGACCAAGCAGGGGATTTAGTGTCCAAAAGTTGAAGCTAACCGGAGAGGTGCACTTAGACCAGACGTAGGTTTTGCAAAGCTTGGGGTGCGTTTTTGGGTGCTTGTGGAAATGATCGCTTTACTTATCCATGACCGGGTTCTGACTGATACTTCTCCAATATCTGGGCAAGCTCTCTGATGCTACCGGTGAAAGCAAGAGGGAAACACACAGGATATAACCTGTCTGGTATAACAAATGATTTCTCTGCATTGCCGTCGATTGAATATTAAATTCTTTCCTGTAGAGGTGATCGATTCGCTAGTTCCACATAAGCAACTGTTCACGCAAACGGAATTAAAGTTCTGTAAAACCTGTATTATGTTCTTAACATAACCAGAGCTCTATCTAGCTCTTGTGCACTATCCATAACGCGCCCATTCTCCGTGAGGAAGAGCTGGTAAGAAAGCCATTACCACAATCAATTTCCGAAAAGGGTGTTTAGCCTAGAGCTTTTGCTCCTCCGTTATATACCAGCGCAGAAGCTGTTTGTTACTCCACGCTAACGACACACCACAGTTATGCACACGAACCAGCAGGTCCTCATAACACACACCTAAGCAGTCCATAAGCTGCTCCTCACTGTCCATGTTTCCCTCTAAACTCAGACCCACTCGATTTCTATAGTCTTCAGTCTACACTTAGGCATGTCGACCCGTTCTACAAATGTGTCTATATGGGTGGATTCTAGCTTTCCCTGCATCCTAGCTATAGAGTAGAAAAACCACTGCACTCACCACTGTTGCCGTTGGTAAATAGCAAATTTATGCTTGAGCTGCCAGACTGTCTCACAAGCGTCTTCCACTTTCGCCGCTGCTTATGTTAGAACAGGTTCATTTCATTGAACTGCGTTAGATTGCGGAATTTCCCAGCCGATTCTTTATCAGATGGCAACCATGTCTCGTTTCAGGCTGGGGAGGCGGACCCGGAAAACTGCGTTCTGCAGCCTCGTACCACCCAACTTCGCCCTCCACAGAGCTGGCCAGTCAGAAGAAAGTGGGCACACGGGGAGGGGGGGCCATAGCGGAAGGCCCACCCCAACGAGGCGTTTCAGGCAGAGAGTACAATGGATAACAGAATATGACACAAAAGTAGCACAAGTATAGTGTGGCAAAAAAGGCACATATACTAGGAGGCATTAGAAACACAACAAGCAACAGTTTACAAAATGCAATAAGGAAAAAATAAATGCAAGGATTTGGCTCACAAATGGTGAATACGAAGAATTGTTGAGGTGCAGTCCACGTGCCAACAAGAATAGCTGTACATAAGTCACTCTCCAAATGATCCATTAGAAGGAGAGAGAGCAAAGAAATGTTGACTGCACAACATCAACCCTGGCTATAAAAATCCGTGCTTAAAAACTTTGCATTTGTGAAAAATCACGATGCCACCATCGACACAACAAAACAGGGATCAGGCAGGCGGAATGCTGAAGACCAGAATGACTGCAGCCGGAGTAGCAGCTAGAGTGCATCACTTCCCAGATAGCAAAATTCTTCTGGCCCACACCTGACACATTCATTTAGCTCACATACCACATGGAATGATGGCACTTGGGTGCTCCGCTCCCGTTTGCCTGAACTTTGCCACAACCAAACCATCATGATGCCAGATGTCAGCGAGGAACATATGATGCAGCAAATGTGGGCCAGTTTTGGTTTACTTACAGACAGACTATTGTCACTCTGCCAAATATTTGTCAATTGTGGGCCAAATTTGTTTTGAGATAATCGGGCCAAATTCAGCATTTACCACATGGGCCACTTTAGGCTCACATCTGTTTTGTCCGGGCCAAAAGAATGCCAAAAGTGCCGGATCGTTGCCTGATGTGGCCCACATCCGTATGCTATCTGGGTTTGGAGTGCATCATGTGACCATTTCACTTCTGCAGACACAATATAGGCAGACAGGAGGCGCCTGAGATTGACCGCGGCCTGGGCAGCCACGTATGACCGTGCGTGCACAGGACCATCACGTTTGTGCGATGTATCTCAGAGACTGTAACCACATCAGCCCTCGTATTGTGCAAAGATGGGTTGGGGATGAAGGCGTCTCTTCATTTAGAGCTAATGTTGGGATGGTCCTGAAAGATCGCAGATATGCTACTTTTCTTCAGTGGGTACAGGCGCATTCCAACGAAAATTGGCCAAATCGCCAATGACATCACGTTACTTTTTAGTGATGAATCGCACTACTTGCTCTATCGCAATGATGGAAGGCGACGTGTACCAGAGATGGGGTGAATGGTACGCTGATCCATGTTGTGCAAGTGAATCAGTCAGTAGTGTGATGATGTGGGCAGCTACAGGGGAGGGCTGGAGGTCACCACCGGCATTGGTTGATGGAACACTGACAGCACAGCACTATGTGTATTGTGCCCCAAATCATCACATCATCATGATGTATAACTGCTTGTCCCCACACAGCAAGAATTACCCAGCACTGCCCAGACACTAACGATGTTAGAGTGTTTGAGAGGCCTCGTTATTCACCAGACAGGAACCCCACTGAACATCTTTGGAACATTCTGGATCAGCGAATTTGCCATGAGGATCATGCTCTCACTGCTCACAATGAACTTCCTGCTGCTCTGTTGACAGAGTAGGACCAGATCCTGCAGCGACAGATAGGTAATTTGGTGACCTCTGTGCCACATAAGATTCAGGCACTGCTTGCAGCAGTGGACACACACATTATTAGAGCCATTTGCCCAAGAGGATGTCTGATTTTGTAAAATTGTCAAGTCTATGTTAAGAAATGTGTCAGCAAAGCTGTTAAAATTTGTTACTTAAACATTTTGTTTTCAAAAACTCCTTTACACTATTTGAAAGTAGAGAGTTTACGCTGGTGCCTTTTTAATTCCTCTTAATATATAAAAATAATATATATACATTCTAGTGCTTGACGGGCATAACCAACTTGTGCATATAAACCTGTACACAATTAGTGCTCATACTTTATTTTAAATGCTTAACTTTATCAAACATGTGGTGCTTAAACTTTATACTTTATATTTGTTTTCATGTCAACCTGGACACATTGCGTACCATCTAGTTCTGTGGTAACCTAGAACATTTCATCAGAGTTTATCAGCTTCTTTCATATAATCTAGGAACGTCTCAGTGGTAACCAGCTTGCTTTACTTAAACTTCATGTAAACCAGAGCACATTTCTTTTTATCCTCAAGTATGCATGTTCCTCAGGAATAGCGACTTACTCAGAGGGAGTAAACTTCTCTTAGCGTAGATTATGGTACCAGCAGTAGAAAAGATCCTTTCTTGGGATGCACTAGTCCCTGGGACACACAAATACCCCTGAGCCAGCTTAACAAGGAGTGGGAAGCATTATTCCAGAGATTTCCACCATACCAGAGGATCATCTGTCAGTGGTAGAGGCAAAGCTTTGCGGTGTGGTCTGATCTACTTTTCACCTCTGGGAGGAGGTCAGTGAGTGAGGACTTCCTCATATGAGGTATGTTTACTGGATGGATGGTTCTCATTCTCTCTGGTGTCAAGGCATTCAGCGACCCTGACCTCGCCGTTCACCTTCTCATCAGCAGACTTTCCCTCATGAATATTATCCTCCATGTAGAAAACATACAGTAACACGCATTTACATTATCTGAAAAATGTGTTCACTTTAAGTCATCGCTATTGTTTCACAGTTTTCGTTCAACAGTTTTTAGCCCGCTTGGCCAAAAGGCCCAAAGGGCTTATGCTATGCTCTGGGTCTTTAGTGGAGGTCTGTCGTGCGTGTGTTTGTGTGTTCGTAAACTTTTGGCTTGTCTGCGCTCTTGCATCTTCAGTTTTTCATCGATTGTTTTCATATTTCACATATGTATGTGGCTGCATGTCAAATAAGGATGAGAAAGGGTTTTTTTTTTACTTCAAATATCATCCTTAAAAAGTGTTAATTTGTGTTGCTGTGACTCTTGACTTAACAAATATGTATATATTCTTTTAGATTTTGTATTGAAATATGTTTTTATACATGACATTGCTGTATCAGTGCCTAAAATTGTTGTATGGTGTGACATGAAAATTATTTCATATAAAATGAAAATGAGGTAGGTCTTTAGTCTATGTCAATATTCTTTTTAATCTCTCTTGATTTGATATCAACATTTCCTTGTGAATATTTAGAAAAATAGAAAAAACATTTAACATATCATACCAAGGCAGACATTGCTCCTAAGTCTTACAAGATATTTTAGCTTAATTCTGATATGCCTTGTAAGAACTCTCTCAAAATTCTTGCTGATACTATTTCCTTTGTGTTCTATTGATGTGGTTATGATTTATAAGTTATGAAGCCTTTCTTGTCACTTTATTGAATGTCACATCAACTGACAGGGTGTCACACCATATGATGAACTGCACCACACCACAATGTGTCAGAGCAAAAAAAGTGTATTAAATGAAGGCTATTTAAACAAAAACACATAACAGAAGGACTTGATTTCTCCTTTTTTTTTCTTCTCTGCATTCCTGTTAAGGGAAAATATATATTGACTTAAGATTTTCAAACTTTTTTATTTTGGATTCATATTGATAGTGAAGTTTTACAAGGTGTTTAAACTTTCAACTTCTCCTTGTTGTCTGTCCTGAACTGACATGATATAGGCTATTTACATTTTTTCTCCTTTCCCTGAGGACTTCCTCCCTCATAGCTGGGTCTGCATTTAATCTTTCCCTGCACTTGCGTGTCCTCTGCTTGCTGGACATATCTGCTTCACACTGACAGGAAATGTAGGAATAGGATCTTTTAAAATGCACATTAAATGGCAAACATGGTAACATGAAATATAAAATTGGGAAATGAAATATTACAGTACATATATACTATTTTGCTAATATTTCATCACAGTTTTTATGTTTTAAAATATAATTGTTAAAATATTTTTTTTTTACATAATTATTAATGTAAAATTAAATGTATAGTCATGTGGTGTGACAGGTGTGTCATATGGTGTGACTTGGAAAAACTGCCATGCCATATGACATAGTGTCACACCATATGACATTTTGATCAGTTAAGCCAATTTAATAGACAGCTAAAATATTAAATATAAATAATATACAGCTAGCAAATATTTAGCATGTAATTGGCCACATGGCGGCAGTGATTTTTAAGAATTCATCAGTGAGACTTGAGAAAAATACATATTTTTATGCAAATGATGTCACACCATAAGACACAAAAACTTTGGCCACAATTGATTATGCCAGATACAGAGCTTTTTAACTAAAATCAAAAGAGCAGAACTTACCTCCTGACCTTGCCCAACACTCCTGAAATGTTATTGTTACTTCCTGGTTAAGCAGGGTCCTCTTCATAATTAAGATGTCCAAATTATTGCTAGAATAGAATATACAATATAGTGTCACACCTTATGACACCCATTTTATGGACAAAATGTATTTGATCAGAACTTGGTTTGACATTATGCATAGACATCAACACTTTCTGCGGTCATTGAAAACACCCAATTATTTTATTTGAATTGTAAAACTTTCAAGTATTTATACTTTATTTGGAAATATACTCTCATTATGGAGGTCACACACATGCTGGACAGTCGCACCATATGACATATTTGATGTTTGGATGAAAATTCCTAGTCAAGATCTTAATACACCACCAACAACTTTGGTATGTCTGAAGTTGATCCTACCACATTTCCATATCATTCTTAACAATTGCCGTTTTTTTATTAGTGTGTGATGCATGGACAGTGAGAATTGTACTATTTGTCATCCACCCATATATGTAATGGCCGGTAGAATTAGGAGGCCAAGCACAACGACCAGAGAGACAGTGAACAGCACAAACACAGTCCAAACACAGAGAATAATACAGACCAAACTAAAATACTCGCGCTTCCAAAGGACGTATAATAATCCGAAACACGGAAGCAAAGAGAGATAGAAAAAAGGGAGAAGAAACTCCAATAATCAGATGATAGAAAGTCATACAAGACAAACCTGATTACAGATATTGTCTGCTATAGTGCGAAGCTAAAAACAGACACTCTAGTGAAGGGGGCGTGCCGGACTTCCTGCTTATATAGAGTCTGGGAAGGTGCCGCCGCAGCTCAATCAGCCAGCTGGGTCAAGAATCTGATAGCCAAGGAATTCGATATCGTCCTGGGACGAGAGCCGCAAAGAAAAGTCGAAACCACGGGCATACCTCACAAACTGTGACAATGTATTGTCATAAGGTCAAGACCAAGTTCGATTTTGAGGCGAATCGTACTAATACTTTGGCCAATAGGGGGCGTTCCATTTTGGCCATGTTTGGCCAAGCGGGCGCAGTGGCTTTGGCACAATTTTTTTTCATTCACTGTTCCTGAGAGGTAATAACCTTAAGAGCGGTAGCCTTTTACAAGGCTTTGGCATACATCTCCTGCACATCTGGTGGCGGCAGGAAGAGTGGAGATTTCAATCTGGGGTCCAAGGCTGGTGACATGCGCAGGAAGTCTTTCTCCTTATTAGCATAACATCTTTTAGATAGAACTTGATTGATGGTGCTTTTCATCCCTCTGACAAGAGAGGAAAGCTCAATGGTGCTGGCTGTCTCACTCAAAAGTTTGGCATGAAGTAAAGCAATGACGGAGATTATTGGGCTTTTCTAGTTGCACATAATGTGTGAGGCCACTATCATTGGCTGAAGGGCTTGCACAATCTCTTCAGCATTTGAGATGTTTGTCTCATTCAGGCTACAGTCAGTGTCAGTCTTTTTCCCCTTTAACCTCTTCCACATGAGACTTGCCATTGGGGGGATTATAGGCCTGCTCCCACCTCGCCTTAAAGTGCGTTACATCACCAAACCTGTACCCTAATTTGTTCAAATGCGAAGATCGATCCAAAGACTTACTGTCCATTTCCCCACAGCTTGCGTTATTGTTGATTGTAATAATTCTCAAGCATTTTCTTAACCACATTAATGGTGACATTAAACGTCAAAGCCTTTCTAAGCTTCTGAATTCCTGTAGCTCACAAAATTATCTATTTTTTGCGTCAGTGTCCGATTGGCTTGATACGCATAAGAAAACTTTTTTAAAAATGCTGTTTTGCGGACTCAGGTCCATGTAATAAGTCAATTTGCTTATGTAAAAATAAAACTCTCTCTACAACCAATGACATTACCATAAAATTGGTCAACTCTCAACCTGTTTCCTATTAAGAATGGCATGATTAATTTACAGAGCAACTAGGCTGCCAATAGACCGCTAGGTGGCACGGTGGCACAGTGGTTAGCACTACTGCCTCACAACAAGAAGGTTGTGGGTTTGAATCTGGCCTGGGGCCAGTCTGTGTAGAGTTTCCCCCACCCACAAAACATGCAATATAGGAACACTCCTGTGTGTAAGTCTGCCCCAAGGCAGCTGTGGCTACAAAAATGTAGTTTACCACCATCAGAGCATGAATGTGTGAGTGAATGAATAATCCATTGTGAAGTGTCTTTGAGTGCCTAGAAAAGTGCTATATAAAACTGATTTATTATTATTTGCCATTAATGATTAAGACAAAGGTTTGTGTCAAAGAGGAATGCAATGAGATTGCATGGACGGCAATTCACTAAAATTACTTGCAACTGCATTTTGAAGTAGAATGTTATGTAGTAAATGCTACTGATGATGGATTAGATTTCATTTCAAATTAATTAATTAGATAATTGCCGTCCAAACAGTCTCATATTGTAGCCTTCCTACAATTTTCCCAGAAGCTTGAATATAAAGACCTTGTTAATGATTTTGCTCCCATTTAATTTTGATGCATGGCATGTATTTTAAATTATTTAAAAGGCAATATGCGTTGAACTTCCAGGATGCACTAATAATCAATTTAATAAATTATTGAATTAGCAGCACTTTGACGGAAGAAGAATTGGTAATTTAATAAATTAATTATTATCACATTGCAGCAACCAGTGTGCAACTGTGCTTCCCACAAATGTAGCCTATTCTTTTGGATGCTGAATACATTTTGATTAAGTGCAATCTTAAAATAAACTAGACCTGCAAAGGTTTCAACGGAGTACAAGCCACCGATGCATCTGCCGGGGGGGACACGATTCATACTTGCACAGAGACTGGAAACATTAAATTACAATTTGTTTCAAGTGCAGTTTTGTAAAAGTTACAAAAGCATTTTTTTGTAAGAAAAAGCATGTCCAAAACGAATTGTTGAGTGAAAATTAGTTTGTCTCCTTTTGGTCAGGATCATGTGCAGATGCAATATACCAAGTTTGCTGCAGATCACATTCACAACCTAAGAAGCGTTTCGTATTTATTGCGACCAGGAATAACCAGAAGTTTTAAAAATTCATCATAATTCAACGGTCAGAGATGAAATTCTGAAAAAATCACGTATCATCCTGGTTGTCAGCAGTGTACTCTCAAATATTTTGGTCGAATTTGGGATAAAATTCATTGAAATAAAACATATTGTACAAATTTTACAATGCACAGTAAAATATTAAATATAGCTGCAGACACACCATTCCACAGATCGAAACACTGTCTTAAATTCTTGCCTAACAGTATGTACAGAAAGTCTGTGTCAAGTTGAGAGAGATTTGAATGAAGATTGATGGTGATTTGAATATTATGCAAAGTTTCATATTTTGAAAAAGATAGCGTGACAGACTTTTGAATGACAAAATGTTGCAGCATGAAAAAGTTTTGTGACCAATTTAGTGGATGTGCTGATGAAATTTCAACTCTTTTGGAGGTACGGGTGATATTGAATGATTTTTTGAAATTTCGCCATGTAGTACTTTTGATGTTCAGATTTTATGTCATAAGCCAGGCCAATCATCAATCATCACCAAATTTTGTAAATCGACTCAGATATGACCCTAAATGGTGCACATTTTTGTTATTAACTATTGATCAGTTATAACTATTGATCAGCATCATGTGTATATGCAATGTGCCAAGTTTGGTGCAGGTCATAGTTATGACCTAGAAGGAGTTCGGAGTGGGTTTCACAACTCATCGCGATTTCACAGAAAAAATGTCAGGTGTCAATGGGGGCGTGGCCTACATAATGTGATTTGGGGAAATTCAAGGAACAGGAGGACATAAGGTTTTTGAATAAGCTATGTATGATGTTTGAGCTCTACACAGTCCCCTCCTGGTGGACATTTATTATTTTTGGTTCCTGAGGTACATGCAGGGGTTTGTATCAACCCTCCAAATATCTCATACTTTGCTTGCATGGTTTAGGCTGCAGTTAGTTGCAGAAGAATAAAAATGACAAAGAGGAAGAATAATAAAAACTTTAACAAAAACAATAGGTTTCCCAGCACAACTAACACCCAGCTTGGACCCCTTATTGGGTTGCACAGCTGAAAAAAATACCAGATCGCGAGGTGGAATTCAGGGAAAGAACTGGATTAATTTTTTCTTCCACGTCCCTTCAATATCGCTATTAAATACTGTTGAAATACTGTTTACTGTTTATTGTCAATGTAGCCCTTGATCTGTTTTTTTTTAAATACTTTCTTAATAATTACAGGTTTATATATTGGTCTTGAGTGTTCAGTAAATACATTGTGTGATTATGAATAAAGCAATCTTACACAGGAACAGCTCGAAAACAATTATGCATTAGAGGGTCAGAGGCTCACAGCACGCCACTGAAAATCTGGTAATGCCAGTATTACTGCGGGGGGCAGGGGGGCGGTGGCGTTGGGCTTCAGGAGGTTATTAAAGAAAAAAACAGGGCGGAAAGGAACTTTAGTCAAAAACGTTTTGATTTTCTAAATGTAAAACCTCAAAATATGAATTCTTTTTTTATTATTACAGCACTGTGTCAGTCTTATCTTGCATTAAACTTAGGTTTGTTGAATGTAATCACCAATTAAAAATGAATATAATGTTTTGTGTTTTCCCAAATCAAAAGTTTTCATATTCTTGAGGTCCCCTAGTCCATAAGTAATTGGAGAGACACAAAATCCTGAGAACTCATCAAATTTTATTCCAGCCTTGAATTGTACAATAATCCAACCCCGATGAGTAGTCCTTGCGCAAAGAGTACTACTTTAATCATCCCAGATGGCCATATTTATGAAAAAACCTTATCAAACTTTATTCCAATCATATAACATGGGCGGTCTTGAACAAACCTGATCAAATTTTAATTCCAATCACATTGCATTAATTATCTCTCTAGCTTTTTCTTTCCCCTGTTGGTAGGCAGCTCTCTATGGGATTCTCTGGAAAACATTGGTGGCGCACAGAAGTATTGTTCCCATAAAAAAGGAATTAAAATACATTTAAAAAATAGAGAAAAATACAGTCAAAGGAATAGGATACAAATAAATAGGTAAATGATTCAACTGATTGTGTTTTCAGTGATAACTAATGATTTTACTGAACAAATATTGATCAAAGCTACAGAAATCAAATACTTTTAAATGTCTCACCTGATTATGTTTTCAAATCAACTGAACAGGATAGACACCAATCAGAGCTGCAGAAGCCAACTGCTTATGTGTGTGTGATCTGCTCATACGTGTGTGAACTGCTTATGTGTGTGTGTGTGTGTGTGTGCGCGTGTTTAACAGCTGCTTACATAATATGTTTACTGATTATGATTATTGATTATGGTTAATAATTATGGTCATTGACTTACTGATAAAAATTATGAGAAATATTGAACTATAACACTCAACAAATGGACACGCTCAAATTTTCTGCACAGTCCCTGACAAAAGTCTTGTCACTTATCCAAGTTGTAGGAACAACAAATAATAACCTGACTTGTAGTTGATCAATTGGAATCAAAAGTTTTATTATTTAATTAGTACAGAAAGGTAAGATTTTGCTTGGACGAAAGTCACATTGAAAAAAATGTGGAAATTATATATAAACTTTATTTTGAATACACAAATATGCCACCATAATATTAGAACATAAATTCATGGTGTCTTGGAAAAAAAAATATTAATTTGGCGTGGACTCCCATGAGCTTGGAGGACTGTATCCATACGCCTTGGCAATGACTGAAATAAGTTGATGATGAAATCATCTGGAATGGTAAAGAAAGCCGTCTTACAGACTCCCAGAGTTCATCAAGAGTCTATGGTTTCATCTTCCAAGCCTCTTCCTTCATCTAACCCAGAGGTGGGCAGCGAGGGCTGTATCTGTCCCTGGTTTTCACACCAACGTCTGGTCTTTAATTAGTTGATTGTCTCAATTAGCCAAACCATTTATGAAATCTGACGTTTCATGCGCATTTCTTTAAATTATCATGAAACTACAAAGACTAGTCTTTTCTCCCTTCATAAAACATTTTCCTTTGATCGAATCATTACGAAAATCTATATTTGTGCATGCAATCAATTAACTCAATTAGTCAGGGTAATTGATAGGAATAAAAACCTGCATACACACCGGCCCTCCAGGACCGTGATTGCCCACCCCTGATCTAATCCCTGAAATGCTCAATAATGTTCATGTCAGGTGACTGGGTCAGCCAATCCTGGAGCACCTTCACCTTCTGCGCTTTCAGGAGCTGTGATGTGGAGACAGAAGTATGAGAAGGAGCAGCAGTATGAGTCGGGCAGCGAGAACTTCTTGATATTTCAGGCTGTTGATGTTTCCATCCACTCCGCAGATCTTTCTCACGCCCCCCATACTGGCTGTAACAGCAAACCAGGATTTTTCCTCCACCAAACATGATTGTTTTCTGGGAGAATCTTGGGTCCATGAGGGGTCCAACAGGTCTTGTACAGTGACTGGGATGCAGTTCAATGAATGATTCATCAGAAAAATAAACTTTCAGCCACTTTTCCAGTATCAATCCTTTCTGCAAGCTGTGGGCCTTGGCAAATGCAATGTTGGTTATTTGTTGTCTATTTAATGCAGGCTTCTGTGTACTAATTTGGCCATGAAAACCACTTTGAGAGAGAATATGACAAACTCTTCTTGTAGATACTGGGATTTTTGGTGACATTTCCTCATGTAGCTTTGCTGTAGTTGAAGGGCTAGCCTTGTACAGTTGAAGCAACAAACGGTCCTTTCAAACAGTTGTCATACCGGGGTCTGTCTGACCTGCACTTGCCACAAACATCACCAGTTTCTTCAAATATTTTTCTTATCCCCTCCACTTGACATTTGGATACATTAAAGATGTCTGCCACCTCAGCAGCAGACTCAGGCTTCAAGACTTTTGTCCCAGCAAAAGCAAATGTTATGGGCTTTGCCAGGCTGTGAACATCAGAACCCTTTTTGACGGTTTCATTTTGCACCAAATTATTAATGTGAAAGCCCTTGACATTAAAATGGACCATTTATTATAACGATTGATAGGTAAGAAATAAAGTTATATGCTATTTTTAGTTACTATGTCTTTATGCAACAAGACGTTTGTCAGGCACTGTACTTAAATTTTCATCCCACAACAAAGTAGCACTGCACTTCATTCACAACCTCTTTACTACAATGCAATCTGTGTGATATACAAACAAATCAGATTTTTAATACAGTTTATCAGATAAATGTATCATCAGTAACCTACATCAGGAGATAAGAGGGCAGCACAGATGGCAGCTGGCAGCTCCGGAAACCATGAGATGATCTCATAGGCGCTGTCCCATCGGACAACATCTGCTCAGAGCTCGTGTTTCGGAAGCTCAGCTTCTTTCGGCTTCTCTTCAGTGCATTCGCGGCTATGGCGCTTCTGTGGAATAAGAAGGAAATCCTCTGAACTTTCGCAAGCGGTCGAGAAACAGCGTTCAATCTTAAAGCACGCAGTAAAGGAATGTTAAAGCATGTGCGCAAACCAGCAGTTGTGTTGACTTGCAGTCAGTCCTACAGCTGCAGTCATATTTCGCAGCTGGATCTTAGTCAGCCTCCATCGTAGCCTTCAGTAAAACTTCAGCCATGTGAGCAAGTGAGTCTGTAAGTCACTCTAGTTTGTAGTACGTAGGAGCACATTTCCCATTCATCATCAGAAAAATGGGTTGTAATTGTCTTGTAGGACTCAGTGGCCCATGGAGTCCACCAATCGCAGGTGAGTTAAACTCTCCCTGGAGACTAGAGTGCATCCTCCACCTCTCCTCTCGTTCCCACGTGAGAAGCTGGAATGGCTTATTCTGTGAAATATTTTCTGCACGTTATTTATAAACCTTGGCTCCAGTGTTAGCAGCATTAGGCCAAAAACTTCATTTTCAATAAGGCTACAAGCGGAGGTCTCCGCAAACAAACCCGGCGATTGACTCAATAATGATGCCAGGCCTCGCGGAAAGAAAGGAAGCTTTGCTTCATCGCATTCATCGCTGCAGACTGACTAACAATGCTTGCGCTAGCCGCTTTCTCGACGTTGGCTCCGCTTCAATAGTTTTTCAACATTCACTCATTAACTTTAAGGGCTATCAGATTCATCCACAATGTAGGATTTAGAGACCACACAAATAGACTTTTCTTAAAACTGCAAGCTCTAAAATTTCAAGAACTGATTCAGTTTAAAACAGCACAAATAATATTTAAAGCAAAAAATAACTTACTCCCAGGCAACATAAATAAACTGTTCTCAGAGAGAGAAGGAGGCTATAATCTAAGAGGGGAACTGAACTTAAAAATAAATCGTGTCAGAACTACCTTGAAAAGCATGTGTGTCTCAGTCTCTGGGGTCAAATTATGGAACAGTTTAACAGATGAATTAAGGAAATGTAAAACCATTGGCAAGTTTTAAAAAACATATAAAAAACAAATTTTAAATAAATAAGGATGAGGAACAGCAGTTTGACCCAGGACGGTAATGGCAGGGTTTAGAAAAATGTGGAGACATTGTCTTATGTCTTCTTCTGTGTGTGCGCAGGGGGTTCTAGAAGTATAGAAATTCAGTATTATATACAGGTGCAATATTCTGTGTATATTTGTATATAAGTAGCTTATTGAATATTATAGTCAACAAATCGTAAGTACCATTGGTTCTTGAATAGACGGTGAATGTTGTAAATATAATAGAGAATTTAATAACTTCACTGTAGAATATGGTAATACAAGGGGTAGGATTAAATAAGTTCTTACTTCTTCCTACTCCTTTTCGAGCATATAATCTTGCTGCTCATGCAAGACAGTTATCAACAGTTTGCTTTTTGTTTTGGTATTGGCATGGTGGCCATTTGTTTTGGTGATTATCTCTGTTTTATCTTTTAACGTGTTCGAAATAAAGATTTACTTTACTAACTTCCCCTCAGCCCTTGCTATTCCGTAATGCGTACGTCACATGGAGGCCACTTGGAGAGTAGAGGGGAAAGTGGGCGGGGGATTGAAATGGAAATGCACCTATCCCTGACCACGCTCAGCCTGAACTATCATGGATCGACCGCCAGTTGCAGTCGTATCACGCTTGATATGTCCTGTTTGTATTGGCTTGATTAACAATCACCAACTAATTTGCTTAGCAATCTAAACCCATACAAAGCCTTCAATGATTGAGAAATAATAAACAAATGTATTGCCTATTGGCTTATGTAATGGATGTGATATAGTACATTATCTGAGGAAATACAAAAAAATCCTAAACTTTTCCTGACTTCAATATCCCATGTTAGCATTTTCAGCAGCATAATTAATTGTTAGATGGCTCTTGATTTAATTATAGGCTGTTGTTTTCAGCATTGAAACCAATACATTCGAAGAGGCAGAGATTTTGATCAATCAAACTATACTGACAGGTAAAAGGCTTTAATTGCAATAAGCCGTGAAAAAATGTGAATCGATGCCATTTTATGAGCTACGTGCATTCAGAATCTTCAAAAGACAAGTCGTTATTTCTCTGCATATGAAAATGCCCAATTTGTACAATAATGCTATCAACTATGAACTAGTTAGTCATTTGACCAAATAGTTTCAGCAACTGAGCAAATCAATGATTGGTAGCTCATTAAACAATATTAAACTGCAACAGCTGTAGTGTGATTAATTTATCACTCAATTTAACCACTTAGCTCAATTTATTCATCCTCTCCTTCTTCTGTGGATAATGGTGGAGGTTTACTCAGTTAGTGCAGTTTTTACCCTCATTACTGCCACCCAGCTGTGGATGTATCTTTTTGCACCAACTGCACAAATGTGAAGCATTGTGGGTAGTATACACCTCTGGAGTGACCACTGTTGTTGACTCGCTCTCAGCCCTCCACGGGTCGATCTCACCAAGTTCACTTCTGTTTTCACGCAACTGGAACGACAGAGAGAGGAAGTGCTGAGGGGAAGTGAGCGAGGGCATATAAAACTGATACGGAATCAGTTAGACACCAGAAGCAGGGTGAAGGGAAATGAGGATTTATTGAAAACAAAATAAAACAGGCACGAGGGCCAACAAAAAAAACTTGGCCCAAAGGGTTGCAAAAGACAAACTAAGGTAAGCTACACAGAGCTGAGAAACTAAATAGCAAAAACGGCAAGAACAAAAAACCACTGGAAACTCCAGGGAGATAAGCAAGAACAGAAATGAATAACAAGGCTGAGGCTATATACAAACTGACTATGAAAACGAGACTTTGGAACATGAACTAGCAAACAAGAACAAGGGCTTGGAAACATGAGCGAGAACTTGACTTTGAAACAAAACTTGGCAACAAAACTTGAGACACTGTCTGCCAGCCAACTTCCACGGCATCCAGATAAAGGGTGGGAAATCAAGACATGATGGGCAACACCGGGAGAAGGAGAAACAAGAGGCAGGGCAAGATCATGACATGGACAAAGATTGGTTGACAAGACTTGCTCATTAAGAGAATGAGCGTGCTCAGCTTAAGTACCAATTAAGTATGCAGTTTGAAAGCAGCATGAATATCCAGAACAGAAAAGCACAGCAAGATCTTGAAATAGCAAAGCAGGAATCATGACAATAAACTCCCTGTCTAAATTAGTAATATTAGTAATGTGCCTATCTAAGAATTACACTACCCAGTGAATGTTAGTAAATGTTAGTAACTTAAAAACAGTTAATTGCCAATTAAGCTTAGAAAGGCCCGAATCCAGCACAGCACAGAAGGAAGGGTGAAATACCAAAGCCAACCAGAGCTCTGAAATGTGCAACAACGAAGGCACGGGGCGGAACGCAGACAAGCGGTGGAGTGGCTTGGCAGACCTGGCAAAAACAAAAACATGGAAAAGTAAAAACATGGACAATAACTATGAACTATGAAATGTGTAATCCTAATACGAGAAACTGTTAAAACTATGACAAGAACTATGAACTATGAAACATGAAACTGTTAAAACCATAAATGCTGTCCTGGCCAAAGGCCAGAACCCCAGAACACAACATAAAACGATATTGAAACGCAGCTGTTGAGATCACGATAGTGGCGAGTAAGGTGGCTTTGCATCTTTGTGGTGTTTGTGTACTTTATTTGGTAACACTTTACTTGAAGGTATCATCATAAGAGTGACATGACTGTCATGAACCTGTCCTAGACATTACATCAATGTCATAAACATTGTCATTAAGTGTCATTCGGTTTTTGAGATTACAAGTTGACAATATTTGGGTTGTCTTGATTATGACAACTTTGTCATAAGAGTGACATGACACTATCATAACTGTTACATGACACATGTCGCATAATTTTTCTCAATGTTATTTGTCCCATTGATGTAGAAGCTGAAGTGAGTCCAGACTTTGGATTTGAAAGTTTCTGGCACATCTCTTTACTTTTTTTTCACCGCTGCCGGACATTATTCCTCTGTCTCTTCCTTCTTTCTTTATCTCGCTGTTAATTCTTCTTCAGCCAATTAACTTCCGTTCTGATTACCTTGCATGCAATAACTCCTCAGAAAAAGCTGCCATATTAGAATAAGGAGGAAGTGCTAAGCGTTAGGGAGTGGACGCCACATCTTGCAGTCCTTCATGCCTGGGTTATGTTGACTTAGGAGTGAAAGTGTTTTAACATCCCCTCAAGCGCAGCTAAGATGATCGCCAACCCTTTGAAGAGTGGAGTATGTTTCTTCCTCTCAGAAATTCCGAAGACCGAATTCATTGGTTTCATTTATCTTTCGTGATTGTGAAATTCACATTAAAGAGTTCAATTAATGCTTATAGCGCTGAAATAAATTGGAAAGAATTGTAAATTTAAATATTTTGAGCTGCTCAAAGCCAATCATGTTGCACTTGTTTAAAAGAGCTCCCATGCCAGACTTTTCAACAAGTCGCCACATGATAGGTTTTCAACAGCTTTGATTTTGATATCTCACATCACCGAGTGACCTTAGTCATTTATAGCACTCTAAGGGTTAAGAAAGGGTAACTGCATGGCTAATTTTATAGAGTTGAAGGATGCATGACTGGTTGGGAGGGAGGGTCGAAGATCTGAGGGAGAATGTGATGTCATGTGCTGGTACTCTGTCCTCTGGTCGCTCTGGATAAGAGCGTCTGCTAAGAACCTGTAATGTAATGTCCTGCTCCATGCTCTGCCCTCAGGCACCAGCCTTCGCCCATCACATCAGTTAAGGGCAAGACCCTTAGCCTCTGAAGTCCATATGATATTCTGCACCAGGGGCAAGTACTACTCTGGGAAAGGGGGAGGATTACAAAATTTGTCAGATAAATGCAACAAGTAATATCCTTTATGCTTCAGTCCACATGCAGAATTGGGTGGGTTCTGGACTTTAATCAGTTCACTTATCCAGCTCAAGTCATAATCCGGCTGCACGAAACAGGGCTGAGGTAAATGCTCCACTTTATTATAAGTGCTGCCCCCTGGTGGACATGCAGACAACGGCACATACATGCTCTCCATACCATGCTGCCCTGCTTGCTCTACACTGGCCACGTTTACATGGAGAGGTTAATTCCACTTTCATTTGGAATGAAAGGCCATTCTGATTAAAAATGGTCATGCAAACACGTCAATCGGAATGAAAATGACCACTCCGGTTGAAAATGAATCCGATTAAAGGAGGTGGTATATTCCGTTTGTCATTCCCATTGAAAGAATCTTTCGTACATGTAAACACCGATGGTAAACGTTCTCTCCGCGCATGCCTGCTACCCTTCCCTTCCGGTATTCTACCTCCCTTCTGCTCATTAACAGACGAATGATAATTATTTAAATGATTTGGTCATACTGCTGCTTCAAAAATGAAAGCAAAATCAGTCCAAAAAGGCACTGCTAAAGTCATTCATCATGTCGCTATCAGGAACGAAGACAGGCCTAATATTTTTCTCCCGGTATGCTAAACAGAAACAGGTATACACATATCTGCCCTGCTCCCTGTCAGAAGCCTTCCCAGCACCAACCCTTGTGCGTAAGCGATTAAATGCGTCTTCCACGTAAACCCTCAGTCAGAATGACTATATTCCATGTAAACTCGCAGGAAAAAAAAAATTCATTCCAAATGGTTTCATTTGGATTAATTCATTCCGAATGAAAAGTCGTCGTGTAACCGCGGCCACTGACAAATAAAACATGACACTCTCACTGTGCTCTGTGAAGGGAAATTTGCCTTTCTACCAAGTGATATTTACCTGTTAACGTGTGGTTGCTGATATTTTCATTTTCATAAGCCAAACCCAAATGGATACATAACCAGTGGGCATAGAGTTTGTCTCTATTTCATACCATATCCATATTTCAGCTGTGTCAGAGAGGAATAACCTCTCATTAGAGGTACTTGTGTGTTAGGCTGTAGAGGTGGGCTGTTTGAGTACTGCTGAGAGCCACAGTTAAAGCTCTCTCACATCGCCTCCCAACAGGTGTTTTTAGGGAGGTGAGTGCCTCACGGTGCTGTTAGAATGTCGCTATTAGCCTGACAACTGGCTAATGAAGAACGCTCCCCAGCAACCATGGTCAGGCTCGGGTGTCTCCTGCACAGGCTGCAAGTGTGGCATCACCTCCATGGGTGGGAGCTGGGGAGAAAGAGAGAGAGGGAGTATGTGTGTGTGTGTGTGTGTGTATGCGTATGATGGTGTGTGTTGCAGTTATGCTTGTTTGTGTGTTTTCATGTGGTGTATGAGTGTGTGATTCCATGTGTAGCTGCATGTGTTCATAGACATGTATGTATGAGTGTATCTCCAGGTGATTATATATCTGTTTAAACTGTTTGTTCATCTGCGTTTGTGTTTGTGTGTCAATGGAAATGAACATGTGTGTGTGTGTGTGTGTGCATGCGTGCATGTGAGCGTTTGTTCGTGTGAGAGAGTACATATGCTAGATTGACTGTATGCAGACATACATGCACTGCATGTATCTGCACATCTGATTTTGTGTCTGCTTGTCTGTATGTGACTGAATGCAGGTTTAATGTTGTACCAAAGAGTAATACTCATGCATTTGTGCTCAGACTTGCAGTTCATTACCTAAACTAGGGCAGGGGCCAGTCTGTGCCAGGATCAGTATCCGGTGCTGTTATGATCCTGATCCGCCTGACCATGTTTCTGTTTTTGCCTGACTTCCCTGTGTATGAATTCTGCCTTGTCTGACCGTGCTGTGTATTTTGTATTGTGATTTAGATGCCTGGCCATGTTTTGTTTTTGCTTTGTCTGTGTATGTCTTCCATATTCCATCTTTGCAGTTTTACTCCGGTCCATGTTTTGTTTTTCATCATGCATTGCACTTTGTCTTTCCCTGTCTGGTCTCATGTCTTGTGATTGCTTCCAATCTTGTTTACTTCCTTCGCCTTGCTTTTCAATATTACTAACAATACTAACAGTTTGTTGTTTTAGTTAAACTTACTAACCAAAACTAACAGTGTTTATAGTACTGACTTACTAATGAGCACAAGGGATTGTTTTGCTGCACATTACTAATTGACTAACAAGCTCTCAGCACTCGCTCTGCTCTTGTCTCCGCCCCTGGCCTTCACTCACTCACTTACTTTGCTGTGTTTCAGCGGATTTTCTGCCCTTGGCTAATCACCATTCTGCCTCTCACTCTGTGCACAGTAGAACTCCCTAACCGGAGCTGTATGTTTGTCAGTAGGCAGTCCTTGTGATCCCTGTCTGCGTTTCGGCTTTTGCTAATATCTTGTAATCAGGAACTTCCACATGTCCATTCCTTTGTAATTAGTCTGATGCAACTCACCTGTGCCCTATCATAGCATATGACTTACCCTACGTGTATTTAAGCAGTCATTTCACTCACAGCTCTTGTCAGAATGTTTACCCAGTGCCGCGATTTTTGATGCCTTGCACTCTTAGTGTTATACTTCTGACTAGAACGTCCTGGATTCTGATTTTTAGTGATGGAGAAACCAAAGCTTTCTGAACTACTGAATCAATTATGAAGCAATTGTGTTGAATGGTTCAGGGTTGCAAAGCATTTGGTACAATTAAATATGGTGACATCTGCTGGCCAATCTTCAACATAGCATTTGCGTTGAACAATAAAGGACAAGGTGTCATGAAACAGGCACTGTTATCAACGTTTAACAATAAAGGATCTATGTGCATCTTGTAGTTTTTGACTTTTTTTCCAAGACAATAACATACTTGTGTTATGTGATTGTGCCGTCATAAAATACTGTATGTAATGGAGATATGCTTTTGCAAGATTGATAGAAATACAAAAAATATTTTTCAAAATTGGGGGGGAAAATGGCAAATTTTTTGCAACTAGGGACTGTTATTGCAGTAGTCGAGTAAAATGCTGCATAAGTTGGATAGGGGATTTAAAGGGTTTAAAGATTTTTTTTAAATTTAAAAACAACATCATTTCAGCTGAGTTCGGCTTCAGTCTGTTTCTCTTCTTTGTTACTACCTCTCCAGCTTCGGAGACCCTTTCTCAAGGCAGGGAAGTTGCTGGCATATGAGAATATCTGCGGGCAAGCTCGTAATGATTGGGATAAACTGCTGCCCTTGAGTACCAGTATTTTAATGGGTCTTCTCCAAAAATCCCGCCCTGGATTCGGAACCGGAGTAACACGTCGCCGATACGCGTGTATCGTAATGACGCTTCATTTGGGGAGTCATGTGGTTTTTTGCATGGCGAAGCGAGGCATCGAAACATATTGCCGAGATACTTCTGCTTTGAGAGATCGATACTTTGTCAAGCCGACTGCACCGAGTGTAACATCCCTGCTGATTTTGGCTTTCTCTTTGATACTTATCTGCCCGTGTACTGTACCTGTTTTGCCCGACTCTGAGTTTTGTGTTTGCTACCCTGTTAATGGTTCGGATTACGCCCACTGGATTTTGGCTTTGGACTCTGACAAACCCGCGCCTGTGTACCAAACCTGTTTTGCCTGACTCTGAGTGTTTGCTGCCCTGTGAACTGTCTGGATCGCGTCCCTGGGATTCTGATTCTGGATTGGACTTCGGCTCTTGCCCTGTGGGGGTTTGCCCCCCAACTTCAATAAAACCCTCTTTTGCTGAAACCTTCTGGTCTCGCATTTGGTTCCAGAACGGTACCTCCACAGGTGCCGATCCAAACGTACATCTGAGGTTGAATATCGGACCGATTGTCACCAATCCACGTACCGATCCAGATTCCATAGTTCATGAGTTATCAAGGGCTTATACAATCTGTTTGCACACATTAATCCGGTGGTTCTTTGTTCCCCGGAATTCAATGAGTTAACTAGAATCCACACTGTTTTTAGAATCGTTGTAGACTTCCGTATACACGTGTCCTATGGTACAGATACACTTATTATATCCCCGAACGGCGTTTCAGGGATATTATGTTTCTGGTCCGAACGCCGCCACCGCGCCGTCCTACGTGTTAACGCGATCACTTCAGTATTATTTCAATTAGAAATTTCATGTTTTGCATATAAGTAAGTATCATAAAGTGTTGTGAATCTGCATTTCAGACATGCCTTGCCTAGCTCCATGTTTAAGTTCTGTGCCTGGCTTGCCATGTATGCTTTTTGTGTTTAAGTGACCACTGCCTGCCCCTGACCATCCCCATGATTATGTATTGTGTTTTGTTGTTTGATTTCATGTTTTATTATGTTTCATGTTTTGTTATTATTTATGTCTTTGCCATGTTTTATAGTCTTGCCATGTTTCACAGTCTTGCCATGTTTCATAGCCTTGCCATGTTTTCATAGCCTTGCCATTCTTTCATAGTCTTGTTGTGATTTCTAGTCCTGCACTTCGTTTACCCTGTCTTGTCTTGTGTAGGTCTTTGCCCACGGTCCCTTGTCTGACGTGCCACTCATTCGGGTGATTTCCTGGTTTCTGGGATTTCAATCTTTCTTCATATCTCATTTTCTTCCTTCCTCTCTCTTTATGCTATCTACTAACCCTACTAACAGTTTATTGTTTTCGATAATTACTAACCCCGATTGACATTGTACATTTATACTAACTGACTAACTTGCACTCGGGATTGTATAGCTGCACATACTAATAGACTAACGATCTCTCAGCATTCGCCCAATCTGTATCTCCGCCCTCCTTATCTATCACTAATTATCTCCACTGCGGTTTCCTCTTATATCTCTTGCTTTCCCTTTCTTTAGACTGTACACTTTAGTACTCCTTAACCGGAGCCGTTTATTCGTTCATAGGAATGTCTCGTTATCCCTGTCTGCGTTTCGGCATTTCGCCAAATTCATGTAATTAGTTTTCCTCATGTGTCACTCCCATGTCATTGATTACACCTGTTTACCCTGGTCATGTGCTTAACCCGGATGTGTATATAAGGTGTCTGCACTTTTAGTTCCTTGTCAGATCGTCTTTACTCCTTTGTCTTGTGCTACGTTCCTCGCCTTGCTCACTGTGATATTTTCTTTCTGACTGGATTGCCCGACACTTGTTTTTGGTTTGCCCTTTTGGATCTGATTGCCTTTGTGAGTTTTGACCTATTTTTGCCCGACCACGTCTATTGTCTTTTGCTGCTCTGGTATTTGGATTCGGACTGTTTACGGCTTATGAGTTTGTCTCTCCACCAAACCCACGCCTGTGTACCGAACCATTTTTGCCTGACCTTGAGTTTTGTTATTGGTGCCCTGGTTAGTTTTGGATTTTGCCCTTTGGATTCTGCTTTTGGATTGTGGACATTGTACTGTTGCCAGCTCTGTTGGGGGGGTTTCCCCCTTCAAGAATAAAGCCTCCATTTTGCATTTATCAGGTTCTCGCTCTTGGCTCATTTCGTAAAACCTCACATTACGATCTGATCTGAGGAAGAACTGATTTGATTTTGGACGATTTACAATTTCTAGATTGGGCACCAGGGGCCAAAAACTGAAATCACTGTTTTTATCATATCTCTCGAAATATTTTTCCGATTGACCTCAAATCAAGAGCAAATGAAAGGTCATGACCTGAGGATGTGTCCCACGATGACATTATACCTGTTTGGTTCAAAATTTTGACACAAGGTGGAGCTTTGTCACATAAAATTCACCATTTTTGCCATATCTTTGGAACCATTTGTCCATTTGACATGAAACTATGTGCAACTGCAAAGTCATGACCTCTCAACGTGTCACATGATGACATCATACCTGTATGGTTCAATATTTTGCCACCAGGTGGCGCTTTGAAAATTACCATTTTCAGAACCATTTGTCCAATTGACCTGAAATTAAGTTCAAATAAAAGTATATTCAAGGTCTATTCAAAGATTGGGGACTTGGAGGATTGGGGGCATTCGGGGATATACCCCAAGCCGTCGCCTCCGACGGCATAAGCCTAGTTTTGTTAAATGAATCAGTCCGCACTGATTACATGAGGCACGCATCACCAACAGATCCCCCCACATTTTTAGCTGACCGGTTCAGTGGACCAATAATCTATTGCGGTAGTTTTTTGTCCATTGTCTGGGATATTCATCTTTTTTTTTTTTGGCCTGATGAATTTTCCTGTAAATTTTGGCCCCAACATCAAAAGATAGGACTTACAAACGGATTTCAAAAAATCATTTCCCAAAAACTTCCCAAATTTTTTTTTTATAAATCAGGCAATCAATTTACCTTGGTTCCCTCAATGTACAGTGTGAGTGCCATTTTGATTGAATCGACGGAAGTGGGTCTAGTGGGGGCGCTGTAGTTTAGCATTGGGCCTTATGGAGAATATGCAAAATGGCCCATGGAGTTTAAGTTGGTATTATAGACATACAGGAAATCATATATGACCACAGGGACAGCAGCAGGGGGACTGGGGAGATGATGTCACCTCTACCTCTGCTTATGCATACGCCCATGATTCTCGACTTCAGAGGAAGTGGTGGCAAGAGCACAGGACTCAAGCCCCTTTTACTCCCCAGGAGACGTCTGCCTGATCGTGGAGGTCTGCAGAGTTCCAGGTCTCAATTTACCTTGTCAGCTGGCCCTCCTAACCCTGTGGATCGTACAGCTTCGGATTCCACAGGACAGGATCATACAGTTGTGATTCCTCCAGGCCAGGACAGGAACCCGCAGGACGAGTACTTCCAGGAGACACTGCTTCTGATAATCAGGAGTATCAGTTGGTTGGAAGAGGCGGTGCACAAAGGCCCAATAAAGGATCCAACAAAGGCCAGTTTGGCAAAGAGCAAGGACCCAGACTACGGGGTCCAGCTGGAACAGGTGGGGCATCGGAGAGGTTACTAGCAGGCCCTGACATATTCCAGCTACAGATATCTAATGTTAACCCACACCTGAGTGTTGATGATATCAGGGGATACATAGCTAATCAGGATGTTACTAAAATTCCCAGAGATGTTAAGGATGCATCAACTTAAGGGAGAAATACAAAGAGGTGTTTTATTACTTTTGACTATAAAGACCATGATAAAGTGAATGGTGCAGCATTTTGGCCTGGAAAGATTTATTTTAAAAAGTGGTTTGCTCATAGAGGTGATGTGGGTGCACAAACAATTGATCATGGCTAAAGTCAGAATAGGATCATATAATTCTACAGGTCAGGGTCAGCACAGGCCTGAATATATTGCCTCTATCCTCACACAACTAGATATTGATATAATGCTCTGAGAAGAAACTTGGCTTTTGAAAAGTAATATGGCAAACCTGGGTGTCATTCATAAGCATTATCTGTTCCATGGTGTGTCAGGTGTGAAGGAGAAAGATCTCCTCTTAGGACGTCCATATGGTGGCCTTGGGATATTATGGAAAAAGCCCATTACGGAGCATGTACAGAAAGTTCTTGATGTCAACCCAAACAGGCTGTGTGCTATTGAGTTTAACGCAGAATAACAAATTTTTAATTTTATCTGTTTACATGCCCTGTGACAAAGCAAGAAGCAAGTCAGTCATGAATTCCTAGAAGTGATTGATGAGCTAGAATCATTGATTCATAAGTATCCTGCACATTATATATTACTTGGAGGTGATTTTAATTGTGATGTAAGTCAACATAATGCTCATGACATTTAGTATATGAATTTTCTTCACAGAAACAATGTATGGCAACTTCCCTGTGCTACACATACTGTAACATTACCCAAACTATATTTTCTTGCATAGATCATGTATGTATATCCAGCAGGAGGAATGCTAATGTACTGTCAGCTGATGTGTTAGGGGATCCTCTTGATCCATCAAAACACAGGTGTATTTATATGGATATTGCTTCTGAAATTCATCACATAGCATATGAAAGTGACCAATTAATAACTGATAGGATTAAACCAATAGCCTGGCATAGGGTCATTGACTCATATTGTGAGGTATCGTTCAGGAACCACTCGCAAGAGACAGAAATCCAAAAAAAACGTATGCCTTTATTGGAGTCCGAGTCAAAGCCAAACCCCCCACAGGAATTGCCAAACCACAATACGAAATCCAAAAACAGTGTCGCCTAGACAGGCAAGGGTCAGAACCAAGAAGACAGATGGGTAGAGGTACAAAAACGATAGGCAAAAAGTCGTAGTCGATGAGCAAAGCCAAGGGTCATACACGGGGCATCCAAACACAGAAATCGTGGTCATACAAGAATGGGTCGAAATCCAGAAAGACAAAAATAATACGAAAAGGGCTATGGCAGGAATCATGGTCAGACAATCCAGTAGAAGCGAAACAATATACAATGGCATTCGAGGCGCTCTGCACAAAGAAGTATTGATCAACGTTCTGACAAGAGTTGTGAGTGAAAAGACTCCTAATATACACACAGGAAGGTTCACATGCTATATAGAACACAAGTGTAGGGAATCAGGCTAATTACATCGGGAGAATCACATGAGGGAAACCCTTACCACGGAAATTGGCGAAAGACAAAATACGAACGGGAATCACACAAACAGCCAATGACATTAAAACAGCTCCGGTCCAGGAGATCTACATGCACAGATAACGAGCGCAGGAGAGTGATTAAGCACGTACGAGAGATTCTCGCTGAAACAGATTCAGAAAACAGAACAGAAAACAGATTCTCGCTGTAGAGGACAGAAACAGCTGAGAGGCAGGGATTAGAACAGGGGGATTTCTGAGAGGGAATTAGTCTAAATTAGTAGCGGTGCAACTTTATATATTAAACTAGAATGCTCGTTAGTAAGTTAGTAATCTTATATACATGGATTAGTTGTGTTAGTAGACTATGATACAAAATACAAATGGTAGTCTTGTTAGTAATCAGTACAGAAGGGTGAAGGAAGAAAACGAGAATCGAAGGAATGTTTTAAACACCAGAACTCATTCAAATCACCCGAAGTCAGTGAGCCCGCAGACAGGGAAGACGGACTGAACCAACTAGATCACAAGACGGGTTCACAAGAATGAACTAAAAACCTGAGTGTTACAATAACCAGGAAGAATAAATAAAAGACAAAATCATGAACACAGAACCTGAACATAAACATGGCAGAATCACAACAGATATTGAAGCGTACCAAATTCAGTTGGCCGATTACTTAAATAATAATGTTAATATTGATGAAATTGAAAGATGTGACGATATGAGATGTGAGTCTGAGGAACATAAACAGTTGATAGACAGGTGGTGCAATGATATCATAAATGGTTACCTGGAGTCTGACAATGTATTTCCAAGGATACAAACTAATAAGTATAATAGACCTGGTTGGAATGATATTGTTAAACCAGACAAGCAGGATTTAGACTGGTGGCACAAATTATGGGTGCAACATAACAGGCCAAAGGATGGTCAAATATATGATAACATGCGTGATGCAAAGAGACAGTACATGTATGCTATACGAAGACTAAAACGTCAGGAATATTTTATTAAAAAACAAAAAATGGCTCTTGCAGTATCTGAAAACAGAACCAGAGACTTTTTTCGGGAAATTACGAGACTTAATCCCAAAACGTTATCCCCTTCGAACATAATACTCAAATAGCCAATCACTTTGCTGGGAAGTACACAAGACTTTATAACTCTGTCCCTTCTGATCCTGGTATTATGGATATTATTGGGAAATCCATCAAGTCTACTGCAGAGTTAATGAATGTAAGTGATGCAGCAGTAAACCTGTCACAGGTTATGGAGTCTGTTTTTAAACTCAAGTCAAACAGAGGTGATGGGGATGAGAATCACAGATCTGATCATTTAACCCTTGGAGGGCCTGCGCTGTATTATCACCTGGTCAAATTATTCACAGCTGTGTTAATACATGGACATCAGCCCGCAGACTTACTATTAGCCACCATTTCATCTATTCCAAAAGATGAGAAGGCAGACTTATGCAGTGATAGTAATTACCGAGGCATCGCCCTATCATCATGTATTGGTAAAGTTAGTGACATGATCTTCTTGGAGCGTACCGCAAACAGCTCCAAACATCCAATCTTCAATTTTCCTTTAAGGAAAAACACAGTACAACTATGTGCACCTCGGTTTTAAAGGATGTAGTGAAGTATTAAATGTCAAGAGATACAGATGTATATTCATGTTTTGTCGATGCAACTAAGGCCTTTGGTAGGGTTCGTTTTGATAAAATGTTTGAAATTCCGGTGCATTGTAATGTTAATCCTGTGGATCTAAGAGCTCTATGGGGTCTGTGTCAGAGACAAACGGAGCGCACAGAGTGGTCTGGGGCTTATTCAGATGTGTTCACTGCAACAAATGGCATTAGACAGGGAAGTGTTGCTTCGTCGGTGCTCTTCTGCATCGATATAGATGAGCTCATAAAAAGACTTGAGGCTAATGGTGAAGGATGCTGGATGGGTCCATATTTTTTAGGGGCACTCTTCGAGTCAATTTTCTTTTTTACTCTTCGAATCAATTGTTTCATACTTAGTACAGACAGCTACAGCGCTGTGAAAAAGTATTTTCCCCTTTTCTTATTTTTTTGCATATTTGTCACACTTAAATGTTTCACATCATCAAAAAAACTCAACAATTATTAGACAAAGATAACTCGAGTAATGACAAAATGCAGTTTTAAAACGATGATTTCACTTATTGAGGGGAAAAGCTATCCAAATCTACCTAAACCTATGTGAAAAAGTATTTGCCCCCCACCTTGTTAAATCATGAATTAACTGTGATTAACCAACTATATACTGTACATGTGACAGGTTTGGGGTGACTTTTTGTACTTCCTTCGGTATTAGTCTTAGACGTTTATGGCCATTTTCCAGTATTGGAGAGTTGAGGAAGCGGTAGGCTTTGGGTCAGGATAGGAATTGCTACTATGGCACCACGTGTCTTTAAAGGTTAATTGAATAAGAGTGCAGGACACTCTTATGTCTTTGTACCCCCTTTAATCTCAGTAAAGACTCTTTGCCTTTTATGAAATAAATAGATGTACAACCAGTAGATATTTGGCGCTTTAACAGTGAATATGTGACACAATATCCTAATGGACATGCTGGCACTGAAATATCAAAAATGCAGCTCCTGAATTTCAAGGACATTATGTACAAGTACAGATTATTCTTTTTGCTGATATCATATCCAGTCTGTGCCCAGTTTTCATCCAGAACAATTAACAACTGTCACCATTCTGGGAAATTCTGTCTCCTGGCCAGCACCGCGTTACCGACTGATCTGCTACCTCCTCTGAACGGCAGGACTCATCTATCAGCTCTGTGTACATCATGTTTGGCCTTTACTGCCATCTAGTGAATGGACAGAATATTTTGCAGTAAAAAAAGAATACAGCACACCTTGTACTCATGTTTTTCTGATTTCTTTTACTGACAATCACAGTGGCCAATGAGTTTCCCTCCAGTCAGCATAGTATCCATTTTCCACAGGTAGAAATGTGCAAATTCTGCTCAAATGCTGAGCTTAGAGGCCTGTATTAACAGCAGCAGCATTTTAAACATGCAGACTTGTTCTTACTCAGAGTGCATCAACTTTTCCAGGGCTTTAATTCTGTTTCCTTCTCAACAACATCTCCAGTTTTCAGCAAGGCCTCAGGACTGCGGGCATCCCTTCAGACTCTGCTCCACCCAGTGTAATCCCGTGCAGCGATTTGGGCATCTACTATACTGGAGACCGCCAGATCGACTGGCGCTACACACTGGCCATAGTTGGGAGTTATGCTCATTCACTTCCTGCCTTTCTTTGCCAAATATGCACCCAGGGAACATATATGTAACACCATTTTACAGTGCTGTAATCCAGAGGTGACTCTTGAGAACATGAGAGTGGAACACACCCAAAGCCAGCATGCTTGTGTTTCTTCCAAAGATGAAATACCACTTCCACAATTATTTATTTTACAGGATTCGCTAGAATGTGTATCTACTTTTAGATCAAACACACCTTACTGTTGTTTTTGTACCATTTTTTTTTTACAAAGATGATAGTTTTCAATCAATCAATAAGCTGTCTGTACCTCAAATGTATGATATCCAGTGGTGTGAAGATTATTCGCCACATCTTTTGTCTGAAAGGGGTCCAAATATATTACCTCTCAGCAATTTTTTTTTGTGAAAATGTATTGAAAAATACTATTGTAGGCAATGAGAACAAATGAAAATAATTCCCACAAGCATATTGCGGTAAAAATATGGGTAATAAACAAAACACTCAAAACATCAATTTTTTTTATAACTATTTATTTATTTTGACTCTTGCATAGCATGAATGCATGTTTGAAGGCTCATTTAATGATGATTGATGCTAAAAAATTTGTTTTTACTGGGTTGAGGCAACATTATTCGGCAAAATCACCTCTAATGGTCAGTTCTTCCAATATACGAGATGACATGAACTTTGAGCAGTGTCATGGTGTTAAAATGGAAGGAGTTCTCTGAGATTGTTCGTAGCCCGAAAGGTGGCTTTACATGATGCTAAAGATGTTAAATGCTGCTATAGCGCTTAGGAAACACCATCAAGCGTTTCAGAGACTGGTTCGCTGAAAACTAGAGGCAGTAGAGGTGCAAAACAGAAACCTCAGATGTTCATGTAAACAAGTAAAAAAAATTGGCGGTTGACGGCGCAAGAGCCCTGTGATGATATTAGCGCCAGACGCAAACACAAAAGTACTCAACACAAAGTATCGAGATCTACTATTTCCAGACGCCTGTGTGAAAGTAGTCTGATAGTTCGTGTTGCTGCCAAGAGCTGACAACATCAAAAATGGACTTGAGTTTGCAAAGAAATACAAGGATTGGACACCAGTGGACTGGGAACAAGTCCTTTGGACCGATGATTCAAAATTTAAAATTTTCACACCCACATGTAGAACGTATGTGCGCCGTAGTTTTGGAGAACATTTCTAAAATTACTGTTTATCCCCTTCAGTGGACATGGAGGTGGGAACAGATGGGAGTCCGGGGACAAGCGCTCCGGCCAGCCATCGGGTCGCCGTCAGGGGCTGTTGAGTGTAGCAGCAACTGGCTCTGGATCAAGAGGAGGGGCCCCAGTTAGGCTGCAGGATGAGCTGCATCCAGCGGGAGGGGTAAAAGCAAATGGGGGTGCACCTGGAACACCAGACGTCACCGATGAGCCCTCGGGAGGAGTCGTGGACTCATCATCGAAACACCTGTGATGGAGGGCACTCACCTGATGACCCCAATACCTCCACCCACTCCAGTGAACTGGGCATTATCTTGCCGGACTGAAAAATCAAGACCTATGAAATCAGTTTTTCAAGAGCAGTCTCTTTGGCTTAACGGATATCTAGGTCTAACCATTGGATGTAATGAGAGCTAATTGTACTGAAAGTATGAAAGCATAAGCTTTCTGTAAAAGGATATTCTTAACTTAAACTAATTCAAGATTGGTCAGCTACATAGGGAAAAGGTAAGAAAAAAACTATATTCATGTATACTTTACTTGTTGAATTGCAGATCATTACCTCTGCCAGGGAGGAGATGCTTTTACCCACTTGTTTGTATGTCAGTTAACAATGCAACTCAAAAAATAATGACCAGTTGGGTGTGAAATTTGGTAGGATGATAGGAGGTAGTCCAAGTACGAGTTGATTTTGGTAGTGATACGAAACATAGTCTGCGACCAAAAGAACAGATATGGTGTAGCAGTGGCATTCTCTCTACCGAGTGGCCTCTCCTATTTGTGTTGTTTTTGTCACAGCATTTCCTGGTTTTGGAAAACTTAGACCAAACCTACTTCAGCCCTCAGAATAATTTAATTTTCAATAAGGTTAACAGGTTGTCTCGGTCAAAACTGTATTCTTGTGTCTTGGTAAGTCTGCTATATCGATTTTTTCCCCCCAATAAGCAGTGCAGTTATGCAGTGGTGTATGTTTATATAGTCTGTTTGCAGTTGTACAATTTAGACAGAACATGATTCTAAATAATTGTTTTTTACTCCATGTGGGTCCTTGACAAGTGTCATGGCATAATGTAATCCAAGCATGTCCTTAAGTCATCAGGTATTTTTAAACACCAGGACTGCTGTTGCACATAGTGAGTCATCTTTTTATTCAAAATATTATACAACCATCAATGTATACAACCCCAGAACCTTAACACTGTTAGCAGAGGATGTCCTTTGTGATGTAAGTACAGGAAACATTTTAAAATGACTTCCTCAATGGTTAAAAATAATCAGTGCTGAAAACCCATTTACAAACTAAACCTAGTCGAGGGTACAAGCAGGTATAAATAAAAACATGAGAAAAGCAGTAGAATTTGATGAGGAACCACACGGATGTGAATTTTCCCCGGGTCCACATATAGGTCTATACAGTCTGTATTAACAAATCCAATTTTATTTAACACAAATGAAATCTACAATGGATTCTCACAGAAATGTAACACTTATAGAGAACAGAAATGTTACAATAAATGGTGAAAAAAATGAAAACATTCAATAAAAATGAAATGAAAATAAATGAGGTACACTGAGAACTTAAGTGTGCCAAATGTTAAGTCGCTGGCTGTACACGTTTTCGCCTCAAATCTCACGGACGCACTTCACAAGTTGCCTCATCTCCATGTCCGATACTCTCACCGACTCCTGGGCATTCCTCTGCTCCGAAGAGGAGGCGGGTCTAACAGACATGCAGGTGAAAACGTCCCGCCTCCTGTCGTAATTTCCAACGCAACGGTGTACCTGACCCCGGATCAGTCTTGGGAGGTCCCGGTCCTGTGTATGTGTGTGTGTGTGGGAGGGAATCACATTACCAAGTCACAGACACCAACTATGAAAATCCTGGCATCACAGTCTGCACCTAGCTTTGCAATTCAATCGCTTATTAGTAGTGTGTGATTATATCAAGTTAGGCGTATTTACTAGTCCAAGTGCCCAAACATAGCAAGACTTAAACATAAGGAAGATAGCAAGCAAAGACCCTACAGTGAGGTTATACAGCCGGAGTAAAAAGGAAGGTACTCCCGTCAGCTCACTGTAAGAACCTTCAATATTTGGACATTGAGAAATTAGAGGAATTCTGTTTTGGCCGATTATCACAGTACACTGAAGTAGAAGTTCAATGATGAACCTCACATTGGAATGTAGAGGCTCATCTTTAAATAGCAGGTATTTACACTGTTATGTATGAGTGTTTTATGTAAAGCACTGTATATCATTTGTAAATGGAGATTTGTTACATACTGTTTTTGCTGCCTTGCTGGTCAGCTATTAGTTTATTTTATTTATCATTTAGCACCCTCTGGTGGTATGTCTATAGCAAAACATGAACAGATGCGATACCACTTGTTTTTGATTAAATAGACTACCCAGATAGCAAAAAGCATTAATTCAATGTTGGATTTACGTCAGATTGGTAATTATTGGTTGAGGTTGAAAAATCTATGTAGACTCAATGTTTAATTACAGTTACCATTTAAACATTTGAAAAACTGTTGCTGAATCACTGTAGTATAGACAATGATTTTTCAATGTTGAAATGCCCTACAATGATTTGACATCGTTTCAATGGTGCTGATGGGGGGGGGGTGCGCTTCTCTAAGGTGCTTCCTCCACCTGGGCCAGGCAGGAAACATTAAAGAAGGACTATCATAGCTGGGAAAGGTGGGTAATGTTATTTTGCTTTATCATGAAAAAAGCTCCTACGATTTTTTTTCTTTATTTTGCGATTTGTTTAATTTTTATGAGCGATTTTACAAAACTTTTGGACCGCGCCATTTTCACCACAGCAGATGAAAATTCACCCTCAATCCGCTTTGAGGGGCGCCCCTAATCGTGACGTCAGTGCGGCTGCCAGTGCCATGAATGTCCATTGTCCTGCGGTCCTGCATTGTGATGGTTGAATGACCAAGATATTCCCGCTTCCTCTATGGGGCAGACAGATGAGCTTGATTATTAGCTACCTTTCTCTATCCAACACAACTTTAATTTAGAGGTGAACTTACATCAGAGGCCATTTGAAATACTTCCAGAAAGAAAAGTGCAATTTGAAGTCTGCTAATTACCAGCGAGGCTGGACAGCTGCCGTCACCTTGGCATAATTAGCTCACCTCGAATCAACTCCCGTGTACTTTGCCTAACTTGTAATCAAGCCATTTATTCAGCCAACTGACCAATCAAAACCTAAATCTAGCCAATAATGATTTAGAAGAGATAATGAGAAGCAGACAAACCGAACCGGGCTACCGTGCTAAATTGAAATAATGTCAGTAATCTGAATAAATAGCCGACCTCTTAATTCCACTTCTCTTCTGAAAGCTTGAACGTATTATCTAAATAGATTTCTTAAAAATAAAATCATGTTAAGATGGCCCTGGTTTTTAGGCGTCTAAAAATAAATGAAGTAGAAAACATTGAGTGAAGCGCATCAAACGTTAATGTGAGAGAGAAATTATCTTCGAATTGCAAGCAATGGACAAGTGCACTGAAGACTGGGCAAGCACGTTCAGGCAAATCTGTGCCGCAAATTTTCAAAGGTTTTTTATTTAATAATTGAACAAGATTCGCACACAACGGCCATATGTAATAAACATGCAAACTGCGTGCTGAACTAAACAAACAAGGTCTTCCAAATCATCCTCCTCTACTCGACAATTGCTTTCACCTCCTTCCCATTTACTTTGCTCAGTTTGCAATCAATAAGTTGATTCGCTCAATTAAGTATTTTAAATTGGTTGGTGGTCTAATTTATTTGGATATCCATGTATTCAGACATTTTGACATCGCATGCGGCATGCACATGAATGCATGTGGCAGCCAAAGTGACGTTATGATCTTGTAACTTCTCATGCCAGGCGAGGCGTTAATGGTTGCCTCCTGGAAACAGCAATTCTGGCTAATTAATGGTAATTCAAAAGAACAGGGGGTATGTATGGACAAATAATCAACCGTGGATATTATGTTGGAGTTAATTACTATAAGATTAAGTCAAAATGTGTAGTTCTGTATAGTCCTCCTTTAAGAAATCAAAACAAATGTACAAAAGAAGAACAAAAGTGTAATTTCTTTTAAATCTTTAATAAATAACTAAATGAACAATGGTCTGTTTTATTGTTTTTTGTTAATAGGGCATGCAGTAAAGCAGCTGTTCTCAACCTTGGTTCCTTAAAAAATGGAAATGGCCAATCTGTAATGGTTTTTCTCCCCTGTGGTTCTCTCACCTCCACCTTAACGAGCTGCACCTGTTGCTTTATAAGGTGGAGGTGATTATCTGAAGTATATAGGGCTGGCAGTTGCCAGCTCTCATCGGCACTGCATTTTGGTTTTAATCATTGATGTGCAAGATTTTTAACCCTGATGACATGTTGATGCTGCTCCCTGTTTTTATCGCCGTGTGTTTTTTTTTTACTATTTATTAAATCTCCAGTTTGTACCAGCCTGGCATTTGGGTCCTACAATCTTTTAGGTCCATGGTCCGAGCTCCCGCCGGGACAGCAGTTTACATCCGGGGGGGTGAAACCATGACACAATCTAAAGCTCACAACACATTTTTGAATATTCACCTATGAAATGAAATGATTATAATGAAGTAGGGTCCCCCAAAACATGTCCCTGTAAAGTGGGGTCTTTGTATAAAAAGGTTGAGAATCACTGCAGTATAGCATACTTAATGAACCAGTTCAGCAATTTAACCTTTGTATGTTTTTAATATGCCTCATTTCAATAATTAATCATTTTACTCTATTTGGTGTTCTGTGGGGGTTGCTTCAAACTTGTCTATTAGTGACATCACTACCATTCAGGCACATGGCAGTGATATCACTGACTAGTAGACTACTTTGGCATGCTCCTTGTTGAACTATACCATAAATAGAGTAATAAAGTGATTTTTTTAAAATGAGGCATATTATACAAACATACAGAGAAGTGTTGAAAAGTGTTTAAATGGCCCTTTAATAATAACATTGTAAAATGTTTACATTAGTTTACATTAAAAATGTTTCAATGAAAAATGCAATGCATACATATAGTTGAATCAGTGTTGATGCAATTCTACATTCTTTCAATGTTGATCATATCATAGTTGAATCAAGGTTGATTCATTGTCAGAATTGATTGGAAATTCAATGTTAGTTCCATGTTGATCAGAGTGAGCACTTTCAATGTTTTTTTCAATATCTGACAACAATGTTGATTGCAATCTTCAGCCTGGCAATATCACAATGTTGATTCAATCACTTTTTGCTATCTGGATAGTGCTTTCTGGAGGGGCATCCTCTGGCCTGGAGGGGGCCGGATCACGCAAGACTCCTGTAGATCTTTAAAGAATGGTCCTAGTCTATATAAATGCTGTAATTTTGGTCAGTTGAAGAGGTTTTTTTGTTTTGGCATCAGAGTTACATAGTGGCATTAAAGTGTTATTATAAGTTTGCACAGTGGATTATTAGTAGAAATTTTTGGACCTAATCAGTGAATAAATTTGTTTAAGTTGTCATGGCTGGTTTTCTTTGTTGTGATTTTCAAGTCATAACAACACCCAAATCCTGCTAATGGTGTGGGCATTACAGAACGTTTTATTCTTGATTTTTGAGGGACCAAAAGGAATTGTACAACTTGGCAGCAAAGCTGTTCATCGGCCAATTATGTGGTATTGCCTTTTTTCATTCACAAGAAAGCAGACAAAGGTCTTGAGCTGATTTCAAGTGTTGCATTTGCACTTAAATTGTTTCACTATTAACTCTCAACAGGAAGCCCAACGAGCTGCCACCGCAGGTGAAGCAAGCCATCATTACACTGAAAATTCAAACCCAGAGAAATTTCTTAAACAATGGTCTTAGCCAAATAAATTAATTGGTAATAGTACTGTATAAAAGTATTTGCCCCTTCCAAATTTCTTCTATTACTCACATTTGTTAAATGTTTCAAACCATCAAACAAATTTTGACTCTCAAGTAACCAAGCTATTTCATATACATGAATGACTGAGTGGAGTCATTCAGGACCCCATTATTTCGGAGCAGGATCTTTGAATGGCCCCATTTCTACATCCCCAATTCCGAAATAGTTGGGACAGAGCGTAATTTGTGAATAAAATCAGAATTCAATTACTTTCAAATCACACCAGCCAGTATTTTATTCACAATAGAACAGAGATAACGAAACAAATGTTTTATATGAGAAATTTTGCAATTTTTTTCACAAAATGAGCTCATTTCAAATTTGATGGCTGCTAAAGGTCTCAAAAAAGTAGGGACAGGGGCATATTTTCCATGGTGTAGCATCCCCTCTTCTTTTGAACACAGAGTGGAGGTGTCTGGACATTGAAGAGAAAAGTTTCTTGAGTTCAGCCATTGGAATTTGATCCCACTCTTGTTTAATACAAGCTTCCAGCTGCTGGAGAGTCTTGGATCTCCTTTGATGGAGTTTTTGTATAATTATGTGCCAAATGTTCTCAATCGGTGAAAGATCAGGACTGCAGGCAGTTCCAGTTCAGCACACGGACTCTTCTACTACGAAGCCATGCTGTTCTAACAGCTGCAGTATGTGGTTTTGCACTGTCCTTCTGAAATACTTCCAGGCCTTCCCTGGAATAGATGTCATCTGAGCCTTCAAATACTTTTATATACCTTTCAGCATTCATGGTTCTTTTTAAAACGTGCAAATGTCCCATACCATATGCACTAATGCATCCCCATACCATCAGAGATGTAGGTTCTTCAATGGAACGCTGATAACAGGAGGGGTGGTCTTTCTCTTCTTTAGCCCGGAGGACACGACGCCCATGATTTCCAACAAGAATGTCAAATTTCGACTCGTCTGACCACAGGACACTTTGTCACTTTGCTACAGTCCATTTTAAATGAGCCTTGGCCCACAGAATATGGCAGTGCTTCTGGATCATGCTCAACAATGGCTTCCTTTTTGCATGATCGAGTTTTAGGTAGGATCTGTGGATGGCTTGGCGGACTGTGTTTATAGACAGTGGTTTCTTGAAGTATTCCTGGGCCCATTTAGTAATATCAATGACAGAATCATGCCGGTGATTGATGCTGTGGCGTCGGAGGGTCAGAAGATCACAGGTATCCAGTAAAGGTCTTTGGCCTTGTCCCTTACGCAAAGAGATTTTTCCAGTTTCTCTGAATATTTTGATGATTTTATGCACTGTCGATGAAGAGACCTTCAAAGCCTTTGCAATTTGATGTTGAGGAGCGTTGTTTTTAAAGTATTCCACAATTTTTTAACGAAAGTCTTTGCAGGTTGGAGAGCCTCTGGCCATCTTTAATTCTGAGAGACTCAGCCTCTCTAAGACATCCCTTTTATAGCCAATCATGTTACACACCTGATGCCAGTTAACCTCATTACTATATGTTCTTTCAGCTGATTCCCTTATATATTAATTGCTATATTTTTTTTTGCCTGTGTCCCAACTTTTCTGAGACCTGTTGCAGCCAGAAAATTTGAATGAGTTCATTTTGTGGATAAAAATGTAAAGTGTCTCTGTTTAACCATTTGAAATGTTTTTTATGTTCAAGAAAATTATTAATTTATTGCAAATAACATTGGCTCATGCAATCTGAAAGTCATTGTGTTTTGATTTTATTCACAATTTGCACTTCGTCCCAACTATTTTGGAATTGGGGTTGCATGATATATTCACTGCTGATCGCTGGACATCAAGGCTGCTCCGTCCTTTGTCGTGCTAATACATTATATCCAGCTCAACCCTACCCTAATGCCTAATAATTAATTACTTTTTCCACATAGGGCCAGGTAGGTTTGGATAGCTTTTTTTCCCTTGATAAATGAATTCATCATTTAAAAATAAGACCAAGGGTCTTGTAGCTCACCGGTGAGCAGTCTTATGGTGGTGATACAAGTTATGAAAATTTCATGTGAAGTTTCACATGACTCAATGAAAATCAATGTCACTAAATAAAACTTCACATACATTTGTAAGACCTCCTGTAACACAAACACAATCCTAAGCTCTGAAGCAGTTTTGGAGATACAAGTCATTGAAAATTCAAAAAGTCAGTTGTGAACTTTAAGGTCAAAGAAGGTCAAGTTGAGGTCAGCAAATGGACTTCATATACGACTTTCTAAATGTCATTATATAAAACTTGGCTCAATCTGTGATCATTTTGGTGATTCAAGTCATTGTAATTTCACTGTACAGTTTGACACTCAATGGGTCACTGACAGTCATGTTGAATGTCACCAAATGAAAGTTCATATGTGACTTCCTAGAAGTCTGTAGCACAAACCAATCTGTGACCATTTTAGTGATAAAAGTCATTGAATTTTCACTAGGTCAAATTTGACCTTTGAAGGTTAATATGAAGGTCACCAGATGAAAGTTCATATAAGACTTCCTATAAGTCTCGAATACAAACCTATGCTCCATCTCTGACCGTTTTGGCAAAACGAGTCATTGTAATTGTATTATGTCAAGTTTGACCTTCAAAGGTCACCAACAGTCAAATTGAATGTCACCAAATGAAAGTTCATACATGACTTCCTAGATGTCAGTACCACAAACTTTGGCTCCATCTGTGACCTTTTCAGTGATAGAAGTCATCGAATTTTCACCAGGTCAAGTTCGACTTTCGAAGGTCAATATGAAGGTCACCAAATCAAAGTTCAGATATGACTTCCTGTACTTCTCCAATACAAACCTACACTCAATCTGTAAGGATTTCGCTGATATAAGTCATTGAAATTGCACTGCATACTTTGGCCGTTGTCGGTCACTGAATATCAGGTTCAAGGTCACAAAATGAAACTTTATAAATTATGCCCTGTTTACACCAAAATACGACTGAAATGGCGACTGCTGCGACGTGTGAGATCACAAGGATTTGATGAACTCGCACAAGTCTTGTATACTCTCCAATCTAATCGCTAATTTGCGTTCACACCAAGCTTCCAGTGAGACCACATTTGAGATATTAATAAAAATTAGGCGATCTATGCGACATAATTTACGATGACTCTCCTTTCTCTTGTTTGGTCTCTCTTGGTCTTGTGTTGTTGATGCGATCGTTGCAGCAAGTGATGAACCGATTAAAACAATGGCTTTATATAGGAAACCCACTCTCAGAAAGAGTCGCATGGAAGCTCTCCATTGGTCGCAATTTCACTCTCACTGATCGCAATTGGTCAAATTTTGATCCCATCCATCACTGATGCTCTCGCAATTTCACTCGCCATGACTTTTTTGCTCTTGAAGGCATTGCAATGGGCTTTTGTTCAGCTCTCAAAAACGACTGCCATAGTCGCATAATGAAAAATATTCAGATATTTGGAGATTATTTATGCAACCTGTTTGAGAGTCCATCAAGAGTCCATCAAGACCTGTGAGACCGAGTTAAGAGTGACTTGAGAGTTATGACAGCTCATTACAATTGTTTTTGAGATCTGCATTTATTTCTGACCACTCGAACACACTTGCCAAAGTTATGCGATTTTTTTGAACAGCTCAAAACAATAGTAAACCCCTTCAAGATCGATAGTGTTATGGCCCCAATTTGTTATTACATTTATAACACAACAGCAACAGCAAGGGATGACAAACACAGTTTTAACAACTAAAACACATTTAATTTTTAACAAAGACAAAGACTAATAACAACCTACAACTAAAGACCAAGATTGATAAATAAGAAAAAAAACAGAAATAATTACAGTCCCTTTTTAGTGGGGTGGCTTGGTGATGTCCTGGATGAAGAAAATGCTCAAACACAGGCAAAGAAATCCACAAAAGAAACGTCACAGGTCTTGAACAGAATGGCAGGTCTGGTCATCTTCTTGCAATTTCTCCTACTACTTTACTGTCTCAATTCTTTTCCTTATATACTCTTTTGCAGACCCCACCCACATTTAGACCTCTTTTTTTTAACTTTCTGGGACTTGCCCCAGACATGTTCAGGACATGTCTAAACATGACTCCAGTCTGAGCTTAACAAAAAAAGGTAAATACTGCCATCTAGTGGCCTATATTCACATTACAATAGAGAGTGAAAGAGATCAGAGAGATTGAATTTGAGACCATTGAGAGTTTATTGAGAGTTACTTGCAACCTCATCAAGAGTCAGTGAGAGTGATGACGATTTCTGTCCATTATTCGGTCGCAACCTGCTCGCAAGTCCGGTGTAAACAGGGTTTTACTTTTTATATGCTCACAACACAAACCTAACCTTTATCTGAAATAGTTTTGGTGATAGAAGTCATTGAAATTTTACAATGAGAAGTTTGACCTTGGAAGGTCACCATAGATCAAGTTCAAGGCCACCAAATTAAAGTTCATGTTTGATTTCCTATACATCACTAATGCAAACCTACACTTTATCTGTAACGATTTTGCTGATATTAGTCATTGAAATTTCACTGTGAAGTTTGGCCATTGAAGGTCACTGGAGGTCAAGTTCAATGTCACCAAATGAATCTTCATACATGACTTCCTATATGCCACAATATGAAACTAAGCTATATCTGTAATAGCTTTGGTGATAGAAGTCATGACCTTGGAAGGTCACTGAAGGTCAAGTTCAAGGCTACCAAATAATAGTTCATGTATGACTTCTTATAAGTGTTCAATACAGATATGTTCCCAATCTTTAATATTTTCAAGCCTAGAAGCCTTTGAAAATTGTAACATTTTGCGTGTCCTCAAATTTGACCTTTCAAGGTCACCTGAGGTCCACTTTAACAAAGTTAAAATATAGGTCATAGATAACTTCCTATATATCTGTATGACAAACTTAATCTCTATCTGCAACCATTTAGCTTCCACAAGCAGTTTTGCCCATTCTCCATAAGACCCAATGTTAAAGTATAGCGCCTCCACTAGACCCACTTCTGTCGATTCACTCAAAACGGCACTCGTACTGTGCATAAAGTACATCCAGGTGAGTTGATTGCCAGATATATAAAAAAAATATTATCAAACAGTTTTTGAGAAATATTTTTTTTATCTCTTAACATTTTCAATATTTTCTCTGACCTCAAGTTTGACCTTTCAAAGTCATCTGAGGTCAGACTTAAACATAGCCAAATTATAGGTCATATATGACCTCCTATATGTCGATAATACAAACTCAATCTCTATCTGCAACCATTTGGTCTCCACAGGCCATCTTGCAAGTACAGCGCCCCCAATTGACCCACTTCCGTCGATTCAATTAAAATGGCGCTCGCACTGTACATTGACGGTACCAAGGTAAGTTGATTGCCTGATTTATAAAAAATTTGTCACGCCGTTTTTGAAAAAAAAATTCTTTGTCCTATCTTTAACATTGGGGCCAAAATTTCAAGGGCCCATAAAATGGACAAAAAAAGATTACATCAAAAATCAAAAAAAGTCGGAGATATGGTCTATTAGTATGTTATGGAAAATTTACATGAAAATTCATCAGGCAAAAAAAAAGATAAAAAATGTTCCGGAAGACAGACGATGGACGCCACACCACGTCAATAGCTTATCGACCCATAGAGCCGGTAAGCTAAGAACAGCATTTTGTATCTACTTGGGTTACCTTTGTCTATTATTAAAGTTTGTGTGATGATCTGAAAATGTGACAAATATGGAAAAAATAAATTGGAAAGGGGGTAAATACTTTTTTACAGCACTGTACCTTTTGCACAAAATTTGGCTTTGACAGATAGTAGCACATCCAATGCTCAGGGAATCTGCCCGCTCAGATGACATTCACTTCAAACAACTTTAAACTTTCCGCACGCAGCCTTGACCTTTGCATATCTTTGATCCGCCATTGCTGGGCGTGAAAGGTTTCAGAACTCAGCCACTGCTCAAAGTAAAATTCTTTAATAGCTTAGTTCACTAAATCTTTTAATCTCTACATGTGGACATCACAGCTTTTCTTGAATATTCTGCGACTGACATAAGTAGTGGAGGCTAAGGCCGATCTTTAATGGCCTTCTGTATGCTTTGAAATATTGAGGAACTCCCAAGAGCAGCACTTACAGGGAAGGTGATTAAAACTCACAGTTTCGTAGAAGACACAGTGCACTGTATCCTTCCCGTCTCTCAAGAGGAAGCTCTTTGCACCGTGATTACCAGCAGTGACAGCAGAATCAAGGGTAGCTGGAGGAGGTGAAAAGTAATAAGAAATTGCTTAAGCCAAACAAGGTCAAATGCACTCATGTTCAAAAATACAGTGACTACCAAAATTTATCCTGCTTGTTTCGCAGATTTCCTGCCTTCAGTCTCCTCAGCGTGTAAAATGCATGCTCAGTTGGATTCAGATCTGGCGACTGACTTGGCCAACTGGACCAAGATAATGAATGTGCCACTGTCTGATAAATTTCAGTGATTACTGTGCTTGAAGACTTTATTCATGTTTTGTTCCATGTTTAAGTGAAATGCAAGCTTTTCAAAGATTAGTGTGTGAGATGTGAGGGTATCTGCTGGTAGAAATACAGTGCTGTAAAAAAGTATTTTGTTCCATGAATAAAAGATCGCAAGTGAAGTTCCTGATGAAATCTGTTTTTCTGCACCAAGTAGTGCAGAAAATCTGATTTCATCAGGAACGTCACTTGCGACCTTTTGTTATTCATGGACGATTTGCCCCCATCCTGTTTTCTTGTTAATTTTTAAATGCTTCAGATCATCCGGCTAATTTTCATATGAGACAAAGACAGTGAGAGTAAACAAAACGCAGCTTTTAAATTATCATTTTATTTATTAAGGGTAAAGAGTCATTCAAAGCAATATCACCCATGTGAAAAAATAATTGCCACCCAAGACCTAATAAATGGTTGTGCTGCCAGAGGTGGCAAAAATTACAATCTAATGTTTACCATAATTTGCAATGAGCCTTTCACAGTGCTATGGAGAAATTTTGAATTTTCGCACTATTCTACGTAGATCTTGTCAAGTACACTGGAGGGTTTTTGAGCATGAACTGTAAGTTTAAATAAAATCCCCAGCTTTGAGCCAAACTGCAACAATGACATACTTTTGAAAAATGCAAAAATAGTACTAAGGGCTGAGGGTGTACTAAGTACTAAAATTAAAAAAGATAGTAGTAAGGGCAATTTCCAATGGCTAAACTCAAAAAACTTGTCTCCTCAATGCCCAGATGCCTCCACTCAGTGTTAAAAAGAAGAGGGGATGCTACACCATGGTAAACAAGCCCCTGTCCCAACTTTTTTGAGACCTGTAGCAGCTCTCAAATTTGAAATGAGCTCATTTTGTCGAGAAAATTGTATAAATTCTCTGTTTCAACGTTTGCTATGTTATCTACTGTTCTACTGTGAAGAAAAATGCTGGCCGGTATGATTTGAAAGTCATTGCATTTTGATTTTATTCACAATTTACACTTTGTCCCAACTATTTCGGAATTGAGGTTGTACATAGCAAGCTACATATTGTCCCCTTGCGCTGTTCAGATGCAGTAATCAAGCTCTTGCCAAGGTGGTCAGTTAAATGGAAAGTAAAAACGGAACGTCGCAGAGATCGGCACAGTAATGCACAGTGAATTGGAGATAGCTGACTATCTGGTTCAAGGTTACAGAGTACACTGAAGAGCCAAAACATTAAGAGCAAATAATGTTGACTCTCATAACAATGGCACATTTCAAGGTCTGCTGACAGATCTTGGACGTTAAGAGAACAGTATATTCGTATATTCAACACGTTGGATGTGGGAGAAACTGTAACTGAATGAATTTAACGAGGGCCGAATCAGTACGGCCTAATGAGCGGGTAAGAGCATCTCTGAAGTGGCGAGACTGGAATGCTCCCTGTCAGCTGATGTGAGTACCGACTGACAGAGGTCCAAGGAGGGACAGACCACAAACTGGTGATGGGGTTTTGGGTGCCCAAGACTCATCGATGCACAATGGCTACGAGGGCTATGGTGTTTGGTCCAAACCAAGGCGAGGAATGTTTTGCAACACACAGCGCATCACACCCTGTAGTGTATCGCACTTTTTAGCTTCAAGACCAAAGTGCCCACTCTAACCCCGGTCCACCTCCAACAGAACCCCCAATGGGCACCTGAGCTTCAGAACTGGACCTCCGAGCAGTTGAAGAAAATCGCTTAGTAAAGTGAGTCCCATTTTCTTTTGCATCATGCGGTCTGGCTCAGTACATGTGCCTCATTTACCTGGGAAGAGATGCCATCTGTCTACTCTGTGGGGGGGGAGACAAGCTGGTGGAGGGAGTGAGATACTCTGGGAAATGTTCTACTGGAGAAACCCTGAGTTTGGGAATCCATGTGATTCAGTCTGATGGAGCCGTTTTGGCAGCACGAGGGGGACCTTCACTATTTTCGCAGGTGGTTTTAATCTTGTGGCTGATTTGTGTATTTTCCCATCAACAATCTTATGGTGGGGGGGATGTTTCAGACAGGTGTTAGGCTCTGGCAGAGGTGGTGGGGTTGTTGGTGACAAAAGCTTGCACCGTATGAGAAAATAGCAAAATTCAATTGCAATAGCAGGGTTTCAAACAGTAGAGGGCAGTCACTATTCATATTTATATCGCAATACATAAAATTAAAATACTCTGCACTACGATGTCAAAACTTTGACCAGAAACCATTAACAATACCACTAAATATCCAGACACATCGGTTATCAGCTTTAAAAAGAGGTTTAGGGGTTGAGTTACTCTTCAAGGCCAATGAGTTCAAGTCAGGAGTCAGGACGCCAAATCCCAAAGCCTTCATTTGGCTTCTCTCGAGCCATTCGGGATGCGCTAGCTTGTGCGCTTGGTCCAGCTGCACTTGAGCTTCAGGTCATGAGCTTCACATTGCCAGACAGGTTTTATTTAAGTGATTTTTAAATTCAACTGGGCAGGCAGTAATTATGTCTCAGTGTGTCTAATAAAATAGGACATAATTATCACATTTGTTAAATTCCTTGATTTATGAACTTAGCTTTTTATATATACAGCTTTTTCCTTCAATAAATGTAAGGATACTTTAAATTCTCCATTTTGCTTTTTTTCGGGTTCTGTGTAATATTAAAATTATTTTAATGTTCTGAAACATTTAAGTTTGACAAACATGCAAAAATAGAAGACACTGGGAAGGGGAAAATATCTTTGAATAGTATAGTACTGGCAGAAAGAGACTATAATATCTGTGTCATTGATTTCTGATCAAGAGCCGGACGCCGATCACAGATAAAGCCAAACAGGCGATGTTATTTCCTGCAGCAGATTGAAACTCAAAGGCACTTGAGCTCAGCCAGGAGACGGTCTGAAGTCAGGCAGGGGGGCACTGAAACTGGCGGGTCAGGCAAAGCAAAGTCGAAAGGACTGGCCAAAGGTCAGTTGCCGGGACAGCGAGGTCTGTACCCCAACCCAACAAGAAGTCAGCCATTTTGAATTAAATGTGCCATTTTTGCCCGAATTTGGCCATTTACAGTTGTCGTACTTCAACAAACTTCCGTCTTTTGGAAGAGTGCCAGTGTTTGGCCAGTGCAATTCAAACACAATAATGACAAAGTTTTTAAAAGCTTCAGTTTTCATAATATGATGTTGTCGTGGTGTTGCGGGGAAATTCGATTTTTCCACCATGAAACAGGAAGTTGTTGTAACTTAATCGTACATGTCCGTCTTCATTTTACGAACACATTTTTGAGGGCTGTATGATGGGTAAATATTTGTGAAACTTTGCACCAAGGTTTTTAAGAGCAATGTACATCCATTTTATATTGCAATTTGGCAGAGGCTGACACATTTGCTATACGGTGCCCCCCAATCCCTTTCACAAGTGAACTATAACTTCACATGAAAATTTCACAAGTGAAACACATGGAATTTTGCACATGCATCAGGCCTGGCATATGTTTTACCACTCTACAGTTTCCTCTGACCTCGATATGCAAAATTATTTCTAATATACTTGGAAAGGGAAGATGAGTGGAGGGGTTATAATATGGTTTTAATCTGCAAACCCATGGCTAGATTTAAAATCTAAAATCATGCACATTACCTCAAATGAAGAAATGCAAGATGTGAGAGGTGAAAAGTTGAAAAGAATCTATTAATTTTTGACAGTGACCGAAATAGTGAGGTTAGAAAAATGTGTATTTGACAAAATACGCAGATAGACTATAACTTCCATTTTGTGACAAACAATGTAAAAATCAACCTGGACTGAGTCAAACTGAACTAAAAATATCAAGAAACAGCAAATCACTAAAGGAGCATTTCCTTGGAAACGTCCAGTTTTAGGTGTAAACAGTGGAAACATATGACCATCTTCTCAATAAAGCCTGTAAATATGATGCCTCACCAGTGATGTTGGAATACCTATTTTGATGCCCACTCACAACAGTTAATCAATATAACCTGGCAACGAAACAAGGTACAGTGCTTAACAAATTTATTAGACCACCACCCACTGTAAGGTTTAGGCCACAGCAGCCCTAAATTAACAATGCTGGTAATTACCAAAATGATTATTATTTTTTTTTTTATTTGGCATCTCCAATCCCACCCGAATCTGGAATGCCCAATTGGCGAACTATGTACAAAGCTTGCTCGTATGCGACCCCTTGCTGCCAACTCAGGATAGTGAAGACAGTTCACGGCCCTCCTCCGAAGCACTTGCCCGTCAGCCACTGCTTCTTATACACTCATTGGTTGAATCTTCGCAAGTTCAGAGCGAGGGCGGAGGATACCCGGACATGAACAAACTTTGAATCTTTCTGACGAGCGCCTGTCTGGCCAACAGGAGGCGCTTGAGCGACGAACAAAGCTGTTTATTTATATCCCCTTACCTGGCAGTCCCTTCCCAATATGAATCCCTGTAGCGCGATGGCCAATTGTGCGCTACGCTGAAAAAGCTGCCGACCACTGCCGGCTGGTACGACCGTGGCTCGAACCCGCAACGTAGTAGTCACTTCTGCACTGCATTGCAGTGCCTTAACCGAGTGAGTGATATTTTTAATGCTAAACTATAATTATTGTTATTATCCATGAATATTCGAATTTACCGTTTAACAAAAAAATAGTCAAGCACATTGTTATTTTTTGATTAAGATGCCAAATAACAGTCATTTTCTTGCACTCCTGAACATAAAAATTTATTTTAGTGGTTGAAAATGCAAGAATGCAAGCTGTTATCAAGGCCAAAGTAAGCCATACAAAATGTAGTTTTTTTTTTTGTTTTAGTGTGTGAATGACTATTTAGCGGTTTCAGTTCGTTATTTGCCAAAGAAATAACGAAATATTTTTTAGTTGTAAAGAAGTTTTTGACAAATTTCTTAAATATTTGTGTTTTCCCCTTTTTCATGACAGGTGGCCTAATAAATTTGTTAAGCACAGTATCACAGTCAGAATAATACCATTAAATAGCCAAGAAACCCATCTCTGTAATTTTTTGTAAAAGGTAAGGAGATTACCCGTAAAGTTATTTAACAGCTAACTTAAAACCCCAGCAGTCCAGTCATAGCAGCGATCCAGAAATTTAATGTCAGCAGATGCGATATCCCTGTTTTTAAATTAAACCACAAAAAACCCCATGGAATATTTTTATGCTATTTTCTGACCAATCAGAGCTTGAGTTGGCCTTCACCCTGGAGCATGAACGAAAAAATACAACATGGGAGACAGATGCTACAAATTGGTGAAGTTGACTGCAAATTTTTCAGAAATGAGGCAAGATATTGCCAATGCAAACACAGGTTGATTCATAAAGTTTTTCTGCATCTTCTCATATATAAGTTATAGAAATATACACTAAAACAAGAGCAATCCGAGATTTCTGATCTCCGCCAAAGGATGACATTGATACAAATGCAAGATTTGTCTCTTGGGAAGATTTTAGGACCGGATCCAGAATCCAGATCCGGATTCGGATCATCACCAAAATTTAATGGAGTCATCCCTGGACCAAGATCTATCTCTGGTGAAAATTTCATGAAGATCCCCTCAGTAGTTTCCGAGAAATGTCACAAAATTTGTAGATGCAGATCCGGATCCGGATCATCACCAAAATTTAATGGAGTCGTCCCCGGACCAAGATCTATCTCTGGTGAAAATTTCATGAAGATCCGTCCAGTAGTTTCCGAGAAATCCTGTCCACAGACAGACAAATAAATAAATAAATAAATAAATACACCGACTTGATCGCATAATCTCCTTGGCGGAGATAACCGTCAGAAGCTGGTAACGCCTCGAGATTCAACCCGCTTCATCCTCCTGATGAGAGAGTGCATTCTAAAAATAAAACAGCTTGATTCCCGATCACGTAGGATGATTCACTGGGTGTCAGTGAAGTAAACAATGCCACATGGGCACATCTTATTCCCAATATTTGAAACTGCTGCTGTGTGAATTTTCATGAATTGAACTTCAGTGATAGTGGAGAAATTTGACTTCATTCATGAAATGGGGTAACAGGACTAATTAAATGCGTCAAAAAATTTTAACTGACTGTCCCTAGTGTTTAACTGTTAATTGATTCCAACAAGGCTACGGGTGAAAAATCCTGATCACTCGGCAAACACTCAACGGATCTGAAAATTCCAAAAGCATTTTTCTTCTTTGAGTGAGCAGTATTCAAAAATACATACTTTTTAGACTTTACAGAGTTGGCTATTACGGCAACAGCTGGTCACTTTGATCAATCTAAGATATGCAGTTTTTCATCTAAGTTTTTACTTTGTATTTTTCCCATCTCTGACTTTGTCTTTGTGGAAAGTTTTGTTGGATGCTGTGGCTCAGTCTTAATGCACTGCAGGCAGGCTGAGACGAGGAACCCACCAAAAACCTCAAATAAGAAAGCCACTCTGTCCTTGAACTTGCTCCAGTGCTTCATCCCTTCGATGACTGTTGTCAGAATACGCAGGGAATTGTCCACCACTGGTTTACTCTGGAGCTCGGCTGATTTCTGAAAGTACAGTCAAAAAATACTGAAAACTTTAACCATGATTAACAATACGCATCATATGCAGTTTCAGTGATAATACCATGTGACCTATTCATAAGGTCAGATCCATAAATCAGTTGATCAGTTATTATTTTAGCTATTTAAGAGTCGTTCCACAAGAGATTGACATGCGGTGCGCAGTTGACCCCCCCGGAATTGAATGAAACTTAGTACATCAGTAGATATGGGTGTCTCACAGAAAAAGCCAAATTTTTTGGTCCGTATTTCACTGTGCCTGCCCATAGTGGCATCTGGAAACCACTAAAGTGGCTCAGTTTTGCTGTTGACACCGCATTTTACATTAACTATCATGACTTAAGGGAACTCAGAACCAAATGTTTTACTTTTATCATCACCTGTGACACTTCAAGTCCAGATGGACTTTAGCACAACATCAGCGCCAAACTGGTTAACTATGTTATCGAGCCAGAATTATTTGAGAAATAACAATAAAAATTGAAAATGGGAATGGGAATAAAATAATACCCCAGAAATATACCAAACTAGAATGCTTTGTTATGTGTTTATGCCCCCGTCACACCGGATTGACGGTGCCACTGCGGTGCTTGTACAGCATAAACCGCAGTGGCACCGCCATGATCTCCATGGTTCCTCAGTAGTTCCGCAATTGATCGTCGTAGCACCGCAGAAAACTGTCAAAACTGCAGACCTTCATGGTGGCACGGAGGAAACTTTGAACATGTTCAAAACTTCCACAGTGCCACCGCAGGTTGGACCAATCGCCGTGGCACCGCCATGGAGCCGTACAAGGACCTCAGTAGCACCTCCATCACCGTCGTGCCTCCGAAGTACAACCGCCGTGCAATCGCCAAAAAAAAGTAGACTGGCGACCCTACAGCTATCCCGTGGTTGTTATGGCGGTGTTAAGACGGAGCTACCACGGGAGCTCTGCGGGTATGTGGGTGCTACTTCGAAGTCATTTTTAACTCTTGAACCACTCGGTAACTCGGTAGCATCACTATAAAAATAAATCATCAGCAGAAAAAATATTACAACGAATTTCGAACGAAAACCATCTCTCATTTACAGCTGACACGGAGCCTACCTGCTGCCGCAGCACGACTGCCGTAGCACCTCAGTAATATCGCCATCCCCGCAGCAGCACCTCACTGGCCCCTCAACGCTGCCGCCAACACCGCAATACTGCCGCCAATAATTGCCGTGGCATCGCCGTCAAATCGTAGTGGCAACTCAATGGGATCGCCATGTCCTCAGTGACCCCACCGTAATTCCGCCCTGGTTTCCCAGTAGCACCGCGAAGAAAAACACATGTCTGACGGGTAGGGGAAAACTATGAAAACACTACTGGCGGTGTCACTGCGGTTATGGCGATTTTGACAAAAATCCGCAGTGGCACCTCCAATCCGGTGTGACGGGGGTATTACACACAACAAAGACTATCATTTTCAGTGAACAGTACCTTGGTATCTTGCTGTGTTTGTGCAATACACGGCCTGAAAGAAGGTTGAAATTCATTTTTGGTGCATGTTTGCGGTACATTTTCTCTGTAACCCAGATTTGTACTGTGAGGGTAATGCTGTTTCCTGTGCTTTTGGAGCTCTATTTTCAGGAATACCAAGCATTCCTTTGGTAGCATCTACGCTTTCAAGATAGACGGAGCCAAAGTTGGACAAAAACTCAAAATGAACCATTTCATGGCAGATTTTGCCAATGTTTAGGTGGCATTATTTTGATTACCCAGCAAGAGTCGAGATCTGAAATTCTCTGGATACGTAGTCCCTTTGGGGTACATTACAGCATTCGTAAAATCTCAATGGTAGTATATTCAGTGTAGATGATTTTAAACACTAAGTGCTTTAATTTCTTAGCGCAGCACAGGGTGGCGCAGCGTGGCGTAGTGTGGCGTATCCCGCGCAGTGGTAATTTTGTCCAGTGCAGCCCGCGCAGTGGTAATTTTGTGTGGTGCAACACCATGCGCAGCCACCTTGGCAATTTGGTAGACGGACGTGCGCCGAGATGGGTGTGGCTGTGTAGTAAGGGGAGGTGTCACATATTCATCATGACGCAGCAACAATTTTGTGGATAAAGGCCCCACCGAAAGTGCGCAGAAAGCTCGCCAGCTCCAACCTGGTTTACTTTCTGTGCAGTGGCAATTTGGCTGACCGGCGCACAGTGCGCACACGTCACCGAAACTTCACAGGCAGGTTTCCAGAATGTCAGGCTCATTTCAATGCATTAAACAATTACAGCAACCACTATTTAATGTAACCATCTGAATCAGCAATTGTAGTATCTATATCGATGGTCCTGATGTCAGATCAGAGAGAAAGAGAGAGAGAGAGAGAGAGAGAGAGAGAGAGAGATGTGTACAAGTGGGCACGTGAGTAGGCTATGTGGCTATGTGTCCTTCAGCTGCTTTCACACCAAACGCGAAACAAATTTTTCGCATGACTGATTACATTCAAAGTCAATGCAAAGACGCGAATACACACATGTATCTTGGTTGTGACAACTGGGATCATTAAGGAGTCGCAGATCACTTGGTCTTTAACAGACGATATTTTCACAAACACTTCATTAAAACCACCATTTCAGTACTGTAATAAAAGGTCTGTTAACTGCAAACAAGCTAATAACAAACAATGTGGCAAATTGATTTTTCGTTGCTGTTTTTGATGTTCAATACCATGGGTGGTATGAAATTATGTGATATGACAGGTGTGAAAGAAAATTATGTTTCTAGTTTGAGTAGATGCGTGGCCGCCCTTTTCTAGATCACTTGTGGTCGTGTGTATTTGTACAATAGTAATTTATCAGTCTTTTCCCCACAGGGTTCTAAATCCGCAGTAGTTCGCTGATCTGCCAGTTACGGAGGATGATTAAACTCGTCTTCAAACAAGTCCAATTACCAAGTAAAATATTGTCAATTACGGATAAATCGTAAATATGTTTATGCTTGCAATGCAGACGAAGGTCGACGACTGCTAGAGAGATTACATGCATGGCGTAATTTTAGATCACTTTGTCCCCATATACTTGTGTTTCCGATATTTGTTCTTGTTTTTTTTGTTTTTTTATCACCAAGCAAGGTGTCCTCTCACATAGATATGAAACATAAAAATTCCGATGACTATGACGATTTCCAGATGTGCCAATTGCACAAAACACTGCAGATTATTGTATGATGGTCGAGGTCTGGACCATACTGCATCGGAATTCGATGATCAAGTGATTCGAGTGATTCAGTGTAAATTAGAGAATGGTCTCAACTCTTAAGATGTATGGACTTTAACCTGTTATTACAAAGGGATTTTTGGAATGTTGTTATACTGTTGTATCGCTATAGTGTACTGTTTTGCGAATACTGGGAAGTGCTCAAACACAGAAGCAATGACAACATTGATTCTAACACAACAATTATATTACAACAAACTCATTCACTTTCATAGAATTTTTACAGGATAGTCAGTTGTTTTCAAAAGAACCAAATTTTTTTTAGGTAAAACTAGCACAGATGCAAGCATTTAAGTTTTTGATCATACAGAATTATATCTTACTATGGAAGATTTTCAAATGATCATAGAAACTTGGCTTAGTAAAATCATTCTAGTGTAACAACGGTTAAATCAAAGAAATCACGTTCAAAACCTCAAAGATATATATAATTTATTCTCCATTCATACCCCAAAATCAAGAAATTCAATTTCCCATTGAATTAAATCATGTTTGCAGACGTTGTGTCGCGCCATGTCTCATTCACTATCAATGGATCTTTATTCAGTGTTAACAAGTGTTTTACACTGAATGTACATTTTACTCTAGTACGTGTTTGTTCCTTTTTAGAGTTCTAATGCCCATCTCCACTTCCTCTTACACTGATCTAGTCATTCCTCTTCTGCTTCATTGTCTTCTGTTTAATTTGTCTCTGTTGGTATCCACTAGCGTCTGCTTTGTGTACAGTCTCGCATCACTCCTTCCATTCGTGAAGAAATTCTTGTGCTTAAGTCAGTGTTTTACCATTTTTGTCCTTGATGGCGCTCATTTTCAGTGGAAGTCTCTCAGAAGCTCTCAAAGTGCGGTACACAAGGCTTGATTTCGTAGTGTTACATGAATCTACCATGGATTAAGGGCATTTGCATTCAAAGGTAGCCTGGGTAAGTCATAATTCAAAGGAGGTCTGTGACAAAAAACTTGCATTCTGCCAGTTGCACTGACACGACTCACTGCCTACAGCACAGTTCAACCCACTGTGATGCAAACATCTCTACTGCAGAGCAAAGAAACTACCAAACTGAATATAGGCAATAAATATGTAATTTGCGAAGGACGAAATTGTGATGTACGTAACGACATGCGTTTCGAATTGTGAAGGCACAAAAATGTGCCTTTGTGCCTATAGCTCCCAAATGATTGCTGAGTGCTGTTGAAATTAAATGTGACGTTGCAGGGGTCAACATGATCCTATCCGACTTCTTTGGAATGTGTGGCTGGGATCACATGTATAATCTGCTGACATAATTAAAAAATGCAAGTTGACATTATAATTCATTGACAAAAACTATTTTGATTAGTTATAACAGTAGTTATCTTGTCTCTGCAACATTTCACTTGAATTCAGGCCAAAACATATCTGCTTTATATTTATATCAATCATTTCTGTTCTTCTTTTCCATTTTACACAGTTTCAGTTTGGAGTTATGGATCTCAGCTTTATATCACCTGATGCTGTGTGACACGTTTGGAGGAGGCAGCCACATTTTCAAGCTTAAACTGACTGTTGTGGTCCGTTGTCTTCAATGTCCAGTTTGAGTCCTTCCTCTGGCTGCCTGCTGTGGGCTGCAGTTGTCCTGTTTGCCGGCACGTCTGTGATGGTTTGGGCTCGTTGTGAACATTTTCAGCGTGATTGAAACCACTTGGTTTGGTGTCTGACTGCACAACAGGGCCTCGCCATGCTGTAGGTCTCTGCTGTCCGATTTCTGGTCTGAAACACCGAAAAAATAACCAGCCATTCAACACATCTTCATATTTCTCTCAAGAACACTGCAACATGACTTTTGGTTCAATTTAGCCCTTCTGACCATCGTTACAAAAGGCCAGAGTTTTTATTGGTTCAAAAGATTATATTTCCAGATTCTCTCTTGGTGTAGGGTGCTAGCAGTGCACTTTAATTGCAATCAGCTCAAAAACCCATCACCACTTCCCTGATCTTAGGCCTAAAATATTGAACCTGCTCGATCTTTATATCCAGTCAGACTCCGTACCTGTGGTCCGGAAGGGACCCTGAGGGTGGTCAACAACACAGCATGTGCACAGAGAGGCAATAGACTGATATATTGCCATTTTGAGGGCAAATTCCGGAACATAGTAGCCTAATTTTTAGCAGTCCATGCCAGGAGAGAACTAATCGGGAAGATACAGTAATAAAGTTAGACTCAACAGGGTGGTCAACACAACGCACATTTACCTCATTGTCATGTGCTTTGTCCTGAATCCTTAATTCAGTCAGGACAATTTTGTCAACACAGAAAATTTATTTAGAATTGGCATTAATACATTTGGGCAGTATGGTTCTGTTCAGGAGTTCCCTGCTCTTCCATATGCACACATGGAATACCCCAAGGCAGGGAGAGCAGCAAATTAACCCCCCCAGAACAGAGCAGGCATGGATAAAAACAAGGTGGAGATGGGGGGGGGGAGGGTTGCATAAGTGCAGGCAGAGGAAGGCATAGGAGTAGGAGGCAGCAGGTAGCTTTAAACTAGATTTAGTCAGTAAGCATGGCTTACAGGATACCCCCCACAACAAGTAGTCGGGCAGTACCACAGTCAATAGACCTTCCACCAAGAAAAGAAATGTTCAAAATCGGATGAGTAGGTTATGAGATCTGGGTCCGGACGCACAGACGCACGCACACACACACACATGGACGGACAAAGCAAATCTAGTATACCCCCCAAAACTTCGTTGCGGGGGGTATAATAAACTTCATTGAGGGGGGTATAATAAACTTTGTTGTGGGGGGTATAATAAAGCGCTGTACTTGATCCCATCCAATCGAGTACCTTGGGTAGTTAGCTGATCTGCACAATCGGCTGTGGCAATCAATGGGGCCAGTGGTGCTTACCTCAACTAATGAGCGAGCTGGGCAGAACAGCTTGGGCTGTGCAATCAACCGAGACAGCTGGGCCCCGAGCTGGGCGAGAGGCGCTTGCCTCAACCAATGGCTAGTTATGCAGAACAGCTTAATCAGCTGCGCCAGATGGGCCACTGGCCAGGGGATTTAAGCTTCAGGCGTGAGTCCGCTGCCGGTCTGAACTAACCCAATGCTCAATTTGTCTTCAAGATGGTCATGTTTGGTCACTGATTACAAGTCAACTCACTCACCTCAGTCTACAATTTAATAAGTGAGAAATAATGTACCTCTTTTATGCAATTTTATGTGTATTAGAATTTATAAAATTGCTTGCAAAATAAACCTGTAAGCACTCGATGCCCACATAAATTCGTTTTTTGAGTAATGCAGCTACTTAGAATGCAATTAAGGAGTTTAAGTAATCAATTGAACCCAGTTAATGTCAATTGCACCCAGTTTAATAAAAATTAACAGCTGGTTAAAATTCTGGGACTGCCCTTGAGTTTGGCACAAAACCCTGCCTACACAAGGACATTTCATCACTGATTATTTTGGATTGTAAGCAAGGAATTATTTTTTTGCAAGCAAACAGGTAAGAAACACTGCGAATATCTGTTGCTTTCTGCCACTCACAGCTCAGTTTCACAGCAAAAAAAAAAATCATTCATCCAGTTCATTTTCATTCTACATACATCCCCAGTGTGCTCCACCTGTCGTCCTGCTGGAGTGACAGCGTGGGCCAGAACCAAGAGGAATACCAGCTTTGTCCCTGATATTACAAGGGTATACTAACATGTGAAGGGTAGGACCCACAATTTCGAGATTAGGACCCCCAGACTAAAGTGTCCATAAGTTTAAGGCCCCTGGGGAAAAAATCCTAATGGAAGCCTAGTTAACCTCCGCCGAGGAGGTTTATGTTTTCGGTGCCGTTTGTTTGTTGGTTTGTTTGGTTGTGTACAAGATAACTCAAAAACCAATGGTCGGATTTTGATGAAATTGTCAGGGTAGGTGAGTATTAAGTCAAGGAAGAGGTGATTAAATTTTGGCATATCTGGGCCAAAGTACTGCTGAGATATACTCCAAAGTTCAAGATTTCAAGTCTTTCCAATGGGCCAGAGTTCCAATTGCCGTGCTTTTGGCTTTGCTGCCCCCTGGCGGTGGAGGTTCTGCGCTCTCTGAGTGCTCTTCTAGTTTATAAATGTTACAACCTGATGAGACCTTCAAAGCCTTTGTAATTTGACGCTGAGGAAAATTGTTTTTAAAGTATTCCACAATTTTTTTTATGCAAGCCTTCACAAGTTGGAGAGCCTCTGGCCATCATTACTTTCATAGCCAATCATGTTACACACCTGATGCCAGTTAACTTACTTGCTACATGTTCTTTCAGTTGATTCTCTTTTATATTAGTTGTTTTTACAGCCCTTTTTTGCCTGTGTCCCAATTTTTTTGAGACCTGTGGCAGCCAGAAAATTTGAAGTACGCACATTTTATGGATAAAAATGTAAACTGTCTCAGTTTCAACATTGGAAATGTTATCTATGTTCTATTGTGAATAACATATTTTGGCTCATGTGATCTGAAAGTCATTGCATTTTGATTTTATTCACAATTTACACTTTGTCCCAACTATTTCAGAATTGGGGTTGTACTTTTTCACTGAGGGCCAGGTAGGTTTGTACAGATTTTTCCCTCAATAAATGAAATCATAAAGCGTTGAGAGAGACGGATTTTAGGCCCTCATGGGATAAAAAATCTATAGGCTTAAAGAATAAATCTGGTGCTCTTGGAAGAAGTGGGACGAGAGGACAACCAAAAATAGTCAGTCTTCCAGGCACTCAGAAAAAAAGTAGAGTCCCTACTTTTGGACTCTACTTTTTTTCTGAGTGCCTGGAAGACCGACTATTTTTAAATGAAATAATCATTAAAAACTGTATTTTGTATTTACTAGATTTATCTTTGTCTAAAATTAAAATTTGTTTGATGATCAGAAACATTTAAGTGTTACAGATATGCAAAAAAAGAGGAAATCAGGAAGGGGGCAAATACTTTTTCACAGCAATGTATTCATTACAACTAATTTACATATGAGCTGGCTAGCAGAAATATGGCGCAGCTTCCGGAGCAAGTTCTGGCAGACAAGTCAAGATATTCCCACATACTCATAGATAGTGGACACTGAACGGCCAGCAGTATAGATTTTAGTGAGCATACTGATGCTTTCAGAGATAAGAGTACACATCAGACACTGCTCCGTCCCTCTCGCGGCCAGGCTATATCAGCTACTCTCCTCCCCAACCTTCTGTCATGTTTTTGCCCCCCGCCGGCTGCAAACAGCAAACTGGCGAGCACTGGGACCATGTACCCAAAAAGTGGATAAGGGACCCACACACACAGGCTGAGTAGAAAATAGAGATGTTTGATAAACCTGATGAAAACACAATACAAACCTCAGGGGAGTAGCGGCACAACAACACAGGGCTCATACTTCAGAATGCAGCTGCACTGCAAAACTGGCAGTGCAGCTCTTAAATACCACACACTTCACCACCACTTCAATGAGCAACAGGTGTGTACAATAGTAACAGGTGAGGCTCGTTGAAGTGGAGGCAAAGATAGCAGGAGGGGGAGGGACTGCAGGGCAGAACCATCACACCTTCTTGGCACAACCGGTCCTATCCAGTTGTCAGGTGTACCTAATGAAGTGGTCAGTGAGTGCATTTATTGACTATCACAAAGGATGATTTGTTCTGCGATGGATATGGTACATTTAAAAAAAATAAAATAAAAAACAAATAATATAGTCTACTGTATATTTAATATGAAATTTTTAACATACCATTTTCAACATTCATGTTTCACATATAACCCTTAGGTTCAAAATATTGTTGGTATTTCACCACAGTCTTTACCTCAACTGTCCTGTTTTATTGGGATGTCCAAGCCCTCTTCCAGCAGCATTTACAGCAGTTCTGTTCTGCCCACCAGGAATTTTGCAGTTTGGGCCAAAACAATCGGGATTTCCAGAATTCCCTAAGGAAATAATTTCTACATTGGAGAATATGCTTTAGTATTTAGCAGAAAATGACTGCTAAATGTACCTGCTTATGGGTGCTATAGAGCAAAAGAAACAGCCTCATAACAATTAATAAGTTCATCAAGTTCAAAAAAATTGGGCAAGTGTAAAAAAAAAAACTATATATATATATATATATATATATATATATTGCAGTCAGGCGATACAGCTCGCAGAATGCCCAGTCACCTGACGACAGTGAGGGAGAGGCCAGACTCTCTGCTGCAGAAAATTCATTCCTGTTAGTCTGGTAAAATTCACTCTCAGATGGATTTGATGTCAAAGGCAGTCTGCTTCTTCTCTTTTGATTAAACAGTGGCACAGGCAGACAACCTACACAAAAACACTGACTTAGAACAAGCAGTTTTAAAATATATACATCACTATGATGCCATTTAAATAACTGACAGCTAAGTATAAGCCAACACAGCTATTGTTTATTTTTCATCATAAATTTGTGATAGAAATATGCGGGTAATTCTATTAATAAATGGAAAAAGTAGATGATTTCCTATTACAAATCAGCTGCTTTGCTAATAGAGGGTCCATCTCACCTGCAGTTGGTCTGTGCAGGTTTTCACTCAAATTCCTTTTCATTTTATTGATGGAATTGACTGATGGCCTTCCTTACTCCAGCAGCTCCCCGAGCTAATGACGAAAACCGGAGCGCCATAAAACAGGAGCAGTTTTATCTCTTAATCTATACTCATCTTACCGTTATGAATGAAACAGTGAGCGAAAAACGGTGAACCGAGATACTGAGTGACTGGTGCTACTGTGAGTATCAACAGTAACTTAGCAGAGAGACTATTATAATTTTCTGATCAGAGACCGCGGTAAGTAACGTAAAACTGCTTTCACACCGGACGCGAAACCAATTTTTCGCAGGACAGATTAGTACATTCAAAGTCCATGCAAATAGACTTTGAATGTAATCTGTCGTGCGAAGAATTTGTTCCGCGTCCAGTGTGAAAGCGGCTTAAGGCTATTTTTGCCGCCTGCTGTGAAATTATAATTTACCAACCTTTCTCGAACAATACATTCAGTCAAAGCATGACAAAAAAAACAGATAAAATGCGGGTGAAATTGTCTTGACTTACCACCGCTGACGCGTAGATCGGCGTTGTAGCTAAATACCATCAGCTAGTATTGTGCGATCGACAATTTTGGAGGGCGGAGGGAGGAACTGTCAGATAACCCCCCCCCCCAAAAAAAAAATCCCGACTTGTTCAGATATAAATGTATAAATATTGAAATATTGATACTTTGGGCGAGTATATTAATATTGTGCAAATTAAATCGATTCACTTTTAAGAAGCAAGGCAATCATTTGCGACTTTCACTTCTCATTTTGGCAAAACGAACGTAGTACACTAGCTAGCTAGCTACGTTAGCTTAGTTTCCCCTCCATGAAGTCCGCTGCGCGCCAAGTCTTGCTCGCGACCTTCGTGATGTCACCAATACAGAGAGAGGGCCTGCAACCGGCTGCAACGAGTCGGGCCGCAGTGTATATTCTTTGGACGGAATTCAAATGCCGGAACTGTCGCGCAAGGTAACCATGAGTAGGCGTCGACCCACGTTACTGAATGTTTCGGAGGGTAGATGTCAGAAGGGATCCAGTAGCGGTACTTTCCCAAACCTTAAACTTGGCTCTATCCCCTAACCCTAAATCTAACGTGTCCTTTACACTATATGTCAGTTTGGCGGATGAAATAAAGGGAGAACAGCTAAAAATGCAGCCTTCCAGGACAGGGAACGTACCGCTACTGGATCCCTTTGGCAGAAGTACCGAGGTTGTCAAGGGCAACGCGGTTCTTGCAAATAGTCTATTCAAAATCATGGAGCAAAGAATTGTGAGTAAAGTGATTATTTCAATCCGGAATTGGGTCAAGGTCAAGGCATAATTTGTCAGTGAATAGATGGAATTGTTCCCAAATCTACATGTTGCATAAATTGGCCATTCAATGGATAAAATCAGCTTAGAATTCATCAGTTTTGCCAATGGCCACCATGTTTGTTCGTCATTGTTGGCGACGTGGTCAAGAACACCGAGAACGCATTCGCGAACATGTTCTCGGGTATTCCATTCGCGACGAGCAGTGTTCTCTGTTCGAGAACAGGGGCTGCATCCGAATAGTCTTTTTTGCTTAGGAAAGTTCCTAACTCCTGGGCTGCGTCCGAGGCCCCACCCAGCTGCCTGCTGAGGGGGTGGAGCCTATGGAACTGGGGCTTTCTTGACTCAGCAAGCGTCACCCCTGGAGGAGAACGGGCCCCGCACCTACAGTCAAGAGGGGAATCCAGCGCTTGGAAAGGTAAAGGTGTCACCCACTGCCATCACTGCCCATCAGTCTAAGATCCAGGTCAAGGTGGCATTTAACTACGAGACCCTTTGCGCAGAGGCCCTGATTGACTCCGGTGCAGTGGGAAACTTTGTCTCCTCCCAGTTGGTGCAACGGCTGAAGGCTCCAGTCTACAGGGTCCACACTCCCCTCGCCATGGCAGCTGTTGACGGGAAACCTCTGGGCAGCGACAGCATCACCCATTAGACAGCGCCAATCTCCCTCACAGTCCAAGAGCGCCATCTTGAGGAGATCCCACAGCCGCTTCTCGAAACCTCAAGCCACCCACTCTTCCTCGGCCTTCCATGGCTTTTCAAGCACAATACCACCATCTACTGGCAACCCAAACATTTCCACCTCCAGTCACACACCTGTAGGTGGCACTGTGACCCCCCTCCCCTTTGCCTCCACAACCGACGAGAGCCCTGATCAAGGAAACCAGCCTGAGATCCCCGAAGAGTACTGGGACCTGCAGATGGCTTTCAGCAAGACTAAGGCGACCTAGCTACCTACTCATTGTTCTTGGGATTGTGCCATTAAGCTCCTGTCTGGCGACCCCCCCCCAGGAGCCATGTACACCCCCTATCAGTGGCCAAAATTCAAGCTGTTCAGCAGTATGTACCAACCCCGATTCCAAGGAAGTTGGGATGTTGTTTTGTCGTAAATATTCACTCATTTTGAATTTGATGCCTGCAACGCGTTCCAAAAAAGCTGGGACAGGGGCAGCAAAAGACTGGGAGAGTTGAGGAATTCTCAAAAAACACCTGTTTGGAACATTCCACAGATGAACAGGTTAATTGGAAACAGGTGAGTGTCATGATTAGGTATAAAAGGGGCATCCTCGAAAGGCTTAGTCGTTCACTAGCAAGGATGGGGTGAGTTTCACCGCTTTGTGAACAACTGCACCCGAGTAAACTGTCTAACAGTTTAAGAACAACGTTTCTCAAGGTGCAGTTGCAAGGAATTTAGATATTTTATCATCTACAGTCCACAATATCAAAAGATTCAGAGAATGTGGAGAAATCTCTACACGTAAGTGGCAAGGCTGAAAACAACATTGAATGCCTGTGACCGTCGGCCCCTTAGGTGGCACTGCATTAAAAGCCGTCATAATTCTGTAAAGGATATTACCATGTGGGCTCAGGAACATTTCAGAAAGCAATTGTCATTTAATACAGTTTGTCACTACATCTACAGTACAAGTGCAAGTTAAAACTCTACCATGCAAAGTGAAAATCCATGTATCAACAACACCCAGAAAGGCTGTTGGCTTCTCTGGGCCCAAGCTCATCTGAAATGGACTGACACAAAGTGGAAAAGTGTGCTGTGGTCTGAGTCCACATTTCAAATTGTTTTTGCCAATCATAGACGTCGTGTCCTTCGGGTTAAAGAGGAAAAGGACCATCCAGATTGTTACCAGCACAAATTTCAAAAGCCAGCATCTGTGATGGTATGGGGATGTGTTAGTGCCCATAGCATGGGTAACTTGCACATCTGTGAAGGCACCATTAATGCTGAAAGGTACATTCAGGTTTTGGAGCAACATATGCTGCCATCTAAGCAATGTCTTTTTCAGGGACATCCTTGCTTATTTCAGCAAGACAATGCCAAGCAACATTTTGCACGTGTTACAACAGCGTGGCATGCAAAAGAGTGCGCATAATAGATTGGCCTGCCTGCAGTCCAGACTTGTCTCCCATTGAAAATGTGTGGCATATTATGAAGTGCAAAACACAACAACAGAGACCCCGGATTGTTGAGCAACTGAAGTCCTACATAAAGCAAGAATGGGAAAGAATTCCACACACAAAGCTTCTTCAATTAGTGTCCTCAGTTCCCAAATGCTCATTGAGTGTTGTTAAAAGGAAAGGGGATGTAACACAGAGGTAAACATGCCCCTGTCCCAGCTTTTTTGGAACATGTTGCAGGCATCAAATTCAAAATGAGTAAATATTTCCAAAAAACAATAAAGTTTATCAGTTTGAACATTAAATATCTTGTCTTTGTAGTGTACTCAATTGAATATAGGTCAAAAAGGATTTACAAATCATTGTATACTGTTTTTGTTCATGTTTTACACAATTTCCCAACTTCATCGGAATCGGGGTTTTTACAAGAAGCTCTATAGCAGGGCTTCATTTGACCTTCCACTTTACCTGCGGCCCCCAGTGTTTTTTTTTTTCATCCAGAAGAAGGATGGAGGTCTATGTCCCTGTATAGACTATGGAGGCCTTAATGACATCACGGTGAACTGCCGATATCTACTCCCCCCGGTCCCCAGCGCTGTGGAGCAGCATTGATGTGCAAAGATCTTCACAAACCTCGACCTCTGTAGCGCATGCAACTTCGTCTGCATCAGGGAAAGATATGAGTGGAAGATGGCCTTTCGCACCACCTCTGGGTATTAGGAGTACTGCATCATGCCGTACGACCTTATCACCACCCCCTCTGCATTCCAGTCCTTCACCAATGACGTGCTGCGAGAGATGCTGGGAAGATTCGTCATTGCCTACCTCAATGACATCTTCGTCTACTCAACCACTTATGAAGAATTTGTGGAACATGTGAGGCGGTGGATTAAAAAATCCAGGAAATATTTATTTTTGGTAACAGAGGCATAATATTTGAACCTGCAGGTGTTTAGGCATCTGGCTGTGGCTGCATTATTTTTCTCGACTGGTGAGGCTCAGTCACAGTGCCCCAGGGGCAGAAGAAAACATAGAATATTTTTCTGTTTGACAGAAACTTACATTCCCAGTGTTGTTACTCAATTTGCATAATATTCTCAACAATTCTGGCTATTTAAGGGCAATCTACTGAGTATCACCTTTCAAATGAGACCACAATTTTGCCTTTTGTCAAAATTTTTCAAGAACAGTATGCATTTTAATTTGAGAGGAAATTGGCTGAAGAAAGACCACACTTTAAAGGGTTAGGTATATAAAAATTTAAGCTTTTCTATTTCCCATTTTGAGTTTCGTATTTGATGTTTCCTTTTTCCTATTTCCAGTGCCATTCTCATTTTAATTTTTACAATTTAAGCTTTCAATTTCAGAATTTATATTTAAGCTTCTGCAGTTTGAAATTCACTTCACTCAGTGTCACTTTACATTTCTATATGATCATTTTATATTTCAATTCCCTTTTTCAGTTTCCTTTTCTTTTTAGTTTTTTTCCCCTTGTGGTTTAGTATAATGATAGTAGTATAATGATTATCCTTTTAATTTGAACTGTTATAATATTCCATTTGGGCTTTTTATTTTCAAAATGACGAAACATATAACCTAAAGAGAAACGCAGCCTTCATTTTGCCAGATATCTGCCTCGCTTGCGCTCCGTTTCCATTTTGACAATATTACCTCTGTTATCAGGCGTACTTAACGGCTGCAATACGGCCGTATTCAAAAAGCCTGCGATGACGTTTCAGCATAAAAATCCAGCCTTCATAGGCTACAGCCTACACCTTGAGAATAGGCTAATACTTCTGACCACCACGGGTGGCACGTGATCTATAATGATTTAAGCGCTCAACATTATTTTTATCTGCTGGCATCACTTGTGCACATTGTGTTCAATGGACCTCGAGTGTGATTCGATTTACGATACAGCTAGCTGGACAGCTTCAGAGCCTCAAACCGCCTCACTTCGCCATCGCTCGTAACTAGGGCATCGCGACCGTAGCAAGCAAGCAAACCCGCTTCTGAGGTGAGGCGCAACCGGGGCCGAAATTCCGGAATTGACGTCAATACAGGACTACGAATGATGTGGCAAAAATGAAAGGGCGAATCGCAAAAAATAGTTCTGTTGATATTCTACTCGTTCCAACCATTTGGCTCTCACATTTCATTTTAAACTTACAGTATTCTCGCATTATCTGATGTCATTTTCGTGTTGACAATCTAACTACCAGCCAGTCTCTGCATGTCAGGATGTCCGCGGTACATGTCACAGCCTCGTTTATGTAGTGTATCCTTCCGCCACGCTGGGGACGAGCGCCGTTTCCGGATTGTTTCTCTCCCGACCAGTTTCCGCCGCCATTGCAGGTTTCAGAGTTCACGACTGCGGCCACTGGTTGTCAAACAAGTAAGCACTTACGGGCGGACAAAATAGTCACCCAGTCAACATTCCGTTTTAAAAAGGGCGTCCCCATCCACTTTTTTGTACCTTAATTAGGCCGTTCTCTGGCTGTCCGGGTCGGACCTGACTGAAGAAGCCGCAGTTAGCGATAGGAGATCCAGGAGGAGTGAGAGTTGAGAGGAACCGCCATGGCACAGATCCTGCCGATCCGCTTCCAGGAGCACCTGCAGGTATGAGGGCTGTTATTGTGTCTGGACATTTACGGACCGACTTATCTGTCATGGGTGAAGTCGTAGCCGACAGCATGCAGGTCATTGCGTGGTTGACTCACCGGCTGAGGTGTTTGTAGGCTAACTAGCTAACGCTGTACGCTAATAGCTACCCTAGCTAGCCAGTTAGCCGACGTTAACTAACTGGTAACGAAAGCCGGGCGAGCTGCTTGCTCGCTGACTAGTTGTCATTATTCCTCTTAGCTGACTGTCGCTCGGCATGTTCACCTCGGTCTGCCTAGTTTAGTTTGCGGGGTAGTTCGCGATCTGAAGCAGTTTCCGAGCTGTTGTCCACACTGAGGCCGGTTGGTGGGACCTGAAACCATCACTCACGTTAAGCTGCCGAGCACCAGGTTGGCAATGTCAGAGAATAATGGTGTGGCTTGTATTTGATGGGCCTGCATAAATCAGCATGGCGACTAACTGAAATGGATCGTATGTCAGATAGCTAGTTATGTACCATCGCCACGCAGCTGATTTATCTAGATGGCTGCCTTGCTTCCTACTTCATGGTTTTGCTTCGCTACTTCAGTTTCGAAGTGGCCGTCTGTCAGTTCAGGCCGGGAGCCCTTGGTAATGAATCAGACTGTCAGTTTCGGCAGGTGACCTGTTGACGTCTCATGATCGTCGTGATTTTCTGTGGTGAACTGGCTATTATCGGCAGAGAATTTTACGTTCAGTCTCTGATTACTGTTGACAGCGAGGTCATGTTTCCGTGTTCCTGCGCACTGCGCGAACCTGAATGACACTCGTGTCGAAATTGAGTGACGTGTAAATGTCTTCCTCTGGTATTACGGGCCCTGCATTCCAGTGTATGAGATACGAACCCCACATGCCAGGGTATGAGATACGAACCCTACTCGCCAGAGTTCGAGATACGTACCCTACACGCCAGATCATGAGATACGAACCCTACACGCCAGAGTATGACATTGGCTTTCTGGTAGTGGCAGGTGCCGTGGAAGACGGCCTGGATCCGGTAGTCAGCTGACTTCGCGTTTGACTGCGCGTAATGATGCCCCCGCGGAGCTGTATTCGGAGTGTGTAATTGCGCAAAATAGTCTCAGGTTTTTTGTTGCATTGTTGCCAAGTTGATTTTTTTTAAAACAGTGGTCAGATCTGAACTATGCGTGAGTTGTTATTGAACACACACGATGTCTCTGCTTGCTAATTTTCTTCTGATTAACTCTCGGTCGTTGAATGATTTATGTACACCAGCCAGATAAGCCATTTGAGGAAATTATGCGTAAAGAAACCGTTGAGATATTCATTTTAAATGATGAAAACAAGGACAACTATCCATCGAATAACGCTCTAGTTTTGTTTGAACGGCCGTTCAGTGTGCTGTACTTTGTGTGCTTGCGTGTATTATTTGGGCAGACCAGTGTGAACTCAAGGTTTGCTGGTTACCACAGAAGAGGAACTGGCAGTTAGTAAAGCAGAATGCGTTGGAGTGGGACCAGAAGAAAAAAGGTGTGTGCATAGTCAGGAGATAAACCTTCTGGGCGCGTCCGAGGGCATGGTCCCCTGGAAGAAAATTTTGTTCATAATTTAGTTGGATGCATCAATTTTGCGCACTTTGAGAACAAAATAAACTGTCTAGATCAATGAAGAACTGCCTACTCTTGTAAATAATTGTGTGCTCTAGTTAACAGTTCATTCATAAACCCATTGTATTAATATGAATGGTGATGACTGGTAGAAAAAGTCACACGATTAAAGCATGGTAACTGAAAATCTAGCACCAGCTTATAAATGGCCAAAACTCATAACGACTATTGCTCACATTTGAGCCTTAAAAAAATCAGTAAAAGTGGTTACTTGTGTTGAACTGCTTTTTTTAATAGAAAATTATTTAGTCTTCTCACAATTGCAAGTTTAAAAATGAGGAAATGGCCTATGCTCATCTCTTTAGTTTATTCAGATGCATCATGAAGGAATGTAGGGCACTTGCCCAATCAGAAGTTAGTAGCCATATTGGTATTTTCTGTACTGTTTTTCCAATGACTGAAGGAATTAAGAAGAAAAAAATTTGGGCGGGCATAGTCCACCACTCGCCCTGCTTGCATCTGGCCTTGGCACACCACACATGCACAGTCATTTTTCCTCATTATAATCCAAACTGTGTGGATACGGAGCATGACACAAGACACAGCATGACTTTTTGTGCAACAGTTTCATTTCTAAAATTAATTCAGTAAAAAATTAATGTACTTGCATTCTTTCTCGGGGCGGATTTACACTTTTTTTTATCAAACTTGCATTAAATAATAAATGATGAATAAATCAGTAAATAATTACAAAAAATAAACAGCTAGTTGTTATTGTTCTGGCTGTTTTTATAGCTTTTTTGTTGTTATATTAGCTGCTGTCATATATTAGCTGCATGGTTATTTCCTTTCATATTTGAAATGACATTTATGAAAACATTAGGTAGCCTATAATGGTAGACTGCAGGTTACCAGGCCATCTTCAAGGTCAAATGAGGAGAAACTATTTTCTAAGCTAAATAGCCTTACGACCCATCACAGCAGGATTTGGATTTAATCATACTTGGCTAAACCAGGAGGTATACTCTCAACACTCTCAAAGTCATCTTCAAAGTCTTAACAGGTGCAACCAAGTATAAATAATTTGGATGAATGAAACTACCATCATTATCTGGTGGAGCTGGCTCGGACCTCCAGGACTTTCTCCGTCCAACTATCTCTGTCGGACATTGCTGCAGACAGTTTTTTTGGAAGGCAGCCTGTGTCATCCCATAGTTGATCGATGTAGGTACGTGCCGGATGACCTACAAAAGTGGTACTGTCTTTGGGCTGCCATTAAAGGATGTTGCTGGCAGGTTCTTTGCTGCGCCAGTAGTGGCCTGCCAACTGCAGCCTTCGTTCCTGGATAGTTACGGTTAAAAGTAGAATACATCAGTAAAGGTCTCGGATTGTTGGGTGGTTTTTTCCAAGAAATGTCCAGTGCTGCTCTTGGCATGCGTGTCAGGGCACCATTGAGTGCTGATTGGAGTTTGCTGGCAAGTGTCCAAGATGTTGACCTGTAGACCAGGACAGACTCAGCTATGGCCTGAGTGAAGAACGCTTCAGCTTCGAAGGAAAGTTGGATTTCCAAACTCTGTCCAGACTGTCTGCAGCTCCCTAGGCTTTGCCAAGGTGAGGCTGGGCTTCTTTCTTGGTGGTGGCAATGTTACTACGGAGATGAGTGAATTGCTCTCTTTGATTTCATCCTGACGTTTGGATGGTACCCTCTATTTGTGGGACTTGAATTTGTTTTGCTTGTGTTGACATGCAGGCCTATCTGCGTCTCCTAGAGAGCAGTGATGAGAGGTGGAGTTGTTGAGGTCGTCAGTGCAGTGCGCATCAGTGATTTTTCTGTTCTGGGTGACCCTGACTCCGAGCTCTTTTGAGTGTGAGACCAATTTCTTTGGTCGTCCGCTGATGGTCGTAGAACACGGTCAAGGCTGTTAACCAACAGATGCCAGGAAAGTGTATTTCTCTGCTGAACTCCTCCTAGAATATCGTAAAAAATTCAGAGTCCAGCATTGTGAAGCAGAGGTGACTATCATGGCGTGGGTTTGAGCCCCAGTCGTACCTACCGGCAGTGGTCGGCAACTTTTTCAGAGTAGTGCAGTATTGGCCATTGCGCTACAGGGATGCAAATTGGGAAGGTTCTGCCGGGATAGGGTAATTTAAAATGGTCCCTTCGTTCGTTGCTTGAGGGCCTACTGTTGGCCAGACGGGCGCTCGTCAGGAAGATTCTAAGCTTGTTCATGTTCGGGTATCCTCCGCCCCTCCTTCTGAACCTGCAAGAATTCAACCAATGAGTATAAAAAGGCTTCAAAAAGTCAACAAATGGTAAGACAGCTGTAAGACTCGTGGCCTTTACCCCCTCAGTGCTGCGTCTGACTCAAAGTTTTACTCGTTTTGTAGCCCCTGTCCTGATGGAAAATACTGCGATGAACCGCGCATGGGGCACAAACGCCTCTGTGCACCATCTAATTTGGCGCCAGTGTGTGGTGTGAGATGAACCTATGGTCCCGCGAAATTTAAATGTTGGAATCGTTCCTCATAAACTGGTGCGACATTTAGTTTTGCCCATTAAATTAATGCCCTGTACCGTCCAGATAACCTATAGATCTGGAAATGTATTACAATGTTTTTCTAGCTTTATTCAGTAACTGTGTAACCAGTAGTGACCACAGAAAGCGAGAGGGCGCTCGGTACAGTGAGCACCTCAGCCCCGCCGTCTTTGTTCTTTTGGTTCCAGCTTATGTTCCAGATCACTTCCAAAATTCAATCAACTCTTCCTGGGACTACCACCCATCAACCTGCCAAATTTCGTACCAAACTGTTCAAAATTTTATGAGTAATCTGGTCAAAAATGTCAAACAGACCCGTGTTGGACAGATGAATTGTAATTCTTCAGGATCCAGAATATGGTGAGGATCGCTTCCAGAATTATATCAACTCTTCCCTGGATGACCACCTATCATCCTACCAAATTTCATGCCCTGTTCATAACTTGTTGAATTATTCTGTCGACAGACTGACAAACGAAGAAAAAAACAAATTAAAGGTCGTTCCTGGCACGAGAGTGTGTCGAAATCAACATTTTAATAGGTGAAAAGATAATATCATATTCAAGAATGGAATCAAGGGCCGCACCAGTAGCTCAGCGGTCAAAGGGCGCGTACCACAAAGGCTGTGTCCTTCTCACAGCGACCCGGTTCGATTCCAGCTCGGGTCATTTGCTGCATGTTTACCCCCATTCCTCTCCCCTACTCTCCTGTCTCTCCACACTGTATAACTATCAAATAAAGGAAAAATCCCCCCCCAAAAACATCTAAAAAAAAAAAGAATGGAATCAAAAAAATTCATTTTAGGGAAATGTTTTCATGCACTCGCATCAGGGTGACATCATCAGACTACTAACCACTATAATTGCATTGCATTTACGAAAAGAATGGCGGTTGTTTCAAGACACTTGCTTAATTAGAAACAAAATTTGGGATCGAAATGTGTTTTTGACCTTATGTGTGACCTTAACCTTAACCTCTGACATAGAAACTTAAAGTATAGGTCTGTCTCCAATTTTGTTGGAGATTAGTACAGTATAAATCGCAATTGTGACTATCAAACTGACAGACAAACAGACGTCGAACGCAACCGACTGATATACTTGCCGAATTGTATGATTTCGGCAAGTAACAAATGGACTGAAAACCTAACCTCCTTGACTGAGGTAATAGCTTTAACGTCAAGTTAGCCAAAGTGTATACAATCTGTTGTCAACCATCACTCGCAACAAGTTATTAACCCTTTGAAACCTGCAGGCTGGTTTAGCGACCGCATAAAGAACATGCAATAACCTGAAATGCGGGAAAACCAGCCTCTAAGCATGTGACTTTGATCGCCTGACTTTTGGTTGTCATGTGACCTTGTTTTACGATCAGGCAGTTTCACCATCACAGGCATAGGGGAAGGTCATGACCACTCTGTATAATACAGGGTTCAAAGGGTTAATGATGCAAATTAACTAATTTTGTAGCATAAGTTTGTTTCACAAACAGGTTGGATGCTCATACATTTATACATTGAAGTGCATGCAAGTATTTCAGTGCAGGCCTTGTTTTCAGGCAATACTTAGGAATGGAACGCTACAAGAATTTTTGTTGACCGTACTACTTAGAAAGAATACGTGAATGTAATGTGTGCGTTAGTGATACTAAATGTCGTGGGGGTTATGGTACTGCACAGGGCACAGACACTGCAATTAGAGGAATTTTGCATTATTATACGCTAGCAAATAAAACAAGATAATGGTACTAGGCACATTTATTAATCTATCGTATTCTATGAAACAAAGGGATTATAATTAATTGCGTTTCTACTATGAGGTTTTGAGTAGGGAGCATTGAACACTACACACTTTTCTGGAAACTTGTGCAATATATTTTGCCTCTACATACAGACCACTGCATCCAAGTTACTAGTTACAGCTAAAAATGTATTACACACTTCAGTGCACAGACTGTCTATGTGGAACATAGCTGGTAGTCTGAATCTTGACGAGTTCTCAATTGCAGACGTAAGCATTGTTCCAAAGTTGGGGGATAAAAAGCAGGTTTTAAACGTTTCTTACATTTAGATTTCATGTTACTCCATAATTTTGATCTGCATGGGAGCCAATTAAATCCACCTGTCAATCATGGTCTGTGTGCATTTATTGTGGTAAGAATTGCTTCTAAGGTAATTTGATGATTGTTATTCTAAAATGTAGAATGGGTTGCTTTGGAATTATGTGATGGTGCTCTAATAGGCACCTCACTGAAAGAAGGTTGTGGGTTCAAATCTGGCTTGGGGCCTTTCTGTGTGGAGTTTGCATGTTCTCCCTGTGTTTGCGTGGGTTTACTTCAAGTGCTCCAGTTTCCTCCCACAGTCCAAAGACATGTAGATCAGGCTAATTGGAGACACTAAATTGCCCAAAGGTATGAGTGTGAGAGTGAATGGTGTGTGAATGGTGTTTGTGCCCTGTGATGGATTGGTGAGCTGTACGGGATGGGTTCCTGCCTTTCACCCATAGTCAGCTGGGATAGACCCCAGCCCACCTCACGACCTTAGTGAGGAATAAGTGGGTATAAAGAATGGATGGATGGATGAATGGATTTATGGATGAATGGATGCTCTAAACGGAAACCTATTAATTGGCTTGTGATGTAGAGCACTGTGCTTGCAATCAAATTGCAGAAATGTATTGGGGAATTAGTATGACTTTGCCCCATTAATGTCATTTTGCTTGATGAGCCCCTATGACTGTATGACTGCATGTACAGTTTTGTCATTGCACTAAAGTCTATGATTGGCATCAGACAAAGATAGTTAACTTTCTTGCTTGCGCTATCTGTTTGCGTAACTTGCAGACCTAGTACTTCACCTGTTGTGTTTATGTCCTCGTGTTTTCTGGGATATTTGGAATTCATTTTGGATGCTGTTACCTCTGCAGATCCTCTGTAGCAGGATTATTAGTGCATGTTTGGTATGAATCACATGAGACGTCTTGTGTTCATTCCTGCTGCATAGAGGAAGGACACTCATTTTGTGACCCCCCCCGCCCCACAACCTTTTCTGTTTTGCCTCCACCTGGTCAAACAGTTTCAAAGTGTTGACATTATTTGTTGGCTAACACCCAGTAAGCAGAATTATGTCTCCCCCTTCCTGGGGGGGACGTATTGTTTTTGCCTGAATTCCCGTTGGTGTCGGCGTTCCCATTTGTTTCCGGAGCATAACTCTGAAACTGTTCGACCGATTCTCACCAAATTTGGTATTGTGTCTCTCCATAACATGTAGATGTGCCATTTGAGGGTTTGAACTGCTTTTGAATTTTATTTTTTTCTGTTTCCATGGCAACAATTTGGACTTAGGCATATTGAAGGGTGGGACTCGTTTCCGGACCATAACTCTAAAATGTGAAATGGGGGAAGGGGGAGACATCTGTTTTTACGTGTAAAAACCATTCTAGTTCATATTTATTTTTTAATGGTTATGGCCATAGAACTTGAACCTTGTGTGAACTTGTTAGATGTGGACTCCTGCTTGGTAGCATTTGTATTTGCATTTGTTCAGTTCCTTGTGATTTTGACTGGAAGTGAACACTAACATGCTTCTGTTAGCTAGCAAACATTCCCTTGCAGCACTGCTCTTGCCATGGCAAAATAAGTATGAATTATGGATAACAAAATGTGAAAATGAGAACTTTAGGTTGCAAAGTATGGGCTAGTTTTTTTTATTGAGCTTGGAAAATTAGACAAACTTGACAGTAATTCCTGCATACAATGTGACATTATTTTATTTTATTCAAGTTAAATAAGATGGTATAAAGAATATATTTGTCATGTTTTCTGTTTTGGTCTCGCACCAATGTAACATTAACGGTATCTGGAAATGAATCACCTGCCTCATAAGCCTGTTTGGGCTGGGCATGTGATGCCAGATATCGGAGTACAGACCCCACATCTGGGTAGATTTTAGTTTGACATAATTATACCCCCTGCAACAACGAAGTTTATTATACCTTCCGCAACAACGAAGTTTAGGGGGGTATACTGGATTTTCTTTGTCCGTCCGTGTGTGCGTGCATGCGTGTGTCTGTGCATGTGTCTGTGTGATTGTGCGTGCGTCTGTGCGTCCGGACCTAGATCTCATAACCTACTCATCCGATTTTGAAAAATTTTTCTCTTGCTGGAAGGACTATTGACTGTGGTACTGCCCGACTAGTTGTTGTTGCGGGGGGTATCCTGTAAGCCATGCTAACTGACTAAATCTAGTTTATTCTGTCAAAATGACAACATAATTTATTTAGTTGTTCATATTGTCCAGTATTATGTTATAATGTAAAAATGGAGAATTTCTGGCCTTGACATTAAGTTTTTTTCACCCTGTGGCCCACTGAGCCGGTGGTTTTTTGAACTTACAGGCCCTGAAGAGTTTCTTCTCACCCTGATGTTTCTCACATAGGCAGAGCAGTGGATGGCTGAGGGATTCGCATCAAAAGCACAGCTGGCATTTAGTGCTGTGGAGGGTCTGGGGGCATTAAAAATTTTACTAATGGATAATTTTTTTCACTGGTCTGGCTGGGGAGTGAAAGGCATAATTACTTGGCCCAGGACCTCCGCAAAGACTGGTAGGCCAGCTGACAAGTGGCCATGTTGAGCCCTGGAATTTATTATTTGTCAGGTTAAAGTCCTTGGAAGGTCGGCTGAGAAGTCTGGTCACATTTGCTGATACAAAATGCAAGTGTATCTTTGTCAATCAGTGATCGCAAAAATAATATGATCAGCTCTGATGTGACAATTAGGCGAGAGGGCTCTCTAGTTGGTTTAATCTTGGAGGTATAGCAAAGATTAGGTTAGACAACTTTGAGTAATGGTTGGTGGTTTAGGAGGAATATTAACTGTAATGAGATGAACCAGCTGCCCAATGCAGGCCGTTGAAGGTGTGCCTGTGTGGCGTGGGGCTTTAGGCACTGCCCTCAGGTCCCGCCGCGAGGGGCAGAGGAGGGAAGAGCCTTCATTGACTTACAAATGCAGGTGGTGCTTTTGGGACCATCCAGTGGCCGGAAATTGCTTAATGTAGCTTTAAAAAAAAAAAAAGCTATCTAGTTGCTCTCCTTCCTGTTTTTATGACTGTTCCTGTTGCTTTGCTTTTAGACTAAACTTTTTCCAAAAATGCAGTAAGTCATATTGGTAAAATTTGCTGTGAACATTCTTGCTGCCTAGAGTAGTTCCCCTGTTGATTTTCTGGACAGTATACTTTTTCCCATAGAGCCAGTACTGGGCCAAACTTTGAATTTTTCCTATGGGGAGGATGCTGTAGTTTTGGGGATATGTCGCTCTGCCATCCACTGAGCGTTGTTATTTGGGTTGTATTGAGTGGCAGATGTTTACTCCAACATACTGCTCAACGTCTCGCTTGTTTTTACTGCACATTGTCTTTTGCACTTCAGTGTTGCCTGATTGTGGGTTTTCCATCTGTCTGTCCTCAAGCAATTCACTTGTTATTAGGATGTGTATTTGACAGGCTGAGCAGGATCACAACTCCAGTGTGAAATTTCTGTCAGAAAAAAAATTTATTCTCAAGCTTCAAGGATATTCACAGCATCGTGAAGGACTGCATAAAGCCATGGATATATTTTTTCATTTAATCTTTGTCTGTGTAGGTTGGTTCTTGTTTTGTTTGTGTGTTGCGTTTGGCTTAAACACTGAAATCCAGTGACACTCAGTAGCAGGCTGTCAGTTCTTTGTGTCGTTCCTGATAGCAGGTGTTTGTCACACAAACTCCGCTTTTGTGCTCCACTTACTGGCTGAGTCACGACGATTTTCTTCCACTGTAGAGTAGAGCTGACTGGAGATCTGCTCGAGCTCAGAGGCTGTGTGGATCATGACATCACGGGCAGTCGTGACGTTGGGAAGCCTCTCGGTGTGATGGGAGGTTTGTGCAGTATCTGAGCGCTTGCTGTGGCGCGCTACCCTCCGCGGGATCAAAGTCCTCTCCTCTTTTACCCGATCATTTCCTCTTGGGTGCGTCTCACTCGAAGGGACAGGGCCCCGAGGGGACGGGTGAGCCGTCGTGTGCGGGGAAAAGGCTGAGTGGCTCTAATGTGCAATATACGTATCAGGAGTGGGGGCTGGGCGATCCGGCTTAAATTTGTCATGGATTGAGAACATTAACATAACAGTAGCAATATGGTATAATGTATGTTCTCATGATTTATATAGTATACATTTTTCCTCCTTGTCATTTGAATGGAACATGTCTTAATGGAATCAGACTTTTATAAGAATCTGAGCAGTGGGTGCTCTGTCATCATTTATAATAATGCTGTTATGTTGGAAATCTCTTCTTTAGGAGTAAAGACTGTAACTAAATTCACGCTATAGCTCATTTTCCCAAGTATGTATCATTGCAATGTACACCTATTAGCCAAAACATTATGATCACTGACTGGTGACGGGAATGCAGTGAGTGCTCGAACATCAGAACTGGACCAGGAAGCGGTGGAAGGAGGTGGCCTGGTCTGATGAATCATGTTCTCTTTTACATCGTGTGGATGGTCTGGTGTGTGTGCCTCACGTACCTGGGGAAGACGTGGCACCAGGATGCACTATGGGAAGAAGACAAGCCAGCGGAGGCTGTGTGATGCTTTGGGCTATGTTCTGCTGGGAAACCTTGGGTCCAGCCATTCACATGGATCTTACTTTGACATGAACCACCTACCTAAGCATTGTTGCTGACCAAGTCCACCCCTTCATGGAAGCTGCTCTAATGGCAGTTGCCTCTTTCAACAGGATAATGCACCCTGCCACACTGAAAAAATGGTTCAAAAATGGTTTGAGGAACACAAAAATCAGTTCAAGGTGTTGACTTAGGCTCCAAATTCTCTAAATCTCAATCCAATCAAGCATCTGTGGAATGTGCTGGACAGTCAAGTCCAACCCATGGAGGCCCCGCATCATAACAGATATGATCAGTGCCAGATATCACAGCACACCTTCAGAGGTGTAGTGGAGCCCAGGCCTCCGTATGTCAGGGATGTTTCGGCGGCGAAAGCGACAGAAGATGACGAGGGCTGAACTGGAAACTTTGCTAAGGATCTTGATTTTGAGTATCAGGTGTGTAACTACAGATTTGAAACGAAAGCCTGTGTTCATGTTTGCCTTGTTTGAGGATCTCTGCTCTATTTGAATAGTGACGAGGCATTATAAGATCAGGGTTCACATTCCAACATGAGCATTTAGGTGAGGAAGTGGGCAGGGAGCCTTCCCTGATTTTCAGTGGTACTCCAGAGTTAGTCCATTTTTCATTTATTTGTTTATCCTTTATTTGCCCAGGAAGGTCCTGTTGAGATACAAGATCTCTTCTTCCAGGGAGTCCTGGTCAAGACGGCAGCATAAATGGTTTTACATATAAAAATAAAAAAGGGAGAAAGAAAAAAATCACATGACTTTGTTTCAAAGTCATGATCGCCTAAGAGCATTCACAGATGCTTGGGTAGGAAGTAAAAAAAATATCTCCTGCTTTTCAGTAGTGGTGTAACGATAGGCAGCTACAGTATCATATCGCGATACAAAGCCTCCGATACAATACATTGATTCAGAGGACATGCATCAGGATTCATCAACCCAGAAATTGGAACATTTTTTATCGTTTAAATGAAAACGTAGTGACCTGCCTCATATTCCACGTTGTTGCATCGCTCCAAGTGCAATTTTTTTGAAGTGTTATTTTAACTTGTTTAAGTTCCCAGACTTCTGGTTAACTACAAATGATTAGTAGTTTGCAATATGACAGTTTCTTCTTGTGAACAGTAGTAGAGATCTAAGCTTTCATCATTTTTGAAGTTGAAGACATTGACCTGGACAGTAAACTCAGTGGTACCTAAAGGTAAACGAACTGTGTTCCTTTGTTTTAATAAACTTCAGAAACCTTCTCTTAGGAAATCTTTCAGTGTTGCTCCTTACTTGGAAGTAGAAGGAAAATCGGCCGCAAAATAGTTTGTAGTGTATTGGGATACATATCGCATCGCAACCCCTGTATCGGGATACTTACCTTATCATGACCTCACCGTATCTTTACGCCTCTACTTTTTGTGAAGCTCTGCTCAAGACCTTATGAATGGAGCTGCTGCAGGCATGGCAATGTGACGTGACGCGTGTGAAGTATGTCGATGCGACTTGCGTGCTCAAGTTTCAAAAATGTACTAGTATAGCTCCAGGCCACGGGAGGATAAATGTCATATTTTTAGTTCCTCATGTCTTTAAGGACAGGGCTTGTAATAGATAGAAAGTGAAGGAACTCTCAGGTTGTGAGCTTTAGAAAGGTGATCCCTGGTGTCTGTCCATATCACATTAGGGAATTGAGAACAACTGGCCTGACATCTTGATCTAAATTGCCATTGGGTATCTTTGCCGAGGGGCTTGTCTGTAGTCCTGCGAGCGGTTGGGTAAACAGGACCCAAAGCACCGCTGGGGCAGTATGGGCCCGCTGATAAAGGCGCCAGTAGCCTTTGTTAAGCCACCTGAATAGAAGTGACAGGGGAACTACACTCCAGTTTATGAATGAACCTGCTTGAAATCATGAGTCACTGTCTTTATTACTATATAGCAATCTTTTATGGTTTCTACTGGCTTTAATAACTAAATGTGCCATATTCCTATCTGACGATGCCCGTCATTTCCAAACCGTGATATTACCAGAACTACAAATAAACACAAGGGGCACAGGCTGTGCCCCATAACATAACAAACCGCCCCGGCCAATCACCGACAAGAGGGGGCTGCCAAGCTGTCACGGAATTACAGTCCCACTACATTTTGGGTTGTAATTCTACAACTAAATAAGATAAAATCAAGTATGATGTGTCATATTGAAGGTATTAACTTGTACTTTAATATTATTTAGTGAAAATACATTTTTTGAGAAATTTTCGTAGAAGAAACAAGCAAAAACTACTCCGTCACGGAATTACACAAAATTGACGTGGTTTTTTAATGTTGTGTTTAACTATTCAGAAAATGATGTTCCTATCATAGTTAAGTTATGAAACTTCAATATGTTCATATTTAAGGTGTTTTTTGTTAATACTGTAAGTTATAGAAACAAAAATTGACTTAAACCCCGCTTTATGGGCAAGAAATTTCAAAAAGTCAATGTCACCGAATTACAAGAGGCAAATTGTCACGGAATGACAGCAATAGTATTAATTAGTTTCAATGTACTTATTTCAATATATTATACATGTATACATAGTTATTTACATTTTTACAGTTAAGCAATATATTACAATGAGTTTTCCACTTATAATGACCAATCATAATACTTACTTCAAATTTTTTTTTTATTCTCCATGTCAACATTGGCTTGACGGCCCCCAAGAGTTTACAGTTATGGAAGCATGGGAAGGAGGGAACTATGTGAGGGAGGGGCGAGCTTCATCTGTTTTGTTTGAATTCGAATGTCAACAGAAGTGAAAGAAAAACTTCCATACTTTAAGTTGTGTTAATTTTTATCCTTTTCTTGTAATTTTATTCTTATAAAGCTGATGGTTTGTTGGGAATTTTGATGAAGCTGTATTTGGCCACAGGAAAGCGTATAGTCTGCATTTCTTGTATATTTTGGCCTTGGAATATTTTGGCATATATTTTGGCCTTCCTGTTAATGGAAGTGGAGAGGGGCTATAGATGGAGGCTGAGGGTCAGGGAACAGACGGTACCATGGCAGGAAATGGAGCGTCTCATCTTGGGGATTCGTTATTTAAACGAGTTGTTCGCCAGACGGACTGCACTACTGGGTCTCTGCCACACTCTTGCTGCCTGGCTTCAGACAGAACTCCACATTGATGATCAGCTGATTTTTATCATTATGTGCGCATTTGTGCGCCTCTGGATGTTCATGCTCCGGCATGCGTGCATGTGCGCAGACGTGCTCGGGGGTGTGCACGCGTGCTTTGGTGTGGCTGTAGTGTGGGACGGAGGAAGTTATAAGTTGGTTGGGAATTGTCCCGTCGGCACACAGTAGCTGTGCAGCCTTGAAAGTTCCTGCAGAGGAATCCACAAGCTGGCAGGTTCAGCTGTCCTCCCTGACTCTTGATCCCGTAAGCGCTCGGCACTGTGGGCTCCTGTCACATGCAGCGGGTCACATGGTCACTGCAAGGCTGGGCTGAGCTTGTTGTTCATGCAGTCAGACAATGGGCAGCTTCCTGTTATGGGCCGCCAGTGCTGGTCCTTGCAGCCTCAGCACTTTCTGTATCCTTCCTCGCACTTTGAGCCCAGCTCTGCCACACGCTGCATTGTGCTGACCATGGTGGCATTTTCTGAGAAGGAAAGGCTTATTAAATCTTTATTCGCGGAATTTAATAGTACTCTCTCTGTTTTTGGAAAGAAGACTCTTCAAAATCTGTGTAGTGCACAAATGCATTTGCACTTTACTAATAAGTTTTAATAATCTGGCAATTTACAATAATGGGTCATTCTGGGCCAAGATAGACCACGGTCTGCACCGCACAGTCTCAGAAAAATCTAGAAAAAACCATGGGCGTTTGCCATCATTTCAAATGGAAAAATCCCAAATTTTAAGTTCCAAGTGAAAATTTTCATGGAGTAATTGCCAGCTTAAGGAGGCGGTGTCTTGTCACTCGCGAATGTAACAATGACTTAAAAGCATTTTTGAAGGGATAAAAATGCACTTTCCAGTGCTCCTAAATTAACCCCTTTCTGCAGATGTAGATGCCCGCGTCTATAGACCTGCACATTGGAAGTACGCTGTTACTGTACTCGATCACTAAATGGCACCCCCGGATCAGTTATTGAATGTTTACAAGCAAGCAGACCTCGAACGCGGTTCTGAATACGGTGAAGTTCACTCCACTCCCTGTTTTTTGAGAGCTGCATGAATTAAACTCCTCAGCTAAGCCTGATGTGCAAACTGGTCAGTATCCTTGCCCATAGTGTCGATTCAGCAGTTTGAAAAAACGATATCTTGACACAGAAAAAATCGTTATCCTTAGTAGCAACCAGTTTAGCCACAGTGAGCTAACAGTATTCCAATTAGTAGTTCATAAAAATCAGTTTTCTGAGGCAAAAAAATCGACATTGTATTGATTCTCTCACATTCTATTGCCTATTACAGTTGTCCCATACAAAAAAAATTGTAGTTCCCTACCGTGGATTTACGCGTAGATTCCTTCATTGCCAAATCCAGCGCTTCCTTATATCCACCCGAGTACTGGCGTTGATAGCCAATCACTCAACCATACACTCAAGCTCTTCTGCGTAATTGTAGAGTTACACTTCATGGCCTCGTGAAGTTTCCCTGATAACAATGTATTGATTGGCTCGTTTCTTATCCAATTCCCGAGTGTTTAAACATTTTAGAGTAAGTGAAACACATTGATTGGACAAACACAGAGCATACAAACCAATGCGTATCAGCAGGCTCGGTTGTATCCTGTCTACCTTATGCACATTACGCGGCTAAAATAGACGGGATTTATAGAAAATCGGTTCGCAAAACTGGCCTTGAAGTGTTCAGTTACATTACAGGATTTAAATGAGAACGATATGCTCTATTGGAATTATTTCGAATGAAACAGGACCGGAGGGTCCTTGCTACTGGATACATCGGTCTCTATTTTATACAGTCAATGTCTCTGGAGGAGGGATTCACGAAAAAGGTCAGGCTGCTATTTTTTTTTTTCTGTTTCGGAATGTATATGTACTCAACAAAGTCGAATGTCGAGGTTTTTTTCCTGTTTAAAACGCGAACTGCCCGTGCATTTTGGTGTGGACCCCCGGTGCGTTCATTGCACGTTTCTTTTGAATCGGGAGACGCAATGGATTTGATATTCCCTGAAAGTGGAGTGTCTGTTCAGTTAAAATAAGGTATATTTCAGAATTCAGATATTACTGTGTTAGTGAGGTGTACTTGCTCCTTATAAGTGTTGAAATGGGTTTGTGAGCTTTGAAGAGGGGACTGGTAGCTTTCATTACAGGGTGAATGTTCTGACCGTTTAATTGGCAGTTTATTTAATGCGTGTTTGTGCTGGCTTTGAAGAAAAATGGCCAAAACTCTAAACTTTATTATGGAGAAAAGGCATGTTTCATATTTGGAGAGGTTGCTTGTGACCACTGATATTCAACTGCACTGATATTGATAAATTCATACTAAACTCAACCAGAAAATCATTCGTTCATATTAAATTTCATGCCTTAAAGCTTTAATTGTGTTAAATACGTGATTTTTTTAATGATTTGACAGCAAATCATTTTGAGACTTTGGGGAGACACTTGGGTAGCTGTATAATTTGGCTAATAGCATGTAGGTAATCTAGAATGTAATGTTGAAGATGAATTCTACCTGTGCTCAAGGAGTTTATGATACCAGAAATGTATAGTTTTCAGCCCCAGCAGTTTTTCAATCGTCAGAATTATTTTTTTTGCAATTTCAATGGTGAATTCTCATGAAGATTTTTTATGTTTGCTGCTCATTTTCTCTACCAAAATCATGAAAATAAACTGAAATACAATGTAATTCTAAATGCTGTAAGTGTCTTTCCTGAATTGAGCCACATTTTTCCTCTTTGTGAAGCTTAAATCTTGAATTATACAGCATTAAAGTGGGTAACCCATAAATAGCCAAATTTGGCTTCTGCACAAAGGGGTTAATGCAAATGAGCAAAATAATCAGAAGTTTATGAACCTGCTATCAGATTTGACATCTCATTTGATTTCCGTGTCATAGGCTGTTGAAAATGACAATTTTGACGGAGTCAAAATTTTTATTACCCCTCAGCCGACTCTGGCCGGAAGGGTATTGTCACCTGCGTGTCCGTCTGTTGTCCGTCATCCGTCCATGATTTTGTCCGGGCCAGTACTCTGCAACTAATGATCGCAGCTTCACCAAGTTTCGTATGGTAACTCACTATGACCCATAGATGTGCAATGTCAGGCTTTTTGCTGGATTTGACCCTTGACCTTAGCTCTGTGACCTTGACCCTGGAAATTTTGTCCGGGTCGGTACTCTGCAATTAATCCTCACAGGTTCACCAAATTTGTTATGATAACTCAGTATGACCCATAGATGCGCTACCTAACGTTTTTTGCTGGATTTCACCTTTGACCTTAGCGCTTTGACCTTCACCTTGGAGATCAGTACTCTGCAACTTATTGTCGCAGCTTCACCAAATTTGGTGTGGTAACTCACTATGACCCATGCATGAGCAACGTTAGGTTTTTTGTTCGATTTGACCTTTGACCTTAGCTCTCTGACCTTGATCCTGGAAATCTTCTCCGGGTCAGTATTTGGCAACTAATTCTCACAGCTTCACCAAATTTGGTATGGTAACTCACTGTGACACATAGATGTGCAACGTCAGGATTTTTGCTGGATTTGACCTTTGACCTTAGCACTGTGACCTTGAGGCAGGAAATCTTGTCCGGGCCGAGGGGTATTCAGCAATGCATTATGTTTTGATTTTCAGTTGGTCCCCTTGACCATCAAGGTAAATCAAAATTCCATAATTTTCCTCGAACGAGTTGGAATCAGAAGATGAATTTTCTACTGCTTATTGCCGTAATATAAAAGCTGCCCCACAAATTTTCTCACATTTTTTTATGGAGTGTCCACATGACCAAATCGTGCCTTGAATTTAGACAATTTTGGGCACTTTTTTATCACAAGCATTTCCAGGTGCAAGTTACTCCTGATCTAGAATCAGGGGATTGGGTTGGGTTTAAGGGGCCAGCGTACCATTGCAGCTGAGGATGAGGTTGCTGTATGAACCCCTGATTATGCAGACTTCGGCATAGTTTATGATTTTGCTGTAATTATTTTTCAAGATCTGGGCAAATAGGCCGTGGCTCTGTGCATCCGTTACCCCTTGACCGAATCCTGTCTGTCTTTTCAGGCAATACTGATTAATTAATTCCAAAGTCAATTAAATTGTTTGGTATGATGAATTTTTGAATGTATCAGTGTTGTATGTAAGGGAGCTTTCAATGAAGTGTCTCGAGTCTCTCGACAATGTTTGCTGTATGGAGTTTGCTGTATGAACATGGCCCTTTTCAGCTTGAAATATTCCTTTGGAGGCATTCGAGTAATGGAAGGAAACGTATTTACATGTGGTTGCTGGTGTGGATGATGATGCAAACCATGATGGATGTCTCCGTGGTTAGCACTGCCGCCTCACAGCAAGAAGGTCGTGGGTTTGATTCCGTCCCGGGGATTTTCAGTGTGAAGTTTGCATGTTCTCCTTGTGTTCGCGTGGGTTTCCTCTGGTTTCCCTCACACAGAAAAGCATGCATTACAGGAACAATCCTACCAGAACCCCTGACCATGGAATTGGCTTTAGAGCTGGAGTTGGTCCCCGAGCGCTGCTCTGTGGCTGCCCACCGCTCCTAACGATAGGATGGGTCAAATGCAGGGAACAAATTACCCCACGGGGTACAATAAAGTAGATCATGTTATTTTTTATATAAGATAAGCTAATATAAGTCATTGTTTATGTGTCAACACATTTATAGTTCCACATTGGCCTACAGCTCATCTATTAAATGATGGAACCCTAGTGAGAAAGGTGGTACCTCTCAGTGGCCGGTGAAGTACATGTAGCACCATAGGCAGCTGCACTGCTGATTTGCTCTGGTTCTGGCCTCATTCACTCATGACCCATGTTGGCTTCACATGGTGTTACAGAGTAATGACTGACTCTGGTCCTGGTGTCTGCACTGCTTTCTTGTTTGTTGTAAACCCCTCTCCTCCCTCATTCATTTTAATGCTGTGATTTAATTAGCAAAGGCAGCATAGGACCGTTGCGCGCGCGTGCGTGCGTGCGTGCGTGTGTGTGTGTGTGTCTGAATCTGAATGCGCGCGTGTGTGTGGAAAGGCCTGGGGTCCATATGAGCTGCAGTGTGAATGTAATGGCTGGGCCTGGACAGGGTAGTGAACAGCAGGTAGTGTTTCAAATTAAACTAGCCAAGACTGTTTTTTCGGGCCTGTCCTCGAAAAGAGCTGTCTGGTTACTGTCAGTGCGTGGAGCTTCAGATGGATGCTGGGTAAATTGAAGTCACTATCTGACTACAGATAACCCAGCAGCACCTTGCCTCCTCCCTGCCAGCATGGAGCGTAATGCTCTAGGAGCCCCTGCTAGCATCTCACCGAGCGCATCCTGCCTGGCATCAACCTTTGAGGGGTCGTCCTCTGCTCTGATTGGTCACAGGATTCCTGCTATAATATGCATCCTGTTATACTTGAGATGGTGCTGGTCAGTAGATAAATACCACGGGATAGTGTGCGTGAGGGTAATGTACGTGAAGGTAGTGTAGGTGAGGGAAGTGTACATTAGGGTGGTGTACGTAAGGGTAGTGTACATGAACATGATGTACGTGAGGGTAGTTTGCATGGGGGTAGTGTACGTGAGGGTAGTGTATATGAAGGTAGTCCACATGAGGGTAGTGTACGTGAGGGTAGTGTACGTGAGGATAGTGTACATGAGGGTAGTGTACGTTTGGGTATTGTACGTGAGGGTAGTGTGCATGAGGGTAGTGTTCGTGAGGGTAATTTTTGTGAAGGTAGTGCACATGAAGGGTTGTGTACATGAAGGTAGTGTACATGAGGGTGGTGTATGTGAGGATAGTGTACATGAGGGTAGTATATGTTAGGGTATTGTACGTGAGGGTAGTGTGCATTAGAGTAGTGCACTTGAGGATAGTGTGCATTAGGGTAGTTTACATGAAGGTAGTGTGTGCGTGAGGTTAGTGTACGTGAGGGTATTGTGCATGATGGTAGTTTACATGAAGGTAGTGTACGTGAGGGTAGTGTACATTAGGGTAGTGTACGTGAGGGTAGTGTACATTAGGGTAGTGTACGTGAGGGTAGTGTACATTAGGGTAGTGTACGTGAGGGTAGTGTACATTAGGGTAGTGTACGTGAGGGGAGTGTACATTAGCGTAGTGTGCGTGAGGGTAGGTTACATGAGGATAGTGGGCATGAGGGTAGGTTTCATGTAGGTATTGTGCGTGAGGGTAGTGTGCGTGATGGTAGTTTACATGAAGGTAGTGTACGTGAGGGTAGTGTACATTAGGGTAGTGTACGTGAGGGTAGTGTACATTAGGGTAGTGTACGTGAGGGTAGTGTACATTAGGGTAGTGTACGTGAGGGTAGTGTACATTAGGGTAGTGTACGTGAGGGTAGTGTACATTAGGGTAGTGTGCGTGAGGGTAGTTTTCATGAGGATAGTGTGCATGAGGGTAGTTTTCATGTAGGTATTGTGCGTGAGGGTAGTGTGCGTGAGCAGAGGGTGCATGAGGGTAGTGTTCGTGAGGGTAGGGTTCATGAGGTTAGTGTACATGAGGGTAGTGTACATGTATGTATCTTTCATGAGGGTAGGGTTCATGAGGGTAGTCTCTCAGTTCCTTTTTTCAGGGTTATTGGTAGCTCTTTGTGTAATGGGCACTTTATCATGGGAAATATGCTGTAATGTGCTCGAGTTCTGATGGTGTCCTGGCCGGCCGGCCGCGGTGGATTCTGGTGTGTTGAAGTGAGAAATGTCATGAAGTACATCCTCTGCTCATTTGAGATTCAGCCTGTTTTGATTGGTAGTTGACTTGCTTGAGTTTTCTTGAAGACGATGAATCGGTGGTGTAAACGGGATGTGGCCTTGGGTCTGTAAATCACAGTTAGCAGATGTGAAAGGGAAGCCCCTGCTGGTTTTCAGTGTTTTGAAGAGATGGCAGACTGAATCTGGAAAGGGTTGCTGTGACTCATGCTCATGAGAAACCTGCACAAACGGCTAGTAGAGCTTTTCAAGAGTCTGGGCGTGGTTTGGGTGGGTGATGTGCGGTGTAGCCCAAGATGCTTTGGCTAGGCCTTTTCATGGGCATTTGAGCTGATTAGAATCCACGCTGCTGGGGCAAGTGCAGGTAAAGATGGCACTATGGGGAAGTTAATTGCCCCCCAGCCAGCCTTTGCCACCCCTCTTTGCCATTCAGGTCATGCTGCTGACTGGACCTTTCAAGAGCCAGTTCTCTTGGAATGATTTCTAAAATTTGACTGCCGTGTACATCCATCGTTTTCAGTGTTTCTTGGGGATCAATTCATCGGCATTACAGTACTATGATGAGAAAGTTTGAGTGCTCAATGTGTCGGCATTTCTATTGGGTGCATGTGGAGGACGGCCCCCCTGCTATAGCTGGGTTCCTTTTCAGATCTCTTGCATCTGGGGAGTTATTTTTCACCTCTGTTTTAGGGTCACTCTCCCTACTGGGGTTTTCCTCTTCATTTGCTATTTTGGGGATTCGGGCTGGGTTCTGTCCACACGGTCTTTCTTTGGGAAAAGCCATCAATGAAATTTAGTAAAACCTCATAACATCATCATAATTTCACAATCTTAAATGCAGAGGCTCCAGCACCTTTCCAGACTGTTCGCTTACTGCCTTAATTAATGGGAACGGAAGGCGTGGTCTTTTGTCCTTTGAGACATGTCCTGTAATTCTTAGCGCTGTAAGCTTGTCCTTTAGCACCTAAATCTCTCCTGGAGCTGTTAATGTCCATTTTTTGTTTGTTCTTTATTGGTTTTAGGCTTACTGAGCTCATCCAAAGCTCATTTTTACAACTATTGGAAAGTAATTGTTTTATGCACTTCTGCCCAAGGTTAATATTTTATTGTTTTAAAATGTGGTCATCTATAGTTAAATGTTAAGCTTGCCACGCAGAGATGCTATTTAGCACTAGTCCTGTAGCAGAATGGCTTTGAGGTTTGGATGGGACTTGTTGGGATGTTCTTCTGCGCTGTACTCCTGTCCCTTATTTTCCCTGTATGGTACCAGTTTAGCTGAGAAAACCATGTGCAGCCCTGTTGTCAAGACTTTACAATCCAAACTGTAAGGTACAGTTAGCTTTACAGTGTTTCCCCTGGAATGTTTTTTAGCTGGGATGCTGCCATTGTAATGGTTGAGTGTCCATGGTTCACATGGTCGGATTGAATCTGCGGGGTTTTTAAGGTCGTCAGCTCGATTTCAGTTTAGCTGTTGCTGCTTTAAGACTGCCTGGTCTGTGACTGAGAGCAGTTTGTGTTCAGTGAAAATTTAAGTAATTGATGTCTTTTGACTACTCTTGCATCGCTGTCTGCCCTAACTCTGAAAGCAGCTTGGCTGATGCAAGGGGACGCACAGATCGACTCCTCTGCTGTTCTTTTCAGTAACTGCGTTCATCTGTAGTCTTCAGTGCTTTACAGTGCCTGCAGCAGTAGTTTAGTAGGATTTGGAACTGGCTTCAGAACATGCAGTACTCTGTAATTAGTGCTGTTCAAGAATTGGATACAAGAATTGGTTGAACCTTAAAAAAAGAGGGCTATTCCACATGAGAGAGAATTTTTAAAAAGCGTGAAAAAAATGTATATGAGAAATATACAGGTTTTCATGTAGATGACTCATTACCATTACCAAAACTCATTACTCATGGGTCATTCCATGTCAAATCAACCAAGAATTTGCAGACATCTCTCGGAATTTTGTGAATGAGTGGGGACCTATGAGTAACGAATAAATCTGAAATATTTTTGCTCAACGCCTCCCAATTTTCAATTGCTTTGTTGTTTTGAGTATTATGAATTTAGAAGATTATTAGAAAATGTAATTCCGTTACCATTTTGTAATTCCGATACCGCTGTCTCTTTCTCCTAAATGGCATCCTACAAAATATCTGTGAACATACCAGTCAATATAAACTTACCATGGCCTGGACAACATCCTAGGCCACCAACTTAAGCTTAAACCTACTGCCATCACTGCCAGATTTCAGAGAAATGCCTGTCAAAGTAAAGGCAAAAATAATGGCATTTTTTTCTGCCGTAATTCCGTTACCGACACTTTCACCTTCGTATAGCCTTCTACAAAATAGATTACACCAAACTTTGTGTTATACAGTTCAGTAGGCATGCCAGTGCAACTGAGCACAGGCAAGTGCCTGTTACTTCCGTTACTATTGAATTGCCCAAGAACAAGAAAAATGCATCTCTGCTTAGAAATATACCGAAGCTATACTCAGCAACAAAAGTTTCTGTGACACCATTTATGTGTATGTTATAAATGACACGCAAAGATCTCAATGCAATCAATATGTTTATTTAACAGGAGAAACACTGACTTTTCAGTGCCAACGTCACTCAAAACGAAAAATGTCATTTTCATGCGTCATGAAGCACTTGTCTGACGTCTAACCAATTGAGACCTTCACACTTCAATACCGGGTGTGACTTCATCGTGCCATGATGCAAGCAACGCATCTCCGGCGCATGGACCGAATCAGATGTGCCAGAAATTGCTGTGGGATGTCATTCCAAATCTGACGTAGACGTTGTCGCAATTCCTGGAGTGTAGCTGGCGGGTTATCCAACCGCCGCAAACGTCGATCCATCTCGTCCCAAAGATGCTCGATTGGGGACATGTCTGGGGATCTGGCTGGCCATGGCAGGACATTGACATGTTGTTGCATCAGATACTGCTGTACAATCCTTGCAACGTGTGGTCTGGCGTTATCATGTTGCAGCGTTATTCCGGGACCATGTTGCATCAAAAACGGTACCACCAATGGCCGTAGCACTTCATCGCGATATCTTTGACCTGTCAGATTTCCATCAATAACAAGCAAATCTGTTCTGTTTCTAGCCGTGATCCCTCCCCAAATCATGACACTACCACCTCCAAAACGATCAAATTCCTGAACACAGTTGTTGGCATAACGTTCTCCACGTCGACTGTATACACGTAAACGACCATCACATCGGTTAAGCATGAATCTTGATTCATCAATGAAGAGTACAAGATCCCACTGACGTTGGATCCACCGTCGATGTTGTTGTGCCCACTGTAGACGCAGTCGTCGGTGTTGTACTGTGAGTATTGGACGTCTTGCTGGCCGACGTGGGACAATGCCAAAATGACGGAGACGGCGACAGTCGCCTCAAACCAGGTATCGTTCTTGCAGTTACGGTTGCAGGTTGGAATCGATTTCGGAGATGGGTTGTTCGAATCCAGTTGTCCTGTCTGGGAGTGGTTACTCGTGGACGGCCGCTGCGAGGACGGTCTCTGACATGTCTTGTCTGCTGATGACGCTGCCATAAGTTCCAAATGGTGTTTCGGTGGACATTCAGGCGATGAGCAACTTCCCTCTGCGAGGTTCCGGATTCAATCATCCCAATGGCCCTCCACAGATCATTTTCAGACAGTCTTGGCATTTAGAGGGTAGAGTTCCTGATCCGAAATGGCTGTGTTTTCGATAAGTGATGCTTCCGTCGTTCATCAGGCACAATGTGAACATTCCAAAAATTCTCCTCTTTTATTGCCATCCACAAGCATGATTTACGCACATTTTCACGTGCAAAGTCATTTTCTCGCATTTTCATGATTTCCATTTCAATGTTGTGTTTACGTGTACCGTTTCAGTCTGATATCACCATGTATGACAATTTCATAATTGCGTTATGAAAAATAATTAACAATATTGGTGTCACAGAAACTTTTGTTGCTGAGTATATTTTCCCATTCAAACTTACTAATCACACATTGATTCAATATGCATGCTCATAACATACAATTTTCATCATTAATTTTCATTATTAATGAGTAAATATAGTGTGTGCAGGTATAGGATAAAATTGTACTCAGATTTGGGGAGCTTGCTTGGGCTTTCGTCAATATAACGTTTGCTGTAGGGGGCGACAGCGTAGGCCTTGTTGGAGATTGATGTTGATGGCGTATTTTCGACGCACAGCACAGCCCACCGTGTTTGTGGACTTGTCCACTGTGGATAGCTGGCTAAGCCAGTCCCTGATCTGCCCCGCATAAGCCCTCACTGTGAAGCTCATCCTCCCTCCCAGTAGTTTATGGGATGGACAGAAACGATCATTCTGGCCTCCATGTTCCTTCTTTCCCTCTTGGGTAATGCAGTGTGTTGCCACATATTTTAGCAATGTGGTGAGCTGGGTACTTTGATTCGTCAAATGTCAGATTTACCTCTGCAAGCTCTATAGGGAGCGTTAACAGTTTATTACTGGGGGGTAATCACAGAATACCAACAGTAGGAATCGACAGGACACAGCGATGGTCAAGGTTAATGGTGCGTAGAAATTCTATTGTTACTCAAGGACCATTTTAGGTGCCAAAAAGTAAGAATGGATCTGTAATTCAGGGCATCGTGCTGCCGAGAGAGAAATGTGCAATTCCGAGTCAAGACCTATTTTCTGTTTTCAGTTACTGGTGCGTAGCAGGTAAGCTTTTTTTAGCTGCGACCAAGCAGCTCTATGAACGCTTCTGTCTGTCCGTCGGTCCGTCCGTCCGTCTGTGACACCTTTTTCACTACGTTCCTCTCGTCGTATCATCATGAAATTTTCACGAGTTATAGACCTTCACCAAAGTGATGTCCATGCACTAGGTGGAGGTCAAAGGTCAAGTTCACAGAGGTCACGACCTTGTTTGCGGGTTTTCGCGCTGTAACTCCAGTTAGAATTCATGGATCGCTATGAAATTTTGGAAATAGCTTCTAGGCATAGAGGAGGTGTTCCCTATTGTTTTTCAAGGTCATCCGTCAAATCCCAAGGTCTCACAGGTAAAAAAAGTGTCAATTTTGCCCGATTTCATGGTTTTCGCACCGTAACTCAAGTTTAATTCAGTGAATGGCTATGAAATCTTAGAACAAGCTTCTTGGTATAGAGCAGGGGTTCCCTGTTGATTTTCAAGGTCATCTGTCGAATACCAAGGTCACACCGGTCAAAAAAGTGTCAATTTTGCCCCGATTTCACAGTTTTCCCACCGTAACTCCACTTTAACTTGATGGATGGCTATTACATCTTACAACAAGCTTCTTGGTACAGAGGAAGGGTCCCCTATTGATTTTCAAGGTCATTTGCCAATTTCCTACGAACTTGTACAAGAAACCACCAGTCATGGACACTAGGCCACGTGATGGATGCTAGGCCAGGTCGCAGCTATTAGATCCCTCTGATTTACTTGTTTTTTTTAAACTCCTGAACGCATTTCGCAATAGATTAGTCACAGGAGGAATGCATACAGAAATACAGATCTAATGTGTATTTTCGATCTTGATGGGTCAACAATGCTGTCGTTTGGCAGCTGAAGGATAAAAAAAGCTCTTCATTGCCAAAGCGAAGATGTGAGCGCTGTTTAGCTATCTACAGGGCATTGAATGTGTTGGTCGATAGTTTATGGTAACCAGTCGTTCTGCGGTAGTAAGGTAAGCAACAAATCCAGAAACGCTCTTCGGACAGGATTCTGTAAAAACGCAATAGGCCTTCCTCCTCCACAGTCTCTGCATCTGATTGAACAACAAATAATCGGCGTTTTGGGAAAAACAATATGGTAAAAAATGACTGGAGGGAAGCGGAGGAAACTTCTTTGCTCTAGGTGGGTGCTCCCATCAGATTGCGACACGTGAAATTATGAAATGCTGAGCGGTTGGTGCTAATTTTGGACCTGGCTCACAATGTTAGCGCAGATGATGTAGCTGCAGCAGGCACTTGTAGTATGTTGCTCTCAGTTGATTAATTGACGTCATGATGGGTACAGTGGACAGTGGGGGTTCGTTTGTCTCAGCTGGTCAATCTGTGGCAGCCCGGCCCCCTACTCTCTGATTCCAATGATTTACCAGCTACCTGATGGGTGACTCTGTTTAATTTTTCTGCCAAATCCAAATTTTACCCGTAATTGTGGCTTGGTGGAATTCTGGAGCCTGTGCTCACCTCTGGTGCAGGTGGCTGTTGAGGATGTTCTGAAAGAGGCGTGAGGACGGGAATTGAATGTGTGCTGGTGGGTGAGTGGAGAGCAGCTCAGTTGTGAACCATCTTATTTTTCATCATTTAATATTCTTTGTTTAATCAATTGCAGCAAGTTATTAAAATACCTTTTTTTTTATTCATTGTAATTCTGGAAGAGCAACAAGAAACTGTGACCTTATTTGTTGTGTGACCTCAGTGATGTTTCCGTCTTTAGGATGAGATGTTTAACATCATTTTTTTGTGGTTCAGTTTTCCTATTGGCCAGTACTTGCTTTGTTTTTCTTTTTTTTGTTTTTTTTCTTTTTTGTCCTCCAAGAATGAGGCTCGAAGATCCCATCTTGGTTTCTCACTGCAAAGATCTTGCTTTTGTTTACATAAAACTTGTCTTTCCTTCTAGCTCCAAAACCTGGGCATCAACCCGGCCAACATCGGGTTCAGCACACTGACCATGGAGTCGGACAAGTTCATCTGCATCCGGGAGAAGGTCGGGGAGCAGGCGCAGGTGGTGATTATCGACATGAATGACCCCAACACCCCCATCCGCCGCCCCATCTCTGCCGACAGCGCCATCATGAACCCCGCAAGCAAGGTCATAGCTCTCAAAGGTGAGAGGTTCCTCGGCGATCATTCTGGCCCTGAACTTCACTGTTTGCACTAACTTTTAATTTATTAGTTTTTGTTTCTGTCTAATGTAGTGAATAACCTATCAACATCTTCCATTTTATGTGTAAATTAATTTCTTGAGATGCTAGGCGCAGTCACACTTGTGTCCGCATTTGTTTCCGTCCACTACAGTTATTTTCAATTTTTTTTGTGAAGTAATTTCGTTATTGGCCAGTATTTGCTTATTCTGCAAGTGTCATATTTTTAGTTTAACCAGTAAAAATTGAATAATTTGTCATTTTTGTCCTGCTGCCATAATTGCTTTGTCTGTTTTTTGTTCTTTTTATTTTTTATTTCTTTACTGCTTTCTTATCTGTATGCAGACGGTGAGTTAAAATTTACGTACAATATGTTGTGGAAGTTATAATCCTGTTTTAAACCGTTCATATATGAGTCTTATAACAGTCATCTATTGTAAGCCTCTTACAATATATGACCTCCTTCATTTAAATAGGTTTCCATGTTTTAGCGCTCTAGGCTGCAAGGGGCGATGCTTCAGAACTGGTGGAATCCTCTTTGGGTCTCGTCTTAATTCAGACCAATTTCTAGAATTTTTACAACCTGATACCTGGCGTGTCTTAGTCTGGTTTGTGAGGACGTTTTTTGAACGCGTCATCTTCGCCTCTTCGTTTTCACTTATGTCGACTGTCACGTTATTGGTAGTCCGCGCAGCTGTCTAGGCGTACTTCAGATGGGATTCCAACATGGAAGAGCTTGGCCTGGCCTGAAATTCTGCAATTCAATCATTTTTATAGCGATTATGTGCTTGAATGGAAAGCTTCGCTAACCTTGGAGCTGCCGCTGATGCCATTAGCTTGAACTAACCCCACCCCCCCCCCCCGCACGACTGCAGGCTCTGGGACCCTCTCACTGTTCCTCTGTCGGTTGGTCGGAAAATTCTGCTTCCTGTTTCGACAGAGCGCAGCCGATAATGTCATGTATTGCATGGCTCATTGCGCCACAGCGTACGGTGATCCAGGAACATCTGCGTCGCTGTGATTCATCTTCTCTTACAGCTTACATTCTTGCCCAATGTCACTACATTCCTCACTTGAAGAATCAGCCCTGGATTGCCTGGCCAATGGCCTTAAAGGTGATCTCGTTCCAAGAGGAGGGTGTGACTTTGGGCTGCAGCTGGATTTCATGCACAGCAGAGACTCACTGATCTTTTGCTTGCTTTTGTAAGCAGCTCACAGTGGCTTCCATGTGAATGGTATCGCCATTCGCAGAATAAAGCTGACCAGTTCATTGCTCTGCATTCAAACTGAACATTTGTTTCAAAATCAGCGCTGTGAAAAAGTATTCGTAACTCTCCTGGGGCGTGTTTCACGAGCCTCTTGAAGATAAGCGACTGCGATGACTTCTAGCGAGTGACTGCAGGCCGCAACTGCTGTTTCTCGAAAGCCCTTGCAAACTGATGACCCTCTTGCAGAGCTGAGGCTGGTCGCTGACCAATCGTTATCCCTTAGGTGTGAATCTTCTGGAAGCTGTCAGAGAACAGGAACTGCAATACGATGAACACTTGGGTACTTATGGCCAATGGGTTGCTATGACTCGCTGGGCATTTTAGGCGCTCATGAAGCAAGTCTCACAGATCCTTGACAGCTACTCGATTAAGCGTGTATTTTGATATTATCTCTACAATCATTTAGTTCTAGAGGGGCCAGCCTATCACAGAATATGCACGCTTGTCATATTTGTTGCCGGCAGCCATCTTTTAGTGGCAACAATGTCGCTATTTTCGAGTGTCTAGGTAAAAGACCGAATCTCGATCCCAACACAGGCTCTTGGCGAGTGATATTTCAGAATTGCAGATTTTTTGGCCACTCCTACTGCTGGGGCTTTGAGAAAAGCCCTGAGGGAGCTGCAATAGGTCAGTGACGCTCCTCAGGCTTGCAAGTGCTTCGTGAAGTCTGGCCTTGGTTTCTTCTTTTTTTGCATATTTGTCACACTTAAATGCTTCAGATCATCAAACTAATCGCCGTATTTGAGAAGGATGAACAGAGTAAACAGAAAATGCCTTTTTTTTTTTTTTTTTTAATTATGATTTCCTTTATTGAAGGAAAAAAGCCATCTATCTGGGTCTGTGTGGAAAAAGTGATATCAATCAACTTAGGAAATTTAATTGATTTTTTGGGTTCAAGTTTAGTGGAGACACCCGGCATTATTACTAACTGCCCTGTTGAATCAGAACACTTTAACAGAACCTGTTTGACAATATGAAGTAGACTGAAAGCAGCAGATGATGCTGCGAGCCAGAGAAATTCAAGAACAGATGAGAAACAAAGTCTTTGACATCAATATGTGTGGATAGGGTTACAGAGCCATTTCTTAGGCCCTGGGATGCCAGCGAGCTGCAGTGAGCCATTATCTACAGCTGGAGAATACGCATAACAGAGGTGAACCCTCCCAGGAAGGTTCCTCCAAGATCACTTTGACTCATCCAGGAGGCCTCGAAAGAACCCAGACTAATATTTAAAGAACTGCAGCCCTCACTTGCCTCGAGTAAGGTCAAGGTTCATGTTTTCCCAAAAAGAGAGAAATTCAGCAAAAATGGCAGCCACGGAAGAGCTTCAAGGCCACTGCTGACCAAAAGGAGCACAAAGGCTCGTTTCGTGCAGAAATAAAATTTTGATGATCCCCAAGTTCCAAAAGTAGAAACCTCTGGAAGTCATGGGTCATGTTACAGCTGTCATAAAAAGAAGCTAAAACGGACTTTATAATAGGAATATCATATCAACAGTCGAACACAGTGCTAGTAATTTAATGTTCTGGGGCTGCTTTGTTGCAGCAGGACTTTGGCGAATTGCTCTCTCTGCCAGAACATCTCGAGTCTGGCCATCATTTTGTGACCTAAAGCTCAACCTCAGTGGGGTTATGCAGCAGGACAGTGATCAGAAGCACACAAGCAAGTTCACATCTCAATGGCGCAAAAAAAAAAAAAAAGAAGGAATTGTGTGGCCTCGTCGACGTCTCGACTTGAATCCGATTGAGATGCTGTGGCATGACCTTAAACGGGCAGAACATACACGAACACCCTCCAGTGTGGCTGGATTGAAACGGTTGAGCATAGAAGAATGTGCCAGAATTCCTCCACAGCAGTATAAAACACTCCTCGCCAGTTATTGCAAATGTTTGATTTCTGTTTGCGACGGCATGGGTGGCACAACCAGTTTCGGGGAGAAATTATCTTTTTTTGAATAACTCTTGACCTTCAGTAAGAGAGGGGGTAATTTAAAAGCTGCATTTTGTGTTTACTCATGTTGTCCTTACCTTATATTAAAATTACTTGGATGGTTTAAAACATTTAAAGAAGACAAATTAGTAGAAATGGAAGAAATTTGTTGGGGGGGGGGGGTGCAGTTACTTCTTTCATAGCACTGCATTGGAATTCTTTGTTACTGGGGTGGTGCATCGACCAAACAAACCAGGCTTCCTGGCTGCCTGCTGGGTTTTTTTGATGGAACTAAGACACGCCATCTGTCACAAGATAACTTCTCTGGTATCAGATCTTAGTCGAGACGCGATCGAGAAAGGAGTCCTCTTGAACTTGAGCACCGCCCCTCGGAGTCTTCCCCTTATTTGTAGAACCACAGTAGCATTTGTGACTAGTATGTTGAATAGGGGGCGTAGTAGTGCATAGTAGAAGCAGAATTCTCAAGATTTGCTTTCCACCCTCCTGCAGTTTGGGCTTATTGCGGTCACCAGACGCCCAGCCATATCAGCTTTGATGCCTGTGCTTTCCTTCAAATTAACCCTTTGAGTGCTAAATCCAACTATTGTTGCTCAATGATGTGAGATATCAAAATCAAACCTGTTGAAAACCTATCACGCAGCTACTTTTTTAAAAGAGCTCCCGCAAGGAGCTTTTAAACAAGTTGCCGCATGATTGGTTTTCAGCAGCACAGGATAATTAAATTTATATTTGAAAAAAGTTTTATTTCAGCACTCTAAGGGTTAAAATTGATCTTTCTTAAAATTGCAACACTTTCTGGGGGGAAAAAAATGTTTCATGAACAGAAGTTAGGAGCAGAAAGATACGCAAGCATCGAGGTGTGCAGTGCAAATGTTCTCCTAAGAGAACCTGGGATTCATGTCCTGGAATATCACAAAAGATGCCAGTTTTTGATTGTGCATCAAAAGAGAAGCATGTTTTTAGCTTGGGTGATAAACAGGATTTTTCTTTCACAATCTTACCAGCTTGAATGTTGGCATTAAGTTGATTTCATCGTAATCGTGATTTGTAATCTGTTAGGGGATGGAAATAATGTGGGGGAGTCTTTGTTCGCTCAGTGTACAATTTAGATGTCCGTTCTTTTGCAAACAAGCATCACACAAATCCTTGAAGACTGATGAAATGGTATCTTTGCTTCTACACTGTCGTATTTACACATTGTATTGAGTACTATATTCTGCGGTGTGGTCAAGCGGGATTTTAGAGTTGCTAAAAGTTGGTAGAAACCCTCATACCAGGATAAAGTATTGTTGTTATTTAGTAGTAAAATGCTGCCATCGGGCACATTGTGCTTTATTAAAGTTTGTAGTGGGATTGGGTATTCCTTTGCCGGACAGTATTCCATCATAAGCACTTGTTGCAGCCTGTACTACATGAATACCTACATCGGTTAGCGTCGTTACAAGCTACACTTGCATGCATTGCAGTGGTGTGATTTTCTGTACAGCTTGGAATATAACTGGGTAGAAGTGGTGGAGGGGCAGGGCAATTGGGTAGGAATCATTTGGTTGTTTTATTTGAATTAAAGTTAGTTTGATTGTTTTTAAATGGGCAAATTGAATGTGTGAGGCTCAGCGGGTTGAACTGTGTAGGACCGCACTCTGTTAACCATCATATGATTTACTGGTCCAAATTGCTTGAGTAACTGTGCTCTGATTAAGGGTGTCGGTGGATTTTCATCCCTGTGACAGTGCTCTCTGTGTGTCCTTAGTGCCGATATTTCCTCAAATCTGCATTCAGACTCCATTTGGGCCTCTGTCAGTCTTTCATGCCAAGTTCTGTACTGAATCAGTGGTTTTTGGTTAGTGGCAGTAGAGCTCGCTGGTTCACATTGCCTGAATCACAAGAAATTGGTCAATCAGCCCACTCTTGTGTGAGCGTCAACTTTAATTTGTTTAATCAGACTTTTCGGTGATTTTGATCCGGTTCTTCATTGTGGTTTTACAGCTTAAAAAACAAAAAGTGGCTGCACAGAAAAATCTGGCTAATTTTGTTGCAAATGTGATTGTCTCAATCACTCACCACTGCTCGGTATAATTGGTGAATGGGGAAAATGGGTGATAATTTGAATATATTTGTCTATGATTGCATTTGCTCTCATGATTTTAGACATTATCTTACTCTGAAATGGCAGGTGAGTCTGATATTTGTGTTTATTTACTGTTGTTGGTAATCTGATTGGTATTATGAACACTGACCTCTGGATATTTATGAAATGCGTAATACCGAATCAGTGTGAGGTTCTCCTTAAGGTTGAAATATTCATGACTGTTGTCTCATGGAGACATTAATCCTTGGCATTATCGTCATATTAGCAGTCCCTGTGATTCTGCCCTAAATTTTCATTACCTGAATGCAGATCTTTACATTTTGGTGGTTCTTTGTAAACGTTTGCTGTGCTTAAGTTTTATTTATATATCTATGCCGCTCTTTGTGTTCGCTGAAGTCGTGGTGTTCTGCCTGTTGCACAGTAAGGCATGACTGCCAAGATTTCTTGCTTGAATCTGCAAGTAGAATTTGGTGCTTCCTTGGTAGTCCTCCTGATCTGGTGTGTTACAGTACGGTGTGGTTTCTGCCAGATCGCTGTCATGCAACCTGGGGACCAATAATGTGTTCCGTGTGACTTTTAGCGGCAAAAACCCTTCAGATCTTTAACATTGAAATGAAGAGCAAGATGAAGGCCCACACCATGACGGACGACGTGACCTTCTGGAAGTGGATTTCCCTCAACACTGTGGCACTTGTTACTGATAATGCCGTCTACCATTGGAGCATGGAGGGAGACTCGCAGCCAATCAAAGTCTTTGACCGGCACTCCAGCCTGGCAGGATGCCAGATCATCAACTACCGCACTGACGCCAAGCAGAAGTGGCTTCTGCTGATCGGAATTTCTGCGCAGGTACTTCAGACGGTCAGGGGATTGGCTGAATGACTCCACGAACTGCTTGTGTGGGGTCACATGTTTGAATTTATGTGATGGTCTTCTCTTTAGCCTTTCACACACGTGATTTTGAGGCTTTACGCTGTCACACACCTGTGATTTTTGAGCCTTTACACTGTCACACACGTGATTTTGAGCCTTTACACTGTCAAACATGTGATTTTGAGCCTTTACACTGTCAAACATGTGATTTTGAGCCTTTACACTGTCACACACATGGGATTTTGAGCCTTTACACTGTCACACACGTGATTTTTAGCCTTAACATTGTCACACAGGTGTCATTTTGCTTTTCTTGAGTGACATTTGCACTTCCAGTCAGTTGGCGTTGGTGACTGAAACCAGTGGGGTTCTGGGACAGGGATTTTGGGCTGAACTTTGCTGGCTGATTTGCTCACTGATTTCAGCAAAACCGTGTGGTGGGAGCCATGCAGCTGTACTCGGTGGACAGGAAGGTGTCGCAGCCCATCGAGGGCCACGCAGCTGGCTTTGCCCAGTTTAAGATGGAGGGAAACGCTGAGGAGTCGACCTTGTTTTGCTTCGCTGTCCGAGGCCAGGCTGGAGGCAAGGTAAAAGGGAGGGACATGGTCTGGGAACTGGGAGGCGTACTGCTCACCTTCTTAAAGTTCAACATATTCACAGGCTCAGGGCATGTGTGCACTGCTGCAGTCATGGTTGGCCAATTTTTATGGCGGTCTTTGTTCTCTCCAATTTTCATGGCAAAATGAGCAAACTGGCTGTATATCCCGACACCTGGGCCTTTTGTGGTTTAGGTCAGTGGTTCCCAACCCAGTCCTGAAGGACCGCCTGTCCGGCAGGTTTTTGTTGCAGCTTTGCTTTAGCACACCTGATCCATTTAAGGCCCAAAGCACCTTCATGCACAACCTGTTCAGGTAGATCTTTTTCAACCAATCAGCATGAAGCCCTTATATGGATCAGGTGTGAAAGAGTCGAGCTGAAGCAAAAGCCTGCAGGGCAGGGGGTCCTGAGGACTGGGTTGGGAACCACCGGTTTAGATCACGGTAAATAAGTTTGCGGTGGGACTACAGAGTCGGCCTTCGCGTTTGTGATGTCCTCATCAGCAATTATTGTTAATATGCCTGACGGCTTAAATGTTGGACTAATAACGTATTTAACCTCTTACACCTGAAGGGGAAAATGGATAAAATTTCTCCTGTTCTTGCTACTGTCACAAAAAGCTGTGTATATCAAAAATCAGAAATTATAAACGCCATGCATATGATTCATTGCTTTTTTTAAACTGTGCCTTTATGACCAAACAGTCATTGGCCACCTAAGTCCAGTTAATAACTTATTTTTCATCAATTTATGTAACGAGAATGTCTAAATACAAAAAATGAAAATCATATTCAAATTTTGGAGTTTTTTTTTTTTTTAATTGGCAATGGCAGGTTTCAAGGAAATGACACTAATCTTGTGAACATGCACATCTTCAAAATATTTTATATGTAACTGTTGAATTCTTTAACCATTCAAATTTTCGAGCAGTTTATTAAAAACATAAAAGATCCCACTTTAGCCAGTTTTTTTTTTTTTATATATATATATATATATATATATATATATATATATATATATATATATATAATATAAATCTAGTATAATTGAAAACCATTTATATCAAACACTAAAAAGGTCAGGAATATGGTTCTGTGCTGCTGTGGGAATATAACACAACCTGACTATGTGACTGCGCTAATGGACAGACACTTCCGTTACTGTGGATCATAATGGGATTGGCTAGAGTCCCACTGTCAGCCAAGCGCAGTGAATAAGCCGTGACTCCTCATGAAAACTAGAGCAACGCAGAGCGTGGCATATGCTCCCGCCTGTATGTTGATTAAGGGCATATTGAGATGGCTGCTGTGGCGGCCATATTAGATATCGCACGATGCTGGTTTTTGAAAGGAACCTTCCTCTAGCCACTCCCAATACGCCATTAAGAAATGGCATCAATCCGAAGAGGGATTCTATAGTTATCCCGCGGAAACGAAAATTTGAATGACTTGTGTAAATCCTGTAGTGCCTGTGCTACCGCTAGGTGGAGTTTGGGTTTGTGAGGTTAAGGCCAGAGGGTGTCATGAAAAGCAGAACCATGTTTGGACTTGAATGCACACCTTGAGTGCACAGTAACACTAGGGCTGGGCGATATATCTATCGCGATATTTTTAAGCGCAATACAAGTAACTGCCACTATGGGACAGACAGGCGAGGCTGCTTATTACCTTTTCTATACCTAATGCCGCGTGGCGCAAACATCAGAGGTCATTTGATGTGTTTCCGGGAAGAAAAGTGCGATTTGAAGTCTGCTAATTACCAGCGAGGTTGGACGGCCTTCATCGCCATGGCATAATTATCTCACCTTAAATCAATTCCCGTGTACTTTGCCTAACTTGCACTCAAGCCGTTTTTTCAGCCAACTGACTGATCAAAACCAAGATGTGGCCTAAAATTATTTAGAACACATAATGAGAAGCAGATAGACGTAACCCTATCCAAGCTACGGTGTTAGACTGAAAGAATGTCAATAATCTGAATAAATATCAGGCTTCTGAATTCAGCTCTCATTGTTGCATTTTTACGTACTGTTAAAAAGATTTTGGAAAAATAAAATCAATTAAGATGGCCGTGGTTTTAAAAGGTTTAAAAAAATACGCAGTGTATAGAGATACGGCTGTTCTTATTGGTCCGGCAGCCCACTTCAAGGGATTAGGATAAGGATTATGGGAAGGGTTCGGCTGGGGTAGGGTTTGAAATCGGGGCTGCCGAACCTCTCTACATTGAAATGCATTGGAGAACTTTCCTACCCGATGCAACTGCCTTAAAAATATACGCGAAGTGGAAAACATTTTGTGAAGCATGTCGAACGTGAATGTGAGAAATTATTTTCGCATTGCACGCAATAGACGAATGCACCAAATTAAAAACTGAACAGGAGTAATTTGAAATAAAGTCATGCATAGCTCTTGATTCTGGTTACTTTTGAGCGTATAAATTGCCTACAGTGAAGGTAGAAAACATTTTGTTTAAGTGTATCGAACGTGACATGTAAATTGTAAACGCATTCGCACACAGAGGCCAAATATGAAACTAGAAATAATGTACCAAACGCATTCAGGCAACGCATGTTTCATGGCCATTTAAATTTCAAAATACGACAAACAAACATGATGTCGAAATAAAATAGACTGCCTACCAATTTAAATTGTTAACTGAGCAAATCAATTGTCAACTGTATGATTGCAAAATGGGCAAAGTAAATGGGAAGGGGGTGAAAGCAATTGTTGAGTACAGGACGATTTTGAATACCTTTGCACGTTGCTTGGTTCAGCACTTAGCCTGAATGTGTTTGGATTTGGCAATTGCGTGCAAATACGACAACAATTTACATGCCACGTTCAATATGCTTCACACTATGTTTTCCGCTTCGCATATATTTTTAAACGCTAAAAAAATCATGTCAAATCTTAACGTGATTTTATTTTTAAGAAATCCTCTTGCATAATACGTTTAAGTTTCACGATGAGAGGCGGAATTCAGAGGTCTGCCATTTATTCAGATTGACATTCTTTTAATCTAATCTCAGCCTGGTTAGGTTTGTGGGCTTCTCGCCATCCCTTCGTAATCATTACAGGCCACATTTAGATTTTCATTGGCCAGTTGGCTGAATAAATGGCTTGATTGCAAGTTAGACAAAGTAAGCGGGAATTGATTTAAGGTGAGCTAATTATGCCAAGGCGATAGAGGCTGTCCAATCTCGCTGGTAATTAGCAGACTTCAAATCGTACTTTTCTTACCGGAAGAATTTCAAATGGCCTCTGATGTAGTTCAACACTAAATTAAAGGTATGTGGCATAGAAAAGGTAATAATCAAACTCGTCCGTCTGCCCCATAGAGGCAGTTATTTTCATTGCGCTTAAAAATGATATCGATATATATATCGCCCAGCCCTAAGTAACACACACCTGGCCAGAACTTCCCCCTCCGATGCTAACTGCAGCTGTAATCCCCTCTCTAATGCAGCTGCACATCATTGAAGTGGGCACTCCACCAACAGGAAATCAACCTTTCCCAAAGAAGGCGGTGGACGTGTTCTTCCCGCCCGAGGCCCAGAATGACTTTCCCGTGGCCATGCAGGTACCTCCTCCTCCATTAGTGGTGGCCTGAGGCGTTGTGCTGTCTGAGAGCCTGAATGAGTCGCACATCTCCTGGGAACTAAAGCCTCAGAGCCAGGTGTAGATACAGGGAAGAAGAATTGGAAACAAGCAGTCCGATTTCTCAGAGCGCAGTGGAGCCAGATGTTGAGAATGTTAATTCATCTGTCTCTCCGAGCCTTGTGCGTAATGTTCACTCTTTCCAGCTGGGATTGTGTCAGTAAGCAGGCAGTGGGGGTTATCACTTCCTGAGTCTTACCCCTGTTGTAATGGCAGTCAGTAACGAGAACAAAATCTACTGTATTGCTGTGCATATTATGAAAGTAAGTGGAAATGGCGGTCATTGAATGGCTTTGGGCGCATGCAGCCAGCCTCTGGTCTGGAGAGCCTACATGGGACTTGCATCTTGGATGTAGTCAGATTACATTCTCTGTCTAATGCAGATGAATGTATGTGGCTTTATGTAAAAGCGTGTTTATTAAGCTCTGTGGATCTTACCTGGGTATGAGACACTTGAAAGCATAAATAGGGCCTGAGTTTATGCAGCAAATGTGATTTCGTGTTTTGTCTTTTTTCAGTGAAATAAAACGCCGAACGTGTCTTTTCCGTTGAGACAGTTCAGTAAAAAGCGGTTTTAATTCACTGTCGTCTTTTAGATAAGCTCCAAACAGGATGTTGTGTTCCTCATCACCAAATATGGCTACATCCACCTGTATGACCTGGAGACGGGCACCTGCATCTATATGAACAGGATCAGCGGAGAGACCATCTTTGTCACGGCTCCCCATGAGGCCACCGCTGGGATCATCGGTGTCAACCGCAAGGGGCAGGTGAGTGTCCAACAGCTTTCCTACGCGAGGGCAGATGTTTCTCCAGCAGAAATTCGACCACCGCTTGAGTGTTTTGGTTGTAAGATTAAAGGCTGAATTCCTGCTCATGCGTTAAGTTCCTCGTAAAAATGTACCCTTTTTGGGGCCTGGCCATAAAATCCGCTGCCCCCTAACTTTAGGAGCTGACTGCATTGGTCACCGGCGATTTAGTGATTTTCTCTGTGGAAGCCTGTGCTAATCTATTCACTTTGTGCTGGCCAGTTTTATTTATTGTTGGTGAGTGAATTTTTCTGAAGCTCTGCCATTAGAGCTGATTCAGGAAGTCTGGCATCCTGGTTTTTAACAGAAAACAACCAGATTAATCTAATTTTTTTTGTTTGTTTTTTCGCGATAATCGAGTTGCTGCTGAAATTCTCATCAACTGAATACCTAAGGGACTAGTGACGTACTCCTGCCGATCTTGAAGTAACATAATTCCCATTGCTAAAGAAGATTAGCGCGTGCGCTGCTAATGCACTCAGTTTGGTTCTTGCCCATCACGAGCGTGCGTTCCTCCGCAGGCAGGTGCAGTTATAAATATGCACAGGTGTAAGAGGAGCTGGGAGAGACGCTGCTCTCGTGTGCCCCTTCATTTGCGGACACTCGATCCAGCCCGCCGATGAATAATTTTCCAGCGTAGCCGGAATGCCATGAAATATTCAGGAGGAAGAAATGCGACCCAGGCCTTGTTGGCCGTGACTGCGGAGGCTGGCCTGGGGCTTTGTTTTTCCACGGCTGCTCCTTGCGGGAGCTCTTTTAAACAAGTTGCCGCATGATAGGTTCTCAATAGCATCTGATTTTGATAGAATCTTTTTTTGATAGTTGCCTAGGGCGCTCTAAGGGTTAATAGTTCGACTTCCTCTGCGCAGCTGGCGGTCGGGTGTAGCAGAAGCGGCTTATCGGCGCTACATCTGCGAGCTGCCGGGCTATCGAGTTCTTTCTTGACCTCAGAACCCCACAAAATTATAATTATTATTTTTATTATTTTTAAGGGAAGTGCGTGCCGTTGATGAAGAATATTTTGACAGAGGCTGGGGAGAGGAGAGGAGAGCGAGGGAAGGAGGAAGTGGAGAGAAAGGGGAAGATGGAGTGAGGAGGAGAGAGAGGGGAGCTGAGAGCAGGAAAAACGAGAGGGGAGGGGGGCAGGAGGAAACTGAGAGAGCAGGGGAAGCGGAGCAGCACATCCTCCCTGTAGCAGTGAGTGATGCAGAGCCGGAATGGCGGTTGCTGAGCCTGCAGTTGGCACGCTGCGCTGCGGAATGACCTTGAGATACAGGAATCCCTGGAAATGAGGACAGCCCTGCCACACGCAGGGCTCGGGAGTCACATGACCCGGGAGGGAGGGAGGGCTGGGCAGTGCGTCAATCCTTTCAGTTCTTCAGGGTTCACCGGAGCCTCAGCCTGTAACGTCCTTACACGTCATGCGAGATCGTCGTGTCGCTGGGCTCCTCGTCTTACTGTATCGACCGTGTCGGTGTCACAGCTGAATTAAAACCTCCAACTCTTGTCACTGGAGTAATTCCAAGTTCAGTTTTCTGTCTCGTTCAAACCTCAATCGTAGCCTTACCTGCTCCCAATACAGTATGTACTGTCAACTTGTATGCTGGATTACTGTTAAGGATACTGGATTACTGTTAAGCATACTTGTAGTTAGGGCTGTATGATTTATTGTCAAAAGATTTCTACTGCAATTCACTCCTGTCTGATCTCATGCCTGAATGGCTGTGATTTTGCTGCTTTTCTGTCAGTCGCTTTAAGAGGCACTTCCTGTTTCCTCCTGTACGCTGCTATGGATGCACAAGGTACACATGTAGCTTCAAGGCTTTGTAAGAGAATCAATTAAAGTCTTAGCAAATACTTACCAAATCATACTAGACCATGTAGTGATAAGAGCAGGGTAACAGAAAGAACCATCACACTTGTCTTGCTAACGTTAAAGGATTAAAATAAACCTATGGTGAACTTGCATCAACAAATAAAGTACATAATCTCTACTATCCAAAATGATCAGCAATTTTCACACTTTTTTTTCTTGTGTTTTTTCCCACCACTGGGCCCTAATTGGGGCCGGGCCAATTGCAAGAAAATGCAGGTGACAGTTAAGGGTTTAACTTGTCCATGGTTTGTCGGAGCCTTTACATGACTTGGCAGCCCTCAATTCTTGGAAAATGCATGAACTGAGCTGCTGCTTTCGTCCAGGTATAGCCGTATTCTTTAACTTAATCATTGGTCCACTGGCACCAGCCATCTTGGGCTGTTTCCCATCCACGACCAGAATGGAAACAGTTTGGCAGGGGCAAGACATCACTCCATTCAAATTTTTAACACATCCCTGCCTTTCCAGAATAAACAGTTGCTTTTTTTATCAAAAGAAAATGTATCCTCCTCGAAATGTTGATGGGCTAGACTTCTTGGATGGAATCTGTAGGTGCTTTGCTGTTGCCGTAACCCTCGGGCGAAGTCGGGCGGTTACTACGGATTCATGCATGTCGTCTCCGCCGCCGCGTCCATGGACCCTCTCTTGTGGAGGCTTTACAGGCTGTACATTTTGACCGATTTCTTTCATATTTGCTTTGGACGTGTGTTGTACTTCACTTATGACACCTATCGATTTTGGTTGTCATGGCGACAGTATTGGCTGAATAATTTGCAATTTAGTGACAGAAATGGAGATATCCTCATGGACTCGGTACAGGCTGCAATTTTGGACCAATTACTTTCATATTTGCTATGGACATGCTGGGCTGTCATAAAGCAAAATACTGCGTTGCAAGAATGCTACGCAGTCTCTCGAAGTCTGTAGCATTGGTATTGTAGCATTTGTAGCATTTTGTAGCATTTTTTCATAACTATATATATATATATATATATATGTGTGTGTGTGTGTGTGTGTGTGTGTGTGTGTGTGTGTGTATATATATATATATATATATATATGTATTTACATATGTGTGTGTTTGTGTATGTGTATATATATATATATATATATATATATAATTTTTAGCAGTTAATTACATTTTTTTTTTATTTTAACTAATGATTTAGCATTTCCTGATAACAAACACCTGTCAACAAAATAATAATTTATTAAATGGTTGTGCTTGTCGCTTGTTTTTCTTTTCATTTCATCAAGTTGCATATACACACATTCAGCATTTGATTGCGCAGTTCCCCCACCAATTCCTGACTAAAGGTGGCGGACGCTTCTCACGTTTTGTAGTTGGTTCAGCCAATGATGTTGCCCACTCTGGTGTTTTCTTTAGCTCAGTGGGCGGGACTGGAGCAGAGGTGGGAAAATAATGGGGTCATTCCACTCACTGCCACGGTTTCTGAGTCGCGCCGTTAGGTTATCTTTTGTGCGGCCGCGGAGGCCGATCGGGACAATATTAAGAGACTGTAGGAACACGTTTGTTCAAAACTGGACCAAAATTTTTATTCACATTATCCAAAGACTGTACCGCAAAATATGCAATGGGGATTTCAAAAATCCGTCGCAGATTGGCGCATTTCAAAAAAACATTGCATTTTGCGATGTGATGCGACTTATCGCCAGCCCTGACGTGATTTACTTCCCTTATAACAGCTATCGATTGAGGTTGCCATGGCGACAGTATTGGCCAAGTAATGCGCAAAAAAGGGGAGAAGCGGGCTTTCGGAAGCTACATCCATGCAGCCACAGCGGACCGGACTGTTTTCTTATTTGATACATTTCTGTTACATTTTTTCCATGAAAGGTCGATAGGTGTGATATCCATTATTTTTTGTGTGTTCAGGATTTTCGTTTTAGTGCACAGCCTTAATGACATTTTTCCACAGAGTCGTGACTGGGAATAGCAACCTCATTTCAAACAAAAAAAAAATGTTTAGTCTCATTTTATCAAGAATCGTGCAGCCCAGCTTACTATGTGGCTTTTTTTTTAAGTTGCATCAAAGCAACTTTTTAAAATTTATTTCTGTACTCTTAGGGTTAAGTTAAGGTCCCTCCCCCTGGCAAAGCTGAAGTGATGAGCAACGGAGAATTTTTTTCCCTCTAGAAGCCCTTATCCTCAGTTGTATATTTAATAGATTCATTATATTTGATATCACCATACATGCTCCTGCAAATTCTGACGGCAAAAAATTAAATTTGGATAAAAATTTGTAATGATGGTACATGGCTGAACCCCACGGGAGCATTGCATGACTGCGATCATGTGATTATTGGCACAGCCAATCACTCTGAGCCTTCCAGGGGAGGATGTGTCCACTGGGAGTTGTTCCTTGCTGTTTCTCTATTTTTGCTCTTGTTGGAGTTTTGGCCTGAGTTTTCCTCTAAAGTGCTTTATGACAATTCTTTGAAAAATACGCTTTTTATTTGATTTGGTGTCATTTTGTCTGGTCAGGCTTTCTGAATTGCTGTGAGAATGCACTTTTCAAGTGCAGAACTGGTTTATAATTGACCCAAAATGGTCTTAAATCTCTCACAAGCACACTTTTACACCTGAGCCGGTGAATCATTCACAGCAGCTCTCGTTGTTTTCATATTGTACAGGTATCCTTAGGAAAACCCGACACTGGTCATCCTCACCCTGTCACATGGTGATGTTTACTCTATACTGCCTGCCTACGTGAATCTCCCCAGGGCATACGACAAACCCCAATTTCACTGAAGATGGGACGTTGTGTAAAACGTGAATAAAAAACAGAATACAACGATTTGCAAATCCTGTTTGACCTATATTAATTGTTTTTCGGAAATGTTCACTCATTTTGAATTTGATGCCACGTTCTATGACACCCATGGAGAAGCTTTTCAACGGAACCAGTTAGTTGAGGGCAGCAGCTATTAACTTGTAGCTGGCAAAAAAAATCTGTTTTCGTTAGCGACAGCGACATAATTCTGTGGATGGAGTGACAGAGGGGAGTATGGGGAAATATTTTCCCCAACCCCTACTCCTGAGTGGAGAATCTGTGAGACCACACTCATTTTCAAACATTTGCTGATGGAGGTGATGTAATTCACAGGAGTTTACCCTATTTCTTTTTTTTTAACCTCGGTAACCTTGTGCCTTAGTTTTGAATTTTTCTGTTGACTGTTGGTTAATATTAGGAGTGTTTTCCCATAATGTAAGCTCACGAGTTTGTCTGTGGGTGTCTGTATGCGTGGAGCAGCCGTAAAACGAGAACTGAGCGTTTCGGTCGGTCTGCAGGTGTTGTCAGTGTGTGTGGAGGAGGAGAATATCATCCCCTACATCACCAACGTCCTGCAGAACCCAGACCTGGCGCTGCGGATGGCTGTTCGCAACAACCTTGCCGGTGCTGAAGAGCTCTTCGCTCGCAAGTTCAACAACCTCTTTGCTGGGGGAAACTACTCTGAAGCTGCCAAAGTGGCTGCCAATGCACCGAAGGTAAGACGCCTGCTGAGGACATCCTGTACACCAGGGGCCAAAATGGCCGCCAGCGCTCCACTGATGCCATGTGCTGGTGTATAATATAATATGCATGCATCTTATGCACCCAGCTGTCAAAACTACTGCCTACTCCCCAAAACAACTGTCCAGACATCTTGTACACACACCTGCAATCATCACAAATTGACAGTACACTTGCGGGCCCAATGTAGAGATGATCTTTACATTTTTTTTAGGGGCATTTCCTTTTCTGTCAGTGCGACTGTACTGTCATTTTTAGACTTGTGTTGAGTCCTAGAAGAGAAGCTGCTGTGTGCTCAGCTGCTTATTGGGACCCAATGAAGTGGTTGGACTGAAATTATTGTTTTTGTTTCAAGTTCCATGATGATTTTACACGTTACTTACATGTTGCATGTTCTTTCTTTGTGTATTGGAATGCAGATGTATTTACACACAAGCTTGTGTCTGTATGTAATTGGGTATTTTGTGTAGAAAGTATTGCTGTGGAAACTTCGCAGTTCAGCTTGGTGTTGTCCTGCCTCATAGGCCACGTACTGCTAGGCGTCCTCAGCGAGGGCTGGTTTCTGTTTTTCTTCACTGATAATTGAACATGCTATCAGTCTATTGATCTATAATAATTGAGATACAAAACATTCATCTTTTTCTTAGTTTTAAGTTTTATTTCGCTAAAAATCTTCAAGGCTGAATACTTAGGTGAAGCGTTGATTCTTGAAGCACAAACAACTTAAACGGAGTGATGCTGCCATTTCAGCAAATGTTGCCACCAAATAAAACAACAATGTCAAATGGAGCACAATTACTGACATTTCTAAAGGATGTGGTTACTTGTGCACAAAGTGCAAGAATTTTGTTCTCAGGAAAGGTGAAGGTATCGCAGATGAGATGACGCATCGTAAAGCGATAAATTCTAACTCTGCCATCTCCCGCGATTTACACGTTTGCTACGTGTTTTACCTTCACTTTCAAAGTGAAATGTTAAATGACGCCTGCATGTCAAGCTAATAAACAATAATTGTTTTATCATATGTGTTATTTGCTTCTTTGTTATGAAGGAAAAAAGGTAAATTAACATCCGTGTGGTGATTCCATATTTTTCCATGGGTTGTAGTTACATTATGGAATACTGATGGTACACAAATGCCTTGAGAATTTATTGCCATTGTCTATGAATACTCTATGCCTTTTACGGATACGATTGCTTTGCGTTTTTATGTGGTACGTATTTAATGTGCAACCGAATCAGGCACAACACCAGCTGCTATCCTATGCATCAGGACGGTGTCAAACAGAAATTGCAATTCAGCACTCGCGGACTTTAGTGCCATAGCGAGGTGATGGTGGTGCGCGTCCCCTGATTTAAAACATACTGACAGAGGCGTGCTGGCCGCAGTCTTTGCTTGTGTCATTACAACATTCTCTTTTGGCGTAATGTTTCGGTGATAAGTCTTTCGGCCAAAAACCAAAAATGCATTTTTTGGCCTTTTTCGGCGAAAATTTTCGGTGGCCGAACATTCGGTGCATCTCCAATTTTCACCAATGTCACAGCACCTAGACAAGGCAAACCAAACAAAACCCAGTATTTTTTTGGAACTTCAAAGTTGAAGTGCACCCTCTTGTGGTATAAAGTTAACTGTGTGGGCTCTGGAGAATTGGCAGCCTACACAAAAACATAGCCTTCATTTCCAGTTAACATGTTTCTAACCAGTTAAATTCTTGATGGCAATTAATCGATTCATGATCAATCGTTAACATCCCCAGTTTGCGTTCATAGCCGTGTGCAAATTTGGTGCAAACAGGATTAATAATATGGGCAAGAGACTGAACAACGTCTGCAACTCAACCCTTGTTCTTCGCAGGGAATCTTGCGCACTCCAGACACCATCCGCCGGTTCCAGAGTGTTCCAGCGCAGCCTGGACAGACCTCTCCCCTGCTCCAGTACTTCGGCATCCTGCTGGACCAGGGCCAGCTCAACAAGTATGAGTCCCTGGAGCTGTGCCGGCCCGTCCTGCAGCAGGGCCGCAAGCAGCTCCTGGAGAAGTGGCTCAAGGAGGATAAGGTACCAGCTTTGTCGCTAAAATAACGTCACTCCGGCGATTATCAGAGCCAGCTCTGTCGCTAGTATAATGTCACTCCAGTGATTATCAGAGCCAGCTCCATCACTAGTGTAATGTCACTCCGGCGATTATCAGAGCCACCTCTGTCACTAATATAATATATCCTGCATTTATCAGAGCCAACTTTGTTATTAATATGATATATCCTGAATTTCATTACTTTGCGATCATCAGAGCCAACTGTCGCTAATATAATATATCCTGCATTTCAATGTATATTTATTATAGTTTATAATGCTTCACTGCAGTGATCAGTGCTGACCCACTGTTTAATAATGTATCCTACAATTAAGAGCATTTATTATAGCTGCTAAGGTACTTCGGCAGTGATCTGTAACAACTCACTGTTTGTATGAAATAGTCAATGTTTCAGTGCATTTATTATAGTGGCTAAGGTACTACGGCAGTGCCAGCTCACTGTTTATATGATGTAGTTTACCTTGCAGTTCCATTATTATAGCTGCAATGGTGCTACTGCAGTGATTATAACCCACCCACTCTGTATAAATGTGCCTTACCCTACATTTCTGTGCATTTACTATAGCTGATGTGATGCTACAGTGGTGATCAGTGCCAACCCATTCTATATATCATGTAACTTACATTTCAATGCATTTTTATAGCTATTAAGGTGCAATGGCAGTAATCAGTGCCAACTTCCTCTTTACATAATGTACTCTACACTTCAGTACATTAATTATAGCTGCTCCAACCCTCTAATCAGCCCATTGCCACTCGATGGGTGGGTCAGGGGACTATTGACTTAGACCATGTCTGTGCGGGTGTCCGTGCGCATGCGCAATTCATCCAAATCTATTACTCTGAAACTGTATGCAGCAGCCGTACTATTTTACTCTGACTTTATGATATTTACCAAAGCTTTATTTCTGTCAACTTTTTTGTGAATTCTGACCCTTGAACTTAAAGCGATGACTTCCATCATTGTTTTTAATTTCAGGATCATATATTCAACACTGGCCTTTCAAAATTGCTTTTGTTGGTTGGCTGTATCCTCTAGTTGTGCCTTATGAATGTTTCAATGACTTATGACCTTTTCACCATGACCTTAACATTCATCTGACATTTTCATTTTCTGAAAGAAAGATGTTGGTGGTATCGGTCTTACCTTAATAACTAAACAGGAGGTCCCAAATCAGTACTTAAAAATGGTTGCGGTAGTTATTTAGTTAACTAACCCGAACAGCTACAAGGACCAAGAGATGGGTAAAAGCCCCCCAGTCATTAACATTCGTCTTTTAATACAATACAATTAATACAAACAAGTCGAATGAACGACTCATTCCATGTGTTAAATAACCTGTGCTTCAGTATTGTATCTCATATATACTGTGCAGTTTAGTGCACTGGTTATGTATACCACTATACTACTAGACTTCAGTGCATTTATTGCACATCATGCACCTCTGTGTGTTAATTTTACCCTATATTGCTCCGCATGACATAATGTAAAGTCCCCGCAGCACTCATGATGAGCGCCTGTAAGAGTTTACTTTAGTCACTGTTCATGCTCCCTCATCGCAGACTTGTGAGCTAAAGGCCTGCTGTCACTTTAATAAGCCAGGAGATCAGAACTCAAGCATTCAGGCCATTTCATAATTTACCATTTTGCAGGTGGAAGTAGAGGAAGGATCATGCTAATGACTTCAATTAATGTGAAATAAAATGGGGGCACATGGCAGTCCCAGGTCACACAATCCATCAGTGGACCCAACTGCAGCCATTACAGTCGGATCTCTGTCATGTTGTCAGTTGTGTTTTTTTGTGTTAAGCTGCGCAGCTGGCAGTGTGTGTTGTGTTTATGTGTGTGTGTTCTGCACGCTCCAGCTGGAGTGCTCTGAGGAGCTGGGGGACCTGGTGAAGTCTGTGGACCCCACCCTGGCCCTCAGTGTGTACCTGAGGGCAAACGTCCCCAACAAGGTCATCCAGTGCTTCGCCGAGACCGGACAGTTCCCCAAAATCGTGCTCTATGCTAAAAAGGTATGGATAACATTCATATATAAACTTCTGTGTCAGGTTAAGTGTCCTCATGTTAAAAATTATTTACATGCAGTTATATATTATTTTTATATCGTTTCTACTAGAAATTAATGATATTCGCAAAAAATTTCGCTGTAAAGCAGAGCATTCAGTCCTGTTTTAGAAAGTTAGTTTTTGGATATCAGTGATCAGATTAAGGGGGAAAACTTTTTTTGCTTATCATGATATCAGTTGATTAGAAATTGTTTAGCACATCTAAAAAATGAGAAGCAAAAGTTTTAAAAAACAGGTTTTAAATGACAAAAGGGCTTTTTTATTCTTTCCTAATGATAAATCACAATCTGATCACTGAATATTGAACGAGGACTGTATGACATCTGAGCGAGCTCGCAGGTTGGCGGGCGGCACCTCCATAATTTGTCCAGGCCACATCTCGGAAAGTGTTGGCCTCAGGAGCTTCAGATTTGGTCTGCAGGTTCTTTGTGAGGGGTAGGTGTGCAAGATAAGGGTCATTAGTGGATATGATTTTTGACCTTTTGACCTTGGCAAAGTGACCTTGAACTTGAACATTTTGTTTGGGCCAACTGTTGCACAGATCATATCTCCGCATAAAGGCTGATCTGCTCCCAGCCTGGTGTATGTGGCTACGGAAGATTCCAGGGTTCGTCTCCTTATGCATAGTGATTATGAAAAATTTGTCCAACCTTCGAGCAACAACATTAAGCCATAAATACTCAAATGTACATGAATACAGCAGTGAAATGCTGCTTGCAGAATAAAAAATGCACAAAAAATTCCAGAGTTGTCAGTTAATTATCAAAATCTCCCACATAATATTGATATAAATATAAAATTTTACAGGTGCTAACTCGTTGAGAGGTCCCTTAAAACATTCAGCATCCTTTTTCTTTCTTTCATGAGCCCCCAAGAGAAAAAAGTGATTAATTAAAGAGCCATGACCAAAAATAATCTCTCTCGGCAAATCTTGTCCAGCAATATCTTAGTCACGGCTCTGGTAAGATACGATCAACGGAGACCGAACGCAGAATTTGTACGCACGCGTTATGTCCAAAATTAGCGTTAATTTGCTTCTGGATTGATCATTTTTGTTTAACATATAAGTGTGTTTGAGTAAACTTTCGAGACAACATTAACCCTTTAAAGTCAGGACTCGTTTCACAGGTCTCCGCGGGGTAATCCGCAGCACCTGACCTCTCGTGTTTGTGTCTCCCCTCTCCCCGGCCTCTCCGACATGCGCCCTTCTGCAGGTGGGCTACACTCCAGACTGGATCTTCCTTCTCAGAAATGTGATGCGCATCAGCCCCGACCAGGGCCTGCAGTTCTCACAGATGCTGGTGCAGGATGAGGAACCTTTGGCTGACATCACTCAGGTCAGGTCAAAAAGAAATTGTGAAAATGGGGGATGGGGGAGGGGGGGGGATTTGGATTACATACCGAAGTTATTTACTCACCCGTAACTGACAGTGAAGTCCTATTGCTACCATCACCCTTAATTCGCCTGAAAGATCCATTTGAAACCAACTACAAAGAGCAACTACATGCTACAAAGATGTTCTGTCGTCTCAGATTTTGCGATGCTGTTTTCAAGCCTTTAGTGCAGCCAGTTTTGACTCTGACTGTCTCGCTTGTGCAGATTGTGGACGTGTTCATGGAGTACAACCTGATCCAGCAGTGTACGTCCTTCCTGCTGGACGCACTGAAGAACAACCGGCCATCGGAGGGGCCCTTGCAGACGCGGTTGCTGGAAATGAACCTCATGCATGCTCCGCAGGTACGAGTTGAACCGCTGCGGCAAGTGCTGTTCTCCGGGCGCTCATCTGTCCTGCTGTAGCGCAGTTTGATTTTTTTTTTCCTCATTGTCGACTGCATTCGCTTCCAAGTTCTTTCCTCTACAGGAGTTTGCCCTCCAGTGACATAAATGGGAAGAATATTTGTAAGATTAGAACGACGCAACACTGGAATGACAACACAGCCAGGGATAAAGCCGTGTCAAGGCATTGCGGCTCTATTTAAAACATTGACAGCAGCTGTGATAATGACAGCAGTGTTGTTTGCAGGTCTGTCACACAAACTGAGACTGTATTTCTATTTTGAAACAAACTTGCGCCATTGGATACCTGCACAAAACTTGTATTCTCCCCCAAAATTGACTTGCATTGGTTTTATATAATTTTTTTTTTTTAGTACAGTTGGTAATTCTTGTATTCTCAAAGTCTTCTAATAAAAGTTTGAATGAGTCATTGTTAAAAAACACTTGGGTTTTCTCATGCTGGCCATTTCTGCAGTACCTGTCTGTGAAACCCTCCGTTGAGGTCCTGCCCCCACCCTCCCGAAAACCCCTGTGTGCTGTGATTGGTCAACTTGATCACTCACTTGTGATTGGTCCACTGTTGCATGTGCATGTGTCAGGAAAAGTCACCGCCCCATAGGGTGCAACTTTGCCTGCGGCAAGTGACATGCGTGTACACTGCATCAAGTAATGTTGCACCGCGTGGGGATGGTTTTTGCTGCGTAACTCCCTCTCGTGACAGTGCAGCAGCGTATCTAACAGGCTAGATATTTTCGCATCACGCGAGGAAGTGTCTCACTGCTTGGGGGCTACCTGCTGCAATGTTACACGTGCTCGACCAATCACAACCTGCAGACCCGTCATATGATGTGCAGATGAGTCACATGATACAGAAAAATGGCGGCATCCTTTAAAACTGTAACCGACATCCTGGTTGACTATTTAGCATGGGCGCCGCCATTTCTGTATCATATGACCTGTTCCTGTTCCTGGGCTGCACGATCGCTCAGGCTGTCACTGATCCTGTTCCTGGGCTGCACGATCACTCAGGCTGTCACTGATCCTGTTCCTGGGCTGCACGATCGCTCAGGCTGTCACTGATCCTGTTCCTGGGCTGCACGATCACTCAGGCTGTCACTGATCCTGTTCCTGGGCTGCACGAGAGCTCAAGCTGTCACTGATCCTGTTCCTGGGCTGCACGAGAGCTCAAGCTGTCACTGTTCCTGTTCTGCACGATCACTCAGGCTGTCACTGATCCTGTTCCTGGGCTGCACGAGAGCTCAAGCTGTCACTGATCCTGTTCCTGGGCTGCACGATCGCTCAGGCTGTCACTGTTCCTGGGCTGCACGATTGCTCAGGCTGTCACTGTTCCTGGGCTGCATATGATGCGTATTCTTGCCTCCTGCAGGTCGCTGATGCCATCTTGGGAAACCAGATGTTCACCAACTATGACCGCGCCCATATTGCCCAGCTGTGCGAGAAGGCGGGCCTTCTGCAGCGAGCACTGGAGCACTACACTGACCTGTACGACATCAAACGAGCTGTGGTGCACACTCACCTGCTCAACCCTGAGGTAAGCAGGAATCCCGCCGTGACGCCATTCTGCAGCCAGCGGCTGGAGTGAATGCAGACTCTCCTCTCTCCCTGCAGTGGCTGGTGAACTTCTTCGGCTCGCTGTCGGTGGAGGATTCGCTGGAGTGCCTGAGGGCTATGCTGTCCGCCAACATCCGCCAGAACTTGCAAATATGCGTGCAGGTCGCGTCCAAGTACCACGAGCAGCTGTCCACCCAGGCCCTGACCGAGCTCTTCGAGTCCTTCAAGAGCTTTGAGGGTATGGATCACTCTGAGCGAACGCTTTGTTTCTCTCGATCAATCGTCCACTTTCATGACGGGAGCTGGTGGCTGGTGTTTTTGTCCAAGGTCACATTACATGGCTCATTGTTCATTTTTTGCTCAGATGAGGTTTGCGTGTCTCCTCAGTTCACATTCATAATCACAAGTCACCTCTGTCTAACTGTAATGTGATGCTTCTGTCCTTTGAAACGGCTCGCATGCGCACAGTGATTAGATTTTGCAGGAGTCTCCTGTGTCTCTAAAAACAAAGATGTCAGATTCGATAAAGCACTCAAGAAAATGGACGTGTTTGTCCTGGACGTGTGGAAGGCATTTTTCCCTTGGAGGTTTTAACTGCGATTGCTGGTACTCAGTGTACCATACAGCTCACATCAAAATGGAAAAAAAATCACGAGAACGCTCCCTAACTTACCGCTGTCTTGCCGTCTTTGTCACTACTCTAACGCCCGACTTACTGGTTTTGCCAGATGTAATGTGAATATAGGCCACTAGATGGCAGTATTTACCTTTTTTTTTGTTAAGCTCAGACTGGAGTCATGTTTAGACATGTCCTGGACATGTCTGGGGCAAGTCTCAGAAAATTAAAAAAAAGAGGTCTAAATGTGGGTGGGGTCTGCAAAAGAGTATATAAGGAAAAGAATTGAGACAGTAAAGTAGTAGGAGAAATTGCAAGAAGATGACCAGACCTGCCATTCTGTTCAAGACCTGTGACGTTTCTTTTGTGGATTTCTTTGCCTGTGTTTGAGCATTTTCTTCATCCAGGACATCACCAAGCCACCCCACTAAAAAGGGACTGTAATTATTTCTGTTTTTTCTTATTTATCAATCTTGGTCTTTAGTTGTAGGTTGTTATTAGTCTTTGTCTTTGTTAAAAATTTAATGTGTTTTAGTTGTTAAAACTGTGTTTGTCATCCCTTGCTGTTGCTGTTGTGTTATAAATGTAATAACAAATTGGGGCCATAACACAGAAAAAACAGATAAAAAAATCTTCATTCATTTTCTATCTCGCAAAACTTAAGTTCCAACATTCCTTCTACAAAAGTAAATTCAGGCGCACTTATCCGCAGGAAAGTGAAAATGGGCGTGGACACTACAGCGCCCCACATATTAAAATATTGTTATTCTGTCTCGCACAGAAAGCCTTTGACAAATTATTGCCTTTCATAATGTTCGTTTATCTGCCAAGCAGAAGCCAATCTGAATAACGAGAACTGGCACCCCAATAACCTATGTCAAAACTTCGAGTGGGGATTCCCCTTTTTTGCATTTAGTGCGAACCTGCAAAAAAATATAACCCCAACTTTAAGTTTAAAATGAAATAAGATGCACGCTGGACCCCTGTGATGTGTATCCTAGAAGGGTTTCGACCGGGTACTATATTTATAAATGCTTTGTATCCCTGTGCCGCGCTTTCTCAGACAGCCTACCGCATTTCTACCCTCGTGTTGCTCTGAAGTTACCGTTACCCTCTCCTGACCCGACTGCGATAGAATTCCATTTTGATGTGATCTGTACAGTACGCAAGAGGAGCGGCATGGATTTCAATGTGACCATCATCATTCATGCCACATGGCCTCAAGGTGTGTTACGGCACATGTATTTGTATCAAACCATTCGGTACAGGACGTTTGGTTTGGTACGTGTGTCAGCCAAAGGAGTCTAGCTATAAACACGCAACATAAGACAGTGCTAAAATAATCTTTGAAAAATTCATAACTCCGAGCCCCCCTCCCCCTGGAGTCATTGAACCAGGTCTTGTAAATGAAAATTGAGAAGCTGTGAAGCTGCTATTGTGATAGTTTTGCAGGCTTGATGTCATCCCACTTCAGCTAGCTAAGCAGAGCAGGATCTTGAGCTATTACTGCGATCAGGAGCGCACCCTTTCTGTTCTGGGTTTGATGTTAAGTGGGAAAACAAAATTACTTATGGTTTATCAATTAAATTATATTTACTGTAAGTATCCTGTAAGGCTTTGAGTAATATTTGCTGTTGTGGCTTCTTTAGTAAACTCAGTCTATTTTAACTAATTATGAGGAAACTGACGATTATCTTGCTAAAGCCCCCGAAATGAACAGGGCTAGAAGGTGACGGCACTCGCTTTCAGTTCTTGTACTTGCTTCAAATGTAAATGTTCTCATTGGCCATAAACAATAATTATTTCTACCGAGAAATTAGAGGGTTTTTCTTACTCCTGGTCTAATGACATGTGATTAATAACTTGAGCCTTGTGAAGGGAAACATTTCGGCAAAAAATGGTGAAAAAATAATGTAGTATAAAGAAACCATGTTCAGTAGGTAAGTAAAATTATACAGAATGTGAAAAGAAAATTCGGGTGGGAAATGTGAGTTAAAGTGATGGAGATGGTGAGATAAATATGGTAGTGATGACCGAAATGTCTCACTAGTAAGTGAAATCCAGTGAAATGTGCCCCAGCCTGGGATCTCACATGCCCTTGTCCGGACTGTTCCGTAGGTCTGTTCTACTTCCTGGGTTCTATTGTGAACTTCAGCCAGGATCCCGAGGTTCACTTCAAGTACATCCAGGCTGCGTGTAAGACTGGGCAGATTAAGGAGGTGGAGAGGATTTGCCGGGAGAGCAACTGCTATGACCCGGAGCGCGTGAAGAACTTCCTGAAGGTATGAGGAGTGGGCACTCTGAGCTGAGGGGCGGGGCTACGGCTCTTCCATCACGTCTACAGGGCTGTAGCTGTCAGTTTCTGTTTATTACTTCTACATATTTGCATCTTGACAGATATGCCATTGAGTAAAAACCATTTTTGCATCTTTTTGCTTGGCGATCCCCTCCTTTCACGGCCTTATCTTCTGTCCCAATGGTTTCCCTGCCAACAGGAGTAGCGACTGATTTGCATAATTAATTTTATGATGTCAGTAGGAGTTTTGTTGTTCATCTTTTACCTCTGGAAGAACTTCTCATTTTGAACGTATAAACAGTCACTGCACTCTTTACCGGACGACTGGCTTATAAACATTACATACGGGGTTGCATGTAAGGCATGTTAGAGCCAAGGTGACTGAAACATGTTAAGATAATGTTGTGGCCAGACCTCTTGTGGGGTTTTGAATTGACTTGGCTGATCATGTGGAAAAGCTTCCGGATGTGGCTCTGATTGCCTGTTGGAAACACGAGAAATGAACATGGATTAATGAACATGGATTATTGAACATGGACTGTCTCCTGATGGCAGCTGTTGTCTCTTGTGCTTTTTCCTGTGTCTGTGGGATGGGCAGGACATGTATCAGGTAAATCTCCCAGCTCAGGACTCCCTCCCATTTAGTCTCATCCCTCCCTAAATACAGAACCAAACCTGGGATTTGTTTGAAGGAAATGATAACGCAGTTACTGTAACCTCCCCATAGACCCAGTGCATCATTATATAGAAAGTTTTGTCAATCAGTGTTGTGTGTAAATTACAATATGTAGACGAACTAGTCTGTAGTCTTGATGTATGTTTGTAGGCTTGCAGTTCATGCCCGTATCTACCCTAGGATACCAAAGTCACTAATTCAAGGTCGGTTGTTTGTTGGGCTTCATTTTATTGTCCCTTTTTCCAAAATTTCCAAAACTTCACTGTGTTTTATGTCAAATTTGACTTCGGAAGTTCGAAATTGCGAGGCAGATAAGTGGTTCAGTTATAATAGTTGTCAGAATTTTCACATTGAAATTTTATTGGTGAAATTATGAAACCGAGCATTCAGCAGCTTGCTGACTGCTCACTCCATACCTTAATTTATGCTCCAAATCCATATTGCATGTTCAGTGTTGTCAGAATGGACAGTCCTGACAAAATTCCTTTCCTACCCCAGTCAATGTAATTGTATTATGTGAGGTGCACAGTCCCACAGTCTTAATCCTGTAGGAGTGTTGATGACAGTTGCACAGCGGCAGGGGTGTGAGAAGGGTATATGCAATAAAGCTAATTCTAAAGCTAACTAATTTTTCGCACGACGGATTACATAAAAAGTCAATTTGAATTTGAATACATGCGCAGCGCGTGTATTCGCGTCTTTGCATTGACTTTGAATGTAATCTGTCGTGTGAAATTCGTTTCGCGTCTGGTGTGAAAGCAACTTAACTGTGGTCCAATGTCAGTGTTCAATGTGATTGTGTGGACCACCTGCTGGGTTTGTGTTCAGGGCCGCACCTCTGGAGTACGAATGATTTTTCTCCTCTCTTTGGTTTATTTATGCAGTGTATATTAACTCCTGCAGTACGTGATCATCCTTTTACTTTGAAAGGAGGTACCTTCCCACTGGTGTAACAGATACATTTTTCCATTGGTATTACCCAATTGAAGTTTGGGAGGATTGATTGATTTCGGAAACGATACACCCATTATTGCGACAGTATTGTGTTTTTCCTTTATATTGCCAAAACGGTTTTGCCAATATTCCGGAATCACTATTGCCGTCTTGTCCGCATCCACCGCAGATCTTTCGTATTAACACGTTAACTCAAAAAGTATCTTGCAGATCCTTTTCAAATTTTATCCATCTTTATTTTTTTGTCAAGACTGAGAAATTGATCGATTTTTGGGATTTGTATTAATCAACATTTGTATTCATGTTAATTAACCCATTCATTTCCTGGATTACCTAAGTTGCGTCAAATTGCCTAATATTTAAGCAATATCTTCTCAAAATTTTGCTGTATGATGCGTTCAGTCATGTGAGTCGATACTACGCAATCCGCATCGCCGCCACAACTGTGTCTGCCAGATCCGCTGCAGATTCTTCGTGTTAACGCAGTAACTCAAAGTATTTCATAGATCCTTCTCAAATTCTATATGCCTTTAGATCTTACCAAGACGGAGAACTGGATTGATTTTGAGTACTGTATTATTCATTATAATGCTGCATCATAGATTAATGAACTCATTAATTTCCTTAATCACCAGAGTTCCATCATATTGCCTGATATTTAACTCGTATCGGCTTGAAATTTAGCCATTTGTTTTGTTCAGTTGTGCTGGTTGATACTATGGAATCATCGCCACCAAGTCCGCGTCCACCGCTGAGCTTTCGTTTTAATTCGATAAGTCAAAGATAATTTGTAGATCCTTTTGAAATGTAAATGCCTTTAAATCTTATCAAGATGAAGAAATGGTCTGATTTTGGGCTTTATATTTTTATTAATAATAATAATGATGATAATGATAAATTAAGTCAGATTTCCTGGAACACTTGAGTTCTGTTATATTGCCTGATATGTAAGCAATATTACCTTGACATTTTGCCCTTTCATTCCTTCAATCATGATTATTTATTGCTGAATACCACACCAAAAATATCAATAGAATAAGTAAATGGGATTAATTTATTACTGACCCCATGAAAAATGGTTCAATGTATTTTTCATCATTAGTGAGTAAATATAGGCTGTCTGAGCATATACAAGATTGGGTTCAGTTTATAATAATTTCATTGTATTATCTGGAGCAGTACTATAGCTAGGCTTTTGTTTTGGTGCGCTTTCACTTGGGGATTTTGCAGATATATACGCTTTGCTGTCAGGGGTGACAGTGCAGGCCTTTTTATGTTCTTTAAATGACAAAGGTCAGATTACAATCGGTAGCAGACCATCATAAAGGCTGCCAAATTGCCAAAGGACATGTAATCCGCCCGCTAATATGAACGCAAATATAGGTGGTGGGCGTCCGAACAACATGGAGGCTTGAGGGTCAGTCAAACAACTCATGTTTCTGACAAATTGCGTAAGCCCTTAAATTACTCTCAGTAACTGCCTAGAATTTATTCCACTGGAACTTGTGAAGCTTTAGCTGTGATTTTGGAGATGCGTTTGGCTCTTGAATGCTCATTGAAGCATTGAAGAATCTGCCTTCGCTCCTGATCTTCCTTGGTATTTTCCCATGGACAGGAGGCTAAGTTGACCGACCAGCTGCCGCTCATTATTGTGTGTGACCGGTTTGACTTCGTCCACGATCTGGTCCTCTACCTGTACCGCAACAACCTGCAGAAGTATATCGAGATCTACGTGCAGAAGGTGAGTCAACCACCAGGATTCCACACCAGGGTATGTTAACCCCACGATATTGATCTCGCCATGCAATCAAATCGGGACTTTTTTCCATCTTCTAGTGGGAATATCTTTCCAGTGCAAAAATTCTGTTCTGTTCATGGTATCTCATCAAAGATTCTTTTACTCGTAAAAATCCCACCACACAAAATTTGACGGCCGCTAGAACTTTTCTCAGGCCGGAAAATCACGAGACGAAACCTTTTTGGGAGTACCCTACCCCCTTCTGTTGGAAGAATGGTCGCACTTGCCAACAATTAAAAACAGGCAAGTCTACTTCCACCTCTAACACTGGATACAACCCTGATCTTTATGTATCCCAGCCCTCCAAAAACATTGTTTTTCATTTGGAAACGCGGTAAATACAGGAAGTAAAAAGCTTTGCCTACTTCTCTCAGTTCCTCTTTAGTTGATGACTTTAGTCTTTCAGTGTGCAAGCTAAGATGAGACTATGTATGATTAAAATGTCTTCACTAAAAAAATGCTTTAAATAATGTAAAAATAATACTACTAGTTATTGAAAGGGAGCATGGTCATAAAACTTTTGGAAAAAGTTTTAAAGCTACTCATCAAGGGCTTAATAGATCAAATATGGTAAATGAAAAAGGTCTTGGATAAATTCTTTAACGCTGATGTAATGGCTGATACTGGTTGCTGAAAGCAACGTAGCGGTATTATGCTTTCCTCTTATAAATGTACCAGATGACCCTCACTTCGGTGTGTTCAAACATTTCCTTTTTTCCAAAAACGAATCGCCTGTAGTCATCTGCCTATGGGAGTAATCTTTAGCATGGCTACGTTCTAGGTCAACCCTAGCCGTCTCCCGGTGGTTATCGGAGGACTTCTGGACGTGGACTGCTCTGAGGACGTCATAAAGAACCTGATCTTAGTCGTGAGGGGCCAGTTTTCCACCGACGAGCTGGTGGCTGAGGTGGAGAAGAGGAACAGGTACAGCACAGAATGTTTGCTGACATTGCAGGGGTTTACAAAAGGTTTTCAACCTTTGTCTGTATATAAAGATGGACAACCTAAAGGCTCCCCTAAAGTGAGGCCAAGACATCCTGATCTCCCTCTAGTGGGTGGCTGCAGTACTAGTTATAAGTCTGCTCCCTCCATGTTAATGGATGGGCTGTGGGTCTCGCTAAAATATTTAAGTACATGTCAAATAAGGTTTTCCGAAGATGGTTTCAGTCATTTTAAGTAAGTTCTTACCATGCGGATATATGCTCTATTCTTAATTATTTCTGATAATTTTTTTTTAATTTACATATTTGATACTATAAAAATGGGGTGTGAAGTCACAAATGAGAGCTTTGATTGACAGCTTCTCATTGGATTACTTCCACGAATGTTACAGAGCTGGAGTGCAACCGTCCAGAAGAGATATAATGTTAACATTACACGTGCTGAAGTTGCCAGGTCCCAGTACAACTGAGTATAACCTTCAGTGATTTGCAAGTCGAGGAAATTGATTGTAAAACGGTCTCTGCTCAGAGCGTAGCATCATGTACTGTTTGCAGCGATGCTACTGCAGAATGGTATTGCAAGCTAGCTAGTTAAGCAATATTTTATAATATAATAGGTTGCTGTAAACAGGAACCAAAATCTGTGATGAAAAGCTCTTTGAATCTAGACTAGTGTAGCAACTTGTGGCAGCCATGTCATGGTCCATGCAAAGGGCTTTCTACAATTAATTTTTGTTGCTAGCATAAGTGGCCCAAAATCCTAAATAGCTAGCTACCGAGCTAACATCAGTGAATCGAGATTCAGTAGGATCACCCTCATTGGCTAGATAGCTAGCTAGTTAGATCTAACGTTAAAACCCGTGATAGTGGGGAGTCTATTCACGCATTCTCCATTTACCTGATTTTTTAAAAAGGTAGGTAGCTCGGATTTTTGATGTAGGTCTGTATGATGAAGCTAGCTAGTTACTTAACCATAGTCAATGTATTGGCTAGCTCGCTACTACTGGACGTTGGCTTGGCAACCAAACACCAAAGATGAGGAAAGCATTTTTGCATCATGCGCCTGTACTTGTTAAAGATCTGAATTGTCCAACCCTTTTGACAAGATTTCAGTTGTAGTGGAACCTGTCAGTTGTCTTTGTACCTCTAATAGAAGGAGCCAATTGGGCTGTGTAAAAGGTTCAGGGGGTGTGATTAGGAGTAGGGCAGGTGCGTGCGGCTCTGATCACTACTGCTTAGACTCTGGCTCCAAATATGCAAGACGGCAGCGTCCGTATCGAGGATATTTTGCCTATTTTTGTACCACAACTGGAAGTAGAGACGTGAAGACATCCATCTTTAAATACTGTTTGTTTTCAACTGTCTCCTGATTTCACTTGCTGCCAACTAAGCAGTAGCCAAAGCGATATTGATAAATACTTTAACATGTAACTTAAGCCTGAAGCCCTGTGGGTGGGTCAGAAGTGGAGTGCGGTAATGAAACCCGGTTGCACTATGGCATCAGGGCTCATCAGTCGCGTTGTGGCCTCGCATCTTAGTGCTGCTAATCTTCACAAGCTAATGATTCTTACTCTGTCAGCATTTGCTGTGCATGTGTGGTTGTCAAACTGGGCAGCGTTAAACTCCATCAAAATGATGAAAATGAGATTGTATGCATCCTAAGTTTGAACAGTAATTGAAATGCATAACATGCACCAATCAACCATAACATTACGGCCACCGGCCTAATATTGTGTAGGTCCCCCTCCTGCTGAGCTATGGAGGCATGGACTCCACTAAACCTCTGAAGGTGTGCTGTGGTATCTGGCACCAAGTTGTTAGCAGCAGATCATTTTAGTCCTGCAAGTTGTGTGGGGGGGGCCTTTGCGGATCAGGCGTGTATATCCTGCACATCCCACAAATGCTCGATTGCATTGAGATCAGGGGAATTTGGATGTGAAGTCAACTCCTTGAACTAGCTGCTGTGTTCCTGGAACCATTCGTGGACAATTTCTTTTGTTTGGCAGGGTTCCCTATCCTGCTGAAAGAGGCCACTACCATTAAGGAATACAATTTCCATGAAGGGGTGTACTTGGTCTGCAATGATATTTAGGTAGATCGTATGTGTCAAAGTGACATGTACATGAATGGCAGGACTCAAGTATCACGCTGCCTCTGCTGGTTTGAATTACGACCTTCCTCAATTAAAAATGGTCAATTTCACCACTGATTTTTCTCCATCATTCATTGGAAAACCTGCTAAAATGTGGTTGCTTTTGTCCGACAGACTGAAGCTGCTCCTGCCCTGGCTGGAAGCTCGTATCCATGAAGGCTGTGAGGAGCCGGCCACCCACAACGCCCTGGCCAAGATATACATTGACAGCAACAACAACCCCGAGCGCTTCCTGCGGGAGAACCCCTTCTATGACAGCCGAGTGGTGGGAAAGTACTGTGAGAAGAGGGACCCTCACCTGGCTTGCGTGGCCTATGAGCGTGGCCAGTGTGACCAGGAGCTCATCAATGTGAGTGCTGTTGGGCCCACTTCCTGTTTCATCGCCTATCCAGTCCACTCATGGGTCGGCTCAGGGCCTCCCAACCCCGCCGCTGGAGAATAGTTGTCTATCGGTTTTTGAACCAACCCTAGCGTGGCATCTCTTATTTTTGGTTCAGTGAGCTCTGCAGCAGTTGAATGAGATGTTTTGTTCTGACTGAACTGAAGACCTACTGTAAACGTGAATACCAGGGGCAGAATTAGTCTGTGTTTGTAAAGTGGTTTTTCCTCTGTTTTTTGGTTGACTGGCTTTCTGCACGTTTGGCTTCCAGGTCTGCAATGAGAACTCCCTGTTTAAGAGCCTGTCCCGCTACCTGGTTCGCCGCAGGGACCCGGAGCTGTGGGCCAGTGTACTGTTAGAGAGCAATCCCTATAGGAGGCCCCTCATCGATCAGGTGGGCCCTTGCTTGCCTGCTCCGTCCGCACATGGATGAAGAGCTCGGTTGGGTTGAGGTGGGGGGGTGTTTGTCCCCGATTGCCTAACGCTCCCGCCCTTCCACAGGTGGTGCAGACAGCTCTCTCAGAGACGCAGGACCCAGAGGAGGTGTCGGTCACGGTCAAGGCTTTCATGACCGCTGACCTTCCCAATGAACTCATTGAACTTCTTGAGAAGATTGTTTTGGACAACTCCGTTTTCAGCGAACACAGGTTAGGAGCAAGGGCTCTGACTAAATGCGAGAGTTGGTCTGTGCACATATGCAGAGTGAGCGCACATAGTCCGTGACCTGGAAAAATTTTTGCAGTAATCTGAGTACAGATGCTGCCTTTTCCATGTAGAGGTTATCCTCATGAGCATTTCTTTGTTCTGTATGTTTTTAATTTTCAGAGACCTATGCCATATTCATTAACTTCTTTTTTCCATTTTGTATCCATGTTCTTTTGATTCGATTTTTGAATCAGAAAGTGTCCGCGTGAACTTAAAACAAAAGCAGGTGCTTGCAAGGTACTGCCAACCTATCGTCGACTGTCTTGCGTTGGCGATAAACTCCAGCTGGAGATGAAACCAGCGACAGGTTAATTAACTTACTGGCTCGTTAAGGTAATGCCGTCTGATTTTCCTAGAATGTCCCACTACTGCGCATCGCAGGAGACCGATATAGGCGTTTACTTCAGTCAGTCAGTATTACCGAAGACCGAGCAGAATCTCTGGTGATCCCCTCATCTCATCTTCTGCTCAGCTGTCTTTATTTCTCCCATTTTGTGTTTGACTTTGATAACCGCATTTTTAGGAAATCAATTTGATTGGTCAAAATATTTCCCATAAATCTCCGCAAAAAAGAAAGCAAGTGGAAGGATATTTTCCATAATGAAAACGATAACTATGCAGCCTGTACGCCATCAATTATCTAACCTAGACCCCTAAATATTGACATGATTATTAGACACTGATGACTTGAAATCTTAAGACTACTACTTCCCACGAATGAGACTGATTTGTTTTTTTTTCTGTTGTATATACAATATAACTGAAAGATACTTTCATCGTCAATAAAGATGTCATGCGCATTGGGAAAATTTGTCTCAAATTAGTGTTAATGTATTAAAAATTCCTTCTAACTGCCGCAGCAATCAGGTCGCAGCAGTCATGGCTTTGATTGTGAATAGGTTTTTGAATGCCACTGGGTCCCAGTGCAGTTGAACCACTGGGTTTCCCTTCACTGGTCAAGAAATTTGTTCATATGAACGAATGTTTGAGTTTCATCTGCTTGTCAAGTGCAGTAGCAAGGACATCAGAACTCAGTGAGTGGACATATAGCTACGCTGCCAGTTTGCAATCCTGCCCAGTAAGCATCTGTATGTGCAGTACTGTTTGAAACATCATGAGTAATGCGAATGTCACTGACCTATTACACTTCACTTTGGACTAATGACCATCAGTGGAATGAACAAAACTGCAAACCGAGCATCACATCAGACTGGATCGTGTTCGACTTACATTTTTTTCATTTTCTCCACTGATCCAAAGTTGGGCGGGGTATTTTTGCTTGGTTTGAAAGTTGGTTGGGACACGTCCCTGACCATTCCCACCGAAATCTACACCTATGGTCAGGGGCACCACAGATTTATTGATATTTGTATTCTTGATTGAGTAATTCTCTGTTGAGCTGTGGTAATCAGGCCTGTTCATTGAGATGAAGCCTCCTCGTAGTTTTCTCTCCAAGCCTAAAGGAACCCCACTCAATAGCTAAAGAAGAGCGTAATATTGGCTGTACACTGTAGCTCGGAGATGGTGATACGTCATTTCAGAGTATTCAGATATTTATGAAGTCTTGTATATATGAATAGCTGCGCTGAGGGCTTTGTTCTTCGTCTTCAGAAACCTGCAGAACCTCCTGATCCTCACAGCCATCAAGGCCGACCGAACACGCGTCATGGAGTACATCAACCGCCTCGACAATTACGATGCCCCGGACATCGCCAACATCGCCATCAGCAACGAGCTCTTTGAGGAGGCTTTTGCCATCTTCCGCAAGTTCGATGTGAACACATCGGCAGTGCAGGTATAACGGTGGAACTTAAGCGCTATCCAGGCAGCACCTACGCTGTCCTCGGGCATCGCCTAATGTCCTGCCTGTTTTAGGTTCTGATCGAGCACATTGGGAACTTGGACCGGGCCTACGAGTTTGCGGAGCGTTGCAACGAGCCTGCGGTGTGGAGTCAGCTGGCGAAGGCGCAGCTGCAGAAGGGTCTGGTGAAGGAGGCCATCGACTCCTACATTAAGGCCGATGACCCCTCGTCTTACATGGAGGTGGTGCAGGCAGCTGACCAGAGTGGTAAGGCCTGGATCATCTTTGTGGGTCTTTACTAAGGCCATGTGTGCTGTTACCTCCACATTATACTGGACCAACCACAGGCGGATGGGATCAGTAAACTTATTCCTCCTTGGATTTAGCCCCATTGGTTAATTTTTTTTCTCATCGCAACTAGAATGTTTATTCCCCAATTGGAAGTTTTGCTTTGGTGATGTAGTCCTGGTGATTGGCTAATTAGTCCCCTGCCGGGAACGGAGGGGACTATAGGATTGCACTCCGTCAGTCCATCCGTCAGTCCGTCCGTCCGTCCGCATTCGTGTCTGCTCCGTAGCTTCAATACCGTATGACCTAGGAACATCAAAGTTGGTGTGTGGGTGCATCTTGGGGCGAGGGTGTGTCATGTACCCTATTCAGGTCACTTTGACCTACTTTTTAGGAAATATAATATGCATACACCGGTAGGGGACTAATATTGCGCAGCAATACGACATTCGCCGATAGGCGGTGCACTTGTTTTACCTCTATTACCCTCTGAAGAATTTGTTTGGAATGGAAAGCTTCATGTAAGTAGAATTGATTTGATCGTAAATTTTCTCCCACTCTTGAATTGGTGACATAATTCCTGATGATGTCATCACCAGGTAACTGGGAGGACCTGGTGAAGTTCCTGCAGATGGCGCGTAAGAAGGCCCGAGAGTCTTACGTGGAGACGGAGCTCATCTTCGCTCTGGCCAAAACCAACCGCCTGGCTGAGCTGGAGGAGTTCATCAACGGTCCCAACAACGCCCACATCCAGCAAGTATGTCACAGACGTGTGCCATGCATTATGACGCCATTTTCTGTAATGCATCCCGGAATCTTCCATGCCGGTATCATGCGCAAATGTGGCAAGAAATTTGGTACGCTTAGCGATTTCATTTGTAGCACACAGTTGCACCTTTGAAGTGATTTCCTTCAGTAAATTAAAACATTGGTTGGGATATTGTACATTATATTTAAAACAAATTCTTAAAATGTTTGCTGTATAAATACTGTATAAAATATTTGGGTATTAGTACTATTTAAATTTTAGTCATATGTTTTGTTGTGGTGGAAATTGGTGGGAGATTGTATAAAACTGTTAGCCATACTATCAAAAATCTGTGGTATTGCATTAAAAATTTTCCTATTATCTTCTAAGGTGGGCGACCGGTGCTACGATGAAAAAATGTACGAAGCTGCAAAGCTACTTTATAACAACGTCTCCAACTTCGGCCGATTGGCCTCCACCCTGGTCCACCTGGGAGAGTACCAGGCCGCTGTGGACGGAGCGCGCAAGGCCAACAGCACCCGCACCTGGAAGGAGGTGAGGGAGTCTCTGCCGTGTACCATTACCTCCACCTGTCTTATTATTACCTCCGCCAAACGAAGTTGGCAGGAGGTGATGTGATCGGTGCCGTTTGTTTTTTGTTTGTGAACAAGATGACTCAACTCAAAAAGTAATGAACGGATATCTCTGAAATTTTGTGGGTGGGTCGCTCTTACATCAGGGATGGACTCTTTTCATTTTCACTGCAATCAGTCAAACCGTATGGTCGCCACAGCAGCAGACAGTATGGCTGCTACAGCAGCCATCTTGAAATCCTATGACATGGGATCACTGAACTTTGCTCCCACTCAGCAACATTTAGACTGTGCTGCCCTGGCGTAGGTTTGCGCTCTAGGAGCGCCTCTAGTATCTCACTGAAAGGTTGAAGAGAGGAGGTTTGCGCTCTAGGAGCGCCTCTAGCGCCTTCCACTGAACGATGGAAAAGAGTAGCTGCCGGCCAGTATTGGCATGTACTGACATCTGCTGGCTGAGTTAATCGGAGGTGGAAACTCATGGCACAGCTTTAACTTTGTGACCAGTGGATTTGCCACCTTAGTCCGTACCTAGTGGACTATCTAAATGCAGTCTGCTTTGAGATTTTACCACTATTTCTTCTCGTTCTGCAGGTGTGCTTCGCCTGTGTGGATGGGAAGGAGTTCCGGCTGGCGCAGATGTGTGGCCTGCACATCGTGGTCCATGCGGATGAGCTGGAGGAGCTGATCAACTACTACCAGGCGAGTGGAACCCTGCTGCTGCCTCCTGCTGGGAGTCGCTCGCGCCCCTTATTCCCAGTTTTTTGGACTCCATGTGTCTTCTCGCTGATCCCGGCCTTTCGTCTCCCTCTCAGGACCGCGGCTACTTCGAGGAGCTGATCACCATGCTGGAGGCGGCCCTGGGCCTGGAGCGGGCACACATGGGCATGTTCACCGAGCTGGCCATCCTCTACTCCAAATTCAAGCCGCAGAAGATGAGGGAACACCTGGAGCTCTTCTGGTCCCGAGTCAACATCCCAAAGGTGGGAGCATTGGGCGGTCGTGTAGGATCAGAACGTCAAGCAGATAGAACGTTGGGTGTTTTCTGCATGTAAATATTTCTGGCGTGCAATGAGAAAAAATTTGCGAGCACCAAAGAGGATTAATGTGTCAAGGCAGGGTATGGGTCAAGGCAAACTGAGTTGGATGACCGTAAGTGCTAACCCAATGAGGATGAACCTTAAAGACCCTCCTTATGCCTGGAAAAACAGCCCTGGAGTGTGTGCTAATCTTTTCGAGTAATCCTCATCCTCTTTTTGTTCATCATTTCTTTCTCAGGTTCTGAGAGCTGCGGAACAGGCCCACCTGTGGGCGGAGCTTGTTTTCCTGTACGACAAATACGAGGAGTATGACAACGCCATCATCACCATGATGAACCATCCCACTGATGCCTGGAAGGAAGGACAGTTCAAAGACATCATCACAAAGGTATTTGTGAAATGAATTATGTGGACAATAAGCATTCATGCGGCTGTTTCGGCCCCTACTCGTTAAGGTCATTCCGACTCTGATAGCTGGCTGTTTCATTAAGTGTCCCCTTCTCCCGGTTCCCTTTTGAATATAGGTGGCCAATGTGGAACTGTATTACAAAGCAATCCAGTTTTATTTGGAGTTCAAGCCCTTGTTACTGAACGACCTGCTCATCGTGCTGTCTCCCCGACTCGACCACTCCCGCGCAGTCAACTTCTTCTCAAAGGTAGCCCTCTTATTTTGTTGTTTCTATGAATCGCCTGCAAAGTTCTTAAATGTTTCCTGTCACTTATCATCATCTCTTCATATACTCTGTCAATTTAACCCTTAGAGCACTGAAAGAATTTTTTTTGTTAAAATACAAATTTGATTATTTTGTGTCTTTGAAATTCAATCATGTGGCGACTTGTTTAAAAGAGCTCCCCTGCAGGGGAGCTGTTTTCAACAGCTTTGATTTTGATGTCTTACAGCTTTGAGCAACAATAGCTGCATTTGGCGCTCTTAGGGTTAATGTAGGGCATTTTTATTGGACTTGTAATGATTGGGTGATTTGTGTCTCTCCTCAGGTTAAGCAGCTGCCGCTGGTGAAGCCGTACCTGCGATCTGTACAGAATCACAATAACAAATCAGTCAATGAAGCACTTAACAATCTCTTCATCACAGAGGAAGATTACCAGGTGAGAGCCCCACTTCAGCAGTAATGTGCCCTCCTGATGTCTGCTGTCATCGCGGTACATACCTCAATGCCTTTCCTTGTCTCTGCCCAGGCTCTGCGGACGTCTATAGACGCCTACGACAATTTCGACAACATTTCCCTGGCCCAGCGCCTGGAGAAGCATGAGCTGATCGAGTTCAGGAGAATCGCGGCCTACCTTTTCAAAGGAAACAACCGCTGGAAGCAAAGTGTGGAGCTCTGCAAGAAGGATAAACTCTACAAGGTTAGCCAAGCAGAATTAGCTTTTGGTGCATTAACGCTGGTACTCAGTCCTGATTTTCAGTTAAACCGATTATGGATTAGTGAGCAGAAATTTAGCGCATTCATAAGTAGGACAAAAATTGAGCTGGTTGTTGCATTGTTGTTTTGGGGTTGCCAGTTTTCCTAAGCCTGGTTTTTTCCTCTTTGTGATGTTTTTGCTGTCGGTGAAGGTCTTTGCTTCTTGCTAATTTATTAGTAGTTCAAAATATAAAAGTAACTCTGAGATCGTAACCCAGCACCTTGCATATGTGCGCCCAATTGTTTGGCCTGAGGCATTACTTCCACAATAACTGTGCCTGCTCAGCCTGCGTCACCTTTTCCCTACCCAGGATGCAATGCAGTACGCGTCAGAGTCGAAGGACACAGAGCTGGCGGAGGAACTGCTGCAGTGGTTTTTGGAGGAGGATAAGAAGGAGTGCTTCGCCGCCTGCCTGTTCACCTGCTACGACCTGCTGCGGCCAGACGTGGTGCTGGAGACGGCCTGGAGGCACAACATCATGGACTTCTCCATGCCCTACTTCATCCAGGTCATGAGGGAGTACCTCAGCAAGGTATGGGGCCCTTTGGCAGCCCGGCTAACTGCAGGTTCACGAGCGACATCTCCTTCACACAGGTGGCAAATCCCGGTTCCCACAGTAAAAGCTCTCCCTGATGTTTTATGCCCGTTGCCTGGGTTTGATCATTGGCTCAGGTCTTCAGCCAGGGGTGGAGCTTCAGGAGGCGTAGTTGGGTGGTAGAGCCACACGGCAGGACCTCTAAATGACCCTTTGACATTCTCTTTCAGTTCCAGTGTTTATACCATAATGGAAGGATCGAGTCATGCTTTGTACAGTCTTGTCCAATTCCCTCCCCATTGCAAACTTGAAACACAGATTGACAAAGATTGTATCTACTCAATTTAATTATATTGGAGAAACTCCACTACACAATAGTATGGCATCATCATCATCGCCGCTTCTGCCTCAGATCCTTCGTGTCGATGCGATAGCTCCAAAATGATTTTATACATCCTTTTCACATTTCTTAGGCCCTTGGATTATATAAAGACAGAGAATTTGATTGATTTTGACTTTGTGTTATTAATAATGATGTATTGATTTACTAATTAATTTCTTGGAGCACTTCTTTTTAGAGCGCTTCCGCTCGGGGGCTTTCGCCGATAAACCGCTCGTGGTCAGGGCAACAGCAGAGGCCTTACTCACCGCTCTGGAAATGATACCAGCTTACAAAAATTATTCTCGCAATGTTCTTGCCAAACAGAGGAAATATTATTACAGAACAATATTCCAGTGAACATTCCATCTTGTTTTTGCGTAATTGGGTTTAATTCATCGGACTCCATCTTCTGATTCCCATTTCCAGGCACTGAATCTCTGCCACTCGCTGCTCCTCTGAGCAACTTATTCCGGAACTTTCCGCTCTCTTATCCCTGAGCATCTGTGTTTTGTTTCACTTTTATTTCCGAAGAAAGTCCCTGTTGCTCCTCTTACACGTCAAACATCCTTTCGTATTGGTTAATGACGGCCGCCTTTCCGTACGTATACGGTTTAGGAAAAGTCTGAATGAAAATCTTAAGGTTTTTTTTTTTTTTTTTTGGTCTGGTGTAAACAGACTGCGTTCCTCGTTACCCGAGGTGATGCGCTGGGTACATCTCAGAAGACGACACTACAGCCTGTGCTCTGGGGTTGAGTAGAGGACAGTGTTTTTGGAAACATAGTTTTGTCTGTTTGCCCTGTGCAAGTGATTGAAACATTTTTCCTCTGACAAGAAGAGTATGTTGCTGGTTTACACAGGTAATTTGATCGATAATCATGGTGTAGAATTATTTTCGCATTTTAAAGGAACACTGAGCCCCTGAATTAAACTTTTTTCTTTTTTTTTTAAATTCCATCCATCTGAGGACATAATTTCTTTGGTGGATTGTCCATCCGTGTCCCTGGGAATTGGTTTCAAAAAGATTTTGTTAATCGCTTTGAAAGACACCATGTCCGAACCCGATCACCTGCTGCTATTGCCCTTGATGTCACAACTTGAGATGTCCGTGCACTTAGTTCAAGTGAAATAGCGTGTTTTGGGTATTTTCATTTTTTGAGCAAAATGGCAGACTGTGGTGTGCCCGGCTACACAAATTATTCTTCTAAAAGTTAAGGTATAATTTACCACAGAACACCAACTGCCCCGCGTTAGCAAAAATCAAGGATTTCAAGAATTAGAAGAGAAAATCAACCGCCATTGGAGAACTTTTGTGTGGGCATTACACTCTGGAGCAGAATGTTTTTAGGCAGATCTGTTGGAAAAGTTAACCAGAGAAAGAAAGAAAAAAAACTCCAGCCAGAAGCTGTACCAAGTGTTTTTGGTTTATTTTAGCGGCTCCGTGTTCCTTAAGCCGCTTTCACACCGGACGCAAAACTAATTTTTCGCACGACAGATTACATTCAAAGTTAATGCAAAGACGCGAGTGTACACGTTTCCTGGTGTGAAAGCAGCTTTTTCCGTATGTGGAGAAGCTCTGCTCGGTAGCTGCTTTGAGCACGACTGACTGCATGGTTAGCATGTTGCTGCACATGCAAGATGATCACAGTCTCTCTGTGGCTCAGCTACCATGTGCTTGATTTCATGTATTAAAAGGTATGAAATATCATATATAAATTTATCTGACATCTTTTGATTCTCAGAACCCTGCAGCCCCTTTTATTATTATTATTTTTTAAAATATTGAGTAAATACTTTTGGATTCTGATGTGGTTGCGTACATTGCTGGAATATGCATTAGTCCTACCTTTTATAATCTGAAAATACAGTAAGACATGCCACTTAATTTTTTGTACCTCTTCTTTTGAGAATGGTAAATTCTCTACTGTGTTTAAGTTGTGCTTAAGCCAAAACAGCTGAATTATTTAATCTCATTCAGAACTGTTGCAAAGTACAGTTATGTTGTTGGCGACAGGAGTTGGCTGAATTTGTCGGTTAGCCGTTTGTTAGTGTAAGTGGCCGTCAGTTACCTTTGATTTCTCTGTCCTTTCGTCCTGTGTGGTGACGGGTTTCTGCATAATCCTGCTCCTCTGTGCCTTCTCAACCTGCTTTCTTTGCTGGTAAAACTGAGCTTGATTTTTCTAAAGCTGCGCCTTTGAATTCCCTTTCAGGTCGATGCAGTTAAGGAGAAGGTGAAAGTCTATTCTTTTGCACTATCTGTGGTTTATTCTGAAAGCGTGAGGCCTGAGACATGTGCATGATCACTGTTTCCATGTTACGATGCTCTAATATTTCACCCCTGCCTGAGTGTGGTGTGGAACCCTGACCTAGTGCAGGCGCTACAATTCACTGCTTAGACCTCTAGGTACTAATGAAACCGTAATATGAGAAAATAACTCCCAGTATGCCAGTCTGCCATTGGTTAACTTTTCGGTTTTGCCCAACTAGTGACTGCACTCCAAAAATTCTTTGGAATTTCATCTATGACTTTCATATTTTTCATTTTATATGTCCTCAGTGAATTGCCTCTAACAAAAGCTGAAAAGTTGTCCTTCCCAGACCTGAACTGTAGACAGTGTGTGAGCGAAAGTGTGTAGCAGGATTGCACCGTGCTGACGGTTGATTTTTGAGAGCATGCATGACTGTTATAGCTGTAGTGAGCCATGTCTTTGGGCTGTTGCTCGCTGTATGCGCTTCTTGGAAGCCTCGGACTGCCGTAGGAACCATCTTCTGCTCTCACGTGTATCCTGGGGACTGTTTCTTTATTCTTTCGTGCACACGTGGTACGGTGTGGTAACCGCTATCGACATGCCCCCCCCCCCTTCCTTCTCAACAAACATGCGTTCAGATACATGGGAAGTGCCATTTTAACTTACCAATTTGTTAAAAAAAGTATGTAGGGCACTGAACCCGTTTTATTTTGGATTGTGCGATGATGGGAATTAATGGACCGTTGCATTTATGAAGCTGTGCCAAAGTGATATACTTCATACTCCAGTAGGGACAGTGGTGAGATGATTGAAAGATCAGCTCATGAGTGCCCCTAGTGGTGATGAAATAATATTGCTAGTGACGAGTGGATGACGATTGACCCATCCACAAATACTGCACTCATTCATGGGAGGTGCCATTATGACATATGATGTATTCCCAGTGCATATCAGGACATACACTGCCAGGCCAAAAAAAAAGTTGCACACTCAAATATTTAGTTGGAACCCCTGTAGCTTTGATTACAGTGCATATTCATCTTGTCATTGTTTTGACAACTATATGCAATGCCAGAACATTTCTTTTCGATCAGAAATGCCATAATTTTTGTCCGAGATCTTGTCTTCTCGACATAATGGTTGAACCACTCGGTGGTCTTGAGTACATCCCAATAACTTTTATTATGTTAAAGGTCAGGTCTTTGTGGTGGAAAATTTGTTTGTGAAAATGATTCCTCCTGCTTGGTTTTGTCATTAATGGTTTTCTTTGCTAAATACAGGCCAATAAATTGCCCGTTCTGAAATACTGTAACATCGTTTCCACCATCAGGGAATGTGTTTTCCGACATGATTTTGTAAGAAATGAATAGCGACGCACTTCATCAGTCAGGGTTAAAATGAATATTGCCATCTGAAACATAGTAATAACCGCAATAATGATCCAATTTTAGAATTTGTTCATTAACTTCCAACAGTGACTTTTTTTTTTTGGCCGGGCAGTGTATTTTTGACTCCACATGCTGGCCGGTATCCTAACAAATTATGCTGCCTAGTGGGAAAATATTACAGCTGTGCAATAACAACAGCAGTCTTTGTTTTTGCCTTATTGTTAAAACATTTATCAGCCTACAAAAGCAACTTTGATATCTGTTATTTGGTAACATACGCACAAATGCATTTGTTTAAAGGTTGCAGGCTGCATGCCATTATCATCCGACGTCGTACGGTTATATTTTCAAGAAAATTCAGCGTGTACATACATTTACATTCTTGAATGTCGAAAGGCGCAAAGCAAAAAATGTATGTTTAAGATCTTTGAAGATATTTAAGATTTGAGTGTGGAAACAGTCCCAAGGTTTGCAGGTGCTGAAACTGCTATGTAGCACTCCTTGGTTAGTTAGCGCAAGTCGATTCGCCATGTGTTTGATGTCCGTGAATTTTCAACATTTTGGTGGGGGTAGGGGGGGGTGTAAAGTGATGATTCCTATTGGCACTGCAACAGAACTCTTTTCCGTTTCAAAAACTGTCAACACCTCTTCAGCTGTTGTATTCACATCATACTTTGCTGTCAAGATATGGAGAACCGTTTATTAGCATGTTGACAAAAGTAATGTTTTTCTAAGGGAAAATCCATGGTATTTTTGAATGGTATTTGCGAACACATGGCATATGGTTTTGGTTCCCTATTTACAGGTTATATTAGTATAGAAATGGAAACCAATGGCTTGAAGATGGGACCATTCTTTTTCTTTACCATGACTACGTTTGTAATTAATCATCTCACGTGCTGTTCTCTGTAGCTTTTGAGTTGCTAGACGCTTCTGCCTAATTAGATGCTACCAGACACTGAAACATAGACGTATAAATTAACTAGATTGCGTAGCCAATTCAAACTGCTCCTGTCATCATGGGCAATTGCTGTAGATTCCGGTGGTGGCAGAAAGCGTGGGGTTGGCTTTGGGCATATTTGACTGGGCTCTCGCATCCAAACGATAATGACGGAGGGGAGGAGTTTGCAATCAATGGGGAACTGAGTTCATACAGTCCGTATATTTTTTGACCAATGCAGATGGCAGGTTAGGGCTTTGTCAACATGGTCAAATCAAAAAGAAATATGGCGGCGGCGAGCTCTGATGAGTAAGAACAAGAACTAATCCTGAGAAATGATCTATACTGTAAACTAACAATGAAAGTATTTGTTTAAAGTTCAATGATGAGTCATGGTAGAATTTATTCATGTAAATTTTGGTGAGGGGTGATGGAAATCCCATCTCACTCACTCGCATAGCTAGGCCAAAAGTAGTAGATCTATCACGGCGACTATGCAAACAACATCCATTCCATTTGACTGGAAACTATTCAGACAATTCTTCCTCCACGCATGTGAGCAGAGCTTAGGGTTTACGGACTGTACAATACCAGTTGAATGCACCCGTAGCAAACATCGGAGAGCAGAGGGATTTTTTTATTAATCACACGTCAAATAATATGTTTTCAGAATACAACTTGTAAGGTTAATGATGATTATGTAAGTCTATGAAGTCACATGAAGTCAACCAGGGCTCTCATGGGCAGAGCCATGGATTTTCCTAAAACTTTTGTAGAATGTTTCTTTTGCTGCCAAATGAAAAAACTCGAAGTTTTAGCTCAATCGACCCGCTAGTTTTAGTTTTCTGGGGGGGAGGGGGGGTGTCAAAAAAAGTGGGTGTGGCACCCCAGTTGGCGAGATTAGCATTTTTTTCCATATTTAACAGGCTGTAACTCGAACTAACAAAGCTACCCCCTTGATTTTTTTTCTAGACTTGTTCTCTTGGCACTGTACCACCCCCTCTTGCCAATCAAATTTGTTTTAACCATTTTATTGTGGTTTTATAGGCTCTCAAAAATGCGACTTTTACAAACCGGTATCAAAACATACACATTTTAGAGTACCATTTTCACACACATCTGATTACATATGAGGATTTGTGGTAATATCAGCTATTAGTAATGGTCTAGAGCTGTCGGTAGCCACCAGTTCATATACTGTAGCATTTACTGTTCTTCGGTAATTTGGACCTTAATTTTACAGGCTTGAGGGGTGACCCTTTTTCAGCCCCTTTTTTCAGGATGTGGGTATCCTTCTGTTTTAATGGAACCTTTATTTTTGGAAAGCTCAGCACTTTCTCATGAAATGGCCTGTGGAGGCCAAATGCTTGCAGATAGAGCTTATGTATTATAGATATATCGGAAGTCATATATGACTAATGTTTTGGCTGCGTTAAATTTGACCTCAGATGACCTTGCAAGGTCAAAATGTTAAAATCTCAAAGGCTCCTAGGCTTGAAAATTTTGAACATGGACTATTTGTGTCATTTATAGGAAGTAATTTATGAACGTTGATTTGGTGACTGATCTTGATTCTTGTTGACCTTTGAAGACCAAACTTGATACAGTGAAATTTCAATGACGTCCATCACCAAAGCTATTACAGATGGGGCTTAGGTTTGTATTGTAGACATAGAGGAAGTCATCTATGAAGTGTCATTTGGTGATCTTCAACTTCACCTTTGACGGCCCTCTGAGCTCTAACTTGGCATCATGTAATTTCAATGACTTTTATCAGTAAAATGGTCTTGGATAGAGTGTAGGTTTGTATTAGCGGCGTGTAGGAAGTCATTTGAGAACTTTCATTTGGTGACCTTCAGCTTGACCCTTGGTGACCTTTGAGCTGGTGAAAACTTCATCAAACTTAAAATAAAATATTAATTACTCGCCCTTACTCATCACAGTAAGATTGCTTGCCAGTATGCTACAGCATCCTTGGTCCTTTTTTTATCCTCCCGGCATATAATGCGGGGGGATATAGCGATCAGTGTGTCCGTCCGTCCGTCTGTAATAAAATCGTTTCTGGACCAGAACTCGAAAACTATACCACTTACAAACACCAAATTTGGTACGGAGCTTCTCCTTATGGTCTAGTTGTGCCTTTTGGGGGTTTTGGTCCGTCCGTCTGTCCACACAAACTTAAGGTTACACAACCTACAGCCGGGGGGATCCACCATTGCCAGATGGCTCTTGTTACTTTCATGGAATACCTTCGGCATTTTCACATTTATGGTGGATTCAGCAGAAGAAAGATCATTGTTTTATAGAGGCAGGTGACCGGGGGCTAACAGGATGATAGTAGTGGGGAAAAAGGCCAGTTTGTTTCATGCCAAGTTATAGCTTGTGGAAAAGGGCGCTACTCCGAGACTGAGGCTAGGGTGCAGTATATACAACTGAAGAATTCAGGAAGATGTGTGAATAGGGTGCAGTATATACAACTGAAGAATTCAGGAAGATGTGTGAATAGGGTGCAGTATATACTGCTGAAGAATTCGGGAAGATGTGTGAATAGGGTGCAGTATATACAACTGAAGAATTCAGGAAGATGTGTGAATAGGGTGCAGTATATACTACTGAAGAATTCAGGAAGATGTGTGAATAGGGTGCAGTATATACTACTGAAGAATTCAGGAAGATGTGTGAATAGGGTGCAGTATATACGACTGAAGAATTCAGGAAGATGTGTGAATAGAGTGCAGTGTATACTACTGAAGAATTCAGGAAGATGTGTGAATAGGGTGCAGTATATACTACTGAAGAATTCAGTAAGATGTGTGAATAGGGTGCAGTATATACTGCTGAAGAATTCAGGAAGATGTGTGAATAGGGTGCAGTATATACAACTGAAGAATTCAGTAAGATGTGTGAATAGGGTGCAGTATATACTACTGAAGAATTCAGGAAGATGTGTGAATAGGGTGCAGTATATACTACTGAAGAATTCAGTAAGATGTGTGAATAGGGTGCAGTATATACTACTGAAGAATTCAGGAAGATGTGTGAATAGGGTGCAGTATATACTGCTGAAGAATTCAGGAAGATGTGTGAATAGGGTTCAGTATATACTACTGAAGAATTCACGAAGATGTGTGAATAGGGTGCAGTATATACAACTGAAGAATTCGGTAAGATGTGTGAATAGGGTGCAGTATATACTACTGAAGAATTCAGGAAGATGTGTGAATAGGGTGCAGTATATACTACTGAAGAATTCAGGAAGATGTGTGAATAGGGGGCAGTATATACTACTGAAGAATTCAGGAAGATATGTGAATAGAATTGAGAAATGTATGGAAAGAATTCCAAAGTGCATGGCAAATTAATTTTCATTATAATGCTGTTTTATGTTGTTGCATATACTGGTATATTCTGATGGAAGAACAGGCACAAGTACAAGTGCCCCAAGCATATTCTTTTTCATATTCTCTATTGGACATCTGGCACACTCTTTCATAATTCTTAACACTGCAACAAGGTTCACCTGTATGATTAATGTTTGCCAGATTTAATGGAATATGGCCCAACAACCAGGAGTACATTTATTATTATTATTATTATTATTATAAGGTCAACATTTACATGAAAAAAATCCAATCCACACTCACCATCAACAGTTTATTAACGAAGTCAGTCTTTTTATCTTGTCTTCAATTTCATGGGACAAAATTGAAATGTAGAAATTAATACAGATTACTGTTGATTTGTTAACGCTTTTAATTACTGTATAAAAGATACCGGTGGAAAGACGCATCACTATCCCTGGAATGTCGATCAATTGGCACAGACAAAAGCACAGTAAGATCTCTCCATGTTCAAAAAGCTCCAATTTTATTGCAAGAATGTAATGTTCATATTGTTGTGCCGCGGTATCAAAAGCACCCTTTCTGCCACCACCGGAACTTGAGCCTCGTTGGCCTTGCCTAACGACCAGTGCTGGTTCATTTATACGTCTGCGCACTGAAGTGTGGCGCTCGGGCAGCTCGAAGTGCTTGCCGTCTGATGACTAAAAGGAAATGCTTGTGACCCCATACGCATCTTACCAGTGGCTGTAACGGTCCCATATCACCTGTCATTGCCTGGAATGACGAAGGGCCCTTCGGGGCCTTTCCAGCGGCTCTCACTGCTGCTCCCAGCATTAGCATCTTGCTAACGGCTGTCCCTGCTCTCCTGTTCCAGGTGGACAAGCTGGATGCCTCTGAGTCTCTGAGGAAAGAGGAGGAACAGGCCACAGAAACACAGCCCATCGTCTACGGTAGGATTCCCCTACATTCACTCTGCTCATTTTAAGTCTAGCGCACACATCAACATCTATTCCTGGGGGGCTAGATGTCTGCTGTCATTCTGGACTTCCTGTCAAGGTTTTAAGATCAAGGTGTGTGGATTCTGGCCAATAGGTGATTTAATTGAATTGCTGCTGTGCCATAAGCAGCAGAAAAGTCCTTGACTGGACTGCAATTTGTGTGCAATTTTTTTTGTTTTATATAAAAGAACAGTAGTTTGACTCTTGTATAAGTAAGCATTCCTTGATTAGTATGAGCAACATGAACTCCTCTCACAAGCAGATGTACCATTGTAGACCTTGGAATAGAAGTCTGGTGCTTGAAAAGTGTAGAAAGTCAGACAGTAAAATGAGGCCCTGACTCATCTCAGAAGAAAGCAGCACAGATGAAAATTAGCTACAGAACTAGCTGGGGCGCATCAGTGGATGAGGTCTCATGTAAACAGGAATACCTTTGTCAGTAATCTGCCCTGCTGCTGTGGAATCCCTTTTTCAAACCCAGTCAAGGTCATGACTAGTAGCATAAACACAAAATTTCATCCATCGTGGTCAAGTGGTTTGTGAGAATCGTCCCCACTTATCCGGACTGATGGACGAGCTCATTTGCAGTATCTCCAAGGGGAATAAAGTCCTTGATGAAGGATCTGTGAGCTGAACCAGTCGCCAGGTCTTTCTCCTCATCATGTATAGATTTCCGGAGCGCATAGAGCATAGGCGCTGAAGCTGGTTTCTATTGATCGACTCTCCTGCAGCTCCTCATTTGGACTCTAATTTAAAACATCCGATTCTGTGATGTGATGACTCCCCAAGCCCTCTAGATTTTGAAACAGGTGGGCATCGCCGGAGTACAGACGCACAGGATGGCAGATCTCCGGAACAGGTGTTTATCAGTGATTTAGACTGAAAAATATCTCACTCATTTGAAATACAGTGAACTGTTTGGGCAGCACGTTGGAGCAGAGGTTAAATCTGTTGCCTGGCGATAAGAACGTTCCAGATTTATGCCCAGGCCAGCCAAGACCTCTCTTTGTGGAGTCGGCATCTCTTCCCCGGGTACGTGTGGGTTTTGCCTGGCGCTTTGATTTTTAACCCCCCCCCTCTCAAAAACATACACAGAAACACTCCTACTGGGCCAAGGAACTGGCTTTAGAACTGGAGTTGGTCCCCGGCGCTGCTCTGTGGCTGCCCACTGCTCTGAACTATAGGATGGGTCAAACGCAGAGGACAAATGACCCCACAGGTCATTTCAGTTCAGTTCAGTAAAGTATCTCTGCGTTAGAGCGCATCACAGTTTAGTGAATTACTTGGCTGGTAACCATTGTGTTGTGTATGGGAACAGGAAATCTCATGGAGCGCTCGGACTCGCAGACATGACTCGCTCGGGATCCTTGTCCATGACCGCAGCGCACCATGACCGCAGCGCACCGTAACCTTGCGTCCGTTTGTCCCTCAGGCACTCCCCAGCTGATGCTGACCGCAGGCCCCAGCGTGGCTGTCCCTCCCCAGCCGGCGGCCTACGGCTACGGCTACACAGCGCCCGCCGGCTACGCCCAGCCCCCTCCAGCGCAGCCGGGCTTTGGGTACGGCATGTAAGCGCCGGACTCCTGCACCCCTCCACCTCTCCTGCAGCTCTCCACCAGCTCGGCACGGGATTCAGTGCAGATGTGCCCTTTTTATCCTTTTCTTTTAATCTGTCATGAAGGACTCCATTTTATTCCTGTTGTTTAAAAAAAAATATCAGATCACAATGTTTGATTTGTTTTTCCACATTCCATATTATTTGGTAGAATAATTTGTGTTAAAGGGGAATGGTTTGTGTACATAAGAGAGCTTGTAGGAAGAGCGAGTAATCTTAATCAGAAAAGGTCTCTTGTTGAAGCATCTGATTTGCACTCTGTAGTGAGAAGATACTAATGTAGGCTCTTCATTTTCATGTGCGTGAGCAGCTTGTTCGGTCCGTCTGTAAAAGGCATTTAATTATTGTATATTGAGGAAAAAAAAAAGCTACAATGTTCTTAATATTTGAACATAAGACTGCTTCCATTACTACAACTAGAAACACTAAGTAATGCCACTATATCCTACACTGTTTGTGTAGCTATATAAAATATTATTTTAAAATGCATACAGATGAATTTAAGTGAGATTTTATTCCTTCCCAGCCACCGCAGGTTTTCCGATTAAATGTGTAGAAGTCGTTGGTGTCTTTTCGTTTGCGCCATTTGTAACGGATGACCTTTCGTTGTGCTGTATACAGTGCTTTCCTGTGGGACCATTCCATTTGCGGAGGGATATATTAAAAAATCTGACGTGTGTGTTTACTAACCCCTTCCTTTGTGCAGAGGTTTGTGTATGCTGGATATTGTGGTGTTCTAGGTCATCGTTTTGAAGTGTACAGAAGAGAGTTTAAACCCAAATAACCTGCTGTACTACCAGTTCTTTTTTTGTGCTCTGCCCTCTGATCAAATCGTGAATGAAATCACCGAACTGGGATGATTTGTGATCGTTATTAAATCGTACGTGTTTAAAATGTAAAACTTAATACCCTCTCTCCCCCTACTCCCAAGATAAAAAGGTAACAGAAGGCATTAAGATTCTAACGGTGCATAAACATTGGATTTCAGTAAATGACATGGCAGTCTTCTTTTCCATATAAAATAAAGGCTTCTTGTTTGTCAAGAGAAGTATAGTGTGATGCCTGCTTCTGTACCGCGTGTGTAACTCTGATGCTTCGCTGTGAATCTCAGGGATGGACTGCTTCAGGAGTCAGGGCGCTGGTTTGGGCATCAGCTGGGGGTGCCTCCTGGACGCCTCCCTTTCGAGGTTTTTTGGGCATGTCCAGCTGTTAGGAGGCCTAGGACACGCTGGAGGGATTATATCTCCCGGCTGGCCTGGGAACAGCTTGGGGTCCCCCAGGTAGAGCTGGAGGAAGTAGCTGGGGAGAGGGGCACCTGGGCCTCTCTGCTCAGTCCGTTTCCCCCGAGTCCCGGCCCCGGATGAGCTGCATAAAATGGATGGATGGACTTTGTGTGGATTTGCTGACAGCATCACAAGAACACAACCCATAGCTTTGACGGAGTAGCCAGCTACATTACTGGTTTAGATTAACAGGCGTAGCTATCATTAAAAAGTAGACTGATATGTTGGTCGTGACCCACGTATGATGAAGGAAAGAAGTATTTCATAGCTAAAACACTGAGTAATTAAAACTTAGGAGCCAAGGTCAGAAAACACGAGAGAGCCAGCCCAAAATTCCAACTAACTTCATATTGTAGGTTGGTACAGTTACTTGCTAGCTAAATCACTCTGTTTATAAACACATTTAATCCAGCAGCTCAGAACACGAGCTACAGCCCAACACCCATTAAGTTCAATGTTTGCTGAATTGCTTTAACACTTGGCTAATACCACTATTTGGACCCCTGGCTAATGCAAGGCTGACACTTGCACGACTTTTGGCCGCAATTTTGTCGTGGCAAGTCGTGCCATTTTGGGGCACAAACTGGGAGGCTCCCGCACTGTTCACGACTAGTTCACGCATAGTTCACGAATAGTTCACAAATGCGTGCCCATCAGTGTCCACATTGACACGAACTGGCACGACAAGTTCACGCATAGTTTGCGCATTGTTTACGTACTTCCCGCATTGGCAAGACGAGTTTGTGTAATTCGGACGGTGTCGTGCCGACTTGGGCATGCCTTATAAAAAGGGGGCCTTTCCAACCCCTGGTCATTTTTGGATTGGCTGTGGAAGAGACAACATGCTGAATTCCAGAGACACAATCATTGCAGAGAAGAGAAGATGCCTATACCTGGCATGTTGTCTCTGTGATACAAGTTGTCTCTTCGCTGGCGATCTCTGGAATGGCGAGCAGTGTCCAGGAAGCCCTTTATATACCCCCGCACCGACGCGAGCGCCACTGTCACACAGTAGTCGTGAAATGCTCGTGCCATGCGCAAACTGTTCATGAAGTGCGTAAACTAGTCGTGAACTGCTCGTGCCATCAATGCGTGTAGTACACGTGACCGTGTCAGTGGGAAGGCACGGCCACGCTGCGACGCGCACCAATTCGTGAACATGTCGTGAACTCGACGTGAGCTTTTCGTGGCATGGCGCGCACTGGCACGCATCCTCCCGCATCGTCTCAACGAGTTCACTGCGAGTTCACAAACAGTTTGCGCATAGTTCAAGGCAAGATCTGGGAGACCAAGAAAAATTTCAGATAGAATGGCCCGAGATCTGGTGAGAAATGCTCAGAAGAATTGCACTGCAAAAGAGCTGCAAAAATAGAGTAGCAGACACAGGTCTAGTTGTTCACAGGACAACAATACAGCGTACCTTAAACAACAAAGACCTACGTGACAGAGTTAAGAGATAGAAGCCTTTCCTATGACCTCAACACAAAATTAAGCGTCTGAAGTATACAAAAGAAAACCTTGAGAAACCTCAAGCCTATTGGAACAATGTGCTTCAGACTGACAAAACCAAAATTGATCTTTTTGGCCACAACCAAAGAAGGTAGGTTAGGAAAAAAAGGGAACTGTGTATATATAGAGAAGAACGGCACATTGCCAACTGTAAAGCATGGAGGCGGATCCATGATTCTTTGGGGTTGTGTAGCAGCTGCGGTCACAGGCAATATTGTGCTGGTGGAAGGAAGAATGGATTCCACCAAATATCAAGACATTCTAGAGGCTAATGTTTAAAGCTCAGTCCAGAAATTGAAGTTGAAGAGACGTTTGGTATTCCAGCAAGACAATGACCTGAAGCAAACCTCAAAATCCACCATGAAGTACCTCCAGGAAAGAAGGATGAAGGTTTTGGAATGGCCATCAGTCCCCAGACTAGAATGTTATTGAGAATCTGTGGAGAGACCTCGAACATGTCGAGGATGTAAGAAGGCCAAAAATATTTGAGCTTAAGGTGTTCTGTCAGGAAGAATGGGGAAAAATTCCAAAGACAAGAACTGAAAGACCCTTAGCTGGCTACAGAAGGTTAGCGAGCTGTTATAGCTGCCCGAGAAGGAGCTACGAAATACTTGCTGACAGGGTTCCCAAACTTTTGCATAAGACCTTTTTCCTGGTTTTATTAATTTGAAACTGTAATAAGTTAAAAATAAAAATTATTCTTGCTTTAAAATGTGATGAAATGTGTCATGTTTAACTTTGTAGTAATTAGTGTTCAGGTTTGCTTTCAATCACTTGGAGATTAATTCTAATTGACATTTAAACCAGGGGTGCCCAAATTTTTGCACCCCACTGTGTTTGCACCCCTTCCACTGCAGAATCAGCAACTTTATCCAAAATGGCAAAGTTACCCGTTGCCTCTCCTCCTCGTGGCTCATTGGTGCTGGATGAGGTAACTGCTGAAAACGAGTTGCGTTAAGAACCACCAAGGAAACGCTCTCCAGTGAAAACCATCAGCTACTATCTAACTAGCTGTTCAGTCCCACTCTGTTTTTTATTTTTATTTTTTTGCCTCTTTCAGGTCGGTGGTACACTGGGTTCATATTTCACTAGTCTCCCAGACTTGAAACTGAGATTTCGGCTCCATTTATTCTACTGTCTTACATGAACAGTATATCAGTGGTTGTCCTCCATCTGGAAAGTTTGCTTATTTGTGATTATTTTCATTAAAAGATGATTGGTAAATGGTGCATTCATTCAGTCCTGCTTTTCATTTAAGTTGATAATTATTCTAAACGCAAAAGGTTAACCCCTTAAACCCCTTGACTTTGCCCTGAAGTAATATCACCACTGGAAGGAACGGTCTTGTCAGCGGTTTGTTCAGAAGAGACTTCTGCTACACGACAGGGGAAACCTGGAAAGGGCTCCGGTATTCCATTCTGCTCAAAAGGTAGAAAAATACAATAACCAGAGTGCACTTGGCTTGATGCCTCCTAAGGTTACACCTATTTCTGAAGTGAAGTGACTTCCCCCCCAGACTACAAACAGCCATTCAGAGCTACAAACATTAGGCTAAACTCTGAATGCACCGCCAGGTACCAAGTGGGGCAGTGTACGTACTAAGATGGTTTGGGTCTCAAATAAAAATGTGTATCGCTTGGCTTTGTGGAAGAAAGAATTCCTCCCCTCCTCCGTCATTCTATACCTGTACCTGGCTTCACCCATCTGTTGCCATCATCCCAATGTCCCTCCTAATCCCCTGTTGGCCATTAATTGGTTTTTCCTCTACACTAGTGTTTCTGTGTCCAGTCAGTGTGAACTTTACTGTAAAGAACAGCCCACTTTGTTCCGGTATAAACTTGTAAGAGCCCATTCAGGGGGCCTCTTCCCTGGAAACAGGGCAGAAAGCCCAGACTTCAGCTGCTGGTTTTGGTTTATAGCAGTTACTCGCTCATAATTTCACCATCACGGTAAAAATTTTATAAAATACTTCTGGTTCTAATCACTCGGTTCCACTACAGTTTCATGGTGTTAATAGTGCTCAGTTAGTACTGTAACTAGGGCTGTCACAATATCAGACTTTCACGTGGTTATCGCAGCCAAAAGAATTCTTGATAATATCAATTGAAAATGTGAAAAAAATCTCAGGCTAGATTCACCTTTAGCTTTGTTTATAGTGGGTTTTTGGCAAATAAATAGCATCAAAATACTTGTATACAGAGATTCCGTCACCATAATGGTCCATAAGCGTACAAAAACAGCAATTCCGCTGAATGGAGGGTGAAAGGGCAACCATATGATCAAAAAAAAAATCCACGAGAGCAGCCATCAATAAACTTTTATTTCACACTGTCTGCCTATGGCAAATGTTTATGGAGGAAGACAAGCTTGTCTAATTGTCTAATTTACCAGATTTCAAGCTGGAGCGAAACACACCATGTTCCCCAAGGAACTGAAGTCTTTCCAATGCAACACTGATGGCAGCAAAACAAAGGATCTTCCCAGCTTTGCCAGCCTGACAAACTCCTCATCAGCATTCTGTCATTGCAGTGGGTCTTTATCCACAGGCATGGGGCATGGATGTGTCTGTAGAAACTTCTCGGACCGTGGTTTGTTCCACTGTGTCTGTGGTTAGTTCCCTCTGCTATTTTTGCATGGTTCTCGTGCTGAGAATCCCAGGCCTCAGTGATGGAGACGCTGGTCCTCCTCTCTTCACACTCTCCTTCAGCTGAAGATTCCTGTGAGGGAGGACGAGGGTGGCCTTCCCAGGCAACCTACCTGCTGCTGTAGTTATCTTTTAATTGCAGAAATCTAGTCAGCCTCTTCCATGAAGTTTAACTTGGTCAGTGCACTGGACTCTCAGTTTTTGTCCATCACTGCAGATGAACCCAGAGAGAAACTTTGTGTCGACAGGAGCTCACATAACAAACACGTAATCAAACCACAAGCTCAAAAAAGGAATGATATTAAGATTATATGAATAAGGTTTTAAAATTAATATGGTTATATCAAGGATGCCCAATTCTGAGAATTTACATATTCAGATGGTGGAGAGTTAGTAACAAGTCGTCATATCGGACCACTCGCCTGTCGTTATTTCCCAATCTTCTCGCTGCTCTCCTAAGCTCTCGCAAATGGCATATCTCATGGTCCTCACTAGGCCGCTGTTGTCATCCTGTCTTGCCAGGATGGGTTCAGTCAGATGTTGACGGACAGGTCTCTGCAGCCTCATTCCTGGGCTCCTGCTTCACGGCACAGGGCCGACACCCCCAGTCTGAACTAGCAGCTCCTGCAGTCGCACTACCTCCATCGCAAAGGACTCCATTTTATCGTTCTGCCTTTTTACAGCGTGCTACAGGATCCAGCCACGCTGGAGCAACCGCGGCAGAGAATGTTGCTGCTTAACAGGTACTGTATACGATAGATTGACGAAACGCTAGACGTAGACTTGAACGACCTTACAGGTATTCCTGAGTTGGGTTTCACAGACATCTTGCTTCAACATCCCCAGTCTCAAGGCTTTGCCCCTAGAGCTCATAACCCAGCCAAGCCACACTGTGACCCAGCGCCCTCACATTTAATACGGCCTCAACTCTTCAGTGCCCTCAGGAAGACAGTGCTTCCCACCTGCATGATTCTCAGCTCAAGTAGCATGTCCAAATACTGCCATCAGCACTGTGCCAGGCTACTGTAAATCCTGTGCCTGAACCAGGGCTCTTTGCATCCAAATCCAGCCCTGGTTTTCTCTCCTGCCAGGCAATTAGGTGAACAATTATTGCCATTCATTGGCCAGGAAGAGGGAGGGTAGAAAACCAGGAGTTCTTGGCCCTTGAGGACTGTGATTTTTGGAGCCCTGCTATTCTAATCACACAGCAAAGCACTGCGGGCTTTCACAGCTTCTCCAGGGGGCGCCGTCAATCACCTGTCAATCATGACTTAACCCCTTTAGTATAGTCTCAAATAATGAAGTAAAACCAAATTATCAACAAAAAAAATGAGCATACATCAACTTGGCAAGAACTACTTCATTTTTTCGTGATGACGGTTTTCGTCATTTTATGACGTACTATTTGACATGTTAATATTTTTGTGTCCCATCCACCAACATGGGGGAGGTAGGTTTATGACCTGTACTGCAGCCAGTCACTAGGGGGCGATCAAAATGTTTCATCTCACCGAAGGGGAGCCGTTAAAGGTTGTCCCTAATATACAGTCGATGGATCCTTCTCAAGAGTGAAGTATTCAAACCCAGGACACCATGTTTTTCTGGCGGCAGCATTAACTCCTTCCCAACAGCACGGCGACCGGAGAGAGGGGTCATCGCTTTCTGCAGTCGTATTTCCTGTACATCAGATTACTTTGTGTTATACATCTGAAGACAGCCAAGAATGTCCTGCGATACCAAAATATCGTAATTTTTGGGTACAGTAGGACCAGTTCGGCTCCTCGAAGCACAAGACGTCATCTTGTTTGTCTTCTACACACTTCTAAATATATTTTGCCCCATTTTGATGACTTCTGGTATAATACTTCCAGTGAATATCCAGAATAAAGTTTTTTTTTTCCCCCACTCATCAATATTCATGAGCTAATCTGCACAATGCATGATGTAATAGACAATACTTTTCGTAATCATGCTTAAAAAGAAAAACCAAGTTCCAATCTTTTAATTGAGGCATCATGAAGACAACTCGGACATAAATAAATGGACATAAATATTGTAATGAATTTTTTGGTGTCGCAGTGTTTTTCCTCATGAAGGCCATCAGACAGGAAATTTCTAGATCTTGAGCATCATTTTATATACATTTCTATGCGATTCAGCAGTACATAATTGGGACCTTTGGAAACTTCTCCAGTATAATTTTAAATAGGCCTACAGTCCCACAGAGGTAAATAAAGCAGCTGCATTAAAACAAAACCACATTTAGTTTCACAGGTTTAACCCTCTATTAACCAAACCCATTTCAAATTGTGTAAAAATAATTTCCTGAGGCAAATATGATGATTATGGGCCAATATTTGGAAAAATAGTTACTTTTTTTTTATTTAAATTTCAAGTTTCTTTTTCAAATTTTAACTTGACGGACCATTCAAGTTATTCTCAAATGTTAATTTGGCAATAAGAAACAAAACCAGCAGGGTGTCCAGGCTGTTAACCCTTTCACTTTATGCAGCAGATATGCTGCGGTGGTTAATAGAGGGTTAATGGGGTTAAAATCCAACAAAATATGCACTTAGAAAACTACAAAATGCAAAGGTCCAGAAGAAAAAATAGCCTGTTTGGAAAAAGTGCAGAATTTTTATTTGGGAGACGGGCAAGCAGGTTGTGATTAGAACAGAGACCCCAAAGACAGCGTTCTCGATTTTTGGAGTGTCTGCCTCTGCTTCATATAATCTCAGCAGCCTACATTTCAAAATGACCGGCTCCACAATCAGATCTGTATTTGGAGCCGCATATTCACGATGGTCAGACAAAGCAATTATAGTCCCATTTTACAGACTGCATAACTAGAGTTGGTCCAGTAAAATATTAATTCTCCGCTAAAAAACTACATTCCCTACACCTCGCCCTAGACTTCTGAAGACCGAACCAAACAGGCTCACAATCACAATTTAGCGGAATGGAAACTCTGGAACCCTCTGCTCACTCTTGAAAGTGCAGCCTAACTGTGTGTTCAGATTTTCAACTGCTTAAAGCAAACAATTTCTTCACTGCATCAGTCTTTTTGAGGCTGAAATCATTTCACATCAACATTTGCAGCTGCACCAGAATTTATGGAATTGCAAGACATCTCTTGAGACAGAAGTTATCAGTAAAATGTTTGTGCAAATGAGATTTTTATCAAAATTTTAATTGAATTCAACACTCCAGAGGACAGTAGAAAAAAAAACTTTTACCGCCATTTACAGGGGGAATATACATCACAACTGTAACCTGTCAGAGTATTATCTACTGAGCAACGACAGAAAATTTCAATAAAGTTTTAAGTGTCCAGAAACTTTGTCCACCAAATTAACCGGCCCAGGCCCAATACCCAACACAGTGCGTGAGCCTGGCACAATTTGGGTTCTGCCTGCGTCCTGAATCATGCTCACAGACAACCCAAGCTCTCGGGCCTGAGCTGCCAGCTCGTGGAGGCTCTCCTCGTCCGGAGCCCTGAGCACCACATTGGGCTGGCCACAGTACTCCCACTGCCTCAGCAGCTCAGGGCTCCTCCGCTGCACCTGCTTGTAGGCCGAGACGGCCGCGTGCGAGCACTGCGCCGCCACCTTCCCCTTCCCCATCTTCAGGTCGCTCCGCACCACCATCACCATCTTGAACTCCCCGCTCTCGCCCATTGTGCTGGTCTCGCTTCCTCCGCCGTGCCCGTGGGCGGCCATGAGACTCTTTACAGGCCGGCCCAGCCGACCTCGAAGAAGCCACCCGATGCAGAGTCCGCAGCCCAAGCCAGCCAAAATGCCGACCGCCATCTGATTGGACATTGAATCCATTCTATGGCTGGAAATTGGTCAGGTGACACGACAGAGAAGAAACTGGTTAGCTGGGTTAGCTGATGCCACACGCCACAATGATTCAATCAGTTATGCAAACAGACGAGGCCTAACCAGCACTGGTCCTGGGTAGCGATGGGCTCCTCCTGGCTTTTCTATTCACAGTCAATATAAAAACCTCTTTGACAAAGAAACCAGGCGATACGAGTTAACCCCGTCGACCCTTGGCTGCGTGAAATTATCGATATAGTGCGGACTGCAAACGTTGGCACACTCCTGGATCCAGGTCAGCCAGATGTTGGCCCCATACAAGATCTTCGATTTGAAAAACGTGTACACACTATACAACATTTAAACTGCGCCGACATAAAACCATGATCTCGGCTTGTTTTTTCCCGCCATAGCAAATGGATCCGGTGGGGTCAGTGTTAACCTCAGATTAACCCCTTTACCTCCATTATCACCTGGCCCTGCCGCAGCAGAGGTGGAAGGTTCAAGTGTCAGGACGTAAAAGTCTAACAAAAAATTTCAAACAGGAATGCAGCCAGCTGGTTTCATCAATTCCTTCAATAACCTGACAAAAGACCTGAGCCAATTAGCTAGTCCGCGTGCCTGACACACAATACTTCCAGGATTTGCTTTCTAAACCTCGATTTATCACCTTTACAGAACTAATGTGACATCCAAGTTATTTGCCTGTTTAATTTCTCCAGTAAATATGAAACCAAGTTCCAGTTTGGCACTAATATACTGACATACCCAAGACTTAAAATGTATCTTATGCTTATAGGTTCTTGAGGAGTCATCATCATTCCTGGCTCTGGTGGGCCAGAGTATCTGCTGGTCATTCAGTACTTAATTGATGGAGTGAACCACATCACTGCAGAAAAACACACCCGCCACCAGAGGCTGCCTAAGATTTTCTGAATGACCGTCATTTTGACGGACGGGATCGTTAAAATTCTGTCATTATCTATAATTACCCATCATTTCAAATTTTCATTAATTTATGCAAATGACACATAGCCAATTTGATAGCGCTTAACTTTCAAAAATAACTCCATCACAATACCATTTCACAAACTACAGACTTATATTCATTCATTATAGAGACACTGACAGTGCAGTCACTTTTCATGACAACACTACACAAAGCAGATGAATGATTCCCCCCAGTGACAGCAAATGGGACAATAACAGTGTGGCCATTGTGCCCAAATAAGAACATATGTACAGAGGATTTTTGCAGAATTAGACGACTACAATTAAAATATGAACAAACCATTAAAGGAGAATTCCGGTGTGAAATTGACTTGGGGTGTTTTAAAACATGATAATGAGTACTAACTTTTGTTGAATACCCCACCTCCGTACGCACGCAACATTTCGAAATAAATAACTTTTTAGCCGAAGCTCCCAACAGGCTTACAATGGTAGTGAGTCGGGCATATAAGTCGATTGACAAGCACAAACAAATAGATTGCAATCTGTTCCCCTATCCTTCCTATTCGTTCGTGCTCATCAATCGACTTATCGTGACTTTCAAGATGGAGGTGACTGGAAATTCTACCAATGAAGTGTGGAGCTACTTTGAGCCTTGTTAATTATGAAAAAATAGCGATTTCTTTGCATGGCAACGCTATGCCTGTGTATGTTTTGCCCATATAGGGTTAATGAGGCAAAAAGCCTCGTAGATGTTTATATCATGAATAATGGAGATACAGTGGAACATAATAAAACAAGTTCCAAAAAAATCCATAGAGGGCGCACCGAGGTATGGCCTAACGAATATTGCTCTAAATGGTGTTCCATGCTGCAAAAAGCGCCCTCTATACACGGCGCCCTCATTAAGCCTTGCTGTTAACTTAATTTTTAAAACTACAAGCCCCCTATATGTCTAAATAAACATAAACCAGCAAGGCTTTTTGAGGGCGCAGGAACTGGGAGGGCCTCAAACATGGTCTAAAATGCCAAAGATTGGGATTAGCCTTGAAAATTCTAACGTTATTTGGAACCACTCTGCCCCTATATCAAAATACCAGAAGATGAAGGAGGCATTTTGAGGGCGCACGAAAATATTCAGAGGACAAAGTCCAATTTTTGACTTTGGCCCCATTTAGGCCCTTCGGACCCCTACCCTAAAAAGGGCTGGATTTTTCAACCTGAGGGGTCTTTCGGATAAAAAACTTAATTTTTGTAAGTTTGTAGGTGTATCTATCCACTAAAAAGTTTCATTGTCAAACTGAAGGGTGATGCATCACCCCCTTCTATATATTGGGTGAATCTTACAGAATCTGGCTCTTAAAAAACCACTGTGTATTTCCCAATGATGCATTTCCTCTTCGTTCTTTGAAAGAAACAGGAGACTGCAGAAAAATCTCTTAAATCTCCCTCCATTGATAAGCAGGTTAATAAAGTATCCTTTAATTTATCACAGATACTATATAAGTATTTTTCATTATAGTCTGGCTATAGACCTTCGTATTGCCAGTTGATGTAGGTTAATACACTCAAAGACGATCTCACCATGTACACAAACACACGCACTGTTGACTGAGCCATCTGAGGAAGTTTATCAGACACACCAAGGCAACCTCGGTGCCGGACAGCAGCCAACGAAACATGGCGTCAGTTAAATAAAAATACCAGAATCCCTCACATGTCCAGTACTGAGTTGGGTTCATTAGGAGTGCAGCAGAATGACTTCATATTGGAATACAGGGCTTTTCAAACTCACCCAACTCTTTTTCAGCCCATTTTTCCTCAGCATTATTTTATGGTTTTTTTTTACCCTGCCAGCCAGGGGTGGCGGGCTGCAATCAGTTTAGAAGCTTTTAATTTTAATCGAATCTGTGTCAATAACATGACAGAGTATTCACAACTCACTTAAAGCAAGAAGGTATTGTCAGTGCAGCACCTGGCATGGTCTAGAAAACATTCAAGTACCATTATAACCATTAAGTAAGCTATTAAAGTAAATGAATATTGTAATGCGAATAGAAGCCACTAGATGGCAGTATTGACCTTTCTTTGTTAAGCCCAGACTGGAGCTAGGTTTGAACATGTCTTGGGCATGCCTGGGACAAGTCCCAGAGAATTAAAAAACAGAGGTCTAAATGTGGGAGGGGTCTGCAAAAGAGTATATAAGGAGGAAAATTGAGGGAGTGGAGTAGTAGGAGAAATTGCAAGCAGAAGGATACATTTGACCAGACCTGTCACTCTTTTCAAGACCTGTGTAGCTTTTTGTGGATTTTTGCCTGTGTTGGAGCATTTTCCTCACCGGTAACATCACCAAGCAACCCAACCAAAGGGACTGTAAATATTTTTTTTGTTGTATATAAAGAATCCTGGTCAGTAGAGTAGATAGTAGTTTAGTTAAAAGTGTTTGGTTTTATTAAGTGTGTTTAAGTTTTTAAAACTGTGTCTGTCATCCCTTGCTGTCATATATGTAATAACAAATTGGGGCCATAAATTGGGGGCTCAAGTCCGGGATAGATCATTGTGTGAGTCATTTATTGAAAATCTAACATTTCAAATTGTAAAATAGTTTTTTGAATTTTCCTATATATATATATATATATATATATATACATACACACACAGATAGACAGCAATGGATGATTTCTTGGCATCACCAACCGTAGAGGGTTTTAAAGTCTTTTAAAAAGACAGAACTGCAAGAAATATGCAGACATTTAGAGCTGACAGAGGTAAAACCAGCCATGTGAAAAGCAAGACTGGCCAGAGAGATTGTTGAATGTTACATTGATGAAAATGTGTTTGCACCAGGGGATCTGGAACAGTTTCCATTGGAAAATCCAAATGTAGAAATTGAACTTAAATTAAAACTGCTAGAGATTGAAAGGGAAGAAAGAGAGAAAGAAAGGGAGGAAAAAGAAAAACAAAGACAGTTTGGGTTAGAAAAATTAGCAAGACAGAGAGATTTCGATTTACAGAAATTCGATAGAGAAGAAAGGCTCCAAAAGTGGAGCAGCTAAAAATAAAAATAGCAACTGAAAGTAAATTTCGGGCTAGCCAGGAGGTAATACTGGTGCCTCCATTCGCTGAGAAGGATGTTAACAACTATTTCCACTGTTTTGAAAAGGTAGCAAAGAGTTGCCAGTAGCCAAAGGAACACTGGCCTCTTATGATACAACCTGTCCTCAAGGGTAAAGCTCAACAAGCCTATTCGGCTTTGTCTACAGATGATTCCTCTGATTATGAGGTCGTCAAGAAGGTTATTTTGAGAGCTTATGAGTTGGTTCCCGAGGCTTTGCCCAGCTAACAGGACGAGAGGTGGGTGGTCTACTACAAGTGGCTCGCATGTAGATAATGACAGTGTTGCCTGTGAATTACTTGATCTTACAGCAAGTACCCCTCAGTTCTAATCTGTCAAAATTACAGATGGCCTTCAGAATTTTTTTAACGAATAAGTCAATAACAGACAATATTTGATTAGCGCGACCTCAGCCCAGCAGGCGGCATGCCAGCATCAGTAATGCAGAGGACTGTTTCTTAGGGCACAATCACACTGGGCAATCGTACCGTGCCCAAGCATGTTTGCCCCCTAAAGTCCGGATTCTATGACTAATGTGAGTGCACCCTCAATGTTAAAGGTAAAATTCCTAATAAGTGAATCAATGTTGACTGCAGCAGTTACACTTGGGTAGGCCAATATTACGAGTACAGAAACAGAAATGTATAGAAACGAGAAAATGTTAATACCTCAGCTTGCGCCAAGCTTTAGGCAGACCAGCACAATCCATCTAGCTATAAACGGGTAGTTCTGTTTCCTTTTTAGACATTTCTGTACACCTTAAATACACACAAAAAACAGTGTTAATCATCAAAAGGTTTAATACAGCAAGAATCAACAATTATATAGATATATCGACTATTCTCTAATTTTAAGACTCAATGTTTTAAGATGTTCAAAATAAATGATAAAGCAGCGTCAATCGTAATTACGTTATGAACATGCGAATGCAAGTGAGAATGAGAAAACATCCTAAAAAACATGGTACCAGACATTTTCAGCTAGAAAAGGCCAAATTATCCATAGAAAATTTGCATGCTTGCTTCCCCTTGACAAGTTTAAACAGGTGAATGTGAAGTCGCTTAAGTGGTTGAGTAGTCTCAGTGATCATGGTAGCAGTTCAAAAAACAGTGGTTCAGAATAAATATTAAAAGTAGTTAAAATAAAAGATATCAAAAAGTAAAAGCATACGCTTAATGTGCTTAGTAAACTGAACCATTTTACAAATGGAATGGGGTTTCAAAATGAAAGTACAAACAAGAGGCCTGTCAGCTAGCTCTGCTGAGGATGACTGATATGTCCATGTTATAACTTAATTTCAGAAATCCTTGAAAACTATTGCAATGTTAACACATGACCATGTGGGTACCCTTTGATTTCAAAAACAAATGTGTCAATTTAAAGCTCTTTACGGTCACTAAAACTAATATCAAAACCAACATGGAAAAGTAGCCTTTCTTGAAAAAATAAGGCCATAATTTTGCCCAAAAAAAAACTGCTTTCAGCATAGGTCTACTATACAGCAAATGTACACAAAATGTACAGTGGTCAACCACGAAGTGTGAAATCTTCAGACTGAAGCCAAAGTCTGCATGCTTTTTGAAAATGTATCCACCGTCATCACCATTTCTCTTTATTCCTTTGAAATATGCTGCAATTATGACATAAATGTGTACATGTGATGACTTTCGCCTTCTCCCATACGACTACCGCATAATGATGAATATCGGGAACAGTGCGCATCCAAGAACATCAAGACACTGTGCAAGAACGCCTGATGACAAGGGACACCACACAGACTGGGGAGATACGGAAGGCATTTTACAGCGACAGGAGAAGAATGCCCACATGAGGAAACTGGCCAAGGCTATTTTAAAGGACCTGTATGCGAGATCTAGGGCCATCAAGTGGTGAGATTATAGACTGCAACCAAATTATCATTCCCTTTCTCAGAGAATCTACGGTGGCCAAAACTTGCAACAACGCGAAAGGCACAGTCTCCTGTCAGTGTTTTATTTAATAACTTTTTTCCCGTTCTGGGCTACCGTAGAAATATGGCGGTGCAAAATGGCGAGCTCCGTGGAAGAGGACCCTCTCTCTGTTGATGTAAAGGGCTCATTCTGGATGAAAGAAATCGCTATGATTCTTATTTTCAGGAAATAATTCACTGATGAAAATGTACTTTGAATATTATATTCTATTTCGGCCAGATAGACTATCTAAATCTTACACAATGGTCCTTTAAAATGCCACCCAAGCCAGCTATTTACCAAGTGGGTAGCCACGTGGTAATTAAAAATGAATCATGAATAGAGATAAAACATTTTGATGAATCAATAATCATTTATTTCTGAATCGAAATCGAATCGCGAGGTGCCTAGAGATTCCCATCCCTACTGGACAGTGTGAGTTACATGTTGCACGGACACTGCAAAAAGAGTCTTGGTTAATCAATCCCCCCGCCCCACGAGCTGATAGTGAAAATGTTTTGGGTGAACATCAACCTGATCTTTCTAAAATACAAGCACTAAAAACATTTTTTGTGCAATTTCGCTGTTATTTGTAAAATGCATGTCAGTCAGGGGAAATTTTGGGAATAATTTGCAACAACAAATGTATAAAATAAATTACGAATAATATCCGACGCAAACGCATTTAATGTTGTAACGCTGCCAAGCCTACTTTCCCCGCCGGTTGATTACTTCGTAGAGTGACTATTCAAAGATGTAAGACGACTCAGAAATGCGTCTGAGTTTTTTTTTTTTTGTTTTTTTGAGGACCTTTATTAACAAAATCCTCAGCGTAATGCCACGTTTGGCTTGTTTAAACTCTAAGAGTCTCAGCCCGCAGCACCAGGTAAAGAATTTCTATCTCATGCTACAGTTGATTGTGATTGTAGTGATAGAGGCCTGCTTGTGCTGCAAAACAAGTATTGCACATACTGGATCTAGATTTTGTAGGCGAGGTGAGCACCCTGAATATATGCGTATCGGCCTAAATAACACAAGCAGCTAATGTGATAGCCCCAAGGACTGTATAGCGGCTATTTGTAAATGCACCTCCCAGCGCAGCACCCCCGACAGAAAACATCTTCCCTCGGCCCTGGTTGCTGTAATGTCTTTTTCACGTTTTAACACAGATAACTACATCAGTCGTAAGATAATAACTCATTTCCAAGGGGACAAACAGTGGCTGTTGGGGCCATGCGCAGGGACTGCAGCGGTAGGAGAGGTGAAAATCTTCCCTGTTTAACATTTCCGAGAGTCATGACGCCTCGTCAATCTGGGTAACTTTCCTGCGAACACAAATGTTGCTAATTTTCTTGGCAACTAAAGCAGCCTTCACGCCATGCGATTTAACAAAACCATGAATTTACGCGGGGTAGTCAGACAAAATATTAAACAAACATCCGAATATAATTACTCCATACCTCTTCGCTGTTCTCTATTCGTCCATCCGCAGAATAGTCGCGTAGATATGACATCATCAAGCTTGCAGACCGCGAGACTTTCTTCTTGTTCTTCTTTTAGGATCTATTTCGTTTGAATTTCTTTTGGTGTATTACCGCCAGCCTCTAAACTTTGAGAAGCACTCATGGAGACATGATATGTCATATGTCCAGATAGAACATATAAGTCTAGAATTGAAGTAGGGCCTAAAATGCCAAATTGGTTGCTTTTATTCACTGCGCAAACTTTATCCCTAAGTAAGAGTTGGAAAATTGAATTATAGGGGGGAAGGTCAGTGGAAAGAGTGATTTTCGGCCTGGGATCTTCTTCGCGCAACATATAGGGGGCGCTCCAGTATGGCCGCAATCCATTTTCGTCACTAGTTTGCATCCCTTATACTCTGCCCGATTCGTTCCCCAGAACTTTTACAGCTGCAGCAGTAACCCTGGCCATAAAAATCCAGGCTTAAAAACTTTACCTTTGTGAAAGGTCATGATACAACTCACACGACAAAACAGTGATCTGGCGTTTGGAATGCTGCCAGGCAGAATGAATGCAGCCAGAGTTGTGGCACACTTTAGAGTGCGTCGTGCAACAGTTTTATGTCTACAAGTGTGAAATAGGCACGCACGAGGCACTCAAGTTTGCCGCGAACTAGACAGCCACATGTGATCATATGTGCGCAGCACCGTAGCATTCGAGTGATGCATCTCAGAGGCCGCTTTCGTCCAGCAACATTGACCGCTGCTGAGGTTCCTGGAGAACGGTGCAACCACCCGTAAGGTGCGAAGACGGCTCAGAGATGAGGGCATTTCTTCATTTAGAGCACATGTTGGGATGGTCCTCACGGATCACAGATGTGCTCCAGGTTCTTTCTCCACTTTGTCGCTGTCCTAACCCCGTTTCTTCGCAACACATGACCTGAGAGGACAATGAATTTGGTCATTGTGGCTCACAAAAATCAGTGATCAAGAGCATGGATATAGATGAGTTAGATAGTTTTTTGCTAAATAAAAAGATGGCTTATGCTTTTTGTTTTAGCTTAGTGCATGCAAAAGGGATAGCATTTCTTTTTAACATAAATTGTCCAAACTGCTCCAAATTTCACAGATTCTTGATCAGACTCTCATCCTGGAGATGATCACATGTTGGTCAGAGCTTGGTTGTGAACAGGTGGTGCCATAGTGCCCCCAAACATGGAGTCATGTTGGGATAAAAGTGCTTGGATTTTGATTAAATTTTGTGGGATTACTGGATTTACAATGCCAGATTCTATGGGTTTTTTTTCATATTTTGCCAAACAGGAAGTCAGCAATTTTTGATTTCCTGCATCCATTCTCATTTTTCAAACACATTTTTTTAGGCCTTCAGGATGCATGGAAATTTGTGAAACGTTGCATTTCATTTTCAAGTATAATATACATTGATTTGATATGCTCCATACTGCCCCCAATCATTTTTTCAAATGAACTGCATTATCGTTTGCCGAAACTGCCTGAAAACTCTTGAAATATCGCACATGCATCTGACCTACCATACATTATACTATTGTACAGGATTTCCACATGGACTTGGAAAAATTGTTGTAATTTCAATAAAGCATACAGCAAGTTGCACTTGTGTGCAAACAACAGTTCCTTCCCATTAAATGTGCATGCTTTGGTCTGCACTTGTAGTGAAGCAACATGAGACATATTTAGTGGTTCTGCAGCGCCTGTAGTGGACACAGGAAATGCAAGCACTCCACTCATGACATAAAATGTAACACAGTCTTGCAGAGTCCGATGGTTGCAAATGCACAGCTGCACCTATTGGGATCCCGCCACCACCCGCAACGTGTATGAGGATAAAAGGGCCCGTTCAACGCTGCTTACAGCTTTACTGCATATTTATTTATTGACTTATTTTTTATTAATTCCTGTAAATATAATGAAAAAGAACAAATTTGCAAGTCTGGACAAAGAAAGAAGGTAAGTACATTTATTTTATTTTTAACTGAATACATTTTAGAAATTACACCGATGCACAAAAAGAGCCTGCTGTGTATTGTATGATGATCTGTCTCTGTATAGTTGGGATAATGTCAAGGAAAATGGCAGGACAGGCATATTTTGCACCAGGGCCAAATGTAGCCAGGGCCCTGGGTGGGCTAAGCCCACCAAAATGATTTTTTTTTAATGTTTAGACAGTTATTGAGAAATCGTACAGAAAATACTCGTGCGACTCCTAACTTTTGATTGGTGAGTAACCTACATTCCCTCAAAATCTATCTTAATGATCTAAAGAAATGAGTTTGGGCCATTTTGAAAGTCGCTAGGCTATCACCTGTGTTCTTTATTATATAGTGATAATGATCACTTAACCCTTTCAGCGCCGTGGGAAACTATAGTTGCCCAATGATGTAAGATATCAAAACCAGATGCTGTTGAAAACCTATCATGTGGCAACTTGTTTAAAAGAGCTCCCGCAGGGGCTCATCAATCCCCCCACTCTCAGGGTCCAGGGCCAAGGCAAGTTCCTGCAAGGGCCGGAATAGATAGGACTCCTCAACCTCTGGAAAAGTTGTCACTGTCAGCATGCATGCCATTTGTTGCGCTGACATCCGACTGTCACTCAACTTTCTCTCCCTGCCTGCTCTGGTGGTCTCCACCCGTCCCAGCTGTGGCGTACACACCACCTCCCTAAACGACATACAACTCAGTTCCTCAGGGAACTCCACCAATAGCAAACTATGCAGTGCTGCCAACTGGCTCTAAAGAAAGAGCTCGCTCTCCAAATGTTCAATGAGCTGGCACCAGTGCCAGAAAAACTCACCCTAAAAATCTCTTTCTAGCAGTGTGATCATCCTGCAGTCATCACTTAATTTTGGCCACATTTTGACCCCAACCTACTGACCCATTACTCCCTAAATAGCAAAGAAACTGATCACTGCTGGGACAGAAGCACAGAAGCCACAGTTGGTAAACCTCAGAAGCTCTGAGCAGCAGTTGCAATAGTAGCCAACAGTAGCCATAGAGAAAACTAAATAAATGGATAATAAGCCTCTTTTAACAGTTAACAGTTAACAACTATGATATACTAAATAGGTGCAAAACATTTTTACAGCTGACTTGACATTACAAAGTCCCTGTTCCGTGAATATACTAGTCTCTGACAGTAAAACAGAGCTTCGCGCAGAATCAAATAATCACAGGCTGGCTCTCCTAGATAAAATTCTCAATTGAGGGACTCACATACCCTGCTGTGTGATAAACAGGAAATACCAGATACCAACACAAAAATGCCAGCGATTACAAGCTAGCTGGACTCAAGTGGCTATTGAGACCGATAGAAACCCGGGGCTGCCAATTTGTCTGAATACCTTGGAGTAAGAGTGAAAGAAAAAAGACGCGTGTGCTCAGGTGGGCAGTAAACCATGTTGGGTGTCTGGAGGCTTGCTCCACTGAAAGAAATATTTGTACATGTAGAAGTTAAATGCATCAATTTGGTGCACCTTTGGGAGCAAAATAAAGGGTCTAAATTGATGACAAACTGCGTACTTGGGTAAATAATTTTGTTCTATAGTAAACAATTTAGTCATAAACCCATTGATTTGATATGAATAGGGATGACTATTGGCAAGAAAAGTTGCATCCATAAAGCATGTTAAATGAAACATTAACATCTGACAAATAGCTGAAACCCAAAATAACAACTGCATACAATACAGTTTGTAGTCTGTGCGTAAGTTTAACAGTCAGTCCTCTGTACCAAGAATTACAGGCATATTAAAATAGAGATCGAGTGAGGGATTGAGTGAGAGCTTAACATTTTTCTTTCTTTTCTGACCAAATAGCTTTATTTTCTATGCAAAACTTCAACCTGGCATAGTAAAGAAAGATATGTTTTGGTCCAATGTTACACCTAGATACTTGGCTGTTTTCACTGAATTAAATCAATACCATTGCTGGTGACATTTAGAGTAGACACTCTAGCTAGTTTCTGGTTGGAAGCAAACAGAATGCAAATTGACATTTTTTTTTGCTAAAAGCCATGTGTTTAGAGATTCTAATTCAGAGCTAAGTTGGTTTTGAATGACACTGATTACCAGAGCTGAGTCATCAGCATAGAGATACAGATCACAATTAACAGATTGAACCATGTCATTTACATAAACCATGAAGAGCAAGGGCCCTAAAATGGACCCCTGAGGAACCCCGCAAGTGATACTCTTTAAGAATGATATACATTTGTTAATTTATTCACAGTTGATGTTTTCAGTATTTTTGTTTATTACCCATAGTTTTAACTCAATACACTGAGAATGATTTTTTTGTTCTAATTGCCTACAATAGTATTTTTCAATACATTTTCATCATATAATTACAGAGACATAATATATTTGGACCCCTTTTACACAAAATTGGTGGTGTATAATCTTCATTGCACACTAGTGTTTGTTCTCCTCCTCTCCAATTCTCAGCTGATCATCCAGCATTTGTGAGAATCCTCTTACCCCGACAGGTCTCCTGATACTGGGCTGACTGCTCACGGCACACTGAAAGCTGTCCACCTTTCCAAAATACAGTTGAAATAGAGTCTTGCAATCAGAACGTAAGACGACATACTGGTAAGTCCCTACTCTATCATCTAATGAGTATGGGAAATTTGAAATTAAAGCCTTTGCCTTTGTAATGGTATCTTTCTTCAGAACTATTGATGCTTCTAATCCCCGAGCCATGCTGGAGCTCAAATCGGCAGCTTACAAAGAGTGGAATAATGTTTTAATGCCATTAATGGGCAGTCGAGTATTTTTCTGTTCTGATCCAGGCTTCAGTGAGCATGCTAATAAAGGGACTAAACATGCGCTGTGTGTGCTATCCCAGGCTCTGCCAGCAGAGGGTGTTGGTTTTGGCTGAGCTGCTCGTGCTCGGCTGCATCTCCTTCATCCGCTCTATTGACGGAACCCACTAGAAGGTGAGGAGGGGGGGATTAAAAAAAGAAAAAGTGGTGCAATGAACCCAGTGCCCTCCAGGCCGCGGTTGGGTGAGCTGTTTTGGGGGCTGACGCACAGTGCCCCACGTGCTCGCAAGGGCCAGCAAGAGGCGAGATCTGTGTTTTTTTTTTCATAAGGGAAAGGGTCGAGTGAGGGGAGCTGAAGGGAACCACGTGCTGTTTTTGTTTTTCTCCGGTCCCTACTGGAAACAAGCACGTGCGTGGCCAAACCGTGGTTCCCGTAATCCGAACCACGAGTGTTGATAAAAACGCTGTCAAAAAGGGAGAGAGAGGCAGGGAATGAGAATCAGGGAAACTGAAAGGGGGAGGGTCAGGTAGAGAGATGGAGAGAGAGAGGGGGGGGCGGACAGGGAGAGTGACAGAGAGAGGGAGGTACAGGGTTTAGAGGGAGGGATAGATTGAGGAAGATAAACAGAGAGGAGGGGTGGAGCAGGGATGAGAGAGATTGAGTGAGGGGGCACACAGAGAGAGAGAGAGTAAAAGGAATGGAGACTGAAAGGGGGAGGGGCAGTGTTGACAGAGAGCGAGCGAGAGAGAGAGAGAATGCTATTGCGTAACACCGAGTACACTGACTGCCTCAACAAGATGTGCACTCGGTGACCTGTGCTCACACCCTCCGGACTTTTCTCGCTGCGCAACGCTCAGCCGCGCAGTGTGCGCTTATGGAGCCGCAGTGCAGCCGCCCCTCTGAAGGGCTCCTTTATTTCACACAGCTCTCCCTGTCACTGTGCCTCTCGCCCGCAGTACGTGCAGTTCTCGGAGAAGAGGCTCCTGTGGCGTGTGCCTTCTGGGGTGCCGAGGGTGTCCTCTCATCCGCGCGCTCTGGGACAGGCCTCCACACCGTCCTGCTTCACCAGGTAAGAGGAGCAATTCCCTACTGCTCCTCCCTCGTGTCGCCTCCTCTCAGATATCTGCTGTTTTCCTTCCACTTTCAGTTTTGTTTGTTTTATTCGCTACATTTTTTACCTGGCATACGGTACGGGATGAAACACTCCTCTCTGTAGGGTTTGGCGCAAGGTGCAAGGAGCAGCTGCGTATATCAGGTAGGCATTAGTAGGGTAGGAGGCGAGTGTGGTGCGGTTTTGGGAGGCTGTTTGGGTGGGACATGCATGGCACTAAATGAGGCTCCACCGCCCTGTGTATGCCTGAGAATGGAGAGGCCCTGGGGTAGGGTCTCTTTATGAGTTGGGAGGGGGTGGGGACTGGCCGGCCGAAGGGGCATTTGGGGTGAGGGCAGTGAGGGTATTGGGTTCAGGTTTGGTGCGGGCATGTGGTGGTGCCACAGTGAGGCAGGTGCCGTAACTGGAATAGCAGCAGTGGGGACAACAGCGCCCTCCTACAGGGTTCATCTGAGGACAGTGGTCACCTTCACGTTCTCGTGCGCTGGTGCCGAGGTACCGATGTTTAGTTGTGCAGGAGATAATGTTTCTAAAACACGTGCTTGTCTACCGCGCTAGAAAACATTGCTAGATCTGACCTCAACTTCTGACAATACGAAGCACAATATAATATAAGCCAAGTTATGAGCGGTTTTAAATGGAACACGCTGGCATATGCCGCTACCTTTTGTAAATAATTCACCCTCACGTTACGTAAAGGGGGAAAACACAACTTGGAACTTTCACGTTGTTTTCCACGTATACATACTGCCATCTTGTGGTTATTTTGTAGAATGCTCGCCTTGCTTTTGCTTCTTAACACTCAGGTGGCCTGGCTAGGAATTCTGTATTTGATGCTGTAATCAAAGCAAACAGCAGCCACACTACATATTGACTCTTTCTCTCAAAAAGACATTATCATTTTTTTAACCATATATTGTTTTCTGTTTACTTATTTTTATGCATATGATCCAATATCACATGAAATACAGTAGTGTGCAGAGATGATTATGCACCTAACAAATGAAGGTATATTAGAAACCTAAATAAATACTATTCAAGTATTTATTTCATGTAACATTGGCTCATATAGAAGAAGATAAGTAAACAGATAGCAATATAAAGTAACAAGAAAAATAATGTCTTTTTGAGAGAAAAAGTCAATATCTAGTGAAGCCACCCTATGTATTGATTACAGCATTGAAATTTTCAGGCATAGTTTTCACATTTTGTCTTTAAATTTAATCTCTGCCTAAACCATAACCAATGGTTTGAAGTTCCAAATAGATTCTTTTGATGTTACAACAGATTTGCTGAATCGGATAAAGGTCTGGAATTTGAGCAGGCCAAGTCATAACTTTCATTTCGCCAGACTGAAATCTTTCTGACTGAGATCATTTTTGTACAGCTTAGAAGTATGTTTAGGGTGATTTTCTTGTTGAAAATAAAATCCCCGACCAATCAGTCTCGTCCCAGATGCCAATGCGTGCCTCACAAGGATGCTGTGTAACCTCTCTTGATCTATGACTCTGTTGATTTTTATGTGATTACTGGCTCCTTTCAAGCAGACTGAACCCAAACCATATTATCACCTCCATGTTTTACTAAAGGGATCGAAGAGTCATTTTTGAATGTTCTCCAACTCTACAGCACACATAAGTTCTGTGTTTGGCTGAGCAAAACATGAATTTTGTTAAATTGGTCCAAAGCACTTGTTTCCTGTCCATAGGTGTCCAATCCTTGAATTTCTTGGCAAACTCAAGTCTCTTTTTGATGTTTCCAGCTCTTGGCAGCAACACGACCAATCAGACCATTTTCACACAGGCGTTTGAAAACTGTAGATCTTGTTACTTTCATCTTTTCACTTCTGGTGCTATCATCACAAAATTGTCGTGCTGTCAACCGCTGATATTTTTTACTTTTGATACACAGATAATGAACATCAGAGGCACTTAAGTTCTGTTTGGCACCTCATTTGCGACTAGTTTTCAGCCAACTCGTCTCTTTGAAATGCTTGATGGTGTTTCTGTCAGAGCTGTGGCAGCATTTAAAGCCACAATGCGGCTACGAACAATCTCAGAGAGCTCCTTCTGTCGTACCATCATGTTTAACACTGACACTGCTCAAAGTTCATGTCACCTTACTGTATATACTGGAACAATTGACCATTACAAGTAATTTTGCACAATAATGTAGTCTCAAACCAGTTTAAAAAAATTTTTTAGCATCAATAATCATGGAATTAGCCTTCAAACATGCATTCAGGCTACGCAAATTCAAGAAAATAAAATTTGTGACACCTTTCAATTGTAACACAAAATTGATATTTTCAGTGCTTTTGTTTATTACCTATATTTCTACCTCAATAAAAATTGGAGTGATGTTTTTTGTTCACATTGCCTACATTAGTATCTTTCAATGCATTTTCATCAAAAAAAATTATTGAGAAGTAATATATTAGGATTTCTTTTAGGCAAAAGTGGTGGTGTATAATCATCACTGCACACTACTGTGTGTAACTCAATTCAGCCACCAACATCTCCTGATTATGTCTGCGAATGAATATTTTTTTTTTTTTACTTCTTTAATGCATTATATTACAGTAATTAATTTAGTTATGTCTTTACTGTGCATTTTACACTGTTAAAGTGGCTAAAGTCCCCCCCCCCATGCAAAGAACATGGATTTGAGGCGCTATCTCACTTGACTTCCTCAAAAAATTTCCCTATGCCACGCCACCATTTAAACATGGGTATTTAGGCTATATGCTATCTGTAAAGTCATCAGATAAAATTAGCCTCTTAACCTATATAAAAATGCATTTATTTTCACATGCATCTACAAATCTCCATTTCTTTTCCATCGTTCACTGTTGCAAACGTAGTTCTTCAGATTGCTATGAAAACAAAATTAAACCTCTGCTGAGTGCCTGAAGGCAGGTAAGCGATCTGTGTAAAATGCCCAGTCAATGTACTTAATTTACAACTATATTGAGGGCCTTGTATACCAATTGAAATGTTCAAATTTTGTCTCTCACAAATGTTCATTGCATGTAAAAATGAATAAATAATCCGATGCAGATAATGTAGATAACTTTATCACTCTCATTTTGACAATTTTTTGAAGGTATAAGATCAGGTCTGCTTTGCTTACTTTCTCCTTCTTCAAATGTTTTTATGAGAAGACAAAGGCCTTTCTTCACTCTACTATTTTTAAAGAAAGGAGGTGTCAGGCCTCATTTTGCTCTTTATTTTGACAGTTGAATATCGAATATTTAGTGGGCAAGCTGGAGGCTCCCACACTCGTGCTCTTCCCACTCTTTCTGTCTCTCTTTCTTTATTCTCACCATTTTTGTGACCTAACTACTCCTTTATTCTTTCACTTAGAACCTTCATTCAAACTTTATAAAATTCAGCTTGTTTTTAGTAACATTGCTTATATTCAACTTTTTGACAACTTCCATACTTTTTGAGATATTAAATTTTATTTCTATTTCTCCCCCATTGGAAACAATGAGACAGATTATTCAAAATTCAGCAATTTTCAACTATGTTTTTCTTTGTCATACTTGTATCTGGAAATGTCATTCAAACTGGAAAATGTAAACCTAGGCTAATTTCTTATCCGTTCAACTTTTTTGTAACTTCTATAATTTTTTTCATTACAGATTTTTTTCACATTTTTTTACGATGCATTTTGGGAGCTCAGCGAGGGGTGACATCACCGCTAGAGTGGAGAAAAGCTTTAAAATGATCAAAAGTCTTCCCTTAAACTTGCTCCCACAGTTTTCATTCCATGTGCATAATTTCATATTCAAGTTGTAGAAAATTTGTGCTGGTCACGAACACATAACTATGGAAACAATCGGACTTACACTTTCGGCAGTTTCAGCCGAAAAACAACAAGAACGTTTTTACGACCCCTGCCCTAGTATTCATTCTGTCTTGCTTATAATTGAATGTTTTTACTTCTGAGGGGACTTGCCACTTGCAATTGCCAGTTCGAGACTAGCTCTTCGACCTCACATCTAGGATTCTTGGGTTTTTTTTTTGGATTTTTGTGGTTGACCCTTGGCTTCTCACATTTCAACTGAAATTCTAGCCCTTGCCCTTTTGGTATGGTTGCTCGGTGAATTTGAATTTGAATCCTATTTGAATCCTAGTGTTTGGATTCTAAATCTGAATATCCCTCTCATCTTGCCCCTTTTGCACGCTGTTTGGTTACTCTGGTTAGATGGGGTGCTCCCAGCTGGATTCCACGGTCCTTCCATCAGGGCACTTCGTTGTTATTTTGCTTTGTTAAATTTGAAGGTGATGCTGGGTGGAAACGACATTCGTTCTCTCAGTCTTCACTTGCGGACTGAGTATTCGGGAGGTCAGTGTTTCAAGGTTGGCTTTTTTAAAACAGCCATTTGGCTTAAATTCAGTCTTTATTCATGTCCTATTTAAAATCAACCAATAATTTTTCACAAATATACGTTATTTCCAAGAAATTTACAAAAAACCTGGTAAGTTGGGAACACCCATAAAAATTCGGCTTTGATTGGTCGGAGCTTTGTGACGTATCGACCAGAACCACCCTGCAGAGCCATATTTCGATCTTTGTGCAACTTCAGGAAAATTGTATGTAAAATGACCCCATTTCCAACATGCGAGTAATAACTTCGGAAATGTTGTCATACCTGAAAATTTGAGTAATATGTTATTTACACATTACTTTAAAAGAAGGAAAGTTTATTCTTTTACATATTTTATCCTAATATTTCACTTTTCTGTCAGTATGTTTTCACATGTAACGAGGAAAGCTTTCTGAAAAGTTGCTATATATGTAGACGTTAGAACAGTCGTTTTATTGTACTTGTATTGCAACCCACCCATGATTTGTCATGATGATGCGTGTGAGGGTTTGTGCTCAGGAAGATAAAAATGTAACAAATACCTGGAAACATGTATATTGGTTGGACAAGTATCTACTGTAATGGATTTGCCTTGCAGTCCCTCCCCCTCCTGCTGTCTTCGCCACCACTTCAACGGGCAACAGGTGTGGCTCGTTGAGGTGGAGGTGAAGGCAGAGTATTTAAGCACTGAAACTGCCAGTGGGCAGCCGCAGCTGCATTCTGGGTTTTTATCCCAGCTGTGTGGTGCTGCTGCTCCCCTGTGTTCTTATGTTGGAGAATGGTTATTTTTTAAAGTATATTTATATTATGTTTTTGGTCCGACCACCGCCGCCGCACTATGTGTTAACGCGATAACTTCAATAATATTTCAATCACATATTTCAAATTTTGCACATAATGAGGAACAACTGATTCAATTTTTGACAATTTACGATATCTAGATTGGCCACCAGGGGCCAAAAACTGATTTCGGTGTTAACGCGATAACTGCAGTAATATTTCAATTAGAAATTCCAAGTTTTGCATATAAGCAAGTATCCTAAAGAGGAAGAACTGATTCCATTTTGGGCAATTTACAATCTCTAGATTGGCCCCCAGGGGCCAAAAATGGAAAAAATCACTGTTCCGCGATAACTTCAGTAATATTTCAATTACAAATTTCAAGTTTTGCACATAAGTAAGTATCATAAAGAGGAAAAACTAATTTGATTTTGGACAATTTACAATCTCTAGATTGGCCACCAGGAGCCAAAAACTGATTTACGTGTTAACGCGATAACTGCAGTAATATTTCAATTAGAAATTCCAAGTTTTGCATATAAGTAAGTACCATAAAGAGGAAGAACTGATTAGATTTTGGACAATTTACAATCTCTAGATTGGCCACCAGGGGCCAAAAACAAAAAAAATCACTGTTTTTATCATATCTCTGGAAATATTTGTCCGATTGACCTCAAATCAAGTGCAAATGAAAGGTCATGACATGAGGATGTTTCCCACGATGACATTATACCTGTTTGGTTCAAAATTTTGACACAAGGTGGAGCTTTGTCACATTTAATTCACCATTTTTATTATATCTTTGTAACTATTTCTCCAATTGACATGAAACTATGTGCAACTGCAAGGTCCCCACAACGTGTCACAACGTGTCACATGATGACATCATACCTGTATGGTTCAATATTTTGCCACCAGGTGGCGCTTTGTGATGGAAAATTACCATTTTGGCCACATCTTCAGAACCATTTGTCCGATTGACCTGAAATTAAGTTCAAATGCAAGTCTATTCAAGGTTTATTCAAGGATTGGGGAATTGGAGGATTGAGGGCGTTCGGGGATATACCCCCAGCCGTCGCCACCGACGGCCTAAGTCTAGTTATTTAATACTTTCACCATTTTTGCATCAGCCTGTACGAGTGCGTTCCTTTCTATGCTTTTGGGTACATGGTCCCAGTGCCCGCCGGATTGCAGGTTGCATCAGGCGGAACCAAACCATGACATTATAAGTTGTACAGGTCTTTCAAGGGGTATATGGCGTGATGTACCCTGCCTCTGAATCTATGTTCCCCAAGGCGAAGCCACGGGGAACATAGATTCAGAGGCAGGGTACATCACGCTATATACCCCTTGAAAGAGCTGTACAACGTTTTTATCTTACTGTTTTCATCTTACGGTGGCAACCTATATATTGTTCTTAAATCCATGTAAAAGTGACTCAGTGTCTCAGCCAAGCGAACGCTGTTGAAGCATTCAAAGTCCACATCTTCTCCTTTTTCTGTTAGGTATTCACACAACATAGACGAAGATAAGGTATTTGACTTTTTTGTATTTTTGGGGATCACTTTTGCGCGTTTCTCAAGAATGTCGTCGTTTGTGTGACTAGCAAAACGTTTCGATGCCATTTTGACAGCTGTCAAAAGCAGACGAAATGCGGAAAAAAATTCAGATTTACGTTCCGTTACATCGGCAAACAAGCGGTTGAATCGAATTCAAAATCATACTCTCACGGAGTATATGATCATATACCCCGTGAGACTCACGGGGTACATGGAAAAGAATGAAACGTCTGTCAGCCAATCAAAATAAAGGATTTTAACGTTAGGTAAGATAAATATGTTTGTAAATCCAGCCTGGCTTTTTCTTTTTCTATGCTAACCGTGAAGCAAGGGCTACAATTTTACAAAATAATTCAAGAACCTTGATGGTTTCTCTAAGATTATCATCTGAGAAATAGAGGATCTCATACAAGTGGGCATGTCATATGAAAGTTATGAAAGGAGTTGAGTGAATAATGAATTTGTTGTGAGCTTTTGCGACTTTTAACTTTCAAATGACATAACCAAGAGTGTAAGATTCTACTTATCACATCACTGAATCGCATATTTTAATTGAAAACAAACTTAATTACTGTTAGCGCGGTAATGGCAGCCAATTCCAATTATGTTAGTGTCACATGCTTTTAGTTTTATCCAATCAGCACACATGGTCAATCACTCTGAGCGTTTATCCACCCCTGCACAGCACAACGATGTTCTTTTCAGGTGATGAGACTAATTTAACAGCCTCTACAAAAGCAAGTTTTCCCTCATTTCAGCGGTCTCAGAGCAGTTTACATTGTGAAATTATTTTTTCATAATAAAATGCATTTTGTCGATTTAACAGTTGCCATGCTCATATCCAATTGATCAATCGTGATCAGGGGAGCGTTTCCCGAAATTACAGGTGTCAACTTACATAGTTGGAACCGCTGACTGTGAATGGACAAGTTATGTTTTTGGGAAACGCACCCCAAATCGGACAAACTGGGGTGACATTAGCACTGACCTAGCTCCATCATTGAAACTCCCTAAATCACTGAGTCACACATTCATGATTGAACTAGCCATGGTTTTTAAGTTCAGTCGACTAAGTAGCGAGCTAGGTAACAAACAACTGTAACATAGTAGTTATAGAAACGTACTCCGTGCACACTGGCTAGCTAGTTTAGTAAGGATAACTTAGCTATGAGAGTGGTACTTAGCCGCTTAACCATAAGCATTGCTCTGTAAGGTTAATTTGAATCTTGAATCTGGAAATGACACTCAAATATGCAAGGTAAAAAGCGTTAAATGTTTTTAGCTGATACAGTCTACGAATATATTGAAGCAGAAATAATGTAAATGGTCAATACTGATTAAGTGTGTATTAAAAAAATACTGGAAAGTAAAGGATTAGCCAGTGAACTGTTCTGCTGACATAATGTTCACGAATTAATATGTACAGTAACTATCTCCAAAGTGTATATTAAGCCTCTACTGGGTGCCATGTTTATTCGTGCCATTTACTGCTAGAATTTTGCATGAATTCACAACACTGACCATAAGTCTTGAATACTTGGCCACACGCAGGGACATGGGAGAGCCGCAACGCATTCGTGTGGGAGCAAACCACGCATGGATGAGACAAAACTCACACAATGCATGTCCGCATGGCTCTGGAAATGAGGCCCATTGTTGACGTGCTCCATCATTGAGCAATTTCTGATCAAATGAATGGCCGGCCATTTTTGTGTACTGTATCCAGTTCTTATAATATCCACGGTTGCTCCCTTTTTTACTGCCAGCATGTTGTTACCGATTGACACCATGGACTTCAGCTGAATGCGTTCTGGGAAAGCAGCTCTCTTGTATCATTGCTCATAGCACCTCAGAGCTCCCTCCTCCTTCCTCTCAGCAGAAATAAGCACTTTAAGATGGCCAGCAATATGGTGGATGCACGGAAACTTCCTGGTCGGTCGAGGATACAGGCGCGAGGACATACAAATAAGAGTACTTAGATGCTTTCTAGGTGTTTTTTTATGACCACTGCCATTTTGAAACTTCTTGGGAGCATCCATGCACTACCGCCCGTCTTCAGGACCCCCGTGACCTATCTTCACCAATCAGATGGCAGCATGCTTGAAATCCATCAGGGTGGACAAGCTGAACTGAAGGTAAATTCACATTTAAAATCCATTGTAATCAGCCTTCAGAATATTGGCATCCCCAAAGCATTATAAGATGTATTCTTTTGGCGCACTCTGATACTTGTTGTCATCCAAAGGCAATGATTGAACAAGACATGGTCAGATTAGGGGTTTCTGTCTCACATTGTACAGTTCGGTCCTGTTTTGTCCACTGTTTGAGCATGAAATCGCTCATCGTTGTAAGAAATATAATAATAGTAATATCATTTTTATTGAATTTCATTTAATATTGTTATTGCCCCAGTATGTTATGACATACAAGACAGCAAGGGATGACAGACAAAATCTTAAAACTTAAACAGATTTAATTAAACAAACTTACAACTAATCCTCAATTTATGCTACTGACCAAGATTGACATAACAAGAAAAAATATATATTTACAGTCCCTTGAGATGGGTTTGCTTGGTGATGTCCTGGGACAGGGAAATGCTCCAACACAGGCAAAATCCACAAAAAACTTCACAGGTCTTGAAAAGAGTGACAGGTCTGGTCAAATGTATCCTTCTCCTTGCAATTTCTCCTACTACTTTACTCTCTCAATTTTTCTCCTTATATACTCTTTTGCAGATCCCTCCCACCTTTTAGACTTTTTTTATTTTCTGGGACTTTCCCCTTTCAGATATGCCCAGGACATGCCCAAACCTAGCTCCAGACTAGGAGTAACAAAAAAAGGTCAATACTGCCATCCAGTGGCATTTTTCACATTACAATATAATAATAATTATTTTATTTATATAGGACCTTTCAAGCAATACTGCACAAAGTGCCTCACAAACAGGTAAAAATATATGCACATTTTTATATATATTAAAGCAATAAAACAACATGTGGGGGGGGGAATAGGGAATTAAACAGCAAAATTGGAAGAATTAAGATTTTATTTCATTACTATAAAAGAATTAGCCAGTAAAAGCAAAGAGAGTCTTTAAAAGAGATTTAAAGGAAGATAAACTCTCAGCATTCCCAATATTAATTGGGAGGCCATTCCAGAGCATTGGAGCTTTAACTGAAAAGGCTAAATCACCCTTTATTTTTAACTTAGACTCTGTAACAGCCAATAATGCTTGCTTTGAGGACCTGAGCAATCTATTAGGTCTATAAGGATTTAAAAGCTCACTTATTTATTCTGGCGCCGGGGCGCCCCGGTGGCTCATCGGCCCAAGCGGGCGTACCATGGGGGCTGGGTCCCTCCTGCGGCGACCTGGGCCCGACCCCGGCTCAGGTCATGTGCCCCATGTCCTCCCCAGTCTTCTCCCCGACCTTCCAGTCTCTCTCCACTTTGTGAGTGTCAAATAAAGGAAAAATTCTCAAAAAAAAAATGTATTCTGACGCCATGGAGTGCATTGAAGGTAATCAATAAAATTTTTAAATCAATTCTAATATGGTTTAAATGAGCTTATAAAATGGTATATCTTAGTTTTTATCTTTTATTGAACATTTTGTGTCCAAGAACGTTGGTAGACAAATAATGCCTGGATAAGGATACCAAATAGGATCTTAGTGGGCTCTCATGCTCTGAAATGAGGGATGAAATAACAGTAAAGTTAAGTGGGTCAGCAATGCTGAAAGTGCCCCGGAAGCCATCTCAGAACCCCAAATTATACACTTTTTAAGTACACTATTTTATATTACTACTCTTCAAAATTTGGAGATACTTAACGGTTCTGCCTCACTGTTTGCAGCATTAAACAGGCTAGGCCTGCATCCCCTTCTCATTGCCGCCTCAGTGTTCAAAGTAAAATTCAACAAATAAATGTTTTTTTCCTTTTGAAACTTCTCTGCTGTCCTGAGGGAATTTTCATTTTCTTTTGTCACAACCCTCTCATGAATCCCTCTTGTGTCACCTACTCATCCAGCAGCTTGCATCTCTCTCAGAAGGATTGTACCTTTTGATTGGTTGATGTCCTGCCTGCTCTCCTCACTGGCTGTGTGCCAATCATGCTTCCCTTCCCTCACGTGCGTGTGTGTGTGTGTGTGTGTGTGTGTGTGTGTGTTAGCAGATTTATATCCCTTACTGTTAGGGTGCAGGTTGCTGGACTGTCCCTTACTATATGCCTTGAACAACAAGTCAATATTTGCTTGTAAAAGTTCATCATTTTAGGAAATTATTTGTAAGCTTTAATGATAGAAATATATCGGAGTTCTCTTCCTAGTGCTGTTGGTAGGAACAAGCTCCCGAGCCGTGCTCTTAATCTACTGATTTAGGCACACAATCCTATTAATCTATTCTGTCTGTTCCTCTGCCCAGTTTATTAGGAACAACCTCCCAAGCCCTCTGGGGTCATGAGGATTGGGACCACGTTCCATCTAAAGTCACCTGTCCAGCTATCTGACTGGTCGGCTCTGGCAAACTGTCCACTCCATCTGGAATCTGTCCCAGAAAGCCACTGACCGGGCAGGAATATGCCTTCGCACCCCAGCCTGTATCATCTGAGCTGAACTGTGTCATTCTGTTCTGGACTTCATGCCCCATCTTACCATATTACGACAAATAATCCTGATATGGTACTCTGACTCTGCGTTGACTTCCTGGTCTGGATCATAACAGTACAATCCAGCCAAAGGAATGAAATCGGCGGAGATGCCCAGTCCGGTTGACGCCCTAAAGTACCAGGGTGTGCAGATGGGTCAGCAGGAGGAAGAACTCATCATCTTCATCCATAGAGTGGAGCCCTTTCCAATCAACTAGTGGCTATTAAGGGTATTTCACTGGGCTTTTCCACTGCTGCTCACGCATTCAGCTCAGTACTGCAGCAGACCCTGCCCCAGGTTCTTGCCCATCTGGAACTAAGCTGGACTCCTACGACAGCAACCCAACCACCTGCCACAATTACCTGGCCCAGTGTTTGATTATCTTTGGAGTGCAGCTGTCTTCCGTTCCCACTGAGCGCTCCACGGTGGTGTTTTTCATCACTTGCCTCTCTGGGCGTGCCAGGGACTGGACTACCACCTGTAGGGAGGCAGTAGATACTACAGAGTCACCTTAATGCTGTTTTCACTGAGGAGATGAGGGAGGGGCTTGACTGGTGCTGCTACAATCATGCCGCTGCCCTGAAGTTGCTCCAGCTGCGTGAAGGCAATCAGTTGGTGTCATGGTACTCCGTTGACTTACGTGCTCTGGCTGTCTCCACGCGCTGGGATGCCCGGGTGCTTTATGACGCTTTATTTGGCTTAGCAGATTGTGTTCAGGGCTAAATAACCACCTGTGCCATTGCATACCCCACTGTTGTAGGGAAGGCCTTGGATTGAGCTTCACAACCCTCCTGTAGACTGGCCCTGCAGGATCCATCCTGGAGTGGAGTTTGTCATGTTTACCGTCCTGCATTCATTCACCTTCCAGTCCCATGGCACCCCCTTCTTCTGACCATCAGGAAGACCTGCAGAACCTGAAGGGGATTCCCCAAATACCAATAACATGATCTCTGTCTGGCATTCAGCAAAGCCCGAGCTACATCACTTCCCCTGCACAGACCCTATGATTCTGCGATCAACTTGTTACCGGGAACATCGCCCCCTCAGGGGTCGGCTGTACTCTCTAACCACACCAGAGTGCCAAGATATAGAGAAGTATATTTCAAAACCCAAAACCAGTGAAGTTGGCATGTTGTGTAAATCGTAAATAAAAACAGAATACAATGATTTGCAAATCCTTTTCGACCAATATTCAATTGAATACACTGCAAAGTTACTTAATATTCGAACAGGTAAACTTTGTAATTTTTTGCAAATATTGGCTCATTTGGAATTTGATGCCTGCAACTGGTTTCAAAAAAGCTGGCACAAGTGGCAAAAAAAGACATAGAGAGTTGAGGAATGCTTATCAAACACTTATTTGGAACATCCCACAGGTGAACGGGCTAATTGGGAACAGGTGGGTACCATGATTGGGTATAAAAAATTCAGCTTCCCTGAAATGCTCAGTCATTCACAAACAAGGATGGGGCGAGGGTCACCACTTTTTGAACAAATGCGTGCGCTGATTGTCGAACAGTTTAAAAACAATATTCCTCAACGAGCTATTGCAACAAATTTAGGGATTTCATCATCCACGGTCCGTAACATCGTCAAAAGGTTCAGAGAATCTGGAAAAATCACTGCACGTAAGCGACAAGGCCGAAAACCAACATTGAATGCCCGTGACCTTTGATTTCTCAGGCGGTACTGCATCAAAAACCAACATCAGTGTGTAAAGGACATCACCACATGGGCTCAGGAACACTTCAGAAAACCACTGTCAGTAACTACAGTTCGTCCCTACATCTGCAAGTGCAAGTTAAAACTCTACAATGCAAAGCGAAAGCCGTTTATCAACAGCACCCAGAAACGCCGCCACCTTTGCTGGGCCCAAGCTCATCTAAGATGGACTGATGCAAAGTGGAAAAGTGTTCTGTGGTCTAACGAGTCCACATTTCAAATTTTTTTTGTAAACTGTGGACGTTGTGTCCTCCGACCAAAGAGGAAAAGAACCATCCGGACTGTTATATAAGTTCAAAAGCCAGCATCTGTGAAGGTTTGGGGGTGTATTAGTGCCCAAGGCATGGGCAACTTACACATATGTGAAGGCACCATTAATGCTGAAAGGTACATACAGGTTTTGGAGCAACATATGTTGCCATCCAAGCAACGTCTTTTTCATGGACGCCCCTGATTATTTCAGCAAGACAATGCCAAGCCACATTCTGCACATGTTACAACAGCACGGCTCCGTAGTAAAAGAGTGCGGGTACTAGACTGGCCTGCCTGTCTCCTCAGTTCCCAAACGTTTACTGAGTGTCGTTAAACGGAAAGGCGATGTAACACAGTGGTAAAAAGGCCCCTGTGCCAACTTTTTTGCGATGTGTTGCTGCCTTTAAATTCTAAGTTAATGATTATTTGCAAAAAAAAAATAAAGTTTCTCAGTTTGAACATTAAACATCTTGTCTTTGCAGTGTATTCAATTGAATATAAGTTGAAAAGGATTTGCAAATCATTGTAGTCTGTTTTTATCTACGATTTCCATAACATGCCAACTTCACTGGTTTTGGGTTTTGTAATAAACTCCCGGACTTTCGGAATCATTTGAGCTTCTTTGTCGCCAGCTGGGGCTGGTTTCTTCTTTATGGCTAAAAAAGATGGGTCTACATGTTCTTGCATTGACTATCGGCGGCTTAAAGCTTTTACTCTCAAGGACTGTTACCCTCTTGCTTTAATGTGCCCAGCATTCTCCAACCTCCAGGGCTGTCACTGTGTTACCCAGCTGGACTTGCGCAATGCGTATGACCTGCTGCACATGCAGGAAGGAGGTGGATGGAAAACAGCATTTAACACCCCCTGAGGCTATTACAAATAATGATTGATGCCATTAGGGCTAGTTAACGCCCCCCTCGGGTTACTGAATATCATTAACAATGTCCACCGAGATGAGGTCTCCTGATTTCTTTATGTATACTCGGGCGATGTTCTGGTGTTCTCTCAGACTTCAGAGGATAAGACTATATCCATCTGGTCATTCAAAGGCTGTTGCAGAACCAACTCTGTTTGAAACCAGGGAAGTGCAAACTCTATCTCACCACTGTCTTCTTCTCGGGCTTCATTGTCACGCAAGGCACCTTTGAAGTGCCTTGAGTCTCCAGAAAGTACAGGCTGTTTTGGATTGACCCGACCCTAAAAACCGTGAGGAGCTGCACAGGTTTGTCAGGTTTGCTTGTTTCTACTGGCCATTCATTCGAGGGTACTTTCACTGTTTCTGCCCCCCCCCAACAGCCCTGATGTCTATCAAGGCTCTCTTTACCTGGACCCCCAGGTGACCTCTGCCTTTAACTATGTCAAAGAATTATTTACCACCATGTCCATCCTCAAGCTCTCAAACCCCCAGTACCAGTTTGTCATTGAAGTTGACACTTCCCATGTGGGTGCTGGCGCTGTCCTCCAGCTGACGATGGACATATTCCATCTGTGATTGGGAGCTGTTTGCGGTGAAGCTAGCCGTTGAAGAGTGGAGACACTGATTGGAGGGGTCCAGGCTCCTCTTCCTCATTTGTATGGACTATGATAACCTGGAGTCCGTCTAGACCCCTAAGATGCTGAATCCCAGGCAAACCATTTAGTCCCTCTACTTCACAAGATTCAACTTCGTCTGGATGTACCATCTCGGTCCAAATGCCAAGCCTTACACTTATTTTGTCTGTATCTTTCTGTGCCCAAAGATGCCCCAGACACCATCCTCCTGGGTAGTTGTCTTCTGGTGGCCACCAAGCTGCAAGTGGAGAGTGAGGTCAAAGAGGCGTTGCAGTCCTGTCTTTTGCACCAGACACTCCACCCAACCTTCATAGGCTGGTTCTCCAGGACAGCCCACTTCACACCATGGGCTAAGCTACCCACACCAGAGGAGACGGTCGAGCTCCTAGTGCATCATGTGGTCCACCTCCGCAGCATATCCCAGGAGGTGGTTTCTGACTACCGCCCCGAATTCGCCAGCCGCTTTTGGGAGGCTTTTTGCTCCCTAGTGCGTACCACCCCTCGTCTATCCCCGGGGTTCCACACAGAGACCAACAGCCAGGTGGAGAAGCTGAACCCGGAGCTGGGCGAAACTCTATGGTTCCAGATGGAAGGTAACCCCACCAGGTGGTCCCGTCTTCTGACCTGGGTGACACTCTGACTGCCTTTAAATTCTGGTCTGGATCATAACAATGATATATTGTATTGGGAATAGGAATTGGCCGTATCATGATGTCATCATTGTGGGCAAAGTATAGTAATTATGCACAAAGTATTCTTAACCCAGTAAGACCTATGGACACATACATGGGTCCATGAAATGCAGCTGCCGTATTTAAACTTATGGATCTTTCGGCCAATTTCTAAATTCTTGTGGAGATCCCAAGGTTTCCAACAATCGCAAATATGTCCCGCTGAATAACAGGAAATGTGTATGAAATGATGTATACAAGATCAAGATATTTTCTATTTGATGTAATTCTGTGGCCAGAAAAAAGGTCCTGGGTCTTAATATATCTTTGTGCTGCAACCAGCAGATACAGAATATGAATGTGACATTGCCATACGACTTGAAAAAATGCTTTATTTGACATTGACCCTTCTTAAATGAAAACCTTAGTGAAAAATTAGAGTTTAAGGGGCTAAGATAAAAACGGAACACTTCAAGTTAATTTCTGCACTTTGTTTTTTCACATAGCTGACCCATTAATAAGTTGGTTATTGGCCCATCAAGATGACAGAGGATTCTAAAGTAATTAATTGTTTACTTGCATTACAATCTTGCCTTTATCATTCATATGAAGACCACAATGGAAAAATAATCAGTCACATTTTTGCGTTGTGGAGAAATGATGAATTAAAAATTCAAAATGATCTTAGAAACAAAGCACTGAAAAAAATAAGAGATAAGGTAATAAGAGAGGGAAAGGCCATCGCGCAGAACAGTAGTGGGGCAGTCTAGCTTAGTTGGTAATGACTGGGGAGGGTTGGGTGTGTCAGTACCCAGGCAGAAGCCAGGTGGGGAGTTCCCTTCGCACTGCTTAACATAGAACAGAAGTTTTTAGCAAGAAAGTAGTCCCAATCCTGGCGACTGATGAAAGCTTGGGAGATATTTCCAATGAACCGACCAACTCAGGGCAGGAAAGATGGACCAAGAAGAATGTGGCTCCAATCCTGGAGAATGACATAAACGCTTTGGAGCTTGTACTTATAAATAATACTCAAAAGGGAAATTATCATTAATTTACCAAAAACACTCAGAGGAAGAGCTTAGTTCTGCACTAGAAGACAGAAACTGACTGCAAGCCTTTGTCAGGTATTAAGCATAACAATCCATCATAGTGAAAGCACACTGAACTTACAAGACATTCACAAAAGGGGCAGGGCATACAAATGATAACACCTGGGAGTGAGGGAGGAGACATGACAATAAATCACTTAAAGGGGACTGAGCCGCAAAAACATATGCAGACTGCTGGAACGGGGGAGGAACCTATTAAGGACACATGCTGCAGAACAAAGTGAATTTTGACATCAATTTAATGACATCAATTTTAAATATTGATTCTGTATTCCCAGGAATCCTAAGGTACTAGGAGCCGTGTGCAAAGCATTAATTTGGCGTTGTTGATCACACGTTCTGATCTTGGGTGCTGAAGCACCCAATCAGAAGCTTGTTTACTGCATTGTGAACGCCCTGCATCATATGCCAGGCACAGCAGGCTGCCAAGTAATTACCATTTCTGGTTTGGTAGCCATTTATATGGTACTTACTTGCTGACTGTAACTTTGGAGGAAAGCCCAAGAGAGGGAGAGAGATTTTATCAAAAAGCCCACGGCCCCCTCTTTCTGCACCTTCTCACCCACCAGTAACCCCTCCCTCCATGCTTGTTCACGAGATGTATTTATTTTTTAAAATTTGGATGAAATTAGTTAGCACTGTTAGTTAACGAATGTTTACTTTTTCACACATAGGAACCAAATAAGTACACACACTTGCATGTGCTGTGTATATTACAGCTGCACACGCACACACGCATGCGCACACGAACACAGTGAGACTCCGACGAGGAATAGCCATTTGATGCATACTGATTCGTCACAGGCGGTCGGCATCGGTTTGCCCAAAATCTCAATTTCATTTGAATGTAAAGAGCTCTGTCTGCACCCAGGTCCTCCCAATGCACGGAACCTGCCACCAAGCCTCTGGAAATGCAAATTGGTTGCCTTGTCCAATGTCCACGTACACAGCAAAAACCCCAGTGTTAATTCAACACCAGTAGAGTTTATATGAAACCAACCCATCCATTTTGGATTCAAATAAACTCTATTGGAGTTGAATTAACACTGGGATTTTTACTGTGTACAAATGCTCAAAACTTCTTGCAAAAAAAAAAAAACATTTTTTTACAGTAGAAATGCAAAAACTAACCTGGCCATTCTTAGAGAATTTTTTCCCCGGAATAAATATGACGAAGTTGGTAACTGAATGTTTTTTTCTCTCTCTCTCCAATTTTCTGTTGATTAAAAAAAAAGAACAATGGACTCAAGTTTCCAAGATGGACCAATATAGATTGGCTATTCCACCTGTACTCACTAGATGGCGACATACTCTATCTGTACAAATTTGCTGTTCCGCTGCCAATACTCACAACGCTGTGGTGAGATGAGGAGTGCTGTACCGGTTTGGTGTCTGGAAGAAATATGTGCCCAACTTTGTCATGGTGCGTTTATTGCCATCTTTGCATTTGAGGTAAAGATGAGATTAAAATGCCCTGCACCTTATGTTAAGACATTACGTTGTCGCCACATGCTTCCATTTGCTGTCCATGAGCTCCCAGACACTTATTCCGTTGCCTTCCTTCCTTATCCCTCCTACTTTCGCTTGCCCATAGCTCCATTCAGCCATAGGCTCACCACACAAGGAGACGAGTAAAAAAGTAGAAATAAAGATATATGCAGCTTTCTCCTAAAAATCACAGGAGATTGCAAAGTCCCGGAAGTAGAAGGCCGGCAGGCTGAAGGCATCTGGGGTCTGGGACAAAGCTGTGGAAGTAGGGGCGCTGAGGGCGCGGCGAACTGATAGTGAGAATGTTGTGAGTGAACATTAACTTGATATTTCTAAAGTAAATGCAGAAAAAAACATTTTGTGTAATTTTGCTGTTGGTATTTGCCAAATGTGTGCCTGTCGGGGAAAATTTGGGGAATAATTTGCAACAACAAATTTTATTTAAAAAATTACGAATAATATCCGACGCAAATGCATGTAATGTTGTAACGTTGCTTAGCCTACTTTCCCCACCAGTTGATAATTCACTCTGTAGGCGGCTCAGAAATGCGTCTCAGTTTGTTTATTTTTGATTTCTTTATTTTATTTTTGTTATTATTTTTAATATATTTTGTGAGGACGTTTATTCAGAAAATCCTCAGTCATGTATGTCTTAAATGTTGAAGAGTCGTGGCCTGCAGCACCAAGAAAAGAGCTGGACAGGAAACGTGGGTCGAGACTGCTCATGAATTCTTTTCGCGTCTGAGGAAAGAAATAAAAAATACATCTAAATTGGCGAATGTGGCAATTTTCTTAAATCACCCACGCCACCGGTTTAAGATCAAATTTGTTCGAACTGGTTCTTGCACGAAGAGACCCCCTGTGTTCTTCTGACAATCTCAAGAAACATTTATGATCCAAGTAAATTGAATTTAGGACTTTTTGAGTACTTTCATATGCATTTAAATAACCAGCGAACACCCAAAATATATGCGTATCGGGCTAAATAATATGAGTGACGATTTCATAAATCACAGTAAATCTGTGGTCTGGGGCTCATCCCCGGGAAAAATTTAGAAATGTGCATCAAAAATAGTGGTGCATTTCGGCATAACTTTTTACATATAATTTCCCATGCACTTCCTGTCACTTTATAATAACTATGCAAATTCAAAAGGGCGAATTCACCGTTTCTGGTGCCCTCAGGACATAGGAACCATACACAACCATTTTGCGAAAATGTATTTATTTATAATAATAATAATAATAATAATAATAATAATAATAATAATAATTTATATAGCGCCTTTCTAAGACCCAAGGTCGCTTTACATGCCGCAGAGATTAGAAACATTAATACAAGGCAATACAAACATGAGACATAACGGCAGGGCAAAAAGATCAATATAAAATTCGGGAGGGAAAAGACAAAAGAATTTCTTTAAAAAATCTGTAATACCTGTACAAAGATGAGGTTTATAGAAGTAAATTGGCCTACAGCTTGACTAGACAATGATCCATCTGCAGCCCCTATTACAATTTTCACAAGTGGAAACTGGTTTTTCGTTAAAATGTGAATCCATTTAAGACGCCGCTTTACAGAGCAGTAGTGTGCACCAAGGCCCGGCTTCGAGCCCCAGTCGCGCCAGTGTCTGCCACTTTACCAGACAACCTGTCCTCAAACCATATGCTCCGATAGGTCGTTTATTCTCATTTGCTCTGATTTAAGACCCATGGGAGTGTTTCCTAAAATTGCGCCCTTATTAGCAGCAGGAAGGTACTGTTACAGTTACGGTTTGAGTTCCAGATACAGTTTTAGTGTTCCCCGTGCTTACTCGTTGGACTCATTTGCGAATTGCAATACCACTTTTGTCGTGTACAGGTTGGAATGTATATGTGGGTGTTTTTATATAGGCCGTACTAAACGGAGACTGAGGGATAGGTTATCCGAACATGTTTATGCCATCAGAACAGCGAACGACAAATATCCCATGGCTAAACATTATAGGTTGGCCGGCCATGAAGATCCAAATTCTTTGAAAGCTATGGTTATTGATGTGGTCCATAGATCTCGAAGGGGGGGTGATCACCTTAAACGTCTCCTACAACGGGAGACGTTTTGGATTTTCCAGCTCAAGGCTATGGAATTTCCAGGTTTAAATGAAGAAATAGACTATTCTCCATTTTTATGATATATGTTTGTGCTTCTTGGTTGGATACGTCCTATGTGAATTTTTTTCTGATTTGCTAAAAAAAATTTTCTGATTTGTTATTTTTTCTGATTTGTTATTTCTCCTTGCCCTTAATACGTGCGATATTGTGTCCTTTATTGTTGTTTATCAGGTTTTATATATCCTGTTCTACCTGTTTTTTCATGATGTCATTTCCTTTCCTTATCTATTTGAATGGTGCTTTTGAGTCACAAATGGTTTAGTCACCCTGATGAAGGCCTTGTATGGCCGTAAGGCGTAGGTGCGCTTTTTAATTTTGCCGATGCATTAGCCATTTAATAAAGGCTTTTTACTTTTTTCACTACCAGAGTGCTTTAGACTCTTTTTTCGTATTTTTGTTACAGTTTTAGTCATGTTTACTCTTAAAATAACGGTTTGAGTAAGGATTAGGGTTGGGGTTAAGGTTAGAGTAAGGGTTAGAATAAAGTAAGGGTTTGGATTCTGTTTAGGTTAGGGATTTACTAATGGCGACGCTGACGATGGGAACCAGCTTGTAGTTATTTAAATGACCGCTAGAGGTCGCTTAAGTCCTAACCCTAACTTAAGTCGCAATAAGCTGCTTGACAAACGACCTTTGCGGGCGTATTCTGGTGGAGGACAGGCTCCCCTTTCCTGTGAACTGTATATAAACATGAACGCAGCTCTCGGGTCCGAGCAGTGAAGCCAATGACAAAATCTCTTAAAATTGCCGTCTATTGAATGGCCAACAGATGGCGATGTTGGTCGTTGCAGAAAGAAGTTCAATGTTGTAGAAGTCTATGAGAAAATTACCCTAATTTTCCAACCTGATTTATTATTTCAATGATGATTTTCCACTTTTTTCTATGATATCTATTGCAAATTTCATGCCTCCTTCAGTATATCATGATGTTCATTATTGTAAATTATGGTTCCAAATAGACTGGAATAAAGGATAAAGCCAGATATACTTTAGGCGCGTAGCTATCCTCTGGTCCTCATCAGATACGGTCCGATCCACCCATAGATCCACCCCTCGCTCCTCCCTGGGTCTTCAATTCACACTCTCGTCCAGTTGGAATCACATAAGGTTTCAAAATGACAAAATGGCACTATTGAAATTGCCAAAATCGAGGTCTCCTAAATGGTATACTGAAACCGATGGGTGACGTCACGGTTGCACGGTTGCATCATACATATTATGTTCCAGAGTGGCACGCAGATGGGAAATTAATTGGGAAGGACTGCCGGTTTGGGATTTTGGATTATAGCATTTGTTTGTTGCTCAAGCGCCTGCAGTTGGCCAGCCGGGCACTCGTCAGTAAAAGCTTGTTCATGTTTGGCTATCCTCCGCCCTCGTTGAGAGGTTGCGAAGCTTCGAGCGAGTAGTGTAAAAGCGGGAGCAGCTCACAGGCACGGCTTCGGGGGAGGGCAGCGAGCTGTCTCACTCTCCCGAGATGGCAACATGAGGTTGCGTACAAGCATGCTCGAGTGTGTACTTGGCTAATTGGGCATTCCAGATTCGGGTGCCAAATTAAAAAATGAAAAAAATGCAAATCCATTTTTATTTGTTAAAACCCAACAGCCTCATTAACCTGGAGAGCTTTAAAAGTACAGGTGTATTACATGATTTGGAAATCATCACTGTTTTTATTCAAATGCCCAAATGTTTTGGGAAACGGTTGTACTTGGAGAGTAATTCATGCTTTTGCAGCCTATACCAGTAGAGGGCAGCAGTCAGCTCTCATTCAGTGACACTCCATTCTGGAGTTTAGCGGGATCTGTGCTTATGGGCTGCCTGCTTGAAGTGCAATGCAGCACTGCTCACACATAGTAACCCCCCCCCCCCCCCTTCCTCTCTCCCTTCTCCCCTCCTGCCTGCTCTGAGGTTGCTGTGGGATTTACACAGCTGAGGGCCTGCTATTCCTTAAAAAAAAGAGTGGCAAATAAATCAAAACAGCGCGAGGAGACAAATGGTGTGGACTGGTGGTGGTGGTAGTGGTGGTAGTGGTGGTGGTGGGGTGGGTGGGGGGGTGTTGTGTTTGCATGTGTGAGGGATTGTCAGATTTTGCTGGAGACTGTTATGGCTGGAGTCATCCTGGGGGGGTCATCGGAGACATGAGTCAGCACATAGCGCTACAGTGTCTGGACAGGCTGTGCGGAGGAATGGTGAGAGTCGATCTTCCCAAAGCAGGCTGTGCTCCTCCTGGGATGAGTGAGCAGGCAGGGGAGCTTGTGTGGGTTCCTCACCCTGGGCAGGAGGCATCTCACCCCTCATCCTGCTCAACCCCCAGCTCCACTGTCCCCACCAACCCCCAAAACTACTGCAGCTCACAGGGGGCGAGGTTCTAACTGAGAAAAGGCTATAATTCACACAATGGTTCTGATATGGTCCAAACTTATGAACCTGCTAAATCAAGCTCTTCTGACGTGCTAACCCAGAGACAGAGAGCCTTTTAAACCTGGTTTCATTAAGCAGGACTCAAACATTTTCATGAAAGTGATGCCATTAAATTATAATCAGCTTGGTTTCATGATAGTTATCCCACAGCCCTGTATGGACTGATGGGTACTGTTATACTCTGTTATACTCTGTGATACTCTGAGGCATCTCGGCTGGCAGTGGCTCCATAATTTCTCTGGGCCATAACTCCAAAAGTGTTGGCCACATAAGCTTCTAATTTGTATGCAGGTTCTTTGTGATTTGACTGTTGACCTTGGCACAGTGACCTGTCCCTTGCTATAGGTGTTATAGCTATTTATCAACAATTAATTAAGGCCTGTGGGGCTCTCTCGGCACTCAGGGTCAGCTTGTAAACCAATTACAGTTAATTTAAAAAAAAAAAAAAAACGAAATGATAATAGTAAATGGAATGTTCGCGCATAGAGTAGCGTATGCTGTGAATGTTACTAGCATTCGTACCGATAATAATAGCTAGTAAATTTCCACTTGGAGATGTGAAAGTGCCACAGGATGGCGCTGGATGAGAAGGAGCCCTGCATGGCGGTCAGGGCTCCTATCGATTCATCGATAGCTCCGTTATGACCTCAGGCAGCGGGATGGGAACCAATCAGAACTGATCAGGACACTGAGAAGACACACCAGTTGCATTATAGAAGTTAGTGTGTGTCTGTGTTGTGATGTCATAGAGGCTTGAATGTATGAGTTTGTCTGTACAGTGTGTGTAAACGCGTGCGCATGGCTGTGTCGGCTGTGAGTGACATCACGCATCCACCCACCATTCTTCGTGTGTATGTGTGTGTGTGTGTGTGTGTGTGTGCGTGTGCGTGTGTGTGTCGGTGGAAGTAATCAGAGTTTATCTAGACAAGCAGTGATGCCAGGAGTTGGATCAAAGAGATTCACACAGACATATCTGTGTGTGCATTTGTGTGCTGTCCTGATGTCACCAGCTGACAAGCTGATCTTCAGACCTCAGATTCAGATTAACATGCGTGTGTGTGTGTGTGTGTGTGTGTGTGTTGTTATGGCCCCAATTTGTCATGACATATCAGACAGCAAGGGATAACAGACAAAATTTTAAAACTTAATCATCCATCCATCCATTTTCTATACCCGCTTATTCCTCACTAGGGTCACAGGGCGATCTGGAGCCTATCCCAGCTGGCTACGGGCAAAGGCAGGGACCCACCCTGAACAGCTTGCCAATCCATCGCAGGGCGCACACACCATTCACACACCATTCGCTCTCACACTCATACCTATGGGCAATTTGGTAAAACTTAATCAGATTTAATAAAATAAAGCCAGACCAAGATTGAAATATATTTTTAAAAAAAGCAATAGTTGCAGTCCCTTGCGATGGTGTTGCTTTGTTGCGATGTCCTGGGACAGGAAAATGCTCCAACATTGGCAAAAATCCACAAAAAACTTCACAGGTCTTGAAAAGAGTGACAGGTCTGGTCAAATGTATCCTTCTCCTTGCAATTTCTCCTACTACTTTACTCTCTGAGACATGCCCAGGACATGCCCAAAACCCTAGCTCCAAACTGGGCTTAACAAAAAAATGTCAATACTGCCATCTAGTGGCTCTTTTTCCCCCCACATTACAGTGTGTGTGTAGTGGTAAACGCAGCTGTGTGCGGGTCTGTGTTTGAGTGCGTGTCTGTGTGTTGTGGTATCATAGAACTTCCCATTTTATGAAAAGCTGGCCTTCTGGACTCAGATTAAAATGGAATTCAATGAGACTTGGTCAGCACTCTCAGTGCTTGATGTCCGTTTAAGAAAAAAACGTGTCAGGTCACAGTGAGAGTCACATCAGGTGAGAGAGGACAAGTTTCTCTACATTTTGACATATGAATTGTCTCAGTAGGTTGTAAACTGAGATTTAAAAGAGGTTGTCAGACATTTTAAGGAACAATTTTCAGGGCTGGCAGTTAGAGTGTTACTGACATCTTTCACTCTGACACTGAACATTCCACCCCATAGAAACCTAATATAATCTCCAAAAAAAAAAAAACATTAAACTTAAATTGCCGTAATGTAAAAAGTATCATAGTATCACAGCCATAAAAAAAGGACATAACTGAAAACGTCTCAAATCTTACCACCCAGTTAAAGTTTCAACTGTCTCACTATGTTACAGTATGGTGACGTAATGAGACTCCTAAGAGCGCTGGGTTTGATCAGTTTTTCAACGCTCTCAACACTTTGAATGAGGATTTTTATTTATTTTTATTTCTGTGCATTTCTTGTCGACATAAAACTGAGACTTCATCACCAAAGGCATGGAAATGCCTATTGAACTACAAATTTAATTTCGCCAGAGTTTTCCCTAAGCTGTGGGATGAGTTACGAACTGAAGTTTGATACAGAAGAGGAATAATAAACAGAATAGTTAACATGGTAATAAATGCCTGTTTCCATGTCAACAAGGTCTGGGCAATATTTCAGTATTAAACTCGCATTGTGATATGAGACTACAAAGGAGTTCATTTGCAAAAACTGATATCTTCATTTATTTTTTTTATTTTTATAATTATAATGTATTTTTCCTATTAATACCAATCAATCAATCTTTGGAGGGGTATTGCATAGGCGATGTGCAACAAAATGCTGGATTTGTATTCACAGCAACCGGGCCTTTTTTTCTCACCCAGTAATGGCATTTTTCTGTTTTTGCAAATGAACTCTTCATTTAATTTGGGATGGTCTCTCATCTCAAATCCTGCTTTCAGCATCATAGTTTAATGAAAAGTGTTGGCTTTGCCTAGTTAAAAAGGCTGCAGTACAGTGAAGTGGAGCTATTTTCTAAACTCAAACTGCTCTGTAGCTTCTGGACTTATACTTTCATTTTGTGGTGGGCTGTAAGACATTGGCCAAATCATAAATATTTTTGTAATGAAACAATCAGCATGCTAAATGGTGTTTTAAAACAGCAGAGACCCATACAGTAGCTACTTACGTAAACACCAGTACACAGCATTATTGAACAGTTAGCCTGTTGAGCTACAGTTTTATACAATGATTGGCTTATTGCTTGTTCCAAGCAGAGTGGAAAACTTGCCAACGTTCCTCTGCAGACTGACGGCCTCACTCGCATCTTTCCCTCCAAGAAATTGCAGACAGCCATGATAAAGTTGACATCAGGCCTCTAGTAAGTAAGTAAATTTTATTTGTATAGCACCTCTCACAAAACAACGTCACAAAGTGCTTAACAACAGTTAAAATGAAAAATACAAGTAAACAACAGAAAAGCATTAAAATATGAAATACCAGTGAAAAATCCAAATCAATGTTTTAGATGTTCAAAAGCCAATATGAAAAGATGTGTCTTCAACTCCTTTTTGAAAGCCTCTGCCGAAACAGATAAGCTCAACTGGAGTGGAATAGAGCTCCAGAGATCAGGTTCCACATATTCACAATAGCACGGTAACCTTTAGTTTCTAAATGCACTCGAGGAACAACAAGTAATCCCTAGTCAGGAGACCTGAGTGAATGACTAGGGATGTATGGCTGGAGCAAGTCTAAATTGTAATCAGGCGCCTGCCCATGAAGGGCTTTATATACGTAAACAAGGATCTTAAAATGAATTTGGAAGTTAATTGGGAGCCAATGTAAGGAAAATGAAATTGGAGTGATGTGAGTTGTTCTAGTGGACCCAGTCAGTAATCTTGCAGCAGCATTTTGAACCATCTGTAACCGATTAAGGGAAGATTTATTCAAACAGGTGAAAAGGGAATTACCATAATCAAGCCGGGAAGATATAAAAGCATGAATCAGCATTTCTAACTCAACTTGAGACACAACATATTTCAATTTAGAGATGTTTCTTAAGTGAAAGAAACAAGAACGGGTCAGTGACTTAATGTGTTCATCAAAAAGCATTAAATTATCAAGTGTTACCCTGAGATTTTTCCATTTTTTCCTTTAAGAGGAAGAAAGGGATCCAAAACATTTCTCAACTTGTGTAGAGATGCTTTCTGAGGGGATGATGAGAATCTGAGATTTATCTGTATTTAACTGAAGAAAGTTGTCACCTATCCAATCCTTAATGGCCGTCAAACACTCCAGCAACATAATTTTATCTGTTTCAGTAGGTCTGAAAGACATATACAATTGAATGCCATCAGCATACAAGTGATATGACACTCCTTTGAGTCCTATGATGGTGCTCAGAGGAAGCATACAAATTGAGAACAAAATAGGCCCCAAGACAGATACTTGGGGCACACCACAGGACATAGTAGAACGTTTGGAAACATATGGACCAATTGACACAGAGAAAGTCCTATTTGACAGATAACTAAAAAACCAGTCCCAGTCCCTGTGACACCAACCCTCTATTTGAGTCTTCCTAATAAAATGCAATGGTCCACAGTATCAAATGCAGAGCTCAGGTCGAGGAGAACCAACACCGAGCATTTACCTGCATCTAAAGACATCATAATATTGTTGGAAACTCTGAGAAGAGCTGTCTCAGTAGAGCGCTTTGGTCTAAAACCTGAATGGAATGTATCCAAAATACTATGGGCAGTTAAGAGAGACATGAGTTGCTTAGCTACAACTTTTTCTCAAATTTTGGAAATAAAGAGCAGTTTTGGAATTTGTCTGTAGTTTTGGTAAACAGATGGGTCCAAGTTGCTCTTTTTAAGAAGAGGCTCCAAAACAGCAGATTTAAGATAAGATGGGACGTGGCCTGATTGCAGGGAGCTGTTAATTATGGAGACTAGACAGGGACCAGTTGTTGGAAGTACAGATTTAACTAAAGATGTTCGCAAGATGTCCACCGGGCTAGAGGATGACTTCATACTGCTGACTATATCATTTAAATCATGAAGTGAGATTGGACTGAAACTATCCAGAATTGATGGCTCATATGGCAACAGAGAACATGGAGCAGAAGAGGGAGTGATGCTGGCTCTTACATTATTTATCTTATCCACAAAGAAGGGCAGAAAGTCATTGAAGTCTTTGCTGGAAAAGACAGGGACATCAGGGGGAGCAGGAGTAACAACATTGTTAATGGTTTCAAACAAAACCTTAGGGTTTTGCCTACTGCTAGAAATTAGGTTTGCAAAGTATGATGTCCTTGCATCTTTGACCATGTTATTATATTCAAATATAAGCTCTTTATAATATATACGGTGGACATCTACAGCTTGGAGGACTTCCAGAGCCGTTCCACCCTCCGACATTTGCGCCGGAAACAGCGGATAGTTTCATTTTGACCAAGGGGTAGAATTTACAGAAGGGACATACCTGGTTTTCAGAGGGGCCGTATTATCTAAGACTGAGGAACAGTGAGAATTAAAATTATTAACAAGACTATGAACGTCTATGGAAGAGGATAAAATCTCCCCAGAATTAAAAGCTGCCGCGAACTTTCCTGCAGAAAAATGATTTAAAACTCAAGACTGATGAGCACGCTTTGAGGGTAGTGGATCTGTAATAAAAGACAGATTAAATAAAATACAACTGTGATCAGAAACATGTGAGTCGTTTGAGCGAACAGAGTCAAAATTTAAACCAACCGTAACGACAAGGTCAAAGGTATGACCCTTACTGTGCGTGGGACTTGATACATGTTGGATAAAGTTAAAAAACTGTGCGATACTCATAAAATCGGCAGCAAAGCTGTTAGAAATATCATCGATATGCATGTTAAAGTCACCAGCCATAAGAATGTTATTCAAATTGATAATAGATGGTACAAAATCACCAAATTCTATTAAAACCATTAAAACTATTAAAACCAGATGGAAGGTAAATTAACACACAATAAAAAGGACTTTGTCATCCTCCTTGAAGACCTGGAGCTCAAATGAGGTGTAAACCCCTGAGTTCACTTTACAACGGTGGAAGGAGTTTCTGAAAACAACTGCTAATCCTCCTCCATGACCTGAGAGCCTAAGGGAGTAGACAAAACTGCTATCAGGAGGACACAGTTCAATCAGGGGTGTAAAATCATTAGATTTCTGCGATGTTTCGGTCAGAAACATAAAATCCAAGCCTTTGGCAGTGAAATAACTGTTTAGGATTGAATACTTTTTCACAACAGACCAAGCATTCACCAGGGTCATCCGAATGGGCACAAACCCCATGCTCTGATCAGCGGATGCCCTAGTCAGTGGGCGCAGTCGCCGGAAAACTGGCCGTCCCACAGGTGAGCGTTGCACACGGTGCATGCGCGGGACACCATCGTTGATTAGTCTGAATGCGATGATGAACATGGGCAGGCGGAACTGCCAGTAATGGCCGAGAGAGGGCGCTGTCATAAGGAACTGTGATCTGGAATGACGTAGTGGAGGAAGAGGAACGTGATTCCATTGAGTGGGAGCGGCAGGTAAACAGTCAGCCTCTGTCAATATGATATCATCTGTATCAAAGGTTTTTTTAATTAAATACAAACATTTATTTAATTAACTATTCTTAAATTAGCATTTGGAATTTCAAGTAGAATTTTCGTCTTCAGTAATACCAATATTGATAACAAAAAGTAAACATCTAAAGCCAGATTTTCTTCTTTTTTTTTTTTTAAATGTAGGGTGCTTAAGACTGCGGAACAGTACTGCAGGCCTGCCACCATTAATATTGTTTTGTTTTGATGAATAATTGTGAATGCAGAGTAATAACTGTGGGGATGAGAGCAGGTTTGAGAGAAAATTTTCGCACAGTGTCACAGCTGCTCTACACTCAGGCAGTGTCGTCATACATTGGAGGGCTAGACATGAATACTCACAGCCTTCAGTTGTTAAAAAAAATGACTGAAGAAGTATAGAAGTTACAAGAGGTGAGGTAAAATATACCAGGTAAGCTGATTATTATGCAGTTGGAATGACGTTTCTGTCTTAAACTGCAATGGAGTAAAAAAAAAAATGTTAAACTGCTAAATTTTCAACATGCTGTCCCAATGTTTCCTTTGGGGAAAAAATATAAATAAAGTTGAATAAATGAAAAAAAAATGGCAAGATTCTAAAAGCTGTATGCAAGCAACATACTTCTAAACAAGCTGAATTTTTTTAAATTTGAAATTTTAAACTTAAAAAATGACAGCGTAGTTAGTTGATAAAACATGGCAAATAAAGACAGAAAGAAATATATGGAAGAACATGAGTCAGAAATAGAATATTTGCATGCAGAATAACACGTGTTGTGAAAGCAACTGCATGTCTGCACATGGAATAACAGGTTGTGGAAGGATCCGGAATTCACACCAATGAGCATTTCTTTGGATTTTTAAATGAAGTGTTTGGAGATATTCAGGGGGAGTGCAGAGCTGCGCTTGTACAGACCCCAAAATTAAATGTGCTGGCCAGTAATTACGACTAAGTTTGCTTTAATTATTAGAACTTGTTATAGGAGATGGCAGCTGGAGGTTGTGTTGGGCTCGCACAGGGCTGTGTCAGTGGTTTGCTCTCTTTACATTCCAAGTACGAAATATCCCCCCACAACACACACACACACATTTACAGATTTGCTGTTGACAAACACTGACACCTCAGTCTTATGCTTTATTTACATTGAGTTGAATGTTAGCCACGGGATTTAGATTAAGTAACAGTTTTGTGGCCGATACTGTACTCTACTATGATGGAGGGTGAGTCATTCATTTATAGAGGGAGCTCTCCCTCTCCCTCATACTTTCACAGTACAGTCGTATATCACGCCATTACCTAAACTGTCCGCCGGTTGCCATTGTACAATCGACACTGACGCCAAACCCCACCTCCCTACACTCCTGTTTTCGCGGTTTCGTTTGAAGCGCTGTTTAATACACTCACGGTTCTGTGACTCACCTTCTCTCTTCACCGTACCGCTCAGGTTGTTGCGAAACCTTATCTAAGCGGTGGAGGAAGTTGAGTGGTTGGAACATTCTAGCGTGGGCTAATTAGGCAACAGATTAGGCAGGTGTTCTTACGGTGCTAAAGGTGCGGCTTAATCCTCACTGGAAGCTGTCCATCTTCAGCTGTTTGTTCCGACACCCTCTTAATGTGTAACCAATGTTATCACGCTACTTCGTCTTTACATGTTTCTCTGTTTATCCCTTAACCTTTGTCGAATATCAGCTTGTAATGTTTTTTTTTTTAACATCCTCTTCCGAGAAAGTTAAAGAGGAAGCATTCAGACTAAAACTGAGTCTAATTGTACTGTATGGTGTGTAGTATCAGGCTTTGTGCTTCAGCACGTGCCCAAGCGCACAATTTTATGAATCATGCTTGTTACACCCATCTTTATACACTAGGTTACTTTCATAGTAAGTCTCATGCTTGATAAATAAAAAAAAAACAACTTTTTTTATAGTGTAGGAGTAGGTGAACATAGGGTGTCAGAGTGTTTCGTTCGGGTGAATCTTTAAACTAGCTGGTGATGCAGCCGAACTTAGAATTCTTACTTTGGTCAGCTGTTACATGTGATGTGTTTCCTTTGTCTGCGCGATGTGTTGTTACTCGTACCTCCTGACAACATCAAGATTAGAATACATCGTTACTGAAATGACCACCCCTGGAAAAACTGCTTCCCTTTTCGCTTGCAAACGGCTCGGTACAAATTCTTTTTTTCATTCACATTTCTAACGGTGACTGCGCAAGCACCTTGTCATTTTTTATGTCGGTGCGCTTCGGTGTTATCAAAGCTCGTCCTGGTAAGATGGGAGAAGTATTCAGAGGTCACGCATTTCACATGGAAAACACGAGCTGCAACCTCCTGAAGCCGCGCCTCTTGCCCTCGTAAATGTTCCAGTAAAAAAATGCACTTTGTTTGGAGGACAAATATTTCATTCACCAGGCCAAAAAAAGCACAGTCTCTCTCTATTATTGCGACTTCTTGATTGAGAACCATGTCTACCCTCAAAATACACCACCGTAGCCCTTGCAGACAAACTGAGAAATTGACACCCAGACCAGACATGTTTTGTTAAAGCTAAATATTGATTTATTTGACTGCAATACATATTCTCACTGTGTGATGCTGTATCGCAGATGCTTCTGAGACCAGGGAAATTGATGAAACTTCTGGAAACTACGTAATGGTGTTTTTTTTTTTGCATTGCATTGCACAGTTTGAACTGGCATTTGCAGTGGTAACCATGTACTTGATAAGGGGTTGCCAAAGTTATCCTGGGCCCATGTGGTGATATGAGAAAAAAGACAGCGATCCGCACACCAAAAGAAGCTCCCGTATGCACCTTTATTTCCGTTTATTTGCACCTTTATATAGTGAGCGGATCGCTGTCTTTTTTCTCTTATACTTTTGTTATTTTGTGATCCAGCACCTACCCAGTGGGCCTCAGGGATGTGCGTGTTCTATTTTTGATCTTCCCCATGTGGTTATAGATAAATCAAAGTTAGCCCTGTTTTGCCGTCTGATAGGAGATTCAGCTCATGCTTCAGCCCTTGCCCAGTATACTCAGAAATTCCTCCAAATTCCTTGAATCTTTTAATTATGTAGTACTCCATAGAGGGTGAAATATCCAAATCCGTGCCTAAATTTAATCGAGGAACACGGTGATAATACCTTTCAATGGTTTTCTCTCGCAAGTTAGTGGTCCTCAGATCATCTTAGCTTCCGAAGGACAAAGGCATTTCCTTGATGCTGCTCATGTACCAACTCAAGATAACCACCACCTTACAATGGCATTATTCTATTTTTTTTTTTACCTCATTACTGGTCACGTCATATCAGTGACCTGTCCCAACCTTTTTTTCCAATGTGCTGCAGGTCTGAATGGATGAAATGGATGTATATCCTATGTTCAAATAAAATAAAGTTGACTGCACAATAATTCAAATATCTTGTCTTCGTGGGTTAAAGTGTTCCAGAGCTGCGTTCCACAACCTTAGTTTGAATTGAAATATTTATTTGTGTAAAGCTGCTCTCACACCGGACGCGAAACGAATTTTTCGCACGACAGATTACATTCAAAGTCAACGCAAAGACGGGAATGACTGAATGCAATCTGCCGTGCGAAGAATTCGTCTCGCGTCCGGCGTGAAAGCGCCTTTACAGTAGCGCCGCGGACCACAGATCATTTTCGCGTGGTGCTTTCAGTGACAGCCTGCCTGCCAATCTCTCAAAAGCACAAAGATGCTCAACAAATCAGAGCGCAACATCAGTCTCTGCTCGCCCCGCCTTCACTAACACGCAGCTGTATCGTGCTGTATTTCATTTTGATTGAGTGCATCGGTCACGTATGGAGGGTATTTTCGGTCATAATCCAAATGAAAATTAAAATAATTGGGCCAAAATTAAATGTTAAAAATAAAAATTGAAATTGAAAAATGGAAAAACCTAATGAAACATGTTAAATGATAATGTAGGCCTATGGATAAAACGACAATGAAACGTTAAATTTAAAATGCTAATATGTAAGTAGAAATGTTCAAATGGAAAACTTAAATTGTAAAGATGAAATTGAAAAAGGAAAATTTAAATTGCAAGAGGGAAACATCAAATGTAAAACTCAAAATGGGAAATGGAAAGGCTTAAATGGAAATGCATAAATCAAAAGCTTAACTGGAAAAGATAAAATTCTCATTTAATTTTTTATTTTCGCTTACATTTTTCCGTTATCATTTTACATTTGGCATTTTGAATTTGCCATTTTCCATTTTGATTTTCCATATTCCATTTGGCTTCTCCATTTGGATTTCTCATTTGGCGTTTCCATTTTCCATTTGCCTTTTCAACCTGTATGCAAATAAGGAGGTGTGGCCCAGAGATCGGGGGGACGGTCTGAACCGGCCGAGTAAGTGGCATCTTGTGGACAGCAGGGGGCTCCTGACTGCTGAGCCAACCTACAGTCTATGATATAAACTGGCAAAATCAGTAGTGCAGTACTCAAAGACAAAATAATAGGCTAAACTCAGTTCAGAAAAATAATTTACTCGCAGCCGCACGCTTTATGAAAGTGTTCTGGATCTTCCGTGCAAAATTTTTTGGCACATTAGACGATCAGACATGCTCTTCATTATCACTTACATTGTTGGAATTAAATCAAAGACGAAGATGAGAAACACGTGTACGCAATTTTAAGCATGGCTGATTGAAAGGCACAAAAAAAGCACGTCCAAACAAATTATTTGCATTTTTCACGAGGAGAACTAGCAACACCTGATAGAGAGGAGTGTTTTCGGAGAGAATGCATAGTTCATTAGGAAAGATGATTGCGAACAAGTCAGGAGTAATAGAAGTTATAAAGGGATGTTCCTGGCACACCCAATTTTCAGTTCTGGCCATGCCACTGAGTTGAAGTCGACGGTGAAGTTTTGTAATGTTCAACAATTCAAACCGGCCAACTAAAAGCATTTAAATTTAAAAAGAGTTAAAGTTAGCTGCTTTAGGCTATGTGGAAACTCTAACCAGGCTGCTTACCAGCAAGCTAGTGCATTAATAAAATTATTAGCGATTCAGTCAAAGTCTGACAAAGGCTCAATTGCTCCAATAGTTACGCTAGCAATGTTGGTATGTGTTTCTGGCTCAGCAGTAACATTGCTTGTGCATATCTTTCTTTGACATCTACAGTCGTCAGCTATTTAGTGGCAGAGCTACTTGAAAATCATTGCGCTGAAAAGCACGTTTTTTTTATGTAGCTGGCAAGCAAACTATTTTATGCTGGCAGCATCCTGTACTATCCAGGGATGCGTTTCCCAAAAGCATAGTCGCTAACTGCATTAGAACATAAAATTATTACAGATCCATCTTGATACATGTAGCCATAATTTTGCATTGGAGATCAGAACATTCTGGAGGTAGAATATGGTTTATGTGTGCAGTGCAAGGACAGTGTCTTGAAATCACAAAAAAGATTCATATATCTCTGTTACTCGTTCATTTAGTCAATTATGTAATAGTTTTGATTTACTGTTTTAGGAAATGAAAAATACCGTAACGGTAGAATATCTTCACTGTCATACTTCCCATTATTCTGCAGGTTTTCAGCCAAATCTATCACTACTTTTCTCTTGTTATGCCCACTTCCTGATTATTCCAATATGAAAATTCAGTCTCATTGCCCCAATGGGCCAAAAATAAAGCGAATACAGTTATTTGCAATCATTTGTGTCATTTTCCCCCACTGCGCCACAACACCAAATTTTATGGTTCCCCCACCTGTCAAATCCCACTTTAACCACTGAGTGTCTTCATACTGTCTGCAATGGAATACAAGCCAAGGTAAATTTAGATATTACTGCTGTCTGTTTTTATGCACATTCTCCATACCGTTCCAAAAAAGTCCAAGATTGGATTGTAATAACAGCAAGTTTTATCAAAGAAAATTCTTGTGAAAAGCGGCTTATTTGTGCTTAATTATTTCTGCAGCCTTTTAAATGTGTATTTGTACTGTTAGAAGATGGATTCTTCTGGATCTATATGATAATTATTGGTTTTTCTAGGAGAGGAGTCTTACGCAATGTGATGTCACAGATAGACAGTTCTAATGAGGACCTGTCAGCCCCTCCTGACCCATGGAGCCTGTGGGAATTAAATCCTCAAAATTAGGGGTGACCATCGCTCCTGTCAGTAATGGCTTAATTTGCCGTTTACCCTCATCCTCGATCGAGTTGGGGTTTATGTGTCATTGGATCACTTTAAACGAAAGTAACGCTCAAACTTTGGATTCCCAGGCCCTTAACATGGAAGACATGGGAACAAATGTAGGAAAGAGGTTTTAGAAGGTTTCGCCAAAACCAAACAAGTGACGTCAAGATTCCAGCAATTTTTCTCTTGGGCCAGCGCACTCTGTGCCAGTACGTGTGTGTGTGTGTGTGTGTGTGTGAGTCGTGCGTTATGTTATTCTCTTTATTATTATTATTTTTTTTGGCACCGAGGGAGGGAACAACGCGCTTAGCGAAGCATGTTGGGATTGAGCCAGGTCTCCGAGGACCAGTGCTGTCTCCGAAGCATCACTAATGTGTACAAGGTCCCAGTAATCACTCTTGCATTACTCAAACGCCCCAGTTTTGTGGTTTGCCACAAAAATGTGGGCTATTTTCTTTCCATTATTGAACTGTTGAAGCTTGTAGGGCCAGGTATCAGTGGGGACTGTTATTGTCAGTGAGGAATTACACTGTTTAAGAGGTTACAGATACTGACATAATGCGCAAAAATCTTTCCATGGGCTAAGTTTCCAAGTGTGGAAAACAATATTTTCCCACCCCTTTTATGACTCTGCCTGCTTGTTAGACATTAGATGCTTCCTTGCTCATAGGAGGTGCTGGTTTAAGAATCATGAATCATTTGTTTCTATTGTTCAACTCTAGTCAGCACAGAGAAATTAATAATGCGACAAAAACCTTATGTGCATGTATTTGTGTGTGTGTGTGTGTGTGTGTGTGTGCGTTGTAGCGAGACATCGGAAAACAGGGTGCAGGAAGGGTCAAAACTCCACTCGCAGGGCGGTAACTTCAATGGAATACTAATTTGAACGAAAAAGGTACGTATTAGTTTAACGCGCTGGAGCTTTTTTTCTTTAATCGCCCCAGTTCCTCCACCCGCCTCACCTCCTTCACGATGACCTTCCGTCATGCCTCCCGTACCCGGTATGGCCGCCTGTTCACCACTACGCCAGACGGTGTCTTCACCCAATGGACGAGCGCATTCATATGTCTTGGGAAAGGAGAGAACACCTCGTCATACTTTGACTAGAGTTCACCTACCTCTTGTTCTTGGCGGGGCGTCAGTTCACTGCCCACTTTCACGGCTTCGGGTCCAACCTGTGGTGTGGTAGTGGTGAACAACATGGCCGGGGCAGCTGTCGGCGCCTCAATCCATTTCTTTTGTAGGTTGACATGGTACAACTGCTGTGGCTTCCGATGGCCTGGTTGCTCCACCAGATAGTTGACGGGCCCCATCTTTCTGATTATAGTATAGGGGCCAGGCACGAGGGCCCAGTTTGCCCCCGGCACCAGTGGCCAGGCACGAGAGGCCAGTCCGCCCAGGGTGCAGCAGAGGTCAGCCACGAGAGGTCAGTCTGCGCGGGGTGCTGGCAGAGTCCCCCCCCCCCCGAAGACCCACCACCTGCTCGGAGGGTAACGAAGCCCCAGTGGTCACCCTCACGGACATCGCCCTTGCCCTCAGTGTTTTTGAACACCAGCCTATTAAGACCCAACTGCATTCCTTAGTCCACAATCATTAGCTACAGCTGTTCCCCATTGTGTGCATGCAGTAGTATTCCCTATTTATGAGAGGCTTTTGCACTCTTTCAGGGCGAAGTCTCGTAAACTGAGTAAGCCTCGCAAGCCAATGTTTACTTTCTAGTCTTGTTTAGACTCATCTCCCGCTTTTGCTTGTATCACTTATCCTCCTCCCCTGACGCGTGCGGTGAGAAAGTGAGCAGCGCGAATGAAGCTGCTTTCACACCGGACGCGAAACAAACTTTTCACATGACAGATTACATTCAAAGTCAATGCAAAGACGCGAATCTCGCGCGTATTCACGTCTTTGCGTTGACTTTGAATATAATAAGTCGTACGAAAAATTTATTTCGCGTCCGGTGTGAAAGTATCCTGAAACGGGGCAATGGAGTCAGATTAAGAGGCACCGATTAGTGAAAACTAACCAACAGTAATTACATAACATTCAATTCTATATATGGTATAAAATAAAATGCCCTCGTAACGTATGATGAACTACCAGTAATGTTATTATAGTAATAATTATAGCATTTCAGCGCATGTATGCTTACAGTCAGATGCTTCGTGTTTCGGCAGAATTCATACATATTATCTTGCAAAACTGCTGTCATAACGTCTTACCTCACCAGAATTGTCTCGGTAACGTTAGTCATTAAATCAGGAGCAGTTGCAGCTGCTTTGTTTGCAGGCTTACTTCGTTGACTAGCCACCTGTTCTGTCTCTACCGCTCTGCTGCTCTGCCAGAGAGGCGGGCGACTCGCAAGCAGTGACAGCGGTAGGCAACTGGAAGGGACACAGCAACGGATGACAGACAGGAAGCTCGGCAAATCATTTCATTCGGACCGAAAAAAATGATTGGTCACACTTTTATCAGAAAAATATGAGAATTGAATATCGATGAGTTTCAACACTTGGTGGATTTCTTTTGCATTTTAGTGCGCCATACACTTATTCGGAGATTTTAAGATCACAAAAGAAAAGTGTGAAAATTCCAGAAAGGTAAGAATAGCTTTAACAGTAGCCTGTCAAAATCAATTATAGCTGTTCAGAACATCAACAATGTATACGCCTCTATCCTAATGGTTCTGAATACCAAGTCAATAGTGATATGATGACAAACCCTGAGGAGAGTAAACTAATATAGCCAATGATTACAGCGATCAAAGGCAAACTAGCTAGCCAGGTACTGTAAATGACCACAGTATTAACTGCTGAAGAGCAGTTTCAACTTGCCCCTGATTTCACAAATCAAACACATATTGTGTCAATGATTTATACAAGCACATGCAAATTAACTCCTTCACGAAAATGTACAGTTTAGAATTGCCCATAGGGACTGAAAAATAACTTCTGACTGCTGTCTTCTGATGTATGGCGCCAGAAAAAATTTGATCAACTTGCGGCGTGCACTTGGTTCTGTGCATATTAAACCCTCCAGTTCCATAGTTTGCTTGATCTAGGTTCCCACTATCACGAGTCGCGGCACGATCAAAATCGTGGTCTTAATCATGGAGTAATCGTGGAGATCCTATCTGATCTTATCAGACATTGAGATCAAACGTGGCAATCGTGTTGACCGTAGAAAAGTTTTGGACATTTCAAAAATTTCCCACCATCAACACGATTAATTGTCAATCGTGATCATCGCATCACCTCATATCCTAACCTGAAATTTTAAGCCGCTTTCACACTGGATGCTAAACGAACTTTTCGCACAACAGATTGCATTCAAAGTCAATGAAAACGTGGAAATACACGCGTTTCGCTTATATTCGCGTCTTTGCATTGACTTTGAATGTAATCAGTCATGGGAAAAATTTGTTTTGCGTGTGGCGTGAAAGCAGCTTCAGAGAAATTCCACGATCAGCTACTAATGGCCACTCGTGACATTTGTAACGGAGCACACGACAGTGGGAACTAAGCATGAATAATCCAAGTTACAGCATAAAGACTCCGGAAATGCAAAAAAAAAAAAAATGCAAAAGTGACTTTTTGGAGTTCACATTGTTTCTGCTGGTCGACGCTGATGTCACTTATCCCAGTCACAGGCGCAGTAAGAGTTTACAGAGAGCAAAATCCATAATGTGTATTTTTAGTTATAGCACAGTCCTTTGTGTGTAAAAGGTGCTAGCTAACATAAGTGCAGCAGATTTTGCAATGAGCTTTACACACGTTTGCTTTAATGGACATTACCCATTGCTCTAGAACAATGTCACATTTTCCCACTTTTTATGATACGGTTACTGGTTGTTCTTTTTTTTTTGTTTTTTTTTGCGCACTTATAAGATTACAAATAAAATACACTTATAGCTGACATCTTGGCTGGGTAGTAAGCTTCGCTGACTACAGGCAAAGACTAGCAACCACACAGGTGTTCCAGTCGGATCACATTATGCACTGATGTTTTCGGGAGTAGAATGGGGGTGTGAGCTCACTTACACCTCCATGATTTGGATAGTATCCAGAGTTGGGCAGAAATGTGACAAATTAAATGAATGTGGCAAATGAAATTTAATGCAGCGAAATGTAAAGTTAAAGGTAATGTTGGTAATAAAACATTAGACGGGATTACTTCATGGGAGGTTTAAAACTGGAATGTGCTGCACACGAGAAAGATTTGGGAGTGATTGTTGACCAAACCCTCACAAGCTCTAGCCATTGTGCTGTAGCAGTTAAAAAAGCCAATCGGATGCTGGGATACATTGCCAAGGAGGTGATGCTTCTTTTGTTCAACACATTCGTCAGACCACATCTGGAGTATTGTGTACAATTCTGGGGACCATACTTTACGAAAGATGTAGAGGCTCTAGAAAAAGTTCAGAGAAAAGCCAATAAGCTAATTCCAGGTATAAAAGATGAAAGTCACGAGAAGAGCCTGTTGATCAGTAATCTCTATAGTCTTAGGAAAAGGAGACTAAGGGGGGATTTGATTGTGGTCTGTTAAATATCTTGAAGAGATTATCACAGTGAATTATGTAGGATTCCTTCGCCCAAGTGTTGTTAGTAAAACTCGGGCTCAAAAATGGAAGTTGACCAAAGGAAAATTTAGCACCGATATTCGGAAATATTTCTTCACCCAGAGAGTAATTTCAATGTGGAATAGCTTGCCTGACCATTTTGTTGAGGCAGAGACCTTGGGGGTTTTCAAGAGCAGGCTTGACTTAAAGCTAGATACCGTTGAGTCATTGAGTATCTGAAGGGATATATTCACAACAGTATAACGAAACTGGCGAGCGTAGTTGGACTGAACGGCCTGTTCTTGCCATTCATGTTATGTTATGTTATGTTATGTTACATAGGGCTACGAGGTCTACACAAGGAGTAGGCGTGACAACATGGCCTTGGCTACATCCTCTCACAGAGAGTGGCTAAAATGTATGTCAATCAATGTTTTAAAAGTCAATACATATTTTAATCAATACAAAGACATGGATAGTCCTCATTAAGTTGCATGCTTAACAAATGCAAATTATTGAGGTTAAATAAAATCCTTCAGTTTATACAAACCAGCCCAAAATGTCTCCATCTGCCCAAGGTTATTTTTGCCCACTCAATCCAAATCCAAACCTGGATGATCCAGCAACGAAAACTCGCAGCACAAGCGATCTGGACGTAACAATAAACAACGTAAGGTGGTTTCGATTGGAAAATTTGACAATATCAAATATTTGTCATTTATGGTGATTTATTTTACATGCTTACATTATAACGCATTTTATGCATATTTAGTGTTTAAAAAAAAATACAGCAATAATATTAGAAAAAAATGAAGCAGTTAAATAAATAGCAAAGGGTATTTTACTATTATTATGATTTTTAAAGCTGTAATTGTAAAATGCTATTGACAATACACAGGACAACTGAAAATTTCTGCGGACAGCCTGATTTGTCCTTGTCATGCCTCGCCCACAACAGTCTGCATCACCAGAGTTCTGAGCTCCGGCCTGCTCCTGCACAATCAACTCCACACTTTTAACACCACGCCTAATCACTTAGTAACCCAATTAAGGCTCTCGCAGCAGTATGGTGCGAAGTCTTGGTGTGGCTCATTGTGCAGACATGTTGTGTTTCATTTGCTTGTATATTTTAGCAGACTCTGTTTGTCCACCTCAACCTTCATAATTTTAGAGAAGTATTGTTTCCCCTGTTGTTTTTATCAGACAGGCATTATATGCCGGGGGGATATAGCGATAGCCATGTCTGTCTGTCCGTCCGTCAGTACGTCCGTTCGTACGTCCGTAATCATTTCGTTTCCGGGGCAGAACTCAAAAACCGTTCAATATTTCTTCACGAAATTTGATGTGTAGATCTGATATATCACGTAGATGTGCCGTTTGGTATTTAGGAACTTCAAAAATTTTCATTTTTTGTGTTTCCAAGGCAACAGGTTGGACTTAGTCTCTGGGAAGGGTACGGCTCGTTTCCAGAGCATAACTCAATAACCGTTTAATATTTCTTCACGAAATTTGGTGTATAGATCTCATACATCATGTAGATGTGCCTTTTTGTATTTAGGAATTTCTAAAATTTTCAATTTTTTGTGTTTCCTAGGCAACAAATTGGACTTAGTCTCTGGGAAGGGTACGGCTCGGTTCCGGAGCATAACCCAATAACCGTTTAATATTTCTTCACGAAATTTGGTGTATAGATCTCATATATCATAGAGATGTGCCTTTCGGTATTTAGGAATTTCTAAAATTTTTATTTTTTGTGTTTCCAAGGCAACAAGTTGGACTTAGTCTCTGGGGAGGGTATGGTTCGTTTCTGGAGTGTAACTCAATAACCTTTTAATATTACTTCACGAAATTTGGTGTGTAGATTTGATAAACAATGTAGATGTGCCTTTTGGTATTTAGAATTTAAGAATTTTTTTTTTTTTTTTTTGGTTTTTTTCTCATGGCAGAAAGTTGAAGCAAGTGTCACTGGTTCCAGAGCAATACATGATAATTGTTCAATGTTTATCAATGAAATTGGCATGCTGATCTAATGTACTCTGTAGATGCGCCTTTTCCTATTTAGGAATTTGATTTTTTTTTGTGTGTGTGTTTCTATAGCCACAAATTACACTCAGTTTCGAGTTAGGGTGTAGCTCATTTCTGAGGCATAACTCAGTAACCAAAACTTTCAACATACCTGTGAATTAAAAAGGGTGTCTTTTGCTATTTGGGATTTTCTGCTTCATGAAAACAAATGGAACAGGCTCAGAAAGATGTGGAAAGTTACATTCCCGTAGCAGAACTTGAAAGTATTTTCATGAAACTTTGAGAAGATATTTATTAGTACAAGGTACCTGAGGCCTCCCTGATTTTGCGGGAGACGGGGGGATATGCCATCTTCTGATGGCTCTTGTTTATATTTGCCTTTGCGTCTGAAGCCTTGTCCAGACTCAAATAAAACAACTTCTTACTTCTTTGCATTCGGATCCTCTCGTCTTCACTTTTATATGTGAGGGCACAACAGTCAGTGCACTGAGATTACTACAGTTCGCCGGATTTCTTCTTTTTTCCCTTATTTCTAACTTTGTCTCAAATCTAACGATACATTAAAACCACCATTTGCCATCATAACTGCTGAGCAGCCTCATATACAGTTTATTTTATTCTTCTCTACAAGGGCAGTCATTTCCTGATGAGAGTTCACACCAGCATGGCTGTATAAGCTCCTGTGGATGTGTTGTGTTTGTCAGCTTTTTACTCCGGCTACCTGTAAGGTGACTGGAGTCTAGGTCAACTGTTTCATTTATATGTCTATCGATCTATCTATTGCCTACATCAAGAATTGGAAATTACTGAGAAGGGCTTAGGTATCACATCAGGAAATAAAGGCTACACATGCCGTGTAATCATGTGACTTAGTTGACTGACTGTGTTTTGTCCTGGAAATTTGACAAGCGAAAGAACTTTACTCTGTCGGATTTTACTTTGGATGGGCAGGTTGCTCGAGTGTATGCCTACTGGGGTCTAGTTGTCTAATACTTCCGAAACCAGCTTGTTTTTAATTCCGTTGTTAGAATTTGGAAAAAAAATTTCTTCATCTGTTCATTCATTTTGCCAAAAATTTCATCTTGAACAAATTTTTTAAACATTTTTCTGTGAAGTGAATTTTTCTTTTTTTTCTGACTATTTCCTCTTACCATGTGCCGTTCGATGTCATTTATAGAGGTTGATCCACTTAAATCTCACTAAAACAGAGTGCTAAAACACAAGGAAATAGTCTCCAAACTTATGACTGCTAATGTACGTGACCAGTGAACCACAATGTTTTTTTTTTTTTTTAAGCGAGGGAAAAAGCCCTTCCTGCTAGGGTGAGGAGGACGCGACAGTCATTACCTGTAAAGCTTGGAAATTTTTTTCAGGGAAATTTAATTCAAAAAGGAAGTATTGTCACCATGGTAAGTAAATATCAGTTGTTCCAGTAGGCAGATTTGGTTACCTGAAGGAGATCAGAATGAATTTGAGCAGCGATCCCAGCGTACAGAGACATAGGGAAAGCCTCCTTGCCTACACCTACACCTGGCAGGTCCTTGGAAACAAAATGTGAGACTGAGTTATTGCATGCCTGACTTGAAGTGCCAGTTTGCTGTAATTGAAATCACTCAGTTGTCTTTTGGGCTTGAATAATCCTTCGGTATTCATGAAATACCTAGTATTCACCTAGTGTCTGATGTTGAAAAATGGGTCTGGGCAGCAGTTTTACAGCGAGGGCCTGTGTGACTCATTCACATGACATGAAAGGGCGATGACCTCGCATACAAGGCTCCGAGGTTAAGAAAGTTCCAGCGAGTGGTGAGGTGTTTCGATGTACACGAGTTTCCCGAAGTTTCACCCAGCGTAGTCACAGGAGTTGGCTTATTGTGTAAACGCAGCTGCATTCCTGGGTGCTGCTGGTTCTCCTGGTCTATTGCAGCCAGCAGTGAAGAGTTCAGGTCACTGAATTCACTCTGTTTCAGTCACAGCTTCATTGGGGCATCTAGTAGTTTGGTGTCTGATTTGGGAAAACCCTTTATCACATGAGAGTGAGGCAGTTCTGCTTACCTTTGGGCCAACATGGGCTATTCCTCCACACTTGAGGTGGCACTCAAAAACGATATACCTGCAACCTGTTCACTGCGGAAAACAACCCCTGAAAACAACCCTGAAGCATGTTTTTAGCTCATTCTTTATCCTTATTTTCACATATGGAGAGCCTAGTGCGAAAAGTGCTTGAGTTACATTTTGGCGCAGTTTGGGTAAGGATGGGAAAACTATAATGGTTACCCATCAATTTTCACCATTTTCTCGCTGTGGATATTTTTGCGAGCCGAAAGGTCACGGTCAAATGGAAAAAATGTGCTATGACTCTCTTAATATAGCATTTAGAACTCAGGTTTGTATGAGGCATCTATAGGGAATCAGGTATTCTAAACATTGTGAGTCAGTCACATTTGACCTTGGGCCTCAAGGTCAAGGTCAAATGGAAAAAATGTTCTATAACTCTCTTAATATAGCATTTAGAGCTTAGATATGTAGGAGATCAGGTATACCGAATATTGTGAGTCAGGCACATTTGACCTTGGGCCTCAAGGTCAAGGTTGAATGGCAAAAATGTGCTATAACTCTCTTAATATAGCATTTAGAGCTTAGATATGTAGGAGATCAGGTATACTGAATATTGTAAGTCAGTCACATTTGACCTTGGGCCTCAAGGTCAAGGATAAATGGAAAAAATGTTCTATAACTCTCTTAATATAGCATTTAGAGCTTAGATATGTAGGAGATCAGGTATACCGAATATTGTGAGTCAGTCACATTTGACCTTGGGCCTCAAGGTCTAGGTTGAATGGTAAAAATGTGCTATAACTCTCTTAATATAGCATTTAGAGCTTAGCCTGTTCAACATATCCCCTCAAACATGGTCTTGTTACATCCACGAAGTTCCAGTAAATCCAACCAAGTAAAGTTTTTAGTCCAAAACACACTATTATACCGGTAAATATCCATGAACAGCTGCTGCATCGTTTGAAATGAGTCGGTGGTTATCCACAAAGTTCGCAGCATTAGTAGTCGTAGCTTCGATACAGATTTAAACAGTACATTTCCACTTCCACTAACCTTTCGATTGACACCTTACTCGACCAGTTACGTGCTTCCTTGCTCTGTCTTCAGCCTGCTATAGCCAACGAGTGCCTGTGTTGAAACGAAGCTCATGCCTCCTTTTTTTGCGTGTAGCCCGAGCAACCAACAACCAATCGAGACGACGATTGCTGCATTGTAATACCACCGAAATTCTGGAAACGCCGATATATAGGTTGTTGGGGTGGAGAAAAACCTAGCGCTGCCTATCGCTCGCGTAAGAGAATGGACAGAATATGGCTCAGCTGTGCGTAATGCCTGCAGCGCGTTACGCAAAACACAGCGAGGCAGAGAGAGATTTCCAGCGAATGTCTGATGGTTGTTTTCGGAGTTTGAAAGAAAAAATTGCGAAAAGGTTGCGAAAAAAAATCATTTTCAGTTCAGAAGCTGCAGAGCTGTGCACTTGGCGTGCAAGTGATTGCTCAGGGAAAGAAATATCGGACCAAAACCGTGATGGCTCCGTAGCAGAGGAAATGTTTCTCGCAGGAGATGACATTACTCTTGACAAGTACGCTTCATATTATAACTTATATTTCATTATATAATAATATTACGTTTATATTTTATTATTATTATAATTATAATAATTATTATTATTATTACGTATTATTTGCATCTGTCACGGAAGGTGGAAGGACGTCATGTTTTCACCGGAGTTGGTGATTCTGTTTCTTATTCTGTAATTCTGGGTAAATAATTACGGGAAAAGGATATGATAATATGATGCTGATATTATGATGATTATATTATAACCATATTACGCGTTATTACCTCCGTCACCGAAGGTGGAAGGAAGTTATTTTTTCGCCGGCGTTGGTTGTTGTGGGAATTTTAATTTTCATCCCCGTAAGAAATCAGAGTGAGACAAAGTAAGTAAATAGGAACCATTTTACTATGAGCCACATAGGGTCTTCGTTACAGGCAAGGACAAAGACAAAGGAATCTCTCCTTTGCTTTGGATATATGTAAAAGTACTAAGTCAGAATCTCCTCCCCTTGGGGTTTATATGCACAAACTTGAGTTAATGCCTCAGTAACCTTTTAATTTTTTTATTTATCATATATTGTAAATATTTTGCTATGGATAGGTTATTTGTTTGTTTACATTTCATATCAAAAACATTTTTTACATAACAGCACTTGTTATGACTTTTATATGCACACATTTGAGTTTTTGCTTCAGTAACTTTTACATTTTTTTTTATAGATCATATATTGTAAATATTTTACTGTGAGTTTGCTGCGTAAAGGTTATTTGTTTGTTTACCTTTCATATAAAAAAGCATTTGTTTACATAACGGCACTCGTTTTGACTCTTATGTGCACAAATTTGAGTTTATGCTTCAGTAACTTTTTTTCAGCAATATTGATAGTGAATCTGGATATGGGATTGGATTCCTCTAAGTGTCACCTTTCATTAGAACCCAACATTATGACTATACATTGAAGCGTTCAAGAGTTATGCCCTTTTATCCTAGGTTTGTGACCATGGTTATCCAAGGGTCCTTTTGGAGTCCCCAAATGGCCATTTTTGGAAACGCCTAGACATGGCCTTAGAAAAACATGTGTAAAATGCTCATTTTCTGTTGGATTGTTATCAAATTTGAACTGGAACTAAGTAAGGCTTCATGCTGTGGTCCCATTGTGTTTTTCAGCTAATAAGTCCCAGCTGCTCTCATCTACAGGCATCTTTTTGCAAAAAAAAATTTTGGCGAGAGTAAAAACCTTCTACTTCAGTGTATTCCAGCTTAGATTACTCAATGACAATAGCACGTAGAGTATTTCTCTTAGCTTGGGGTAAAACTTCAGAGTGTTTCCTTTCAAATGAGACCATAACCATCCATATAGTCCAAACGGTTCAAGAACAGCGTTCAATTTACTTTGGGTATGCTTTTCATAGGCATTTTAGGCAAATTTTCTCAGACTTATAAGGGGTGAATATAGCATTTAGAGCTTAGATATGTAGGAGATCAGGTATACTGAATATTGTAAGTCAGTCACATTTGACCTTGGGCCTCAAGGTCAAGGATAAATGGAAAAAATGTTCTATAACTCTCTTAATATAGCATTTAGAGCTTAGATATGTAGGAGATCAGGTATACCGAATATTGTGAGTCAGTCACATTTGACCTTGGGCCTCAAGGTCTAGGTTGAATGGTAAAAATGTGCTATAACTCTCTTAATATAGCATTTAGAGCTTAGGTATGTATGAGGCACTTATAGGGAATTGGGTATGCCGAACATTGTGAGTCAGTCACATTTGACCTTGGGCCTCCAGGTCAAGGTCAAATGGCAAAAATGTGCTATAACTCTCTTAAAATAACATTTAGAGCTTAGATAAGTTTGAGGCACCTATAGGGAATCATGGATGCCAAATATTCTCGGTTGTTCAAATTTGACCTAGAGCCTCAAGGTGAAGGTCAAATGGCAAAAATGTGCTATAACAGCTTAATGTGGCATTTAGAGCTCAGATATGTTTGGGGCACCTATAGGAGACCATGTATGCTGAACATTCTTAGGCAGTCAGTCAAATTTGATGTTGGGCCTCAAGGTCAAGGTTATATGACAAAAATGGCCCATATTTGTTTAATATTGTTTACGAGAAAATGCAAGACCACCTGAAAGCCTCAAAAACAAAATTTGAAGGGATCTCAAATTTTGTCTCAGGAAATAAAAAATAAAGTATTTTATTGTCACTAATGGTCAGTAAAATGTTTATAAGCTCACCATGTTCAGTATACAGAATTCAAAATATTTATTCACAAATATGCTCTATTTTTTGTCAAGCTGAGCCAGCCAGTCCTGTGCAGGTATGCAAATTAGCCATGCGCACCAAACAGAATTCAGACATAACGTTGAGAAGTTGTGCTAAAAATGACGAGCAAGCGAAAACTAAATCAGAGTGTATCACTCGTACACTGGGTTCGCATCCAAAAATGTGGCACTCAGAGATGGAGAGGCACCGAAAGATGATGCTGGGGCAGCTAGCACAGTGGGGCCGCTCTCGATACCAAAATGGCGGATCCTCTGATTCCTCTCCTACCCAGTGACCCCCTCAGAAGAACAATGTGAAGTTGAGGCCGAGTGCTCCTCTGACGCAGCAGGTGCTGAGGTATCGTTAGCTGCTGCACCTGCTATCACAAGTGATTTGCCAGTTGGTTGGACAGTGAAGCAAGTGAGCGAATGGAGGAATGGACGAGTGTGTGCGACTGTGCGTGTGTCCATTCCGGCTTCGGCATACTGCATGGTTATGTTGGCCTTGTGGTTGGATGTGGTCTCAGTGAAGCAGCCTGGCTTGGAGTTGGAGAAGTTGGGGTGATTGCGTGTGTGTCTCTGTGTGTGAGAGAGCGAGAGAGCACCCGCTGTGGTGATGTTTGGCTTGTTGTTAGTAGGCTGTCTTGTCAGCATCCACCGTGGTGCTTTTTTCAGTTTGAGAGATTGCCTGTTTGCACAGTTAGGCGAACGTGCTTTGTGTATGTGTTCAGTGATGTATCTGTCTGACCGTATTTGTTGTAGATGGATAATGTCACACGATCGGTCATACTGCAGGCTCTCATTTGCAAGTGCACTGATTGCGTGCCAGTCGCCGATAGGCCATACCTGGCATTTATTCAGGTGATAGCTCGTGTAAGTGCGCCACATTGGTGCCAATTATTGTTGCGTCTGCATTGTAATGCACAACTTTGCCTCTCCTTGTTATTAAAACAACGTGCATCCAAGCAACTTTAGCCAATGCAACCCTCTGTGTCAGTGTTGCTTTAAGAAAACTATAGCATATCGCCGGATTATCAAAAATTGTTACGTGTGTGTGTTGAATACTTTTTACTTTCAGTTACATAGATTTATAGATCAGTACTTTCAGTTTTGCTTATGGGTCATTCCATGTGGTTTCACCAGATGGTGGTTGCCACACCATTTTCAAATTAGTCTTAAATTTGTATGTCACTAGATAGTCACAGAAGTACTTTCTATGCAAAATTGTAGGCCTGTAGCTCAAATAGTTACTGAGTTGTGGGGGTCTGAAATTTTCAGTAAATGGGCTATAAATAGCCAAGAAAAGCCTCGCCAGGGTTTTTTGGATCTTTAAGTGGTTAATTCTCAGCCTCTAGACATATCAGAGAGCTGTAAGTTGGTATACAAGGCCTCTGCATGTAGCTAATGCTCCACAAACATCCCCAGGTGTTTCCCTACACTCTGTAGGCCATGGGGGCTTGCTAAAAATGCCAAAAATTAAGAAAACCTACTCACGAGTGGGGTTTGGGGCCTTAAAGGTACAGAAGTGTTCTGATTCCCCTGAGTTCCATTCTACACAAACTTGTGTGATAACTTAGCAAACTGGAACTTTCTAGGTACCTCAGTTTGGAAAATATGAGCTCCCAAAGTTGGACTTTCCAAATTGCTGACAGAATTAAAGCACATTCACACACACACAAAACCACATAAACTTATTAGAAATTTATAATATTAAAACGTTACTTGAATAAAATAGGCCAGATATAAAATTCAACATCATCATACAGAAATACAGACTACAGAGGTAATCAATATGCATTTGCACGGAAACGAGTGAAACAGACTCGAAGCTTGTCTATCAGCTCATTTTATTACGCTGCAGACACCCGCTCTTGCAGACTTTACGTGATGATGGTGAAGACGTCACATTACATACGCCTGAAGTCCGTGAGGCTCAGTCTGCAAGTCCTGAGGGTGGAGATTTGGATTCAGCCTTTGAGCTTTCATTTGGTGACCTTGAACTTGACCTTACATGACCTTCAAAGGTCAATTACTTGTATCACAAAAATCATTACAGATAGAGCGTAGATTTGTATTAGAGATATATAAGAAGTCATGTTTGAAATTTCATTTGGCGACTTTCATATTGACCTATGTGACCTAGTGAAAATCCAATTACTTATATCACTAAAATGGTCACAGGTGGAGCCTAGGTTTGTGTTACGGACATCTTGGAAGTCACATATGAACTTTGGTGACATTAAATTTGACTGTTGGTGATCTTTGAAGGTCAAACTCGACAGTGAAATTACAATGATTTGTATCACCAAAATGGCCACAGATAGAGCTAAGGTTTGTATTAAAGACATTTAGAAAGTCGTATATGAAGTCCATTTGGTGACCTCAATTTGACCTTCTGTGACCTTTGAAGTACACAATTGACATTATGAATTTTCAATGTCTTGTATAACCCAAACTGTGTCAGAGCTCAGGATTGTATTACAGACTGATTGGAGGTCTTATAAATGTATGTGAACTTTTATTTAGTGACCTTGACATTGACCTTCATTGATTTGAAGGTCAAACTTCAAATGAAATTTTCATAACTTGTATTATCTCTATAAGATCGCTTGCGGGTAAGCTACGACCCCTGGTCCTATTTTTAGAAATATTTCTTAGGCGCATCAAGCCATTCGGATGCATGCGCGGAAAAAATATTCTGTTTTGTGAGCTGCAGGAATTCAGAAGCTTCGTAGGACATTTGCATTTTATGTTACCATTAATGTGGATAGGAAAATGTTCGATGCAATGAACAATAATGCAAGCTTAGGGGAAATGGATACGGATTGATCCTCGCAACCAAACAAATTAACACTAATTAGGAGTTAATTAGGAGCTCTAAATAGGTATGGGTTTGAGATGTTATGTGCTTTAAGGCAAGGTAAGAGCAGTGACAAAGCAAGACCTGAGTGGAAGAGGTTGTTTTGTTTGGTCCATGTCTCATCCAATACCGAGGAGGGGGTGGGCTTATAACCTGTACTGCAGCCAGCCACTAGATGGCGATCAAGATGTTTTGGCTTCTCTTTTGGGAAGATGTTAGGTTGTCTATCTTTATATACAGCTTATGGCTTTGATCCACTTACACTTATAATCATCTGCAGAATCTGGATCTGTATATGGATTGTTCTAGAAATGTAATCACCTCTTTCCATTCATGTAGTCTTACTTCCTATAAAATTTCAACGGTAATCCATGGTTTTTGAGTATTCCTGTGGACAAACATACATGCGCACACACACTCACGCAGGCATATGGACACATGCAAGTGATCACCGGGCAGCTATCTTGAAAATGTGCCTTTCTTTTGCCTCATATCTCAGCCATTTCTAGAATGATTGACCTGAAATTTGGAATTTAAGCACTAAGCAGTAAGACTCACAATGTTCCTTACAGGTATTGTCAAAACCTTGATTTGACTTCTGTAATTATACTATGCCTGAACAATTTTCCAATAAGTTAATTTACGTTGTAGAAACTATGGCAACTAAGATGAAACTTGCCACGCATCGCCCCCTCCCCCATGAATTAACAAAACATTTTTATTGTTTCCTTATAATTTCGAACATCTTTGAATTGTTTTGCAGCAATTAAGCTGATCAAATTTTGGTATCAATAGGGTCCAATTATGTAACAATGAGAGTCTACAGATATTGTCAGATTTTTTTCTAGAAATAATAGAAAAAGAAATGATCGTTCAATCAGTTCACGCCATTAATTACAGTTACTTAATTGCTAAATTTCAATTTTGTAAATTAATTTATCTTTAGAGATTGACTGGAGATCCTCATTTTAAGCAAAGAATAATAATAAAATAAAAAAAATTTTTTAGCATTTAAAAAAATTTCTCGGCTATATTCAAACGCGCCTTCACAGTGGAACAGCCTGTGATGACGTAGCAGCCTAAAAACGCGGCCTTCGAAGGACGCAGCGTACGCTTTGAGAAACAGCCAAAATGACACGTTGTAGAATACGGAAGTGAAGACCGACAAAGTCGGTGCTAGTCCCTGAGCTAGCGGGAGTTGACACCCAACGATCTTCCCGCCTTTACTCGGGAACAGCAGGGCCCAGGAGGGTGTGGCTGAACCCACGCAGTTGGCAGCCCACACTAGTGTTTGGCACAAGCTGCTGGTGCAACGTCCGGGCTGGTCTCAAGGTGCCAAAAAAAGCCTGGCCTGCTCCCACCTGTAGAGGTCGCTTGTACCCTTGGGATAATGTCAGGGCCATTAAACAGCTGGAGTTAGTGTGTGGCTGTTCTTTTCAAAGGTCTGTGGAACAGGTTGGCTGAGCTGTGTCCACCTGCTGTCTCCTTGTGTTTGTTCTGTTTTGGGACCGCTGCAGACAGCTGCTCATTTGGAAGGGGAAGGGGGGAGGGGGGGTTGCAGTTGAGGTGTGCCCCCGTCTGTGGCTGCCTTACAGCAGGGATATGCCCACACCCACCCTCTGTCCCCCATCCCCGCTGCCGCAAGCAGCCTGTCCCCCACATACACTGCCTCATCCTCCCCAAAAACCACTCCTGAATGGAACAGCTGCCCGGGCGAGAAAAGCCTCAACTGCTCTCTGAGCAAATTTGCGGGTTTCATTGGAGCTGCTCGCGTTCACAGGCAGGGAGACATCCAGGTTAGCCTCAGCAGCGCATCGCCAGTGAGCACGTGCAGGGCATTCTCCCCCCGTCCGAAAACATCGTGGCTGTCGGCTGTTAAACAGCCCATCAGGGTTTGTGTTTGTTTGCGAGCGCTCGACAAGTAAATAAATGTGTTGTGACACAAGTTCTGTTCTGGAAGTGTCTGGCGTTTCCGCTGCGGTTTAGTTTCTTGCTCATCTGAGCCGCCATCCCGAATCCAAAACCCGGAAGGAGAGGCGGAGAGTCTTCTTCCCTGGTTGTCTGCGGCTGTCTTCAGATCGTTTCTGCATTAAGCTGTGATCTGAATGATTAACCCTCCAGCAATCAGGTCATCTTACTTTTCGCTTTGAAATGGTGGTGTGTGTGAGTGACTGTGTGTGTGTGGGGGGGGGGGGGGGGTTGCAACCGTTGTTGGGAAAAGTTGCATTTTGGTTGTGGAAAATACATTTTAAAAGTGGAGTACTCCTCAAATCAGTGGTTTGCTGGTTAGGGTCAGCAGGACAATAAAATTTCTGTCAGAATGCTGTTTCTCCACTTCTACTTGTAATTTACAGCTTTGCCTTTTAAATAGGGTATATTTATATTTATTATATCTCTATAAGTTCACAAGGCGTGGAGGCTGATCGAGGTTCAAAACTGGTTCTTACTGCGCAAATCAGACCAAGCCTACCCTGTTCCTGGAGGTGTACGGCCTTCGAGATTTTCTCTCCAACCTTGACAATGCTCTCTCAACAGGTCGAACACTTTGTAAGCTAGTAATCTGTGGAATGGGGTGTGCTAAATTAGGGTTGGGGGCAAACCGGCAGGACAGTAAATGTACATGTAGCAGAGTCTGATATCAGGGTAGCTCTGGTGTAAATGGTAGCTTGATTTTGAGTTGGTGCTACGCTATAAATTGAGTGAAGCAATCAGCTGTGATAACTGTCAGGCGAATCAATCAATACAAGACAGTTACTTGCCTGGGAGAAAAGGAAATCAGGCCCGTATTTGGATTCAACGGCCAGATTTCATGACGCTCAGCATGAAGTTTGTTTTATTGAGTTGTGTACGCGTGTGCACTGGGCTGTGTGTTATCTAACTGCTGCGTGTGTATTGGCAGGGGACAGACACGGTCATTGGGACGCTCCCTCCTGACGTGGGCCCGAAGTCTGAGGGACGCTGAGCCTTACAATCCACAGCACGAGGAGTTTGAAGAGATGGAGCAGGCGGAGAATGGTCAGGTGGGAGGTGTCCATATCTGTCTCACTCTCACTCTCTGTCTGTTTCTATCCTCTTTCCCTCTCACTCTGTTATTCTCCTCTTTCCTTCCTTTTGTTGAGGTTGGATACCTGACTTGGGCCTGGTGTGGGGCTGGGTTGCACAGTTCCGATTACGTTAAGGGAGTATGATATGTAAATAGGGGAGGGATTTTTTGTTGATGTTTTGTTGACTTGTTTACTCTTTTCCACGGTTTTTCTCGAGTGGATTGTCGCTGTTTAAGAGTTTTGGTGGGAAAATGCCAAGTATTTTTGTTTGCGTTACTGTGTGCCGTACTGTCGGTGATACTTGATACCAGTAGTGGCTAAAATGAAGTGCTGGTATACTGGTATATTAAAAGGTATATTTCACAGTCGTTGTCTCTTTGTGCCTCTGCCTTTCTCTCTCTCTCCCAGTTCACATGGTGTCTGTCATCGTATCTCTTCTTGCGCCTCTCAGATCCCTCCGCCCTCTTTTGCAACTCTTTTCTTCCTTTTTGTGTAACCCTGGGGTGGATGCATATTTGTCATATCCGGCTTTCTTCTTAAACCGTTTCATGTCCAGGATGCACAAAGCAGAACAACCGGTGTGACACATCACTAGGGTTCCTCAGGCATGGCCCGAAGCCTCTGTGTCACATGACCTCTCTCTGCCGCTATGACAGAAACAATAATCAAGCTGAATATGGGATAGATTATATCAATAAAAATGACTCTAAAGGTAAATGCACAGTAGTTGACTTTTTAGTACTTTCACCAGCAGGTTTGTTTGGTGTTTTGTTTTTTTTTTGCTTTTGAAGCTTGGCATATCTTTAATGATTTGCATTTCTCCAAAATCAGTCTGTCCTATGCTCAGTAGTATTTCTGGTTCCGAACAGCCTTTTGAAGAGTTTGTTTCCAAAACGCAGTATATCCATTTTACTCATTTTGATTAAATCAGCTTTTGCTAAGATGTTGGCGCCTATTAAATTTTACAGAAAAACAAACTTTGACCATAAAAATATACCTTATAGTATGAATTTCTAAAAACTGATTTTTGCACCATGTGTAAGAAGCACAGGGCTATTGCTCGATGGGATTATCTCAATTTTTGTCATTTTGGAGCTTGCTGCGTTTTGGAAACAAACTCTTCATTTGAAACTTTAACGAAGCAAACGCACACTGATGCAGAACAAAACAAGCGGGCCGAGATCGCCAAAAAAGGGTGGTCTCGACTCGCTTCCACTCGAACCCTGGAGCGGTGCGTTTGCAGTGAGAACACAATCGTCTCAGCAACCGGCACAGCTGACTCAAAGCTGTATTCACACTCATATTCTCACAGAAGAAGAAACACCCCTTCCTTTCCGGGTAAGATTTCTGACCAATGACAGAACGTTTGTTCGCGCATGACATTTCTTTACAAGTTTGGACCGGTAGACACTGTTGTCGTGTGAACACAAACAAATGCAACAATTTTATAATTTTTGCCCCTGAATCGGAACAAAGCAAGCGAGCCATGTGTGAGTACACCCTTACACTCGGCACAGAGGGGTGCCATGCATGACACAACTGATCTCCTCTAGTTTACGACGGACACAGTTACCATTTTCCCATCCAGCGCCATCGCCTTAATAGCGAATGCACTTGCAGCAAACTTAGTGCTCAGTGGGTGTGTCGGTCTTAAGATGAGGTGTGGTCAAGCGCATTGTTGGTGTGTTGCTATCTTGAAGCCGCAAAAAGCAATTATGCAATAGACTAACAATAACCTGGTCTGAAGGCAATTGTCAGTTTTTTTTACTGTTATTTTAAGGGCGCCTTATTTTTAAATGGTATTCATAGGCGAGCGCACAAATGTGCATATCCTCTGCCTTTTACACATTCAGGGACAAGCAGCAGCAGGCACACGTGCAAACGATTAAAAATACAATGATTACAATTTGAAAGATTATTATTGTGTAAATCAGGATTTTTAAAAAAATGTTATAATGGTGAGTTTGATTGATGGCATGGCTGTGCATCTACTTGCCACATCACAGAATGTCCTGATGTATTTGAATCATAAGGGAACCTATTCCATCAACATGCAGGTAATTTGCTACTCAGTGCGCAAGGTTACACATTTAAGTATTCACAAGTTAGTTCCACAGGGGTCCCCCAAGGCTCGGTGCTGGGGCCCCTGCTCTTCGCCATGTACACAACATCATTAGGCCAAGTAATTTGTTCTCATGGATTCTCGTATCACTGCTTTGCAGATGATACACAGCTCATGCTGTCATTCCAGCCAGATGACCCTACCATCTTGGTAAGAATATTCGCCTGCCTCTCAGACATTTCTGTATGGATGAAGGAAAAGCACCTTCAGCTTAACCTATCCGAGACTGAGCTCTTGGTCTTTTCTGCCCAGCCATTAATCAATCATGATCTCAAGATCAATTTCGCCTCAAGTGAAATCACTTCGCCCAACGTGGTAAGGAATCTGGGTGTCATGATCAATGACCAGCTCTCCTTCTCAACTCATGTTGCCTCGGTTACCCGATTGTGCCGATTTCGCCTTGTACAACATAAAGAAAATCAGGCCGTACCTAACCAACTATGCTATGCAAATGTTGGTCCAAGCAATGGTCATCTCTCGGCTTGACTACCGCAATGGCCTCCTTGCTGGCCTCCCGGCCTGCGTTGCGAAACCTCTACAGATGGTCCACAACGCGGCGGCATATTTCTGATACCTCATTAACCCCAACCTTTATTTTATGCTAAATAATCTCCCGCATTGGACATGCCCTCTGGCCTAATAAAAATCCTCTCTGTGATAGATTTCTCAACAAAGCAACTATCTACAATATCCTTATTCTCATACAGCTGTGATCCATTTTTATTCTTTATACACTTAACTTTCCTCTTCTCTTTCCTTTCTCTAATACAGTACTGAAAAAAGCGCTTAGAATTAGTTGTTTCCCCTTCTACAATTTACCTTTCATACAGTCTTCTAGCATTCCTCAGCTCTTTTTTGACCATAGCATGTACTTTTGTATTTTCCAATTTTCAGCCTTAGTATTTTGATTACTGTCATTTATATGTGCCTTTTGAAGAATCCTATTTTCCCACAAACTCCTCTGAATAACTGTAGTCATCCACTGAGGATTTTGCTTTTTAAACTTACTTTTACACACCTTTGGAATGAATTTGCATTGTGCATGAAGTAGAAGTCCCTTGAATCCACCTCATATCTCATTTATAGACTTACAATCAAGAAATGTCTTCCAATCTATTTCACCTAGATTCAAGGATATCATTAACTTGCCATGAAACATCAAAACTAACAGCAGAATTATCACTTGTCCCAAGTGGCACCATTGACTCTACATTGCAAATTCTATCAGGGTCTTTACAGAGCAGTAAATCTAAAATTGCCTTCTCTCTTGTAGGTTTATTAAAATACTGCACTAAAAATTGTCATTGATAGCATCTAGAAATTCTTCCTCCCCTTGGCCCTGTCCTTTCACTATTTCCCAATCAATACCAGGTTAATTGAAGTCTCACTTAATAATAGTAAAAATAAAATGGTAAGGTCCGCACACTGAAAGACAATGCTCCCCAAAAATGTATTATGTCGTCAACGTTTCGATCAACAAGTGATCTTCATCAGGATCTGATGAAGATCACTTGTTGATCAAAACGTTGGCGACATAATAAAGTTTTGGGGAGCATTGTCTTTCAGTGTGCGGACCTTACCATTTTATTTTTGCTTATTCTTACATTGTCCTGCACCTGTAATTGAGTGGATGTGCATGCTTTATTCTCTTCCCTTAATAATAGTCCCTCCTCCTTGACAAGCTTGCCTTAATCCTCTTAAAGAGCATTTCATTAAAAATACTGTCTGAGGCTGGCGGTCAATAGCACCCTCCTATATTTAGACCTCCTTTGCGCTTGCCTATGATCCTGATCCAAATATCTTCTCAGGGCCAGAGATGGTCGATTTCAGGGATTCCCTGCACATTAATGTTTTCATTTACATTGATTGCTACACCCCCTCCCCTCCTAAAGATCTATCCATCCTTAAAACTTTATAACCTTCTATATTATATTCACTCCCATCCTCTTCACCGAGCCTCATCTATATATCTATATCATTACCCCGCTTGATCATAACAGCCTCAAGTTGTGAAAATTCATTTTTTATGCTTCTAGCGTTTAAGTAAAAACATTGAAGACCATTATCTCTGTACCTTCCCTCCTTCTCCCCAGCTGCCTGCTGCTCCTAGCTCCTCACTATGCTTTTTTACTTTGAAAGACATCCTCACTAGTGCATGTAGCCCTGTCTGCCTCCATTAGGGCAGCCTGCATTTCCCTATTCATATCACTCTCTAACGTCACTACCCCCCAAGTCCCTAGCTTAAATTAGCCTGTACTTCCCTCAAGATATGCTTGCACAGTGCAAAGGTAGCCCTCCTGTTCAGGTGTAGCCCGTCAGGCTTGCACTGGTCACCTCTGTCCCAAAAGAAGTTCCAGTGCCCCATAAACCTGTACTGCCTTTTCCTACACCAGCTTTGTAGGTAAGTGTACAAATTAAATTTTGATTCCCTCTGCTTGCACGTGGTACAGTTATAATCCTGGAAACTACCTTGGAGCAGTGTTGTTTTAGTTAACGATGACGATGATGAAATGATTTCATTAACGCACCTTTTTTTCATGACTACAACGAGACGGTGATGAGCTAAACATAGCTCTTTGATGACGAAAATATGACGAGATGCATCTGTTGTTTTCGTTGACGAGAGGAGACGAGACGAAAATGTTAGTGGGTTGGTTCGCTGGCCAGCGAACTTCCGATTCCCGAGCCTCATAGCAACAGGAGAAGCTTTAACGACTTTGATTGGCTGGAAAATGATGTTCCTCATTTGCATACCAACCAATCAGCTTCTGGGAGTGCTTGCATGCAATAGAGAGGCTCTCTGCCAGAACGTTTCTGGTAAGTCTTCGATAGCTAGACGCCTATGCAAGCCGTCATGTATCAAATAACGTTGCTCTTTGGATGCAGCCACTCTGTATGCTAGTAAGCCAACGAACGTGGATAAAGAGAAATCTTTGTGAGTGATCATCATTTTACGCCGATATGATTTGTTTTTTGCCCCAACTTTACTAACTTTGCCAGCTGTAATAGGCATGAACTTATCTGAGGTTTCGCAGCAGTTCTGTGCGTTATGCATTATCTAGTTGTGCAAGCTATCGCGTATTGGGTTACTCTTCAGATTATAAAGCTAGCCATCTTCTTAACTTGCTGATGCTAGTTCAGGGAAATCTTTGTAATCACTGTTATATTATGGCGATATGATTTGGTTTTTGCCCTAACGGTGAGAATTCCACATTCAACCTCCACTTTTTTCGACTTTATCTCTGAATCGTTAACTCTGAGTTGGAGAGTGCCTTTTGTGACTAGATTTTAATGGACATGGATCCTTTCACGTCTCTGATCAGTAGTTAAACAGCATCATATGCCACAGTAAGGTATAGATGAGACAGCTGTACTGCAAACTAAATTTCACTGGGAAACGGAAGTGTTCTGTATTAAATAAAGATTGTTCCGGGTAAAATTGATACCTTTTGGAAATAATTAGTTTTGCGTTCAGAGTGGAGTTGTATCTCTCATTTTATTTGAAAAAAAAACCCTTATCATTTAAAATCTGAATGACTAATTTCTAATTTTTGCTAATTATTTTTCTGATGTGCTAAAAAATTGCAAATAAATTGATATAATGATTCGCAAAAAATTCCAAAAATTTTTTTTCCTCAATCTGATCACTGATATTGAGAAACATACATTGCTGTGAAACATATGGGGGGAAATGTAGCTTTTCAGACCTGTTGCTCTTCCTTATGTCTAAATGTGCAGCAGCGCACCAGGCTACTCTAACGTTAGTCGCATGTTTAGCCAGCATATTTACATTAACGGACAGCGTGGGCATCTTCTAGTTGTGTGTCATTCCATGTCAGATCATCAAATGGGTCTCACCAACACCTTCTCAATTTTGCTAATTTTTTTGTATGCAGCTGTATAAATACACTGCCCTCCATAATTAATGGCACCCCTGGTTAAGATGTGTTCTTTAGCTTCTAATAAATTCTGTTTTTTTCTAAATAACATAGGACTACAATGAAAAAAAGAGGATAATCCAACCTATAATTCAAGTGTATTTATTCAGTGGGTAAGGAATCCCACATTAAGAAATAATTCTTTTACATCAAATCATGTGTGCCACAATTATGTTAATTCTTTTGACAACCCCCTTTTGCCAACAAAACAGCACCTAGTCTTCTCCTATAATGTTTCACAAGATGGGAGAATACAGAAAGAGGGATCTTCGACTATTCCTCTTTGCACAATTTCTCTAAATCATCCAGTGACCTGGGTCCCCTCCTCTGCACTCTCCTCTTCAGCTCACTCCACAGGTTTTCAATGGGGTTGAGGTCTGGGGACTGAGATGGCTGTGGGAGGAACTTGATTCTGTGTCTGGTGAATCATTTTTGTGTAGATTTGGCCACATGTTTAGGGTCATTATCTTGCTGGATGACCCATCTTCAGCTTTCAGGCAGAGGCCACCAGATTTTGATTCAAAATGTCCTGGTATTTCAAAGCGTTCATGATACCATGCACCCTAACAAGGTTCCCAGGGCTTCTGGAAGAGAAACAGGCCCACAGCATCACCGATCCTCCCCCATACTTCACAGTGGGCATGAGGTGCTTTTCTGCATACTCATCTTTTTTGTTCCTCCAGACCCACTTAAGAGTGTTTGTTGCCAGAAAGCTCTATCTTGGTCTCATCTGACCAAAGCACACAGTCCCAGTTGAGGTCCCAGCACCACTTAGTGAACTCCAGACATTTGCATTTATGATTGTGAGTGAGAAAAGGTTTTTTTTCGTGTATGCCTCCCAAACATCTTGTTTGCACGTAGATAGTGCCTGATGGTTGTTTTGGAGACTTTGTGACCTCAAGATGCTACGATTTGTTGCAATTCTTTAACAGTGAGCTTTGGAGATTTTTTTATTTCTCTTACCATCCTCCTCACTGTGCGTGGTGGCAAAATAACCTTGCGTCCTCGTCCAGGCTTGTTTACCACTGTTCCAGTTGTTTTAAACTTCTCAATGATTCCTCTGACTGTAGATATGGGCAGGTGCAGGCGAGTGGCTATTTTCTTGTAGCCATTGCCTGACTTGTGAAGGTCGACACATAGCTGCCTTACTCGAATGGTGTGTTCCTTTGTCTTTCCCATGTTGAAGAGTGGATAAGAGAAATGGCCTCTGTGTCACGTCATATTTATACCCCAGGGAAACCGGAAGTGATGTATTACTAATTAAATGTTCCTACATACTCTGATCAACTTTGTAAACTACAGTAGAAATGAGAAATGCTTCAAATACATTTATTTCTTAGGAATTGTTAGGGGTGCCAATAATTGTGGAACGTGATTTTATGAAAAATAATTATTTCTTAGTCAGGGATTTATTTATTTTCACTTGAGTTGAAGGTTACATTTTTCTACAATTTTCAGTGTGAGAGTATGCTTCTGCAATAGAAATTGAATTTATTTTAAGGCTTTTAACACATCTTAACCAGGGGTGCCAATATTTACAGAGGGCGCTGTATATATCACTGACAAATCTGAAATTTCAGCTCATTTGGACCAAAAATGAATTTTTTGTGAAATATTTTCTACGGGTACTGTCGGTCAGTTTTTTGTCTATTGGCATTTTTCTTGTATTTAGCATGGCATAACTTTTTTATAATTACACCTATAGCTTTAAAACTTTGCATCTAAGCTAATATTATACTGCCTAATCAGAAAATGCAGTCAATTGTACTTTTTCTTTCTTGGTTGTGGAGCTATGAGGACACCAAAAGTGCCTTTGTTCAGGCAGTTCCACATTTAGGTCCCCAAAGCACCCCCATTTTTAGAATCCTGCATATTCTTTCGTGCATTTTTGATTTTCTAGTTATATACAGTACTTTGGCTAGCTTCACGTTTAAGGTTTGGATATGCCTGTATATTGGCATACCTCCTGTTTTGCTGCTAACCTGTGGATTGTTCATTGATTACAATTCAGATTTCCCTCTCCGTGCTTAAAGTGTCTCTGTTAGCCCTGACCTGGATTGTTTCACTGCAAGCCTCGTTTCAAGCAAAACCATTTAACTCATCTATTGCCAGCTCTGATCCGTGTCAATTACTGTCACCAGGTTTCTATATTATTAGCAATGGTTTGCCTGCACTCTATATTAATGATGGTTGGCCCGCACGCTTTATTAACGATGTTTTGCCCGCACTCTTTTTAGTAACGTTGGTTTGCCCGTACTCTTTATTAATGATGGTTTGCTCGCAGTCTTTATTAACGTTTTTTTGCCCGTACTCTTTATTAACGATGTTTTGCCCGCACTTTCTCAATTTGCAAATCCGCCATAATAGTAGCAATTCTCCTAAATGCAGAGAACTTGGCTTTTGAAGGGAAATGGAGCCTGACACTCTGATTGGTTCATTACATGTTACTCCCAAAACACGCCTCTGATTAATTGAGAGATGGAGTACAACCCCTTTGAACCATGAGCCTTACTTCGTGCTCAGATCATTGCTGTTAAACTTTGGAAGACTTTGAACACGCCCTAAATGCACTTATGCTACACACGTCAGGCTGTGCGTTTGATCGGCCCGTGGTTTTTCATGTATTTTTAAACATTCTAATCATTACAAAACAACTCAAAAACTCCACTTTACATATCCATGAGGTATTTGACATCGTCTTACAATGCGTAGATCTTCCACTGAGATTATCATTCCAGGTGCACTGACATGATCTAAATCAAAACTCCCATTTTAATGTGATTTACACCCAACTGGCATCTCTGAAATTAAATGTTTATTAGTTACACTGATCATTTGGCGTCAGTGGCTGGATTAGTATTGCACTATGTGGCGCAGTCGATCGGTGCTGGGTCTGGATTCTGTGGATCCAGCTGTTTTCACACACGTTTAATCTGGACCAGAGCTAGTGCAGGAGGACATCTCCGGATCGCCCCGGAATGTCTGCATCATGAGCTGTGACATCAGCAGGGCACATGGTGTCCCTCCTCGGGGAAGGGGCTGTGTCGGAGGGTCCCGCTCGACGTCTAACTGTCAGGATCACAGAAAGGACTGTTTCTCTCCAGTGTTGAGCCTGTTTGCCGCTGTCATGTTTGTCTTGTTTTCAGAACACATTACGCCCGTGTTTTGGTGAGGAGTGCACCGAACCTCCCACCATTAAGGTGTCTCCTGATCTTTCGAAAGGGAATTGTGAGACGATATGATGTTCCAGAGCAGTATTCCCGATTGCGTTCTGTCACCGGAGCCTTAGCGCTGCGTATGCACCGGACGCCGCAGGAGCAAATCTGCACCACTTCGCGACTCTTCCTCTTCTGATCGGTGGATGGCCGGCTCTTCTTCCTGGCCGCCTCTGCATGTGCGCCGAGCGCTCGTCTCCCCTTCCTCTGTGCTCTGTGCACCTCCCGTCTGCACGCCTGCTGGACCAGCTCTGGGCGCAGGTTAATGCCGCTGCAGTGGAACAGGGGCTTTCAAGAGTGTCTTTTTAACTCCTTGACTTCTTGTGTGCGCGCATGTGTGTGTGTGTTTGTGTGTGTGTCTCGATGCGCCATCATCATCATAGTCAGAAACACTGGCTCCACACGTAGAGTGCTTCCCATACGCTTTCAGCCCCGTGAAAGTCTGTCTTTGTGTTTCTGCGGCAGACGTAGGTGCCTCATACAGTCAGGCAGAATTTTCGCACAGTCTGCCTCCACGTGGATCTACAGAGGTGTTTTTTCCCCGTATAAAGATGTTTTTAATTCCTAATTCAGGGAGTAAAAGCAGGAGCTGGAGTCTGGCTGCTGGAGGTGAGCGTGGCTTGCGCTGGGGTCAGAGAGTTCGCCGTGCAGCGAACTCTCGGGAGCACACGGCAGCAGCACAGCCCACAGTCGCTATGGATACTGGAGACTCGGGTCGGAGGCCGTACAGTGTCATGCTAAGGATCTTAAATGTGGTTACACCATGAGGGTAGAGTCAAGGAGACATTTTAAACACCCACTCACTTTTTCCTGTGCATCTGCCCAGGAATGACAAGTATATCCTTTTGAAGGAAGATTAAAAAATGGCACGTTAAGAATGGTTAATGCTTCTCGCAAGACAAAAAAATGCAACAGTTCCAAAGATGAGTCGGCCCGCGTCAGTTAGCCAACAGTATATGGTATACAGATATGATTTTTTTTATTTTATTACGAAAGCCTTTATTACATTTGAGAATGCGATCTGTTTGTTTTTTTTTTTTTTCATCCGGAGTGTAATTTGTTCCCTGGTTTGGAGGCATTGAAAATGATCTGACATGGAAAGGGTTTACCCTTTGAGCGCCGAATACATTTTCGAGAAATTAAGAATGTAATTACCTTGAGCTGTTGAAACCCTATCATGTGGCAACTCATTTAAAAGAGCTCCCTTGCGGGAGCTCTTTTAAACGAGTTGCCACAAGATAGGTTTTCAACAGCGTCTAATTTTGATAACTTACATCACTGGGCAACTGTGGCGCTGAAAGGGTTAACAGTCTGTGAACTCTCGAATGCCAACTCCCAAGACTGTTTCCCCTGTAACCCGAATAAGAGCCATCTGCTATAGGCGTGTGCTGAGAGAGCTGTCCTACTCCACTGAACACTCACTGGGTTGTGGTTTGCCTGAGCCGGTCACATGACTTCTCTGAAAATTCCCCCCCCTCCTCCACTTTATTTCCAGTAAACTGTTTGAAAAGAGCGGTGAGTCAGAGAAAAACCAGCTTCCCTGTAACCGCAGCTTGTTAAAGAATTTGTCAACGTGGACTCTTGAGGGCTTTTTTTCTTCCCGCCTCCCCCCCCCTCCCCTTTCCTTCAATAGATTTGAATTTTCTGCAACGGTTCCACAGTTACGATTGCGTCAGGAGCGTTATTTCCTGCTCTGAGTGCGGCGTTGGTCGCAGGCTGCAAGCGGTTAATGCTGTGAAACTTCGCGCTGATCTGCACGCGCGTCTTCTGTGTAAAAGGGTTTCATTCAGAAAACGGCAGCACGGGTGTCGGCGGTGTTGTACATGCGTGCGCTTTCTCTAACTGACTGACTCCCCCGCCCTCCCCTCCCCTCCCCCGTTAGTGTTCACCTTTTACCTGGATCTCGTTGAGTGTGCAACTGCACATAAATGGGAAACATCCGGAAATTGATATTATTACTACCAACCCAGCTTAGCATCCACAACATATGTTTTTTCAGAAAAAAATATGATGATGATTATCATTATTATTATTATTATTATTATTATTAATAGTATTAACGGTAGTAGTAATAGCAGTACACTCTGGAGAAGCAACCTCATTAAAGTTGTTTTTACTTTTGCTGAAGAGAACGTACGTAATTCAAGAGCACAATGAGCTCTGTCTGTGAGCCACTGTCTGTCATCATGTCAGGGAGAAGAAGTGTTTCAGACTGTTTGAACTTACACGATGTTCCTCTCTCCATTGATTCCAAATTATTCAATAAAAAATTTTACGCTCCTGTGTGGATTGCCGTCAACATGTTGAGCCAAGTTTCTATTTCAGCGATGGATCCTCAAAGAGTCTGAGAAACAGGGCGGTGGCCATGACTCGATGGAGGCCATGGTGGTGCGGGAGGGGGGTTCCTAAGCCATGTTCTGTGTCGGGGGTGTGTGTGTGTGTGTGTGTGTGTGTGTGTGTCTCTGCCTCGGCTCCTTCTTCGCTGTGGTCCCGTCTCTTTCACCCTCTGTTTTCTATCCGTCAAAATAAAACACCAACTCCTCCGTGGCGGGGGGGTCTGTACACTGTTTCAAGCAAAAAATTAAAAAAAAGATTACCGGACAGTCAGTTAACCGCCACAGACCTGCTAAACACGGCTCGCCTGTCGTTTGGTGAGAGGCTCGTTCTTAGAACTTCACATTCTTGGAACTTTCTTAGAGTCACAGTCATGTGATCAGAGAGGAACAAAAGTTGGCGGTAAGGACAAAAGCTGGGAGTTGTGGCGCTCAAAGCTCACGCTGACAGCTGGGCCTCTTTGGGTTTTTAATGACACGCCAACCTCGTCAGGATCTCCTGAATTTAATTGCTCCTGAGCATATGCCCTTAGGACAGTGCTTGGTGCCAGGATGGCGATTTTCCGGAAGGGAAGGGAAGGGGGGGTGGGGTGGGGAGAGGGTGGTGTGTACGACAGCAGCACAGTCTCGGGATTTGCAAACAGTCATTGTGTCGTGTGATTAGCCTTCTGGTCCGGAGACAGACAAAGCGTGATGTGTTGAAAATCTGGTGAATTAATCATCAGGTCAAATTTCAAACTGTACCTGCCAAAATAGCATTTTTGTCCACCGCAGCAGGTTTTTTTTTTCTATTCGCCAAAACTAAATACAGGAAGGAGCCGCTCCTTGTTCTACAAATTTGAGTCTAAAAGCCGTGTTTAGCTGTGGGTTTAATGTGTGATTTATTCTGAGTCTCGCTCTTATCAAGATCATCTCCCCCTTTAGGTGTTTTTGCGGCTCCTCTCATTTCTCTTTGTCTCTGACCCTCCCTCATGCCCCTCTGCGCAGTAAATGATTATTGTTCAGAGCCGTAAACCACAAGCACTCCACCCCCTGTGAGCTGAGAGGCCGTTGGGCCTCACCTTGAAAAGGAAAAGAGTGGGCAGCAATATGATTTTAAAAAAGTCCCCACCTAAATTAAAAGCGTCCCGATTGGGTCTCATCATTCAGCAGAAATTCAAATATGAGCCAATGGCGGCCCAACCAGTGAAGCTCCTCGTGTCGCTCAGCCGAGAGCTGCTCACGTCCACAAAAATACCATCTGCAGGAGAGCCGTTTGTGTCCATATTAGGCTTGAACGTGCTCTAAAATCTACACCCAAGATCAGCCACACAAATTACAGAGTGTTTGAAATGAGTGAGAGACAGTTGATTCCTCTGTGTGCTCTATATCTCTCTATTATAGGTGTGTGAGTGAGCTCAGTGCTCAGTAAAACAGGGCTGAGCTTTACTATGATTTGTGTTTGATCTTTGAGCAGTGGCTGTTTTATGAGCATCCTGCTGGGGAACAATTTACTGCAAAAGACAAGTCTATAATACGTACAGATTATCACCTCGGTGACTTTCTTTTTTGCTGTCTTTCTGTGCGTGTGTGTGTGTGTGTGTGTGTGTGTGTGTGTTGGGGAAGGGCTTGATAAATGTAAGTGGTCATTTAAACACAGTTCAAATTAAATTGCAAGGTTAAATAATTCTATAGGAATATACCCAAGTAATTCCAGTTAGTTTAACAAATAACAAAAACAGTTTTGTTCTGTTATGCTGCTGAAATTTATTGTATATTGTCAATAATAAAGATTAATTGGATTATAGATGAACACAGATTGCCTCAATTTGTGAAGTTCATTGGCTATGCAGTAACTTGTTAGAACTTGAGTCAAATCATATAGGATTGAAATACATTTAAACCCAGTTCATCTCTTGGAGGACTAATATCAATTCATTAACACTAGATACTTACCTTACACAGCAAAAATGTGGCTGAGATGTAAAGATGTTAAACCCTAATATAAGACTCGTTTAAATTTACTTTTTGTTTGCTGAGTAAAGCAGATTTGGCTTGAAAAATGTTCTCACTTAAATGTCTCAGCATCTCGATAGAATCAGTCTATCAGGCGTAAAAAATTCTAAATTGTGTTTTTTTCGTTACTTCAGAGATGACCACAACTCAAGGTTCAAAACACCAAACCAATAATGACTTACTTGAATCCAATTCAATTTATCTTCTTTTTGCCTAACTCTGGCTCAGCCGTGTTGTTCTTCCAAATTTTCAACACCTACGATTAAATATAAATAATGCATATCTAAAATATGAGAAAACACTTTCCTGTATGAGTACATCTTGCCTTACACACTTGTTTCTCTAAACTGCCCGCTGCAATTCCTGTAATTTCTTAGTGTATTCTCTATTAAAAAGCTTTTTGACCAATGGTGGCAGGCAATTTCTTTTGCTGAAATATTTTAAAATGTTATTCTAAAAAATAACTGTTTAACCCTCCTCTTCCCAGCAAAGGAATGTTTGGGAAATTCCATAGCATTCTTTAACCTGAAAAGAGTGTCTTTGTTGAGCTGATAGGAAAAAATAAGAGGAGCCGCTGAGGCCTGTGACTCATTTGAATGGTCTTTGCCTCTGGTCCTGAAAAATATTCACTTCCCATAGAAAATGGATTCAGGAACTCCTGTGGGTAAGTGAATTAAAGTGTTACTATTATTTTCTGCAAAAAAAGAAATCTTTGTCCATCAAAAAGATGGACTGGATGAGTAGCCGGGTATGTCATTTTGCCTTTTGAATACCAGACAGGTTATGTTATGGGCAAGGAATTCTGTAGAGAACGTCAGTTGAAGCAGAACATTAGTGCATAGTGATTTGGAGGAGAAATATAGTCAAGATCAATTACTAAGTCACATCTCACTGTTCTATGTGGGATATAGTTTGGGAAAGTAATGGTTAATAAACTCTCATCTCACCTCCGTCTGACGTACTGTCACCTCTGTCTGACGTACTGTCCAGGTGGAAAATGGCTCTCCCTCTCTGTCCGGAGGCAGTTCCTCCTTTTATAAAATATCTGATTTTATGTATCAATAATTCATTAAATTGATGTCTTAAAACTTTGTCTTTTAGTCATGAAACCATAGCTTTGTTCATGCCTTTCTCAGAAAAGGTAACTTGGTCTATTAGCTCTGTCAGTCTGTGTTATTCTGGGATGTGTTTCCTTAAATCTGTCTGTGTCTTATTGGAAAAACTTGCTAAAGCATAGTTTTGTAACTCATTAAAATTGGATTATTTCTCATCTTTATTAATTATTTTTTATTATTTCCAATAGTCCACCAGTTCCTTTCTTGGTCATCATATTTGGGGATATATATATCATTTTGTGAAACATATCTATTATTGAATTTTACTCTGTTTTTCAGTGTGAGGCTTTTTGTTTCTCTCATTTTCAATAGGTCTGTCTCTTCTTTTAGTTCCTTTTGAATACTGTATTACATTAGTTCTTTTTTCACATTTGAGAGGATATATTTCTGTCTGTAGACTCTCTGGAACAATTCTTGCTCTTGCTCAGCGCCTTAAAAATGTTGGAAAATATTTGGCAAATTCCTTTTTACATAGAAAAATAACAGTTGGATAAACCGGCAAACCCTCAATACTGTCAAAAATAATATCTAACTGAAGTATTTTGGTATTGCAAACCCAATGAGGTCATGCACACATTTAGCACACTCATATGTATTAGTTTAATTTTTAAGATATTTACACTGTAAACACTGGTAAGTATGGTGCACTTAATTTTTTTAGGGAAACTGATTACCTTAAAAAATTGTGTACTGTAACTTAATGATCTTGTGTTCACAGCACTCAAAAACGTGTAAAAAAAATGACTTTTCAAAATGTTTACATTTTCTTTAAGTACGGTCCACGTAATGCCATTAAGTTGGCTGACACAAATCAGTTTCCTCAAAACTCAGTTCACCGTTCTATATGGGTTTACAGTGTTAGTGTGTTTGTTCACTGCAGTTCTGATGCTTGTTATTTGTTTTTTTTAATCATATTCCTTATATAATGTTTCCTTTCTCCACGCATCTTGCATGCATTTTATCCTCTTGTATGTTACATCTCTTGAAATCATGTATATATAAAGAATGCAGCATACAGAATGAAGGCACTGGGTACTTAGTTTTTTTTAAAAATTATTATTAGTATTTCGCGATCCACTAAAATTTGGGCATTTCAGATTGCTCTTGAGCTTAAATAGTTCTCTGTTCTTTGGAACAAAAGGCTTCAGTATTCCTCTTGATTTATTTTAATTGATAATGAAATTATTGTTTGTGTTGACTAATATTGTTTTATTCATTCTTAGTATGCTTTAAGACTAAAGGCTCATCTTTAGAATATTACCTGAGGATGAGAAGCAGTATAATAAAAGGGATGACCTAATAGTTGAAAACAAAAATGCTGCACAGTATGGTTTAAATATACTAATCATCGAAATGTTACTTTAATACTCTTTAAATTGTTGTAGTAATAATCACCAATAAGATATTTTTCTTTCTTGAATTTTTAGGTAGTAACTGCATGGGCAATTTGCCGTTTGATGTTTATTTTTTAGGTAACTGTAGGGCTAATATATATTTTGCATCTTTAGATTCAAGTGCAGTAATCTGGTTGGGATTCATATCATCATTAACAATTAAAATCCTCAATTATCTGTGGCGAGTTCACTAATATAACATTTCGGTCTGTTTTTGAGTTTACATTTGCGCATCAAAGTTAAGGATGAATGTTAAATGCCTACCTTTGCTATACCATTTTTTATATATTTTGTGGCTTGCCTCAATTAGCACAGATTAGATGTCGTATTCTAGAATGTTTACTTCATTTGCTACCTTTGATGCATTGTGTAATGTTTTTGCTACTTTTACTTAAGTATTGTTGGCAAATTATTGATATGTTAAGCATATTTCTTCTTCTTCTTTTTATTTTTTCTCTTCTGAAGACTATCTCACCTGAGCATGCTTGTGATCCAAAAGATGATTTAGCAAATTGTATTTTTGGGGATTCTAGCGTCGTGCCTCTGTAAGTTTATTCAAATGTTTAGAATTATGTGCAAATTACCTGATTATGAATGTTATTACTGATTGAGATTAGAAATATCTTTCAGGTAGTCATCTATAAAATGTGGCATTATTTGTCTAATGTTTTTTGTGCTATAAAACACATTAGAACGTTAATGATCTGCTAAAATACTCAAAAAAAAAAAAAAAAGAAATAAATAATAATGATGCCTAATTGAAGAATGAGTAATAAATAATGATTCTAGTGTGCATTGCTTTTGACATGAATTACTCAAACATGTCCTATTGGAGAAAAGGCTCGACAGCTGATTTGAGCGACTGATTTTGTTTTACTGTATTATTTGTATTCAGAAATAATTTCATTTATTTCTGCATTTGTACCAATACGAAGTAAAAGCTAAGTTTATGCCAAATTAATTTGCAACTACCCTCTCTCCCAACACATACACACACACACACAAACACACACACACACAAGCGTGTGCGCATTAGCGCTTACATATACCTGTGCATATACAAACTTGCACGTCCACACATGCAGCATTGTGATGATATTTACTTTTTCATAAATGTTCAGCAAACCTTTTCAGATTTTGAACCCACTTTTTGATCTGATATAAAGTGGTCATTTTCTTGTGGCTTTTTGGTCATTTTTTGAGGAAACACTCATTGGATAAGCAGTTGTCAAAATGCATATCCAGAAAAAAAATATGCATTATGTTTTGTTTTATATATCAATGTGCCCTTTATTGTTTATATTCTGTCCATGCATTAATAAGATATTGGGAAAAGTCAGTATTACACAGAACTGACCCTATTATTAAAAATCAATTTGGAATCAAATTTTTCTTTGAAAATGTATTTGTTTTTGCTCGTTTTGAATTATTCCATAAACTTTTTTCAATGCCTTTAATTATACATTAAGAACCATTCATTCATAATTGCCTTTTCATCCCTCTCAGCTCAAAGGAGCCATTTTGTGTTGCTGAGATACAGCTGAGGGCAGCCATCTTGTGAAGGCTGCAGTTGAGCCACACAGTAGACTCTGCTGCTGGTTGTGAGCTCTTGGGAAGAAACTCTTAATGCACAGCATTATATTAAACAAATTGCTACGTGCAGTAAATTGTTGGCTCTTACATTTTTGGCTATTACTGTCGATGTGTATTACATCCCAAAAAAATCATTGTTGTAAGTCATTCCCAGTGGTCATTTGATCAAAAGGATAACAAGAGCATTAAAGCTGCACTAAAGACAGTGTAATGTGGCTGATTTCAGTCACTAAATATAGAAAGCAGTGGTATTGTCTGTGACTTTTAACAGCCATTAAAATAACTGTATAATTAATTTGGACCATTCATATCCGAGTTATCAGGCGAGTCATAATTTACCTGTTTACCGTATAATTGCAAGTAATTTCACTGGAATTGCTGTTACTTGGATATAATTGTGCAGCTGCAGTGTGGTTGTACAAAGCTGTGATGAAGTATGCAAGCCGTAAAAGAAGAAGAGCAGTGAGCAGTGAGCAGTGTCTCATATACGCATACAGCAGGCCGACTGTGTCACAGGGTACCAGATTATCTGATGCACCATTCTGAGAATTAAAGGAAAGTGGCCCTGTCTTAAGATGCTAAGCAGGTCCCTGGTGTATCAAAACCTGTGTAGACAACACACATACACATTCACACGCATACACATACGCACGCATACATATATATGCATCCTTGTGTGCATGCACACTCTAAACACGCACACACATGCACACACATGCATGCACTTGTACTTGCTCATACCTGTGCAAGCATATAATTGCACATGCACACACGGAGCATTGTGATGGTTTTTTTTTTCTAAAATGTTGTACCAATTTATTTTCCAGATTTCAAGCCCACTTTGTCATCTGGTATAATGTGGTAATTTTTTTGTACCTCTGTAGACTTTTTTTTGAAGCAACACTCAATGGAAAAGCAGTTGAGACGTGCGTATCGAGAATAAGAACCCGCTCTCAGAATAAATTAATGTTTACTGTGTCATATTTTGGTGATATTCTGTCTATGCTGTCTTACGATGTTGGGAAAAGTCATTCTTACTTGATATTACACAGAACTGACTCATCTGTTAGAGCTGCCTTTTTAGGAGTACGATGACAATGCAAAATTTAAAAAAATCATTTTGAAAGTTAGGGGTGAAAGTTATTAGTTTTTAGTGCTTTTGAAATATTTAGAAACCTTGTTGTGAACTTTTAAGGTGGGTTATATATTGAGAGGCATTCAGCTATAGGTACCCTTTTCTTCTCTCTCAGCTCAAAGGAGCCATTTTGTGTTGCTGAGATACAGCCGAGGGCAGCCATCTTGTGAAGGCTGCAGTTGAGCCACACAGTAGACTGTCTGCTGCTGGTTGTGAGCTCTTGGGATGAAACTCTTAAGGCACAGCATTAAATGAAACAAATTGCTACGTGCAGTAAATTGTTGGCTCTTACTGTCGATGGGTATTACATCCCATAGGCAAAAATCATTGTTATAAGTCTTTCCCAGTGATCATTTGATCAAAAGGAGAACAAGAGCATTAAAGCTGCACTGAAACAAGCATGATGTGGCTGATTGCTATAATTAAATACAGAAGACCGCGGTATTGTCTGCAACTTTTTACAGCTGCAAAAACAGCTATATAGTTTATCTGGACTGTTCACATATGCAAGTCATCAGGCAAATCATAATGTACCAATTTACCGTATACTTAATTGATGTGTTGCCGGTATATAATTGCGGAGCGGCAGTGTGGTCCCACATAGCTGTGATGAAGTACGTTCGGCACAAAGGAAGATGAGCAGTGAGCTGTGTCTCGTAAACAGCACATGTACTGCTGACTGAGTCTGTCAGGATCTCATCAGGGAACCAGATAAGCTCAGCATTCTGTGAAAGTGACAAAAGTGATCCTGTATGTCCCCGGTGTATCAAAACCTGTGTGGACTACATGCATATACATACATGCATACTTGTGTGTGTGTCCACTCTTAACACACACACACACACACACACACACGGTCAGCACAGTGGTGCAAGCAGTGATTCAATCAATCAATCAATCAATCAATCAATCAATCACACACACAGTTTTAGTTTGTTTGTGCTTGTGGGGTTCAAAAAATTATTTTAACTTTAAAATCCTGTTTTCATTCCCACAAACACAAAAATCAACCCTAGTCTCATGCTCATCTCTAAAAAGCCTAACTTTAAATGTAACCTATGAAATTTTACCTCTAATACATAAATTCTAATACCTAACCTTAACTTAGTCCCAGCCACATGCCCAGGGGTAAACCTAGATGTAAAACTCGCCCTAGGTCTAGAATGAAGCCTGATGGGGGCAAAAAAAAAAAAAAAAAGTTCCCATGCTGCCATTTTATTTACACTACTAATCTTCTGGAGTTTTCAAGTCCCCACAATGCATTTTGAGTTCCCACAAGTATAGAAAAGACAAACAAAGACACACACTCACTTGCTCTCGTACTTCATTTTTGACTGAGCAGGTCTGTGTGTAACCCTCATGCAATATAGTCTCTGACTTTTGTTTAAATGGGTCCTGTCTTGAAACTCAGTAACTTTCCTTCATTTCATGAGTGTAAGTGATGTGGAAATGTGAGTAAACTGTATACGCAGTGTTAAAGAGGCGAACAATGATGAAAGTATTTTTAATGACATCTATCTTGCGTGAAGATGCAGTAGATAAAATCTGTACCCAAGTATTGCGCCCACGCTGAATGAACTCAAAATGAGGGCCTTCATTTCACTGAGCATTCTTCTTCTCTGCCTATATGGCGTTCTCGCGCTGATCCATAGCGATCGAGCGTCTTCTAAGCACAGAACCATGGCGCTCTCAGACCCCGTCAGGTGTGCGATGTTGGAAATGTTTTTATTACCGTTATTTATTGAATTGCTAATACTGTACTTAAATCCCCGATGACTGAGGCGTAATTTTGTCTTATCACGTTATACACTGCTTGGTCTGAAGAGGCATACGGTCAGATTCTGTAAATTTGAGGAATGTAACTGGTATAAGAATGATTGGGACACACAGCCGTTCCGGATACTGTGTGAGCAATATTACAACAGATTATTCATAAACTTCATAGCTACAATTACTCCGACTTGGAATACAGTAGCTGAACAGAGATTTGACGTTGATCTTTACGGTACACAGAAATGTATGTTTTCTTGAGCTTTGAGTGTCCAATAAGGAAGGATGTCATTTCTGTGGATGGACATTACTATATGAAGGAAAATTACTGCATATTTAGAAAATTTTGCAGAGGAGGCCATGGATATTTTGTGAGGTAAAAAAGCAGAGGGCTCACAGGATAGGATATTTCTCTGAGCCTCGTTTTGCAATGTAGTGGTGCGTTTGTTTCGTTGTTTTCTGCGCTCTCATTGTACTCCATGAAATGTCAGAGGGGATTCTGCCGCAGCTGGTGCATGACCAACACAATGAAGTGTCATTGAGCTTTTTAAATTACTTTTTAAGTTAAAACCTGATTATTAACCTGGATTATCCATAACTATTTTTGCTTTCATGGTTGCAATTACCTGTAGCATGTTTGAAGAAAGACAATCCAAGCATATGTAAATTAAATCTGTGATATCAACGATTTAAAAAATTAGGTTTGTATCTTTACATGAAAATATCAGGTTCCTAATTGATCTGCGTTTGTTTAAAACAAAAGAAATTGTGATTTTTCTTTTTTTTACTTAACAAGACAAATGTACGTAATCCCTATTAATGTTTGTACGTACACCCACGCAACAAAGAACAATCTCAATATATTTGCGCTATTCTAATTAAATTGCGATGTGGCTCCGCTGGTTCATTTTCCACTTCTGGAATTTTTAATTAACAAAAACCGCAATAATATAGTACACAGAATCTTGGAATCATGTCTACAGGGTTATTTTGTGTTGCCGCCGTTCCTAAATGTCACAACGTATTTTTCTGAGAAGTCATGTTATTCTGCCCATTTGGTTTCTCCGGTTGGCACTACAGCGCCCATTATTTGCGGGCACTCAGGCATTCGGCCCGAGCGGGTCCTAACATGGTCACTCGATGAGACAAGGAAAAAGAGACTGTGTATGACTCCACAGTCATTCAGATCAAGCTTAGCATCACCTCCCAGCTCTATTGTCCAGCTTGGAATGCTGACTAATCAAGTTCCAGTCGGAGGACAGGATGGCGTCTCGCGTGGTTCAGTACGGGCAGGGCCTTGCATGAGTCCACCAGCCTGTGATATCATCCGTCCACTGCAGCTCAGACTCACCTCATCTCCCCATGTGGCCGGTTCTTCCCCACCATCCTCAAATGCGTGAATTTCCTTCCCTGAAAGCCAGGCAGACATTTTGTCAGGGAGAGCAGACCTCTTTTCTTTGCTAATGACGGATGTCTGTCTCCACACGGCAGTCATGTCCACCATTCGGTCTCAGAAATGCAGGATCAGTAGGGGCTGATAACTGTAAGGTCACTGTGAGTGTGCTGTGTCGCCCCCCCTCAACTCCCCATTTCCCGTTTGTCTGACCACTTTCCCCCCCTTTCTCTCCCCACCTTCCCCCCTGAAATCGTCTGCCGTCGTGACGTTCAGGAAGCGCACTGTGGAGCAGGTGCTGACCCTGATTAGGTGAGTAATGCACCTTCTGAGTAATATCAGTCTTGTCTGTTAAGCGGCAGTGGGTGGTATGGGGGCCTCAACATGAAAGGGTTAATCTGAAACAGTGATACAGACTGAAGGCTCTAGACAGACCCAAATCTCTCCCTTTTATGGGACTGCTTTTGAATCAAGAAGGCAAATTCGTCCTCTGTTGAGCCCAACTGAGTAATTTGAGTTTTTACGGAGATATTGCTCAATAGCATGTGCCTCCTCTAATGATTGGCACCAATGACATGTCATTTCATGCCAAACATATAGGCATCAAGCTTTATTTTAAGAAGTATTCTACAAGGTAAATAATTATACATACAGCTTGTATTCTTCATGAATGACAGTGGTATCTACTCGCCATTGATTCTGATCATCTCCAATTTGATGCACCTTCTGGAAATCGCAGTGTCCTCTGTGAATACTCACATTTTCAGTTTGAATCACTGGAAACTCTCATTGCTAACCTCAGCCTCCTCTTCTTTAGGAAAGTTTGAAACCGAGGGAAGGCAAGAGTGGACCTCCAGCGGTTTCATCGTGAGGTTGTTCTTGAGGACAGTGAAAACAGTAAGGTACAGTATATGCTTTTTCTCTGTCCTTACTTTGAGATGAATGACTGTTTACAAACATCGATGTCCTTTGAGGCCACTGACCTTTTGGCCTCTCGTTCGCTGTCTGGTTTCTGTCTGTTACTGCTTTGATTTTGGATATAGTCGTCCTCACGGCTCTGGGTCCATACTGTCAGTCACTGAAGCTTTATGATTACTCCTGAGTTCACTATGTGACGGTAGGAGCTGGACTGGTTTCCTTCATTTTGAGGTTGTTGAAGATGCAGACCATTGTTATTAGAAGCATTTGCCCTGTTTTTGTGGAGGTGAAGGGCGAACCTCAGAGGCCACGGTCTCAGCCCCTGCTGCCAGCAGTTTTTACACGTGTCCTTGAGATTCTGTTGTACAGTTTGTGTAAGATGGTAGTAAGATGGAGTTGTAGTACCGATGGAGTGTTGCTGTAGGTCCCATCCCGAGGTTTGACCTTTCAGCATGCCGCCATGCCCCACGGCACCTGTTGCTGGGAGTGGTGCAGGTCACGTGACTGTGTGGGTGAAATCCGATTTGCTGCGATGATGAAATATGGTGCTCAGATTGCATCATCTCATGGTCATGCCAGTTTTTTTTGGAAGGTACTGAGCAGTGAATATTCCTTCAAGTTGTCCTAAAGACTATCAATTCTTTGTTTTAAACGTGTGTCACAGCCTAATTGCAGGAACTTGTTACATTGCTGTATAAACCCTCAATTAGTTAGTTCGTCCTGGTTGTTTTTCCTCCTGATGAGAAACGGTTTGTATAAGCTCATGATGTGACTGAAGTAGGAAATGACACAGGCTCTTGCCGCACCGTCAGACAATTGTTTTTTTTCACCTATCAAATTACTTTTCATTTTATCCATGCAAGGGCCTGTAAATGTTTAAAATATTGTGCTTTTATTGTTTATCAGCATTTAAGGAAAATACATTTATTCTCAAAGTAGTCTCATTACATGCTACTCATAAGATATGATGGATGAGAAAAGATGTCAGGGGAAACGTGGCTGTCGAAGTGAGTGAACAATTCTGGCGAGATTTTAGCTTTTCTGTCCCAGATGAGTTTCTGTTTTTGTCAGAAATTCCCCCTTTTAAAATATCTTAACCGCCCATCTAGAGGCCTGTACACAATGAAAGTTGTTTGCATTATGAGTGTCACCTTCATTAATACTCTGAAAGCTCAATCAAAATAAATTGAAGATCATTGATGTTAATGGTAGCCTTGGTTAACCCTTTATGTTCCAACCTTGTCTTCAGAAATCCCCCTTTTGCTACATCATAACTGTCGTCCTGGAGGCTCTTTCTTTATGAAAGTTGGAAATATCATGGGTTTTACCTTCATGAAAAGCAATGATGCATAACACTGTTGAAATTAACTCTTTAAATGCCAATGTGAAGTTTTTACCCCTTGGGGGTTTTTTTTGTTCGTTTGGGCGGGGGTTGGGGGGAGGGGGGGGGTAGTTTTTGAATTGAATCATATTGGAATGTATTCATCTCACAGCATGCAGCTGAAGTGTCTCTAGCAGCAAGAAGATCAAAGTTTTGCATTTTGTTGGGGATTTAGTCTAAATTAATGAAATGGCTATTTATTTCTGTAAACATTTTCATATCCTTTTTTTGCTGTTGTTGTTGAAACACAGAGAATTATGTTTTTAATTTGTCTGCCAATTTTACCAATCGATAACCTGGTCCAAATTAGTTGGGACTCTTTAATATTCATTTTTATAGAATGGATATTTTTCATGTGTGTACGTACGAAAGTATTGCCTGTGATTTATTGAAGACTTTCCTTCAATCTGCACAGAATATTTCATTTTCTGTGTCCTAACTTTATTTTACGAAGAATAGTCATTTTATAGTTTTCTGAGGTGAATCTACCTGAGTGATTGTAGGCCACGGCTTCATTTGGAAGGTTATCATATGAAGATTTTTCTCCACCTGTGTGTAGAATATGTGCAATATGTTCAATGGTAATGGTATTTATATGAGCATTGCCTCTCAGTAAGTGTCTCACACATTAATTTTCCTTTGGCCTCTTGAACATTATCTACTCATGTCTATCTGAAATAAAGCATAATTTATATCAAAAAGGGGGCAAATAGTCTTGATGTAAAAAAAAAAAAGGCATTGCATTTCATCAGGATTACTACAAGAGCTGTTAACAAGTCAAGCTATGAATTTCTGATCGAAAGAGAGAAAAAAGGATTCCTCACATCTTGTACTATTTTCCCATAACTTCATAAATTTATGGAACATTCATACGCTGCAACTCTACATTATTGCCAGTGATTTGGTACCATTACAAAATACCTGTGATGATCTGCAGACACATTTTGGTTCAGCTTGCCGTAGAGCAAGCTACATCTAGCAGCCACAGATGAAAAATATTAACCCCTTCACGCAGAATAAAAAAATGCCAATTTTTATTATTCCAGTGAAGCAAGACATTTGGAAATTCAATTACAGAATTATTGAAGAATAAAATTTCAGAATTTACGAATGCTAGCGTCTATATCGGCGCAAAGGGGCTCAGGGATAGCAGGTCCTTTTTTTTTTTTTTTTTTTGGCTGTTTGGTCCCTCTCCAGTGGACATCTTAACTACATTGTGTATCTGCGAGCGCTGTCTGAGACAATTAAAATATTATTTGATGTCAAATAGTGTCCAGTTATTTGCCTTAAATTGTAATTAAAAGCGATGAGCACCAGTGATGTTCATTCATGTTCCGACACGGCAGCTTTAACACTTTCTGTCTCCCTACGACGCTCATCTCCCACAGACCAAATGATGTTCAGTGGGATCCAGTACAATTTAGTTAGCCAGCTCTTCTTGTACAGGTCGCACCCTTTTCATATGGAGTGCTGGTGCCATAAAAACCTCAAGTAATCTTCCATCCGAAGTGTCATATCCACATGGTCAGTAAACTGGCCCCATTGTCTGTATGCAGTGTACAGGTGCGGGATAGAAACCATCATGGTGCCCCATTTAAAATAGCTCCTCGCTACTGTACACAGAAAAGGCGCATCAGCAGAATTTGAGTTATAGTGCAGAGATAGGTAACAGTGTGAAAAAATAGTTCAGTTTGAAATACAGACGGCGAACCAATGGTGCATTTGTACATTGTGTTTTTAAACGGTCTAAACCAGACCCAGCGGTCAACCTTAATCAGAGGAAAAAGTGCAAAAGGGGTTTGAGTTTTGTGGTGTCTTCACGTACAGTATCTCTGATGCTCCCATGAGCCATGAGGCGGTGGCTTTGACTTCCAAAAGATACCTTTAAGATGGTTTAGCTCCTGGGGTCTTATCATGCGCTCAGTTAGCCTCTGAGCAACCCTTACCCTGACCTTTGCTGTCATGTAATATTTACGCCTTTCAGATTGAGCAGAAACGTTCCTTTACAAATCATCATAGAGAATGTGCCTGCATATGAAAATTAAGGTTAAGTTTTATCCTTTCAAGGGAAAATTTCCTCAATGAACCCAGAAGGTACAACAGTGCTCACTGGGATGACTGAAAAGAACCTTTTGCTAGCAGAAACAGACCAAATTAATAATATATTGCTGAATTGTAGCCACCGTAATACCAAGCCTGGATGTTCTTTGATACTCAAATTTGATTTAATTTTTGACTATAAATGCCATACACAATGCTTTACGAATCCTACTGCTGTTTTATATGTCCACTTTTATATGTTTCAGCAAATTGCAATTCGTTTTTTTACTATGATTGGTTTACAATTCAGATTGTTTTTATTTTTTGTATGAAGGCGCTGTATATAAAGTGCGAAGCAGTTCAGCGCTGAATTCCATGTTAGGTTTTCATGAAGATCAATGTGATTTTTTGTTTTGCTTTGATGGCAGGTCAGTGACAGTAAATCCAGTAATAACTGTTCATTAAATTGATCATTACAATTCAAGAAGCAAAATGTATTAAACATTTTCAAGCAAGGAATTAATATTTTTGATGCTTTTATTTGAATAATGAATGCACCATAGTTTTTGAGTATGGAGGGATAGCGTACCATAGCTGTGATGAGGCAGTGGCTGCTGTGTAGTTTTTCTGCTGAATCAGAGTGATGGTGTATGAGTGGCTATTGAATGAGATTGCCTGGTATTATGTAGTACAACGCAAGTTAGATATTTGCGTAAAGTTAATGATTGATAGATTATTGCTTGTGTTTTTTTACCTGATGAATTGAAGAATGATGTCAACTTTCCTCATCACATTGCCTCAGTACAGAAATCCTAGCAGAGTAGATGAATTAATAAAGATTCGTCAGAAATAACCAATATATGCATTTACAAATTTGTAATGCTCAGATTCATGTACAATTGTTAATGTAGGCGATTTATATGATATTGTCTTTTAAAATTTACTTGTGATGATGTTGTTATTACATTTCAGTGCTGTTGAAACCTGCTTTCTTTTCAATTTATTTCTCGCATGACTGACTAATTTTTAGGTGGTCTTTTTCTGAAATAAAGAGTCTTATTTACGGCCACTAAGAACAATATTTTCAGTTTTTGTAGCACCAAAAGCAACTTAAAAACATTGTATAGTTACAACAATTTTAATAAATTCAATTTTTTTTAGGATTTTCCTTTTTTATTTTGTATTTCTAAATGAAGGAACTGTATCAAGGAACAATTTTATTATTAAACATGAAGTTTTAGCCTGGGTTTGGTGGCAGATACTTCAATCGTTTTCTTTATAACCCTTTTCTGACCTGCAGGTTAAAACCGATATCAGAAAAATACAATCGATAAATGAAGATTTGTGAATATTGATACATTTTCAATTACTGCATTTAAGTGAAATTTCTCTGTATATTTTCAAATGATTTTTCTAAATTGAATTGATATTTAGATTTTCCGTTTTTAAACCTGGGGCATATATCTGGAATGTCTGCACTTCCAGTGTGTGAATTCTTACATGGTGGAGTTTGACAGTAGAATGACAGATAATTAGTAAAATAAAAATTAGTTTCCTTATTTTTGTTTCGAAAAATATGCCCATAAATGTTTCATCTTTTTATTTATTTATTTCAGCATTTGAATTCTTTGTGCATTTTATACCATTCCTTCTTTTTCCCAGAAATCTCATTTGTTGTAAAAATGGAATGAGAAAAATTACAACGAATGAACAAGACAGAATTTTTTTTTGTACGGCAAATGTATTGCAAGGGTATTCCTTATTTAAATAAGTCTTTAAAAGATTAAGAATAGCTTATTACCTTTGGTTATGAAAGGAACATATTTACTCTTAGATGTTCATGACAGCATTCTGTTGTAAATGTTGTTAAATAGTGTTTTTATTTAATGATTGTTTTTCAGTAGTGCTGAGCGCAAAGCCTTCCAATCTTTACCTTTTGTGGTCTCTGATGCTCTGGGGCGTCATCAGCAGAACAGAATGAGTAAATCCCTTTGGAATACTGCGTATACATTTACAAATGTAATGGATTTGACTTCATAATTCAGACTTTCAGATTTAATAAAGCTTTCTACAGTTTTGAGTATATTTAGCTTATTTTAATTAAAGCAGAGTTAAGCAATAACATATTGGACATTAATATATATTATATATAACATCTTTATGACTGGTCAGTAATGAAAATGTAAATGCTTTTTAATATGGCAGAACTTAGCTGTATAAAATTGAAATGATAACTGCTTCTTGTATATCAGTTTAAATGACTCTAAATCTGTGTGTTACGGGATGGAGAATGAATAATTGCGGTTCAAGTACTCTGCCATTGAAAAGAATAATTCTTTGAGGTTTTAGGAAAGAGCTACCTTTAGTGTAAATTAGCAATTTCAACACCTTTCATATTTATACACTTAAATGCTTCCAAATATTTTTGTTATCTTCACCACAACGGATTTGTTTTTGGTACAGGTATTTTGCATTATTTTTGTGAATTAATATGAGAACTTTTTTTTCCTAAGAGCTGAAAGGATATGTTTTTTTTTTATTATTTTAATTAATCTTAATATCTGTATAACACAAAAAGGTACTCTCAAAGTTTATATGCCTTGAGTAAAAGCAACAAAAGGAGGATGTGGGTTTTCTCAACATTTTGCTTGTAATAACTTGACCGAACATGGAGTGAATGCAGTAATCATGACGTGTCTTTTTAGTTTATGAAAATGGGGAGGGGAGGAGGTGCTGAAAATTTAATCCTTTTTCAGACATACTGCTTAGCATTGTTTGGAGCTCAATGAAACACACTGGTGTCTGACATTTTGATGCAAAACCATTGGTTAAATTTTAATGGCTCTTCCCAGCCTTTGTAAATCAGCCTTATCTACTGGGCCTATCTCCTGTCTGGAAGCTGAGTCACATTCCTAAGATGACTGTTTTTTCTTTAGATTAAAGAACCGGAATTCTGTTCGTGTCTTATTACAAGCTTCGAGAATACACTAAGCGTTCTTCTCTGTGCCAGCCAAAAGTATTTGCCCCCTTACTAATTACTTCTCATTTGTATATTTGTCAAAGTTCAATGTTTTACACATTCAAAATAAATTTTGTAGGGGACAAAGACAATCTAAGTAACTCTAAAATCCAGTTTTCAGCAAAAATTTGAAGTGAAAGCGTTATCCAACACTGCTTGGCCCTGTGTGAAAAGTAACCGCTTCCTCGCACAGTTGCTCAACGAACCAATTAACTAAAGTAAGTTAATAATTAGGTTAAATTATGATCGGCACACCAGGTCTAATTACTGCCAATTCTAAGCATTACTAAAATAAAACCAATCCAACAATATAAAGGAGGCTACCCTGGTTCACCCGTCCTAAGAGAAAACCAAAGTACAACATAAGATCAACCTTCTCCTTGCTCACTCCCAGGGAAGATCAAACAAACAAATATGCAGTCCATTATTTCTGTTTTATTTATTCCTTTTTTTTTTTTTACAAACAAATAATAAAGTAAACGTCAGAGAAAGAACAGGCCGAAATATCAAACAACACATTCTTCTCCAGAACCCAAACTCTTCCCTCAGTAAGAAACAAAAGAGAGAGAAGAATCCTCTTACCTAACTAACCTAACCTGAAAAAACAAGGGGAGAGGATGCATGAAGGAAAGTCTACTCTCCTCGACCCCCTCAGGCCGCTTTCACACCGGACGCGAAACAAATTTTTCACACGGCAGGTTACATTCAAAATCAATGCAAAAACATTGAATACTCGCGCGTGTATTCACGTCTTTGCATTGACTTTGAATGTAATCTGTCATGAAAAAAATGTATTTCGCGTCCGGTGTGAAAGCAGCTTTACCGGGACAGCTCTTAAGTTTACCATTTTTACGAGCTCTTGCAAGGATTAACTAAACATGCAACAAGGTACATGATGAAGTTTACAGTTTTTACCAGCTCCAACAGGAGTGGACACACAACAAGCTACATAGTCATGTTGGAAGTAAGGGAGACCAAGGCGAGGCCAAGTCTGTTTCAGCAGCTTCCATTTAAAGGACGTGCAATTAGCTTCAGTCCGACTCACGACGGACAACCTGCGGCGCGGCAGAGAGAGAGAGAGAGAGAGAGAGAATGATGAAAACAGCAGCAACCTCAGGCAAGGAGGCCGAAAAAAAAAAAAAAAATATATATATATATATATAGGGGAGAGTGGGGTGAGTTGTGCCAGTTTTTACTCAAAGTGACTTTAAAGTGAGGCCATGACAGTAATGCCTCCAACTTAAGTATGTGCACATATTTCAGGATGTGCTGCATCCCTTGGAACAATGACTTTAGATCTGAAATAAACTGTTTCAGAAATTTGGCTTTGGGGAAAAAAAGTGGTCTCGTGGCACAAATTGCCCCCGTTGCGGGGTAAGATGTGCCTTTGGGGAGAATACGTTGGGGTAATTTGTGCCAGTGATTATTGAAGTAAAACAGAACATTTTAATCCCATAAACTGTAATGCTATATAAAAGCAAGACAAATTCAATACAAAATTACTCATTTAAGGTTTATTTAGATATCGTCACCCTATTAAACTATTGGCAAAAGTCATATTCTCTAGTTTTTGTGAAAACATTAAATCAAACACTGATGAGGCGTGCCCATCTCCTCACTTCTCCAGCTGTTCTTGGCCCTTCTTTGCTGGGTTCTAGGTGTGTACCCGGTGTGTACCTCGATGTGTGGTTGTGTGGATTTGTTGGGGTGGGTGTGTCGGTGTGTCTCTAGGTGTGTGGGACTGGGTGTGTGGGTATTTGGGTCAGGTTGTGTGGGTCTGGGTTTTTGGGTGTTTGGGTCTGGATGTCATAATTTTAGTGATAAAATGTAAGAATACAATATTCAATCACAGGAAAATAATAAGTTGAAAATAATCATAAGTGGGGGTGAGTTGTGCCACTGGTACAACTTAACCCCTGGCCCTTTGGCACTAATCACCTCAGCCACTCAATTTTGAAGAACTAGCATGATGCAGCAGTTTAGAGCTAACATCATGCTAATTCTATAGACTCATTGTGTAGCCTATTACAGCACTGAAACGTGTTCTCAAACTTGTCTAAAATTGTTGAGACACAACAATCAAAAACCTTGACCATAGAAATTTTACTTTGAAAGGCAAAAAACTCTTTTTGAGCTAAAATGTGCTTACCTCTTATGCCATGAGTCTCTCCTCTGGAGGATGAGTAAAATGTATGGCTCTTCAAAAATATGTGGTCACATGACCAATTTCTTGGAACCCTTGGAGTTATATGGTGTTGTTTAGATGTTCCCTTTATTTTGAGCAGTATATATATATATAGATAAAACCTCGTATTCTCAAAATGATAGACTATACTGGAGAGCTTGAAAAATGTTTAAGATGTAAGAATGCAGTTGAGCTGCGATCGGGTAGGATGACCATTTTTCTTCCAAGAATGTATTTTGTACTTTGCAATGTCTATGTTATTATTGTGGACATACAAGTTTATGTTTCTTATCAAATTTAAGATACAAGGTTATTAGCAGGCCGACTATCTATCTATCTATCTATCTGTATATATATATGTGTGTGTGTGTGTGTGTGTGTGTGTGTGTGTGTGTGTGTGTAGAGCCAATTCTAACTACAGAAAAGAAAAGAAAAGGTTTTTTAAAGAAAACCTCCAATGATTGAAACTTCCATGTAGCCGATAAAATTCCTCACAGAGCACATAATCTGTGATGTGATAGACGTTATTTTTGAATAGGGACACGCTGGCCTTTCTCTGCTCAGCTGTCCCCGGGGCTCATAATTCTGCCGGTAGCATGAGATGGGGAAACAATGACATCCATGAGTGAGCTGCATGGCAAAAACTACTGCCAAAACTGAGAATGAAATGTCCGCACTCTGTTAAATCAGCTCACAATAATTTATGCTACAACAGTTTTGCCCGTAAGGCCACATCAGCTGAAACTGTTGTACAATAAATTATTGTGGGCTGATTTAAGAGTGAGCGGACATTTCATTCTCAGTTTTGGCAGTAGTTTTTGCCTTGCACCTGTTGTAATACTTGGATGTGCGTGTTACCGCTTGGAACAACAAAAACTACAGCCAACCATAACATAAACAATCATAAAGGCTCCTGTCACATTTGCCGAAAAAACACCTGGTTGACCCCTCAATCCTTTCAGATTTGTGTTCTGCGGACTGATGAGTTGAAGGTGAATTTTTTTACAATATACAATTCCTTAGTGGGGATATCATACGAACAGTAAAGCATGGTTGTGGCATTGTGATGGTGTGAAAATCCCGTAGGAGAGCGTCCAGTCATCGTTCCAGTATCAGAATTTCAACAGGAAAATGACCAAAGTGCTGTAATAATTGCACCTCTGAATGGATGACAAAAAACTTAAGATTATTGAGAGGCCTAGTCAATATCCTGACTTAAAGCCTATTGAGATTCTGTGACAGGACCTAAAACTTGCGGTTCAGTGCAGCTGAATTAAAGCAATTCTTCACAGAACAAAGGGCCAGAATTCCTCCTCAGTGATGTGAAAGGTTTATTACCATTAAGCAGAAGTGTTTGGCTGCAGATGATACTGGCAAAGTCCGTATGTTCAGTGGGCACCTACTTACTGACACGGGTGATCTTGGTTTTTCATTACTTTTTTCTGTTCATTTGAAAATATTTTGTCCTATTCTCCAATACTTTCCTCATCTTGCATTGTGTACAGAAATCTGAAACTGGTTAATCTGACAAATATCCGTAATTGTAAAGTTATTAAATTTAAATTATAAGTGATTGATTTCAAACAGGGCCGACTTCATGCCGTTAAATGCATTTCAGGACCTGAAAATCTGTCCTGTCATTTTTGAAATGGTCAGTCTAACTAAAGCTCCATTTCCAGGAATGTTGGGTCGATGTGTAAAATGTGAATAAAAACAGAATGCAATGATTTGCAAATCATTTGAACTCGATATTTACCTGCAAATAGTGCAAAGACAACATAACGAACATTGAAACTGAGAATTTTCATTTTCTTTTTAAAACATCTGCTCCTTTTGAATTTCATGCCAGCAACACATTTAAAAAAAGTTGGGACAAAGGCCACTAAAGACTGGAAACAATGAATGATGCAGAACTGTACACCTGGTGAAACTCCTCACTGCAAATAAGGTTAATTGGCAGCAGGTCAGTAACATGACTGGGTTTAAAAAGTCTTTCAGACATAACGATGGCAATGGCTTCACCACTCAGGTAAAGACTGAATGGGTAAATACAACCCCATTTCCAAAACGTTGGGACGCTATGTAAAATGTAAATAGAAACAGAATGCATGTGAACTTCATATTTATTTGAAAATAAGTCAAAGACAATATACCAGATGTTGAAACTGAGATATTTTTCAAAAAAGAAAATAAAATATGTGCACATTTTGGATTTGATGCCCGCATCATATTTCAAAAAAAGTTGGCATGGGGGCACGTTACCTCTGTGTTGCATCACGTCCTACTCAATCAACACTCTAAGGGAACTAAGGAGACCAACTACTGTACGTAGTTTTGAAAGCAAAATGTTTTTGTAAAAAAGCAAAACTAGCTGCCTGGCGCAAAAATTCAATTTGTGACAAAATCGGTTGATGGACAGAGTGGCGGAATGGTATCGGGGCGTTTCTGCCAGCTCTCATGCAGTGTGTTGTGCGGTAGAGCGAACTTTCTCCGGGTACGCACACCTTTTGCACGCACAAAAAAACTTTCTGATGCACACTAGGGCATTAAAAAAATTCAAAACCATTTTAGATGCTCTTAAACACCTGGGTGCTACATTTCACAAATATTTACGTATCCTAAAACCCTCAAAAATGTGTTCGTAAATTGAAGATGGATGCAGGAAATGCAAATTTACTGACTTCCTGTTTGGGAAAAAAAATAAAATAAAATCCGACCAGACCTCCTGAATGCCCAAGCACTTTTATCCCCATGTGATCTTTAGTCGGGGGCGCAATGGAGCCACCTGGCCACACCTAAGCTCACATCAGCATGTAGATGTTTTCAGGGCTTGACTGATATCAAGCCTGTGAAGTTAAAGCCAGACCAGACAATATTTTTCAGAGTTACGGCAACTTCCTGTTTCATGACAAACATTGAAATTCGTCATGATGCCACGGCTACACCGTATCATGAGAACTCAAGCATTTCATAACTTTTCATTGTGAATGTTTTTTACTTGCATGCAAAAAATTTGATGTCAATTGGATTGATGCCTTAGGAAGAGTGTGTTCGAGTTCAATAACTATAAATGGCCAAATGTGCGCAAAATTGGCACATTAACCCCTTTCCTCAGAATACAAATAATGGCAATTTTTCCTGTTATGCGTGAGCCTATTTAGGCTTTATAACTCATTTATGTATCACAGAGATTGCAGAAATTTTTTCCTGTGAAGCAAGACATTTGGAAAATTCTAATACAGAATTATTGAGGAATTAAATTTCGGAATTTACGGACGCTGGCGTCTATATCTGTGTAAAGAGGTTTTAAAATAAAAATGGCCGTCTCCCTGTTGGGTTTAGCATGTGGGCCCATTAGGCTTTTTGTGTGACCTAGAATGTTTCATAAGCCTACCAGACTTTCTCCCTGTAGGTCATGGGAGGAGAAGCTTAGCCAGAAAGGGCCAGTGTGGCTGCAGCTTTCATTCCACCCCAGCAGCTGCGCACCTGACTCTCCTGATCAACCTCTGGAATCTTTACCAAGGACCTTATGAATGAAAGTTTATTAATGGATAGCCCCTTGAGATGAAACATCTTGTTTTCAAGGGGGTCCAGCAAAAAAAAAACATACATATAAACAACTGACACGATCACATACCACATACACAAGGCTCTCATTTACCGCCTCGCCCACACATCATTCCCGTAAACCCACAATACCCACTCAAGGAAATGCAGATACTACAATACACATTGTACAGCAACAGTAATGGCAATACTACCTTTATATAATAACAATAATAATAATAGTAATAATAATAATAATAATAATAATAATAATAATAATAATACAATATTGCTCCAGTATAATAATAAGAATAATAATATTTACATTATCATGCTATTTAGCAATAGACATTGGATATACACAATAAGGATAGCAAAGCACACAAATTCTACAAAATATTAAAGAGAGTAAAGACCTGATAAGCAGAATCAGGTGTGTAATTACCTGGTTGGAATGAGAGCCTGCACCCACACCGACCCCTTCTGGAGAAGGTTCTCCACCCCTATTTTGGGAAAAACCTGCTTCACGGCTGCTCTCTTGCAGTTTTCTTGGGGAGGGCTACTGAGCCATTTTGCCTTGTCCATGCACAAGGACCATAAGACGTAATTTTTTGCCACGACTCATGCGTGTGTCAAGTTCGATGAGTTTTCGTTCACCCCAGCGCTGTTTACAACAACCTCCTGTGTGATTATGAATCACTGAAGTTCACTGTACTGCCAGGGCAGAGCCAAACGACGAGAAAAATCTAAGTGTTCATGACAAACCATCGAAAAGGTCTCTGTGCTTTCCGAACCAAATTGTCGATGGATCTCATGTAACTAGTAGGAGCAGTACATCAAAATATAAACCATGTCATTTCCTTTTACCAGTGGGTGGCGCTATGACTATAACCAGATATTGGCACATAAATGTGGTAAGGTTGTTATAAAACGTGAAATCTGGGGCCGATTCAACAATGTATGTACGAGTTATATCAACTTCCTGTTTCATGGCGAATCGCTTAAATTTCCAGTTCACTGGCTTTTCATTTCCTGCCAGTTTACTGTGGCGGTATTCTGAGAACCAGTTTTACAGTGAAATTTCATTTCCTTTCGGAAATTTCATTGCACAACTGACATCAGTGGTAGTGACATTTGCCCAAATCGGTAGGCACTTGATGTGCAGTTGAGCTTGGCCTTCCTTATCCTAATGCATAATGTATGCGACCTTTATAAACATGCATATTCAGCTGCCTTTACATGCTTCGTTGTTTCTGAGTGTCTGCCTGTGTTTCGCAGCTGCTGAATTTTCAGTTTCAGATTAGCTTACTGCTTCAGTCAATACATACTCAGATACCGGCCAAGTATATACAGGAAAGGCTGGCAATATTGGTAGCTTAACGACTGTCCAATCCATACAGATTTGGACAGTGATACCATTCAAAAAGAGTCGTTATTCCTGTATAGTTAGCATGATGTGGGTACCCGCAAATCAGACCAAAACCCACACAGCAAAAACTGTTGCTGTTCAAGCAGAGACTGACTGCACTGTACAAACTGTATATTGTTGAGGTTGGTCTTTTTTGTTGATTGAATCAAGCACTGTTTTGGTCTACCGATTGGCTATATAGCACATTTATAAATGTGTCTTGTTTCAGCGTAAGGAGAGTTTAGGAGTTGTGCCTGGCATTTCCAAGGGTTGGCCTGAAGTAAATGACAAAATCTTGAGATAATTTGAACTTTGCCCGTGCTCTTATTCATTGTAAAAAAGAGTATGAGCTTTTCTAAATTGGTGTGAAGGATAGTATTGAGTTCCGTATTTTAAACGAATGTAAATGAGTCGCATGAATCATAAGGCTGGAATTCTTCAAGTCTTTTTTTGTTTAAATACATTTGTTTCTGAATGTTCCCTCCCATTTGGAGTGAACATAGAGAGGAATAAATTATGGGTATTTTATGTAATAATAGCTGCTTCATCCACTGTCTCTTGTGGATTGAGATCTATGGCTGAAAAAATACCATTAACAGCAAAAAAAAAAGAAGATTGCTGTGCGGGACAAGGGAGAGAGGCGGACAGGAGAGTTTCGCCCTGTATGTTACAAAGTACCCTTCAAATCACTTTTGAAATTGAATCTTTCCCTCGGATACTGTTTCTGCTCTGCGAAAAATGTGATTTTCGATGAACCGCCTACATACATTGCGTTTCCCATTTCTCCTGGCTTATTAGAGCATTGAATAGGTTGCAAAAAAAAAATTGAATGAGTCTATTTTTGGGGCATTTGTCCTTAGCCTGTTCCACAGTGACTATACCCTTATTTTAAAAAATAAAAGATACATTTTTCAAAAATATATATTTAATTATCTTGTGCTGTTGAAAACCTATCAAGTGGCTACTTGTTTAAAAGGGCTTCCGCAGGGGAGCTCTTTTAAACAAGTCGCTATTTGATAGGTTTTCAACCGCATTGATTTTGAAATTTTACATCATTGCGTAGCAGTAGTTAGCTCTATGAGTTGCTTTTTAATCCGTTGTTCCGCACTGTTCTTGATGGGTAGATGTTGGAGAGGAGACCCAGTGGTTTCTATGACCAGCGAAAGAAGGGGAAGAGGTGGTCGTGAACGGGCTGTCGGAGGGCATTGGGTTATGTTACTCATAGCTGAGTAAGCCTGGAGTTGAGGCAACAGTCTCCCAAGCAACAGTTTCTCCTACAATGGTGGCATTGACCTTCCCACGAGTGTGTCGTCAGACCGGTGTTTGGGCGAGTGAAGCCGCTGGAGAGACAGGGAAGGGTCGGGTTTTCAGCATGTATGAGTGTTAACAGTTCAGCTCATTTCACTTTGGAAATGTCGCGATTCCTAAATGGTTCGGACGTAGATGCGGTTCCCCACAAATTAAAACATCATGTGCTTTAACCTCATTCGTTATTATGAAATCCAATGTGTCCGAGTGCCGACCAAAGAGGGCAAAAATTGCTTCATTGTCCAAAAACGTATGGGCTGCGCTGTTTTTTTTTTTTTTATTAATATTGAACGAAACCCATAACCCATAACCTTTTTTCTTGTTTACATCATCTTGTTCAACTGCTTTGCCCGCACTGAAAAAATCTGAGGCGACTGTTGCTCCTGTGTGTCTGGAAACTGGATGATTTATTATGAGGCTCCCAGCTTGTTTTTGAAGTACTCCATAGAATTTGGCCATTAAGTGTGTTATACGTTGGCAAAAAAAAAAAAAAGTGAGACTGGTGCGTGACTCTGTGCCGGAGGCCGTGACAGTGAAGGTGTTGTGGCAGAGGGGAAAACTTGAGGAAGTGAATACATAGAATTTTTAACATTGTATTTTCACACTGGATTGTGAAGACTTCAACCCTGTTTCAGAGTTTCCTGAAGTTGTAGTCTTCGGTCCCTCGGGGTCGCTTCGCTGGACTGTTTCCGGCATGTTCCACTCTGACACATTTGTTTTTCCTGGCCCCCGTCATCCCTCCCAGCGTGTCCTCAAAACACAGCCATAATGCTCACGCTGTACAGTTTTGTGTGTTTGCCTTAACAGACACAATCCTGGTATAATGGTGACATATGAGTTTTTCCGATGCTGACAGAAATATGTACTTTATCCATCCATTCTCTATACCGCTTCCCCCTCACTATAGGAGTCTATCCCAGCTGACTACGGGCGAAAGGCAGGGACCCACCCGGTACAGCTCACCAATCCGTCACGGGGTGCACACACCATTCACACACCGTTCCCTCTCACACTAATAGCTACGGGCAATTTAGTGTCTCCAATTAGTCTGATATGCATGTTTTTGTGGGTGGGGGAGACTGGAGTACCCGAAGGAAAGCCACACGAACACGGGAAGAGCATGCAAACTCCACATAGAAAGGCCCCAGACCGGATACGAACTCATGACCTTCTTGCTGTGGGGCGATAGTGCTAACCATTGCGCCCCTGTGCCGCCCAGAGAATTGATGTTCATCAAAATTGGTGAAAAGTTGCATAAACCAATCCCTCTTTCCTTTACTTGGTTTCTGACTGCAGTGTGAGAGCTATGAATTGAAATCCACTAGACTTTGGATGGGGACAACTATTTTTTACAGGCTGTTAGTCAGGATGGATGCAAGTACATCAGCTCTTACATTTTAGAGTTTTCACATCCATGTAGAATTAACTTTTCAGGAATGAAAGCTTCATAGATTTTGTGTCCTTGTCCAAATATTTACGGACCTCGCAGCATTGTTGTGCCAGTCTGAACTTTCCCTCCTTGTTGCGCTATCATTGCTGCTCAAAATGGGTGAATTAGTTGGTTCCAGTGATGGAGCTCGATACTTCTGCCTATTGACACTATGAGCAGTAGGAAATGGCTGTGAAACCTGTTTGTCACAGCAGACTCTCCCATGATGATGACATCATTCTGTCTGTGCCTGTGCAATTCCGTGAGCTTAAGAAACTATTAATGACGTGAATTCATTTGTCATTAGGGTCCTTATCTCTGACCGTATTTACTCATATCCTGAGAACACAATGTCCCACTTAGATGAACTTCACAATAACAACACCAGCTCTCGCAGTAACATTTTCCGGCAAAGTCTGGTGCAATTCTAACTGTAGCACCTGTTCATATACAGTTTCATAATACTAGGTTAAAATATCATTTTAGCAAATACTGGGATTTTTTTTTTTTTTTGTATTGAATTCTGCTCAAACTTCCTTTTTCAGATACTCTCTTACAGTGTGTTTATGAGAGCATGTGCTAAATTAAAATACTTGGACTTGTAGTAAAATACTTGAATAATTTTGAAGTTTTTTGATGCTTATGTCATTTTTCTAAAAAAAAAATGTAAATATTATACTGTATGTAATTTTTGCCTCATTATGATGACATCTTTTCAATCATCTGGTTTTTATGTCTTTTTTAAGAATCATCATTTTACTTTTAGTGAAAATTATCCCTCTAAAGAACAATGTAAAATGTACACTGGATTTCTTGTAATAGTTATGACTTCAAAACAAGTGTACTCGTAAACGAGAGCGCATCTGACAGGATTTGGCCTGAAATCTCTGAAGTGTGTTGTGCCAAGAACTCCCATGTTTTTGATTTCTTTTGTAAAGTCTTTTCTGTTTTTTTGCCTTTCTAACTCTCTTCTACAAGATGGAGGCTGTGAGTGTCATAAACTCAATTTAAAACAATTTTTTTTGGGGATTTTTCTTTTCTACAGTGCAGAACTAAGACTAAGATCATCTCTGAAAGAGAACCCATTTTACTCTGCGCAGGAGTTTTAGAGTCTGTGCAGTAAAAGTCAAATCTTATCCATGTGACTGTATTTGGGATGGGACTCAAATTTTGAATTTGATTTCATTCTGAATCACGCTATGGTGGCCGTTAAGGGCTGTACTACCATAAAACTGCACAGAGGGACAGTTCTATGGTACTAACACGGATATTCTCACTGGCTGAAGTCCTCCCTGGAGTCTTTTGCCAGTATAACACTTCCGTGGCTGATTATGGTGGTCAGTGCACAACCTCCTTTCAACAGTACCATTGATCCTATCTGGTGGCATCTGTGAAAGTTTAATTTGTGCCTCATTACTTAACGTGATAATGATGTTGAGAGGCCTTACCATGACAAAATGGGGGTCACAAGTAATATTGTAAAAAGACAGTTTGATGAACCAAATGCTTCCAGGCCAGGGTTCTGAGTGTTGACTGGTAACTCTCGGGGGTTCTAAGTGTTGACTGGTAACTCTCGGGGGTTCTGAGTGTTGACTGGTAACTCTCGGGGGTTCTGAGTGTTGACTGGTAACTCTCGGGGGTTCTGAGTGTTGACTGGTAACTCTCGGGGGTTCTGAGTGTTGACTGGTAACTCTCGGGGGTTCTGAGTGTTGACTGGTAACTCTTGGGGGTTCTGAGTGTTGACTGGTAACTCTCGGGGGTTCTGAGTGTTGACTGGTAACTCTCGGGGGTTCTGAGTGTTGACTGGTAACTCTCGAGGGTTCTGAGTCTTGACTGGTAACTCTTGGGGGTTCTGAGTGTTGACTGGTAACTCTCTGGGGTTCTGAGTCTTGACTGGTAACTCTTGGGGGTTCTGAGTGTTGACTGGTAACTCTCGGGGCTTCTGAGTGTTGACTGGTAACTCTCAGGGGTTCTGAGTGTTGACTGGTTACTCTCAGGGGTTCTGGGTGTTGACTGCTTACTCTCAGGGTTTCTGAGTGTTCACTGGTAACTCTCGGGGGTTCTGAGTGTTGACTGGTAACTCTCGGGGGTTCTGAGTGTTGACTGGTAACTCTCGGGGGTTCTGAGTTTTGATTGGTAACTCTCGGGGGTTCTGAGTGTTGACTGGTAACTCTCAGGGGTTCTGAGTGTTGACTGGTTACTCTCAGGGGTTCTGAGTCTTGACTGGTTACTCTCGGGGGTTCTGAGTGTTGACTGGTAACTCTCGGGGGTTCTGAGTTTTGATTGGTAACTCTCGGGGCTTCTGAGTGTTGACTGGTAACTCTCAGGGGTTCTGAGTGTTGACTGGTTACTCTCAGGGGTTCTGAGTGTTCACTGGTAACTCTCGGGGGTTCTGAGGGTTGACTGGTAACTCTCGGGGGTTCTGAGTGTTGACTGGTAACTCTCGGGGGTTTGGGTTGAGTTTTTTGCCCTGACAGAAGTGTGTGTTGGTGCTGGTGATGCGATAGTGTGGTTTGTCTCATACTGCTTCAGTGCACTGAGGTACCGGTGGCGTATCAGACACGGATACTGAGTCAGTCTCATTCTGTGGTGTTGATGGGACTCATGCGGAGAGAAACCAGGAAAACTCCCAGAGAGACAATGCTCTTTCACACACCCACTCACACACACACCCAAACACACACACACACACACACACACACACATGCTCTCTCTCACACACACACATTCTCTCTCATACACCCACTCACACACACAAACAGACATATTCTCTCTCATACACACACTCACAGACACAAATCCTCTCTCTGACACACACACAGCTCGCTGGCTCCCTCCACACCAGCTGAAACGGCCCCCTGTCTGGCTGGAGAGTGGGGTTGAGCCCGATCTCACACCACACCTCTGACCTCAGTCCTCCAGGCTGGAACAGCCCTCCTCCTGTGGCGCACAGACTGCGCTTTATGTGACTGGGAAATCACTCAACTAATTACTGCTTCCTTCCTGGCAGTGGGCACCCAGGGGTAGCGTTCGGTTGGCCCTGTCCCCACAGACCTGAGGAGAGGAGTCATACCCCTCAATAAAGACATGATCTCAGCTCCCCCCCCCCCCGAACACTTCTTTGTGTGATGCTGAGGTCTTTATAGCGAAGCCTCGTTCCCTGACCCCTCACTAACAGATGGCCACGGCAACCAAATTTGATTGGCCCACGGGAGCTCTGTCAGAACAGGCTTAATTTTTGTGAGATGAGGTCGCTGGGAAGCCAGAATCAGCCCTGGCACATGCTGACCTCAGGTGTGACCAGACCAGACATCCAGCCCTTCACTTCACTTCCGTCTGATTACCGTGTCCTGTTACTGTATATATCGGCCTTTTACGGCTAGCGCATCTTTTGAAAATTTTCTTAACCCTCAAGCGATGTTTGGGTCAAAATGACCCAAATTACAGTAAATAATAAAAGCAGGTTTGTGAAGTATTTTTAGCTGAAATGCCTTGGACAGTGTCAGCATAGACCATGCAGGAGAACTTGAATGGAACACAAAGGTTAGCAAAGGCTGGACTGCCTCTTGGAAAATGTAATTTTTTTCATGGAAAAAACCCACAGTGTCTGACAGTTAGATGCCATGTAGTGAAAAACATTTGATCCATTCCTGACTTTTGATATTTTTTTTTCACATTCATCCCTTTGACTCGCAGCTTTTACAAAACCAGACATGACGAGCTCTGCCCAGGTTAATTAAGACCACTCATATACAATTCAGATATACTATAGGTTTTTATTAAATTCTGAGTTAACCATAGCATTTTATGGTATAAAATACAATAGAAATTGCCCAAGTTGGGTTCAAATGGACCAGCAAATTCCATCTGACTTAGAGAAAATCCGACTTATGAGATAAGATTTAATTGGAAACACATTACTGCAGGACCAGAATTTTCATCCAACAGGCAAAAATCTGACGTTTGCGAAGATTTTAGGTGATATCTACTGTTGTCAAATCAAATGTTGCACATGCATTTCAGCACAACTTGTATGCATTTATTTACAGCAAAATGTTGCAAATTTTATATATCAAGCTGAAATATTCAGATACATGATCAATTTGAATTTGAACCTTTACTGATGACCTTGATTAGTTGAATCCAGTGTGCAACTGCTTGGTTGGAATGGAAGCTGCAGCGACTCCGGCCCTTCTGGGGGAGACTGAGGGCCCCACAGCAATGAAAAAACACAGAAAAATTTATATTTGGCCGAAAGAGTCAATTAGCATAGCATGGAAATCTCCTAATGCGGGCATGATAGGATTAATTATATCATATACTCAAACTAAATTCACCAAAGACAAAGAAACAAAAGTGAACACAAAATATACTCTTTTTTATTTTGAAGAAAATAAGTTTTTCCAACACCAAATGGCCCTCAGTGAAAAGGTGTTTGGCCACTTAGTTACTCAATCAACCAACTTAAATTGATAACGGAGTTAAATAAAAACGTAGATCAAATACACCTCTGCTAGATGATTGCCGGCCCTGTTGAATCTAAATATCACCGGAATAGAACCTTTTCTGCATATGAAGTATACTGAAAGGTCTCTCCAAGCAGCACATGATGCCAGGGTCAAACTAAATTTCAAAAGAGATGGGAATGGGATGTTATGAAGAGCGTTGAGAGAGATGAGCACCATGGTGAGCGCCATTATTTCTGAATGGAGAAAACTTGAAACAGTGATGAAACTTCCCAGGAGTGGCCAACCTACCGCATTCCTCCTGGAGCACCTCCGTGCCTCATCTGGGAGGCGCAGCACGATAGGGTTCCCAGCCCTGAATGGCTCAAAAGAAACTAAATTAAAATATTTGACTGGCCTCATCAAGTCCTGGCTTGAACCTCAATGAAATGATGTGGCAGGATGTTACCCAAGTGGTTCATACTTTAAAAAAGCCTCCAAAGTGTCTTAATTGTGCTCAAAAGAGTGGGCCAAAATTCATCCACCCCGCTGTGAAAGACAGATTTCCAGTTATTGAGTGATTGGTTGCGATTCCTGCAGCTTAAGGTAACAGTCAGTTATTAAGATGAAGGGGGCAAGTGCCTTTTCACAGTGGTGATGGACTGCGTACATATTGGACTGCCTGATTCCTTCAATACATGAAATCATCATTTTAAAAACTGAGTTTTGAGCAAATTCTTCACCTTTCTTAATTTTATGTGAATATCTGAAACCATTATTGTAAAAAATATGCAAAACTATGGGAATTCAGCAGGGGTTGGGGACTAATACCTTTTCGCAGCGATCTATGTTCTGTTTACTGGTGTATTATGGACACATTTTATTTCTCACCGAGCTGAACACTCATGTGAGATCAAACTTATCAGCTTCTGTGCATTTACCCTAAACTCCTAACCCCAGTGCACACTGGCCCTGTGAGATGCGCAGAATCTGCTGGACTCCAGGATTCCCGTAAGGAGGATTCAGTCATTTCTTGAATACATTTACATTACATGCAACAGTCTGGTCTCACAGAAACAGATTTTGCTGAGTCCTGCTCTGAATTGGGTGACATATGGAGAGGCTTCACTCTAAATGCAGTTTATTAAAGGACTTGACTTATTCTTTGTCTCTGAAACTGTTCCCTCCAAAATTATTGGCACCCTGAATGCAGTCAAGCTATTTTCTACTTAAAATAATGCAGAAAATTAATTATATACTTTAGTAAACATTGATATTTAAGGTCCCCCCCCCAATTATTTTGGTCTTTTAATGTAAAGTGCAAGGAGAACACGCTTTTCAAAGATTAAAAATGTAATTTCCTGGGACGATCGAGGAACTCTTTTCCGCCTATTTTCACATTCTTTTGGATAACGATTGAATTTTTTTTACAGTGGTTTTTTAGATTATTTTTCCTGATATGGTGGATCAGTTTGGACTGCCTGTGCAATACTAGCCTCACAATTCTGAAGGCTGAGATGGTGATTTCAAAACAGTAATTTTGTGGCTGACTAACCCTTCCTGGGTTGATGTTGGAGGTGAACCTCAAGAGCTTTCCTCAAAATATTTACCTCATATTCAATTTATATAGATTTAATTGCTCCCCTTTATCTAACGTATCTCATTCTGGATGGCACTGAATTACACACGAATGACACCTGAAATTAATTTGTTTTCCCACCAAAAAAAAAAAAAAAAAAAGCTGGAAGGGAATTCTACGGTAGGTGTGTTGCACTAAGTATATGTCAGATACATAACTGTTACGATAGTTTATAACTGCATGGCAGATCTGAACACACTTTCTCCTGGGTTTGCATTCCTATAGAGTCCCTCAGACCGCGTATCGTAAATGGAAGACATGTTTAAACTGCAAGCGGATACATGTACTGACGCTTACCCATACGGTGTCAGTTATGTTACTGTTTGAGAGGTGATCTGCCTCTAAATCAGTGTAACTGATGAAGATTTTTTTTTTAACTACACCAGCCTTTGCGGTCTGTTAAAAAGTGTAAAAATGATTTCAGCTCATCATGTAAAAATCACAGTATATTTCTGCCGCATGTAATTTCGTTCAGTAATGAAGCAGTGGGAAAGATTGTTTTACAGGTATTTAATGTACACAGTGAATTCATTTGGTGTGTGCTGAAGATCACAGGGTGTGAAGACTTTTGTTATAGGCCAACAAATACAAGTGTAATTTGGTTGAAGTCCATGAGTGATTGTTTTGCCTCGATGCAAAGTTGCATTGTTGTGTAATGGAAGAAAATCGATGTTGGCAGGTGCACAGAATCGGGAAACAACCAGGCTTGGCTCGTGACCCTGGCACACATGACCCTTTTAACACACGCGTTTGTGCCAATCACTGCTCCTGTTATTGGTTTTGTGCGTGATAAATGTTTTTTAACACATTTCAAGGGTCTTCATAATGCCGACCCCCTGAGTCTCTGTCGCTCTTATGAGCAGGTTGTGAACCATCAGGCCTGCGGATTTGGACGAGATTTTACAGGGATCCTCGAGTTACTTTTCTTCTGGTTATGAGCAACCCGACCATCAGAACCTGGTGAGTTTTGTTTTGTGTGTGTGTGTGTGTGTGTGTGTGTGCGTGTGTGTGTGTGTGTGTGTGTGTGCTGTTCCTAAGCCAGGCGGTGGTTTGGTCACCCTTTCTGGGCAGTTGTAGCCCAGGCCATGTCAAAGGTCCAGTCTGACTTATTGCCAGTGGAAATTGGTTTTAAGGAAATGAACTGTAAAAAATGTGAAAATCTTTTTTTTTTTTTTTTTTTACAGAAGCAGGAAGTAATGGCTCATTTAAACTAGATGTTACGGTCTCATTTTTAACCCTTTGAAGGGCCCACTTTGTGGCGTGTGGGTGGGATGGCAGATTTGATTCATAAATCCCCATCCTGTTTAAGGGCTCTGAGATGGAGTTCCCCATATAGAAAAGAAAGGAGGTAAAATCTTTTTCTTAGTGTGGGAAAGCACAGTAATCTGTGGATGGGGAGCCGTGATGCTCCGAACTGCCATGACAGCCTCACTCTGACAAATACCACGGCCAACAGAAGTGGCATTCTGATGATGTCACCTCTCCTGATCGTCAGCATGTCGTCTGCTGTGGATGTAACGGGTCCTGTCTCGTGCCCGTGGCGTCTGTCAGTGGAGCGATGTCCTGATGATCCTGTTTTTGTTTCTATCCATGTTACCAGCACATCTGTGGATGTGTGTGAAACTTGAAATTGTGCCATTGCTGAGCCTTGGAAAAACGCAATATGAGGACCTTCCTCAATTCTGAATCACCTGTCTGTCCTCAAGGCTGAGCGAAGACCGCAAATGAGCTCATATGATGCTCTGTAACACCGCGTATCAGCAGAATTAAGTGCCCCCCAGCCCTGCTCCAGGCATGTTTCTGATATATCAGCCTTAGAAAAATACAGCCTCTGCATTCCTCTGAGACATTTTACACAGTGGATTGGTACGCAGTGAGGCGCTCAGTGGTACATAACATAGTGCAGAATCCATTCTAGAACTGGAGTGGGATCAAATAGACTCTGTAGGAGTTGATTGAACATTTTTACCTCTGCCAAAGAGGTTATGTTTTCACCCCTGTTTGTTTGTTTGCTTGTTCGTTTGTCTGCCTGTCTGTTAAAAGGATATTACAGAATGTTATAAATGGTTTGGCAAGAAATTTGGTAGGATGGTTGTCATCCAAGGATGAAATGATTAAATTTTGGAAGTGATCCAGAGTATATTCTTGATTCTGGATCAGGAAGAATTAAAATATATCTGTCGAACGCGAATCTGTGTGATAGTTCTGACCGGATAACTCAAAAACCTACAAATGGTTTGGCACGAAATTCTGCAGGATGATAGGTGGTGGTCCAAAGAAGAGTTCGGGAAGTGATGCGGAACATATTCTGAAACCAAAAGAAGAGACGTATGGCGCGGCGGAGGTGTGAGCTCTACCGAGGGCCCTCAGCTACGTTGTGTGTGTAGAGCTGTAGATTTTCCCATATGTTGGAAACAAGGAGCATTTTGGATTCAGGTAATATTTTGTGCGACTACATTACATGGACATCACTAAATAAACATCACAATTTTCTTTCATTTTTGTAGATTTTATATAAATTCACACTTTGGCCCATTTTGAGTTAATCATGCTATATACTTGCATGTAAGAATCCTGTTTGTAAAGGTCTGCCACGTATGGCAGTTTACATGTTTTATCTGCTTATCTTTACAATATTAACTCGAAAATTCCATATCACTCCACTGTCTCTTTGAAACTTAGAACTTCGCATTATATCTTAAAAGCCTATTCATGTTCCCTTCGTGATATTTATTGAATTTTGGCCATTTTGTACATTCTAATATTAAAAAAAAAAAAAAACAGATGAAAGCAGCATTTATTTTTGTACAAATTCTGTACGTTCTTACAAAGCCATGACAAGGAGCTGAAACTAAGACGAGTGTTACGCGAACACATGAATGACACTCTTATGTGTCATATGTATAACAGACATGATTCTTCGTGGGAATCCATGCAGTATTTATTGACCAGAAGAAAAAAACATTTTTTTTAACAATACCATGGTTGTATACAGCTTGAAGAAAATATTGACCTGCCAGTGCAATTAATTTACATTATAATGGAAGGAAATCCAAGTCTTTACCTCATATTTGAATTTTTTTTTATTTCAATTATGTGATTGAATTTTATAACTGAAATTTGCATATGTTTTCATCTATAGATGGACGTCAGCAAACAAGAGCTTTTGTCTACAGCAATATCTGGAATTTATACATTTTATGAGACTTTGTACATGAGATCTGACTTGTGTCTTATTCAAAAGTAACCATATTTTGTTCATTTAAAATTTTGTTTTGTTTTGTTTTTTTTTTTATTTTAATCTTGAGTACATCTGCAACGTACTTGATTCCTATTTCTTTCATCTTACTTCTATAAATCCAAAATCCTCACATTTTCCTTACAGACAAAAGGAAGCACTTGAGCTTTTGTTTAAGCGATATAAAATATGAATTGCATGATTTTATTTGCAAAATTCATTTTTGCAAAATGATTATCAATTATCACTGAACAAATTATATTTATTGTCGGACAATTTATGCACTTTGCAGTCACATATAGCGAAGAAAAATATGTCTGTGCATTTAATGTATAACTATATTTTGCATTTTCTCAAAGTAAAGAAAATAAAAAAGGAAGGCATTTTATTCACCGGTCAAACTGAATGGCTTTTGTAAGGAAAAACATTTTGTCATGATTTCTTTGTCATTTGTTACGACATGTAGATTCCTGGAAAGTCTCTGATAAACTTGATCAATTAATATTGCATTGCAGTCCTATATAATTAATAATTAATACTCACTTCTGTCGACCATTTGCTCTTAAAAATCTAAAAAAGTTCATTTTTGTTTCCTTGTGCAGAGTTGCAGTACATTGTCCTCTTGTTTTATAAACTCAGAAATAAGTGGCTTGCGGATGATTTTTTCCCCTTTCTTTTAGGAGCAAATTTGCGAAATGTCCCCTGAAGGTATGAAAATTTAAAATTTTGCCACTCATTTTACTGGCATAAAAGTCTAAAAAATTTGGCAGTGCTGGGGTACAGTTTTATTCTCCGGTACATTGCCACTCCGTTACGTATTTTTCCCTTATAGGGATTTTTCATATTGTTTCTTGAAGGGTTAGGATTGGCATTTTCCCATTATGTTGTGAACAACATGATATTTCCACAATCCAAGGGAGCTCAAACAGAGTTTGGATATTTTTATTCCTCAGCATCTTTTTCCAATCAACTTTATTTCTCCAACATTGAAATGCGTCCTATTTGTTTATGAGATTCAAAATATCAGGTGACAGCAGAAATGAAATTAAAAGGCTAACTTTATTTAAGAAATCATTTCATATAGTCCAAGAGGTGAGGCATTGGTCTTCATTTCAACATAGAGATTTATTTATGAACGCTATGGCATGCATTTAGAGGCTTTCACATTCTACAAATAAGATGATTCCAGATACTCACATTTTTCATAATAGCTTCATGTAGATGACCAAGAAATAGCTTGGCATACTGTTTGGTTTCTTTGTCCAGGGCATTCGTGATGATATCTGAAGCTGAGAGGCAGGAAGGGGAAATGTAACACAATCAGAATCCATCCCGTATCAGTGAGGTCTTCTGAAAATTAAAGACATTTCCTGCACCATTTTTTGACAAAAAAAAAAAAAACCACGGTAAATGACCAAAAGGAACAATCTTCAGTTTGTGAAGGCTTGCCGTTGAATGTGGGGTTTGGTAGCTGGTGTTCTCTTTGTAACTCTGCAACTATGACTCGCTCTTACTCACTGAAAGTAAAGTCATTTTGAGAGAAATGTAATTCCCGCTATCACTGAAACTGAAGAAGACTGTGGTTTAACATTTGTAAATTTTTTTTTCCTCAACCAAGTGATTAAATCTCACTGTCTTCATGTGCAAAACGTTACCATGAAGAGTAGGGTTATACACAAACGGGTCAAGACGGTAGTTCTGCCATTTTTTCTGCATTTGTGTGGAATATGTTTGGGTCGATTGTTGGACAAAGAAAGCTGAGCTCTGGAAAGTTTTGGAGGCGGGAAGAAATGTATAACTTTAGTTTTTTCAATAATTTCACGGTACTTGCATTCCATAATGTGTCAGGTGACTCATGGTGACTGTGCCTCGGATTCTATAGGAAAACTCATTCGGGTATTTTTGCCGCATTGCTCCTGGTTGGTAATCAGGGGGTCATTTCTTTCTTTGTTTATTTTGTGGCAGTCTCTGTTGTCTATACTGCCAAATACCAAACGAGGTCTGGTGACTCTTACTACTGCATTGTGTGGAAGTATTTGCACTGAGCAAAATGACAGACTAACAGTAAGCAAGGTATTAGCTGGTTGTACTGTACATTAAATTACACTGTAAAAAAGAACTTAAATCTGAGGACTTGAAGGATGTTCTATTTTTCTGAGGAGGACAGATACATATATTATTGTTGAGATGCTTTTATCAATGGTTTTGATGATGTGGGGACTGAAGGTCCATAGTACTGTATTTGTTCAGAGATTAATCACTAACTCCTGACTGCGGAGGGACGGGCCTCACTAGCGATGCCTGCGCAATTTTTTTCCTCCATCTTTTTTTATTTTTTCTGAAGAGTTGGGGGGGCCCAATCTTCCAAGGGCTTTCCTAATATGGGCCGTCTTATTCGAAGACTCCGCCTCTTTTCCTTTCAAGAGGGCAGGGCGGTCCTTCGCTCAGCCAGTGATGACACAAGCACGACTCACTTCCTCATTAATTGGTCGAAACCAGTTCTTACAGGAACCGCTGGTGATAAATGTGAGAGTTCTCAGAAGTCATTCATTTCTCTCCGGTGCGCTGTGGAGGAGCGGGGCTGGAGGCGCGCGCACGCGCTCCCGCACCAGACCCACAACTTTTTCCCCGTCGCTTTCTTTTTTTTTTTCTCTCCTTCTCCTTGTGCATTTTTTCTTCCTCTGAGGCGCTAAGGAAATAGCCTGCGGTACATCTTGTACTTATTTTTCTTTCTTCGCCCTCTAAATTCCCGTCCCCTGGGCTGAACTGTACGGCTGTTTGGCACTTCATCCCTCGCCCCCTCCCTCCCCTCGTCCTCGCTCTGCTGTCGGTGCGCGGGGGGGCTTCATGTGCTAATCGTAGCTGCTGTACAGAGGGAGGGGGCTGAGGCACCGATGATTCCTTTGTTGGCGTCCCAGTCTCTGAATGGTAAGCAGTGTTGATGCAACTTGTGTTTGCCTGTTTTTTTTTTTTCTTGCCCTCTCTCCCTCTCTCTCTCCCTCTCTCCCTCCCTCTCTCTCGCTGCCTCTCCTGGCCGCTGGCCCTCAGCGCTGTCCCCTCGCTCGGAGCCTCTCTTCAGAAGCCTTTATGGAGGACATGGAAGCTGAGAGGGCCAGGATCTCCCAGGAGGAGCCCTCCACGGTAAGCGCAGCCGCCCCCGCCCGACTCCTCTACCTCCCTCTGTGAGGACAACCCCCCCCCCTCCACTTCATCTGCAGTTGAGCTCATGCAGGTTGCCTCCCATGACACTTCTGTACCTGTTTGTAGAAGATGCTCTTGCTGGACTTTAAGGGGGCACCTCTGGAGGTTTTAGCCAGTGACCGTGTGGTACTTCACCCGCGGAGGGGTTTATCGCGGTCAGTGTGTGCGGTTATCGAGAGCGTGCGCGTGGCTCGGCCGCAGTTAACTGGGGGCCCAGGCTGTGGGGAGAAGGGCGGGCGAGGAGGCGAGCGGGAGCGCAGAAGGGCGGGCGAGGAGGCGAGCGGGAGCGCAGAAGGGCGGGCGAGGAGGCGAGCGGGAGCGCAGTAGACGCGGAGTCGGCGGGGAGATCGCTGAGTCATGCTCTCAGCAGTCTGTCTGTGGGCCTCGGGGAGCAGCACAGACTCACACGTGCTGCCAGGACTCAGCCTTTACTGGGGGGGGGGGACGAAGGGAGGGGGGCAGGTGAGAGACTGTGCTTGTCAAGGCCATGGAGCAACTGCCACCCAACAGACCTGCGGAACAAAAGGGCAGCTATCGGCCTCCGTCAGCAGCGCTCCAGATCCTGGAGGAAATACCCACGCTAACTCTTGTCATGAAAATGGAAGTCTTACGAAAATGGAAAGGAAACAGAAAAAGGCCGGAGTTGTGTAATGAGGAGTTAAAGCCGTCAAGAACAATGTTCTGTTCCTCGTAACATGAACCCCTTGACCCCACCAGAGTTAAGGGAGACGCACAGAATTGACTAAAAAAAAAACCTCACACTTCTGTGAATGAGGCTGAGGGTAGATTGTGCCAAAATGAAGAGGAAGCTACTTACTAATCAGTTAAATTTTCAGACGTTTAATTAAAAATAGCTGAGTGTTTTCAGTGGTTATTTTAGTCGTTGAATTGTACCTGTTTCTCTGACTGTGAGCTTGAACAGCCTCGTGGAGTTGGGTGTGTGTCAGAGCGAGAGCGAGAGCGAGAGAGACGAGGTGCTGACTGGAGGTCCCTTTGTCTTCTCTCGACAGGGAGAGATCGGGCTGCCTGGGTTTCCCAGACGGAGCCGATCATCACGGTGTGTTATTTAGTTTGTTGTAGCATTAGCTCTGTGGCACAGACATACCTTAAACACCTCCAGCAGGAAAAAAGTACTGAGGAGAACAGGAAGTGATGCCAAGACGAAGTTTAATTATCACTCCTCTTTTTAAAATAAACTGGGGGAAAAAAATCTGCTTTCGTTGTTTCAATAAGTCCACATTGAAAAACAAGCTTGTGAGCTTATTTATTCATGTGTATGGATATATTAAATATTCTTTGGTTGGACAGAAAATTTTACTGCTGAATTTCCTTAGGCGCTTACACATCGCTTTTCTGTTTTAGAGGGTGTTCCAGTGGGTGTGTTGCAGACATTCTCAAGTGTAATAATTTAAATACCATTTCAGGCATTAAGATGCTCATTGGCAGCAGTGAGAAAGCTTGTTGCTGGCGCTAATACTTGTTGTTGCAAGTCGTTATGCAACATGATGTGGGCCTGCTCCATGGTGTTTAAAAGATCTCTCACCAAGTAGAATTTATTTAATTCGGAAAGTAATTGTACAGATTTGAAAGCCTTTTTTGTGTATACTATCACAGCAATATGGGCATAATTTCAGGGCTTGTCTTTTTGATTGTAGATAAAATAATCTGCAAACTCAAAAATCTTAACCCTTGGAGTAGTAAATGCAGCTATTGTTACCCAATGATGTTAAGATATCAAAATCAAAGCTGTTGAAAACCTATCATGTGGCAACTTGTGTAAAAGTGCTCCCGCAGGGCAGCTCTTTTAAACAAGTCACAACATGATAGGTTTTCTACAGCACAACATAACTAAATTTATATATTTTTTTAAATTTATTTCAGCGTTCTAAGGGTTAATGTTTCCCGTACATTCTTCGTGCCACCCTTCGCAGATGGAGAGAGTGAAAGGATTATTGTGTCAAGTAGAATTTTGGCCGCAATTCCCATCGAGTTTGGAGTAAGGAGAGGTGCCAGTGGATTTTGCCTTTGTTCTGAACTGGGTACAGAAAATGTGGGTGTGGTACCGTCACTATGGATCTCCTCTCTACTTTTAACAGGTTTGGAGTGATTCAGCCAGTCCATGGCTTGTAAAAACCAAATTCTGCTTGTGTCTAAACGATAGGTGGCTGAATATGCTTCCACAGGAGGGATTCATTTAGTTTATTCCCTAATGTCAGTGCGAACAGCGAGCCTTTGAAAGCTGATGCTCTGTATTGCCATTAGAGGAGGCAACTTACAGTACACAATGTGATGTCATCTCCTGAATCTCTCTCTCTCTCTCTCTCGTGCTGGTGGGAAATGTGCGCTCGCAAACTGTCAGGGGATCCTATTTTTTTCCTCTTTTCCCCTCTTCCTCATAATTGTTTGTGAAACGTTTCCCGGCACAAGGCAGTCCTGGTCTGTTGGAAGCCGACAGCTGCTGCCAGAAGTGGCAGGGATTTCTTTCCGGCCGGTAGCTTCTCTTTTACCTCGAGTGAACCCAGGCGCTCACCTCGCTGAAAGCGCCGGGGCGAGCGGCGGGCTGTGGATCGGAGAACAGCCTCCATTAACTCAAACCCTGGGTGGCATGTGAAAGCTGTCAGCCTCTGGCAGCAATCGTTCTGTAAGAGTGGGCATTAACTGGTGTGGGTTAGGAGGCCCTGGCTGGCCAAAACGACATCGGTAAGTAGACTCGTGCTTTCCTGCTCGTGATTTATGGAGTGTGAGCCTGGCTTTTTCTCACTGAGGGTCAGTCCATCACATCTGTCTGTCTCGATCCCATTCTGTGAGATAGCTTATCAGACTGGTGTTGGCTGTTATATTGCGTGGCGACAACAGTCTGTAGGCTGTCTGACATTCTGGGCCTTTTCATCCAACTAGCAGCCTGCTATTTTGTTTTTACAAAATATTTCTCCCCTGTCCAAATTGTGACATCATAACCCATTTTTTTAAGAATTCCAAACCAATGTAAGGTCTCCTTTTAAAAAAAAAAAAAGAAAACATGTAAATCAATTTTAATGGTTCAGTGAAACCAAACAGCCATTTTATTGTCAGCTCTTGCCATGAAATGGCGTAGGGAATATTGCTATGGAGCTCGTGTGTCCGTCCATCCGTTCAACTGAGTGGGGAGACGTTTCCCCAGGAACTGGTTCACCTAGATGAATGAAAGTTTGTGTGTGTGTGTATATTTCAAGTCATGCCCTTGATAAGGTTTAAACATGGGATTCCGTGGTGGCGGGGGATACTGATAACAGTGTCTTCTTGTTGAGCCATTCATAAAATTTTGAGTTGTGTTTCCAGGTTCTGTATTTGTGTGTGCATGTGTTTGTGTGAGTGTGTGTGTGGGCTCACGTAAGCATCTGTTGGTCCATCTTTGCTGAAATACCACCTACTGCTCGTCTTAGTTGTGTTATTATCGTCCTGTAAAACTGGCTTCTCTGTTGGCTCAAACGTCGCTGTCTTCTCAGATTTCCTGAGTGTAGAAAGCACACCTTATTGCAACACATCCATTGTGACACAGGGGTCAGATTGTAATTTAGTGCCAAGCAGGAGCCATTATCCACTTCCCTATTATCTCTGATTCCATTCTTTCCTGTTGCCCAATATCTGTTTTTTTTTTTATTCCACCCAGAGGAGGTTGTTTTTAACATATTTTCAGAATTTTATTGTTTAGGGGCTTCCGTCAGGAGTGGTATGAGGTTGTAAAATTTCAGGCAGTAATGGTGAGTTGACATTTGAAATATGATGCTACATGATGGTGATGTTTCTGGCAAAACTTAACTTTTTTTGAAATTACATTTGAATGTAAGGAAATGAGGACTTTGAATAACTGTGGAATAGCTGTTTTGCCTGCCTGTGCTGTGAGTACATTTTCCTTGGCAACTTCAGGAAATCTTCTTCCACTAGGATGCTTCCTCAAACACTGAATGAAAATTGACTGTGGATATATGTATGTGCTTGTGTTTTTCTTCAGTGAAAATAAAGACTCGTTCTAAAGCTTTGAGCTCCCTGTTGTATTATTTCTAATCTGGTAATGACCCGTAATTTCCCTGCGCCCACGGAGGGCCCAGAGTTACACTGGAGGTCCTGCACATCCGAGTGAGCGGAGCTGCACGAGGACACTACTGAAGGGGGAGCACTGATCAACGGCTCTCTCTCTCTCTCTCTCCTCTCTCTCTCATACACACACACACACCTCCTTGTACTTCTGTCCTTGTGAGGACATTGCATTGACTTCCATTCATTCTTTGTGTGTCTCCACAGCCTTTCCCGAATCTTGTCAATAAGCAACGCATGCCTAACCCTAACCCAAACCCTTACCCAAACCTCAGCGTATTCCTAACTCTAACCTTACCCCAAACCCTAACCTCAGCGTATCCCTAACTCTAACCTTACCCCTAACCTCAGCGTATCCCTAACTGTAACCTTACCCCAAACCCTAACCCTAGCCCTGCTATTTGCTTTTGCAGTCGTGCAGACAAGCAAAAATGTCCTCACGTCCCACTAACGTCCCCACTCTGTAGGAAAAAAACATTTCTTAGTCCTCACAGTGTAGCAAGTAAAAGGACACAGACACAGGTACAAGCACACACACACACACACACACACACACACAGTTTGTCTCTCCCTGTCTCTCTTACTCGCTCTTCAATGAACACAGAATATATCTCACTGCGATTCTCCCTCTCATCTCTCTCATTTAAAAGTTTTCATGTAAAGAGTGCAGTCACTTAAACTGTGGAATAAGATCCAAAAATTGCTATTTACATTCCTCTGAGCAGTGCTTTGCAGGTGAAAAAAGTGCATGTTGCAGTATTTCCATGTCAGCTTCAGTGTTAGTCCACTGTTCTCACTCAAGCAACTTTGGATCCTCGTGTAGGGTCTCCAACACAATACAATAAACCTGATTCACCCTCAGTATCCAGTTATCCAGGTCTGCGCTCAACTTAACCAGGTGTACCGAAGGGTTTCGAGAAACGCTGTCCCTTCCTGTACCGCATCACCCCGGCGTCATTTCATCTGTCCCCACCCTGAATGTGCTGTAATCATCCCTGGCTACACAAAGCCAGCAAATCATAGGCTACTTGCACATTCAGCTATAATTAGTCAAGATATTTTGCATGGGTAGTTGAACATAGTGAAAGGGATTGTTGAAGGGGGAATTCTGTGTGTTATGCAGAACTCGACACGCCCAACTACACAACGGGGAAAATGCTTGTAATGTTTGACCTCGAGGGCAAGCTTGACTGTCGTGTTCCAAGAGATAACGGATGTTAGATAAAGCCGTTTCTGACCGCGAGTGTGTGGCGGAAACTTACGTGCGACATTTGCACCCCGGCAGAACGGAGCAGGCCACTTGAATGACGAAGTGGTAATTTGCATCAGAGACTCCAGTAAATGAGATGCCATTCTGAGAAGCCTTGTGATTCATGACGGGCAGCTCATTAACGGTTCACAACTGCCCGATTCATGCCGTCCCCACGAGAATGCTTGCCTCTCCACCCGCGGATAAACCGCCACGTGCACGCGGCACAGCCCACTGCATTGTGACCGGACAATTAAAAGCCCTGCTTTGTAAGCGCAAAGCGGAGAAACAAAAGGGGATCACTCCTGTGGTTGCGGCAGTAATGTTTATTGTGTAGTCCCACTATCATCAAAAGTTTTATTTATTTACATACTTACCTCTTTATTAATTTGCTTACTCCCCGTTACCAATACTCCATGGGCTGGAATGTTCTTACCACTGAGAGACATTTTGTAGAGGTTTGTATCATATTGGTTTTTTGTCAATTTTGACCTCAGGGAAAACCAAAAATTCACCAAACCAAAAATGGTCAGGGGCATCTGCGGCAGGGCATCATCACATGTGTCAGTGTAATATGGGACACGACCGCAGACTGCACAAGCAGTCAGTCAGGGCCTATGCATATTATGTCAAAATAAGAGCTCTAAGGTTGGGTCTGGTTTGATTTTAACCCCTTTGCACAGAATACAATTAACTCCAGTTTATCCTGTTAAATGCATGAGTCTATTTAGGCGTTAAAGCTCAGCATTTGTGTCACAGAGACTCTGGAAAATTATTCCAGTGAAGCAAGACATTTGGAAATTCAATTACAGAATTATTTGGGAATTAAAGTCGGAGTCTATATCTGCGCACAGCGGTTTTAGGGGCGAACCTAACTTGCCTTCACCGCTTCTGTTGTCAGTTTACAGAGCTGGAACCCGTCTGCCTACGGCTGATCCACCTCATCAGCTGGGCTTCGACAGAAACAGGGGATTCATTAAGATTGTGCATCATACATCATTTGACTCTTATGTGGATTTATCGCAGAATCTAATAAATACAGACCACTGTGAAGTCACCGGTTCATTTTCCCTAGGTTTGGTAAAAAGCATTCTGGCACATGGAACAGCAATTTTAAGACGTTCTGCACTAGATTTGGAACCACAGTCAGTTTGGCACAGCCATGAGTCTAAGTCGTCTGCTGAGATTATTAAAGGAAGTGACATCAACTGCTCCAAACGCTTCCACAAAAAGATTACAAATTGGTATCAGGTGAGAGAGTAGATGTGGGGAAAAAAATTATGCACACATATTTTTTGTGGGAAAAAAATACTGACTGTGTATTTTCATGGAAAAGTTACCATTGACTTGAATGGAGAGCAGGGTCTGTAAGACCTATACCTGAGCTGACCTCTGTGTTGCAGCTCTGAACAAGATCAGGACATCCACATTGAAAATGAAGCTTGGGGTTTACGCTGTACTGGAAAACAATCAAAGCACTGCCCACTGAGACCATGCAGAGGCTCAAATATCAAGTGCTTAGACTTAAGCAAGCATTAATCTTGCGGTTACATGCAACATGACATCCCATTAAAGTGGTCCAAAATTTAAAAGACGGCCCACAGCCTTGTTCTGAAAGTTGGGATTTCTGGTGCTGTAATAACGCTGGAAACTTGCGCTTGCCTCCGCCACTGTGGCTGGTCTCAACCTCCGTTCAGCCTTAACATGACAAACACCTACTGGGCCTGCTTCTCCGACTGACTACAACTGATACAGGGAGTTAGAGGCCATCATCAAAGAAATGATGTCACATTTCAGACATGGCAAGGCCAGTTCCACTCTGCTACTCTCCGATGGTCATGAGCATTACTGCGATGTAAATGGTCTATACACTCATTCTCTCTCACAGATTGGATAACACAGTCTCTACCAGAGTATTTTTTTCTAAAGTTGCCAGTCACGGCCAGGACTTTTGAGGACATTCACTGATTTTTTTTTTTATACCTTTATTTTTCATTGAGATGAAAAAAATTTAAATTTAAATTTAAAAACAAAACAAAAAAAAAAAAACAGCCAGAATATGTAGTTCTATTAAAGTAAACAAAAAGAAAGAAGCCTCAAGGTTGAGACACAAGAAAGAATTTCATTCTAGCTTAATTCTTCGTTTTTTCACAAACATTTCAATGTGACGACTTTTGTCCAAAAAAACCCCACATTTGAGACAAAAAGCTGAGAAAAGCATATGGATGTCACTGAACATCGGACAGCTGCTTTGCTCCTCAGTTGGCTGCATGTATCAAGGAGATTCCTCACACCTCCTGAAAAACTCGTCATCATGGAACTCGCCCAAGAAAAACACCTAATGTCGTCCCTAAAGTGTTTGTGAGGTGCACCAGGACGCATCATTTTCTTGCAAGTTTGAACCACTTTTGTCAGAAGATCTGTAACATTGCTCGCTACCATACAGTAGTGTGCAGTGATCGGTATACACTTAACAGCATCAAAATAAATCAAACACCATCCACTATACAAGTATTTACTCCATGTAATATTTGATTACATAGATCAGAATAAGTAACCAGATAACAATTTATTGCAAAAAATAATGTCTTTTTGAGAGAAAAGTCAGTATCTAGTGTGGCTACCCTTTGCTTTGATTATAGCATTTAATCTTTCAAACATAGTGGTCGCATATTTTTTTATTTCCTCGCTAAACCATTCTATATGGTTTAAAGTTCATTGCAAAGCGATTCTGTCGATGTTACAACAGATGTGCTCAATTGGATTAAGGTCTGGAATTTGAGCCGGCTAAGTCATAACTTTTATGTCAGTAGATGTTTCTTTCTGACTGAAATACTTCTTGCACAAAGTAGAGGTGTGTTTAGGGCCATTATCTTGTTGAAAATAGAATACCTGACCAATCGGCTTCTTTCCAGATGGCAATGCGTGCCTCTCAAGGATGCTGTGATACTTCTTTTGATCCATGATTCCGTCAGTTTTTATGAGGCCACTGGCTCCTTTCAAGCAGATGAACCTAAAACCATAAAATAACCACCTTTATGTTTTACTTACAATTTCTGGCAAATAAATGGAAAATTCTCAGTCCAGACAATTAAGGTTAAACATTGCTCATTTGCATATAGTAACAGCATTGTAATTATACAAAGATGGTTGAGAATCAGTAAAGTATCCCTTTAAGATCATGGATGAAATGCTCCACTATAGGCGGGTGGGGGTTTGTGTCCCAACCAATATTGAAACCAAAACCTATGGCCTAGGGGAGAACTGAATGCCTTGGGGTGTAAATGCTGAGAATGTAAATGTACACATCCTACTGCCTGTGGCCACTACCTCTTTATCTCTATACAGCACTATAGCGTATTTGTACATCTCAAGGACTGGAGTAATCAGCGTGCTCATTGGACAGTAATGATCCACAGATCCACCACTGTATCCCCCACCCCCCCTAGCTCTCCACCCACAGAACAATTCTGACACTGACTCAAACTGATATGGTCACCTTGTTGGTCTGGTAATCGATGCATCTCACCAGATCTATGATCTTCTGTTTGCCTGTCATTGTCTGTATTTCTTCACGGAAGTTAAGAGCACACCTTCTGCGTCAGTTTATTGGCTGTCTCACATCACGCTGCATTTGTGCAGGGCTTCCCAAAGGTGTGTGCCCAACCTTACGCTAGAGCATTCTTGTTTTGTGAGTGTTCATTTGGCCAGCATTCCAGGCCTGGTTCCTCAGGGAGGATGTTTTGGCACTTACCTGGAACAGCCTGTACCGGATCAGACGCCAGTGTTCCTACCTCAAAAGGAAGGGCTCTGCAATCAAATATTGGACAATTTGAGATTGCTTAAACAACATTCCATCAGGACTGGTTTGACTGAAATTGAGAAGCGGTATGTTCATAACCAAGCACCCAGTCAGGGCTGGCACATTTGACTCAGCAAGCATAAATGAAGATACGCTAAAAGAGACATCCGGGAAAATGCTCACTCAGAGGTGAACAGCTGTGTCGAGGTGCGGTTTCCTTTTGTCTTTGTGTAAATCCTCAGCGCCCGGAAAGTCCCCCCATCCACTTATTTGCATGTTAATGCGCTTCTTCCTACAGAGAGTGCCGGAAAGAGAAAATCCCCACCATGATTTATTATTCTGGTATAGAACAGCCACCATTTTGGCTGAGGGCCTGGAGAGAGACGAGGAATGAGTGAGGGGGAGATCCAGCCTCCCGTCAATTCATCATCATTGATTCATTACTCAGCGATGCGGCTGATTCCCCGGCTGTTGTGCGTACAGCAGGCCCATGAGAGCTCACCCGTGCACCCTTTGTTTGTCCCGTACGCTTCACACACTGGTGTAGTAAGAAAAGCTGAATCACAGGATTACCAGTCCGATTCACACTCCTACACATGCCTCTCTGCCTACGCTTAAAACACAACGGCGCGCAGCGATGGGACGAGGCCGGGCGGCAGTTAGGAGGTGCAGAAGAAGGACGCGAAAAAGAAGGAGATTTTAAATCCTAAAATTGGAAATGTTTGTTCAAAATGTCCTTCTACTTGGATTCTGTGGAGCTAAAGCAACAGCATATTCATCTCTTAATTTAATCATTTTGAATATCATGTCAGTTGGAAAAATTGCAAACGTCTCTACAGAATCACTGAGAGTTGATCCTGCCACATGTTGTACCACGAGCGGGCGCCTGACAGGAAGTGCAACCTGGGCAGATAGAGGAACCGACTGCTGACAGCTTTGTCGATCAAGAGCCGCATAATGGTGTGGAAATCAGACTGATGTAATGAAGGCAAATTTTGTGGGCCAAAAATATAAAACTTGGCTGAAATCCTCAAGAAGGTAAATGTGTTTGAGTTTTGTTTATTAAAGCTATCGGCTAAGTTTCAGGAGCAGGACCATGCCACAACCTTGTCACATCTGGCACATCCTAGAAACACTCCTTTTACCGACTACACCTGTTTTATTCTCGTTTGTCGTGTCTCAGTCAAGAGCACGCCACATTGGCTGTAGAAATAGAAAAACCCTAGGGTTACTATTCAAGGACTTAAAACCTCCCTCCTCGTACCTTACACCAGAATGAACGCTGTGTCATTATCTCCTTCAGATGACGATCTGTTCGATCATATCCAGGGCAGCCAAATTCAAAGTTTTGACAGCACATGTCAGTAGACCCAGTGACAGATCCTGATAACTGCTCCATCTTCGCACCTGAAACCCTGCACTCCAGTCTCCAAGCCGAGCCCAACGTGTCTTCCTCAGTCTACATTCCTCTCGATTCATCTCTCCACGACATACAGAATAACTGTGTATCATCCGACGAATCCTCTGAGTCTCCCAGCCCTCTCCAGAGAAGAAGAGATCAACGACAGCAGTTTCCCGACCTCACCGCCTTCGACGAGATCTCCAGCTTTCCGAAATCATCGCGACCCTCCCTGTATCTCCACAAGATGCTAATCAAAACTCCTCCCGGTTCCAGCGAAGTTACCCGAAAACAAGCCTCCAAAAATATCTGACTGGACCGTAGCCAAGCTTCAAAAAACAAAAGAAAAAAGAATACCATTTCACACAGCCGATAATAAGCAAAAACTCTTCAACACTCTCACCTCAGCCTATTAAGCCCACAATTACGCAAACACGAGCTCCCTTCTGGATGAGGTTACCATGCAAAAATTTGTACAATGTTGCAACATCATCTCTCCACTTGAAGAGACATTCACCCAAATCCACCAGCTGAAAAAAGGAAAAACCACCTCAACCTCAACCATAAATTCAAACTGGGAAACCACCTCGTAATTCCTGGGCTCTCGTCCACTAATCACGCTGAAAAGTAATGAAAAAATCTGAAAATACTCATTAATTCTTCAAAGTAATGGGCAATTGAAAGCAGCTGACATACTGCCACACAATGACTACATCGGCCATTAAAGGGCTGAGGATGCAAAGTCTTCCTGGATGCTCCTCAGTAATCACAGAGATTGTTCAACTTTACATGATCCTGGTTTTAGTACGTGACTGTGGTCTCATGAAATATAACCCTAAATAGCCTATAATTCTTTAGAATGGGCCTATCTGTCATTTTTAAGTTTTTGGCTTCAAGCAAGATTTCTTGAGAGTAACCTTATGTTTCTTTCCAGTATCAATGGCCAAACATGGCTATCAGCTCTAAGCAATCGTCTCAAACTTCCGGCTACCGAGATAGATGTTCATTAATAAAATTAACAAAAAAACTTCACTACAATATATTGCGAGTACTGCCCTAAAATAAATAATTACATCCCCGAACGCCGAATGGTGTTCCGGGGATTTATGTTTTTGGTCCGACCGCCGCCACGCCACCCTACGTGTTAACGCGATAACTTCGATAATATTTCAATAAGAATTTTCAAGTTTTGCATATAAGTAAGTAACATAAAGAGGAAGAACTTACTTGATCTTGGACAATTTACGATTTCTAGATTGGCCACCAGGGGCAAAAAAATTGATTTACATGTTAACGCGATAACTTCAGTAATATTTCAATTAGAAATTCCAAGTTTTGCATATAAGTAAGTATCATAAAAAGGAAGAACTGATTCGATTTTGGACAATTTACAATTTCTAGATTGGCCACCAGGGGCCAAAAACTGAAAAAATCACTGTTTTGATCATATCTCTGGAAACATTTGTCTGATTGACCTCAAATCAAGTGCAAATGAAAGGGTATGACCTGAGTATGTGTCCCACGATGACATTATACCTGTTTGGTTCAATATTTTGACACAAGGTGGAGCTTTGTCACATTTTTGCCATATCTTTGGAACTATTTGTCCAATTGACATGAAACTATGTGCAACTGCAAGGTCATGACCTCACAACGTGTCACATGATGACATCATACCTGTATACCTGAAATGAAGTTCAAATGAAAGGTCATGACCTGAGGGGCTTTATATTGTATTGGGTCTATTCAAGGATTGTGGTATTGGAGGATTGGGGGCGTTTGGGGATATACCCCAAGCCGTCGCCTCCGACAACATAAACCTAGTTTGTTTTTGAAAAGATCAGCTATGATAAACAGCTATGATTAACCATAAAACAACATTAAACCAGTTATTTCCACCAGTGATGAACTTGAACAAACTGACCGATTTTTAAAGTTTACTCTACATGCTCACCAAAGTCACCTTTTTCAACGTCATCGTAGTTGAAGTTGGATGGATGAATTGACATTGAGAATTAATCAACCAACCTTAATGTTTGAATAAATTTGAGGATCTCACTCCTGTTAATTGCATAAAATGTATGTAACAAAGCACTTGGACTCATTATTATCACGCCTCTCCCTTATCAGCCTATGTTCAGTAAGAAAAACATTTCAGCCTTTGTTAAAGGACAGGTAAAGTTTCTTTCACTGAAGTTTCTGTCAGCTGTCACTTCACCAGAGGATACACAGGAACCAGCTTGATTAGCAGGCATACAGGCCCATACATCAGAGGAGGACATTCCAGGGATCAGAACATAAAAGTCTGGCCTTGTTTTACTTCCAGCCATGAGCTCAGGCAGCTGATCTCCCAAATAAGTTCAACCTGAAGGGTGGCTGCAATTTTTAGATCCAGGCGGTAGCAGCAAAATATTAGGAAGAACTTTTCATTTCTGGAGCTGGATTGTCCACCTCAGCCATATACAGTGCTGTAAAAAAGTATTTGCCCCCTTTCTGATTTCTTATTTTTTTGCATATTTGTCTCACTTAAATATTTCAGATCATCAAACAAAGTTTTATGTTAGACAGAGATAACCAGAGTAAAGATAAAATGCAGTTTTTACATGATGATTTCATTTACTGAGGGGAAAAAGCTATCCAAACCTACCTGGCCCTATGCAAAAAAGTAATTGCCTCCTTGGCAATTACAATAACTGGTTGTGCCACCCTCGGCGTCAGCAACTGCAACCAAGCATTTGCAATAACTGGCAATGAGTCTTTCACATTGTTGTGGAGGAATTTTGGCCCACTCTTTGCAGAATTAATTCAGCCACATTGGAGGGTTTTCGAGCATGAACGGCCTGTTTAAGGTCGTGCCACGGCATCTCAATCAGATTTAAGTCCGGACTTGGACTAGGCCGCTCCAAAACCATCATTTTGTTTTTTTTAAGCCATTCAGAGGTTGACTTGCTGGTGTGTTTCGAATCACTGTCCTGCTGCATATCCCAAGTGTCCTTGAGTTTGAGGTCACAAAGTGATGGTCGGACATTCTCCTTCAGTATTTTCTGGTAGAGAGCAGAATTCATGGTACCATAGCAAGTCGTCCAGGTCCAGGTCACACTACCACCACCATGTTTGACTTTTGTTATGATGTTCTTTTTTATGAAATGCTGTGTTAGTTTTAGGCCACATGTAACGGGACGCAAACCTTCCAAAAAGTTCAACTTTTGTCTTGTAAGTCAAAACTCTTTGGGATCATCAAGATGTTTTTTGGCAAATGTGTGATGAGCCTTTGTCTTTGTTTTGGTCAGCAGTGGTTTTCGCCTTTGAAATCTCCCATGGATGCCATTTTTTCCCAGTCTCTTTCTTACTGTTGAATCATGAACACTGACTTTAACTGAGGGAAGTGAGGCTTGCAGTTCTTTAGAAGTTGTTCGGGGTTCTTTTGTGACCTCCTGGATGAGTCGTTGATGCGCTCTTGAAGTAATTTTGGTAGGCCGATCGCTCCTGGAAAGGTTCACCACTGTTCCAAGTTTTCTCCACTTGTGAATAATGGCTGTCACTGTGATGTGCTGGAGTCCCAAAGCCTTAGAAATAACTTTGCTACCCTTTCCAGACTGATAGCCATCAATGCCTTTATTTCTCATCCATTCTTGAATTTCTTTAGATTGTGGCATGGTATATTGCTTTTTGAGATCTTTTATCCCGCTTCACTTTGTCAAACAGGTTCTATTTAAGTGATTTCTTGATTCATTAGGTCTGGCAGTAATCAGGCCTGGCTGTGGCTAGTGAAATTGAACTAAAAAAAATGTGGTTAATCACAGTTACTTGATTTAACAAGTTTTCACTTTTTCACATTGGGCCAGGTACATTTTTCCCCATAATAAATGAAATCATCATTTAAAAACTGCATTTTGTATCTAATCGGGTATTCTTTGTCTAACATTAAAATTTTTTGAAGATCTGAAATATTTAAGTGTGACAAATATGCAAAAAATACGAAATCAGGAAGGGGGCAAATACTTTTTCACAGCCCTCACAGATCCAGAGCACTTCCCTCCCTTCTCCACATCCTTCTATTTCTGTCTACCTGGGAGAAGTCGATCTTTGGCTCGTTTGTCCATAGGATGTTGCTCTGATATGCCTACATCCTACAGAATATTCTTGATCCGGCAAACTGCTGTGAAGGGGTATTTCAGAACCAGGGAAATAATTTTGTCATCCACCTCAGTTGTCATCGGTGGTTTTCCTGACCTTTTTTATTCCTGAGCTCATTAGTGCATTTTTTTATTAGGAATATTCCCAAAAGTTGGCTACCCCTAATGGTTTCTCTTTTTCTCTTGTGGGTTTGTTTAGATTTTTCAGCTTAATAAGGACTTGCTTTATTGGTAATGACAACACTTTGCTATATATATTGCTAATATGATATCCAATGCGATGTAACTCTGAAAATTAGCTGCAGACTTTTGATGCTTTCTCTTTTAAATAAATTTATTGGGGAATAAAACACACCTGGCCACAGAACAGCTGAACATTCAACTGACCAAATACTTTTTGTCCATGAAAAAGGGAAGACCTCATTAAAAATGCAGTAATTCTTCACACGATACTCAAATCTATGATGTGTTAACCCTAAAACTGAAGCAGAATGTCTTCACTTTGAACTTCTATTTATCACTGAATTTCAGCTCTAATATTCTGTGGACGGCAGGTGAAATAATGATAAGGTTGTCAATGTCCAAACATTTATGGATCTAACTATGTAGAGACAGTTTTAACTTGTTTCTGTGCAAAGTTCCCCACATATGGAGCTAAATGTGTTCAAATCAAACATATTTCAGTCTTAATATCTACAGAACCTAATCAGCCACAGGACAAAGCATAGAGGTGTTTCAAACAAGGGACAGAGATAAAATGTTTATTTATCAGAATTTTAAGATGACCCTCCAGCTTTGGCAGCAAATCTAATGCCGTGTCAGAAGGAGCCCGAGGAAAATTTGCCCCACGGCCCATGACAAACCTCCTGTGCCGCTGGGTTATATGCTTATTTGATAACAAATAACTGAAAGACAAAGAACATCACCATAATTTAAACACGTTTTGTGTGATCTTTGTGTTGCGTTCTGGGAAAAACATTCTGAAAGACCGTAAACCCTTATGTTTTGAGACATAATTACAGCTTGAATAGACTTGAATATTTTGTAACATCAGATGAATTTACCTTGAATTGAGCAAAATAAACACACTATAAATTCTGGGCTTTTATTGCTCAGGGAATGTTGTAGCCATGTCTGTCATAGCATGGTTTAAAAGGTGAAGCACAAATCTTGAATTATAAAGCTTTAAACAGGGCAATGCATAACTAGCCAGACTTGGCTTCGGTGCAAAGCGGTCAAGGAAATAATTGAAAACAGGTCAATATTCAAAAGTTTAAGGGACATGTTATGCCTGCCTCCCTTTTTTCCTTTCAGCAGCCTCCACTAGACAGCAGTCAGTCACTTGGACTGTCATTTACGTTTATTCCTGTCCTAGAGCGTGTTATGAGATTGTATCAAGTCATGCCATAGCATCCCACTGGTCATGTGGGTGGGTGGTAGGTCACTTATTCTAGTGACACGAGAAAGTGCTGAGTCCTCAGTGTCCGAGCATACAGTGTGTCATCCTGTTACAGGAGCTGTGAAGATTCTGAGCTTGGTGTCCCATCACTCTTTGCTGCTATCTAATGTGACACACATACTTTTACAAGAGACAAGCAGAGCATCATTTCCTGTCTGAGAAACTGGAGACCAGGCCAATGGGAGATGTAACAACATCGTTATCTGTGCGTATGATTGCAGTCCCAGTAATCTGTCTCAGGCACGAAGGACTGAGGATGTGAATACACCTCATTCCAAGCTGAGGGTCCTCTCTCTTGCTTTTCCTTTGACTGTGCCGCCTCCTACTGGTTATAAGTGGCAACTACGAGTCTTCCAAGGTGACCAAAGCTGCTTCAAGTCAGTCATTGTTCAGTGCTGTGCATTAGTTGAGAAATATATTTATTCTACAAATAATCATCCTTTTTACATTAGCACAGAGATTCTCAAAGTCAGTCCTGTGAAGACACTGTTTATGTTGGTTCTTGTTACAGTCATAATTGCAATCTTAGAATTTTACCAAGATGGTAATTTTTTGTCAATCGAAGGGTTCGGTGCAGTGACGTTATTTGTGCCAATTTTACAGAAATCAAGATTTGGATGGTTTTGAATATTGCTTTACTTTATTTATTCAACAAAAATACATGTGCTTTACAATGTCATCCTGACCTGTATACAACACTGACCTGTACACAGTGAAAGTATATGCTAAATCAGGGGTGGCCAACCCTGGTCCTGGAGAGCCGCAGTGTCTCCTGATTTTTGGGGTTATTCAGCACTTGATTGATAGATTAAAGTAGTTTATTACTCACTTAACTGATCTCACCTGGTGTCTCAGGTTTAATTTGGTAATAATGAGCCAATAAGGCTCGTGATTCATATTTATATTAAGTGATTAGTGATTATAAGTGATTAGCAGAAACAACCCACAAGACCCCTAGAGCCAGTTAAGCAGACTAGCAGGTTGTGACAGCAATCTACGTGTTAACCAAGATTTGTCAGTGTAATTGTATATTTAGCGTAGTTGTAATGCGGACAAAGTAGAAGTACAGAGTACAGATAAAAGTTTATAGAGCAGGAGTGGATAACGCTGGTCCTGGAGAGCCACAGGCTGTGCTGAGTTTGGTTTTCTCCACCCGATTTAAACCGAAGACAACAGGTGAGATAATTGAAGTGAGTAATCAACTGCTTTAATTCATCAATAAAGTGCTGAGTAACACTAGAAACCTGTGGACACTGCAGCTCTCTTGGACCAGGGTTAGCCACCCCTGTGCTAAACTTGATTTAGTCAGTAAGCATGGCTTACAGGATACCCCCCGCAAGAACAAGCAGTCGGGCAGTCAAGCAAGAGAAAAAATTTTCAAAATCGGATGAGTAGGTTATGAGATCTAGGTCCGGACGCACAAACGCATGCACACACACACAGACACACGCACGCACGCACACACGGACGGACAAAGCAAATCCAGTATACCCCCCTAAATTTCGTTGCGGGGTATATAATAATACCATGAAACATGAGATTGGAATTTATCAAGTTATTGCACTGAACCCTTCAACAGCACTCAGCTAAAACACAATTAGGTGTACCAAATGATGTTGCACAAAAGCTGAAAATCCGGCGCGTGATATTTTGAAAGTACTTTAAAATTGTACCTACACATCCTGGGATTATTAGTCTGTACTTTTTTCCCCTTATTCGATCACGGTTCGTTTTTTTTATTGATGGTTGAATAAGGTGAGATATAGGGGGACCTACTGATTCTACAGACAAGGGACATAATACCCTAAACAGTAAAAAAAAAAAAAAAAAAAAAAAAACACAATAATTTTTGACAAACAAACATCAAACTACTGAAATATGAATTTACAGACAAATAGCTTTCAAGAACTACATATTGCTAGATGACACATAACACAAGTACGTTCATCACGTGCTTCTGATCTGCACATTAGTCAGTGTTTTTCCTGTCACATCAAACTTGTCAATGTTTTTGTTGTCTAACTTGTCCTTTGCTTTTGTACCTGTACGCACATGTAGGTATTTATGGCTCCTGAACATTTTGGTTTCATATCTTGATGCATTAATGACGGACACAGGTTATACTAATGCGTGTAAATCTGGATCAGGAGACTTACAGACACTACTGAGAACGACATCTTGCACAATCACCCAGAAAAGCAATCCAGTGATCATATCAATTCTTCTAGCATGGTATATATATTTGTAACAAATACAATTATGCACACAGTCACTTTATGCTTGTAGAAACAAACCCACAGATTGATACTGTGGTATTTCAGCACATTTTACATCTGATAATTTTCAAAATTGCTTTTATCTGAAGAACAGTGTTAGATATTTCTTCAGTGGACATTTTTGCTATAACTAGAACACAAGCTGCATACGTGCACAAGTCCATAAGTAATAAATGAATTAATGTTGAACATATAAAGACAAACAAACACTTGTTGGGGGGAAAGTGAGTCGACCTATGGATACTACAGTGGACCCGCAGACACGACAATTATGTAATCTGATATTTTAAATTGTAACAATGTCCCCAGACATTTTATAATTATTAAAGTTAAACAGTATCTTGATCTGTGCATCCAAAGTTGTGAACCTTTCTGATGAACACCAGACAGTGTGTACAGTAACAGGGGGCTCATGGACACTACACCCAATTTCTGCCCTTCAACATACCAGATAAACCTCTGTCACATAACTGCTTAGTTTAGTAACTGTAACAGATAAATGACTGGTTTTAATTAATTACACTCCGGCCTTGTAAGATATGACAATAGTCTGATTTATCACCAAACTGGTTATTTGCAGAGCACAATTCTGCATCACTATGACAAAAAAAGAAAAAAAATAGGACCAAGGGTCCGGTAGCTTACCGGCAAGCAGTCTTACAGCGATGAAACAAGTTATGACAATTTCATGTGAAGATTGACAATTTAATTAATAAAATCAATGTCAAGGTCACTAAATAAAAGTTCATATAAATTTATAACACCTTCCATAATACAATCCTAACCTCTGAAGCAGTTATGGTGATACAAGTCATTGAAATATGTCAATGTGTATTCAATATGTCAATTGTGAACTTTAAAGGTCACAGAATCTCAAGTTGTGGTCAGCAAATAGACTTCATATATGACTTTCTACAACGTAAATGTCACCCAAACCTTGACTCAATCTGTAACCATTTTCGTGATACAAGTCCTTGTAATTGCACTGTCGAGTTTGACCCTCAAAGTTCCCTGACAGTCAAGTTGAATGTCACCAAATGAAAGTTCATATGTGACTTCCAAGAAGTCAGTAACACAAACCTAGGCTCCATCTGTGACCTTTTCAGTAACATAAGTCATTGAATTTTCTCTTGGTCAAGTTTGACCTTCGAAGGTCAATCTGAAGGTCACCAAATTAAAGTTCATACATGACTTTCCATGCATCTCCAATACAAACGAAACTCAAGATTTCATTGTGAAGTTTGGCCATTCAAGGTCACTGATGGTCAAGTTCAATGTCTCCAAATGAAAGTTTATATATGACTTCCTATATGCCCACAATACAATCTAAGCTCTATCTGTTATAGTTTTGGTGATAGAAGTTACTGAAATTTCACTATGTGAAGTTTGACCTTTGAAGGTCACTGAAGTTTAAGTTCAAGGCCACCAAATTAAAGTTCATACATTACTTCATTAGTGTTTAATGCACATACTGTATGTTCCCAATCTTCAAAATTTTCAAGCCTAGAAGCCTTTGAAAATTGTAACATTTTGCTTGACCTCAAGTTTGACCTTCCAAGGTCATCTGAGGTCAACTTTAACACAGCCAAAATATAGGACGTACATAACTTCCGATATGTCTGTAATACAAACTTAATCTCTATCTACAACCATTAAGCTTCCATTGGCAATTTAGCCCATTCTCCATAACACTCAATGTAGAAGAACAGCGCCCCCACTAAACCCACTTCCGTCGATTCAATCAAAATGGCACTCGCACTGTACATAAAGTGTATCAAGGTGACTTGATTGCCAGATTTTGAAAAAAGTTATCAGACAGTTTTTGAGAAATAATTTTTTGAAATTTCAAGTCATATCTTTAAAAGGGGACCTATTATGCTGATCCTTCTTTTTAATACATACTAATTACACTGCCCGGCCAAAAAAAAAAAGTCGCAGACTCAAATATTTAGTTGGAACCCCTGTAGCTTTGATTACAGTGCATATTCGTCTTGCCATTGTTTTGACAACTATATGCAATGGCAGAACATTTATTTTCGATCAGAAATGCCATAATTTTTGGCTGAGATCTTGTCTTCTCAACATAGTGGTTGAACCACTCGGTAGTCTTTCTTGTGCACATCCCAGTAACTTTGAATGCGTTTAAGGTCAGGAATTTGTGGTGGCAAATTTGTTTGTGAAAATGATTCCTCATACTTATTTTTGTCTTTCATGGTTTTCTTTGCTAAATACAGGCCAATAACTTGCCCGTTCTGAAATTATGTAACATCTTTTCCACCATCAAAGGATGTGTCTTCCGACATGATTTTTTAAGAAATAACTAGCGACGTGCTTCATCATTCAGGGTTAAAATGATTATTGCCAGCTGAAACATATTAATAACCGCAATAATTATCCAATTATAGAATTTTTTCAATAATTTCCATACGGTGACCTTTTTTTTGGCCGGGCAGTGTATGTTATAATGTTGGTTGTCCATGCTCAACCTCTGAAAAGTTTCAAAACATAAGATACAGGGGTTTTGCCGTAATCCAAGAATGTGATTTCTTGAACATGATTTCCTCTCTGAACAGCTCCTCCCGAGATCTTCACGAGATCTGGGCAAAACCTGACGTGAGGTTGTGCCGTCCAATTAATACAGACCTAGCCAGAGCCTACCACGGTGCTGGACCTGCCCACACCGGAAACTTTTCTAGCAGTCACTAACAACGGCAGATCATACTATGCCTTAGTATCGTGTACACTTTTGGAAATACAAACCGCAGATCATTTGAGGTGCAGTTTTGTCAGTATCTCTCCCAAAGCTGCTTGTCCATTTACTTTTCGATGCAAAGAAAAACAGCTATTTCTCTTCCAAAAGGGTGATGCCACCAGAAATCAGTGGGTAGCTTTTTTTGTTTGCTGGCAGCAAACAGCCACAGCCAAAGGGAACGTTAGCTGCATGTGCTCAGCATTTCACCAAAGACAGCTTTGTTAATAAAGGATAATTCGACACAGGATAAGTGTTTCAACTGCTTCTCAAACCTGAAGCAGCTGCATCGATCAAGCGCTCGGAGCCACAAGCTGTAAGTAACAATATAACAGCAAATAATGTGAAATAAGTGAAGCTAACGTGTTACAGGTGGCTATTGGCTAGCAGGACCGCTAACATTAGTTAGCACTAACAACTGGCCTCAAGCACAGGCTTTGTAAAATATCTGAAGATAAATCCTGGATCAGTCGCGACTGTCCGTGACTCACAGACACAGAGGCTGCAAGTTGCTTTTAAGGCATAAGCCAACCTGATGCGATAGCCAGTTGATTGTGGCTGTAGCACTGCGGCTAACGTAGCCAAGTTACTGTTGTTAATTTTTGTGTCCTAAATATGCAAGAGTGATATCAGGGGAAATTCTAAAGAGGGTGTGTGAACATAAACCTCATTTGAAGCTAACTTTTTATTCTTGTTTGTAATTTGGATGCTTGGTACAACTGCCCACGGTAACGGAGCTTGCTGTCTGTAAAACCTGTATTGCAAGGGTTTGTCTCTGTGGTTATGACCGCTCGGTTACCAGCTACTGCATGTTAGTTTGCGTGCTCGGCTGATTAAAAATGCTCCTGATTAAGTTATATGCAGTAATTCTGATCGGTATGCTTGTGTATCTTCAGTAAGCATCAATGTGGCAGTTTCATCATAACTTAGACCGATTGTAGACACTACAGTTAGTGATCACTTCACTTATCCATGACCGGGATCAGCCGGATACTTCACAAATGTCTGAGCAAGATCTCTGGTGCGACCATGAAAGCAATGCGAAACGCAGAAGCTCTACCAGTTTACAAATGACTTCTCTGCACTACCTTAACATAATTTCATCCCCTTTTAGAAATTTTTGTGGCTAATAAAAAGCCGAAAAAGGTGGAGATGAAACAGGTTATTCTTTCCCGTAATGATCGATTCGCTAGCTCCACATAAGCAACTTGTCCGTGCTAACGGAACTTCCGGTCTGTAAAACCTGTATTATGTTCATAACATAACCGAGCTCTCTCTAGCTGTCACGTACTACCCATAGAGCTGCTTTCACATCAGACACGAATATACGTTATGGGCATGTCAAGCCGCTTTCACACCGGATGAGAAACAAATTTTTTGCGTGACAGATTAGCTACATTCAAAGTCAATGCAAAGACGTGAATACGAGCGTTATGGGTGCGTTGAGCAGCTTTCACACCGGACGCGAAACTAATTTTTTGCGCGACAGATTACAATCAAATTCATGACCGCTTATCCGCTACTGCAAGTTAGTTTGCATGCTCTGCAAATTAAAAATGCTCCTGGTTAACTTACATGCAGCAATTATGATCGGTATGCTTGCATACTTAGGTAAGCATCAATGTGGTAGTTTCATCATAACGTTGCCCGATTGTAGCCACTACAGTTTGTGATTGCTTCACTTATCCATGACCGGGATCAGCCGAATACTTCACAAATGTCTGAGCAAGCTCTCTGGTGCTACCATGAAAGCAATGCGAAACGCAAATACTTATTGGAGCCACAGTAAATCCTTATTTTTTTAAGATTGGTATGAGAGGAATATATGGCCTATAGTTGACTTGATGGACACGAATGGCAATTTCTTAACTTATGAACAATTCTGTATGAAATATACAGTGGCCCGAATAAGTATTTGTACACTACTGTACTTCATGGAGCCGGTTACGGATGGCCAGGGCACAAACATGGCTTCCAGTTGCTTCCTCCACTTTGGTGCAAGACTGGAGGCCGAGGACTGTCTCTCCCTCTGTACCAGCAGGGAGATGTACCGGTCAGTGCGCTGGCTGGTCTTCCTGGGACGTCCTTTCCTGGCTGCATTGGCTATGCGTTCAGACTGTTTGTACTTCTTGATGATTTACTGCACGGTCGTGTGGCGTAACGATAGCAGAGTTCCAATTTTTCTGGTGTTTTGGCCTTCTTTATGTAGCTGAATGATTTGCTCCCGCATTCGATGGGGTATCTCGCCTGTCTTAGCCATATATCACAGGAATACATTATGGGCATAGTCAGGCCATTTACATAAGCCAGTCTGTGTACAGAGGGAGTGTCCAGTATGGTCACGCTTGACCAAATCAGACCAAGTGAGTCAACCATGTCCTGTAAACATCTTGAGTCAATTTTAGGTGAGTATTGTAAGTTTTGTGACTCACTAATGGAACTGTACAGATACTTATTGGGTCAGATAATTGCCTTTCTGACCAAATATGTCATTTTGACATTAAATATTTGTTTAAAACATATTGATTATCAAATATTTTGATCACTTTTACACACAATAGCAAGCATTTAGCCGAATATACAAAAGCTGTTATGTAGTCGAATTTTCAAGTAGTGTACAAATACTTATTGGAGCCACTGAATTAGCTGCTGCATGTTAGTTTGGGTGCTCTGCTAATAAAAATGCTTCTGATTAACTTATATGCAGCAATTATGATCGATATGCTTGTGTTACTTTGGTTATCATCAATGTGGCAGTTTCATCATAATGTTGCCTGATTGTAGCCACTACAGTTGAAGCTAAACGGAGAGGTGCTGTATGTGTCTTCCGAGTTGGGCTGCATTTAGACCAGACGTAGATTTAGCAGAGCTTGGGGTGCGTTTTTTGGGTGCTTATGAAACGATCGCTTTACTTATCCATGACCGAGGTCAGCCAGATAACTCTCCAATGTCTGGGCAAGCTCTCTGATTCTACCGGTGAAAGCAATTGGGAAGCGCACAGGCTGTAACATGTTCGGTATAACAAACTTTGCATTGCCATTGATTGATTATTAAATTCTTTCCTGCAAAAGTGATTAATTTGCTGGCACCACATAGCAATGGTTCACGCAGACGGAACTTACGGTCTGGATAACCTGTATTATGTTCATGACATAACCGGAGCTCTAGCTAGCTCTAGCACGCTATCCATAATGTGCCCATTTTCCGTGAGGAAAGCTGGTCATTCCGAAGCAATAAGTAAACAATTACCATGGGCAATTTCCGAAAAGGCTGTTTAGCTTGGAGCTTTCGCCCCTCCCTCATATACCAGCACAGAAGCTGTTCGTTTCTCCACGCTAACAACACAACACAGCTTTGCACACGAACCAGCAGGTCCTAATACACACCGAAGTAGTCCATAAGCTGTTGGTCCACTTTTAGCTGCCCCTCACTGTCCATGTTTACGTCTAAACTCAGACCCACTGGATTTCTACGGTCTCCAGTCTACACTTGGGCATGTCAACCCGCTCTACAAATGTGTCTGTATGGGGTGGATTCTAGCTTCCCCTGCATCCGAGCTACAGAGTAGTAAAACCGCTGTACACACCAGCTGTTGCCGATAACAAATTCGTGCTTGAGCTGCCAGACATTCGCACTGCGTCCTCCACTTTCGCTGTTGCGTTTATTAGAACAAGTCAAGTTCATTAGATCTGTACACATGTACTGCGTTAGATTGCAGAATATGCCCGTTGATTCCTCTATAGCCGGACCAGGAAAACTGCGTTCTGCTGCCTCTTTCCGCCTAGATCCGCCCTCCACAGAGCTGGCCAGTCAGAAGAAAGTGGGCACACGGGGAGTGGGGGCCATAGCGGAAGAGCCGCCCCAATGAGGCATTTCAGGCAGAGACTACTATGGACTACGAATGGGATTTTTTTGAGGATGAAAGTATGAGTGAAATAAGTACCCTTTCTTTACTCTGCGCGATCAGGAGTACTCTAGGGGAGTCAAAGACCAAAATATAAACTTGGAAAAACAGCATATTAGGTCCCCTATAAAATTTTGATGCGCTTTGAAAAGGATGGGACGCATTATCAATGAAATCTTTTACGGCAACATTACTTCGGAAGACCATTTAATTGAATCGGTGAATTCAATACGGACACAATTCCACACTTTTATTGCATGGTGTTTTCCCTTCATTGAATTCACTGATTCAATTGTTCCATGAGGTGAAAAGGCTTTACATGCTGTTCAACTGTAATATTCTACTCACCTAAAAAATGTCCTGTTCTGCCTTTGGTTGTACAAAGAGACACTTTAACCCCTCTGCACAGAAGTAGACGCCAGCGGACATGGAGCTGCTCCATGTATGCAAGCAGTTACACTATTCTATCACTAGAGGGCACACTGGGGTCAGTTATTGAATATTCACTAGCAAGCCGAGCCGTTTTGAATATGGACGAGTTCAGTCCCATCCCTGTTTCCCAGGAGCTGCATGGATGAAACTCATCAGCTAAGCCTGATGTGCATAATGCTCAATATTCTTGCCCATAGTATCTATCCAGCAGTTCAGAAAAAGGTCTCTTGCGACAGAGAAAATTGTTGTCCTTTATAGCAACCACTTTAGCTATAGAGAGCCAATGGTATCCCCATTAAGTTGCACTACTTGCATTAAATTCTAAATTACCGACTCTCTAGGAGCCAAATAAGACAGCTATCTAGGTGGCTCCCAAAAGATCCCTCAAAATGGCACACAGTCAGATCATAAAATAACCATATGCTTAACACATATCAACTTTTGACGAATGAAATTCAATATGAACTAATGATTTTCTGGTTGAATTTAGCAAGAATTTATCAATATTGGTGCAGTTGGACATCAGTAGTCACCAGTAACCTCTCCAAACACAAAACATGCCTTTTCTCCATGATAAAGTTTGGAATTTTGTCAATTTTTTTTTCAGAGTCCTGCAAGCCAGCACACATACTCATAAAGGGAACTGCTTTTTTAATGGTCAGAACATTCACCCTGCAATGAAAAGCTAGCAGTTCCCACTTCCAAGCTCATGACCTGATATAAGCACTTTCCACACCTTACAAGGAATAATTATAATTCATGAACTCAGTAATATAATTTCATTCGGAATAATTCCCTTTGACTATGTCTGTACCTCATTTAAATCCCGTAAATGTAACTGAACACATCAGGCCAGTTTTGGAAGTCTTTTTTCTTCAAATCACATCATTTTCACCCGTACAAATGTGTGCAACATGAAAAGAATACAACCTACCTTACTGTCACACAACGGTTTGCATACTCTTCTGATGGTCCAATCAATGTTTTTCAGTTACTGCGGAAAGTTTAAACACTCTGGGATTGGATAAGAAATGTGCCTAAAAGTTCAAGAATTGTTTTTCAATTTAAACTCATTAGTGGGTTTTTTCCAATTAATTCCATGAACTACATTATAAATGTTCACCAGAAGCATATTTGTGTGAATGTTTGATTCAAACAAATTGAGTTTTGTTTTATTATTAGGCCATTGAGGGCAAATATTGTGGTGTCGGTAGACAATGATCTTTTAGCTGAAGTAATGAGTTTTCAAAAACTATTCTGTAAAATTCATTTACATGAGCTTCTGTGAGAACTGTAGTTCTTGTTGCAGATATAATTGAACTGTTAAGATATTATCATATGATGATAGCCATCTAAATTAGTTCAGTGAACATGATTAATACTTTAAGTGGTTTTGAACTTACCATGTTAAAAATGTTGATAATTTTTAACTAATTGTCAGCATATAGGGTCAATGTTATTTTTTATAAGTTGATATAGCATTCAAAAGCTTAATAAACTTGTATAAAGTCCATAACTTGTTCATTCTTGTGTACTCTCTCATGAAATGACCTTTAATTTTACCAAGATGACGTGTCCGTAGACAATGCATGGTGTACCTCCTTTGGCATGCGGTAAAACATTCCTCTACTTAACTTGTGTTCTAAAATTTCAAACTTGCATTGTTTGGTCATCCCTCTTGACATATTATCAATAATAACATGCATTTGAAACAATTACATATTCAGACAAATAGGAACACAGATTTACAACTGATTGTGCACAAGGCAATAGTTCTAACTACCAGTCATTTTTTTTAAACAATGTATTCTGTATTTTTTTAAAACAATTTCATTGCTGAATTTTCATGAATATTTTCTATGTTTGCAGCCCTTTTTCTCCACCAACATCATGAAAATAAACTGAAATACAATGGAATTTAAAATGCTTCAAGTGTCTTGAATCAGTTGAGCCATTCCCTTCCTCTCTGTGAAGATGCAATCTTGAATTATAAAGCCTTAAATAGGGTAACGCATAAATAGCCTGATTTTTCTTCTGCACAAATGGGTTGATTTTCACATTTTTTAGAAAGTCTTAATGTTTAATTTTGACTTAAGGCTTGCTTTCATTAACAACTTTATATTCCATTTAAGTTGCATTTTAAATATCAAATGTGGATGAACTTTTTAATTTTGTCCACTGTAAACCTGTATACGAAAATTGTTTAAAAGCTTTTCCATTTTCTTTGTAATACGTATATGCTCACAGAATGCTAGTACGAGTTTGTGAAATGGAAAATTCTTATTATTACATTTTCATTTTTTTACTCAAATAACATACAAGCGTGGAAAAGTATGATGCTATTGTAAATAACATTTACATTCTCATTGTAATAGTCCCCTTTAGGCTTCCATAAATTTACCAGTTCAAATGCCATTTTATTTTTTCCCACTATCTTATGCAATTTACCCTTGCCCATCTTAGACTAGGCTAATTTTCGACAAAGTCATCAAATAAAACTTATACCAGCATTTCTTAGTAGAATTCTCCACTTAGTCTCTCTGACCTATTTTGGGTATGCTGATTTCAAAAAAAGTGGATACCAAGCCAAATTTTGAGTTTTTAAGTGTCAAAATCCAAAAACAAAATTGCCGCCTAAAATAATAAAATTAGCCAGTATGACGAGTAAAATAGCTGTCGCAGTTAGAAAATTGCGAGTTATATCTGACAAAAACAGACAACGAATCATTCCTCTTGAACAACAAATGTTTACTTAAAATATCGTGCAGTCCCTCAGCCGAAAATAACAAGATGGCTGCCATAAAAAAAATAAAGAATCCAAAATTTTGACAAATTTTTGATATGTTCAAGCAGGTCAGGCCACAGAAGTTGCCACAATGCCTGAAATGTAATTTTGTGTGCTCGCATGGCCTTGCTGAACTTTTTCCCCGCCAAAACTTCGTCAACGGTGTTCTGTCCCAAGAGGTCTGCTTCGATCCAGGCTTCAGCTTAGTCCTGGTCCTTTCATGTGATCCCCGATGATCTTCAGAAAATTCATTCCTATGTGCAAACCTCCCAAGCGTGGTATCAGTTTGGATTTCAAAGCAGGATTAGCCCATTTTAACTCCATTAATTTGCTGTAAAGTGCCTGGTCAACTGTCAGCACCGTATATTCCTTTCCAAGTCGGGCTGAGACTTCCAAACATCGCTCAACTACTGTTGCTAGAGTGTCGTATTCATGTGCTGGGGCCAGAATTATAGGCATGTAGCCCACTGTGGTTTTGGGAGGATTACTCTCTGTCAGTGACTCATTGAATACTGTCCAGCTTTGTGTAGTTGATGAATGCTACCGCAAAAGATTAAATGCAAGATCTTGTGTCTCCGCTTCTGCAACACAATCAATCTTGTCTGATGGGTGGTTGTACCGTGCCTTCTCAACTGGACTGGCAAAGGATGGTTTTGGTTTAACGGGAGGCATATCAGCAGTTGTCAGTTTGTTCATAACCTCTGGGACATGCAGTGTTTTATCTGTGCACAGTTTCATATCATCCCAGTTGACATCCTTAGAAGGTCCTCAACTTGGGTTGCATGTAAAGTATTTCTGCCATCCAAGGTCTCGTCTAGTATATCGATATTGTCAGCTGTGAAGAAAGTGAACCTGTCGCGCACAAGGTTTGGTGGCGTAATTGCCCGTTTGAAGATTCATTGATGCGATAGTAGCCTTGGCTATTGCTATATCCAGCTGCAAAATTTGGTTGTAACTGATGACATGACCTGCTTTGTGGAAGATCTGTTCAAGATCTTTTGATCTTGTTGCCTGGTGTAGTGTGCTTCCTAAGCCTATATGCTTTGGTGTTAGTTTTGCACCATTTCTCACACCATAAACCACATCCTGTGCAGTACTGAGTACACGTTCTTCAAGTTTCTTGTTTTCGTCTGGTTCCTCATCTGTGATTATTTCCAGCTCACTGGGACCCCCATACTGTATTTTCAGGAACATATACAGACTTTCTGGTATACAATTCATGGCTTTCTCTTCACTGACTTTGAACCCTGCATGGCCAGGCTTCTCAAGCAAGTCACGGCGAAGTTTTAGTGCGACATGTACCAATGACAGGAAAATATCTTCTTCTGGTTCAAATTTTGGCATTGTTAAATTTTCATCGATTGTTGTCTCTTGCAACTGAGCTACAGCATTTCCTGTGTACTTCGATGGAATGAGCAGGGTCTCCCTTTGAGATGGACCCCCATGTTGAGGTTGGACAAACAAGACGGTATCACCCACTAAAGACTGTAATTTCTCTCTGAATGTGGACCTGCGACTTAAGAATGAATGTGGAATAACAGTATTTGCCTCCTCAGAGAGGGCCGTGTATCGATTCCAGACGTCACCTAGGCAAAGAACGTGTCCCTTTTCTGCTGCGTATGCGATTTCTGAAGAAAGCCACATTGAATGAGCTGTAACAAGACAAATGATATTTGGCCTCTGCAGCTATTAAATCGCTTGTGCCTGCTAGGCGGAGGCCCAGTTTGTGATCAAGTCTTGATGCCTCTAATATGGTGCTGCTGGTATTGAATTTCATAACTAAAGAAAGCTTTTCTTTGGATTCAGCATCTTGGCAAAATATACAAAGAGTCTAATCAACGGGATTGACTGAGCTGCGTCTTACACCAAGACCTTTTGTTTGCCCACTATCTGAGCTGCATGCTGGAATACTGTCCTGAACTTGACCTTGGTGTTAGAGTTGCATGAGTTTGTTTTTGTCAGTAAATTGGGCATAACAGTTCTTGTGCCATACAAGTGCAGGGTTGGCTTCAGATGAGAATACACTATCTAGACGATCAGTAATGCTGCGGTTTTTCATGTCACTGAATTTTTTTCTGGTTTCTAGAGCTCTGAGAAGGGTTTATGTGCCCTGTGTGCTTGCAGAACGCAACAGACCCCCTTCAGTTTGGCACAGAACGCATAAGTTTAAATAAATTGCTGAGGATCTCTTTAGAGTAGCGGTTGGCTCCATTTTGTTCTATTCTGCAAAGACACGAAAATATAGAGATAACACAAATTGTATGAAGTCACCACGTAATAAACAACCCTTAACTAGAGGCACAAACATCCTTAAGTAAGCATGTATACAGCTGCATCAGGGACCTTGAAATCAATATGGTCGTATTGCTTGAAAGCAAATTTGTCACCAACATGGCACTTGTGGAGACCTGCAACAATACATGGCATTCAACAAAATATATTAGTGCATTTGAATTGTATCTGAAAAAGAACCATCTTGATTAGCATATTGACATTATCTTCAAAATTCTGCAATTGATTAAAGCTTCCATTTAGAGTCAGATTTTCGAAGCGTTTTTCCCATTTTTGTTCTTATTTTTTCTTAATTGAAATTTTTTTTTTGCCTCTGTCTCGCCTAAATATATTTTATTTTATTCCAACTTCAATTTTCCATCTCCTCAAACGAGTTTAAATTAGCTTGGGACAAAAATTCAATTTCACTATTAAATGCGACGAATCTCAGATAAGAAATATATTTGTGATATTAATAGATGCTAATTTGTGCCACAAATATACAAATTTCAGCTTGATATCCATTTTTTTCGTAATCAGCACCCCCAAATTGACCTTAAATACATGGGTACCAAATTCTACTCAAAAATGCCGCTTCGGAAAAAAAATTGAAAATACCGCCTAGTCTATCTGTAGCTCTCCCAGGGGCAGATCTATGATTTTTTAAGAACAGTGGTCACACTTCACTTATCCTCTATTCAGGTATAATATTTTGTTTCGTGAGTTAAACTCTTTATAAGTGTTATTTTTTATAAAATACGAACACACCGCTCAAAATATTTCCCACATGGGAGACTAAAGTGTTGAACCGATCAGATCATTATTTCTTGCTCCTCAAAGCCAAGAAAGTCAGCTTCATTTTTGCCATCACTTTCATCAAACAACGTACCCAGATATTCACTATTTTCTTTGTTAAACTCACTTGCATCATATGAGAAGCTCTTGAATGCTACCATTAGGAAACAACACATGGTCAAAATCCAAAAACCACAAGTGTGTACCACTGACATAGCAATATCCTCCCGCCGCCTCAATTTTATGTGTCCGTACGGAAGTACGGACAGACAGACGGAGCCCAGTGCTATATACCCCGCTTTGCGCTAATTGCGTGGAGGGGGGAAAAAATAACGAACTGACAAAGTCAACACATAAGGTCAACAACATTTAATCTGCTTTATTATGACTTTAGTGGATCTTTTTCATTGTTATTTCTGCTATTAGAATATGCAATGTTTAATTTTCCATTTGAAAAGTTGAAGTATCGAAATGGCAATGTTTATTTTCACAAGCTGTCACCTCTATCACCTCCAAGAAACATCAGAATTTTGGGGGTCGTCACAGGTATCCAACATGAAAAGAATCCAGTCAACAGTATTGGAATTTATGCTTTGTGACCTTGAAATAAGGGTGAAGGTCACCAAAACAGCATGGTACCTTTCCCCCACTGGGATGAACCTAGGTACTAAATACAAGAAGAATCGAGTCAATAGTTCTTAAGATATTCAAATTTATGATTTGTGAGATTGATATGAAGGTCACGGTCACCAAAACAGCATAGTACCTTTCCTCCACTGGGATGAACCTAGGTACCAAATACTAGAAGAATCGAGTCAATAGTTCTTGGGATATTCAAATTTATGTGTTCGTACGGACGGACCAAGACCAAGATATTTAAGCTTTGAGACCTTGAAATGAAGGTGAAGGTCACCAAAACTGCATGGTACCTTTCCCCCACTGAGATAAACCTAGATATCAAATATGAAAAGAACGGTTCTTAAAATATCCACATTTATATGTTCGTGCGGACGAACGTATGTACTTACGTACGGAGCCCAATGCTATATCCCCCGCTTTGCGCTAATCGCGCGGCAGGGGATAAAAATATTGTAATAATTTGTGGGATGATTATGCAGTTTGAAGAAATTGTTACACTGCAAACTCTGATGGCCCTAGCAGTCAATCCCCAATGTATCTGTGTAAATACTACAATCAGATTGTTTATATAAAAATGTTGGTTATCTTAATGTTTTGTATTCTGTTCATCTGCACTTCATTACCTGGCCCCCCTCTAGGGGGAGCCAGGTTAAGCAATGATGGTGTGTGTGTGTGTGTGTGTGTGTGTGTCACTCTGTCTGTCAGCCCGTGGCTGGGGCCAGGTCTGCTATCTCTGATTGCCTTGTTTTAGAAGTGATTGGCTCAAAAAGCATTAAATATTACAGCATTTATTTCTACCGAACAGGTTTGTATCATTTCTGCATTCACTGCCACCAGTTTCTCCATATCCATACAAACCATGTTGTAGGTTAGTTCCAGTTGACTGCAGGCTTCTTCCAGGTCCGGTGGCCCTGCTGTGCAGCATGTGCTTGCATAACTTAGCTGAAGTCAACATTGATGTAATTGAGATGCAACAATAAAAACAGCCAGATGTACACAATATATTTTATTTATTACAGCCAATGAGGAAAAACTTTACAGCACAATGGAACACGATAACAAAATACTGTAGATGAATCTTCTGATCTTTGGTTTACAAAGGATTTAACTTCAGAAAAATACAATCCTCCAGTACTATACATTTGCTACTTTTACACATTGTTCTGCATACTTCACACTCACATGAATGCATTTCTGAAAAATCTTGAATCCTGAAAAAATCCACATAAAGCCTGAATAACCATGGCTTCCTTAAAAATTGAGATAATTTCCATAATATTATATTTGAGTTGAGGAGCTTGTGCAAATTTCATGTGTTTGATATACAGCAGGGGTGGCCAAACGGGTTCCTGAAGAGCAACTGAGTGCACCAGTTTTGAATTACTCTGAACTTCACAGCTGCTTTGATTTTTCAGTGAATGCATGACCCAGTTAAATCCCTTCACCTGGCTTCCTGCATCTAACCAAGGTGGGGAGGACAAAAACCAACCACCCGCCAGGTCCAGGGTTAACAACACCTCAGCACTGGGCAACCGTAATGGATCTGAGCGACTCTGACCGACTCTGACCAGGGCAAAATTGTGGCTAGCAGACCAAGTTGAAGCATCTCCAGAATGGCAAGCCTTGTTGGAGTTCCCAGTATTCAGTGGTTAGAGACTACCAAAGGTGGTCCAAGGAAGGACTAACGGTGAATCTGCGACAGGGCCATGGGCGCCATGGCCTCAGTGAAATGCATTGGGAGGGTAGGGCATCATGAGGTCCCATCCCACTTACTGACACAGACTATGCTGGAGAGACATCAGAACAGCCGGCTGCGTATAGGGCTGTGCGGCTGCAGACTAGTCACATTCCTCATGCTAAACAATCCGCCGACAAAAACGTGAACACTGCACAGGAGAGACTCAGTGGTGGACCATGGAGCAATGGAAGGAAGTGGCCAGGACTGATGGATGACCTGCTGTAACATGATGTGGATGGTCAGGAGGGTGCACCTTGTTAACCTGGGTAGAGATGGCGCCAGGATTCACTATGAGGAGGAGGCAAACTGGCAGACGCAGTTAATGCCCTGTCTGTAGGAAAACCCCGGGTCCTACAATTTGAGTGGAAGTTACTGTGACATCAAACACTGCTACAGACCAAGCACGCCCCTTCATGGCACTGGCATTCCCTGATGGCAGCGGCCTATTCCAGGGAGATAATGTACCCTGCCACACTGACAAATATTGTTCAGCAATATTTTGAGGAACGTGAACGAGTGAGTTCGAAGTGCTTTCTTGCTCAACAGACTCCCCAGACCTCAATCTGCCCTCGCCTCAGCGAAAGGCGCTGAAAAAAACTAGTCCGATGGAAGCCTCAAATTGCTACTAACAGGACTGAAAGGATCTGCTGTCAGATGGCACAAGACACCTTAAAAGGGCTCGTGGAGTTCATGCCCTGATGGGCAAGAGCCCTTTTGGCACCTTGAGGGGAACCCAGAAAACATTAGGCAAGTGGTTTTAATGTGGTTTCAATATCTAGGTGAACCAAACACCGTTTACAGCACCATGAAGCGCTCTCACGCTCCCAATCCAGTAACCTGAAAAAATACAGAACGGTGGATTCTTCCCTGGGGCCCTATTCAAAAAGGAACAATATCGTGAGGACTGGCTATTCAAGTCTTATTGCCCAATAAATTATAGGTGGGAAATTGGGCTTTTACAGTGGGGTCCATGAATATTTGGACAAAAACATAATGTTCATTGTCTTCGTTTCATATGCCACCATGACGGATTTCAAAAGAAAAAAGATGTGCTTGGTGAGTAGCCTTAACTCATGAGTTGTTAAATTTGAGTTTTTTTCTAAAATACTGTCAGAACCATGTATTACTTACGCCCATTTTATGCAAAGCCCCCCTCAGTTTTACAGGTTCAAAAGTAATTGGACAAACTGGTGTATCGTTGGTGTATAAGTTGATCTTGATCTCATTTGTCTATATAATATTATTCCAGAAGTATACGGGCATTTTTACACTTTTGGCAAGTTTCTCATTCTTGATGTTTGACTATCACGTTGCGGGTTCGAGCCTCTCTTAGCACCAGCCAGCAGTGGTCGGCAGCTTTTTCAGACTAGCGCACAATTGGCTATTGCGCTGCAGGGTTGCACATTGGGAAGGGACTAACGGGAAGGGACTGCCTTGTTCGTTGCTCAAACGCCTCCTGTTGGCCAGACGGGCACTCATCAGGAAGATTCTAAGCCTGTCCTTCTCCGGGTATCCTCCGCCCTCGTTCTGAACTCGCAAACATTCAACCAATGAGCGTAAAGAAGCAGTGGCTGACAGGTGCGTGCTTCGAAGGAGAGCCGCAAACCCTCCACACTCTCCTGAGCTGGCAGCAAGGGTTCGCAAACGAGCAGGCCTTGTACATAGTTCACCAATTGGGCATTCCAGATTCGGGTGGGATTGGAGATGCCGAATTTATTAAAAAAAATAAATAAGTAAAAATAATGTTGTCAGTGTCCAAATATTTATGAGCCTAACAAACTCTCATGAGGGGACAACAGTCGAGACTCAGAAGTGCCGTCTGGCTTGTTTCATGGTGGCAGGTTTGGGCACTCCCGATCTCTCTCTGCTGTTCCAAAGGGCGGACATGCGTAACTCGCAAGATCTTCTCTCAGGGTTCCTCTTTTTTTTTTGCAGGCAATGAAAAGGCCGCATTTGAGGCGTATTTCCACTAAGAGCAGCACATCAACTTTCTGTAGGCAGTTCTGTACTCTTGCAACTTTGGGCGCTTCCAAGAACCCAAACTACATATCTATGACCCAAATTTGCTTTGTTACCAATTACTTAAGCATAAACATAGTAAGTACACCATATATATATATAAGCAGTGTTTGCTCAAAATCGGACACACTATTTGGCCACCACGCTGCCCGTCTCCACACCTGGTTTCACCAGGACATAGTATGTCCTCCACCACCACAAAAATTTTAAGACATAATTTAACCCCAGAGGCATTTTAAATACTTTTAATACAGCATTCTAGATCAATTTATATACCATCTATTTTTTGCATAGTTTTCTCAAGAGCCATCGTTTCCTCAGCGGCCATAAAAATGCCTCCTAACCTCAGCACCAGTTGCCTAATGGTAAAGCACAGTGTACATTAATTATTTAACCTTTATTTTAGCAGGGAGGTCCTGTTGAGATTGAAATCTCTCTTTCAAGGGAGCCCTGGGGTTTGAGGTGGGGAGGGAGAGGGCAAGTTGCACAGCCAATTAGATCAGGGGATGATGAGGTGGCAGGTTGAAAGACCAAGGTTGGGAATTTAGGGGTCTCCCTAAAACGAAGGACAAAGGACAGCCCACTGTTTTACCATAAACCACCTAAAGCTACTGAAAAGTGACAAGGGGTCAAACACCTTGTTTGGGGGGGGCACCTTCGATGGGGGTGGCGGGGGGCTGAGGGAGTTCCCAATCAGCCCCCCTTACTTAGCGGAAGGACACTCATAATATTTAGAGGGACACCCCTTTCTGCATCCAAACTGCACCTGCACCATTTTCTAAACAGAAGGACACTCAGAGCAAGTGGAAAGACAGCGTGCTACTTGCTAGGGCTGTCTTTCCAGTTGCTCTGAGTGTCCTTCTGTGTCCTCATCATTGCACTGGGCCGTTGGGGACAACTCAACCTTCTGGCCCACCCACACCTCTTCCAGAAGCAACTCTGTTTTCACAGTTGGTCTCCCATCCAAGTACTAACCAAGCCCACACCTGCTTAGCTTCAGCCAACCAGATGGAGCAGATCCAGTACTGGTTTGGCTGCTGACACCAGTCGCACACAGCACAATTTTGCCAAATGCAGTAAGCCAAATGCAGTAAGCCCTTTGCATAGTTTCATCCATACCAAGGTTTAGGACATACTGCAAATTTTGCGAACATTCTGTATTTTAGCCTTCTGTATAGTAAATGTGCACAGGTATTCAGATGCACAGTTAGTTTTTTTTCTTTTTGTATGACGCGTTTCTTCAGTAGTTCCGTTTTTTTCCTCCGCGCAACTGACAACATATGATTGCGCATCCACAATGACAAGCTAGGTAATGTTCTTAAAATAAATGGGAGGACTGCTGTTGGTCCAGCGGACGCCATTCATGAATACGCAGCGAGTCCTTAAAGTTACAGCGCAATAGCAATCTGGACTTCAGGAATTATCGCACTGAGAAGCAACAGTCCCATCACGAGAGGGTTCCCTGTTCACAACAGAGACGATCTCGCCCATACCATACAAAACTCCTGAAAGGCCAAAATACAACGGTTATAAGCACCTTCCCATCATAAAATAGAACATCCTTTCACGCTGTTTAAATGATCAATGCTGTAATGTTTTCTCAACCTCCTACACAGCAGGAATATACTTAAGTTTAAAGGTATACCGAGTAGGATTTGTCAGTTACAAGTTGTAAACACAACATTCACCTGTGGCCACTCCTCCTCAGCTTGACACTGGGAGCGCTAGGCAACAGCGCACTGCTTTTTCCCGCCCTCTCACCTTATTCGCGGTAATTGACTGGGGGCAATACAACCACTTCCAAAATGCTGATGTCCAGAAACTTACTGAACAGAGATACAAAATAAAATACAGGCAGACAACGGGATGTCAGTAAATGCACACACCGTCTCACACTTCTAGTAGGTCTCAACTGATGACTGAGAGGGATTATTTTTAAAGGAGTCTACACATTGTTTTTAAGAAAAATACAAGTCTGTATAACTTTAATCAAATATGCCATGGAAACAAACATTTGCCCGAAAATATCCTCCATTAAAAAGAAATTTTATACATTTTACTGCTGTGCTTAACCTCTTCAACCCAAACGGGCTGCACGTATCTCGAAAAACATATTAGTGTACGTTAAGCCTCTCACCTTAAAAAGCATAACTGCCCGCAACCAGTTTCCGTTTAAGATCGCATGATTAACAATCAACCAATTTATTTAATAATGAATAATCAAGACTGATATATTAGCCAATAATGATTAAGAAATGACAAAGATCACCAAGATGCTACTGACGATGTAAACGCGACACACATCGTATTTCAACGATGGTAATGGTACAAATCCAAAAGTTACTTGGAATTCCATTTCTCTTTTACCATTTTATTAAGCTTTGTAATTTATTTTAACTCATTCAAAATATTTTCTGTGTTAAAAAGAATGTCTTTAAAATTGAAAACATTTAAAATGTATCAAGCAACAGGATGAAACGGTGTCCATTATGAAATGATATGAACCTTTTTTTGAACAACAGGAATTCAGAATTTTTGCAAGATATCGGTCATCATAAATGTGGACAGGTAAATGCCTAATGTCATCGAGACGCAATGAACAATAAAGCCAAAAACAAAGTCACTGTACTGATTGGACTTTGCAAATAAGCAAATTAATGTTGGGTTGCAAATTGCATGTTATGAAAGCCCAGCGCAATCTCGTATCAATAATAATGATTAATTAGTAAAATTCCCAGTGTTTCCATGTCTTCTTCTGGGCATTGACGGATGATTCAACACCTGAAGACTCACACTGAAACTGGTGGTAATTTTAAAAATTATCTATCAAATAGTGGCTATGAGCGCAACTGCCCTGCTCCAACACTGGTGTGCGATCTTTCTCATTATTAGATAGAGTAAACTGGACCTGGTTTGGAGTTATAGCGTATTTTAAGGCGAGGTCACTGGAGCGCTTTTATACTTCTGATGGCACGTCATTGGAACTAGCAGGTGGAAGAGGTTAAGCGATTGTTCGATCCTGAGCTATAGTGAAATTCTAGAAATTATATACAAAAAATACAAAAATATGGAAATATAATGATTGGGGGGAAAAAAAAAGAAGCATTTTAAACATCTTGCTATAGGAAAGAAAAGGAGATGTAGGGATTGATTTGTTTAAGAGGCCCAAGGTAAAATGCCCTTGAGTTTAAAGGGGTGGTAGTTCAACTCAATAATACAAATTATCTAATATTGCCCTTAATGTAGTTGTCACTGAGGAAGATCTAAACATACCATGATGGCGAAATCCCATGTTGAGGAGTGCGATCATGCACTCCTTAAGAATATCCATACAATCACATGAGCTGGTTTCACAGACCGATTAAGCCTAGGGCTGGACTGAATTGATTTTGTATCGGAGAATCTCAATCGTCCTTTACAACAAGGTGCTACCTTTGTCTGCGAAACTAGACCAGAGCTTCTCAACCCTCTCGTGGAGGCCTGCCTGTCCCGCATGATCTCTCGCAGGTGTTTCAAATGATTAGATGGTTATCGACCCCCAAAAGCTGACTGAATATGAGCTGAGGATTTGAATCACCTGCGCTGGAGCAGGGAGAGATCATGCGGGACTTGCGCTCCTCCAGGAGAGGTTTGAGAAGCACTGAAGCAGACCCGTGTCCGTGCGGTCTGTGCTGATCTTTCCCCAGTATTTTCTTCCCCTCTAAAACTCATCTCCGTCAGTAGATCTGCAGGTGAGGGGAAGTCGCCCCGTCTTTCCACTTATGGACCTTGTCTGTGATGACGCTGCGGCAGAGGGGGCACGTCTTCTCACGGCAGAACCACAGCGAGATGCACTCCTCGCAGAAAATGTGCTTCAGGGAAGAGAGAGAAACCAAGTCAGCTCATTTCAACAGATACCTCAGCCAGGTTTCTCCGCTTTAAATCCCGCGTTGCTGCAGAAGGTGCCCTCACCTGACACACGAGGACTCGCGGCTCCCTGAACTCCAGTTGGCAGATGGCACACATTTCCCCGGCTACGCTGCACTGGCTCTTTGTTGCCGCTGTGCCGTTCTGCTGAGGAGACCGACCAAAACGGCAGCGTCAGACTACTACTCAATCCTTGCGGCAAGTACCCTGATACTAGTACTGCAGGATTCTGTTTCCCAGTTTGTGTACGAGCGTGAGAAGCTGAGCCTGTATGTGACATTTTGGTACCCAACGATGCTTCTGGATCATTCCATATATAAGGGACAGAAGCATTCGTCCATTATCTTTCATTACTAAGCCTTCGTCCCGTAACCTGGTGTGGTGTGTGTCTATCTTGGTTCCTCTGCTCTGTGAGAGAAGTCACCAATTTATTTGTGATTTATTCATCCTTTATCTAACCAGGGAAGTCCTGCTGAGATTGAAATCTCTTTTTCAAGGGAGCCCTGGGGTTGAAGTGGGGATATAAAGGACAAGCTGAACAGCCAAGTGTCACAGCATCTTTAATGACCACAGAAAGTCAGGACCTCGGTTTAACGTCTCATCTGAAAGACGGCATCTCCTTCAGCATAGTGTCCCCATCACTGCACTGGGGCATTGGGGATTATTCCACCAGAGGGAAGATCGCAACCTGCTGGCCACCAACACCTCTTCTAGCAGCAACTTTATTTTCCCTGGTGATCTCCCATCCAAGTACTAACCAAGCCCACACCACACCTTACGCCCTTTAATTTGGAAAGTGATGTTTGTGATTGGTGGTAGCATTAAGCGAATTGACCAGTCTTAAATATTAATATTTTTAATGAAAAGTTAAAGCTTAGTCTTAGATACCTCATTGTTCAAAAATGCACCACCCATCTTCAGAACAGATCCGAAGAGTCCATATAGTCCTAGAAGCTGAGAGGAGATTGTGTGTTATTTGCAAATAATTCAACAGGTTCAGTCTTTATTTCTAACAGATTCTTATTCAACACTTCTGCCCAAATAGAGCCGACTTGAAAAATGATGCAAGAAACTAAAGTAACAAGCATCATCAGAAGATGACATACCACCGGTTCCACATAATTTGTGATTTGTGGCAGAGTTTTTGAATTCTGCTGTAGAAAAGGGACAAAGTCCAATTTTTGGGCTGTTTTTGGTGTAGAAATGAAAGATTTTGGGCAGAACGGAACTGAAACCCCCAAAAGGCACAGCTACACCATAAGGGTAAGTTCCATACCAAATGTGAAGTTTGTAAGTGGCATAGTTTTTGAGTTCTGTCCCGGAAACAACACAAAGTCCAATTTTCGGGCTGTTTTTGGCGAAAATTTCCAAAGTTATGGGCAGCATGGACCTGGAACCCCCAAAAGGCACAACTACACCATAAGGGTAAGTTCCACACCAAATCTGAAGTTTGTAAGTTGTATAGTTTTTGAGTTCTGCTCCGGAAATGAGAATGATTACAGACGGATGGACAGACGGACATGGCGATGACTATATCCCACGGTATTCCATACCGGTGGGATAAAAAGCGATGCCGTCGATTACAATAAATACTAACCTCCAAACTCCACTATAACCTAGGCGTACAATGCCTACTCCTCGGGTACGTCACTCCAACTGCACATCAACAATTCTCCGCATATGAAGCTTCAAAAACAAACTACGTGTCTTGAAAAATCGGTCCGTTTCAAATTACTACCAGGGACGTGCTGTCCCAAGAACCTGTGCCTTAATGTTACCTTCAGTATGAGGTAGACAAGTGCTAGCAGGATTCCAAGGGTCAGACCAACAATGCCATCCACCTCTTGGTAAGAAAGGAGGTAGCGGAACCATACTGGCATCGGAACAAGCGCCTGATGCAATTGGCCAAGCTCTTCCGTTAGCATATACCACCGGCCCTGAGGAAGCAGGCAGTTATTACAGAGAAACTGAGCAGTCGGTCCTTGTTATCGAAGAGCTTCCAGTCAAAGTGAGGCGAGTCCTTACCCTCGATGAGTAAGCCATGAACGCAGATGGAACTAAAAGAAAAAGGCACTTCACGGTCATTATGAGGAATTTCAGGGTAAAGCTGGTCACTCCCACGGTCCACAGAACCTCCCAGAATCCCAGACTCCCTGCACTCGGATTCACAAAAATTACGCTGTACGGGAATAGAAGACCCACAGTCAGGCCTGAAGATACAAATGAGCCAGACCTACTAATTTAACCCTTAGCGTGCTGAAATAATTAAATGCATATTTTTTTTTATTTATCTTGTGCTGTTGAAAACCTATGTGGTGACTTGTTTAAAAGTGCTCCCCAGTGGGAGCTTTAAACAAGTCACCAAATGATAGGTTTTCAACAGCTTTAATTTTGATATCGTACATCTCTGAGCAACAATAGCTGCATTTAGCACTATACTCACCAGTAATACAGATTCTCGGTGTGGAAAGTGTAGTAGAGCAAAAGCGTTGTAGAGGTTAGGAAGGACAACAGCCATGTACACTCCAATTTTGAACGTCGGTCCTAATTTATATTTAAAAAAAAAAAACAGGAACGAAAATTCTAACTCAAGAACCACATTATCGATTGAAAATTGAACATAGATTTAATTGTTGAGTTACCTGTAGAAAAACTTGATTCTGAAGTACTTTATTAGCATAAAGAAAAGTTGTAAACAGGCCAATTCCAACAGCTAAACCTGGGGGAAGAAAAAAAACCCAGATATGTACATTTTGCCTGAACCACACCGTTCGCACCCTTGAAAATTACACGGGTCCAATTTACATTGGATACGTGTCAATATATTTCTAGAGGAATTTAATCCCAACCCCGAGGGGTCATTAAATGCCATCAACCCCAAAACTGAATGTCTGGCGAAAACCGACACACACCAATTATGCGGGTTATACAGACCATGCGGGACACCATGTCAGCACATCGCCATTTCTATTATTTCATGCAAAACGTCACGATAATGTTAACTAGGTCCAAAAAAAAACTTACCAAGGGCATGCTCGACAACTAGTTTGGCACAAAGGATTACAATGAAAGGAATACTTTTTTGAAACCATCGAAAGAGATAACGTAGTTCGGAGAGAGAAGTGCTGGGTTCTCCCGATTCTGCATCCGTCTCCCCTGGATCAGGCTCAGGGTCGTTATGTGAATGCGCACGGCTGTGGCCGTGGCAGTGCGAGTGCGTGTGACTGTGCGCGCCACTTCTCGGTCTTCGGGATGCTGGCCGTCCGCTGCTCTCTTGGGGTGAGCCACTTATCGGTATTCGGACCTCCCCAGTCTCGGACGGGCCGCTGTCACCAGTCGCCGGTTTCCTGGTGAGTAACTCCGGCTGCAGAGTTAGTGATAATCCGTTGCCTGCCTGATGGTCGTCTGAGTTAGTCTGCATTGTAGCTGGAAATTCTTCTAGTTTTAACAATCTTCTGGACTCACTGGAATGTCTCCTGTAACGCATGAAAACATGACTACAACTGAGAAAATGTGATACTTTATTTCGAACAGCATCATTAGCCACCCGTCCAGCAGGCCTCCTCGCACGGAATTTAGGAGACAACTTTCTGAGGAGCAAGTCAACATGATCACATTCAACATTAATCCAGATAGCAGACGCATCATTTTCATTTCATTCAATGTGCTAAACTACGGCAAGCTAATTATCCGATGTTCATGGCAAACTCCTGAATAAGGAAATTCTAGGAAATGAGTTTGATGGCTTGCAAACCAACTTATGCAGCGATGACAAATTGGTGACGGAGAGCGTGGTTTCCGCAGTCCAGTTTCCGTGGAAACTAGTTAAATCGCAGGCTGATCATTATGTGACCTGTATGTGAGAGTATATCCCCCCAACCCACGACAGGGACAGGAATAACTAACCCATCTCCAGTCTAACATTATCAAGCAGGAAACTCACGGTTAGGCTGCTTTCACACCGGACGCGAAACTAATTTTTCGCACGACGGATTACATTCAAATTCAATGCAAAGACGACACGCGTTCGCTTCACGTCCAGTGTGAAAGCAGCTTTACTCAGTAGAAAGAGCAGCAACGATGCGCAGCAGCCAGTGACTTATTCCGTTTACAGTCTTGCCGGTGATTTGCTTCCATCCACCGAAGGACTAACTCACCTGCAGCTCATGGCTGCTGACATGACAACTGTGTTTTCGTCTGGCTGGTTTGTTCTAGCAAACTCATGCTTACAAACAGAAAATATGAGTAATTACCTGTCATACTGAGCCCGGAGTTTCATGATAGAACTTCCAGCGTTAAACCCATTTAAACTGAAATAATAAAAATGAAAACAATATAACACAAGCAACTTAAGCTGTCCAAAACTAGCTGGCAACCTTGTTCGACATTTCGTAGACACCTTTACTCATTGCAGTCTTCCACACAACGAAATCGGGTCACAGGTAAATCTGTCGGAAGGCTTTTTCGTCATTTTGATTCATTTTATTAGTTTTCATTTACTTTCCGCAGCGAAGTTGTGATAATTGCGTTAACCACTTCCTACAGGTTTCGTCATAACTTGCTCAGTCTTCTTCTTCCATTCCGTGTGTTACTAATCTGATTCAGTGTTGTATGTCGCCACCAACTGTATGGGAATGTACTACTTAAAAACCACTGGCAAAATGGCATGCATTACAACCCAATTCCGAAATAGTTGGGACGAAGTGTAAATTGTGAATAAAATCAAAATGCAACGACTTTCAGATCACACGAGCCAATATTTTATTTACAATAGATTTTTTTCAAATGTTGAAACTGAGACATTTTATATTTTTATCCATGAAATTAGCTCATTTCAAATTTTCTGGCCGCAACAGGTCTCAAAAAAGTTGGGACACAGGCAAAAAAAAAAAGGGGGGGGGGGCTGAAAAAGCAATTCATATTTAAGAGAATCAGCTGAAAGAACATTTAGAAAGTAATTAAATTAACTGGCATCAGGTGTGTAAGATTGTGACAGCCTGTATCGCGGTGTTGGTGTGCTCTCTCTCTGCACACACGCATCTTCGACTGTCATCTCAGCTGTTTGTTTCTCCTCAGCAACAATAGCAGTCTCTTAGTCACTCCTCCAGAAATGAGTGTACTCAAATTAACTCACCGATTTGTTCCCAGTTTGCGCCAGCGTTCAAACCACTTCGTATATCCTTCGCTCAGTCTTCAGTGTGGGAGAGAGACACAGAACCTTCAAACAGAGCAGCACGCTGATTGCGCGAGAGTTAAAAGAAAGTAAGGTCGGTTAATCCCTATTTTTCTTCTTCACTGCGAATTCGCTTCAAGCAGCAGCTTCTGGTGATTGCAAAAATAAAATTTTAAAAAATCCTGTGAAAACTCCTGTAAAAGGAAAGGGCTCTCTCAAGACCTACTGATACTGATGATATTGGTTACAGACGTATTTCTAAACTTGTGAATGTTCCAGTGAGCACCCTTGGGGCCATAATCCGGAAGCGGAAAGAACATCATTTCACTATGAACCAGCTACAACCAGGTGCTCCTTACAAGATTTCTGACTGAAGAGTCAAAAGAATAATCAGAAGAGTTGTCCAAGAGCCAAGGACCACTCGTGGAGAGCTTTAGAGAGACCTGCAATTAGCAGGTCCAGTTGTTTGGAAGAAAACAATAAGTAATGCACTCAACCACCATGGCCTCTATGCACGCGCACTGCACAAGACTCCATTGTTGCACTCCAAAAGGACGTTGAAGTTCATTTAAAGTTTGCTGCAGAACATTTGCACAAGTCTATGAAATACTGGGAGAATATAGTCTGATCAGATGAAACCAAAATTGAACTCTTTGGACTTCATAGCACACAACATGTTTGGAGGACAAACGGCACTGCACATCACCCCCAAAACACCCCTATCCCAACAGTGAAGTTTGGAGGTGGGAACATCATGGTGTGGGGCTGTTCTTCAGCATATGGTACAAGCAGACTTCATATAATTGAAGGAAGGATAAATGCAGAAATGTACCGAGACATTCTTGGTAAGAATCTGCTGCCATCCACCAGGACGCTGAAGATGAAATGGTGGACATTTCAGCAAGACCATGATCCCAAACACACAACCAAGGAAACTCAATTGGTGTCAGAGAATGAAAATAAAGCTGTCAATCATCCGACTTCAATCCAACTGAAAATCTATGGAAAGAACTGAAGATCAGTGTTCATAGAAGAGGCCCCTGGAACCCTAAAGAATGGGCCAAAATCACACCTGAGCAATGCATGCGACTAGTTTCTCCATACAGGAGGCATCTTGAAGCTGCCATTACCAACAAAAGCTTTTCCACTAAGTATGAAATAATTTTAGTAATCGTGTTCAATACTTTTTCCCTGTGTCATTCCCCTTTATTACGCATAACTTAATTTAATGACTTATTTGTTTTTATTTCTTTGTATGCGTGGATTACTTGGGTTTATAAGAATATCCAGGTGTTTGCATATAACATTAAGATAACTGGCCAGGCCACAGTGACACAGTCTCAGCCCAGTGAGAACAACATCCCTTCTCCCACTTTCACACCAGCCTCTTCCTTTTGACAGATGACTGCAGAGAGAAATAATGCCCACTCTTTCTTCTTCTCTCCACCCTATATGTTACCAAAGCTCTAATTGAATTGATGAATTCAATAAGGTCCCTACTCCACATTTTCAACATGAAGTTGGGCTCTTGTCGAATTCACCGATTCAATTTTTCTTTGCAAATCCTGAAGCATGCAAATTTTCCAAGCAAAGCCTTCAAATCAACAGTTTCTTTTATCTGAGATTCATTGGCCAGTTTGCCATCAATTTGATTTCCCTCCATCCCAATTTGCCCAGGTGTCCACAAAAATTGGGGATTCTACTGGGGATTCTATGGTTCGGCTGGGACACTTCAACTGTCACATGAGCAATGACGGAGACACCTGGAGGGGAGTGATTGGGAGGAACGGCCACCGTGATTTGAACCTGAGCAGCGTTTTGTAATTGGATTTCTGTGCTAGTCATGGATAAGTCATAACAAACACCGTGTTTGAGCATAAGGGTGTTTATAAGTGTACTTGGTTCCAGAACACCCTTGGCCAAAGGTTGATGATCGATTTTGAAATCCTGTCATCAGATCTGCAGTCGTATGTTTGGGACACTCGAGCGATGAGAGAGGCAGAGCTGTCATCTGATCACCACCTGGTAAAATTCAGTAGATTTTGTACAGTATAGTCGATGATTAAAGTTGGGTATACATTTTTTTTCTTTTTTTAAACACCCTGTAGTCAAATCGGGACTTGCAGGGCAACAGGGGGAGAGCTGTGTGATTTCTCGGTATTTCTGAAAGGCATAGAGTTGGATGTAGGGACCCTGGAGGGGGGGGGGTTGGGGACATGAGGATAAATGATATGAGTAAAAGTGGAGTGTGTTTTCTGTGGGATATTCATGAGTTAAAAGACTGCATTTCCCAAAATCCTTTGCTGTATTGGAATTTTAAGTTTCCTGTATACTGAGCCAATGTATTTTCAGTTTGGTTTGAGTGATATTCTCTGGCCAATCAGAGGTGAATTTGGGGGCGGGACAGAGGTAAAAAGAGTGAGTGAGATGCTTCCTATCAGTCAGTCCCCGGTGCTTGTCTTTTGTCTTTTGCCTGTCTAATGTTGAACACTATCCTGATCACCAGCATCAAACCGTAGCCTTATTCAAATTATAATTTTTTTCCGCCTTCTTTCTTTTTCATTTGCTGGCATTTTTTTTTTTTTATTTAAGGAAAGAACAAAATTAACTCATCAATCCATTTCCTTGTTATGTGGTTATGCTGTCGTGGAAATTCGAATTTGTTGAATAAACGGTGAGGAAAGAAAATGAGTTGTTTCTCTGAGTTGCAAATACAATGGTCCTTTATTCTTACAAGAAGGGAAGACAATACAACCAGCAACACACGGTATGGATTTCCAAATTTCCGGTCGCTTGCACATTGTGCAACAGAAATGATATAATGGCTGTGCTTATTTTCATTAATAATAAAGAACTCTACCCTCTACAATGCATGGGGCACAGAAGCAGTCTTCCTAAAGACTATGTGACAATGTGTGGTTCTTGAATCTCTCCTCAAATTCAACTTATTACATTGCTGTCAGTAGTGGGACCTAAGATGGCTTCTACATCGGAGAAGATCAAAGAGCTCATCTCTCTGCTGCAAGCCAAAGAAAGAGCCAGACCGAAGAGACGCTTAAAGACAGCTGATGTGAGGAGGCACTAGAGCATAAATGGTCCCAAGCCACCTGATGGCGCCAGTGAACCACGACCAGGAGCAAGGAATCACAGCCAGCCATGTGTCGCTACGTCGCCCGTTCCAGCCGCTAGCTTCCCCCTCCCACGGACAGCTCCTGGGTTCGACGCCGCCTACAGGCCACAACCAACAACCGACACAGCGACTAGCACACTGCTGCCCAGGGACTCTCTGGGGGACAGAGCAAATTCCATACCATGGCCAGCCTTGTCCGAGGGTGTGTGCCGAGCTTCGATGAAGCTACCTCGCTACAACGGGGAAGAGCCCCCAGAGAGGTACCTCATCCAGGTGCAGCTAGCAGCCCAGCTGAATGGGTGGTCGGCAGAGGAAACTGCAGTCCAGGTGGCGCTCGCCCTGGAAGGGAAGGCCCTACAAATCCTCACAGTTCAGCTGGAGGACAGGCTGAACTAGCCGGTCATGGAGGGGGTAATGAAGACCCGGTTCGGTCACCAGGCCCACGCGGACACAGCCCGGGACAAGCCGGTCAGCCGCCGGAGGAGAGAAGGAGAGACCCTAGGTGCGTATGCAGCAGATCTCCAGTTCTACGCACGGAGTGGGTACCCCACTTTCCCTGCTGACATACAGAGCGAACTAGCACTCCAAGCCTTCATCAAGGGGGCTACAGCCCAAACGGTTGTAGGAACACATCCGCTTGCTCGCTCCAAAGACTGACAGTAGCCCTTAAAGAAGCTCAACGAGCCGATCACGTGCTACGCAAGGGAAGACTGCCCCCCGGCATAAAGTACACAGCACATCAAGCGACTGGTGAGGGGAGCGAGGATGAGGAACTGTCCCGCTAAGCCACCACAGCATCTCCACGCCTGCGGAGGGGGGCAAGAAGGGCCTCCTGGCGGGCCACAAAGGGGTGCTACCGGTGCAGAGAGCCAGGCCACGTAGCACGCTGCTGCCCGGCCCCGGGTCCAAAGACCTCAAGCCCCCAGCCGCCGTTAAACTAGGACAGGGTGGCACAACGGAGGAACTGCCACCCACATCCAACCCCTCCCCCCGATGCAAGTCACAGCTACGCCTGGGACGCCTGGGCCAAACAAGGGCTCTACCTGAACTGCTCCCTTAAAGGTATAGTTGGTAATCCTGTTCAGAAACACTTTTTGTTATACTGGGTGAAATGGTCCATCTATCCTGAGAGTAGTCAATACATTATGTATTCAGAAAAAGGAGCGAAAAGAATCAGACCTCAGACTTTCAAATCTTGCCAGCTCTTCAACATTACCAACTAATGTTGAAGAGCTGGCAAGATTTGAAAGTGGCACCTCCTCTAAGCTTTATCCCCTCCCGTCAGTACTCCGTCCAAAGCCACGCCCCCACAAACTTGAACGCGCATCTGACAGTTGGACTCAGCAGGGCATAGGAGAGCCGACTCAGCCATTTCCACACATTTTGGACATTAACCAAACTATCTCATGTCTCATTCACCTATTAGTTAACTATATTATTATAGTAGCTTTCAAGCTAGCATGTGATGTTTAGCAATACTAACCTCAGACGTTTTGTATTGTATGCTGCCAGAGGTCAGTTAGGGTAGGCGGATTAAACAAACGATAACTCTATTACTTTGCTTGATTATCAATCTGAGGATTGATTAACTAATTTACAAGACTAATCGGCAGAATGGTGTGCCAATTACATCCACGTCACCAGTACCAACGACCGGCTTTAGCCACTTTCACACTGGACGTGGAATGAATTTTTCGCACGACAAATTACATTCAAAGTCAATGCAAAGACGCGAATACACGCATTTTGAGTCATAGGCCACCGCTGCATCAGCTGACGGAGATAAGTAAACGGCAATCACAATGATGAAAGTTAACTCCTTTGGTAAATAATACAGGCGCATTTCCACAGCAAGCAGTTCAATGTCCGGGGTACAGAGGCGCTCCTTCACGTTCACATGTCCGGGATTACACCACCACTCACATAAAGTTCAAACTCACCTCCCTTCTTGAGCGAGTTTAGCCATGTTTCACTGAAGTAAAAAATGCTGCACTCACGGTATTCCCTCTGGGTCTTCACCAGCGCCGTGCTCATCCGTCTTGTTCCCCAAAGAACTCACGTTTCCCATTATAATCGCCAGGACCGCTGGCTTCTGTCTTCTCCTTTTCTCCTTCTGCTTGACTCCAGATCTGCAACTCGGCGTCTCCTCCATAACTCCTGCGGGATCAGAGGTCTGTCTCCAGGCAACAGCACAGGCTTACACAGGGCAATCAACTGATCACACGTGTAAACAATGTCCCCGCTCCAATTGGCAAAGTTCTCAGTTATGAAAAAGTTTCCTCCTCCTTCTTTTATTTTGGAGTTTTATGGCGATTTCAATGCTTAAGGTGTATTACCGACAACTACTGGCTGAATATTTCCGGCAGCGGTGAAACGTGATGAGCGTGCACGCGGGGAGGAGGGAGGGACAGAGGGTGGCATGGGCAGCAGAAGGCATCTGATTGATTCTTTCCATTCGGACCGAATGGCAGGGATTTGTCAGAGTTTTTACAGTCCTGCAGCCGACACAGAGGTCTGATTCTTTTTCGTTCCTTTTTCTGAATACATAATGTATTGACTACCATTTCACCCAATATAACAAAAGGTGTTTCTGAACAGGATTACAGACTATACCTTTAATGGCACTCCATGCCAAGCCCTCATCGACACAGAGTCCACGATCTCGCTGATCTGGCCAGGGACACTACCCATTGCAGGAGACTGGAGATCCACGAAGCTCCGCATCACCACAGTGACCGGCAAAAGCACCCAGATGCAAGGCAAAGGGGCTTTCTGAGTGGATGTTGCTAACCGCGCCATCAAACAACAGTTCTGGCTGGCCAACATTCAAGACCCCTACATCATCGGGCTGGATCTGCTAGCCCAGTGAAAGACCCTGGTGGATATTCCCAGAGCCACACTTTTCCTGGGATCCGAAGCCATAGCTCTCCAGCCCAGCTGCGAAGGAGGGGTCAGGGTGGTCAACGCTTCACCACCAGCCAGCCCAGCCGCAACGAGACCAGGCAAGCCCTCAACGACCTGTACCAGAGGAGTTGCGAAGGCCTGGAGGCAGGGCAAGAGCGGAAGCTCCAGGAGCTGCTGGAGCAGTTCATCGACATCTTCGCAGCCAAGGACGAGGACTGCACGCCCTCAAACTTGGTGCAGCACGGCATCGACACCGGCAAAACAAAGCCCATACGCCTTCGCCCCCGCCATCTACCCCTGGCCAAACGAACTGCGGCAGAACAGAAGATCTGAGATATGGTGAAGACGGGCATCATCGAACCCTCAAGTAGCCTGTGGGCCGCACCTGCTGTCCTAGTCAACAAGAAGGACAACAGCTGGCAGTTCTGCGTCGATTACCGACTGCTCAATGCAGCTACCCGCAAGGACTCCTATCCCCTGCACCGGGTCGATGAAGCACTCGACCACATTGCTTGGTCCAGCTGGTTCAGGTCCCTGAATGTCCGCAGTAGCTACTGGCAGGTGGAACTGGAACCGGAGGCCCGACCCAAGACCGTGTTCTACATCGACCAGGAGCTGTGGCAGTTCAGGGTGATGCGGCAGTTCAGGGTGATGCTATTCGGGCTCTGCAACGCTCCAGCTAAGTTCGAGCGTCTGATAAAGAAGGTCCTTGCCGACATCCCCTGGAGCCACTGCCTCATCTACCTAGACGACCTCCTGGTGCATGCCAGCAGTTTTGAGAACGCCTGAGTGAACCTAAGGGATGTTTTCCATGCCATTCGCCAGGTCGGGCTACGCCTCCATCCGAAGAAGTGCCATCTGTTCCGGGGAGAAACATCCTTTTTAGGGCATGCCGCCAGTGCAACTGGGGTGTCCACCGACCCCGCTAAGGTGGAGGTAGTCAAGAACTGGCAGGTCCCTCGAAATGTCGGAGAACTGCGGAGCTTTCTGGGTCTTTGTGGTCTGGCTTCCTACTACCTGACGCGGTAGTTCAAGCCCCGGCCACGGCCTTCCCGGTGTGTTCTTAGGCAAAACACTTTACTCCCACACTCCACACCTCACTCCACCCAGGTGTGTAAATGGGTACCAGGGAAACTTGTCTAAGAGCTGGGGGGAGTACCTGCGGGAGTACTGGCATCCCATCCAGGGGGAGTAGTAATACTCCTAGTCGCTTCATGCCATGGAAACCGGGGTTAAGCACCGGCCCGATGGGCCACTAGGCTCGTACAGGCTTACTTCTTCTTCTTCCTACTACTGGCAGTTCGTGAAAGGTTTTGCCACCGTCGCCAACCCCCTGCATCGACTGACGCAGAAAGGCCAGGAGTTCCGGTGGGGAGAGGACTGTGCTGCTGCCTTTGCTGGGCTCCAGTCAGCTTTGGTGGGGGCCCTCGTGCTGGCCTACCCCAACCCCAACCAACCCTTCTGGGTAGACACCGATGCCAGCAAAGAAAGGCGTCGGTGAAAAAGAAAGGAGGGAGAAAACGGGTAGAGATTTTAAGACATTTTATTCATCCTATAAGAAGGGTAAAGAGAGAGGGGTGGTAATATTAATTCCTAATAGAGTGAATTTTCGAGTGGTTTCTGAAATTTGTGACAAACAGGGCCATTATGTTCTTGTAAGGGGTTTCCTTGAGCAGAAAGAAGTCACACTAGTTAATGTGTATATCCAACCGGGTCAGGATAGTTCTTGTATCAAGGAAATTTTTGGATTGATTGCTTCTGAGGCCTCTGGAGTTTTAATGTGTGGAGGAGACTGGAATATCCAGCTACAACCTAAATTTGACTCATCTAATAAATTAAAGAAACTTGCTCCTATTGCCAAGATAATTTTTTTTTAGTTATGATGGAGTTGGGTCTGATTGATGTTTGGAGAGAGCTCCGCCCAACAGATAGGCAATTCACCTTTTATTCCGCAAATTATGGGGTTCACTCGAGAATCGACTATTTTTTTGCCCAAAACTCAGACAGACACAGAGTCAAGGATTCGGCCGTTTACTTAAGTTTGAGCTTTGATAATGAAAAGAAAAATGCGCTCTGGCGACTGAATACGAGTATCTTAAATGATAAAGCATGTAGGAAGTATATACAGGGGGAATTTAAGGAGTACATGGATAACAACAATAATGGAGAGGTTTTGCAAAGTGTATTGTGGGACGCCGCAATTCATAGCGTACACTTCACTAAGGAAAAAGGAAAGAAATAAAAACCTAGCTGATTTAGAAGAAAAACTAAAAGTTTTAGAAAGAGAACATGTTGAAGGTAAGGACTCCCACACATTAAAGCAAATAAAAGCCTTAAAAAAGAACATAAATGAGAGATATGAGGTAGATTTAGAGAAAAAAGCCAAATTTGTGAAACAGAGATTTTATGAGAACGGTCCGAGGGCCCTGAAGCTTCTGGCATGGAGGCTGAGGAAACAACAGGCAGGGTGCGCCATATTTGAAATTAGGGAACCCAAGACTAAAAAAGAGTGCCATAAATTAGAGGATATCCAACGCATCTTCGAAAATTATTATAGAGAGCTATACAGAGAACCAAATACAGCTAGCCCACAGGAAATAAACACATTTTTAGATTCACTAGATCTTCCCTCCATAGACCATAGACTGTATAAAAAGATGGATGCAGTACCCGGGTCTGAAAAGTGAGGCCAATGCAGAAATTGAATTCCATTTAATGGGCAATTTTACTTAAATCTTTACACTAAATTGACAGTAGAAGTGCCTCCAAACATAACAAGTAGCTTCTGTTATCAAAGTTGTGCTCTGCTTGTCTGTGGGTCAAAAGGCGTGGCTGCCAGGGCGTTGAGTTTGGCCACTCAACAAAAAAAATTTCGAAATGCTCTCACGCCAACATACTTGATCGGAGCAGCTTCAACCTTGCTGGAAATGATGGCTCCGCCCTGAACGTCTCAATATAATTACTTCCCACATTACTAATAGCGCCCCCCGGTGGTAACAGGAAGTGATCAGTTCAGTTACTTTGTTGTAGGCAGACGAGCCACGCCCAAAACCCAACAGGAAGTCGGCCATTTTGATTTGAATTTTTGAATTTTAAAACGAACAAACTCCTTGGGTTTTCGACCGATTGACTTCAAATTTGGTAACGATCATCTAGAGACCAAGCTGATCAAAAGTTGTGCTCTGCATGTCTGTCGGTCAAAGGGCGTGGCTGCTAGGTTAATTAAGCTGTTAAAGCTTTCAGCTACTAATGGTCTTTCTTGGCCTGAACCCCAGAATTGCCGCTTGCGGCGACATTTACTCTTTTTTTTTTAATTTACTTATTTTTATTTATTTAAATTTATATTATACTTCTAACATCGTTCAATAAACTAATTGGATATTCACTCAAAAAGTACAGTTCCAAATTCAGACTGTTTATATTTTAGCAAACATAGAAATTCATTCATTCTGTATTTTGTCTTAAAGGGGCAAAAAGCAAAATCGTTTCACCACTGGGTTTGCTGTTGTGCACTACCTGAATCAGTCAGCTTCATTTTTCCTATCATTATCAGCAAACAAATTCTAGATATTCAGCATTTTCATAAGAGATATATACAATTTAATTAAGTGAATTTGCAGGTGACTGTCCACACAGAGCGCGCATCAGAGCTCAACTCGACTTCTTCATCCTTCGAGGTATCATTCACATACCAGTCATGGCTGAGACTGGCGCCAGGTCTGCATCAGGTGACCGAACCCACTTGTACCTGGACAGGGATAAGGCTTAGCCACCAGAGACTGCAGGACCCCCAAGTAATCGATGGCGGAAGCCTCATGGTCCTCCCATGCAGTGGCGTGCACAAATAGACGCTAGGTGGTGCTACAGCACTTGCCCCATTGCCCTTTATCGATGAAAGTGCCCTTTTGAAATTTCGCTTTTTTTTTTAATTATTATATTTATTGTTATTATTATTAACACTTTAGTGGGGCCAATGTTGAAATGATCTTTTAGAAAAGCTGTGTGATTAAAAACTACTGAAAAAAATGCCCCGAAATGGGCCACCTCCTCACGCACTTCCGACCTCTCTTCCTTTGTCACGTGAACACGCGCGCAGTGCATATAGATGCGCAGCAGGAGCATATCAGCTGAGCGACTGGAAGCCACAGTCTTGTGCCCCACCAGCCAGGTAACACACAGATCAAGTGAAATCGTACAGTTTGCCCTCCAAGCCCAACCTGTAATCATTTTGTTGTGCAGTAGCATGTCTCATACACAGTGACGGTCCGTCGGCAGAAACACAGGGCCAGCAATAACCTCACCTTTCACTTCTTAATGGACAGACACCTCTCGCAGTTTACCTCCCCGATTAGCAACCGTTGCTCAGACTGATTGGAGCAACCGACGAGAATCTAACTTGTTTTTGAAAGCCGTGTTATACATTCCACCACGAAATTATACGGCGTTAAACTTACTTCCGCACACCAATGGCTACAGAAAAAATATCCCACGTCTTTATAATTTCTGAATTTGCGACGTTCATTGAGCAATTAGCCATGAGAATCCATTCTATATACTCTGAATGTGACAGCTAAAGTGTGTAGTAGCACAGCTGAGTGAAGACGAAAGTAATTGCTGTGAAGTCAGCGAAAGTTCCGGATTTTTTGCAGATTGTCATCCTCGCGGATTCACATCAATTATATCAACATAGCCAACAGGCAATCGCTTTGTAATTAGCATTTCTTAATCATTACGTGTCACGCATTGGTTGTGGCCATTCTGTTAATTAACTGTTTGATTGTTAATCAATCAAACCTGATCGCAAACAGTTTAAGAGCAATTACCCGGGAAAGGGTGATGTTACTGAAGGCCTTCCTGGCATCTGACAGTACGCCACTGCTCATACAGCACCAAACAACTGAGCATTTTTTAGCCGACTGGTCACCTGATTATCTAGTTTAATGCTATAGCCCAAACAATGATCAATAACGTGAGGACGACCACCACAAACAATGTCGGTCGACTTTGCAAATCTATCTGTTGAGCTGAACGTTTTTTTTTTTTGAGTAGGTTTTGTTAGGCAACATAAACGAACACATAAAGAAGAATCAGGCAGTTCCCCATTGCCTGAGAGAAAAATATCCCCATAAAGGCTACCCATGTGCCTTCTTTTGATGAATGACAGTAGTCATGAATTGCATTGAACATGTGCGTGTAATGTTTATTTTATTTTTTTAATCTCACACTATAATAGCATGTTCCACGTATGCAAAAAAGTGCCCTTCCCCTCCCCCCTGAGCACTTGTCCCCCATAATGTCTGTGCACGCCACTGTCAGGTAGCATCAGGTGCATAGCTGGTTGGTTGCAATGAAAGCCTGCACCAACAACGGCCCTTTCCGGGAATGATTGGGGACCCCTGTCCTACTATATAAATAGGATTTATTTCTGAGTCCAAAGTTAACAAATTCTACACAATAAAAGCAAACAAAAATGCAAGGCAACACATTTTATTTCAAAAGCCAAAATGGTATTAGGTACAGCATAGATTTACAGTTGTAAAAGGATGACAATTTGCCTTCCTTTTCCACAAGTCACATTCATACTGACTTTTTTTCTTAGTATAACCATTAAAATAGCATTGATACTTTACAATGATACAAACTTAATGAACAGGAAAAAAAATATCTGAACCTTTGTCCTGGAGTGGGATTATTCAGGTCCATACCATGACTGATGTAGAGACATGTAATTCCATTTAAACAATACAGCATGGTATGGCAAGCCAGAGTACTTCAAAATCTGAACATCTGGAGGATATATTAAGCAGGAATTATTCAAAATTCAATGCATTTTCATGAGCATTTGTTGGGTATAAATGTAGATACGCATTATTGCTCTTAAAATGAATAAATAAATAATCTTACGGAGAGAGCCAGATCATTATTAAAGAACACTGGGTGCGCATTGGATGACCGCATACCACTCCCATAAAATGGTCTAAGAAAAGATTTTATGGGTAGCACTTTGTGGTAGTCTTAAGATGAAAATGCATTTCGGTTTTAGTCACATTTTAGTCCTTCATAATTTTAGTTTAGGTTTAGTCAAGGAAAACTCAGTGGTCGACCAAAAGTCATTACATTTCTGTTAACATTTTTGTCACATTACACAGTCCATCTTGTGGCCACATAAGTTATTTCTTTCTGAAAACACTAAGAATAATTTTAGTACACACTGATGGCCACTGAAGATTTAATTTTATAATAAAGTTACATTCAGATTAACTCTTTCCCAACTGGCCAACATCAAGAAAAAATGGCTGATGAAAAGCACTGCCACACAAAAAAAAAAAATCATTAAAATATTTTGTTTTGATGTTGTATGCTTGTTCCTTTTTTGACAAAATATCACTCCAATCCAAAGAATTTCCACAACAATACTCTTTTGAACTACTATTTCAGTCCAATTCTTCTTCAGAATCCATAACGGACACCATTTCCATGTCACTTTCCATCATTTTGATTGATGTTCTTTCAGAGATGATGAGTGAGAGCAAAACGGTTTGCAATGTAAACACATTACACAACGTTTGCCGTGTGCCAGGAATCATAAACAAAGGATTTTTCAGAAAAGTGATGTCATGTGCTTTGAGGAGCCAAACTATTCTGACGATAAGCGAACATTTGAATATTTGGGTATCATCAGAAAGAGCAGATTCCCAGCGGTCTTGTTTTTTGATGTATAAGTGAAAGTAATCTAATGTAAAAAGAAATACCATCGTGGAAGGTTTGATGAGCTTCCTTGCTGCCCACATCTGACCAGCATTTGGCAGTTCCACCAGCTTAGAGTTAACATTGTTGTTAGGTAATTGTGAAACGAAGCCAGGGGTCATGTACTAGGTAGAAGGATAGGCTACCATACCGTCTAACCAGAAGGCTCTACAACCTCAGCTGTTCACTTGCATTCATCCAGGGAAAGCATGTAGAAGTAAACGCTCTCCCTCCAAGCGATGGCTGCAGCCAAGGTGAGCTGCATTCCTCTGCCTCTATGACATCGCAGGCATTTCCACTGTGAAGGTGCCTTCAAATACAGGAGAGAACTGCAGCCTTCATCTTGCCTGAGTTTATACTGTTTCCAAGTTGAAAATTCCATCTGATGGTAAGATGATATGTTGATCTGCACACATCCCTGTAATTCAACCACTTCAACCTATGACCTAGGATTATTCACCAGTAACAGGTATATACTGCATTCATTGCTCCTATTTTGACAAAAACATGCACCACAGGAAAATATCTTGCATTGTGCATGTCTGGACTAAAATGTCCAACATCTTCATCCAGTCTTGTCTTGCCAACAATAAAAAGCGCATATTTCTTTATAATTTCAATTGTCAAGGATCTGTTATTAACTGGTCATCCTCACCTCCTTGTCAAGGAAATGAAAAATTTCCTTCAACGACCTTTTATATCATAATTTTTGTTGACGAAATTAACACCGTTGCAATTTCACAAAAAAAAAAAATTTAACAGGAGTGGTCATACTTATATAATTATGCATTTGTGTAATGGGGGAGAGTATCCTGACCAGGCAAATTTCATGAAATTACGGATGCATAATATACAGTGTTGTGAAACTGGCCCCCCTAATTTCCGCTGTTTTAGCTCACTTGTCTTACTAAAATGTTTAAAATCATCCAACTAATTCTAAAATAAGACAGACACCATGAGAACGCACAAAATGCAAATTTTAAATGATCATTTTTTTGGTAAAGAGTTATTCAAAATGTATATCGCCCATATGAGAAATAATTGCCCCCTAAACCTAATGACTGGTTCTGCTATCCTTGAGGAAACAACTGCAATCAGATGTTTGTAATCAGTGAGAATGAGTCATATCGTTGAGGAGGAACTCTTACCTGCTCTTCTTAGAACGGTTTGAATTCAGCCTCATTGGCATGTTTCTGAGCAGATTTTAAGGTCATGTCAGAGCATCTCAATCCGATGCCAGTCAGGACTCGGTCTAACCACTTAAAACCCTTCATTTTGTTTCTTTGGAGCCATTCAGAGGTGGACTTGCTTGGGTGCTTTGGATCATTGTCCTGCTGCACAACTTCACTTGACCTTTAGGTCACACACTGATAGCCCCACATTGTCCTTCTGGTGGAGAGCAGAATTCCTGGTTCCATGAATTGTGGGAAACTGCCGCTGCCCTGAAGTAGCAAAGCAGCTACAGACCATCACAATATCACCACCATGTTTGACTGCTGGTATGATTTTCTAATTGCAGAATGCAGTGGTAGCTTTACGCCATATGTAATGAGACCCATGTCTTCCAAACTATTTTGACTTGTAAGTCAAAAATATAATCCAAAAAGTGTTGGGGGTCATAAAGATGTTTTGTCAAAAGTGAGATGAGCCTTTGTGTTCCTTTTGGTCAGCAGTGGTTTTTACCTTACAGCTCTCCATGGATGCCATTTTCCCCCCAGTCTTTTTCTTATTGTGAAATCATGAACACGGACCTTAACTGAGGCAAGTGCAGCCTGCAGTTCTAAAGATCTTAAATCAGGTCCTTTCATGACTTCCTGGAAGAGTTGTTGATGCCCTCTTGGAGGAATATTGATAGGTCGGCCACTCCAGGGAAGGTTTATCACTTTTCCATTTCACATCGCCCAACAGTTTCTACAAAAAGGGCCTGATCTGCTAAAGCTTTGCTTGTATAAAAGCAAATGCAAATTCCATATCATCTACTAAGGGTGTGCACTGAGAATTGCTTCTTTGAAGTGTGCAAATTTGCACATTCTATGCAGTTTGTACTTTTGGCCCTGATGAATACGTAATGTTATGGCCCCAATTTGTTATGACATCTAAGACAGCAAGGGATTGAAGACAAAATTTTAAAACTTAAACAGATTTAATTAAACAAAGACTGACAACTGACCTACAATTTATACTACTGACCAAGATTGACATATACAAGAAAAAAATATTTACAGTGCCTTGAGATTGGGTTGCTTGGTGATGTTCTGGGACAGGGAAATGCTCCAACACAGGCAAAAATCAAAAAAAAAAAAACTTCATCGGTCTTGTAAAGAGTGACAGGTCTGGTCAAATGTATCCTTCCACTTTTTCTCCTTGCAATTTCTCCTACTACTTTACTCAATTTTTCTCCTTATATACTCTTTTGCAGACCCCTCCCACCTTCTAGACTTTTTTCAATTCTCTGGGACTTTCCCTCTCAGACATGCCCAGGACATGCCCAACCTAGCTCCAGACTGGGCTTAACAAAAAAAAAAGGTCAATACTGCCATCTAGTAGCATTATTTCACATTACAGTAATAAGAGGCGTGCCTATCTTAGCGTGCAAAATATGGGAGGAGAAAATGCAAATATAAAATTTTAGCACATGCATAGTGACTGATCAAGCCTTAAGGCAATTTCAGTGATGGTGATTGCGTTTGCAATTTAATACCTTTGAAGGGTAGGTATTAATTGGCTCCACGTAATTGCGCACAGACAAGGCCGCCATCATTGCCGCGAGGAGAAGACATGAGCAGCGAGTACACCGAGAACGGGTGTTCTTCATCCATGTGATAATGTTTGGGATGTCAGAGGAGAGAATAATCCAGACATATGGCCTTTCCAGCAATGCCATTTTGGAGCAGTTAGATGAAATAAGGGCTGATTTGGAACCAGTTACAAGTCGTCATGCCACACCTGCAATGACAAAACTTCTTGCTACTCTCCACTTCTCGCAACTGGTTTGTTCCAGTGTACAGCAGCTCTCAGTGCTGGGATCTCCCAAAACAGTTTCTCGTGTGCACTGTCTCAAATACTGGATACCATGTTGCGCAGGATGGGCCGGTACATAAAGTTTCCATCCACATTGGAAGCACTGAATGAAACCAAACATGAGCTTTATGCAGCTGCTCGCATCCCAAGAGTAATCAGATCGATTGACTGCACACTGCAAATTGTTTCCCGCTCAAACACAGAGCATGCAGTTATAAACTTGCACCTTATTGCCAGTTATTTTGACCGGCACCTTTTTTGCCTGTTTTATTAACAGTAATTTTACAATCAGTTTATAACACAGATTCCGCGTATTTCAACTGTAAACCACAATTAAATGTGCGCAATACTCCAAGTTAAAATAACACAAAGACTATGGATTAATTTAACTGTTAAATTCAGTCCATCCATAACAGTGTATGTGCTTCTTCTACAAGCACCTCCGACTCCATTGAGTCGAATTTCATCTTGTGTTCGCGTTCGTCCTTTTTCTCCAAACTGTCCGTGGTGGAAATAGCGGCAGCACGCGAAGTCTTCATTTAAACAATAATGCTGTTTGCACCAGCAGTCATTTACGCAGTTACTCTTAGTAGATCACCCAGAGAACATAAGCAAACCAAACGCGCAAAATGTTACCACAAGCACGCAATTTAGCGCTCTTTACCAGGGATCTTAGTAGATAAGGCCCAAAGTGTATAGGACCCAAAATTTCTGATTTGGTGTCTGGTTGTTTAATATGAGAAAAAACACATTCTGACATTCAAACACTTCTAAGATTTAATTGAGCCTGTTTTTTTTTTTGTGCGTTAAAAAATACCGCTGTTTTGACTTGAAATTTGTCGCAAGGACGCATGGCCAAAAAATACTCAAGATTTACATTAGTGAGGTCAGTTGATTTGACTCATGACAAAACAGCAGAAAGCTTGAAGAAGGCAGCAAAGGAAGGAGGCAGACGTTATGTGGCTGGAGCGCCGAATTACCAGTGTTATACGGATGTGTTTTTTACACTGCGCATATTGATGCAAGCGTTTCACTCAGATCCAACTTTGAGGGCACAATGGGTCAAATTCGAGCAGTGGCACTGCATTGACTTCGACGAGCAAATACAGTATAAGTAAAATGACTCAACACCGAATCAATTTCACTGACGTCTCAAGTTCGACATTATCAGACCCAGTCTCTGCGATTATTTTAGAGGGGAAATCAGTATATTTCAGCTAACAGAAAGTAACTAAAAAAATATTTCATTTCTGAGAAGGCTTTTTTTACTGCATATTTCAAAATGCCAAAAAACAAGGAGAAAAAAAATTGCGTTATGTACACTTTAAGTGATGTTTAGATTCAACAGGGCTAGCAGCAATCGTGCCAGGGTGTGCCTATTGAAGTTTAACTCATTAATCAATAAATTTGCGTAAAAGTTTGAATAAATAACTATTGGGGCAATTACTTTTTCACACAGGGCCAGGTGGGTTTGGTTTCTTTTTCCCCCCTCAATAAATTTCACCATCATTTTAAAACTGCATTTTGTGTTCACTCAAGTAATCTTTGTCAAATATTAAAATTAGCTTGATAATCTTAAACATTTAAGTGAGACAAATTTGCAAAAATAGAGGAAATCTTTCAGGGGCAAATACATTTTCACAACATTGTACCTTGCATTCAGCAGATTGCACATAAAAGCTGAGGCTACGGTTCAGCAGGGAACTTATGCAGTTGTCGTCTCTGGAGCAAAGAGCTAACAGTAAAATTTTTGAGATTGAAAAAAAACCATTTCCTCTCCCACGCTTGAGGCTTTTTTCTCCACAGACTGGCTTTGAAACACTCGCAAACCTTCTCAGACTAGAGGCACCAAACTTTACCCACTGACATGTGACCAAACAAAGGCTCAGATATTGGCCACTATTTCAACAGCTGCACCGAGTGGTCGTAAAAGCACTGAGAAAAAGGTGTCTTTGAGAGCCTTTGTTGTACATATTTCTTTGAAATCTTCATTTAGGTAGTCCTTTCAGTCGTAAGGTTTCCAAAGGTGTGCTAGTACTTCACTTTGTCTGGAACCTGCGCATTGACTCCACTGTAATCGGCCATGTACATGGGCCATTGCTATCAAAAAACAAAAATGAGAAAGAGAGAGACAAAGAGAGATAAAATACAAATCAATACTTAAAATACACATGCCCATTCAAAAAAAAAAAAAAAAGTTGCCATTGGGATTTAACTAAGCAAATACTCGAGAGCCTACAATTGAATGATTGTTGCAGTGATATACATGTTTCATTTGGCAATAATTCTTTTAATTTTAACTGATTCATAGCATAAATTCTCATTTCTTAAAAAACCAAAACCAAAAGACACAGCTCATGGTCGTTGAAAAGATTTTACTGTGCTTCAGCAGGGGCAAATTATTGGCCAACATCAAGCAAAGAAAACCGCTCAGGAGATTATTGTAATAACTGGAACTGGGTCAGGAACTGTCCAACAATTTATTAAAACCTGAGAAAATAGTGGTGGACTGTCAACATTGCGGAGGAAATGGGTTGTAGAAAAATCATGATTGAGCCTGATCGGAGATCTCTAAAATGCTTTGTGAAGACTCACCTTAAAATAATCAACTCATGGCTGTTTAATAATGAAGGTTAGAGCATTTCAACAACACGCAATGCAGCAAGAACTTGGAGGGTTGGGACTAAACAGCGGCATGACTGCATGGCCACAAGTTAGTGAAGCTTATTGGTGAAAAAATGAATTCAATTAGCAAGTAAGCATAAAGATTGGACAGAGAAGCTATGAAAAAAGGTCATGTGATCTTATGAGTCCAGATTTACCCTGCTCCAGAGTGAGTGGCACATCAGGGTAAGAAAGGAAGCCCATGAATCGATGCACCCATCAGGCCCACTGTACAAGCCTCTGGAGACAGTGTTATGATCTGGAGTTAATTCTATTTAACAGGTCTAGGGTCAGCACTGTTCTGCAGTAGTAAAATGAATTCAGCAGAATACCTGAGTATACTGAATGACCTGTAACCCACCAATGGACTTCTTAATCCCCGATGGCACAGACATATTCCAGGATGATAATGCCAAGATTCACTGGGCTCAAATTGAAAACGTAGCTCACTGATCATGAGGAGTCATTTTCATACATGAATTGGCCGCCTCAGAATCTGGACCTTAAATAAGTGGAAGTCTTTGGATGCCCTGGAGAAGGCGTAACGGAGTGCTTTTGTCTCACCCATCGTCAGAACAATATCTCTGCCAAAAATGATTGCAAATCTGGTCGGAAATAAATGTTTGAACATTCAAATACAATGTTCCAACAATCCCCCAAAGAATGTGGGCCGTGATCAAAGCTAAAGGCGGCCCAATAAAATCTTTCAGTGCGTAACTTTTTTTTTTGGATGGGCAGTGTGCATAGATGTGTCTCATTTCATTTGTTATTCCATCTGAAATGTGCTCTACAAAAACTGCCAGTTTATCACAAGGCCTTTATGCCAATCAATCGCAACCATGATGACAATTTAAACTCTCAAGTTGAACTAATCAGAGGGAGGAAATCGGGATATCTCCCGTAAACCCATGGAAACAAGGAGTGCATGCAAGCTCCCTTTGGAAAGGATGAAGGTGGGAATTTAAATTTAGCTTTGAGGCAACAACACCACTGCCTTTCCCGTGCCACCATCATACCTTCCCATTTCAAACATAAATTTTGTAAATTTATCACAAATAATTGATTTAGCTGAGTGCTGCACAGTCATATAAATGTTTCCTTAGTTACTGACCATCACAGATATGCGATTTGTTGATGAACCTGTCTCCGCCCCTGGGGGCGTGGTTACTTGTGACCCATCTGGAACTCTTTTCCGTTTGCGCCGACTGCTGGAGCCTTCCTTCTCTGCCAGATAAAAACACAGCATATTGCACCAGAAAACACAGAAAAACTCCAAATGGCCAGGTGTCTACTTCTGTCACATGACCAAAATACCGCAGTCGCAGGGACTGCGCAGAGTCCACATCCACAGGAAACGGGGTCCACACACCACAGCTAATAAAAACAACTGCCTTTTAATAATACGTAAAATCAATATTTTGATGGAAAACAGGATGTCTTGAAGATCTCTTTGTGTTAAAACATCAATATTTTGGCAAGGGTAATGAAAATTACATATTTTACTAGGCCCGGTGTGTTCTCACCGGTAGTTTGCATTTTTGAAAAAACAAATGTAGGTCTCACCTGTATTACAAGTTTGGGTGCATATTTCTGCATAAGGCCTGTACACACACACACACACACAAACACACACACACACACACACACACACACACACACACACACACACACACAAACACACACACACACACACACACACACACACACACAGGGGGGAAAAAAACAAAAGAAACAACGTTTTGTTGCCTGGCTACGTAGCTTCAACAGGTATCAACAACTCTTCCATTTCAAAATGCTAAACTGGTATTAACAGAGGACAGAAATCCTTAACTTTCATGAAGCTCATTATTTCACACAGGTGAAAACTCACTGTAGTATGAAGTTTATTATTTCTGACCGGTGAAAACTCACTGTAGTTGGCTCTTGATATTGATGGCGATTTCACTCCTGGCCAGCAGGATTTTTTCCAACTGTTTCCTGTCGTAAATGTTTGGGTTGCAGAACGGAACGTCGTCTGGGAGTCCACACACTTGTACGGAGTCTGGGCTCCCACGGATCAGCTTATACGGTACCAGAACAGAATGGCTCAGTCCAAGCGCCTCTCCTAAAGAAAAAAATATTGCGGGTAAAATTAGGATTTCTTCAAGTTTAACAAAACTCCCTCTCAACACAAACATGGTTTTCATTAGTAAAATGCCCAAAAACAGGCAAAATTTTAGTACCAGTAACATTAGAAGTATTTTCTGTGCTGTTATTTGCACAGTTGGTTTACAGCTCTTCTGAGGGCACTGCCTAACGGAGAGATCTCTCGCTGGGAGAATATTTTGTGAGGTTCTGATGAGAAATTAACACAGGCTGAAAAATCCAAATTCAGAATGTAAAGGTGTTTTGTTCCAGATCTATGATTTGCCAGCAGTCTCCATTCCTCAGCCAGGAGGTAATAATAATTAATTACTCAACTAACATGGCTGACTTGAAGGACGAAAAAAAATAAAATGGCAAGACTTTTACATTTTGACCCTTGGACTCTCCACAGGTGAAAGAATGGACCGAGAGAGAAGGGAGAAACTGAGGTCAACTGTACACTGAATCAACACTCCCTCTCCCTCACGCAGGGTCATTCCATCACTTCTTTGGGATTTTCGCCCCGTTTTCCCAATCTCAAACCCAGCTGAACTGTTCAGCTCAAGGCAGCAACCAGCTCCCATTGACTCAGGAGGAAGACGCCGTATGTACAGCCAGCCCCTGCTTCTTTTACGCTGCTCAGCTGCACTGCTAATCACACACTGCCTGTGCAATCAGGAGAGAACACAATCGGAGTGCAATTTGCTGACCCTGCTACATGCGCCTGGCTTACTCGGAGTAGCCACTAGAGGGCAATAAGGCAAAAAAATTTTGACCGGCTTAAACCCAACCATCCCAGACGAGGCTGAGCCAATTGTTGCACCCATGCGGATCGCCTGCCAGAGCTGGTAATTAGGGGTGTAACGGTACACATATTCGCGCCAAACTGTTCGGTTCAAGACGTTTGGTTAGGTATGAAACAAAGTAGTCCAGCTTAAACATACCACATGATGCAGAATTGTTAGCAAAACTTTATGAGTCACCCAGGTGTTGGAAAGTTGGATTTCTCCAAACAAGTGCATCAACTGAATAGCAGCAAAGCCACAAGTAAGCGAAGCACATTAGTGCAAGCACAGACTAGCCTCATCAGTACTCTGCCACTGTGAACACAAGTGCAAAAGCCAGAGCTTGAGAATCCAGCGCTGCCCTTCAGGTCTGCTGTTCGGGAAAACTATGGCTCCTGAGTGCACTGCACCAGCGGTGGGCAAAGGCAACTGAACGGGACGAAGACAACAAACCAACACTGTTTAACTGAAATCGCACGTCGCTGGCAGTACGTCAAACATTTAAAACTAAATCATTCATGTGTGAATATCACAGGCACAAGGAAAATACCTTGTGAGCCTACGTTTGTTGTTTCATTTCAGAAAGAAAATGATGGGCCTTCCACTGCTCAGGAAATTATGGTAAAGTGCTGTTTAATGACCAGAGTGCTGCTACCTTGTAGATTGTGTGACATCATGAGTTCGGTGGCACAGAAAGTTCGTTTAGCCAGGCTGCCATACGTCACCCCTTCTTGATTGCAGATACATACAGGATGAAAAAACATACAAACATGATGAAATTGAGCCGGCCTGGGACTGTTCCACTGAATCAATGGGAAGCTGAAAGCTGCTGTTGTGTACAATTTCCTGCTGTTAGTAATTTACAGCGATATTGAATGTTTTTTGGAATAATTTTTATTGAAGAAAGAATGTGCCTTCCATTGTTCAGGAAATTATGGCCCATAGTCGGTTTTCAGATGATGTCGTGTCGCTGTGGGTACTGCAGATGGAGGGTCGGTAGTGATTTGTCCGACAAAATGCTAATGTTTGTGCTCTTAACAGCAGAGACAACCGGTAAAATTGGGGGAAAAAAAAACGAGCTACTTTTGAATCCCGCAAGTAGTGACACAAAGGCGAGAAAAGCTCAAAAATGTAAAAAGCTCACGGCAAAATGGCAGCTTAAGGAAAGTCTAAAGGAGAGGAGTCAGACAGCACTCGTGTTTGCAGTTACCTTTTCATGAAAGGAAAGGCCACAATCATTGAGCAACATAAATTTCCATACCATTTTGGTTGTCAAACATGGTCGACACACATATCTTGCGAGTGTAACCTGGCCTTCGGCTGTGAACCACACAGAGGCCACCGAACACCTCCAAAGTCAGTGAAACTGGACTTTCTCAAACAAACTGCAATAAGCAATTGAAATAAAGAGGATATCTGTGGGATGTGGTATCAGTGGTAGCAGCGGTAGGAGAGCAGTGGTTAATTACATTACATTTATTTAGCAGACGCTTTTATCCAAAGCGACTTACAGCAAATTAATTAACATTCATTGTGCTTGACGTGGGACCGAAATGTCCTGAGTTTGAGTCCTCGCCATGGCCTTCGCGGTGTGTCATCGGAAAATATACTTTACTCCCACAGTGCCCTACTCCACACAAGTGTATAATTGGGTAACAGAAAATAGGGAAACCTGACAAAAAGAGTAACCTGTGATGGACTAGTATCCCGTTCAGGTGGAGTAGGAATACTCCTAGTCGCTTCGTGCTACTGACACCAGGGTTAAGCACTGGCCTGATGAGCCACTAGGCTCGGAAGAGACTTACTCTCGCTTACTTTACTCTCTTGGAGGATATTTGCATCTGTAATAGCTTCTTGAAAATTTTAAGCATGCCAAACTTCAATATTTTGAGCATAACTTGCGAAATATAATTACTACACCTCAAATTCTTTCTTGGTGAAAAGGTGAAAGGTGAACTGACCATATTTCTTGTTGAAAAGATCCTTCACTTGCTCCCGTAAAATGACTTTCTTCCCCATGCGATTGGCCTCGTCATCATCTAACATGTGGAGTAGACCCGAAACGCTCAGTCAGCTCCTTCAGAGCGAGCAGAGCTTACATTTGTACACAAGGACCACACACCACGCATCCATCAGGACCCAAGCTAACAGAGTGGCATGAATATTTATAATGTATATACTTACTACCCCAATTCCGAAATATTTGGGACGAAGTGTAAATTGTGAATAAAAGCAAAATGCAATGACTTTCAGATCACATGAGCCAATATGTTATTTACAATAGAACATAGATAACATTTCAAATGTTGAAGCTGAGACAGTTTACATTTTTATCCACAATATGAGCTTATTTCAAATTTTCTGGCTGCAAAGGTCTCAAAAAAGTTGGGACACAGGCAAACAAGCACTGAAAAAGCAAAAAAGGGCTAAAAAAAAAAAAAAAACAATTAAAAGGAGACCCAAAACTCTCAAGCAGCTGGAAGTCTGTATTAAACAACAGTGGGATCAAATTCCAATGGCTAAACTCAAGAAACTTGTCTCCTCAATGCCCAGACGCCTCCACTCTGTGTTAAAAAGAAGAGGGGATGCCACACCATGGTAAAAAGGCCCAGTCCCAACTTTTTTGAGACTTGTAGCAGCCATCAAATTAGAAATGAGCTAATTATGTGGATAAAATTTTAAAATTTCTCAGTTTCAACATTTGCTATGTTATCTCTGTTCTGTTGTGAATAAAATACCGGCTGGTGTGATTTGAAAGTCATTGCATTTTGATTTTATTCACAATTTACACTTGGTTCCAACTATTTCGGAATTGGGGTTGTATATAATTAGCTGTTGAAACTATCGTCCAAGCTATATCATTATTTTAAGCAGTTTCACAAAATTTAATGTAATAACAAAGTTATTAGTCTTTTCCACCCGTAACCAAAAGACAATCTGAAAAGTGATTAGGAATAAAAAAACAAGACAATATAGACGCTCAGAACTCACCACTTATGGAGGCATGAGCCTTCTTCAACAGCGAAATCCTCCGAGGAGCTGAAAAGACAATAAAAAGTCCTCCTCAAAACACACATAAACCTAGAACAGGAAATATTTACGGAAATTACATGTGATATTATTTCATTCGCTTCTGCTTTCGGTTGAACAGCAGGCCATTCCTTATCGTTCATAAAATATAAAGTCCTTGAATTATGAGGAGAGTCACAGTTTTCAGTATGAGGATTTTCAAATTAAATAAGTCGACATGGTCTACAACATCCCCCGCCAATCGTGTGCTTCTTATTTTCGAACTCCATCAAGGCCTTTATGGTCTGAAGCTACACACCAAATTTGGTTGTCCTATCTGTAATAGTTTCTGAGAGAAGTTGTCTCTTTTCTCTCGGACGGATGGACGGACGGACGCACACACGCACGCACCCACGCAGGCACGGAGCTCAAACCTATATCCCCCTCACACTTCTTGTTGGCAGGGGATAAAAAACTATTTCATGAACTCTCAGAAATAAATATACTGATGGACTTTAAAAAACTAATAAGTCTGACTAGACAGAAATAGTATAGTTGGATTAGGGGAACTTTAATTAGATGATTTCATAATTGATATGCAGTTGTCTTTGAGTAAGGAGACAACAGTGCGTGAGGTCATGACCTTGTTTGTGTCTGTGGAGCAGGATTAGAGGAATTAGTGATGTAACCTCGTCCGGCTTCACTGATCATAATTGCTATGCTGTCAAATGCCTTAAAACAATCCTTGAGGTCATTAAGGCCAGAACCCAAGAGCATTTGTTCAAAGCCAGTACGTGCGCCATGCATCGCCTTTCCAGACCCTAATGTGATCAAGCCATTGGGCTGTGGATGGTTGGAACATCCCAAAATCGCATTGCCGAGTGTTTTGGGGTAAGCCAACCCACAATCTCTAACGTTGTGGCTCCTTACCAGGAGACTGGAAGCACCAATGTTCAACCCCGACCTGGTGAGCCTAGGGTCACAACCCTAGCCCAGGTTATAGGAACATACCACCCCAAACCCAGGGTTATGCTGACATGAAGGTGCTTTGATGTTCAGGAACTTAGGAGGGATCATTGGTTACATCATGCTGGATTTTATATATTTTTATTTTTTGCCAAACAGGAAGTCAATTTTGGATTCCCTGCATACGTCTTAATTTTATCAACACATTTTTGAGGCCTTTAGGATGCACAAAAACTCAAGAAACTTTGCACCCAGGTTTAAAGCGCAGTCTACTTTGTTTTATATGCAATTGGGGATAGCAAAACTGCTCCATAACGCACCCCAGATAATTTCAACACAGTAGTCCTCTTGGCCCATTTCTCCTTGATGTACAAAATTTGGTGAGCACATGTAATATGCTTTCGGTGACATGACCGTAACCCAACATCGAGTCTGCAATTTTGAATTGAATCTGCAACTTTATTTACCAGTTACAAGCGTTGTACATGTAGAGATTACAAGCGAGTGACTTTAAATTTGGTCTGTGATATCTGGAGACCTTGAGAATGTTAAATTGCGACGAGTTTTTGATTTCATTGAATGACGTGTCACTGGCGGTGTGGCGAGTTTCAGTGTTTTGCCAGGAACAGGAAGTTGTTTTGTCTGAGCTGCCCCAAAAAAGTGTCAAAGTGTCCTTGAGCAAGTTTGAGTTTTTGTAGCGTTATTCTTGCTTTTAAGTTGGCCTACATTGATTGCTATGTCGTCCCATGGCAGCCGTCGAACTGGAAGCGGTCGCAAAAGGATCTATGACAGCTGCATGTCAGACAAAACATTGCGACAAACAAGCTCTGCGAACATTAAAGACAGTCGCTTGATTAAAATTTCCCCAAACTGCTCAAAGATGCACGCGATGCAAAACTCCAACATCAATTCACCAGTTTACCTTACCTCACACTTTCAATGCGTTTTCACCCAAAGAAATACGGATGGATAGGATAATTTATTCTTTGTGGGTTTCGGCAAAGATAAAAGCAATTTTGCGTTTGTAGACCATCTTCTGTGTTTAAAACAGTGACGAAGGTACGCTTTACACACGTACTAATAAAGCTTGGGGTTTATACTATTGCCCCCTTCATATCGCGCTGCATGTATGAAAATGTTTATCGACTGAACTCCACTACGCTTGAGCCCCAGCTGACACAGTCCCTTTCAGAGGCATATGGCCCATTTTGTAAGGATTCATGCAATACAGACCCCAACTTAACCAATTCTTCCATGAATATTAATCTAATTTCAACCAAAATCGATAGGCATTGAGACCTCAGCACTATTAATGCTGATGCTAAATAAAAATAAGATTGGTTGACAATGGTGAAAACTGTTTGATCGCAAAAAATCTCAATAGATGCGGCCGCAGCAAAGCCATAGCACCCTCACTTTGTCCAGAGATCAATAACATTTTCAAGATTTCTAAGATGTCTTAGCATATCAACAAAACATTTTAAAATGTCTCAGAATTACACTTTATAAAGCCTAATGTGTGCCAATGTGTACAAGTGTCATTTTACAAAATGAGAATTACACAGAGCGTTACTGTTAGCGACACTGCTAACATTAGGGGTTTATGCAGGCTTTTATATTACGCCACACACAGAAAAGTACATGGGTCACATGCTTAAAGTCAGCATTGCCACCACTGACCTACTGGGTGCCACAGCAGTGACAAGGCAATAAGAGATGGCAGACTTCACTGCATTCATGCAAATATTAGCAAGTGCTGAAACACAAACAGACAAGTAGTTGTGTCTATAGAGGCACTTTTAGAGGCACATTTGAGTGTTGATCAAATACTTCACAACTTGTTATATACCTGGTTTAGGGATGAGTCCTTGGAATGGCCTGTATCAATGACAGAAAAAAAGAGTTAGTTTACGTTGTCCCTGAATAAATTATTATAATGAAAACATATTTTCTACAGTAACAGAGGACTGCAGATTAATTCTTATACCTAAAATAATAATGTACTGGCTTCTACCTGGTGATGGTGAAGGAGATTTTGTCAGCTGCAGCCAGAATTCTCTCAAGGTTCTGGGATCCAAATGTGCAGGGTTTCCTTAGTGGGATTCCAGGGGGAAGGCCTTCAATAATGACTGACCCAGGGTTGCTCTTAATCCGCTTGTAGGGCACCTGAACTGGGTAGTTAATGCCAAGTGCTTCACCATACTTTCTGTTGAACAGATCTTGGACCTGCTCCCGTAAGGCATTGGCCATATCAATTCTGGAGAGTTTGGCCTCTATAATGTCTGTAAAAAAAAAAAAAGCTAATATTGAGGGCTTGATACATTAGGCACATGAAGATAAAGACAAATATTTACTTCAGGGTGAACAAACCTGTTAAGTACAGATCAGGTCATTTAGTCCAGACATTAAATGGTCATTTTATATAAAATCAACCAATTCTGGAAAAGTCCCACATGACCCCCAGAATCAGCTGATTTCTTTGTACAATAACTTAAGTATATTTAATGACGCCATTGAAAATTTCACCATTATACTACAAATATTTTCCAGGTTGCAGGCACTAAAATTTTACAAAGGGGTGGGTCGAAATTTTGCACTTTTAAATTTGTGTTAATTTTCCAGTATTTTTGAGCCCTCATAACTTTAAGTACATGAGATGGCCACATAAAATTTTCTAGGATGAAAAACACATTTGAGCTCCGTTAAAAACTGCAGCCAAATCAATTTCAATTCCACTTCAGGAATCACAATCTAAAGCCAAAATCCGCTTTTCGGTCAGTACAGTTTTTTTCTGTCATGAGCTTTAAACATCAATATCATGGGATACATCTCAGTTTCAAAAGCAAAACAGCGCTAATTTTATTCTGATGTCATTAAGTAATGGAAACAAGAATTAATACCTTGGGTCTGTTCTCGGTTTTCTGATAATTCGCTGGGGAAAACTTTAAAAAGTGCACTTTGGGTAAACTTTCCAGGGTCATATGACCATATGGGATAGGTGGTTGGTCAAGACAAGTTATAGAATACAAAATGGCTCATTTTAACCTCCATGTGTTTTTGGATTAGTTTCTTGGAATAGTAAAGTTTTTCTCAAAATTTGATGGTTTTGAAATTTTATTTTAAAAATCTCAATTTTCTTTTTAGGTCATTTTTATATTGTTATTCACTACGACTAAGGGCCAGAGGCCAATAGCAAATAAAAGTTTAGGTTTTTTGCAAATTTCTGCATTTTTTTCAATAAAAAAAAAGTTTGTTACCAAGAAACGACTTTGTGTCATGTCCATATGACAGAAAAATTAGCAACCACATAGCTTTCGTAGCAACCACACCTTTAAAGCTTTTTGGCTGTTTTCGTAAATTCTCTTTGTATTTGCATCAAGAATGAATCTGAGTTTGCCAACTTTGGCTGCTGTTGGTAAGTTATGCATTATTTGCATATTAAAATTAGTCCAGACAGTGTCCATACGACAGTTCACAGAAGTGCCCTTTTTTCAGCTTGTTCAGACACATGAACTCCTGGCCTTTCCTGCAAATGAATTGATGTACAATGAAACAAAAGGCTGCTTCGATTTTGTGAGTTACCAATAGAGGGCAGCAACTGCTTTAGAGGTTGAGGTCACTCTAAATTGTGCTGCGTCATTCAAAGACAAACGTCCAATCTGCCATTCAAACTTCAGTTAGAGGTGGGTATCAGTGATCCTGTGGCAGGTTTGTGGTGTTTAAATGTTTAATGTCTAGAACTGACAGACAAAAGATGTCTAGAACTGAAAGGTTATTGATCTGATGTGAAAAACACATCTTTGAAGGAAGATGAGATGACTTAAGGGGCAGGGCCTCAGTGCCCACTGGCTGAGTCACTCCACTCAGTGAGGGGCTCTGTGCAGCTGGTCATATTACATTTTGTTTATGAACAACTGCTTTTACACTTAGTGAGTTAGAATATTGGGGTACCCTTTCTGTTGTCAAACTCGCTGGATTTTTACCTTAAAAGGTGCCCTGTATTGAATCTGGGGGCATTGTTTAATACTTAGGATACTGCAGGGGACTCCAATGGAGCAGGATCACCTGTCACAAGCTTTAGAAAATGTATTTGAGGGTAAAAAAAACCACATCATCTTGTCTTTGGGGTTCTTGAGACTTTTTTCCAGAGCAAGGCAAGGCTGACATTGAACATTTTGTCATTTAAGTTTGACAACCAAAAACTCTTATAACTAGCGGATTTTTGAACAGCCCTTCAAAATTCAACTTCAATGACAAAACTAGTGGATGTCTCCGTCCAGTTCCATTGGTTAGATTTTGTCACTATCCACTGTTATGGCTAATTTGGGCTGGGAAAAGGGGGGAGGATCCTAGATGGCGTATCGCGCAATAACAACAATGCAATAAGTAGAAAGATCCCGATAGCGTTGTCAGTGGTTTTTCCCTTTTTTCTCCAAACACACCTTCTTTAGTTGAGGCCAAAAACTTCAATTTTGGTTGTCAGTCCAAAGCACATTGTTCCAATAGACTTGAGGTTTCTCAAGGTTCTCTTTTGTACTTCAGACATTAAATTTTGTGTTGAGATCCTAGAAAAGGCTTCTTTCTTGCAACTCTGCCATGTAGGTCTTTGTTGTTTAAGGTACACTGTATTGTTGTCCTGTGAACAACTAGACCTGTGTCTGCTGCTCTTTTTTGCAGCTCTTTTGCAGTGATGTTTGGTTCTTCTGAGCACTTCTCACCAGATCTCAGGACATTCTATCTGAAATTTTTCTTCGTCTTCCAGATCTTGCCTTGACTTCAATTGTTCCATTTAGTTTCCATTTTCTTATGATGTGTCTGACAGTAGAAATGGGAAGTTTGAAACATTGCCAGAGTTTTTTGTAGCCCTTTCCTTGTTGTTGGAAGTGAATCACCTTGATTTTGACATCCTTAGACAACTGTTTAGAGGAACACATGGTTTTTAACACCAGACAACAGCCACCACAGTTGGATACTTTAGAAGGCATGAAGTTACTGCAGAATATATAGTTCAACCCTGGAATTATATTCACCTGACTCATTGAAGCCCTAACAAGTAAATCACCTGGGTCTGGGCCTTAGTAAACATCTTCTTAAAAGGCAACAAAGAATAATCCAAAAGGGTTCCCAAACTTTTGCACAGGACCCTTTTCCCTTTCTTATTTAAAAATTCAGAAAAATTAAAATAAAAATAAACTTTGCTTTTAAATTTGCAGAAAGGAGTCATATTTATCTTTGTAGCATTTAGTGTTCAGGTTTGCCTTCAATCACCTGGAGATCAATTGTAACAGGCATTTAAACCAGAGGTGCCCAAATTTTTGCACCCCATTGTACCTGTGGATTATATGATATCACTATCATGATTTTTTCCAGCATCAACTAACTAATTTTTTCTCTTGAAGCTGTATGTTGAAAAAATGCCTTTTCTCTACATCCATACGACAGATATTTATTTGTCCAAATTTGCAAAAATAATGTAAAAGTTGGTTTGGGAGTTCTGTGGAATATTCATTTGGGGTTAAGCAGCTATCATTTGGTAACAAATGATTTTCACCAAGCAAAGCCTGAAAGAAGTTCAGATTCAAAAATGTTCTGCGAATGTCCGTACGACATACGTGGAATCACCCTACACATTTCCGCAGCGCAAGAATCCACCTTCCTGCCAAAGGTATTCCATGGTTGTAGCGACCCCTAATGGCAGCAGGACAATGTGACCTGCCACACTGCAAACTTTGTTCAGGAATGGTTTGAAGGACACAGGAATGGTTTGAAGGACACTACCCAGAGTTCAAGGTGTTCACTTAGCCTAAAAATTCCCCACATCTCATTCCAGTCTGGCAGCTGCATCACTGGGATGTGCTGGAGAAACAAGTCCAATCCACGAGAGGCCCTACATTGCAACATTGGACGTTAAGGTGGCTCTCGGATTCCTCGTCCCCGGACTTTTCGTTCCTGTACTTCTCATCTCCAAATTTTTTTATCCTCGGACTTTTCGTCCCCATAAACTTTTCATCTCCGAACTCTTCGTCCCTGGATTGTTCATCCCCAGTAATGTTTTGCCCACTTGCTGCATTATAAGCCTAAACTTAACACAGTCTCTAACCCTAGCCCTTATATCATGGTGATCTGTCCATTGCCCGCCCGTCCGTCCATCTGTCAACAATGGTGACACATCTCGTTTTCATTAGAAGATTGAAAACCCAGGGATAAAAAGTCCTGTAACTCTTTAAGATATGAAGCTAATATTTTGGAGCAAGATAGCACAGGACACCTTCAGAGGTCTCGGGGGGCCCGTGCCTCCCATTGTCAGAGTTCTTCTGGTGGCTCAAGAGGTACCAGACGATTGGTATCAATGCTGTGGCTGACTGGTGTAGAGTTTGTAATTTCACCATATTTGAAGTAGGAAATTTGAGTAATTGGAATGCCTGGAGTTGAGCCCTTAGTGAATTCACCGATTTCTATCGTTTATTTTATACCACCATTTCAGTGAAGAGTCCAAGAATTCTTCAAACGAATATTCTGAACCGTTCAAACTAGCGTTCACTATCATGATACAACTATTTATGTAGTGCTAAATTGCAGCCTTTGCAATTCATCTGACGTTATTTTACTTACCCGAGTAGCCGGGCCTCTTAGCTGCAGCAGGAGCATCATCCAGCGCACTGTCTTCAGAGTCGAGATCTGCTGCTGATTTAAGAAGCAGTTGCACAACAGAATCATGAAGAGAGTATAGCTATCTCTATTTGGAGATTTTGACGATGTATTTCAAATCCTTGCCGAATGAAAAGGCATAGATAATGTTGCATTATCGATCAGATCCATTAACCTGAAAGAGTACACCTCTGTTGACAAAATTGATACAACTTTTGGTATCACAACAATAAATATGTAAAGCTAAATAAACGTGAATAGAGCTCATAGTGAACATTTGCTTTCCACTGAACTCAGAAACTGGGTTAGAGAGGCATCAGCACTTACAATTTTACTGTTTTCATATTTCAGGCAATTCTAGGGTTATGTACAACTTTTGTTTTTACTTTCTATTAATTTACACAAAAGAACATTTCATGAAAACATTAGCTTAGAGCACCAGATGCCAGCGCTGGAAGTTTCCTCCAGTCATGCAGGCTCACCTGGGTTAGAAGACGGCAAAGGAGAATTTTCTTGCTTGACCGCATCGCATAGTAACTCCGGTCTGCAAGAATCAATGCAAGGATACATCAGGAGGCTTCAAAAAAGATGTAATTTTTCAGAGGCTGATCCAGCACGAGTACACAAAGGCTCAAAATGTAGTTATAGTCCAAGACGAGTATCATGACACCAGCTACATTTGCACAAGCTACAGTACCGTTCAGAATTTTGGAATCACAAGAAAACTTCATCCTTTTTCAAGAAATTAATCCAAACACATTGATAATGCTTCATATCATGATTATAATTTAGTTTATAAACGATGCTTATCATTTAATTAAATGTTTAAAAAAGCTCTATTTTCAGCAGCCATTACATAATTCACCCCATTTTAATGCACTTATGCAAAAGTAAAATCTGGTAGTGGGCTAACTACCACTGTCATATTGGAGGGGAACAATCATGCAATTTTTTTCCCCAGTTGTAATACTCTCGGATGTCTGAAAGGGATGTTTATAAACTTTTTAGCAAAAAAAGCAAAAATTCCATGATTTCTGGGAAATTTGATTCCTGTCATTGCCAACCTTCTGAAAAATGGGCTGTTCTAAGCGGGGGTCCCCTCCATGAAATGAGCTCTGTTTTGATTGGCCAGCAAACAGAGCGAGCGCCATGTCAACAGAGAGGGAAAACGCCCAGCGCAAGATGGCTGACTCATCTACTTTAGCGTTGTTCATGCATGGGTGCGTTTAACTACCATTTTAGTCAGCAGGATTAGCATTTGTCTCTAAAATTCATTCCGTTTCTTGTCCAAGATGTCCAGGCCATCGGTTCAATGGCTATTTATATTACAAACCATAAGAAAGCATTCAAATATTAAAGGACTGAATCTTGGGAAATATGGCTATGTATTTACATGCTTGTCTGCTTATCGGAAACCTGTAAAACTTGCCAAATTCATCCCTATAAGCATACATACATCCATCCTAGTAATGTATGCACGTATGAGCCAAAACAATAAAACCGCCCAAGGATGCAGTGAATAATGTTGATTATCTGATAAAAATTATGCAAGTAAAGGTCTGCAGACAGATCTTAGACGGACAGCAAAAAGGTGATTTTTGTATTCCAAGGGTTGGATGTGGAAGAAATGAGAACTGAACAACTTTGATCAGGGCCAATCTTTACGGCCTGGCGTGTGGGTTACAGCATCTCTGAAGTGGAAAGACCTCAGGGGTACTCCCAGGCAGCAGATGTGCGTAACGACTGACGGGCCCAAGGAGGGACAGACTATGAAATTAGGACAGGATATGGGCGACCAGACACTTTGATGCACGAGGGCTATGAAGGCTATACCGTCTGGTCCAAATCGACAGAAGGGCTACTGTAGCACAAGTCACTGAGTAGTTCAATAATATTTGCATAAGTATTGTGTCACAACACACAGAGCATCATACCCTGCTGTGTATTGCACTTTTTAGCTTACAGACCAGTCAAAGTGCCCACTTTAAAGGGGAACTCAAGGATAATGCATCATGCTGTTTCATACGAACATAATTAGTAAATAAATGTTGTAAAATACAAAAATGTGGAATTTTTGTTTTCAAAGACTAGATAAATAAGGTTTTATTCCCCCAATTAGCTGTCGTCTGCTACAACGGTCGCGTGATAATGATGAAACGTCGCCCTTCGCCCAGAGGTATGTTCTGTTATTGTGTTGGAAGGGGTGATTGTCCCAGTTCATTATTTTATGACAAAACATCGTTCATTATGGCCCATTTCTTTTTGAATAGCAAGAATAACCATTGCAGATGTCAACAATTGAATTTCAACATGTTAAAAAAAGGATTCTGGCTAGTGAAAATACATTTCTGATATGTCCCACATATCCAAAATCCACAACCGCCATTTTATGGTGAATTGTGATTCCCGACTTTTTAACACAACTAGAATTAACTGGAGAAAATAAGACGCATTAATCAGGTTCACATGGTTTCTACACCTGGGACGATCACTTTCATTGGCTCATATAATGCAGTAATTTTCATGCGATGGCTCACCTTTTTATAACAAAGTGAATTTTATCGCCGACTGCCAGTATCTTGCGAAGTTTCGCCACACCAAAGCAGTTAGGGCTGCGGAAAGACATCCCTTCCGGCAATCCGACCACAAGCAGATCTTCTGGGTACGAATGGAACCTGGAGTACGGAACCTCGGTGGGCTCGGGCAAACCCATCGCCTCAGCTACAGCGGAGAGAGAGAGAGAGAGAGAGGAAAGAGGGAGAGGGAATGTGAAAGAGAGAAAGGAATAGTGAGAAGGTGGGAGAAGAGGAAAGGGAAAGATGTGGAGATGACCCACTGCTCCCCGAAAAAAAAAATTCTGTCCAGACAAAGACGCAAAAACACTATTATAGTGCTGTCAGGAGGATGCCAAACCAACGTAATTTTAATGATGTAATTTTAATGTAAGGCCATATAGGCCATGATGCCACACCCTGGCATCACAAGCCAAAGACTCGGTCGTCAGTAACCATTACAACTGCCCATGTACCTGTGGGCGGGGCCTAAGTCTGAATGCTGGTTTTGAATAAAATCATGTCCACAATTAACTTATGATGTCAGCCGTTTCAAATCATTATTCAAATTTGTTTACCTTATCACTAGTTGTCAATTGAAGACATGCATGCAAGAAGTACCTAAAGTCATAAAATAATATTTTTGAGATGTTGGGGGTCAAAGTTTTCAAAAGATGTAGCAGATCATGACAATGGACAATGGAAACACGCCAGGACACAAGACTTGAGCGCTTCTTTGCAGAAATCATTGCCATCAGATGATGCTCTGGCCATTGTGGCTTTTAATATTGGTGTCAGCTCATTTTTTGCAAAATGTGACTGCAGCACTTCTTGAACACAGGTCTTCAACTGCCCCAATCAAACGGTTTTTGGAATGTGTTGCAGGTCGGAATGGATGCATTTCATAAAACTAGAAATAGTTTCTAAACGTAATAACAGATGTCTCCCCCTTCCCCCATTTCACATTTTAGAGTTATGGTCTGGAAACGAGTCCCACCCTTCAATATGCCTAAGTCCAAATTGTTGCCATGGAAACAGAAAAAATGAAATTCAAAAGCAGTTCAAACCCTCAAAAGGCACATCTACATGTTATGGAGAGACACTATATCAAATTCGGTGAATATCGGTCGAACAATTTTAGAGTTATGCTCCGGAAACAAATGGGAACGCCGACGCCGACGCCAACGGGAATTCAGGCAAAAACAATACATCCCCCCCCAGGAAGGGGGAGACATAATGAAGTTTGCCTGACAAAACCTTAAAAACCTTGTCTTCATGCTGCCAGGAATGAAATACAACTTACAGTAAATGGAAATCACTGCTTTGTGATTTTACGTGCATTTTCGATACCGTCTCAACTATGGAGTTGTATGTTTTCATAAAACCCACCGAAGTATCTAAGATGGCAAATACTGTATACTACATGTGAGTATGAGAACGTTTGCCAAAGCGGAGGTGCGATGTGGTGTAATAACTTGCCACTCAATCGAGAGCCGAACAGATCGATCATTGGAACTGGCATCGTTTTACTTACAGTATCTGGCACTAAAGAGACTGTCCACTTGCTTCCGAAGGTGCAAGATCATTTCGCCGAGATCCTCTGCAAAGCAGAAAGACGATGGACTCTCTCCATCCAATACAGGGGCAGCAACTCAGCATGAATCAACACACAAATATTTTTATACAACTGATCCCTAAAATAACAAACAAAGATGAGTTTTACAAATCCCTTTAACTCCTGGAGGGTAAATAATCGACTGTCATTTCAAAAATTCCGAGGTAAAGGGGGGAGGGAGGTGGAGTGACCAGTGAATCTGTTTTGTGGCGAAACCGGAGCTGAAAACAGGGTTGACAAAAAACATGCCTTTATACTAATAAAAAGTCCTGATGTTTTCTTAATCATTTCCCTATATTTACACATTTTCTAGTAATAAGAGTAATCCAATGAAAGACAGCTTCTTTCTTAATGCCATCTTAGGGGGACAGAAAAAATGGCTTCATTCAATTCAGAAAAATAATTTGCTCATAAGTTGGCCAATGCTTTGCAAAAAGTAGATAGCTCTGGAACCTCCACACTGCCTTTATGGCACATCAGGCGATATCGCCCGCGCTTCGCAATGGTAAAAATTACTTAAATTCAATCAAATACAAAGATCTGAAGCACGTTTACACAATTTTGAGTAATGCTGGCTGAAACGCAGGCTTAAATGCGCATCCAAATTGCGAGTCCAAATGAATGGTTTTCGCCTTCCCTTAAAGAGGAGAACCAGCAACACCCGACAGTGTAGTACTGTGTAGTGTACTGTTCTCAGCTTGGACATATTACGAATTAAGACAAATTAGGGAGAACAAGTCAGGATTAATAATTGATGGAAAGGAATGTTCTGTTCCCGCCATATTTTCAGCTCTGCTGATGCTACAGCTTGCGCATATTTTTGAACAGCTGGCAGCCTGTGTCTGGTCAGTATAGTCAAGGGCACAAAGGTTCCACAAAATATGGGGAAATGGGGGAAAAGGAGCAGTTGGGCATCGATATATGGGTGACACATTCTATGAATTCGCTTAAATTAACTTCATTAATTTTCCTTCTATATTGTGAGTTATAACATGTAACTGCACGCAACCTAAAAATTTGTTCTGCATATTTGTTCAATAGTGGATTTCGCCACATGTACTTCTCAATTTATTCTGATTTTAAAATATACTCAGCAACAAAAGTTTCTGTGACACCAATATTGTTAATTATTTTTCATAACGCAATTATGAAATTGTCATACATGGTGATATCAGACTGAAACAGTACACGTAAACACAACATTGAAATGGAAATCATGAAAATGCGAGAAAATGACTTTGCACGTGAAAATGTGCGTAAATCATGCTTGTGGATGGCAATAAAAGAGGAGAATTTTTGGAATGTTCACATTGTGCCTGATGAACGACGGAAGCATCACTTATCGAAAACACAGCCATTTCGTATCAGGAACTCTACCCTCTAAATGCCAAGACTGTCTGAAAATGATCGGTGGAGGGCCATTGGGATGATTGAATCCGGAACCTCGCAGAGGGAAGTTGCTCATCGCCTGAATGTCCACCGAAACACCATTTGGAACTTATGGCAGCGTCATCAGCAGACAAGACATGTCAGAGACCGTCCTCGCAGCGGCCGTCCACGAGTAACCACTCCCAGACAGGACAACTGGATTCGAACAACCCATCTCCGAAATCGATTCCAACCTGCAACCATAACTGCAAGAACGATACCTGGTTTGAGGCGACTGTCTGCACAGACAATCCGTCGCCGTCTCCGTCATTTTGGCATTGTCCCACGTCGGCCAGCAAGACGTCCAATACTCACAGTACAACACCGACGACTGCGTCTACAGTGGGCACAACAACATCGACGGTGGATCCAACGTCAGTGGGATCTTGTACTCTTCACTGATGAATCAAGATTCATGCTTAACCGATGTGATGGTCGTTTACGTGTATACCGTCGACGTGGAGAACTTTATGCCAACAACTGTGTTCAGGAATTTGATCGTTTTGGAGGTGGTAATGTCATGATTTGGGGAGGGATCACGGCTAGAAACAGAACAGATTTGCTTGTTATTGATGGAAATCTGACAGGTCAAAGATATCGCGATGAAGTGCTACGGCCATTGGTGGTACCGTTTTTGATGCAACATGGTCCCGGAATAACGCTGCAACATGATAACGCCAGACCACACGTTGCAAGGATTGTACAGCAGTATCTGATGCAACAACATGTCAATGTCCTGCCATGGCCAGCCAGATCCCCAGACATGTCCCCAATCGAGCATCTTTGGGACGAGATGGATCGACGTTTGCGGCGGTTGGATAACCCTCCAGCTACACTCCAGGAATTGCGACAACGTCTCATCAGATTTGGAATGACATCCCACAGCAATTTCTGGCACATCTGATTCGGTCCATGCGCCGGAGATGCGTTGCTTGCATCATGGCACGAGGAAGTCACACCCGGTATTGAAGTGTGAAGGTCACAATTGGTTAGACGTCAGACAAGTGCTTCATGACGCATGAAAATGACATTTTTCGTTTTGAGTGACATTGGCACTGAAAAGTCAGTGTTTCTCCTGTTAAATAAACATATTGATTGCATTGAGATCTTTGCGTGTCATTTATAACATACACATAAATGGTGTCACAGAAACTTTTGTTGCTGAGTATATCATGATCATCATACTTACAGTAATCCATTAATATGACATGAATATTTGCATTAAAAATAGATTAAAGAGTTGACAACCACAAAAAGTCATTTAAAAGGATTTGGTATTTTCTCTGGTAACCAAACTTACTTCCTTCAATGGACCGCCTGGGCGTGTGGGGAGCGGGTTTTTCTGAGACCGTTTCAGCTGTAATGGAGAAAATATGATCAGAGACAGAACTCATACATTTGATTTGGTCACTAAATTGCCACATTTGACATTTTGGTCATTTCACAGTGAACAATACAATTACAAACTCCAGCCCTATTAAGACTTTATATTTGAGCTTTTCAAATTCATATGTTAGAATCTGCCATTACATTGAATTCAGCACTACGGGCCCAATTTTTCTTATCATGCGTGATACAGGCAAGAACCATCACAGCCTCATTAGTAGCCCATCAACGGGAGCGGTTCTTCGGAGTCCATTTAAACATACAGTACGCATACGCCATGCAGTAGCTGTATTTAAACATACAGTACGCATACGCCATGCAGTAGCTGTATTTAAACATACAGTACGCACACGCCATGCAGTAGCTGTATTTAAACATACAGTACGCACGCGCCATGCAGTAGCTGTATTTAAACATACAGTACGCACACGCCATGCAGTAGCTGTATTTAAACATACAATACGCACACGCCATGCAGTAGCTGTATTTAAACATACAGTACGCACACGCCATGCAGTAGCTGTATTTAAACATACAGTACGCACACGCCATGCAGTAGCTGTATTTAAACATACAGTACGCACACGCCATGCAGTAGCTGTATTTAAACATACAGTACGCATACGCCATGCAGTAGCTGTATTTAAACATACAGTACGCACACGCCATGCAGTAGCTGTATTTAAACATACAGTACGCACACGCCATGCAGTAGCTGTATTTAAACATACAGTGCGCACACGCCATGCAGTAGCTGTATTTAAACATACAGTACACACACGCCATGCAGTAGCTGTATTTAAACATACAGTACGCACGCACCATGCAGTAGCTGTATTTAAACATACAATACGCACACGCCATGCAGTAGCTGTATTTAAACATACAGTACGCACGCGCCATGCAGTAGCTGTATTTAAACATACAGTACGGACACGCCATGCAGTAGCTGTATTTAAACATACAGTACGCACGCGCCATGCAGTAGCTGTGAGAAAACATGAAATGAGCACCAGAGACTGAGATCAGTGCCAAGGCTCAGTGACTCACACATAAAGGGTGCACATATAGCCTTATCAACTTTGCTTATTTTCGTTAAGGTGCTCGCCATTATTTTGTGGATATTAATAAATCAATTGTATTATATATTATAGTTAAAAAAAAAAAAAAAAAAAAAAAACTTCTTTAGTGCAATTTCAATGTTGAAATAAATATCAAATGTATGCAGGCATGGGCGCCTAATTTTGTGTGTAAGTATTGGGGCAAAATCTGACCTGGGGGGGAGGCTGCAAGGACCAGATCACTCCCCCCAACCGGTGTGTTGTGTGCAGCATTTGAGGCAAAATGCCAGTTAGTGCTCGTGGCTGAAGGAAAATGGGAATAGGCGATGCGATCGGTCTGCGTGTGAATCATTAGATGCAGCGCATGCAGAAAAATCAGGCCCAATGTCTCTCATTCCAATATAACTAAACGCGCCAGGAGCTGCAGACTTCACTACTACTTTGTAAAACAAATAATGAGTTGAAAAACAAGGACATAAAACATAAGAATGATTGAAAAGGACAAACTGACAGTTTAAGAGCAAATATGAACACATGAGCCAGATTTCTGTGGACAAGTGGAAGCTGCGGAGGATTCTGAGGAAAAAAAATTACCAACATTTTCAAAAACACAACTTACAAACAAAAAAGCAGTAATCTGTAATAATCTTCAATGTGCATTAAATTGAGGATAGTAAGAGGCATTAAAAGTTTAACCTAAACAACTGTATTGTTTTTATTCTTTTAGAATTGTACACCCATTTGATGCCTGCAACACTTTCCAAAGAAGTTGAAACGGGGGAAGTGTAAGATTTGGTAAACAGTGGACCTTCAAAAAAGCAGAAAATAGATGTTAAATGGACGACATTTTCATGCATGGCTGTAAAAAGAGCATCAAAAAAGAATGAATGAGGAGATTTTGGAGGAGCCTGACCACTTTGAAAAATTACTGTGTGATCAAACAAGCACAGTGTAGGAGTGTTACTCACTTCAAGGATTTTTCCCGATAGTGCATAAATATGGAAGCTCTTTTAAACAAGCTGCCGCAAATGAAAGTTCAAATATGACTTCCTTTTGCCTGTTCACGTTAAAGTACAGCCCCCCCATTAGACCCACTTCCATCAATTCAATCAAAATGGTACTTGCAGTGTATTTAAAGTGTACCAAGGTGAGTTGATTGCCAGATTTAGAAAAAAAGTTGTTGAGAAATAATTTCTAGAAATTTCAAGCCCTATTTTTTAACATTGGTATAATTTTCCTTGACCTTTAGTTCGACCTTTCAAGGTCATCGGAGAAATACAGGTCATGTGCGACTTCATATAAGTTGATACTACAAACTTAATTTCCATCTGCAACCATTTGGCCTCCACAGGCCATCTTGCATATTCTCCGTAAGACCCAATGTTAAAGTACAGCGCCCCCACTGGACCCATTTCCATCAATTCAATCAAAATTGCGCTCGCACTGTACATTGAGAGTTGATTGCCAAATTTAGGGGGGAAAAAAAAATTAATCTGGCAGTTTTTGAGAAATAATACGGTATAGAAGTACGTAATAGCACATTTACAGAGAAATTAATAAGCCAAAAAAATAATAAATAAAAAGATAAAAAATGTCCCAGACGACAAATGCCAAACCGTGACAATAGGTCGGTCAGCAAAAAGGGACCCCAACTCTTTGAGCAGCTGAAAACTCATGACAAGAAATAAAAAAGAAAAATAGTGCCACGGGTCCTGCAGCTCACCTGACCACTCAAGGGTGTGTAATAAGCAGATTAACTCAAAGCAGTTTCACACTTATCACAATGTAAATTGACACCAAGTGGTTGTTTGTAGCATCAGTAGATGCTGACACAGTTGGTTTCTCTTAAGCAGCTGCTCATCCATTACAACACAAAAGCTAAAACATCGATAAAAGAATTTATTCGAAGAAATTAGTATCAGTACACATTTCTCTGGCATTCAGTGTGTGATGCACAGAATCATGAGCATCAGAAGACATCAACAATAGTTACTTTGACTTTAGTAGACCATGAAGTTCAAGCAGACAATATAGCGTAATATTTGTAATATTGTCATTACTGTAATCTCCCTCAAGTAATTAGCAAATTGAGAAACTATTTACATGGTATTTCCTAATTCACATACACTAAGAGCAACAATTTCGAAGGTAGGTCAGTTGAATGTCTTAGACTCAAGCATGCGCATAAATAGCTTTCAGATGGCCAATTATGTGATTTTAAATATGGCCACCATGGCGGCCATGTTTGAAATCGGATTGAAACGCCTTGAACAAAACTTAGTGTCCTCATAGGCAGGAAGGTACCTGTCAAGTTTCACCTTCATTGGCCAAGTAGTTTCGGAGAAGATGATTTTGAAAGATTTCAATGTAAATCACAGGGGTTGTATAAAGTTGAAGGTCAAAGCAAGGTCAAAATTTGAAATGCGGAAAAAGTCGTATGATATGTGATGCATCTTGCCACGTACTGACTACATAACAAATTTCAGCTGAATATGTGCATAAATAGCTTTCAGATGGCCAATTATGCGATTTTCATATCGGATCGAAACGCCTTGAACAAACTTTGGTGTCCTCATGGGTAGGAAGGTACCTGTCAAGTTTCAGCTTCATAGGCCCAGTGGTTTCGGAGGAGGAGATGTTTACGGACGACGAACAACGACGACGAACGACGGACAAACAGGCCATGACATAAGCTCATCTGACTTCGTCGTCAGGTGAGCTAAAAATCCACCTTCAACCCTAAAAAAAAGAAAGTGGTCTTCTCTGTTCCCAGAGGATCACTAAATGTCAGGAGCGATGAAGCAGGGAAAAGTATTTGTTTCCCAACTTTTTTGGAATATGATGCAGGTATCAAATTTTTAATGAGTGAGTGTTAAAAAACAGTGAAGTTGAAATGAGTTAAATGTTGAGAAGGTTGTCTTCCTTCCAATTCAATGTAATATTAAGGTTAAGGATGATTTACAAATCACTGCTTACATTTTTAATTCCATTTTCCAAACAGTCCCAACTTTTTAGGAAATGAGGTGATGCATAAAATGCACAAGCTCAGCATTTCCCCTCGCCCCAGCCAAATACATAATTTAAAATAATTTACCATCATTCAGAACCCTAATGACTGAAATGACAATGAAGTAACTGATGGTTCTCTGGTGTCCATACTTGCTCAGACTGTAAGTGTGTACTCAGGAGTACTGGGTTAGGGTACTGGGAAAGGTGGAGGCCGGTGAGATGACTGCTAAAAGATGGTAGAGACATCCTGAAGATAATTAACACAATATCACAACACAAGTAATTTGCCAGGGAAGTGATTTCAGAGTGATTCTCCCACAAGAGGCCGAGCTGCAGGGCTAATACTGAAACAGCCAAATCAGCAGGCCATCAACCCTCAAACCAGAAACCCAAAGAAAAGAGGAGGGTAACCAACGTTATAGTTTCTTCATTTTTTGAAGACTGCTCCTGTTGTTGTAGTTTTCCCATTTTTACCATCATGACTCTTGATAAAAGTCAGAAGCATGAAGCAGCTCTCTGTGATAAGCTCTATTTTCAAGCTTGATAAGATTCCTAAATATTTAAAATGAAAATCGTCTAAAATTTACAGCCCCATATTGATTACTTTAGCAAGTCGTAATACTGGCAAACGTGGCCTTTCCACAGTCATGAATGAAAACTGACAAGTGATGAGACCGTATTTCAAAATTCTGCCCTCTGGAAAAAGATTCAACATGCTTGAATGCAAGAACAATTTAATAAAAGGGTGTCAATCAGGTCCCAGTCATGAATCCACACATTACATTTTTAACTACACACCAGCAACCGCTAAAGAGAAGCAGACACTCATTCATGACCAGTTCAACATGTACTCTGCCAGTCGCAAACACAAATATAGTCCAGGTCCAAAGAATGACAGAGGCAGTTTTTCCAGTATAAATGGATTGCTAAATTATTCAAATAAGCTGCATTTACAGGGGAAATGAGGGCTAACAATGATGGATAAGGCCTTTCCTGAATATCATCTCAGACACTAAGGCCCTGTTCACACGTACGCAAGTATTTTTGAAAACGAAGCATTTTCCATTGGTTTTGGTCCACACTAAAACTGTGTTTTCAGCCTCTGAAAACTAAGTTTTTGAAAAGCATCTTCCTTGGTGAAGATTTCCAGAAACACTGAACATTTTTTAGTGTTCATTTGCAGACAGAGAAAATTGAGTTTCTGGGTAGTGATGTCAGACTATGTGCAGCTTAAAGTAAGTTTATAAAGCTTATAAACTTCCTAGCATGGACTTACATTATATAATTATAGCCTGTTGGTTGGCAGGCTCGAGAGCACTTTAAATAGGATTTTTCACATCTTCGCGTGGAGATTTTTTTTTGGAAAACAGCCTTTTAAAAATACAGACGTAGGTGCGGAATAGGCCTTAGAGGGTCACAGGGTGGGCGGGGCTCTGGGATATTGGGCTCTACAGTCATCTCTGAGGCACGGGGATATCTGAAAAGTGTCCATACGTTTTTGGAAATCTTTCTTCCTAATGGAAGGAAAAAGATTGCTGCTGGTGGCCCCCGGGTGATGCCGTGTCCTGGCAGGGTAGTGTGGAAGCGAGGCACCGATTACCTGCAAGGACCTGCAAGGAGTGCTGGCTCTCAGGGGTCAGAGCATTGGCGAGAATTTCACTCGACTCGTCCGTAGTGACGCTGGGATCTGAGATGAGAGACAGGATATGGTCAGATCATGCGGGAGCACTTAGGCTTTCGAACTGTAAACAGCACAAAGACCAGCATGAGATATTCTAAAAAAGGAAAATGGAAAATGACATTTCAGGCTCTTACGAGTTTAAAACTGACAAAACATTGCTGATAAAACATTCCAAAAAACAAAAAAAACAGCTCTGAACACAGACAGGGTTCAAGAACAGAGAACATTTTTAAAAAAGAAAACATGACAAAATCGACTCTTCAAACAGTATGCTACTGTGCAGTCAAAATATACGGTCTCCACGCAACTTGCTTCCAACTGCTGTAGTGGTTCCCATCACCGAAAGTTCAGGATACAGCGTATGAGGAAAATCTTAAGTCAGCAAATTGTTCTCTAAATGTAGAGTACCCAAAATCCTCCAATAAATACCATGTCTTTGGGTTCTGCTGACTACATTAAATGATTGCACACTTCTTTGGGCATTTAACATAATCCTCACTCTTCTGTGGTCTCACAGAGTGAAAGAGGCCGACCCATCTTTGGGTCCACAGCACAGGGTTTCTCCATATAAAAGTCAAACAATCCTGGGAAAAAAGTTCCCACCTGACCTGAGCAGAATCAGCCGATTTACTCTTTGGAGGTCTCACAGAGTGAAAGAACCAGGCCCACATTTAGGTCCAATCACAATACAGAGTCTTCCCATATTAGGTACAATCTTTCCATATAAAACCAATCAATTCTAGAAGGAAAAAAGCACCACCTGACCACCTCAGTTAGCTGGTTTTTTTTTGTACAGTAACTTTCGTATATATTTACTGAAGTCATGCCAAATTTTACCTTCATACTATGAGTATATCCCTCGTTACAGGCCCTTGAAGTACATAGGAGTGGAAATATGTGCTTATAATTTGCCTTGTATTGTCCAGCATTTTTGAGCCCTCATACCTTCATAAGTACATCAGATAGCCACGTGCCATTATCAGGGATGAAAAAACACATTTGAGCTGTTAAAAACTGGAGCCAAATCAATTCTTTGTCCCCTCTAGGCATCACTTTTTTGTTTTTGTTCAGCACAATTTTTTCTAGAACCAATTTTGGGCATCATTATCATGGGATATATCATAGTTTCAACAGCAAAACTGCACCAATTTAATGCCTACGATGGATAGTAAAAGAAACAAGCATTTATATCCTGAATGCATTATCATTTTATTGATAATTCACTGGTAAAAACTTTTAAAAGTGCATTTTGGGTAAACTTTCAAGGGTCATATCCCCATGAGAGATAGGTGGTTGGTCAAAACAAATAACGCCTTATGAAAGGTCTCATTTGTACTAACATTTTGATACTAGGCTCATTTTCTACCCATGATTCCTTGGTTTCCTGATCGTTATCCCACAGACCCTGCATGGGCTGATGGGTACTGTAATACACTGAGGCGTCTGGGCTGGCGGCGGCTCCATTCTTTGTCCGGGTCATATCTCAAAAAGTCTCGGCCACATGAGCTTCAGATTTGATATACAGGTTTTTTGTAAGGGTTAGGTGTGCAAGGTAACGGTCATTAGTGGATTTGAACTTTGATCTCAGCACAGTGACCTTGAAAAATTTGTCTGGGCCATATTTCCAAAAGTGCTGACCACAGCAGCTTCACATTGGACATGCAGGTTCTTTGTGAGGGGTACGAGTGAGGTCATGCTGCCCTGAGGCGATAATGAATGGAAATCCTGCCTTGCAACTTTCCACAACAATTACCTAAAGCTACAGGAGTAAACAACTGCTCCTTACCGTGGACTGTCACCTGAATAATCTCTCCATCTGGTGGCTCAGTTTTAATTTTTTTTAAGAGAACGCAGTCACCTGAGGATCCTATAAAACAAAAGGAAACAAAATAATGCAATGCCTTTATTTGTAGTTTTAGTTGGACATTTTCACTCCACTCCTGTCCTGAGTATTGTAACCATAAGAGCCCATCTAATGATCTTGATAGCCATGAAAATACTGCTTCTCAGCACTACACCCCAACAGAAACAAATGGCAGACCATAAAGTATAAAGTATAAAATAAAATCATTTAAAATTATTCTTTAGCTGTACAACAGTGCTGCCCACTTTGGCATGTTGCAAATAAAGTAAAACCATCCACCACTGACCTGCTTCGCCGTCTGTTAATGGACTGACACAAGAGCTGGTTGATCTGAAAGAAAGGAGGAAAACTGATTTTTCATGTGTCAAAAAAAGTAAATATATAAGAATATGAAACCATACAAAACAAATTCAGATGTTTTTTTTTTTTTTTTTTTTTTCCAAAATATAGTCCCAGTCAAAAATTTGGACACACCCACATGATCAGATACATTGAACCCCAATTTTCCCAGTTATGGTTCATCTCCAACTCCTTCTCTGCATTGCATTTTTGGTCTGTTTACTGAGGCCCGTCACTTCGCAGTTATGGTTGCCCGGCAACCTGTGCAGTCATTATCACAAGGAACATCTTTACTTTGTCAAATGTGGCAGATATTTCCATGCACAAGTCGCGCTCAGCTCCTCTCGCTCGTGTCGGGGGGAATCAGGGCTGCATCCAAACTCAAGGCGTCTTTTTCCTCTCCTGTTGACTTTTCCTTGACCTCGCAAGAAAATGTCACATAGGAGAGAGGAGCCTTGCAGGGAGATTAAAGGTGTCTTGTGCATGTTGGAGAAAACTCAGATGTGCTTTCCTTCAACACATCATATGATGCGCCCCACAGCAAAGACAACCTTCGTAACTTATCAGAAGACTTCAGTACCAAATGACATTTCTAATCCCTACAGCCGCAAAGGATTGTGGTCCATTTTTGATACTTCCTTTTTTCCGAGGTTGGGCCTGTGTTTCCTTGCTGAAAGAAAGCAACTGAGGAGCTACTTGCCTCCTTTCCTTCATGAAATACACAGTTCTCACGCCTTCTGATTCATGTCCGTTTGCAAGACGGTTCCTTTAGCTTCAGAGAATTTGGATGCAGCTCTGATCCCCTGGGGAAAACCGGTCCGACCCACGCATTTTCTGTCAGGATACACGCCAATTTCCGTTACTAATATTATTTTTAAATCTATCAGTGTGAAAATAGCATAGTGTGATATTGCCTCATTTACAGCTGAGGTGAAGACAGGTTGCTAGCCGGCAAAAGACACAGATACCCCACACTTCCGGGCTTTTATGGAAACGTCACTTCCATTGACACGCAGCTACACAAACATCCAGTTATAGGAAGCAAAATGTAACTGGCACCATTAATAATGCACGGTAAACAAATGGGTTTGCTGAAGGGGCTGTGTGCACACACATGTTGCTCAAATAGACGGTGTTGAGCAGTACTTTTGCTCGCCCTCACACCAATGGCTGTTTCTCTCTCCTGTGTCATAAGCCGTTCCATTTTCTTGATTTCATAGCATTTTTCTTTTTTTTTTTTTTTGTTGGCTTTATGTGGGCCACACCCGAAAGAACAAGTCAAGCATCACCGTACACATCACAAACAACTCAGTGTTCGTTATTATTGAAGTGCTCGGCGTGTCCATTTGGCGCGCGTCAGCATTACAATACCACGTGCTTTTCTTCATTTCTAATCGTATCTCACCGGAAAAACAATAAAAACTGATTGATTCCTCAATTTGCAACAAACTAAGTACATACTTCACCCGAGCGTTTTTAATGCCGCTAAGTACATTTGTATAAAAATAGGAATGGCGGATGGTGGCACTGAAATCAACATGGTTATTAATAATTATAATAATAGCTAGCCATACCCGTACCAATAATCCTCACGAATAGTGATATCTCTCGTCATCATGGCAACAAAAAATCCAAAAAAAAAACGATAAAATGACCCAAATTTCAGTAAAGGGGCGAGTTGGGTCGATCCCACGTGGTGGAAGACAAAGGCAGGCTCGTCTGGACGGCATATGGCAGAGAGCGTGGGGATATATTGCGTTTGGGAAGAAAGAAGGCTAAGAGAATTAATATATAGATAATAATAATAATAATAATAATAATACTACAACAGACTTTGGAGTGTAAAGATCAAAGATTCAGCTGATAATACACACCAGAACATAAATTCATCAATGCTGAAGAAATCGTTCGGCAAAAAAGTTCACATGAAAATGAATAATCGCAAGCAAAGCGCACAATCCAACACAAAAGTGCGAGACAGCACAGCGCTGGCAATAAAAACAAGGCCTTCATTCTCGTCCTCAACAGCAACAAAATACCCCCGAATTGCCCCAATCCTTGGCCCCCTGTTGGCCAGTTGTGTAATCAGAAATTTGCCAAAATCGCACAGATATGACCAGCCATGAAAAAAGGCAGGCAAGGTCAAAATTTTCAAAATTCAGTCTTATGTTATTTTTTTATCGAGTGGACCTTCCTCTTACAGAAATCCATCTGGACGCGCATTTGCTGTATTTAAGTTAACGTCATTCAAAATTGCATACCTGTCAACTCTCACGCAAATAGCTTGAGCCGCACGCTTTTTACAGCCTATTTAACCGCAGAGTGCTACTTTTTTTTTTAAATAAAATCAACCCACGCAATACCGAGAGTGAAAGGCGATATTTCATTGGAACATAGACCAGTTCAATCAACACGAAGCACTGGCCTATTAATAACCAAATTATTTTTCTGTACTGAATTTAGCTTATGATTTCATCCCTGTTAAATCGAATATGGAAAGAAACAGTGTCTACAGTTGCAAATTATGATACTCGGAAAATAAAGGAAAATGATTGACAATTTTCGGCAGTATTGAAATGGAAATTTATCGAGACACTGAGGGGATTCCGTGTGACGTATATGGAGCTGAATCCCGTGGATCAGAAGCAGTTTTCCACATGTGAAAGTAAATACAGTCCATGAGTCAAGGGGGATATTTGAATCCAGTTTTTCTCATGATCGCCGCTCGAAGGTACCTTACACCACAGCGGGTCACAGATGTGCTGCACTTTTACCTTGCATTCCCCTCACTTTTCAGCAAAACTAGCTTGCTTTTCATTTTCCTGTCATAAAATCAAAAATTTTGTGAATTTTTTTAATACATCAGTTCTTTGGAATTCCAAAAATTTTGACAATATCCTGAGACAAATTCTTTTTTTTTTGAACTTCTAACAACTTCTTACTTTGTGGCATTTGAGATTATTTAAAGAGATTAAAACACACTTAATTTTCATTAAAACGGATTCCTAAAATTCAAGTCAAGTCTGTCCAAATTTGTGACTGGTACATATATCCCTAGATTATGAAAATGGCAGTTCTTCTGCCATATTAACATTTTGCTTCCACTTCCACTACAGTTTGATCTTTTAAGAAGCACCAAGGAACATGCATAAAAGGCATTTTCCTGCTTTCAGTCCCAGTACTGTACTGAATTTGCAAATAAACAAGGCAATAACTGCATATAACCACAGAAGCCATAACTAAGTGATGCTCCCCCCTGCCGCATAACCAGAGTTATCTCACAGACCTGCTGCTGTGGGCATTGCTGACCCACAGTAATTTCACAGACCTGCTGCTGTGGGCATTGCTGACCAAGAGTAATTTCACAGACCTACTGCTGTGGGCATTGCTGACCAAGAGTAATTTCACAGACCTGCTGCTGTGGGCATTGCTGACCACTTCCATGGATGATGGCTGCACCCTGGGAGTTTCCAGAGAGCTGTTCTCAAACGAGGAGCCAAACTTCTGCCTGCTCTTATCCTTCAACGTCTTCCCTGCTACAAGAGGCAGGATATAGCAGAGGGTAAGAGTACGGAGGAAATCTCAGCCCCAGGGAACCGACCACACAGGACAACTAGAGGGCAATTCCGCTACTTTCTGCATCGATGATGGTCAATGAACTCAAATTATAATACGCAAGCAATACCAAGTTGAGTTATTGAAATGACTACTGGTGGACAATCTATTTAGTAAAAATGAGTCAATTACCTGTAAAAATCCTTTCATCAAACATTCTGTAACAAGAAGGAGAGAATAATTATTCACAATGGACTGCAAACACAGTGATTGGCTCTAATAAGTGCTGAAATATCTGTTGATCTGCAAAAAGATTGATGAAAGCTGTCATCCCAGGCCAGGAACAACACTAATATGTCTTCATTCGAGGGGCAATTTTTGTAATAAGTATTCAAAGTGCATTTCAATTCTATTGTACCTATACTATAGAGACTGTTAAATTTCCCTACTAAAAGCTGGTATGGCTTCATCACAATCTGTCTGCATAGCAGTGTCATTTACTGCATGTCTGATCATACAGACAATTGCCCTCAGGAAAACTCATTTGTTGGCATGAGGACATCATAACATTAATTTTGGCCGAAAGGAACCGGGAGCACAGCAAATAGATTCCAAACTAGAACGGGCACTCGGTAGAGCGCATACCTTCGCCGACGCCACTGAATCCCTCGCCACTGGCGTTGGTTTCATGCCGATCGGATAAAAATTGACCGCGATATGGCCGAAAGTCGGTTTTGACCTTTTCGTGGCCTTGACCTTGACCTTTGACCCGATCACTCCCAAAATCTAATCGATTGATCCTCAGGTCATGCCAAATGAACCCACCAAATTTTATGAAATTCCGTTTGGTACTTTTTGATTTATTCGATACACATACATACACACAGACAGACAGACAGACACACACACAAACAAACTAGAACGGGCACTCGGTATAGCGCATACCTTCGTCGACGCCACTGAATCCCTCGCCACTGGCGTTGGTTTCATGCCGATCGGATAAAAATTGACCGAGATATGGCCGAAAGTCGGTTTTGACCTTTTCGTGGCCTTGACCTTGACCTTTGACCCGATCACTCCCAAAATCTAATCGATTGATCCTCAGGTCATGCCAAATGAACCCACCAAATTTTATGAAATTCCGTTTGCTACTTTTTGATTTATTCGATACACATACATACACACAGACAGACAGACAGACAGACACACAAACAAACTAGAACGGGCACTCGGTATAGCGCATACCTTCGCCGACGCCACTGAATCCCTCGCCACTGGCGTTGGTTTCATGCCGATCGGATAAAAATTGACCGAGATATGGCCGAAAGTCGGTTTTGACCTTTTCGTGGCCTTGACCTTGACCTTTGACCCGATCACTCCCAAAATCTAATCGATTGATCCTCAGGTCATGCCAAATGAACCCACCAAATTTTATGAAATTCCGTTTGCTACTTTTTGATTTATTCGATACACATACATACACACAGACAGACAGACAGACACACAAACAAACTAGAACGGGCACTCGGTATAGCGCATACCTTCGCCGACGCCACTGAATCCCTCGCCACTGGCGTTGGTTTCATGCCGATCGGATAAAAATTGACCGAGATATGGCCGAAAGTCGGTTTTGACCTTTTCGTGGCCTTGACCTTGACCTTTGACCCGATCACTCCCAAAATCTAATCGATTGATCCTCAGGTCATGCCAAATCAACCCACCAAATTTTATGAAATTCCGTTTGGTACTTTTTGAGTTATTCGATACACATACAGACAGACACACAAACAAATAAATACACGGGGATCAAAACATTACCTTCGTCAGCGAAGTCGCTGGCGAAGGTAACAACAACAACAATTCAGGGAAGTAGCGAGAAGAACTTCTCAATCCCCAAAATGTCAGATAGAGCAGTACCAAGCAGACGGGAGCTGGGGCAGAGATGGCCACCAGAAACTAAAATTCTCATCTTGCTCATGAGGAGGTCGCAAATTAAGCAGCAGGGGTGAGTGAGCATCACTGTCCTTAAAGAAGCTGTGTCTCAATTACTGCACATGCTCACAACTCTGAACTTAATAAATCCGCTCAACTGCAAGTCAAAACCTAGAAGGTATTTTTCTTCCTCTATGATTACTGGCAATGGCTATCAGGTAACATTCCTCTTATCCTTTGGCTAAAGCTTAAAATAGCGCTATGAATCCTCATTTTCATTTCCATAAAAAGCTCCTTAATGTAAAAGCATAATACCAGCACAACTATAATACATAAATACAATGTAAAATGAAGACGAATTAGCAAGGATGGAATCAGATTATGACTTGCTGTCAAGCAGATTCACTTTCTTAAGATGCAAGTTCTGAGCATGCCCAGTAATCACGACACAGCTCCTTTAAATAGAAATATTATCGCATGTGTTAATTTTGCTCTCTGATTGGTGTATTCTTGCTGATGCAGATGTAGCCAGTTGTAGACTCTGCTACTGTCAGCTAATGTAGACTCTCAGTTGGGTTTCCTGCCAGAACTAGTTTCACTTATTTGTTCTTGACAAATGGAAGCTGGACTGCATCACAAGGTGCCACTGACTACCAGCATCTAAGAGAAAACCAGAACTGCCAGTTAAAGGACCAGTGTGCAAGATTCAGGAGGATCTACTGGCTGAAGTATTGGCAGGAATGGAATATAATATTCATAAGTATGTTTCCATTAGTGCATAATCACCCTAAAATAAAGATGGTTATGTTTCCTTTACCTCAGAATGAGCCCTTTGTATGAACAAATGGAGCAGGTCCTCTTTCAAGGAGCCTGTAATGTTGCACCGCCATGTTTCTACAGTAGCGCAATGTGGAGAAAACAAACACTGGCTCCAGAAAGGGCCTTTTGCACTTTTCGCGAGTTTTGCAGCCACCGTAGGGAAGCAGAGAGGAGGAGTTGATAAGTTGCTAACAATCCACTATTTCACTGCCAAAAGGCACAAAATCTTAGACACTGATCCTTTCAAACTGCAGTTAAGGGTGGAAACATTGACTATTATGCAATGAAATTCAGGCATGCCAAGATTTTAAACCTCCTCTGCTGAGGAACCCACCAGCACTAGCAAAGATTAATTTTTGATAACTCCAGTGACCCAAAACAGGTTACTTTCAGAGAATATAAGGACCTTTAAAATTGTTTTCCGAATCATGTCAAATGTCCCCATGCTCCACTAACGGTACTACTTCCTATTAACTGTATGGCCTATTACACTGTGTGTGGCATCCTAACTAGCCAGATAGCCAGGCTCATGATTTTAAGTTGATTGGCTCCTTTAACTATATAACCAAAAAAGCCACCAACTTTAAGCGCACTCACTATTGCTTATTCAAGCCTTGGTTTCCAATTGAAGCACTGATTACTAAAACCCCGCAAGTCAAGTTAAATCAAGTGTGACTTATGGGGTTTTAGTAATAGGTGCTTTAATTGTTCTCGGGGGAAGAAACATGAATTCAGGGGTGTGTTCTCAGTTGCTCTTCTACATTACTCAGCAGAGAGGAATGGGGAGGGGCCAGGCTAACCTCTTGACCACGAAGCGGACCCCATGCCGTTCTTCCAAGATGCGCTTCAGTTTAGGGGCCCCATATGTGCATGGCCTTTTGAAGGGGATCTCGTCCGGGATGCCAATTATCTCCACGGCCTCTGGATCGCTGGCAATCTTCCGGTATGGCACCGGAACCATGTGGTCCAAACCCAGTGCTTCGGCTGAAAACAAGAGGATTGGCTTCAGTGAGATTCTCTGGCATATCGTAGGTATGCTGAAATCTCCACAAACAGCCACCGCCATTCTGTAATGCGTCACTGTCTAGGAAGTTCTTTACCGCGACAAGTATTTTTCAAATAAAATTGGCTTTGTGTTCGCGTAGATTGGAAGTACCTTCAAGAACCTCATTCTGATTTTTTTCTGGTTTGCTCTGTGGCTGGGCTTTCCAATGGTGTCCAAAATTTCTAGTCTCCTTGATCCTGCAGCAATTCTAAACGACGGCCATGGACAACTAATTTAGGCAAATGGACATCAAGTATCATGTTTAATGAAAAAACTGCTCAAGTTTCATCGAGTTCACTTTTGTCAAAGTTACTTTTCAATTACCCAAAAGCCGCTCGGTCCAGTGGTCAGTGCGAACGGTTGTCAGTACGGACGGATAAGTTGTGAACGACACCACTTTTTCAACTGGAAATAAACACCCTCTTCTGCTTTTAAAATCTGCTTTGAATATAATATGATACCTTTACACTTGTCGCAAGTCACTCAAAGACAACGTTTCATTCAATAAATTTGCTTGATATGGCCATTGATTGAAGATTTATGAGCCCTCTGCACATGCAGTATTTTGCATTGCTTGGTGTCAATTAGGTCACGTACTGGCAGTATAGAACAGTTAAATTTTCAGGTGCCAGGTGATATCCACCACTGTCAGATAGTGTAACTAAAATAATACTAAAATTTTGAATCATTATTTAGCCTTCAGGCAAATTTAACAAAGCAAACCAAACTATTCAACACAGCTATTTATATTTAACTAGTGTCAGCCAAAATGAGCGCATTCCAGTCCATGCATGTACAACAACTATATCATACTTCAAGATTTGCAAAGTGGGTCTTCCGCTCAGAAAAACGTGTTGTAGCCTCGGTAAAAGAAAGAGAGAGAAAAACAGCCACCCTTCCCGGGAGATCCTCTGGAAGATAACATGAATTACAGAGTTCGCCAATATTAAAGAATCGTGGCTTTATCCAGTATATTTGTGAATACCTATGTGCATAACCTCATATGTTGAATCGCAAATTACCAGATGGAATAGGTTCCCTTGAGATTTAACTGGCCTGCCTCAGAGAATGCATTCTGACACGTTTTTTTGAAGATCTCAAAAATAATCTTTGGGCGGCACGGTGGCACAGTGGTTAGCATTGTTGCCTCACAGCAAGAAGGTCGTGAGTTCGAATCTGGCCTGGGGCCTTTCTGTGTGGAGTTTGCATGTTCTCCCCGTGTTGCGTGGGTTTTCGCCGGGTACTCCGGTTTCCTCCCACAGTCCAAAGACATGCATATCACCAAATTGCCCATAGGTATGAATGTGAGAGGGAATGGTGTGTGAATAGTGTGTGCGCCCTGCGATGGATTGGCAAGCTGTTCAGGGTGGGTCCCTGCCTTTGCCCGTAGTCAGCTGGGATAGGCTCCAGCTCGCCCCGTGACCCTAGTGAGGAACAAGCGGGTATAGAAAAAGGATGGATGGAAAAATTCTTTCACATCGTAATTTAAAAAAAAAATTATAATCTTTTGCCGGTGAGGGCACTGCAGTTCGTCCTTGTGTAATAAATGTAATAAGCAGAGAATATGCACGTTATGCACTCGCCGACAAATAATAATGATAATAATGTGCCCTTTAAATTGCAGTTAGAAACTGATTGTTGACTGTTGACCAGGTTTTTGATGGCCAATCGGGCAAGAGCTTTGTTCTACCTCGGGATAACAACAGGTCAGTACTGTGCCTGACCACACCTCATTTTAAGACCAACACGCCTATGGGCGCTCAATTAGGCACAAGTTAACTGGCTCTTTACGCAGCGTGGACGCTGAACGGGAAAAGTGTCTTTTCATTGGTCGTCAAGTAGCAAAGACACTTGCATAAAGTTTTGCGTCCCACTGCGATAGGTGTAAGGGAAACGCTTTATGTTTCATCCCCTAGCAGTCTGTGCCATCTTTGATTTAATAGTCCTTCATTCCTACTTGGAAATTAAGCATTCTAAGCATTCTTTGGGGGACATGCAGGGCTGAGTTTTCAAACGGGGCTTGCGCCCCTAATTTTTGGGGGATTGATTCAGCTGTGCCGCAGGACAGAGGGTCCTCAAACACTACATCTCCCGGTCGAATGCAATGCCAAAGACTTTAAGGCTATCATCTTATTCTGTAATCTGTAATAAATTGTTATATCCCCGAAATAATATCATGGTTTCGCCCCACCTGCCACAGCCGCGTCTGCAGATTTAAGCCTGAGCACGAGAACTCACAAAGTACTTTATACTGGCTTCTCATTTTAAGCATATGGGCAGATATGGGAGAGAGAATGAATTCATTAGATTTTGGGTAAGTATGCACTCCTAGGTTTGTCACCAGGTAGCGCTATATATTGAAAAAAAAAAAAATCATTTTTTTAACCATATCTCTGGAACAATTACTTACACAGACCTCAAATTTGCCACATATTGTAGGTCTAGTAAAGGGGAATCTAATAAAGGGGGCTTCGACGATTGGGGTATTTCGGGGATGTACCCCTTGCTGTCGGCCGCCGACAGCGTAAGCCTAGTTACATTTATGCAATGCACTGGTCTGTCCTGATTAAAATATGACTATGTTGCTGCACGATTACCATTCTTTTGGATGGCGTTCGTTGTGATATGCAAAACTGCCCCCAGTATCGGGGCCTTTTTGATTCGAGAGGCTGATTATTGCCTTGATTGTGGAAATAGGCATTTTCAAATGTTTAGAGATTTTCTCAAATCCATTTCCTGATTTGTGCAGCGCAACAGATTTTACCGCTACCGCACGTTGCTCCAGAGTGTTGTGAAGGTGCCTGCGAATCCAGCCAAGAAACGCAGCCTTTTGGAAAATTCTGTCTGTAATCAGGCATGATAAAGGCCGCATTTCAGCTGTATTCGCAGGCACCTACGTGATGGAGCCGCCGGGAATAACTGCAGGACAGTAAAGTAGCCAATGAAGGCAACAGCCCCGCTTTGAGAAACAGTCATGTTGTACAGTCTTTCCAAAAAGGATGGACCGGATACCATCATATTTATAGCTCAATGCAACAAGAAGTCATGGTTAGTTCCTAATCATACAGGTGAACTGAAATGTAATCAAAAGTTCCAAATGTGTTGATAATTGTCACACAAGTTTTGCAGAAAAATATTTATTTAACTTCGAAATATTTTTCCCTATAATCCCTATAATTTTACATCAACAAAAAGGTAAGATTTTTGTGAATATTTTCGGTGAAACACCAAGAGCATAGACACCAAAGACCTTTTTTTCAGCTTAAATTCACTCATGGTGCCAATAATTGAGGAGGGCTCTGTACAGCCATGGATGGTGCCCATTGCACTAAAGCCAGGAACATTAGAAAGCAGCCCAGGCTCATCAAGTCTATGAAATGACAGCCTCTGCCTCACTCTGGCACAAGGGCAAGTCAAAGGTTTCACAGCAGGCAAACAGTTACCATAGCGGCTGTTGAACAGGATCTGCACGCACTCCCGCAGTATGTTGATGTCCTCAGTTTCTTGGATATATGTGTCCCATTTGTCTGTGAAGTCAGAATAAGCAAATACAGCCATCCATAAACATAAGCTAAATAAAAAATTTAAAAAAACAAACCGAATCAGCAAAATTTTGTATTCTCTTGTGACCAAGCAAGAGATGGTATTCACTGTTTGTGGTATCGCTGATACTGCAGTAAGTGTGTCTTCTTGAATGATGCCAAGAACCAGGTCTTGACTCTAAGTGGTCATTGCACTATACATGTTCCAAGCAGCAGAAATGGCAATCATGGTATTCAGGCCAACTTCCTTGAGTGGTTCACTCTCAATCTGGCCACCCTTCTTATATTTCATATCAGTGGTTATGCTTCCATCTAAAGGAAATGCTACATAGTCAGGTCAATCTGGACTGGGCCTGCTCTTCAGTCTGAACCGTATGATTGGTGAAGCAACATTCAATGATTTTTAACATTAAATACTATAAGAAACTCAAACAAAAATATTTTAATCCTTGCTTACATCGCCTAGCACAGCCTTACTGATGTAATACAAATTACACTGATGAGCTATAAATTCCCCTGCTGTGCCAGATGAAGATGAGGGCTCCTAAAGATCAGAATACAGCTTCAGTATTGCACAAGTGACATCATTTCAGCTGAGAACCAGTTGAACATGATATTTCTGCCTTACTGCAGCCTGTGACCAAAACGTATCCAAGCTTGGAGGGCAAAAACTGACACTGCCTGTGGTGATAGTACTACACTTTGCATGCAACATAAAAACATTAATTTCTCCCATGAAAAACTGCCCAAGCTCATCAAGTCTATGAAATGACAGCCTCTGCCTCACTCTGGCACAAGGGCAAGTCAAAGGTTTCACAGCAGGCAAACATTTGATGTACCATAGCGGCTGTTGAACAGGATCTGCACACACTCCAGCAGTATGATTAAAAATCGGCGTGATACAACCCATGAGATACACGTTTGATTTCTCATGTCAAGATTGGTCAGATTCCGTTCATTGACAAACGTCAACTTATTTCTTTGCAAAGGTAACTTTACCAATTCTGCTGGTAACCGTACACCATTGCTGGCATTACCTTCTAGTTGACAGTTTAATCAAATCAATGGTATAAATTGTTAATTAACATGCTACTGCTTTCAGCCAGTAAAATAAGTTACACATATAACTGCTGTCGCAGACACCTGAAAGTATTAATTTAGTGGCGACTAGTGTTAGCATGATAGCAAGCGTATTATTAACCCATTGACAACAGACTGCCGATCAGAAGCTAACGTGAATGCTCCTTTTCCATTTCCCAAATAATATGACACTGACATTTATAGAATTTCAAATTTGAGAGCCCGAAATATGAAATCTATGAAACTCAAAAAGTAATTTTCATTTTTTTCTTCACCGAAAGCTCTTATTACTACCTTCGGTGCATGAATTTGGTATCTCAGGCTTACCTATTGGAAATCCTCTGTATATCAACTTCCAAAGAAGTGAATAAAACAGTTGTTACACAATAGCAGGAATCAACAGTTTTATCTCTTAGGAGGGAACACAGCAAAACATGAGGGTTTTACAAAAGAGAAACTGATATTGCGGTCTTGAACAGACAGTACCGGATTTCTCGTGTACAATAGAGAACAGCAGCCGTTTGGACACGTGGATCCCAGGCGGGCTGTGGCACTGCTCTCCGGGCACCCGTAACTGCTCACCTGAGGGAGGCAGGTGAGGAGAGGAAGTAATGAGGCACCTCACACACAGCTGTGGCTCACAGGGACACATCCACACACCTCATCAACCACTGTTTTCAGTTCAGTAATCATTCCACATACTCATTTTCAGCATGAAATATACGGAGGGATTAATCTAATTTGATGGCCAGAAGATTGACTCAAATGTCCATGCATTAAAGCTATCCAAAAATGAAAAATTTCAAAAGAGCCCATTGCAGGTATTACTTCTCCAAATTAGCAAAGTAATTTTCATCGCATAACTGCAGTAATTTTCCCATAACCCAGCTCATGACATTTTTGATATTTGCTAACAATCAAAGAACGCTGATGGATATTACACTTGCTTTCCATTAAATTACGCAATTGAATTATGCGATAAACAGAATCTTATACTCTTGGTCGTGTCATGAGAAAGCTATAAAGCCTGCAACAAACGTATTATTTACTCAACTCGTTTCTTAACTTTCATGTCACACGCCCACATATGTAAGATCCTCTATATGTGTTCAGTCCCCATAGTAGAATTTTTGAGAGTATGTTCAAGTCAGGCTTGAAAATATTGAAACATTTTATATACAGGCAGCTGCAGCATCCATTAAAGCCTTTTGATTTATTTTTTATATATGATATATTCTATACAGCATAGATTACTGGACTGCATATAACCTCCTTGGCTTGTACTTACAGTATCTCACAAAAGTGAGTACACCCTTCACATTTCGATTATTCATTTAGTATATCTTTTTAAGGGCCAACGTTACAGAAATGAAAACTGAATATATTCTAGAGTAGTCATTGCACAATATGTGTAGCAGTGTAGATTTACTGCACTGTCCAAATAACTGAACAAACAGTCACAATTTCCAAAATGAGTGGCAAGAAAAGTGAGTACACCTTACTGTCAACATGCCAAATTTTGTCCATAGTGTCAATATTTAGAGTGACCGCCATTGTTGTCCAGCACTGCCTTGATTCTCCAAGGCATGGAATTCACCAGAGCTGCACAGGTTGTTGCTGGGATCCTCCACTCCTCCATGACAACATCACGGAGCTGGTGGATGTTGGACACCTGCTGCTCCTCCACCTTCCTCTTGAGGATGCCCCACCGGTGCTCAATGGGATTCAGGTCTGACATACTTGGCCACGCCATCACCTTCAGCTTCTTCAGGAAGGCAGTTGTCATCTTGGAGGTGTGTTTCGGGTCATTATCATGTTGGAAAACAGCCGTGCGGCCCAGTTTCTGAAGGGAGGGCATCATGTTCTGCTTCAGAATCTCACAGTACATGTTGGATCCATTATTCCATTAATGTACTGCAGCTCCCCAGGGCCAGAAGCACTCATGCAGCCCCAGACCATGAAACTGTCAGCACCATGTTTGACTCTAGGCTGTACACACTTGTTTTGATACTTCTCACCAGGGCGTCGCCGCACATGCTGGACACCATCTGAGCCGAACAAGTTTATCTTGGTCTCGTCAGACCACAGAACATGGTTCTAGTAGTTCATGTTCTTGGACTGGTTGTCTTCAACAAACTGTTTTCGGGCTTTCTTGTGGGCTAGCTTCAGAAGAGGCTTCCATCTTGGCTGACGGCCATGCAGACCAACTTTGCGCAGAGCATGGCGTATGGTCTGAGCACTGACAGGCTGTTATCCCACTGCTACTACCTTGTTAGCAATGCTGCCAGCACTCCTGCGTCTGTTTTCTGAAGCCAACTTGTGCACCTGACGCAGAGCACGAGGACTCAACCTCTTCGGTCGACCCTGACGAGGCCTGTTCCGAGCGGAACTCGTCTTGGAAAACCGCTGGATAACCTTGGCCACCGTGCTGTAGCTCAGTTTCATGGTTTCACAGATCTTCTTGTAGCTTAGACCATCTTTGTGGAGAGCAACAATTCTCTTTTTCAGATCCTCAGAGTTCTTTCCCCATGAGGTGCCATGTTGACCATCCAGTGACCAGAATGAGAGCATCGCACCCAAAGCACCACAATTGAACCCTTCAACATGTTACACAACCTCATATGGCCCAATCAAACAGACAAAAGCATGAACATGATGAACAAGTCACGTTTCATTGCTTGGTTGACCATTATCAATTGGGGTGAGTACTCACTTTTGTTGCCATCCATTTTGGAAATAGTGACTGTTTGTTCAGGTATTTGGACAGTGCAGTAAATCTACTATGCTACACATATTGTACCATGACTACTCTAGAATACATAGAAGCTTCACATCTGTAGCTTTGTGCCTTGAAAAGATATAATAAATTAATTGTCAAAATGTGAGGGGTGTACTCACTTTTGTGAGATACTGTACACAGGAGAGATGAGCCCAAAGTTGCTATAGTGCTCACCATTGTCGGCACAGTCCATGGCAGGAGTCATGTTCTCCACCCCAGAAACCCAGATGCCCTGCTGCTCTTTGCCGAGCGCGAGGAGTGAAGGAGGCTTTGCGTCCAGCTTCTCATCTGGGTGAAGTTGGGATGACACTGGCATGCCGTATCGGAAGTCGTAGGGCATAGAATTTCTGGCTGAGGACTCATGGCCAAGACGATTAACTGCAGCATGGTTAGACAGGCTTTTCGGGCCAGACGAGTTGTGGTCAAGATCTAAGCAGGGTTTGCTTTCCTGAGGAGGGTCTTCTACAGGTCTGAGTGCAGGTGGTGTAAGAAGAAGACAAACAAACTCAAGCCCTCCATACTCAGGGCAACTCCACGCATCCTAAAGAAATAGGGCCCAATTTTCCAATTTCATCCTGGCGATACACGCAAGGCCAATCAAAAGATCTTCTGCAATCTGTCAGCGAAAGTGGTACTTTAGTGTACATGTAAACACTCACAGACATTCAATGCTGGAAAATCGGGCCCCTCGAATGTTTACATACCACAGCATTACAGCAAAATCATGAAAACGTCTGCAAGAAAAACATGCTCCGAGATGAGAAACCTACCTTTTGACTATGAAACGCATGCGATTACTCTGTTCAAGGATCTTCATTAAGCTGTTGGCATCATATTCTGAAGGATTTCTAAAGGAGATCCCATCAGGCAGACCATAGACAGCCACAGAACTAGGGTCCTTCAGGAGCAACTCATAAGGAACAGGCACCAGACTGCTTTTCCCAATTGCCTCACCTGTAAATCACCACCAAAGGAAAACATTCATTAGTCAAATAAAATACCTTCTGCAGATAACGTATTAAAAATCCTAAAAGAGCAACTACTCTCTATCATTTTTTGAGCAAGAGATATATACATATATTTGCTGCTGTTCACATAATAACTGAATCGTGTGGGCCATATTTCCGGTGTAGCAGCCCAGATTAACACACGGATTTGAGTCGGCAAAACTGCATTTTCAGAAATGTTTTCCACCGCATATCAAGCCGATCAGACGCGGGCACAGAAAAAAAATATATACCGATCTGTGAGCTGCAGAAATCCAGAAGCTTCCTAAGACGCCGACGCTTTATGTTACCATTAAACTGGATCCGAAAATGCTTGATAATGACTGCGATGAACTGTAATGCAAGCTGAAAGGAAATGGATACAGATTGATCCTCGCAACTGAACAAATTAACATTCAGATGGTGATTAGGAAATCTAAATAGGAACGGATTTGGAGGTGTAATGTACCTTAAGGCAAGGTGTGAGCAGTGTCCTAACCCCTCCGCTGGCAACTGCGGAATGGAGGAGGTGAATTGATAATTGCCTTTCCAGTAGCTGGACTGTAAAGACCTCATGAATGACTTTGCTACTCTGAGAGTTCAGGAGCATGGCTTGCATATTTAATGATTTTAAACGCATGCCATGCATCGAACTTTCATGATACGCTATGGACCAATTTACTAAATTATTCAATTACCAATGCTTCAAAGTGAGAAGTGTTGGTCATTTAATAAAATAATTATTATTGCTTTACATGGCAACCAGCATGCAATGAAGCTTCCCTGGGAATGCAACCCATTCTTTAGAATGCTGAAAACATAATGATTAAGTGCAATCTTAGAACAAATTAGGTTGCACTGTTGAAAAAAAATCCTGGAACGTGAGATGGACTTCAGGGAAAGCACTGAGTAAATAACATTTTTTCTCTCTCCCCTTTTTCCCTCCCTACAATATCGCCATTACTGGCTGAAAATGAACTGCAAATGGTAAGTGGCCCCCATCGCCGTCAGTTACGATGGAGGAGGACTAAATCCCAGACTTATTTTAACTATTTTGTTAAAAATAGAAATGTATTTCTTCAAAAGAAATGTATTTTTACCACTTTCTATTATTTAGTTTTTAATTTTAAGCCAGTGTCTTTAAGACAATATTTATTCATTTTGTACTCAGAGTACATTAAACAGATTAAATGTGTCCCGTCACATACAACAAATTGACAGCAAGGTTAGTAATTAAATAAAAACAACCAGAGAAAATATTAATTAAAAATAAATAAATAATAAAATAAATGAAGGGAAGCATCATACAATGGGCATAAATTAGTAAAGAGAAAAAACAGAATTCAAGAAGAACAAATAGGAGAAATGATTTTATCTTCAACAAAAAGTTAGCATTTGTAGAGGATTGTGCCTGTGCCAAGGTTGCATTGGTTTGCTTGCGCAGCAGCTGCAAGGAAGGAAAACTGTTCAGTTCCCGACTTAAACTCGCTAAGGCTTAACCCACGCTGCAAACAGAGCCGATTTACATTGCACAATGCTCGATCCCACATTTATGCAAACTATACCATAATAGAAACCACACGTAATTCATTCGAGATAAGTAAATAAATTTTACATGTTAGCTGGTCTTAAAGTAATTGTCAACATTGATAACAGTAGCTTTTGTTTAAATGTTGGTTAACTACCCAGCCAACTAAGAAAACCGGTTACCGACTCTTGCCAATCAAGCTGACTGACATTAGCGGCTAAAATTATATTATGAAGTGTTAAGCGGTTGAATTTCATTGGACAAGAAGGTGATTTTTGTCAGATATTCAAAATAACCTTGGAAAAATACCAATTTTCACATGTTTGGAAAGACTACAAGAGAAAAAATTCTGAAGGTGTCATCAAATATTAACTCCTACAGTTTACCAAGCAGTACTGGAACTTCCAGTGGGACCAAGTTCTGCAGTCCAGTAAGACCAAAATAGAGCTCTTCAGCAAAAAGCACCAGAGATGCATTTAGTTTAAACACAAAAAAATAGCCATTTCATTAAGGAACCTCATCCCTACAGTGAAGTATGATGGTTGATCATTGATTTTGTAGAGTTCCTTTCTCCCTGGGGGTATAGCATATGAAAGACTTTGTCACTTTCTGACCGACTGACTGACTGAGTTTGTTAAAATGCGCATGCTCACTGGAGTACACATTCACACCACTGCAAATTTAAGTGTCAAGTTATTGTACTGCTGTGCTGCCAAAGTGACAAAGTGACAATCTCTTCCATTGTATTTCTGGCACCGCTATGCGTGTACAAGTACAAGTGACGTAACCGTGACGTCTGCTCCAAATAGGTCTATTGCCCCTGCATGGGATGATAGGCCCTTGCAGCATCCCCCCCCCACTCTTACTCAGGCTTCCCTGACAATTTTCTGGTGCCCAATTATACACAATACTTGTTATTCCTTTCCTCCGGAATTTTTTTAAATCAGGAACCATGGCCTCCCAGCAAGCTGCAACTACAAAATTTTAAAGCAGGTCCTGAAGCAGAAGTTGATCAGAGTTAAATCAAAATCACTTTCATTGATTTCCGGTGAATACCATTTACCACACACATGATTAAGAACGTGATCAGTCCTGTGAACACTACTGCAGCCCCCATAATGAATGGATCTGTACACTAATGCAATCTTGGTGTTGTATGGGGTTTACAGTCGCCTTAAAGATGGAAAAAGTCTTTATTGTCATTTCCAGAATCATATTTCAAACACCTGTGATTTCAATAAGGCTGTGTTGCCATTTCAAACCCACAGTGAAGGTTTATATACTTTTTTCCTCCAATATGCAAATGAGAAAAGTCTTCTTTGAAAATGGACTCACTGTAAAGGACGCTGAAGACTTCCTCCACCATCTTCCTGAGGTAAAAAATGCTGGAGTGGGATTCCGGCATGTTCCGCTGAACTCCACGCCCACCCTCTTTGCTGATGATCGCGGAGGGCTCACCATCCCGGGATCTGCCGTGGCTGCTCAGGATTTGTATAGTGGGACCTCCTGTGACAGTAAGCACATTTGAAACCAAGAACATAATGCAACCCTATTCTAAATACCTTCCAATACTTAGTCAATTTAATGTCCAGAAGAAAACTCATTTGTGGTGAAACTCAATGCTTGCAGAGGGAAAATACAAAATCACAAAATAACACACTGGGCCTGAGATGGGTCAAGACTTATTATTGATTCTGCCATTTTCCAGAGGTTGCACAGCCTAAAGACATCTCATGCCAGCAAGTAATGTAACCAGGTGGAGAACTGGTTTGAACTGGTTTGCGAGTGCAAGGCTCAATTTAAGAGGGTGATGCGATGTTATAAGTTGGCACATGTGAAATTATCAGTCAAACAAGGATGTAAAATACCAAGGTTCAGTATTTACTGAGAGCGACGGTGTGCACATGTGACCAATCAAAACCATCCCTTAACTGAAGCTCAGTGCTTGTTGTGTTATTACAGGCACAAACGCGTCCCCCAAAGGGATAGAAGTAATTCCTATTGTGAGAAAATAAATAATGGGTCATGCATTTAAACAATTAAATTACGACTTGCATTACTTTTTTGGTTTAGGCTGCAGTGTGACTTTTACCAACAAAAGAATAAAATTAACTAAATAAATAATAAAAATCAAAACTATTTCAATGGGGTTCCCAGTACCGCAGGTTCTGAGAGCCATGCTGAGGGTTTGGACGAAGATCTGATACAAGAGCTGCATCATAACTCCATGATGATGATGAATATTATTATTATCAATTTATTATTTTTTTAAATTATTATTCCAACAAGTAGATCAGAAGGATCGAATAGCTGCGACCTCGCCTAGCATCAGTCACGTGGCCTAGTGTCCATGACTGGTGGTTTCTTGTACAAGTGTGATCTCGAAATTGGCAAATGACCTTGAAAATCAATAGGGGACCCTTCTTCTGTACCAAGAAGCTTGTTCTAAGATGTAATAGCCATCCATCAAGTTGAAGTGGAGTTACAGTGCGAGAACTGTGAAATCGGGGCAAAATCGACATTTTTTTGATCGGTGTGACCTTGGGATTCGATAGATTACCTTGAAAATCAATAGGGAACCCCTCCTCTATACCAAGAAGCTTGTTCTATGATTTCATAGCCATTCATTGAATTAAACTTGAGTTACGGTGCGAAAACCGTCAAATCGGGCAGAAATGACACTTTTTTTGCCTTTGTGACCTTGGGATTTGACGGATGACCTTGAAAAACAATAGGGAACACCTCCTCTATGCCTAGAAGCTATTTCCAAAATTTCTCAGCAATCCATGAATTCTAACTGGAGTTACGGTGCGAAAACCCGCAAACAAGGTCGTGACCTCTGTGAACTTGACCTTTGACCTCGACCTTGTGCATGGACATCACTTTGGTGAAGGTCAATAACTCCTGAAAATTTCATGATGATACGACGACAGGAACATGGTCAAAAAGGTGTCACAGACAGACAGACAGACAGACAGGCAGGCAGACAGGCAGACAGGAGCGTTCATAGAGCAGCTTGGTCGCAGCTAAAAAACTAAAAATAGGGCTCAATAAGGCTCCAGCACTTAGCGCCAGTAAAATGTGCGCCTTCCATTTGCCTTTGCATCAGGGGCCTGACGCTGGGTTGCAGCATTAGTATTAAAGTTGACCCAACTTTGTTAGACTTGGCATGGTCTAACTGGTGATTATGCTCATGTACAGCTACTGCACAATGTGTGAATTTGTGGAAGAGGAACCACTTCCATTGAGAGAATGCTGAGAGGTTGTAATAGCACTTGCTTGCATCTCATAGCCTACTGAAAGTCAGCAGTAACCTGGACTCCATTGTAACATAATATTGTATGAAGGTACTGAGATTTCCAGGTTGACTCCACAGGCAGTAAATATTATGTGGTGTAATCTCTCAATCCGAATGGTGTAATCTCACGATCCAAATGGTGTAATCTCACAATCCGAATGGTGTAATCTCACAACCCGAATGGTGTAATCTCACAACCCGAATGGTGTAATCTCTCAATCCGGATGGTGTAATCTCACAATCTGAATATTGTAATCTCGATCTGAATGGTGTAATCTCACAATCCAAATGATGTAATCTCACAATCCGAGTGACTAACTGCAAAATCTGTGGAAGTCGGTCTGTATTTCCTTCCGGGAATTGAGGAAGACCCTGCCCCTCTCGGTGCCCACGGCGATGACACTGTCCTCATGCACGGTGACACAAGCGACCTCAGCATCGAGTTTGGACATGGCGGAGCACTGGAACACAAATTCACAAGCGGGGCCACGTTTCAGAATAGTTACAGTACATTACTGTAATCAGACAACAATGCAGCTCCACAGAAGTTCAAACATCACTCAGCTCCAACTGTAAACAGATCCAATGATTAATCGAGTGACTCAGACTAAATTTTACTCTCTATCTTTGGGTTTCCGGATGGGACCACTATATTCCCTCTCAACAATCAAATTGAGATGGTTTATCAATCTTAATCATAAATTTGTTTTCAATGTTTTCAATAAGAGGGTAAATTAAAAAAGTGAACAGTTAAGAGCCAATTTTTGAGAGATTCAGACAAAATCAGAGGTATTGGATTGTGGACCCCCCTGGATTTGGCTGATTTTTTATTTTTAAGGTGGGGATAGTACCAAAAACTCAAAACCCAAACCATTTCTCTGTCAACCCCTTCTATCCCAGGTTACAGCAACCCCTTTTTTTGGCCCTTGTCAGCCAATTTAAAGGAATAGACAACGAAAGAAGCCAACAAGATATATAAACCAGAGGTGCTAAATTGTTCGTTCCAGATCAGCCGATGCGTGCACAGCTGACCGCTGGAACCCATGACAACAAATATGCTCTGGTTAATTTTTCGGTAAATATCAGATATAATCATTCAGCGGCATTTTGATTTCTGGCCTTTTCTGACCAATAATAACTAGACAAGAGTTGACTTGAAGCGCATTCGTGAACTATTCGTGAACTATGCGTGAACTAGTCGTGAACAGTACGGGAGCCTCCCAGTTCGTGCCCCAAAATGGCACGATTTGCCACGACAAAATCATGGCCAAAAGTCGTGCAAGTGTCAGCCTTGCATTAGGTACAGTAATATTATGAAGACCGATCACGTCCTGTCAGGTTGGGTATATTTTCTCTGGCAGTATGATCTAGGACGGTGCACTTGTTTATTTATTATCGCAAGTGCCGGGAACCTTGATAGTAACTGTCTTATTGTGACCGCTGCCAAGTGGGGAAACTCGTTTCCAAGGAAACTCTCGCTGAGGCAGGGCCTATTTTTTAAAAAGGAAAAAAAAAAAAAACACTGGTTTGTAATAGGATCAGACATGTATCAATGACTATTTTTTGTTTGAGAGAAATACCGCTGCATAGTGCAGACCCAGACACTGACATTATGAAGGACCAACAACTAAACTCATTCGCATCCACTGACGGTGAAGCAGCTGCTGATTTTCGGACGCGCCTGACGCTGAAGTCGAGAGTGATTCAAAGTATTTTCGCTCATTAGGACTGCAAGTATAGCACTCAGTGGAAATCAATAAAACCAAATGTTTAGTAATTTAACAACCATCCCAATGCTTACGCAGTCTGACTCGCCATGTATCGCTTCTATGTTCTGCGCCCATGTGACGTCAAGAGCATCTCCGCGAGGATTTCTCTGACTGGTTGAAATATTTTCAATGGCGGCAAATCCGGCAATCATGAAATTGCCGATGATGGGGGAATTCTGCTTCAGGACCGATTTTCGGAGATGGATAACTTAGTTGTATGAGCTCTATATGTTCAAACATTCGCATGAATCGTTAATTTATGACATGATAGATCTTCCAAACTGTATTTTGGAATTCCATTGTCTATTCCCTAAACAAAATTGCAAGTTTTGCAACTGACTTTCATGTGTAATAAGCAGCATTTGGTTTCCTCTTAGAAGTTTTAAGAAAGTGTCCCAAAATAAAATCACTTTTGGTCCAAGACCCTTTTTCACCCTTTTTTCTACAAACTTCAAGGTTGGCCCATAAAACTAACAGTAGATGTGAATTAAGGTCCTTCCAACCAAAATATTCCTGCAAAAAGGCAACTGGGATACCTTCAAAGTTTAGAGGAAATCCACAGCAAACTTAAGAAAAAAAATGTCTTGGAGCATTTTGAGCCCCCCCATTGACAAACTTCAAGGGTGCCTCAGGTGGATAACCTACATTCTGGTAATCTGCCCTCCCTATAGACCCACTTTCAAAGGACTTTGAGCTGGGACACCATTGAAGCTCAGAATTAGAGAGGACGGAACTTGCAATTTTATTAAATTGGCCAATAAGGGCCCAAAAAAGGGGTTGCTGTAGCTCGGGCCAGAGGGGGTCAATAGAGGAACGGTTCTGGATTTGGAGTTTGGGTACCATACCTATCTTAAAAATAAAATATCAGCCAACAATTCTGACTGGAAGAACTTCTCAAACATTGGCTCTTAAATGACATCATTAGCATTTCCTGGTTCGCGCGCAACTCACGACTGAATCCAGGGCTGACACGAGGCTCCTGAGGATTTCTTGCCGTACTGACACCTGGGGGACCATCAGCTCGGCACAAGAGTTAGTCCGCATCCCATCACAGACTGAATTTAGCACTTGTGCCATTCCTCCACTGCTGGAAAAAAAAACAAAAAAAAACAGAACTCTGCTTACTTAACCGACTAGCAACGGAAGCAATCACCCCTCTCCCAAAACACACTGGACAGAGTGAAAGCACTACATCAGTTTACATCAGTTTCTCCCCCGACCTGAAAAGTGGATTCATGACCATTATTTTGGTTTTGAGTAGTGAAAGCCACAGAAAGATTCTCTGAAATCCAACTGGCACACAATATTGCAGCTACCATTAGCCATTCAAGGGTGTCCCTGGAAATTTCGAAACACCAAAATAAGGTCAGTTCCCATACAGTATGCCAGGTATTAATCTGTGGACCCCACAAAAATCCAAAGGTTTATACCTTGTATGTAATTCCACTCGACGTTGCTACTCATTAAGAATGCAGGAATGCCAGAGGAAAGAATAAAAGTTAGTGGTCCTGACAGTTGGCGACAAACATACAGTGGGCTCCAAAATTACAGGCACCCCTGACTGGCAATGCACAAACAATAATTAAAAAAAAAGACAAATACAATTTTATCGATGCAATTATAAGGAATTTATTTGTTTTGATGCAATTTTGGTCTCATCTGATCAAAGCACCCTGTTCCAGTTATAATTTAAATGACGTTTGGCAAACTTCAAGCGCTCCGTAATGTGTCTTCTGATCAAAAAAGGCTTTCTTTTGGCAACACTTCTAAAGAGCCTGTGGTTGTGGAGAATGTGCCTACTGGTGCTTTTTGAAATTTGGCAACCCCAAGATGCCACAAAGGTCTGCAATTCCTTCAAAGTGATTCTTGTGGATTTTGTTGCTTCTCTCACCATCCTCCTCAGTATCCTGGGGGGCAAAATGCAGTGCCGTCTTTTATACTTGAGGTTTTCAACAGTTGCATATCTTTGAAATTTTTTTAATAATTGCCCTGACAGTACTCAGTGTCATATTCAAAAATTGTGAACTATCCCTTTAAAGCTAGATCACATACAGTATAGGAATGACATGATTTACTGTTGGTAATTGTTGCATCTTTAAACAGCAGCCTTGAATTTTTGGAAAATTTGTGACATCAAGTGTGTTACAAGTAAGGGGGAGTGTTCTTGATACAAGTTTTAATCTCCATAATGACTCCATCCCTGCAAATAAACATGCAATGGTTCAGGAGATATGGAAGGAATGGGGATGTTGGGTCAAGGTAATTTTTCACCAAGGCCAAAGGTCATTTCGCCAAGTTCCACCTGCGATACAAACCTTCCTTCCCCAATCAGTAATCCTTGTATATATCATCCCTAAACAAGCAATTGTCCAGGAGATATGGAAAGAATGGGAATTTTGGTTTCAAGGTCATTGTGCCAAGGTCAAAAGTCAAATCATCAAATTTCAAATGCAATACACATCTTTGTTCCTTGATAAATAATCCCACTCATATCTTACCTAAACACAGATTGGTTTAGGAGATATGGAAAGAATTGGAATTTGGGTTCAAAGTCATTCTGCCAAGGTCACTGGTCATGCCGCCAAATTTCATGTGTAACACGCCCCTTCGTCCCCTGATACATCATCCCTGAAAATATCAAAAATAAACATGCAATGGGTTCGGAGGTACTGGGGAGGAAGAGAAAGGCCGACATCACATCGCTGACCTTCGCCTGGCCTGCCTGAGGGGGATGTACAGTTGGCCTACATACATTCAGCATGGTATGCAGATGAGCCTACTGTGCTGGCTAAATCAGGGACCTCTTTCTCCAAAAATCCTCTTTCTGCCAAACATTTGCTGAATCGCAGCTTTCGTCAGTTTAGGCATAAATATTTCATACTTCTCACCCACTGCTTAACTCCTGATACATAAAAATTTCTGAAATCAAGGTCAAGGCAGTGGGTGTGGCCTCTTCCAAAATGGCAGGTGCTGCGTGGGGGGTCTCTAAATTCAGCACGTTAAAAGGTGTCACTGCTGTAGGAAATTGATTTATTATGAGAAACAAAGGAACAGTGTTGAAAGAACCTCCGAGATCCTGATCAAATAACGGAGATGAGACGTGTAACACGTGTGACAAAATCATGTAGCACACATGACCATACATTTCCTCATACCGCAGCCAAGTCAGAAGGTAAAGTAAGACACCGAGTGATGCACTGTTTGCCAAAAAACACCCACTTTGTAACCAAAATAAGCCAATTTTGTTACGTGAATACACTTCACAGGACCTGAACTGTCTCCAAATGAATTAGAAAAAGTCCCATTCCCTGATGTAACACACGTGACGCACTTTGCAACCTTCTTAGCAAAAAAAAAAAAGGTTGAGTTAGGAACAGGCAGAAACTCCGTCAGCGAGGAGGAAACAGACAATTGATGGGAAACACAAACTTGAAGGATCAAAAAGAGAATTAATAGGCTTATTAAAAACTGAGAAAATTAAACTTTTGAATGCAAAACTTTTAAATGCAAAAGTTTTTTAAAAAAGAAATGTGTAAGCAACAAATTAACAGCTTTATCAAGACATTTCTTAACACAGTCTTGACATTTGCACAGAATAAGACATCCTCCTGGATTGAGCAGCACATCTGCAGTCTGTCAGGTCAGGAGGACCTGAGCTGATGCGGTTCCGGAATCTTCCAGGAACCTCGGCAACAGTAAAGACTACCAGACAAAAGCAGTCTCTGAGGTGCGTCGCATGAATGCAACAGTTCTGCACATGGGTGGTTACGTGACTACCCACGCTGGAGTCGATCTCAGGTGCTTCCTGTCTGCCTACATCACGTCTCCAGACACAGAAAGAGTCACAGGATGCCCTCCGAAGTGTGCCGCAACTCTGGCTGCGCTCGTTCCGGCCGTCAGCATTCCAATTGTCTGATGGCAGTTTTGTGGGGTCATTTGTGGAATTATGACTTTTCATAAAAGGAGAGATGGGTTTTTATAGCCAGGATCTATGACAAGCAAAGTGTACAACATTACTTCGCTCACTCGCCTTTTGGTGGATCTTTTGAGGGGTGGCCCAAGTATCGGACTGTTGTTGTCCGCACGTGGCCAGCCAACTTGCCAGTTCATTTTTCTATTCACCATTTGCGAGCAAATATGCTACTTTAAAATATCCTAGTGTCTTCTTAATACATTTTTTTGTCCAAAATTTTGAACACAGTTCAAACAAGAGTTATTAATGCCTCTTAGAGCATTTTTGGCAGAGCTTATAGCATAGAAATCAAATATGTCAGTTTCGCTCAAAACATGATTTGCTAAACAATCAGAGCTGGTTGTGCAAGCTTCTCCATCGCAGACAGGCTGTATGGATATACAGTATCACAGTCAGTTGTGCTTTAGCATTTTGAAAAATGAAAGGTTATGATCAAACGAGCTAAATACTCGATGTATTGCTGCTGCTAAGGGTTAAAAATGGCATGACTACCTGCCTAAAATGATGATCTTCTTGCAGTGGTGCCTTAAAAATTAATTCCGTCTTGCGATGGGAGTCTTCATACATTCACTCCAATAACAATCCACAGTCGCTAGTTCTCTTCATTATGGTGAGACGGCAATTGTCAATTTGGACGGGCAATTTGGAGTGTTATAATCAACCTCATTCAAAATTGTTGGGCGTTTCAAATATTTGTCTATGATTTAATTTTAACAGTTTATACTAGATAACTCGGTCGCCACAGGGACCGAGTCATGCATACCCGATCCCCAAATTTAAGACAAAATGGCCACTGGCAGCCATATTGGATGTCCAAAATTGCCGAAAATCATCTTGAGCATTGTCGAACAAGATAACTCGGTCGCCACAGGGACCAAGTCATGCATCTCCCCAATCCCCATGAGAGATCACCTGCAAATTTTTACAGCCGCAATTTCATTGTTTTTACTTTTGCCAGGACATTAATATGCATCCCTGTACGTGTGTGTGTGTGTGTGTGTGTATGTATAATTTACACACACACACCAGCTCAAAAGTTTGGGATCACTTGGAAATTTTCTTGTTTTCTATGGAAAAACACATGAAATTAGTCTGATTAGGAAATATAGCAAATGAACAGAACATGCTGACATTGTCTGAGTTAGAAATAATGATTTTAATGGAAAATAATAAATATGTACTTTAAACTTTGGCCTTCATCAATAAAACCACCTTCACTGTTGATACTGAAACTGGTGTTTGACGGGAACTATTTAGCGCAGCTGCTAGTTGACAACCTGTGGGGCATCTTTGTCTTAAACTACACACTCAGATATTTGTCTTCTTGCACAGTTGTGCATCGGGGCCTCCCACTCCTTTTTTCTGTCCTTGTTAGTGCCAGTTTGCGCTGCTCTCTGAAGGGAGTAGTTGACAGTATAAGAGATTTTAAGTTTTCAATTTCTCGCATTGAATAGCCTTCTTTTCTAAGCACAACAATAGACTGATGGGTCTCGAAAGGAAGTTCTTTTTTTTTTCCTGGCCATTTTGGAGCCTGTAAACAAACAAAGAACTGCAGATGCTTCAGGTACTAAACCAACCACAAGAATGCCAAGCTCCCTTTTGCACTCCCTTATTAGTTCAACGGTTTTCAGCTGTGCTGCACATTTGCAGAAGGGTCTTCTAATAATCAATAAGCCTTATAAAATACTTAACTTTGATTAGCAGCCAAACCAGGAGATTGATGCAGAGGACTAACAGTTGCTGATAATAGGCTTCTATGCAAAATGTAGATCACTCTTTGAAAATTATCTGATTAATTTTAATGGTTCGTGAAATGGATAAAAATGTTTGTGAAACAGAAAAAAAATGTTTGTGAAATGCATGAAAATGTATTTTTCTTTGGAAAAAAGAAATTTGCGAGTAATCCCAAACTTTTGAGTGGTAGTGTGTATATATATATATATATATATATATATATATATATATATATATATATATATATGTGTGTAAATGTGGCTCAAAAGGAGCAGAAAACACAAAATCTGCAAAAATAATTTTTTGACAAAATGGCCGCCGATGGCCATATTGGATGTCGGAAATTGCAGAGAGTTGATCTTGAGCTTTGCCAAATAAACATCTTTGACGATGCAAATTTAGAGAAAAATCGCCTCCAGAGCCCGGAACAGAAAATCTCTGCTGCGGCGGCGGCGGCCCTGGAACTAAACCATAGTATTTCCCCACTATCGTTGTCTGTAAGATACAGTAAGTATCTTCACCAGTGCAAAATTAGAAAAAAAATTCCTGGAATAATAATTGTCACTCCTAGAGACCGGAGCAGAGAATCTATCATCGTTGGGGAGATAGAATGATCAAGAAGTGCAGGTTCTGCCAACTGATGTGTCAAAAATGTATTGCAGAGGTTCCACAGCAGTTTCTGTTTCATACAGCTCAGGGTGATTGAGTAAACAATTTTTCTGAAGTGAATGAAACCCATTATGTAGCCGTCCTTAGATTGTATTTATTTAGAAAGAAGCAGTGTCTTTAATTGTCAAAGGCTTACTCTTATAATTGGGAAAATGCTAAAGGAAAATCATTGAGAGCGAGTCGGGACTAATAATGGTTGCAAAGGGATGCTCTGTGTCGACCCCGGTTTATATTCAGGCTCGGCCATGGTTTGAAACAAGGGTGTAAAGGCGCGTGATAATGCTGAGTGTATCAGAGGATTTCTGAGGGAATGTCCTGAGCTGAGATGAGGGGAACTGTGAGGAGCAGCTGCACTTCCAGGGAGCAGGATGACCACAGCATTACCACAGCATTACCACAGGGGTGAGAGAGATTTAAACTCAACAGCTCAGACCACACAACAATAAGCTGCAGGAGCATCTACACAGAAACGTTTGGACATGTATAGCAGTGATTACGCGGGACTCGGTAAGAAGGTTCATTCCATGTCAAATGTCCGAATGGCTCCCACTCAACCATCTCAGATTTGGCTGAAAAAATTTCAGCGGGTGAATTCATCTCCTAATAGGAGAAATCCAATATTTTAGCTCTCAACTCCAAATCGTTGCAAAAATATTTTTTATGATGAAACTAAATTCCAGCCCTTTTTGAAGAGCTATTTCTGAGGAGCCACTTTCACATGGCTGTCCAGAGAAAAAAGTATTTCAGCCAATCCTTCAAATTTTCAGGGGTGAAAATATGCTATTGCAACTTGAGGAATATGGACTTATAAAAGGTGTCCCTTTATTTTATCATACATGTCTGAGTGCTTAAATTTGCTCAGAAATTTTACTCTGTGCTTTGCGGTAGCATATTTGAAGGACTGTAAAAAGCTTAATTTCAAAGACAGGGATTTGGTATTGCACATACAGCTTCTCATATATGTTGTGTATTTTGTATTCTAATTCTGGCCCTCTCTTATGAATAATCTAGAAAATATTCAGGCTTGAAAATGAAAAAATTAAAATTTGTGCCATTTTTAACATTTTAAACCAAAAAAGCACACCATCCGCTAACATCAAATTGAATGCGTTTGAAAGATAAGATGCCTGTTATTAACATAGCAAAAATTGGTGATGGGGTTCTGATTTATTTTCTCAACATACACCGAACAAAAAATATTGATGGCACATGGAGTTAACAACTCTAAGTGAGCGCATGTTGACTTTTACTTGTACAATAGGGACATTTCTCTTGATTTGTGTACCATTTTTTAATCCATCTGTCTGTCAGTGAGCTTTTGCTCAGTGATGCAGTGATTTCACTCAGTACATGGGTGTGGCATTTCCACAGTGATCAGACAGAATGAGCAGTACCTAGACACTCCTTATACTGGGGACAATAAAAGGCCACCCCAAAATGTCAAATTTTGTCAAAAGTCATCATGCCTCAGATGTCTCGGGTCATGCGGGAATGTGCCATTGGCATGCTGGACGCAGGGATGTCCACCAGAGCGGTCGCTCTGCAGCTGAGAGTTAACCATCGGACGGTAGGCCATTAGAGAGTTTGTTTCCGACAGACGGCCCGTATTGCAAATCCACCGCATCCACATCAGCCACGTGTGACAACACCAGTACAAGATCACTACATCCAGCTCGTCCACCTGCGGAATCGGCTCAGATCAGCGACACTCTCAGCGGATCAGATGCATCACACCACAGACGGTCCGTAACCGCCCGTGAGAGACCGAATTGCACGCTCGGCCTCCTCACCGTGGTCTGGATCTCACCGCTGTCCGGCATTGGAACGAACTCGCATGGGAAAAAGCACATGTTTGATGGCCTTTGGCACGCTGGAGAAGAGTGCTATTCACAGACGAATCCCGGTTCCAGTTTTTTGTTAATAAAAACTCAAATTTGACATGGGGCGTTTATATTCTTGCTCAGCGTAAACTTGTAGCCTTGCTACAAAGTGCTACATGCTCCTTAACTGCTTTGTTTGTGACATTTAATAAATGTACTGAACTGGTAAAATATTGTCAGTTATTCATTGTTTGTGATCATATGAATGAAAATTTGTCTCCGGATGTGGAAAAGGCTCTTATGGTGTAGTATCTTAAAAAGGAATAATTTTATTCTTAATTTTACATCCGTCAAATGTTTAAAATGGGGAGGTCACCGTTATTGCACAAATTCCGCGTCTTCCGGTATTTTCTTCCCCCCCCCCTCCCTTTTTTAAAAAGTGCGCTTTCATTATTAACAGGCGGTGATTATTCTGATTTAACGGGAATCAAGAGGGCGCTGGGGAATAGTTAGGGGCGCAGCGCCCCTGTTACCCTGTTCAGAAAATCCCCTGGTTTCAGTTATTAGAGCTCAAAGGAGGCAGTGATTTTTCATGTATTTGATTTTCGGCCATTTTTAGAGCCTTGTGAGAAGAAAAGGGGACAAGCTACAGCAAATCTGACAGCATTTTCATAATCTACAGAAAAAGTTGGCCCAAGACGCTTAATTTCAAAGCTGTACACTTGAAACACGTGGAGATATTCTGGCTTGAAGTTGCACCGAGAGGCCAGTTAGGTAAATGGAAAAAAAAAATCAATCAAAATTTCCAGGGGCTGCAACTTCAAAACTATTTGAGGAACAGAGCTAATATTTTGGGTTCCCGCATAAATATGGTAGACGAGCACTTATGATTTTTTTCAAGAGGATCTGAGAGGGTGACCTGGATAATTTCTCGGAAATAGGTTGATTTGAGCTGGAATGACCCCACCATACATTTATCTCAGCCAATTTCAACCGGCTCTTTCATCAACTCTTTCATCTTCGATTACCTCTCCGTAACACGGCAGATCCAAAACTAGTGAAGTACTGATGGGAAACTCAGGGCAGAACATCACAAAATCCCCCAGCTCCTCACTTCCTCCTCCACCGCACTCTCCAAACACATAATCTGCCCACCATATTCATTTCTATTCTTGCAGTACCAGGATGATCAGGTCAAAACAATGAGATTACTCTCTAAAAAAGGACAGTGAATCAATCAAAAAGAAAATGAAATAAAAAAAAAATAAGGGAAGGAAAGGCTAGGGCATGAAAATTGCAATCCGACTTCCTGGCCCCTTGCGTTCTCATGGCAACTGCAATCCGTCTCCTTGGAAACTAATCTCAAGGCATTTGAACAATCCAGCACTGGCCTTTAATCTTTCCAGATGCTGAGAGCCATTACCGCAGCCTACAGCAGCCCAAACCACAGGGTCCACACAGAAGGGCCCACAGCACTCCCCACCACCTGAACCTACCTGCCCAATTCTGCCTTCTAGAGCAGATTCCAAATACAAATACTGTCAGTCAGATGCAGCACAAATATGGATGTTATTTTTTGATCATCTCACAAGCAGAAAAAATGCCAAGCAGAACACCACAATGGGGCCATTTCATAGACAACCAATAACTGTTGAACTTCATTTCCAAAGGTTATTAATTGACTTACAAGTGGAATGCAGAGCTGAATCACTCTGAAACGGGTACTGTAGTGAGCAGTGATGATAATGCACATAACAGAATGAAGATAAATCAGAAACAAAGTACTATTCAAGTGTTAATTTAAAGTAATATTGGATCATATAGATGAAAAGAAGTAAATGGATAGCAATATATAGAAAAACCAAAGATGATGTCTTTTTCAGTCAACATATAGAGCAGCCACCCTTTGCTTTGATTACAGCATTTAATCATTCTAGCATAGTTTTCACATATTTTTTTATCACCTCTCTCCTTAAACCATTCCGCATGGTTTGATGTTCATTCCAAAAAGACTTTGAGTAGGGCAAGTCATAACTTTTATGTCACCAGATGATTCTTTCCGACTGAGACAATTCTTGCACAACTAAGAAGTGCATTTAGGGTCATTTTCTTGTTGAAAATAGATCCCAGACCAATCAGTCTCTTTCCAGATGGCACTGCGTGCCTCACAAGGATGCTGTGATACTTCATTTGATCCATAATTACATCAATTTTTAGGAGATCACTGGCTCCTTTCGAGCAGTCTGAACCCCATACCATAAGATCACACCTCCATATTTTATTGAAAGGGTTAAATGGTCATTGTTCTCCAGCTCTGTGGCACACACAAGTTCTGTATTTGAATAAGAAAATTTCAATTTTTTTTTTTTCATCGGTACAAAGGACTTGCTCCCAGTCTGGCAGTGTCTAATCCTTGAATTTCTTGGCAAACTCAAGTCTTTTTTTGATGTTACCAGCTCTAAGAAGTGGTTTTTTGGCAGTAACACAGCCAGTCAGACCATTTTCACAAAGGTGTCTGGAAATAGTAGATCTTGATACTTTCCTCACCTCTGGCACCTTTAATATCATCACGGAGTTGTAGTGCAGTCAACCTCTGGTTTTTTGTTTTTTTTTTACACTAGTCATAGACAAACAACAAACATAACAGACAGATAACTTCCATTTTGCACCACTGTTACCACTATAGTTTTCAGTGAACCGCTCTCTTGATGGTGTTTCTCACAATGACATGGCAGTATTTAACGTCTTCAGAAATTTTTCTTAGCGATGAACCAGGCAACACACATGCAATATCCCATGAATGTGTGACCATGAAGAAAACAAAACAGCTGTGAGTTCATCAGAGGCAGATAGTCATAGACCTTCATAAATCTGGTGATGGCTGCAGTTCACATACAGCTAAATATTCTGCCAATTGCTGTCAGGGCCATTATGAAAAAATTCCCAAGATATGGAGCTGTTGAAAACCTCAAGGGCAGAGGATGCAGCTGCATTTTGCCCCCCAGGATACTGAGGAGGATGGTGAGAGAGGCAACACAATCCCCAAGAATCACAGAGAAGGACTTGCAGGCCTTGGCGGTATCTTGGGGGTCACCAGACTTCAATCAACCATCAACACCATCGTTAACTCCTGGATAAGCCGTTTGTGAATTAGGGACCAGACATCCATGCCAAGATCATACTTATCTTACTGCCCGTAGTCGTGCTGACAGCAAATTGATTGATTGATTGATTGATTGATTTGTGGGTGACGCTCGAGTCTCATCACAACACTCCATCCTAAGCTTTGCTTATCCACCCTAAAATGCTCCACCAGGCACCACCTTCACAACCACAGGCTCTTTGGGATGCCAGAAGAAAACCTTTTCTGACCAGAAAACACAGAAACGCACTTGGAGTTTGCCGAAGGTCATTTAAATTATGACTGGAACAAGGCGCTTAGGTCAGAGGAGACCAAAATTGCTAATTTCAGTCAGACACAGCATTGAATGTTTAATGTTAAAACAAAGATGCATACAAGGAGAAGCACCTCATACCCACAGTGAAATCTGATGGTGGGTCAGTCATGATTTGGGTCTGTTTTAATTCAAGGTCCAGGGGTACTGGTTAAGATTAGTGGCATAATAAATTCCACGAAGTATCAGAATATTTTGGCTAACAATCTGGTTGGCTTTGCCAGAAGGCTGGGACTTGCCCAAAGGTGGTCTTTCCAACAAGACAATGACCCAAAGCAAACCTCAATATCCTCATAGGAATAGTTCTGTGACAACAAAATCAATGTTCTGCAATGGCCATCTCAGTCACCAGACCTCAATCCGGTTGAAAACCTGGGACTGAGTTGAAGAGGTACAGTTGATAAACACAAATCCAAGAATAAGAAGGATCTTAAAGGATCTGCTCAGAGGAATGGGCCGAAATCCCCCCAAATGAGTGCCTTAACCTTGTCAATAATGACAGGAAAAGACTACAAGCTGTCATCCATGCCAGAGTACTAAATGAAGGGTGCCAATAGTGAAAACTTGATTTTAATGAAATTTATTTTGTACTCACAGACTATAATTATATATAATTGTAGTTATAATTTTGGTTGGTCCATCAAAACATTGTATTTCACACATGTTAATATGCTAAAAATATTTTTTGTGGATTGCCAGTCAGGGTTTCTGGTAATTTTGGAGCCTACTGCATTACGATCACTTTTAGATGAAAAAGGTGGTAGGAGAATGAAACCTAAATTATTCCTGGATACGTACAAAACCTAAAACCAGTGAAGTTGGCACGTTGAGTAAATTGTAAATAAAAAACAGAATACAATAATTTGCAAATCCTTTTCAACCTATATTCAATTGAATACACTGCAAAGACAAGTTACTTAATGTTCGAACTGGTAAACTTTGTAATTTTTTGCAAATATTAGCTCATTTGGAATTTGATGCCTGCAACATGTTCTAAAAAAGCTGGCACAAGTGGCAAAAAAGACAGAGAGTTGAGGAATGCTCATCAAACACTTATTTGGAACATCCCACAGGTGAACGGACTAATTGGGAACAGGTGGGTACCATGATTGGGTATGAAAGCAGCTTCCCTGAAATGCTCAGTCATTCACAAACAAGGATGGGGCGAGGGTCACCACTTAGTGAACAAATGCGTGGGCTGATTGTCGAACAGTTTAGAAACAACATTCCTCAATGAGCTATTGCAAGAAATTTAGGGATTTCATCATCTACGGTGCGTAATATCGTCAAAAGGTTCAGAGAATCTGGAGAAATCACTGCACATAAGCGACAAGGCCGAAAACCAACATTGAATGCCCATGACCTTCCATCCCTCAGGCGGTACTGCATCAAAAGCCGACATCAGTGTGTAAAGGACATCACCACATGGGCTCAGGAACACTTCAGAAAACCACTGTCAGTAACCACAGTTCTTGCTACATCTGCAAGTGCAAGTTAAAACTCTACAATGCAAAGAAAAAGCCACAAAAAAAAAAGTTAAGTCATAGCAGACTGTTCCATACTGAATGCGCTTTCAAATTCAGCAAGAAATGCAGCCTTCATCTAGCTTGCCATCAGGCAAAATTGTCAGTACGTTTGCACTCTGTTGCAGTGCTGGCTATTCCATCTGGTTTCAGGCAAGATGAAGGCTGGATTTCTAAAATTGAAAGTGCGTTCACAACTGAACAGCTCGCTATGATGTAGCAGCCTAAAAATGCAGCCTTTAAAGGACGCAGCCAGCGCTGTGAGAAACGGCCACAGATTAGACTAGTAATGGGAAATGAGGCTCTTTGAAGGAAGGTGGAATTATGGCTCCAGTCCTTCCCATTTTGTTTTCAGGGGGTGAGGGTCACTGTGCTCAGTCATCTGAAAAATGAACACGAAGATAATGATGGGGTAATATTCGATCAATTTCATAGCTGGGCATCCCCTCCAATACCATTTCATTTCACATGCGAGGACTATGTATAACAGCTATAGAGAAAATACAGGCATTACCAGGCCTCATGGCATTATCATACGTGAATAAATTCTGAGCATCGGAATTAGCATCGCCTATGGAGTATGAATAAAGGCGCTTCATAGGAAGCTCAGTCTTCATGCAAGTACTATACCTGATGCAAACCAAAGTGATATTGCTTTATAGCTGAGCTCCCAACCAGTACAGTGGGCCATAAATGCCAATCAGGGCTGTACGCCAACTTTTTATGGTCATAGCACTGGTGCTACAGGAGGTTCGTAGTCTTGTAGCACAAGACAAAAACTTGTAGCACAGTAAAAGCACCTGTAACATCTCTAAAACCAACCACAAGTAGTGCAGTTTAGGATTTAAAGACATAAAATATTAATAATCCCTTTGAAAAGTGAAGTACTTTCAAGGTCTCGGAATTCTTTAAATTCATACAATTTTAAGTAATTTGCATTAACATTAAACAGACCTCCCCACTATTTGATATTTATACTACTTATTTAAGTAATAATGCAGTCTGTGCATATTGTTTATTTAAACATACATAATACCGTTTATACATGCTGTTATTCATTAGTCTATTCCTGAGATGTGCGGTGATCAGGCAGTGGCCGAACCTTTTATCGCTGGATTTTGTCAACCTGTTCTCACGTACTATACTTGATTGAGGATCAAAACTATTAAATCCAAGCCGATAGGAAGCCTGTACGGAGTGAGTCAAAAAATATATATATATAGACACATTTTAACGGGTCAGTTTGTGATGGTGTAGCAATATACAGCGCCCTCAATCATTATTGGCACCCTTGGATAAGATGTGTTAAAAGCATTAAAATAAATTCAATTTTTATTGCGGAAGCATACTCTCACACTGAAAGTCGTAGAAAAATGTAATCTTCAACTCAAGTGAATTTTAAGGCAAAAAAAAATCCCAGACTAAAAAATAATTATTTTTTCATAAAATCACATGTTAAACAATTATTGGCATCCCTAACAATTCCTATGAAATAAATGTAATTGAAGTATTTCTGTCATTTCTACAGTAGTTTACAAAGTAGATCAGAGTATCTAGGAACATTTAATTAGTAATTTATCACTTCCTGTTTCCCTGGGGTATAAATATGACCTGGCACAGAGGCCATTTCTCTTATCCACTCTTCAACATGGGAAAAACAAAGGAACACACCATTCAAGTAAGGCAGCTGTGTGTCGACCTTCACAAGTCAGGCAATGGCTACAAGAATAGCCACTCGCCTGCACCTGCCCATATCTACTGTCAGAGGAATCATTAAGACGTTTAAAACAACTGGAACAGTGGTACACAAGCCTGGACGAGGCCGGAAAGGTTATTTTGCCTCCATGCACAGTGAGGAGGATGGTAAGAGAAATAAGAAGTTCTCCAAAGCGCACACTTAAAGAATTGCAACAAATGGTAGCATCTTGGGGTCACAAAGTCTCCAAAACAACCATCAGGTGCCATCTACATGCAAAGAAGCTGTTTGGGAGGCATGCACGGAAAAAACCTTTTCTCATACACAATCATAAACGCAAACGTCTGGAGTTCGCTAAGCGGTACTGGGACTTCAACTGGGACCATGTCAGTGGCGTAGCGTGGAGGCGCTGGGCCCCGGGGCGAGAATGGCGCTAGTCCCCCACCCCCCCCCCCACCCCCCCCAGGCCTATCCGCGAAGCAGAGGTGTAATTGTAACAGAGCTTTAGTTTTTTGAGGATTTGTACTTTACCGGAGTTCTTTTTTAAACCTGGACTTTTACTCTACAACATTTAAAACTTAAAAATTATCATTTTACTTCGTTACTTTGACACTAGCCACTTCGTTACAAATTAAAATATGAACGCAATTCATCGTTTAAGATTTATCTGGATTTAGCGTCTTCGAGAAGAACAAAGGTGCTCGGCAGCAGGGTATGTTAGTGCGGGGACAGGGAGCTGCAAATTTATCCACGTAGTTACAATATTTTATCACTAGATGGCACACCCGCATCAGTTATTGGATATTCACAGAAACGTCCTCTGTACCCAACCACTTCAGCTACAGTGAGCCAGAAGGTATCCAAATCAGTAATTAAGAAAAATCAGTTTTCTGAAAAACGCAGACACGCATAATTAATAGGGCTATTAGAACCATGGACAATGAATATTTGCACAGCATCTCAACATCACACAACACGTTAGGCTGTTTGAACCATGAACAACAGTGACAATACATTGCCAATGAAAATGCGAAAAAGATCCATACGGCTGAACAGTTAACCGTATTTCCCTAACAGCACAACAGTGGCCAAATCAATAAGTAAACAGATAGATGGACACACATCCTGGCACAGCAGCCATTTAACCACAACCGGCAAGCTGATCACTTGCAGTAGCCTAATAAAAAACTGCACTCACCCATTCAGAAGTTAACTCTGGGTGCCTTCTGCTATTCCTTCGTTGAGCAAGAGGGCAATGAGGTGGTAGCATTAGCCTCCAAGTCTGACTGCTGCGTGTCGCCGCTATCATTCACAACACTAGCAGGAACTGCATCTGGACAAGATGACTATTTAAAAAATGCATTCAATTTCGCCAATTTGGAGTTCCGTACATCGAGCTCTTTTTTTCTTTTCTTTTTTGAGCACCGCCTTTGTGCTGCTCAACATGGTGCTCAAGACTTTTCACCTCCAATACTAGGCTAATGGGTTAGCTGATCTCTCAAAAAAAGAACACTTCACGAGCAAGCGCGTAGCCTACGAAGCTACGATCAGAAAGGAATAAGTGAATGTCAACTAATTGGACAAACACATTTCCCAGCAGGCCATGTTCATTTGAAAATGCTGTGAATAAAACAATCAAATATATGATTAGTAATTGTGATTATAACTGAAAAAGTATCATTACTGAAATACAAAAGACATATATCAAAGTTAAGAGGAAAAATGGCCAATGTGTGTGTGTGTGTGTGTGTGTGTGTGTGTGTGTGTGGTGGTGGGGGGGGGGGGGGGGGGTTGTTACCATGACTGTGTTGTATGAAATAGTGGAGCAATATATATATACTCATCAACTCGGGTATAGCGATAAGATAATACTGCTTTGAACAGGACACTTGAGACGACGAAACCAATGCTTGAAAATTCTTTATGTGTTGTGATGAGAGGAAGAACGGCATAGTTAATCTCCGTGGGCCCTCAGGGGTCATCGGGGCCCCGGTTCAGCGCACCGGCTGCACCGGCAATACCTACGCCGCTGGACCATGTGCTTTTGTCAGATGAGACCAAAATAGAGCTTTTTGGCAACAAACACTCTAAGTGGGTCTGGCGGAACAGAAAAGATTAGTGTGCAGAAAAGCACCTCATGCCTACTGTGAAGTATGGGGGAGGATCGGTGATGCTGTGGGCCTGTTTCTCTTCCAGAGGCCTTGAGAACCTTGTTAGGGTGCATGCCATCATGAACGCTTTGAAATACCAGGACATTTTAAATCAAAATCTGGTGGCCTCTGCCTGAAAGCTGAAGATGGGTCGTCACTGGGTCTTTTAGCAAGATAATGACCCTAAGCATGTGGCCAAATCTACACAGAAATGGTTCAGCAGACACAGAATCAAGCTCCTCCCATGGCCATCTCAGTCCCCAGTCCTCAACCCCATTGAAAACCTGTGGAGTGAGCTGAAGGGGAGAGTGCAGAGGAGAGGACCCAGGTCGCTGGATGATTTAGAGAGATTGCGCAAAGAGGAATGGTCGAAGATCCCTCTTTCTGTATTTTCTGTACAGGTAAAAAGATGTTGTTTACATTCCTACAGAATATAATAATTGGGACATTTAAAAAGCGTATAGTTTTTTTGACTCGCTCTCTATATTGATAGGTGATGACAAAAAGATTCATTGACATATAGGCTTCGATTCAAGACAGCAAGGATGGAAATGCGTTTAATCCAGAGGAAAAAAATCTCCGCTCTCTCGACAATTTTATGCACCGTTTTAACCTTTTGTTCATCGGATTATGACAGAAGACGTCCCTTTTTTTGATTGGGGTTTAAAAAAAAAAAATGCGTATTTAAAGGGGAATATATTGCATATTGATCAAGCATTGAACTCGGCATAAGAACTGAATGGCATTGCTTGCTTCGTCTTCCTGTAAGCAAGTACGGGCTAATCTGCAGTTTCGTGAACATTTCAGGTTCGATGTACCGAGTAATTATACCATGGAAACTTGAACTGGCCCATAATTCTGCCGAATAGTCTTATTAGTTAATCGTCTGATTGCTAATCAAACAAAGAGGAGTAATCATTCCCTATACGGTGAGGATTCTGCCTCACCCAACGAACCTCCGACCGCACGTCACTGGTGTATTCATACGACTGTGTCCAGCGGAGGAACTGTGGGAAATGGTGTTGTATAAGCAGGTGGGATCGCGTCTCCTAAACATATGACACAGTACAACTACTAAGTACATTAGCGAGGTGGCATTGTTTCACGTCTCGCTCACACACACACACACCTGTCTCTCATCGCACCGGTGCTACAACAGTTCGTTCATTCATCGCATGGACCAATTTTCATGTCGCACTGTGCAGCCCTGCCAATGCTCGGCACTTAAGGAAAATGGGCGACAGGAAGTTGTATTTTGACGTGCCACCATCTTTAGGGTTTCAAGTTTCCCCATTGTCAAAACGGGGCACTGCAAAGTTAACGCAGGGGCGTGTCGTTATCACTTTATTAACTTTAACTGGGCCCTTTACTGTAGGTCTTCCCCCATCATCCCTGTGCCTCTCCACTGTCCAATGAAGGACAAAAACTCCAAAGAAAAAAAAAAAAAATTCTTCACAAAAGTGTTTTGTTGTCCAGCTTTCTTCAACTATGATAGTAATCATATTAATGATAATAATAATAATAATGACAACAACCAGACAAACTTACATCAAGCCAGTGGCCAACATAGTTTATTCTACTGCAGGGCTTCACATCTGCGGGCCGCTCTCACGTCTTCTTCCGAAGCATGCAGGCCTAGATATGCTTTTGTTTTTGAATCTAGTGCCAGCATAGATTCAGCTTTTCTCGTAGGTTATGAGTTTTCCCTGTAAGCTTTCCTTTGCCCCCCAGGCCTTCAGCCATAGATGAGGTTTGACAAAATATGAAACTACATTCCATGTATTATCAATTTCAAATAGGCGAAGAAATATGCCTATTCCAAATAAAAAACTAAATTAAACAACTATACATTTTTATTACATAAATTACAGCTTTGATGCAGTGTTGTAGCTATGCAGCCACTCCGGCTGAGAATCTGCAGCTGCGAACACATTTACAGCCATAAATGAGCTGCTGATTCATGCTAAATATTCTCATCATGTTCCATGGAGTCACCTCGTCTCAGAGGAAATTCACCTCTGCAAATTGATATATACAGTCTTCTCTGTTTACAAATCAAGCTGTGCTTTAAGCATCAGGGATGTTAAATCAAATGAATTGTGCACATTTTCCCAATCCAGTACTTTTAATAGTTTTTTGATGGCCTTGCTTAATGTCTGGTAATCTGACCACTGAAAACAAGAGCATCAACTCTTAAAACCCCCACACTAACCCAACACATACAGTAGTGTGATGATTATACACTTAACAAAATGAAGATTAATCAGAGGCCAAGTACTACAAGTATTTATTTAATGTAATATTGGATCATATAGAAGAGAATAAGTAAATCAGATTACAATATATAGTAAAACCAAAAATAATTAGGTCTTTTTGAGAGAAAAAGTCGATGTCTAGTGTGGCCGCCCTTTGCTCTGATTACAGTATTCAATCTTTCAGGCAAACTGTTCGCATACTTTTTTATTTCTTCACTCGCTAAACCATTCCATGTGGTTTGAAGTTCATTGAAAAGAGATTCTTTCGATGTAACAACAGATTGGCTCAATCGAATTAAGGTCTGGACTTTGAGCAGGCCAAGTCATAACTTTTATGTCACCAGATGTTTCTTTCCGGCAGAGAAAATTCTTGCACAACTTAGAGGTGTGTTTAGGGTCCTTATCTTGATCACCGTCTCCTTTCTAGCAGACTGAACCCAAGACCATAATATTACCACCTCTATGTTTTACTGAAGGGGTTAAACAGTCCTTTCTGAAATGTTCTACAACTCTACAGCACACAAAAAAAATCTGTATTTGGATGAGAAATCTTAAATTTTGATATGACATTCCTAAGGACTTGTCTCAAGGCTGCAGGTGTCTAATCCTTGAATATCTAGGCAAAATGGAGTTTGTTCTTTGACCTTGCCTGCTCTAAGAAGTAGTTTTCCGGTAGCAACAGACCATTTTCACTGAGGCATCTGACATTGAACATCTTAATATTTTCTTCTCTTCACTTCTGACCGCCATTAATATCATCACAGAGTTGTTGTGCAGTTCACAGCCAATTTTTTTTTCCTCGTCATACACAGACAACGAATATCAGAGGTACTTAACTTCCATTTTTCACCTCGATTGCCACTAGTTTTCAATGAACCAGTCTCTAAACATTTGATGATGTTTCTTATAGTGGCATGGCAGCATTTAGCAACTTCAGAATTTTTTCTGAGAGACAAAGCAGCATTGTGTAAGGCCACAATGCCGCTACGAATAATGAGAGAGCTTCTTCTGTTGTGCCATAGCGTTTAACCGTGGCCCAGCTCAAAGTTCATGTCACCCAATACTGAAACAACAGACCATCGGAAGTAATTCTGTGGAATAATGTTGCCTCAATCCAGTTTTTACATACATTTTTTTAGCATCAATAATCATGGAATGTGCCTTCAAATATGCATTTATGCTATGCAAGAGTCCAAAAAAAAAAAAAAAATTGCAACACCTTTCAATTGTTAAAAAAATGGATGATTTCAGAGTTTGTTAATTACTCCTATTCTTACCTCAATATACTTGTGTGAATGATTTTTTTTTTTAAGGTTCTCATTGCCTCGGGCCAGGTCACGATTTGGTAGCCTCCGAAACCGACCCAGTCAAAACAGTTTCTGATCGGCAAAATGCAAGTGTATTGCAAAATTTAAGTTAATAATAAATAATAATAAATTTGTTTTATATAGCACCTTTCTAAAACCCAAGGTCACTTTACAGAGGGTGAAACATACAGGACAGAACCAGAGACAGACACAGTACTAGGGACAGAGCAGACACACTTAAGGCCAGATATCAAGTAACCAGATAACAAGCCTACAAGCTGACCAAAGACTAAATATTGAAGGCAATGGTGAACAGGAGGGTTTTGAGCGCAGTTTTGAAAATATCCATGGTTTCAGAGTCGCGGATGACCTTGGGGAGAGCATTCCTGAGGAAGGGGGCTGCAACGCTAAAAGCTCTGTACCCAAAGGTCCGGAGTTTGGCGCTGGGTTCAGTGAGGAGGCCCATGTTAGAGGACCTCAGAGATCGGGATGGGATGTAGTGGTGGAGGAGATCGGAGAGGTACCGGGGGGCCAGGCCGTGAAGGGATTTATAGGTGAGGAGGAGGAGTTTGTACGTGATGCGTTGTTTGACCGGGAGCCAGTGCAAATGGGCCAGGATGGGGGTGATGTGCGGCAATATTCGTTGCAATATTAAAAAACTTATCTGCTTAGCTTTCATTGGTGTCTCATCAGTATTTGATGGAAATTAGGCACCTTGAAAACGAACGCATGCTTCCAACCTTTCATCGCAACGGACAACTAGCGCAGATTTCTAAAGCTAGAAGTTATGGCTTTATGGAACCGTCTGGCTGCTCCATACCTCAGGGATTTTGGGACATAATCCAGCCAAAGCCAATGAGAAGCAAGTTTTCTGAGACGAGACGGAGTTCAGGCATCATTCAGGAAAATTACTGGTGCAGACCTGTTCGATTTTCACATATCTGTTATCAGTGTATAACATTAACGTTTACACATTTACAAAGGCGTATATTTTATTGCCAATATCTTAATAAATCATTAAAAATAAACATCAAGTTTCAGCAACAAAAGTTGACATTTCACTGAATAGGCAAAGGGGTGAGCTTTCATCCAGTAAAATGATGAAGCTCTTAAGTCTTACAGGTCCCCGCATTTGCTTTTGAAACGGGCCCCCAGATGCTTAAGGCCGCCACTAGCGCCAAGACACGCCCCTGTTTTACTCCACTCTTGACTTTGAATTTGTCTAGTAGAGAACTGTAATGCTGGATGGCACTGTTCATCCCCGTATGAAAGGGCTTAATGAGGCGGAGTAGTTTAGGTGAGAATCCAATCAGTGCTAGTATCTTGAAGAGCCAATATCTGCACACAAGGATAAATACGCTTTGGTCAGGTCAATGAAGGCAAGATATAAGGCCTGCTGTTGTTCTCGATATTTCTCTTGCAGTCGCCTTAATGAGAAAACCGTGTCAATGGTTGGCCTGTCGGAGTGAAAACCAAAATGTGATTCAGGGCGAATTCAGTCTGCCAGTTTCGGTGGTCCTCGAAGGACTATGCAGGCAGTGAGTTTGCCAGTGATGCTAAGCAAAGCAGGGATATGCCACGGTAGTTGCTGCAATCTCCAGTATCTCCCTTGTTTTTACACAGAGTGATAACATTAGCATCACACGTCTTGTGGAACGGCACCTTCTTCCAAACACTGACCCAAGGGTTTGTAGAGTGGATCTAACAGTGATGGATTTCCGAATTTAATTATTTCGACAGGAATCTGCTCTTTCCCCAGCTCTTTGCTCGATGGTAATCTGTCCATTTCCATGCCAAGTTCTTCAATGGCAGGGATGTTATCAAGCTCAGCCATTTGTGGAGGGCAGTCAATTACATCTAGTGCAGCCTGGTCAACTTTATTCTCCCCAGAGTCAAGTTCAGAGTCATGTTCAACCCATCTCATCATCTGCATTCTCTTGTCTGTGATGTCCCATGCTGGACGTCAATGAGGCCGTTTTCATAGGCGTGGGACCTGCAGCTATTTGGATGCCATCATACATTCCTTTAATACTACCAATATCAGACACTCGCTGAATTGACTCACACAGATTTCTCCAGTAAAGACCTAAATAAAATGTAAATAAGTGGAATTTATTAACTGGTTTAGTTTTGGTAGATGTTATTGACAATAATCTTTACGGGTGCCTTTAATTGTGAAACCTTGATTTAAAGAAAATTGATTTTAAGTTACATTTGTAAATTCTGTTGGTTCCAGTGGAAAATTAACATTGTACAGCATTTCTCACATCAGTATTTAAAGCTTCTCTACAAAGATATTTTCTAGAATTTTTTTAAAGTATTGTTTGTGCATGGCCAATCAGTGGTGCCAGTAATTTTGGAGCCCTCTGTAAAATATTTATTGTTACCATCAAAGACATTAATTGACAATTAAACTGTCAAATTAATTGCCAGGCCGAGCAACCTGTCGGATCGACCTTATCAAAAACACAACTCAGAATCTGATTGAAAAGTAGGAAGCTAGTTGCTTCGTTGTCAATAAATTTATCGAGTAGTGTGGCAAAGTTCTCCAAAAATAAGGGAGAGACATTGGAAATTAGCTAGAATTGTGGTCACATCCTATTAAAATTAACCAACTTTTCAAAGAGAGACATTTTAGGTGAACAAATCAACGAGATAATCACCACAAAAGTGGCAGGTTTCGTCCACATCAGGTTAACTTCGCAATCTCTGAATAGGCGGGCAAAATTAGGGGCACAGGTGGTCCTGGGCAGAATTACAGCACTACATCTAAATCTTGATCTCATTTGTGATCCTTTTGTTTAATTTAACTGTGGGTGTAATCGACAAGAGTCATCGGAAGATGACAAGTCCCCCCCGGCCCCCCCCAATCTAATCTCAGAGATCCCAAATATCAAAAGGCACCAGTTTAAGACCTAGCTCTAGCCTATCAGCAAACAATCTTATAGTGATCATACAAGTTATGAAAATTTGTGCAAAGTTTGACCTTAAAATCATTGAAGGTCAGTGTCAAGGTCACTAACAAGTTCACATACATAACACCCCCAGTGATACCCAATCCTAAACTCTGAAGCAGTTTTGGCGATTCAAGTCATTGAAAATTCAATATGTCAATTGTGAACTCTAAAGGCTACAGAGGGTCAAGTTGAGGTCAGCAAACGGACTTAATATATGACTTTCTAAATGTCCGTAAACAAACCTTAGCTCCATTTGTGACTATTTCGGTGATAGAAGTCAGGGTAATTGTAGTAGGTCAAGTTCGACCTTCAAAGGGTCACCAATAGTCAAACCATTCCATATGGTTTAGTTCATTCCCAAGAGATTATTTCGATATTACAACAGATTTGTTTATCTTCGTATCAAGCAAATCCTAGATTTGCTCAATCAGATAAAGGTCTGGACTTTATCCAGGCCAAGTCATAACTTTTGTCACCAGATGTTTCTTTCTGACTGAGATAATTCTTGCACAACTTAGAAGTGTGTTTAGCGTCATTATCTTGTTGAAAATAAGATCCCCGGCCAATCTGTTTTCAGATGGCAATGTGTGCCTCACAAGGATTCTGTGATACCGTAAAAAAAAAAAAAAAAAAAAAAAAAAAAAGCATCATCAGAAATGCTTCATTTTCTTGAAGAGGCAAATGCATCATTTGTTTCTCAATGGAAACGATAATGCAGCCACTGAAATTTCCTTTTAATCTTCATGTGAAAATGCCATGGATCACTTTGTGATTTTGATTACATGGTATCAAAAATAAAGTGCTCAATGAAATTAAAAATAAAGTGCATTTCCTTGCACTTTTCCAAAGCTCTGACTCTATACTTCGGGCTTAATGTAATTTTTTTTTTCTTTTTTAGTGCCACGGGCTATCGGACAGAGGCACTCGTCTCTACAGCTATGCAAAATGTGTTTGTGAATCTCTATGATCCAACTCCTGGCAACACTGCTTATCTTGAAAAATTCTGTTAACTTCCACAAAACACAGACGACCACGTACAAGAGTGGGTGGCTGCGTTATGTCAACCACAGTCAACACAGCCAAACGCACACATTTACACACACGTACTGCACAGTGTTGTCGTGATACTGAAATTCCTACCTTCGATACAATACCTTGAAAACTACTGACATTTCAGTACCATGGGGGAAAACTGACATAAGACTGATGGCATAAAATTTGAGATAAAGAAAAAAGATAAATATAACAAGACCAGAACATGGTTACATTTTTCTTGGCAATTACCCAACGGCAGAATAACTTTGTTAAACATTCTTACGCTAATGAAAGTATTCTCCTTAAGGTAGCGCACAAGTTCAAAAGCCTCAGAGATTTTGGCAAAGCAAGTAAAAAAAAAAAACAGTGCAATCTTTTGCATTTTCAAGTTACACAAGTGAAGAAACGCCAAATGTAGATGTTCATCCTTATTGGCTGTATGCAGACATCGTATTTTTCATGGCTAAAAGCCACTAAGATCGCTAAATTCAAAAGGCACAAAGGTGCAAGTTAAAAAAAAAAAAAAAGCAGAGCAACCTTAGGCGTTTTCAAGTAACGATTGAATAAAATAAACCAAATGGAAGTGCTACAGACACGCTCTACAGAGGTGAGATTGATGCCCCATTACTTTTGCCCGCAACAATCCTTCAGGCGCTCTGCAATTAGTTGTGTTGGCACCCTTTCGTTGGCACTGTTCTGGTGCAGCACCTGCGTACTGCATTGCTTGCGTCTTTGGGCTTACTGTGTTCATTTGCTTAAAATCTGAAATATTTCGAGACAACTCTCCCGCCGTTTTCTTCCCCCACGCAAACTCTGAGGAGTCACTGAATATGTAGTCTTACACAGCCAATATCCTATAACCTTTTGGGAACTATTCAACCGGAGTGAGATGGCAGGCAGCAGAACTCTGAAGGGCCGTGCACATGGCTAGGAGAACTGCTTGCCTGTGGAAAATTTAAAGCTATTCTTACCTTTCTGGAATTTTTACACTTTTTTATTGTAATCTTAAAATGCTCCTAATAAGCGTATGGCACACTAAAATGTAAAAGAAATCCAACAGGTGTTGAAACTCATCGATATTCAATTCTCATATATTTCTGATAAAAGTCTGACCAATCATTTTCTTCAGTCCGAATAAAATGATTTGCCGAGCTTCCTGTCTGTCATCCGTTGCTGTGCCCCTTCCAGTTGCCTACCGCTGTCACCGCGTGCGAGTCGCATGCCTCTCTGGCAGAGCAGCAGCGTGGTAGAGACAGAACAGGTAGCTAGTCAACAAAGTTAGCTGGCCAATAAAACAGCTGCAACTGCTCCTAATTTAATGTCTAACGTTATCGGGACAGTTCTGGTGAGGTAAGACGTTATGACAGCAGTTTTGCAAGAAAATATATATGAATTCTGCCAAAAGACAAAGCATCTGACTGTACAAAAACAGGCGCTGAAATGCTATAATTACTAACGTAAATAGTTCGTCAGACGTTAAGACGGCATTTTATTTTATACCACATATAGAATTGAATATTATGTAATTACAGTTGGTTAGTTTTCACAAACCGGTTCCTCTAAATCTGACTCCATTGCCCTGTTTCAAGATGCTTTTATACACCGGACGCGAAACAAATTTTTCGCGTCCCTCTGGCGCTGAGAGGAGGCGAGGTTAAAGGGGCTGCAGCCAGTGTGTGTGCCAACTCGCTCCTCTCCTTGGCGGTGCTGGCACAGATGGTATCACTCTAATAATACTGCGTATAATAAATGCAGGGTGGGGAAGCAAAATTTGCAAAATATATCACCATCCATAGATTGTATATTATTCTCAACTGGCATGTTTATTGAAAAAAAAAAAAAGAGCGATTATAAAGCAGACAACAAAGATAATAGGTAGTCCATTATTCAATATGTCCACCATTATTAGCAATAACAGGTGCACACAATTCAGGGGAGTGGTTGTGGGGTTGTTTGTACTTCAAATGTCAGTGCAAGTTTTGCTTCCCAACCCTGTATTGCAATCGTTATGCCTCAATATGCTTGTGTGAATCATTTTTCATGCTCTCATTGCCGACAATAGTACTTTTCAATACATTCTCACCAAAAAAAATTGTACAGAAGTAATACCATTAAGACCTCTTCGGGACAAAAGTGGCGGCGTATAATCATCACTGCACACTACTGTACTTTAAGAGATTGATTGGTATGGGATTTATTTTCTGCTAGATAATGACACAAAGCACACTTTATCTGTCGGAAAGAATCATTTGGTGACATAAAAGTTATGACTTGGCTGCTCAAAGTCCAGACCTTTATCCGATTGAGCAAATCTGGGATTTGCTTGATACCAAGATAAACAAATCTGTCGTAACATCTCTTTGGAATGAACTTCAAACCACAGGGAATGGCTCGGTATGTGAGGGAAAGAACAGTAAACACTATAACTGAAAGATTAAAAGCTGTGGTCAAAGCATAGGGTGGCCTCACTAGATACACTTTTTCTCTCAGAAAGACGTGATTATTTTTGTTTATGCAATATATTGTGATCTGTGAACTAATTTTAACCTAAGTGATCCAATTTTAAATAAATACTTTAATAGTACTTTGTTCCAGATTTGTCTTCATTTTGTTAAGTGTCTAATCATCACTGCACATAACTGGCGAAAATCGAGGAGCATTTTCTCAGTTTTTCTTCTCTGTATTTCAGTGGAATACGGTCTAGTAATGGTTTAAGCAACATAATTCCATTTCCAGTCGTCTGAAGACAGTTGCCAAGATTTTCTCCATGCCCATTCAGCCACTCTTGAAACTTCCACCTCAACACAAAAAACATGATGAACTGATAATATATCCTTGTCAAGCAAGGACCAAGTGTAGCAAGCCACAAAAATTTCAGCTGAATAATGCACGGCATTGATAGCTGTACAAATGTATTTTTCACAAAACTTGTAATGTCAGTCACTACGGATTTACCTAACAGATGAATGAATGAAAGATGGCCAACTTTCAATTATTAGGGGCCGGGCAGCCTAAGCTCCCAGGACCCTTTTGTGATCCTGCCTGTTCTTCCTTCTTCTTCAAAGGAAATCTTAATTCCCATGTGCGAAAAATCACCAAACTTTGCATAAAGGTCCAGGCCAATGCCAGATTGCCTCAGCTGCAAAAACAGGCCAAAAGTCCTGATAATGGCACAACAGCAAGCCTCTAAAGTTCAATATTTTGAAAATTCACAACAAATAAACCATATGCGCTACAGATTTGCAACTTTCACCAAAAGGTAGCCCCAATACTGAAGAAACTCTTGTACATTTAAACCCATTGCAAATTATGACATCAATCACTTTTTTTTCCAAAAACTGTCAAACTTATTAAACCTATCTCCTCCCACAATTTTTGCTCAATTGACACCAAACTTGCTAGAGCATCTTCAGACTGTCCTACACAAATGATCCACACAGATTTTCGATTTATCGAAAATTGAGCCTACAGTGCATCAAAATGTTTGACTGTAAACGGTATTGTAGACATATACTTGCAAATTTTTGCTAAATACATTTTCAATGTTAATTAAAAAAATACAAAATTTTGGAGTCATGGTAGATGATGTTTGGAAAATATCAGAATTTTATCTCAAAAACTGAATTTTTTTACAGCATTTTGAATTTTGGTCTCATGTGAACGATTAGAGTCAATGCAAAAATGGCATTTTTAAACATCAGTTTTTCACTTTAGGAGCCAATAAATAATTGTTAAACATCTCCATGCTGTCTAGATGCAATTTGTGTATTTTCGGATTTTTGTCTTAACTGAATTTTTGACAGCCGTTTGAAATCAGCCTTTATACGCCAACAGCTGCAGTCTTGCACACAGGTCAATTTGTGAAGCTACATGTGACATTTCCACTGGCCAGTTAGCTCAGTGAGAGAGAGCATAGTCTCTTGTGCCAGAAATTGTGAGTTAAAGCCTCAGCTGATGTAAAATGCACATTAAAATTGCGCCTTTCTTCATCTTCCTACATAAAACTCTGCTTGTTGCTCAAAATTGCTTAATTTTGCCAAGAATTGCCTGGCCCCGACCATTGCTGCACAGCAGCCATAATTTTGCTTGCAATTAGTCGCTTGCAGCAGTTATGCATAAATGTTGACACCATCAGCCAAATAGCCCAGGATGCATAATTTTCACTGTTCTCAAGTCTTTAAGCATGATAGGATCAGAGGGAAATCTGTACAATCTAGCGCCCTTTCAGGGACGATTGCAGCATCCCCAAGCACAGCAACCGAGGATTTTTAGGTAACTTGAACATTCATCCGAGTGAGATGTAGATGCCAATACGAAGTAGCCTACGCTTACTTGCAGCAGGTAAAGATTTTTGGATGTAGCAAAGAGCTAGCCTTTGAAATTGACTTGCAAATTTTGAGTTGTCCCAGGATGAGGCCAATGTATCACGTGATGCATATGTTTTGGTACCCCATTAGCCGCAACTCTCTCAATATATGGCCCTGTTTGAGTCGTCCCCGTCCCCTCTTGGGCTAGGAATTAGTATTGGGGCCAGTTGCCTGCGAGCGACCACTTTATACAACCCCTTCTCCAATTTCATCATATTCTGTACATAACATTTTGGGTTAAACTGATAACAGACAAAAAAAAAACAGACAAACAAAGACAAAACATAACCTCCTCTGCGGAGACAGGCTAATGAAGTGCGTTTCCCACTGAGTTACTTCTCCAAAGTCTACTATTCGGTAACATGTAAACGAGACAACTTGAATTAGTTGTTTGCAAGATTTATCTCGCTGGTTAGCGCCTTTAGGTGAACGACTTTCATGAGTTTCTGTTGGCTTAACTCTCGAGAGGCGTTTCCTACAGGCGATAGCCAGCGTGCTAAATCCGGCGCACAACACCGAAAGCGTCAACTCGCAATAGGCCGAAAATATTGCTCTAGAAATACTTTGTCTCCATGCTTCTTGAAATCTCAAGTGGCCGACTAGTTGAATCGAATACGGCAGTTGTATTTACATCGTGATAATTTAATTCAATTCGATATCCCACCAGTCTATTTGTTGCTAATAAACCAGGCACGGCCCATTGACTTGTATAGCCAAATTCAGAACCCCATTAGGCTATTATTTCCTGATGACGCCGAACTGCCAGCGCTTGGACAATAAGCCCAGTTTACAAACAGATAAAAAAAATCCAGAATGTCAATAACAAATCGAACTTTCTTAGCTTATAAAAGAGTGCCGCGCCACTCCAACAGCTACATGCTAACGACATGATTCTAATTGTACGATTAGTTCAAGTAGCGCCGCACACGCCTTCTCACGCTACTCGTGTTGGGATACAAAATAACGTTTTTAGGAGGCTACATCTAAACGCGGCGGCAAGTTACCCGACAACAACCATTCGAGTCTCGAATTAGCAGCCTAAACAACCGCAGGTCTGAACCCAGACATTAATTCTTTCTCCGCTATTTCATGTGGACAGAGGTAGCCGAGTATTTTCCTTGCGGAAACCATGTTAGCTGCCGAAATAGGCGCATAAAGCTCGCAATCAGTCCTCTCCCCAGAATAATAATCCGTAATTTCTCAATTCGTGTAGGCCACTACTGAAAATGCCACGGGATCAAATGAAATGCAGCTCGTTGCAATGTCATAAAACGCTTCACAAACAAAAGATAAAACAAGCTCAATCCTTACCAAAATGATCGTTTATGTAAAATGTTTATGCTGTCAATTCAATCCAGGAATACACGCAGGTTTGTTCTTCGTCTAATCCAACTGGAACTGCATAGATTCTCTCAAATAGGATAATCTTAGACTAGTAGGTTCCGAAGCTTTATCCGCATTAATATTTTTTTTGTTTTCGCTGATTTCGGAAGATTGCCCGTCACATAATTATCTTTTTAATGGTTTCTTTCTCTTTTCTTAAACGGAGGATACGTGTCCCCTCTCCCCTGTCTTTGTTCTGTAATCCAGTAAAATAGAAACTCATTCGCCTCTGCTAATCCCAGCCCAACTCAACAACAGAATCTATTGGCCGTAATTTACATATAAGATTAAAGAACCTCTACAAAAACATGAGAAAAACTGATTTTGAAATTGACATGACTCGATTTTAACTTTAAATTAATTGTGGAAATGTATTCTTTCCATTGCGAAATTAGGGCCCACTTAAACTGAATCACATTTTTCGTTTCGAACAAGCTTCTGCTTTTGTTTTGTATATCGGCAATAGTGGGTTTGTGAATTTCAGATTATACTTTCTTCAGTCTACATTTTTTTCTTCAGACTGCGGAAATGCGAATAACTCTTCTAATTATTAATGTTAGGAGCCTCTGTCTGTTTGATGTCTATCTGTATGTATGTATGCATTTATGACCATTTCCCAAAAACGTATTACACTGTAAAATGTTAATACTACCAAATTGCAATGATCGGTGAATCATTTAAACAGAATGTGTAATTGAAAATACAGTAGTTCAAAGATCACATATCAAATGTTGAAACTTTTTTGTTTTTTGAAAACTATTTTGAATTTGATGGTGGCAGTACACTTCAAAGTTGGGATAGGAGCATGTTTTCTACACTGTGTCGCATCACCTCCTCTTTTAACAGCACCATATACAACAGTTTTATATAATATATATATATATATATATATATATATATATATATATATATATATCACTCACATATACAATTCTACGTACAACCCCATTACCAGAAAAGTTGGGGCGTAAAATGTAAATAAAAACGGAATTCAATGATTTTTAAATCATTTGAACTTTATTTATTTGAAAATAGCAATGTATCAGATGTTGAAACTGAGCTATGTTATTGGTTTTTGAAAAAAATGTGCTCATTTTGAATTTGATGCCAGCAACATGTTTCAAAAAAGTTGGCACAGGGGCACGTTAACCACTGTGTTGCCTTACGTCAACTTCAATCAACACTCTGTTAGCCTTTGGGACCTAAAGAGACCAACTGCTGTACTTATGAAAGCATAATGTTTTCCCATTCTTGCTTAATGTAGGATCTCAGCTGCTCAATGCTTTACAGCCTCCTTTGTCATACTTTTCCTTTCATAATCCGCCAAATATTGTCAGTGGGTGACAGGTCTGGACTGCAGGCAGACCACTTTAGCACCCAGATTCTTTTAAAACTGAGACATGTTGTTGTAATACATACTGAGTGTGGTGCTTGGCATAGTGTTGGTGAAATGAGCAAGGCCTTCCCTTGAAAAGGCATCTGGATGGCAGTAAATCTTGCAACAAAACCTGTATATATCGATCACCATTAATGGTGTCTTCACGGATTACCCATTCCATGCGTACTGTTGCTCCCCCATACCATGATGGATGCTGGCTTTTGAATTGTTTGCTGATAACAAACAAAGGCCCCCTCCTCTTTAATCCATAGGATGTGGTATCCATGATTTCCCAAAAAAAATTCATATTTTGATTATTCAAACCACAGGGCAGCTTTCCACTTCACCTAAGTACATTTTTAATGAGCTCAGACCGAGAGAAGCGGGCACTGTTTCTCAATCTGGTTTATATATTATGGTTTAATCTATACATGGCAGAGTTTTACCTTGCATTTGCAGATGTATTGATAAACAGTGCTTACTGCCAATGGTTTACAGAAGTGTTCCTGAGTCCAGGCAGTGATTTTCACAGCAGAATCCAATCTGTTTTAATGGAGTGCTGCCTGAAGACTTGAAAATCATAACCATTCAAAACTGGATTTTGGCCTTGTCCCATGCATACAGAGATTTTTCTGGATTTTCAGAATCTTTTAATGATATTATGTACTGTAGAGGATCAAAACTCCAAATTCGTTGCAATTTTAATTTGGATAATGTTATTCATTATTGAACTATTTCTCCAAGCAGTCTTTCATAGAGTAAATAATCCCTCACCATATTTACTTATTAAAGACTTTTTCCCCAATCATGTTACTGACCTGTTGCTAAATAATCTAATCTGCTGTGAGATGTTCCGCCAGTTGTCTTTTTTCAGCATCATGCAACTTTTCCAGTCATTTATCGTCCCGTCCCAACATTTTAAAAACATGTTGCTGTCATCAAATTCAAAATGAGCATACATTTTTCAAAAAACAATAAATTTATCAGTTTCAACATCTGAAATATTATCTTTGTACTATTTTCAAAATAAATATAAAGTTCAAATAACTTGAAAATCATTGCATTCCGTTTTAATTTACATTTTACACAGCATCGCAACTTTTTTGGAAATGGAGTTGTACATATATGTGTGTATACAGTAGTGTGCAGTGATGATTATACACCACCAGTATATTACTTCTCAAAAATGTTTTGGTGAAAATGTACTGAAAAATCCTATTGTAGGCGATGAGAACAAAAGGAAAAATCTCACAAGTATTTTGAGGGAAAAATATGGGTAATAAACAAAAACAATTGAAAGGTGCCCTAAATTTTATTTATTTCATTTTTTTTTTAACTTTAAAATAGTATGAATGCGTGTTTTAAGCCTCATTCTATGATTATTGATGCAGAATAGTTTGTGGCTACATAATATTAGAAAATTACCGCTGATGGTCAGTTGTACCAGTACATAAGGCGACATGAACTTTGAGCAGTGTCCCAGTGTTAAATATGGCATGACAGAAGGAGCTATCAGATTGTTTGTAGTCTCATTGTGGTCTTACATGATGTTAGCTTGTCACTTTAAAAAATTTCTGAAGATGTTAAATGCTGCCATGGCACTGTGAGAAACACCATCAAGTGTTTCAAAGAGATTCAAAGAGACTGGTTTGTGGAAAACTAGTGGCCATAGAGATGCAAAACTGAGGTTTAGTGCCTCTTACATTTGTTATCTGTGTATGACTAGTAAAAAAAAATCTGCTGCTGACAGCAGGAAAAGTCTGTGAAGATATTAATAGCGCCAGAAGTGAGGAGATGAAAGTATCAAGATTTTCTGTTTCCAGATGCCTTTGTGAGAATGGTCTGATTGGTCGAGTTGCTGTCAAGAGCTGGCAACATCAAAAAAAGACTTGAGTTTAAAAAAATGCAACGATTGGTCACCAACAGACTGGGAATGATCAAAAATCTAAATTTTCTCATACAAACAAAGAACTTGCACTGTAGAGTAGGAGGACATTTCAAAAGTGACTGTTAAACCCTTTCGTAAAACATGGAAGTGGTAATACTAGGGTTTGAAGTTCAGTCTGCTCGAATGGAGCCAGTGGCCGCACAAAAATCTAGGGAATCATGGATTAAAAGAAGTATCACCCCATCCTTGTGAGGCATGCAGTGCATCTGGAAAGAGACTGATTGGTTGGGATTTTATTTTCAACAAGATAATGACCCAAAGCACACTTCTAATTTGTGCAAGAATTATCTCAGTCAGAAAGAATGATCTGGTGACATAAAAGTTATGACTTGGCCTGTTCAAAGTCCAGAGCTTAATCTGATTGAGCAAGTCTGGGATTTACTTCATTCCAAGATAAACAAATCAGTCGTAACATCAAAAGAATTTATTTGGAATGGACTTCAAACCATATGGAATGGTTCAGCGAATAAGGAAATAAAAATATTTCTAAAAACTATGCCTGGAAGACTGAATGCTGTAATCAAAGCAAGAGGTGGCTGCTCTAGAAATGGACCTTTTCTCTCAAAAAGACATTGTTATTTTTCTTTTTACAATATATTGTTATCTATTTACTTATTTTCATGTACATGATCCAATATTAAGTAAATAATTGAATAGTACTAGGTTTCTAATTTATCTTCAAGTTGCTAAGTGCGTAATCATCACTGCACACTACTGTCTTTATACAACCAACAGATGGAGGAAGTGGTTGATATCGAAAAACCAGCGGCTGGAAAAGGCTGGTCTGAAAGACAGCACAGAGGCACTGATCATGGCAGCTGATGAGCAGCCACTGAGCACCAGGGCAATAGATGCTGGGGTTTACCACACCAGACAGGACCCCAGGTGCAGGCTGTGCAGTGGGGTGTAAGATGCACCCATGTAGAGTATACATGGAACACCATAACCAAGTGGCTGGTATAGTGTACAGGAATATCTTTGCTGAGTATGGGCTGGAAGCCCCGCGATCAAACTGGAAGACACCTCCAATAGTGGTTGAGAATGACCGAGTTAAGATCCTGTGGGACTCCCAGATCCAGACTGATAAACAGGTGATGGCTAACCAACCAGACGATATGGTGGTTGACAAACAACAGAGGAAAGCTGTGATAGACGTATCAGTACCAAACAACAGTAACATCAAGAAGAAGGACCAGGAGATGCTCACAGAAAACCAAGGGCTGAAAGAGGAGCTGAAGAAGATGTGGAGAGTGAAGGGCACAGTGGTGCCGGTGGTAATCGGAGCATTCGGAGCTGTAGAGTTTCTCCCGCAGATTCCAGGAACAACATCTGACATCTCTGTCCAGAAGAGGCACTCCGAGGAACCGCTAAGGTACTGAGCAGAACTCTCAGGCTCCCAGACCTCTGCTCGAGGACCCGAGCTTAGACAGGGAAGAACACAGGTACACCGCCCACATGGAGGGTGAGAGGGGGATATATATATATATATATACTCAGCGCCATTAAAAACGCACAGGTGAGGTAGTATGTACTGTATTTGTGGCAAATTGAAGAATCGATTGATTTTTATTGCTTTTCCAGTGAGGCACGAGAGGAAATAAAGAAAAGTGTGTGGTATTGTAATCCTGACGGAGCTCCACCTGAACACGCCAAGCACTTCAGTAATAACAAACACTGAGGTGTTCGTAATGTGTACAGCGACACTTGACTTGTTCTTTTTGGTGTGGTCAATAGCCTACATAAAGCCAACAAAAAAAATGAAAAATGCTACTTCATCAAGAAAATGGAACAGCTTGTGACAAAGGAGAGAGAAAAAGAGCCTTTGGCATGTTGCGGACAGGTCTCAGTCGCCGAGAGGTGGTGCGTCATTTGCACTGTCACCGTTCAACAATCAGTCGGCGGTCTATCCGAGATTGGAAGACAGGCCCTGTCACTGACCAACCCCGCTTAGGGCAGCCACGAGTGACGAGGGCAGCTCAAGAGCGCCACATCTGTTTACAGTCTGTACGTGACAGATTCCAGACAGCAACCAAAACTGATCATGAGATGAAGGTCTGAGACGATTGAGGGTGAGCCTAAGTACCGTTTGAGGCCGTTTATGTGAGCGTCACATGCGTGCACACGGGCTCGACAGAAAACCCATTTTTTCCCATTTACGCATGGTTGCCCTTACCGCGGTCGGTCAACGACAGTCCCTGTTTTCCATTCTCAAACAGAAACAGGGAAATAAAGTGCCAAAGAATGACACAGTGGCAGGTGCCCACAGTCAGAAGTGAAGAGTTCCTATTTCTGTTGATGGGCTAAAAATGGGTTTTCTGTAGGGGCCGCGTGCACGCATGTTTTGCTCACGAAGACTGCATCAAACGGTACTTGCGCTCACCCTCAATCGTCTCGTGCCCCTCATCTCATGATCAGTTTTGGTGAAATGTACGGCTGCTCCACAGAACTGACTTTCCTTATGCTGATAAACCAACTTCTTGACAGCTAATTTCCGTCGATTTTGAAAACTATTGACTGAAATACTAAAAATCATGTTGAGTTAAGTAAATCAGGACTGTAACCAAAGACAAAGCTTGACTTTTACTTGTTGTGGTTTTCTTCAACATATTGAGATTCCCCCATCCTCAAGCAATTGGAGAGAGACAGATTCTGAAAAAGAAAAATTAGGCTTTATTATGTCATGCTGATAAATGTAAAGCAGAGTTCCTCCTGCGCAAGAGGAACTCAACTCCCCCCAAGAAGAACTACAGAACTCTCCCCTGAAGAACTGAAGAACTCGCGTTTACAGGCCGGTTATATATCTCTCATTCTCGCACTACCATTGGACAGGCCACCTGAAACCTGTTACCTACTCCCTCAGGAATTCAGAGACGCATGCGCATTACAGTGGACAGCCACACCCAGCAAGAGAATACAGCTAGATGAAAAAGAAAAAGAAACCAATTTTTTTGAAGAGGCCACTAAGACTTATGACCATAACAGGGCTTATGATATCATATACTTGGATTTTCAGAAAGCATTTGATACAGTACCGTATGAGAGGCAAATTTTTAAAATGAGCTCCATTGGAGTTACAGGAGGTATTCTGGAGTGGATCTAAAACTGGCTACAAGACAGAATACAAAGAGTGGTGGTCAGAGGTATCTCATCTGAGCTAGGTATGGTGCGGAGTGGCGTCCCCCAGGGATCGGTGTTGGGACCCCTGCAGTTCCTCATCAACATTAATGACCTTGATAGGAATATTGAGAGCAAATTAGTTACGAATTTGCAGATGAAAATAAGTTGGGAGGTTTGGCAAATAGTTTAGAGTCCACCAAAGCGATTCAGGATGATTTGAATAGAATCCAGAATTGGGCAGAAATGTTGCAAATGAAATTTAATGTTGCTAAATGTAAAGTTGTACATGAAGGTAATAAAAACATTATACAGGATTACTTCATGGGAGGTTTAAAACTGGAATGTGCTCCACACAAAAAAGATCTGGGAGTGATTGATGACCAAACCCTAACAGGTTCTGGCCATTGTGCCATAGCAGTTAAAAAACCCAATCAGATGCTGGGATACATTGCCAAAAGTTTTGAGTGCAAATCTAAGGGGGTGATGCTTCTTTTGTACAACACATTCCACATCTGGAGTATTGTGCACAGTTCTGGGGACCATATTTTAAGAAAGATATAGAGGCTCTAGAAAAAGTTCAGAAAAGAGCCACTAAGCTAATTCTGGGTATAAAAGATGAAAGCTATGAGAAGAGGCTGAAGATCCTTAATCTCTTTAGTCTTAGGAAAAGGAGACTTAGGGGTGCTCTGATTGAGGTTTTTAAATATGGTAAAGGGATTAACAAAGTGAATTATGAAGGATTCCTTCGACCAAGTGTTGTCAGTAGAACTTGGGGTCAAAATGGAAGTTGACCAAAGACAAATTTAGCGCTGATATTCGAAAATATTTCTTCACCCAAAGAGTAATTTCAATGTGGAATAGCTTGCCTGACCATTTTGTTAAGTCAGGGACCTTGGGAATTTTCAAGAGCAGGCTTGACTTAAAGCTGGATACCATTGAGACATTGTGAATCTGAAGTGATATATTAACAATAGTATAAAGAAACTGGCTAGCCTAGTTGGGCTGAATGGCCTGTTCTCGCCATTCGCGTCGCGTCACGTCACGTCACGTCATGTTTCGTTTTGTTACTTTACATTACGTTACGATTAAGTTACCAAGCCAGTGGACTATTGGTTGATGGAAAGAGCTTTTTTTTTAGAGATATAGCTGATGTTCACCAAGTTTGGTCAGCACAGGGGAGACATGTTGGCGGTGTTCCTCTTCATTCTGGGAGTACACAAGGATATTGATATACAGTAGTGTGCAGTGATGATTATTCACCACCACTTTTATCTAAAAGGGGTCTTATTGTATTGCTTCTCTAGAATGTTTAGGTGGAAATGTATTGAAAATGAGAACAAAGAAAAGATTATTCCCACCAGTATATTGAGCTAAAAATATGGGTAATAAACAAGAACATTGAAAACGTATATTTTTTTCAACAGTTGAAAGGCGTGGCATTTTTTTTTGACTCTTGTATAGGATGAATGCATGTTTCACAACTCATTTCATAATTACTGATGCTAAAAAAACTGGTTTGAGGTGACTTTAGTCTGCAAAATTACCTCTAATGGTCAGTTGTTCCTATGTATAAGACGACATGAACTTTGAGCAGTGTCACAGTGTTAGACACAATGGCACAACAGAGGGAGCTCTCTGAGATTGTTTGTAAGCGCACTGTGGCCTTACTTGATGCTGATTGGTCACTTAGAAAAATTTCTGAAGACATTAAATGCTGCCATGTCCCTGCAAGAAGCATCTTAAAGTGTTTCAAAGAGACCAGTTCACTGAAAACCAATAGCGATAGAAGTGATAAAGGGAAGTAAAGCGCCTCTAATGTTCATTTCCTGTGTATGACAAGTAAAAAAAAATGGCAGTTGAGAGCACAACAACTCCAGGATGATACTAATACAACCAGAAGCGCAGAGATGAAAATATCAAGGTCTACTATATCCAGACGCCTTTGCTAAAATGATCTGATTGGTGATGTTGCTGCCAAAATGTTGGGATTCTATATCTGCCCTGTGCCTTGTTTAAGGTCTGTGCCTGGCCTAGCCATGCTGATTGATTTTCGTGTTAAGTGACCACTGCCTGTTTTCTGACCATTCTTAGTATTGTGTATTGTGTTTTGATATTTTAGAAATCCTGGTTTATTATTTTTCATGTCTTGTATTTTTCTTAGTCTTTGCCATGTTTCTTAGATCCCTAGCCATGTTCCAGGTTCCTTGCCATGTTTTCTAGCCATGCCATGTATCAGTCCCATGCCTTGCACTTCGTCTCCCGTGTCTTGTCAGGTGTGTATCTTTGCTCACGGTCCCTTGTCTTGTGTGTCACTCATTCGGGTGATTTACTGGTTTCTGGGTTTCAATCTTCTTTCATTATCTTGTGTTCTTCCTTCCTCTCTCTTTTACTGTCTTACTAACACATACTAACTGTTTATTGTTTTCGCTAATTACTAACCCATACTAACAGTTTGTTTTCTCGCTTATTTACTAACCCATATTAACATTGTATATTTTTACTAACTTACTAACATGCACTCAGGATTGTACAGCTGCACATACAAATTGACTAACGATCTCTCAGCAGTCGCCCAATTCTAGTCTCCGCCTCCTTGCCTATCCCTAATTATCTCTGCTACTAATTTCTGTGGATTTCCACTAATACTTTGTGCTTTCCTTTCTTTAATCTATACACTTAAGTACTCCTTAACCGGAGCTGTTGTTCTGTACACAGGTTTGTCTTGTGAATCCTGCCTGCCTTTTTGGCTTTTGCCATATTCACGTAATTAGATTATTCCTCATGTGTCACTCCTGATTATTGTATCATTGATTGAACCTGTTTCTCCCTGGTCATGTGTTCGCCCCGGATGTGTATTTAAGATGTCTGTTTATGCACTTCCTTTGTCAGATCGTTCTTCCTAGTTTCCTGTGCCACGTTTGTTTTCCGCCTCGATTCTTAGTGATTTATCTTTCTGACTGGACCGCTTTACTACGAGCTTTGCATATTCCCTGAATTGTACCGCATTCTTGTTTATCGACCTCTTTTTGTCTGACTACGGATTTTGTTATTGGTGCCCTGTTTTGACTCTGGATTACGCCCATTGGAATTTGTTTTTGGATTGCGGACTTTGTACTCTTGCCAGCTCTGTTGGCATTCAGAAATAAAACCTTTTTTATGCATTCATCTGGTTTTCGCTATTGGTTCATTTTGTAAATCACAACACAAAAACTAGCAACATCAAAAAAAAGACTTGGGTATGCCAAAAAAAAAATTGAAGGATTGGACATCAATGGACTGTGAACAAGTCCTTTGGGCTAATGAATCAAAATTCTCAATTTTTTCATTCAAATGCAGAACGTATGTGAACCTCAGAGTTGGAGGACATTCCAAAAACTGACAGTTTATCCCCTTCAGTAAAACATGGAGGTGGTGATATTATGGTTCCGAGTTCAGTCTACTCGAAAGAAAACGGTGATCTCATAAAAACTGAAGGAATCATCAAAAAAGTGTCACAGCATCCTTGTGAATCACTCATTGCTACCTGGAGGGAGACTGATTGATCAAGGATTTTATTTTCAACTAGATAATGACCCTAAACTCACTTCCAAGTTAAGCAAGAATTATCTCAGTCAGAAAGAAACATCTGGTGACATAAAATTTATGACTTGGCCTGCTCAAAGTCCAGACCTTAATTCGTTTGAGCAAATCTGATGTAACATCAAAAGAATCTCTTTGGAATGAACTTCCAACCACATGGAATGGTTTAGCAAGTGAGCAGAAAAAAAAAAATGAGAAAAATATGCCTGAGTGATCAAATGCTGTAATCAAAGCAAAGGGTGGCCACTCTAGATATTGACTTTTTTTCTCAAAATGCATTATTATTTTAGTTTTTCTATACATTTTTATCTGTTTACTTATTTCCATCTATATGATCCAATATTACCAGAAATAAATACTTGAATAGTACTAGTTCCTGATGTGTCTTCATTCTGTGTATAACCATCACAACCCACTACTGTACGGCCAGTTTCACAAGAGACAATTTACCATTTCTCACACCATTGGACATCGACAGCTCCACCAATCAGCACAGACTGTTTTCATTAGCAAGAAGGGGGGAGGGGGCTTCCCCTCCTCTCTTTATAACCACATAAAAATGTGGGCCTTTTCCCGCACACAGGAGCTTAGGGGCTTTTTGGTACCTAGAACTATGACCAGCTAGGAGTTTCTACATCTGTGCAGTCAATTCGGGGAATGTTATCTGCCTTTTTCATCACTGTCTTTTGTGTCTGGAACATAGATTTTGGCCGTCCTCGCGACAATTTTAGGAGGTATAATTCTCTCTCTTCTTTGATTGTACTACATGTCTGTTCAATTCATGTTTCAGGTAGTAGACCCTCATTTGTGGACGAAGACATTGTATACTCTACCGCCACTTTTAATTTCCTACTTTTCAATCAGATTCTGAGTTTTGGTTTTGATGAAGGTTGATCCAACAGATTACTTTGCCCATCAATGAATTTGGCAATTTAATTGTTAATTTGTATCTTTGATGGTAATTAATAAATTAAATCGAATAAATTAATTTCACACGTTGGATAAGTGATGGGTTTTAACAGTTGCGCTTGTGTTCAGGATTCAGAGTGCCGGACTATACGCGACGGCGTCTATCTGCTAAAACTGCTGGATTCAGAAATTGAACATGCTTCAATAAATTCTCACTTCTCCAACATACCCCCATTTTTCAGTCAATGTGCTGGCTCCATTTGTCAGGCAAATGCCTCACAACTATTTGTCAGGTAATGTCTTCCTCCCTATTTGTCAGCACCCCTATTTCTCAGGTGATATCTTTGTTCTACAAGTACCCCTTTTTGTCAGGTAATGCCCTCCCTGTTATTTTTCAGGAGCCCCCACAAGTGAGGTAACCTTCTCACACCAATCTCTTTCGTGCCCTTATTTGACAGGCGCCCTTGTCAGGTCACGTTCTCTCCTCTAGTTGTCAGGTGTTAGCATTTGTCAGGTAATTATTCTCGCCCCGTCGGGTTACGTGCTAGCTCCATTTGTCAGGTAAATCCTCACCCCGATTAGTCAGGCACTTCCATTCATCATCCGTCATCCTCGCATCTATTTCTCAAGTAACAGCCTCACCATTATTTGTCAGAAGCCCCAATTGGACAGGTATCCTTCTCGTCCCCGTTTGTCTCGTACCCCTATTTTTGAGGTGACCTCCTCACCTTGATTTGTCCCCTGCCACTATGTCATGTTACTTCCACACCAGTCACAACCGCAGAGATCGTACATCCTAAGAAAGTGAATCTGCTTGACTGCTGGTCAAAATCTGATTTGATCCTTGCCAATCCGTCTTCGTTTTGCATGGTATTCATATATTTTAGTTACTGTGGCAGTATGCTTTTTAAATTAAGGAGCTTTCTATGAAAATTCAAGGATTCAAAGCTATGTCTTAAGCTTTAACCAAGGGATATAAAGATTGTAAACTTGTTTCCGTTGCCAATAATCATAGAAGAAGAAAAATGCCTTCTCGATGTTGACTTGCAGTTGAACGGATTCACTTTTTTCAAAGTTGTGAGCATGCACAGTAATGGTGACACAGCTCCTTTAAGTAACATCCTCACTCCTAGTCACAGAACTCTATTTGTCAGGTGCCCCCATTAGTCAGGTAACGTCCTCATCCCTATTTTCAAACAGCCCTGTATGTCAAATAGGTCCATAACCCAATTTTTCTGGCGCCCTAAAATGTCAGGAAACACCCTTTCCCCGATTTGTCAGGTGTCCCTATATGTTGGGTACGGTCACCAACCCCGTTTCTCTTCATGAAGTTATGGGTACGAAGCTGCCCCATTCATGGCTGCTTATGTCTCCCGCCCAGAGGGAGACGGGAGACATTTTGTTTTCGGCTCGATTCCCATTCCCGTTCCAACTTCGTTTCCGGAGCGTAACTCCAAAACCGTTAGCATGATCTTCACGAAAGTTTGCATACTTACTACTCAAGTCTTCAAGCGGTGCCTTTTGGTATGTGCCTGTCTGTCCATCCGCCTGTCTGTCCGTCCGGATGTGATCAATTTCTGTTCCGAGCAGAACTCCTAAATCACCTGCATGATCTACATGAAACTTTGCATACTTACTAAACAGCTTCGGCAGTACTGCCTTTTGGTATGTGTCTGTCTGTCTGTCTGGTTGATTAAGCAGGGAAGGGGACCTGGGGGGGGGGAACGTACGTTTTTACGAGTAAAAACACATTCTATTTTAGAATGTTTTAGTTGGTTACAAGGTCACTTTAAGTTAGTATTCATTCTCCAGTGTAACTTCCCCCAAACATCCAGATTATTGCTCAGTGGATCAAAGAAAGACTGTCCTGTTATAATTGATTCAAAGGTACTCAGTAATGTTAAAATAACTACTGTATAAGTTCTTTATAAGATCTCAGTTTGGTCCATCACTCACACTCTTTCCCCGGGACCTACAGTTATGCATTGATAAGTACTCCATCGGTGCACTGTCTGCAAGTGCAGAAGATTATCATTGTCATGGGCAGCATGGTGGGGCAGTGAGAAGGTCATGGGCTCGAATCCATCCTGGGGCCTTTCCAGTGGAGTCTGTGTGTTCTCCCCGTGCTTGAGTGGGTTTCCTTCGGGTACGCTGGTGTCCTCCCACAGTCTAAAGACATGTACGCCAGGCTAATGGCAGACTCTAAACTGCCAGTAGAGGAGCGTGTGTGAATGACTGGTGTGTGCGCCCTTCGGTGAATTAGCGAGCTGTTCAGCAAGCATCCCTGCCTTTTGCCCATTGTCCACTGGGAAAGACTCCAGTTCACACAAGACTCGAGTGAGCAAGCAGCAGTTCAGCCAATGGGTGGGTTGACGGATAAATTCTGAAATAAAAATGAGGGTTTACTTAGTATTCAATGCAAACAAGACACAGTTGAAAGAGCCACACTTGAGTAGTTCCAGTGGAGGGGAAGTAGCTTTATGGCCACAGTTTAAAAATACAACAGTTTTCACCTCCTCATAATCAAATTTCAGTTGCATTTTGAAAGGCACTGCAGTTTGCATCAGTACCACTTAGCAGTGATTTAAGGTTGTAATGGATTTTTTAAATTAATAAAATCGATGCACATGTAAGGACTGGTGATAAATTCTCTGAAAAATCAACAGTCGAGATGCAAAATCAGCTTAACACACCTTGGCACAGAGTCAACACGTAAAATTGCAGGGATGTAAAACCAGAGTGGTCCACATCCAAAAATTCAAACATGTTTAGTTGGAATCTGGAAAGTGTGAAATCACAAGCGTGAAGTCCCTCTGGGCCGGGGTCAGGGGCCCACTTTAGGGTCCTGGAAGCTCTGGGGTTTTAGACACTCTTTGGTGCAATCTGACCCTTATTTTTGAGTACCTTTAAATACATTTTATGACCAATAATTCTGAAACAATTTTGGAGTTGGCTTAGTGAAGACTCTTCAGCTGGTCAGGAGTGATGTGAATCATCACTCATGAATCTCGACTCAGCAACAAGGCTGTTGAACAATGATGAGTGGGTTTAATGGGGTGATTAACCATGGCTGCAGCCAGTAAATGAAACTGTTGTGGAGAATTGTGAATTCTTGAAAAAAATGCATACAATCGATCAGTGTTTTAATAAAACATTAAAATTTTGAATTGTAAGTTTAATAAATGCTACGAATAAAGATTCACTCTCACATGACAAAATGAAAAAGTGGTCTCAGTAATTCTTGGAGAGCTTTTTTTTAAATTAAGTACAATACTAATTAACCCTTTTGGTGTTATTATTTTTTTAAAAGTAATTTACAGTGATGAATATTTTTCACTATCAGCTTGAACTTGTGGGCAGCGATATTCAGAACACAATATTCTTGTAGGATACTGGCTGGGAGATTTCCCTCTCAAAGCAGACCATCATTTCTCCGGTACGTTCCTGTTGTGATAGAGGGGGCAGGCAGGCCGATTGGCGTAATTGTGTTTTTATAGTGTGAAATATTGTGCTTCAATGTAAAACCGTATATCATTCACAAAAGTGTGAGGACTCAGCGGTCCAACTGCATGAGCCCTTTTAGGACGCAAATAAGACAGCAAAAATAGCACTAAAAATTGCATCATAACAACCTTTAGCCTAACTATGCAGTACCCTAGGTTCAGTTGTATTGCAATAGTATGAATGGCACTGACAGAGTTTGATTTCTCTGTTATATTGGAGTGAGGGCTGATTGGCTGTGACGGAGTGGTCTGAAGGTGATCTCAAGCACAACAGGCACAGCAAATCTGCTGCTCCTGTAACACATGCCTGCTGCTCATCGTCTCGCCCAACTTTGTCCTCTGCAGCCAGCCACCAAAATGCAATTTCAGAATTAAGAAGCCCATTGAGCACCATTATTCATTGGACATGGACACATTTTTATCCCCCCGGCATATAATGCGGGGGATATAGCGATCAGTGTGTCCGTCCGTCCGTAATAAAATTGTTTCCGGACCAGAACTCGATAACTATACCATTTACAAACGCCAAATTTGGTATGGAGCTTCTCCTTATGGTCTAGTTGTGCCTTTTGGGGGTTTCGGTCCGTCCGTCTGTCCACACAACCGGTAGGTTACATAACCTACAGCCGGGGGATCTGCCATTGCCAGATGGCTCTTGTTTATATTGAATCTGGAGGCAAAGTCAATCACCAAACCTGAATTCAACTGACCATGCATTTCACACACAAGATGTCCATGAAACAAGTAAAAACTAATGATGGCCTCAGTGCCGGCCCGACAGAGCACCATCAGGGAAGACACCAGCATGAGGTGATGTCCACAGGTTAAAGACCTCAAGCAGTCAGGGGGAACGGCGACCTCAGCAAAATGCCCGTACTTGGATAGGATATTAGCACAGCAAAACTGCTACGCTTGCACACATCTGTTAACAAAATGGGGATATACGTTTGAAGTCCACTGAAGTGATTCAGGATCAATTAGATAGAATCCATAGTTGGGCAGAAATGAGGAATTTAATGAAGTTTAATTAAATTAAATGTAGTGAAACGTAAAGTTGTACATGTAGGTAATAAAAACATTATACAGGATTACTTCATGGGAGGTTTGAAACTGGAATGTGCTCCACACAAAAAAGATCTGGGAGTGATTGTTGACCAAACCCTCACAGGTTCTATTCATTGTGCTGTAGCAGCTAAAAAAGCCAATCAGATGCCGGGATACATAGGCAAAAGTATTGAGTATAAATCCCAGATCATCATACTTCTCTTGTACAACACATTCGTCAGACCACATCTAAAGTATTGTGTTCAGTTCTGGGGACCATACTTTGAAATAGACATAGAGGCTCTAGAAAAAGTTCAGAGAAGAGCCACTAAGCTAATTCCGGGTATAAATGATGAAAGCTAAAAAAAAGGCTGAAGATCCTTAATCTCTTTAGTCTTAGGAAAAGGAGACTTAGGAGTGATCTGATTGAGGTCTTTAAATATGTTAAAGGGATTAACAAAGTGAATTATGAGGGATTGCATATGCCAAGTTTTGTTAGTAGAACTCGGGGTAACAAATGGAAGTTGACCAAAGGTTAATTTAGCACTGATATTAGGAAATATTTTTTCATCCAGAGAGTAGTTAATCTCAGTGTGGAATAGCTTGCCTGACCATATTGTTGAGGCAGAAACCTTGAGCATTTTCAAGAACAAACTTGACTTAAAGCTAGATACCATTGAGTCATTAAGTATCTAGAGTGATAGATTTACTGTAGTAAAAAGAACCTGGCGAGGCTAGTTGGGCTGAATGGCCAATTCTCACCACTCATGTCATGTTATTTTACAATTTAAGATTTTTTTTTTTTTTTTCATTTGGCATCTCCAATCCCACCCGAATCTGGAATGTCCAACTGGGGAACTATATGCAAGGCTTTTCGCATATGCAGCCCCCTATTGCCAACTCAGGAGAGTGAGGCAGCTCGCGGCTCTCCTCCGAAGCACGCGCCCTTCGCCACCATTTCTTATACACTCACTGGTCGAAACCTCGCAAGCTCAGAATGAGGGTGGAGGAGACTATACATGGATGAGCTTAGAATCTTCCTGAAAAGTGCCCGTCTGGCCAACAGGAGGCGCCCGAGAACTTGTTAGAACAATAGCCCATCCCGGCAGCCCCTTCCCAATTTGCATCCCTGTAGCGCATTGGCCAATTGCGCGCTACTCAGAAAAGAGCTGCCGACCACTGCCGGCTGGTACGAACAACCTAAGATTTTTAAGACAGTCAGCTCCATAGATGAGGAATAATAAGAAGAAACATAAAATGAAAATGACGCTGAGTAAATTATATTCAATAGTGAGTGCGAAAATTTGATCGAATCATAGCAAAAAGTGGCCAAGGTTGGACGCAGTGACGTTACCTGTGAAGGCACAAGGACGCAGAAGAAGACAGTCTTTAAGATGTCTTTTTCAGAGACAATCCGGCCTCTTCAGCAGTCCACACACGGTACATCAGAAAGGCTGTGTCGTCAGAGCGCCGGTGCTCGCGTGGCCTGCCTGCAGCCTGGACCTCTTTCCCAATAACAAGTAGATCAGAGGGATCTAATAGCTGCGACCTGGCCTAGCATCCGTCACGTGGCCTAGTGTCCATGACTGGTGGTTTCTTGTACAAGTGTGACCTCAAAATTGGCAAATGACCTTGAAAATCAATAGGGAACCCTTCCTCTGTACCAAGAAGCTTGTTGTAAGATTTAATAGCCATCCATCAAGTTAAACTCGAGTTACGGTGCGAAAACTGTGAAATCGGGGCAAAATCAACACTTTTTTGACCGGTGTGACCTTGGGATTCGACAGATGACCTTGAAAATCAAAAGGGAACTCCTCCTCTATACCAAGAAGCTTGTTCTAAAATTTCATAGCCATTCATTGAATTAAACTTGAGTTACGGTGTGAAAACCGTCAAATCGGGCAAAATTGACACTTTTTTTTTTCACCTGTGTGACCTTGGGATTTGACGGATGACCTTGAAAATCAATAGGGAACACCTCCTCTATGCCAAGAAGCTATTTCCAAAATTTCACAGCGATCCATGAATTCTAACTGGAGTTACAGCGCGAAAACCCGCAAACAAGGTTGTGACCTCTGTGAACTTGACCTTTGACCTCGACCTTGTGCATGGACATCACTTTGGTGAAGGTCAATAACTCCTGAAAATTTCATGATGATACGACGACAGGAACATGGAGAAAAAGGTGTCATGGACGGACGGACGGACAGACAGAATCTTTCATAGAGCTGCTTGGTCGCAGCTATAAATGGGTGGTAGATCATGACTCGCAAAAATGACATTGAGAAACCCAAAATTTGGAACACCATATATTTTATATATAAACAAAGTTAGCATTTGAGACTCCAAAAAGTAGTGTCCTTAGGGCCAAAATGATTGGTTAGTTTGTGCACTTCTCAATCGAATACAGGTTAAAAGGGGTTTGTAGATTAAAGCATGCCGTTTTTATTTAGTTTTTATACCTTGTCTGTACAACGGGTTCAAAAGTTGGCACACAATGGCAAATGGGAATAACATTAATGCCATATTATGACAGCAGAGAAGTTCTAACAGCTGACCGTTTCCCACGATGCAACACTGCCATATTTTTTAAAATCACGCTCATTTTGTGTTTAGGCACTTAAGACACTAGAAGGTCAAATCTAAGGAAAATCCCGCCCCCCCCCATTTCTCAACTATGCAGTTCCTCAGGTGCGCAATTTTTAAACGGTATTTTTTTTCCTCCAAATAATCACAAAACAAACCCCAATGGCATGATGGGAATCTTGTCATTTTTATTATTCACATGTACATGAAACTGAAGCAGATGAGGTTCAGCAGGTTGTTTAAAGTCTACATGAGTTTTCCATCAGCCAATCAGAAACAGGATCGTAGCACAGCAAATAAATAAAAAAAGTTTCAATTAGACTCAAATGTCTGGACGTCAACTGGTATCAAAACTTCAAGAGTACAGAGAAAGAAGTCAGATAATCCAAGTTATTCCAGTATAGTAGCATAGTGTGGTTTAGTCCTCTGACCCTTTTCAGCATTGCCCTTTAACATGATTTTAGTTTTTGATATAATTTTTGGTGAAAACGTTGCTAAAAATAGCATGTTGTCACACCATAAATTAATCACCTGTACATATTAATTAGTGGGCATTTAGGTAAAACTTGATTATCTGACATGGGCTATTCAAGTCACAGATTTTGTCTCTGAAAAATCAAATCATTCAACAATAATAACAGTAAATGCAAAATGGATTCAAGTATCCATTGAAACGCAAGTACCATTATCCAATGTCTAAAACTTGAGACCAGTTCTGTCCTTTTGACAATGCATCTCCGCACATTTCCGTGACCTGCCGCACTCCTCCATCAGAGTTTTTCCTGTAAAATGCAAAAGAAAGATGCATTAACTCACAGGCAAGTACTACACTAGTATTATCGGTAGATACTTTTTATTAAATCCGCAGTTCAACTCATAGTCATTATGGGGTCAAATTAGAGCTGGGCAACATATCGATATTATATTGACATTGAGGTATAAGATAGCGTCATGGATTTTGTACATTGTAATATCCTGATTTGAAATAAGTGTGGTCTTTTCTGGTTTTAAAGGCTTCATTACAGGAAAGGGATGCAGTCCTTTGCTATTGTTAGACTGTTCCAACTGTGGCCTGTACCTGCTTGGTTACTATATCCATATTGCTTATGTCTGTTTATCAAAAATCCCATTGCGTAAATATTTTTGTATAAGCAGTAAGCACCAACATTAGCCCTAAAATATTGACATAAAATCAATATTGAGGGATTCAGTCAAAAATTATTGAGAGATCTGATTTTGTCCATATCGCCTAGCCCAAGGTCAAATTAAGTCATGTCCCAAATGTCTGACTGCAACGTGTTCGCGCATTTAGTGTAACATTCCATAACAAAGACCAGGGATGTGCCGTCATGACCAGTTAATCGATTAATCGCTCAGCAGCTTTGAAAACTTTATGATTGTGAAAAGTCATGATGTCACGACTGACACAATAGAACAGGAGTCGGGCGATCGGAATACTGACGGGCAGAATGAGTGCAGCCAGAGTTGCGGCATACTTCGGAGTGCGTCATCTGATGGTTTTAAGCCTGCAAATCTGATATAGGCAGATGGGAAGCTCCCAAGATCGACTACAGCCTGGGCAGCCATGTGTGGCTCGGTGTACCCAGGACCGTAGCATACGTGCAACGCATCTCAGAGACCGCTTTCGTCCAGCAACACTGACCCCTGCCGAGGTTCCCTGAAGACACCATAAGCACATCAGCTTCTGTATGGTGCGAAGACGGCTCCAGGATGAAGGCATCTCTTCGTCTACAGCACATGTTGGGATGGTGCAGGCAGACTGCAGATGTGCTGCTCAAATTTGTGAAACCAGATATGCGACAGAGATGTCAGTGCTCGCATAAAAGTTTAAGCTGCATCACCAAGAACGGACACGGTTAACCCTTTATCAGGCGTGGAACCATAGTCGGTAACGTTAGTCGGCGTCTAAAATGGTGCCCCCACGTCTCTCCATGAGGCAAATAGAACAATGTCAATTTCTCCCAGCCAATCAAAGAAGATCAGGCTGCGTCCCAGGTAGTGACATCATGGTATCTGATCAATCAGCAATGTTCCAGAGGTTCTCAAACTTCTTTTTTTTCTCCAGAGCTCTAATTAAGAATGGCAAGTTGATGAAATTCCCTTACTTATCACATTCATCCAGCAACATTGGTCCCAGCCAAAACTTTTTTCTTTTTTTTGCAGCAAGACTTCACATCAGCAGATTGCACCCACATCTGCTTCAGAAGCATGTAGGGCTAAATAATGCTTTATGCACCAATCAACCATAACATTATGACTATCAGCCGAATATTGTGTAGGTCCCCCTTTTGCTGTCAAAACAGGCCTGACCTCTTCAGGCACGGACTCCACTGGACCTCTGCAGGTGTGCTGTGGTATCTGGCACCAAGACATTAGTAGCAGATCCTGCAAGTCCCATAAGTTTCAAGGTGGGGCCTCATTAGACTTGTTTGCCCTGCACATCCCATAGAAGCTCAACTGCATTGAGATTTGGGAAATTTGGAGCCCAAGTCGACAGCTTGAAGTAGCTGTTGTGTTCCTCAAACCACTCCTGAGCCATTTTTGCACTGTGGCAGGGCGCGTTAGCCTGCTGAATGAGGCCACTGCCATTAGGGAATACCAGCTCCATGAACGGGTGTACATGGTCTGCAAGTGTGTTTGTGTAGATGGTACACGCCGAAGTAAATAAAAACATGACCACATCACACCGGTTCTGGCCTCTCTGCATTGGCTTCCTGTCCGCCTCAGGATTGATTTTAAGATTTTGATGTTTGTTTTTAAGATATTGAATGGCCTGGTCCCCCAGTACTTCGTTGAACTCATCCATGCTCACACATCAGCTAGAGCACTGTGGTCAAATAAGTTATTTTTTGACATCCCGATATCAAAACTAAAGGTGACCGAGCCTTCACAGTGGCTGCCCCTAAATTGTGGAACAGCTAACCATTGTACATTAGATCTGCCCAGACTCTTAAGATATTTAAGTCATTGTTGAGGACTCATCTCTTCTCGCTGGCTTTTGATTCAGGTTGAGCCGAACATTGCTGAAAAATGGACTGGTTTCTTGATTTTTGTGCTCATTGTCCACTTTACTTTGTTACTTCCACCAAGGAGGTTATGTTTTAGGCAGCGTTTGTCGGTTTGTTTGTTCGTGTGTTCGCAAGATAACTCAAAAGGGAATGAACAGATTTTGATGAAATTTTCAGAGAAGGTGGGTATTAAGTCAAGGATCAGGTGATTAAATTTTGGCATACCTAGGCCAAAGTATAGCTGAGATATACGCCAAAGTTCAAGATTTCAAGCCTTTCCAATGGGCCGGAGTTCCAATTGCCGTGCTTTTGGGTTTTGCTGCCCCCTAGTGGAGGTCTGCGCTCTCTGAGTGCTTTTCTAGTTTTCTATCGTTACACTTCACTATTTTTTGCGCACTGTGTGCTCTAACATTGTATTTTTCTATTTCAATAGTTGTATTTTAATGCTTTAGTGCTTTCTAGTTTGTACAGCAATTTGGCAGACTTTGGTTGTTTAAATGCGCTATATAAATAAACTTGACCTTGACCTAAGATCCACGAGAATGGCTGGATCCAAGGTTTCCCTGCAGAACATTGCCCAAAGCATCACACTGCCACCACTGGCTTGCCTTATTCCCACAGTGCATCCTGGTGCCACATCTTCCCCCGGGTAAGCGATGCACATGCACACAGCCGTCCGTATGACGTAAAAGAGAATGTGATTTATCAAACCAGGCTACAGCCTTCCATTACTATGAGGTCCAACTGCACTTTCGGCAGTGGACGGGCCAACTTGGCACCCTGGCCGGTCTGTGGCTACGCAGCTCCAAATGCAACACCTGCGACGCACTTTGTGTTTCATCAGAACCAGCATGAACTTTTTCAGCAGTTTGAGCCACAGTGGCTCTTCTGTTGGACCGGTCCACACGAGTCAGCCTTCGCTCCCCACACGCATCCGTGAGCTGTGGTCGCCCATGGCACATCGCCGGTTAACTGGTTTTCCTTCATTAGACCACTTACTGACCTCTGCAGACTGGGAACGCCCCGCAAGAGCTGCAGATGGGAGATGCCCTGACCCAGTCATCGAACCATCACAATACAGCCCCTGTCCGAGTCGCTCACATCCTGATGCTTGCCCACTTTTCCTGCTTCCAGCACATTAACTTCGAGGATAAAACATTCACTTGCTGCCTAATCTATCCAACCCATTGGCAGGAGCCATCATAACAAGTTCATCAATGTTGTGGATTTCACCTGCTAGTGGCCATAATGTTATTGGTGATCTGTGTATTTTTGAAGCAAAACCCAAAATGCAGACACGGACTTTTCCGTGACACGTTTTCTCTATTAGAGATTTTTCCAAGCTTTTAGCCATGCAGGACTTGTTATTGAGGTTGGACAACATGTAAAACTACATTCGATGTGTTATTCATTCCACATAGGCAAATAAAAATGCTCATTTTAAAAAAATAAAATAAATTAATATGTTCAAACATTTTATTACATAAATTAGAGCTGGGATGCGTTGTACCAAAAGGCTACCATTTTCACAGAGAAATCGTGGCTCCAATGCATTTTTGCTTTAGGGCGATAATTACTCAGGCTGATGGGCACTGAGTTAAAATATGGGCTATGCTTTTATTTTTGTTTTTTTTTTTTTTAATTTTCCATGTTGTGAGGGTCGGTTATCAATGCAGCACATGCAAAAATTTTAGTTACAAGCGCAAGGTTAAAAGCTCATCAGCCCGAGTCAAGGCTATCAGTAACCTCTTCTTGTTCCGTTATTGATTCATGTTCAATATTTCATTATTTTCGATTAGAATATTGTGTCTCAGACACATTCACCACTGCAAAATCAAATATAGTTTTCTTTCTTCTTTATAGTTTACAAATCAAGTTGTGTTTTGAGCATTGTCAGATTAAGTTTAGACTGCCTTTAATGAAGGATGTTCCCACAAACAGATTCAAATCAACGGTAGATTAAACCCTCCGATTGCTGGAGCATACGAATACGGCCTGTTCTCCCGCACATGATCCCGAACAAGGACTGTTTCTATTCATTCATGCCATCAGCCTGTAAGAAAAAATAAGATTAAGTCTTTTTGTCAAAGCTGTGAAAGAAACATATATGTTACCTTCAATTTAACTCACTTCTTGTGTGAAAGGCTTGTCTTGCTCATGAATCCCATTGGCTGAATTTGAGTTCCCCTGTACAGCAAACACATGTAAAAAGACAGGAGAATATAATCATTAATGTTTCTGAATAATGATGATGGCTCTGTCCAACACAGAGTATCAACCTTATAAAGCCAGAAGTGTGTGTACACTCCACTGAGACCTCACTGACAGGCATAGACAACAGATATTTGTTAATTCTACATGCCGGACATTTTTATTGAATTTAAATTTAATTTTATGCGGTGACAGGAGAGAGATTTTCAGCTTTCATTTGGGGTAGTTTCAGTCAAGTTTATTTTGGAAATCATAGCCCTTTCTGAATGTGCCACCCCCATTTCACAACTCCAGTTAATTTCAGTGGAGGGAGTGAGGAGATATACAAAATGCTGCAAAATCTGAGCACTAAAACAGATCTGAGCTGCAGTACCATCAAATGGAAGCTGAATCTCTGTCCAAACTGACCAACTAATTCCAAATTCATTTGCCAGATACAAAACCCAAAACCAGTGAAGTTGTGTAAATCGTAAATAAAAACAGAATACAATGATTTGCAAATCCTTTTCAACCTATATTCAATTGAATGCACTGCAAAGACAAGTTACTTAATGTTCAAACAGGTAAACTTTGTAATTTTTTGCAAATATTAGCTCATTTGGAATTTGATGCCTGCAACATGTTTCAAAAAAGCTGGCACAAGTGGTAAAAAAGACAGAGAGTTGAGGAATGCTCATCAAACACTTATTTGGAACATCCCACAGGTGAACGGGCTAATTGGGAACAGGTGGGTGCCATGATTGGGTATAAAAGCAGCTTCCCTGAAATGCTCAGTCATTCAGAAACAAGGATGGGTCGAGGGTCACCACTTAGTGAACAAATGCGTGAGCTGATTGTCGAACAGTCTAAAAACCACATTCCTCAACAAGCTATTGCAAGAAATTTAGGGATTTCATCATCTACGGTCCGTAATATCGTCAAAAGGTTCCGAGAATCTGGAGAAATCACTGCACGTAAGCGACAAGGCCGAAAACCAACATTGAATGCCCGTGACCTTCGATCCCTCAGGCGGTACTGCATCAAAAACCGACATCAGTATGTAAAGGACACCACCACATGGGCTCAGGAACACTTCAGAAAACCACTGTCAGTAACTACAGTTCGTCGCTACATCTGCAAGTGCAAGTTAAAACTCTACAATGCAAAGCGAAAGCCATTTATCAACAGCACCCAGAAACGCCGCGGCCTTCGCTGGGCCCAAGCTCATCTAAGATGGACTGATGCAAAGTGGAAAAGTGTTCTGTGGTCTGACGAGTCCACATTTCAAATTGTTTTTGGAAACTGTGGACGTTGTGTCCTCCGGACCAAAGAGGAAAAGAACCATCCGGACTGTTATAGGCGCAAAGTTCAAAAGCTAGCATCTGTGATGGTATGGGGGTGTATTAGTGCCCAAGGCATGGGCAACTTACACATATGTGAAGGCACCATTAATGCTGAAAGGTACATACAGGTTTTGGAGCAACATATGTTGCCATCCAAGCAACGTCTTTTTCATGGACGCCCCTGCTTATTTCAGCAAGACAATGCCAAGCCACATTCTGCACGTGTTACAACAGCATGGCTCCGTAGTAAAAGAGTGCGGGTACTAGACTGGCCTGCCTGTAGTCCAGACCTGTCTCCCATTGAAAATGTGTGGCGCATTATGAAGCATAAAATACGACAACGGAGACCCCGGACTGTTGAACAACTTAAGCTGTACATCAAGCAAGAATGGGAAAGAGTTCCACCTGAAAAGCTTCAAAAATTGGTCTCATCAGTTCCCAAACGTGTACTGGGTGTCGTTAAAAGGAAAGGCGATATAACACAGTGGTAAAAAGGCCCCTGTTACAACTTTTTTGCAATGTGTTGCTGCCTTTAAATTCTAAGTTAATGATTATTTGCAAAAAAAAAAAATGTTTCTCAGTTTGAACATTAAACATCTTGTCTTTGCAGTGTATTCAATTGAATATGAGTTGAAAAGGATTTGCAAATCATTGTATTCTGTTTTTATCTACGATTTACATAACGTACCAACTTCACTGGTTTTGGGTTTTGGTATTTAGAATTTAAATTCATGGTTATTGTATACTGAAGGACTTTGTCGCTGCACAATATTATACTCTCCCACCATATCCACATTACACCAGCCCTCTGTTCGAATTAAAATATGCAAATACTTGAGAGCCCATGACTGAATCATTATTGCAATGATAACTTTGAGTCAGCCAGCAACAATTAAAAACAGCATAATTTAACACAATAATACCATATCTGCATGACTCATCTGTCAAATTCATAAGAAACTAGATGTGGTTTCGTACCAGCCTCTCCTCGGGATGGATGCGCATGGCCTGCACCAGCTGGTCCACATGCTGGTTGTGCTCCAGCGCTTTCCTCAGGGCATCCTCAGTGTTCAGAAGCCTCTCCCTCAGCCTCCTCACCTCCAGCTCGGAGGCCGCCGGGTCCATCATTGAGTACCTGCGGTGGTCAGGTGAAGACTTCTCCCGGCCCTGGAAGCAGAGCCACAGAACATGACATTCGCTGGCTTCGTCTAGTGACTGAGATATCATGTTCTGGGAGTAGGTTTCATCAATAAACTACCATAACCTCCGCAAGACCAAGAGTTTGTCCCTAAAGTAACTATATCCCCCGCTGTTAGGTCACCAAAACTGACTGGTGTCTGCGCATTCCCAGTAGGAAGGTTGGTACCAAAAAGAATTGAAATAGGTTGACTCCTTCTTGAGATATTGCGCTGACAATGTTCGGGACGGACATACATGCATACGGACGGACGGACGGACGAACGGCGATGAATACTATATCGCGCTGACAATGTTCGGGACGGATGTACATACATACGGACGGACTTACGGACGGAGCTGAATACTATACCCCCCGCTTTACGCTAAACGCGCGGCGGGGGATAACTTCAGGGAAAATTCCAGCTAAGACAAGCAAAGTCTGGGATTAGGACTGGGTGATATAAAAAAATATATTGTAAAGACAATATAACATTTTCTACCAAATAGGACCTGCATATAAAATGTATTCGCATATACTACAGAGTCAGTCAGTCAGTCACTCAGATACTCAACGATATTCGCGTTTATAGGGGGCTGGCCGCTATTTGCGGCCCTGCCAAAAAAGTTTCAAATGCATTGTGTTCACCGTGTTTGGTGTTTGATATTGTAAACTTTACAACATACTGCATCAGTATACACCAGAAACCTCATGCAACTCTATAAATAAGTAGCTATTCAGTGTATTGGCCAACACATGAGAAGAACTATGTCCTGTATTACACAGCCACTTGACCACCAAGTTATCAACACTGCCTGGGTGTCAGTGGAATGTTACCATTGATAGAACAGCGTGAAATCAACTCAAATCAGAAATTAAGTCAAATGTTATTTGTATAGGACACTTTGCAAACATTATTTGTGATGTGCTTTGTAGTTAAACACTAGCCTGAATCCCTGAAGGAGCAAGTCTGCAGTAATGATGAAAAGGGAAACTCCATGAACGAATGGTTAAAGTGATAAAATCCAAATCTGATTTTATCCTCTTGAAATATATGAAAGGAGATGACAACACATCAAAACAGTCAAATACCAAGTTATTGCCTCCATGTGTATCAACATTCTCCCTACTTCACTGGCTGTAATTCTTTCATGTTCACTCTGGTGCATTCTGGGTAATGAAAGAGATGGAGAGATGGCATGCCAATGAGATGCCAGCAACAGCAGGCGACATGGAGGTGAGTGTGAAAAAAGGAGTAAATATTGAGGGTTAAGACTGAAAGAAGTGATATCAAAGCAGTCTAATCCTAATGAACAGACTCAAAAGTGGCCTTCATATTTGTAGCAGCATCTTTTATAGTCTGTAGTTTATAGATTATAATTCTTTCGTGCTCCCTCTGACGCATTCAGAGTAATGTGAGATTTAGAGAGAGCCTGATATTGCTGATAGAGCTGGGAGAGAAGGTGAGACTGTGGGGAGAGAGAAAAGGAGCAACTACTGATGGTTCAAGTAAATATCAAAGTCAGACTTTTATTATTAAAGAATATGATCCTAGAAAATCTCACTTTTGACCATATGAGTATATTTCGGTTCTGGTGCCAACTTACATCACTGGACATAAAATTGCTGCAAAAAATACACTTTTTTATGTCACGCACAGGGTGAGGGAGGCAGAGTAGGGTGGAATTCAGTGTGGCTACAAAACAAATTGTGTAGAATTGCAGAAAATTGAGTATTTTCAGGGGGACGTGTCCCAGGGCCCCCAACAATGTGTTCTTCCCATCCTGACCGCATGTTTATGGCCCCGTCATATCGCCCAGCCCTATAGGCAAAACATTTAGTCCGCACAGTTTAAAACCAGCTTAGACTGTGAGAAGTGGAATACGCCAGTATCAAAAGCAAGGCAAAGAACTGCTTCTAGTTCTTGTGATGTTAAAAATTGTGGCATGTAAGGTCAGATTGTCTCATCCACTTCTAAGCACATTACTACACTGGAGCACAAGTGGTTTGATAAAATTATACAGGACCATGTAGAAGTCTTAGGCACCCCAGTTTTTTAATTTAAATTTGGAGTTGAATGTTTATTTTTGTTTTCCAAATTAGTGGTGTTGTAGATAAAAAACAAGCATCAAATGTTAATTAAAAATATAACGTAAGAACTTTGCACTTCACTAAATACAGTTCATTAAAATAATACGCTATGACAGAGCCCTGAACTCAGCATCATCAAGGCCGTCTGCAAATACCTGAGGGTACAGACGCAAGTGAGCTTGTGAGCCCGGAGAGTGACTGTGGTAAATTCTCCAATCACCATTCTCAGAATAACCAAACAGCCGATAATATTACTAAAGTATAAAACTGCAGGACAGTGTCCCAGACCTTTAGGCCAAGCGTAGTCATACTCAATACTGATTTCAGTTTGTTCTGTTAAAAATATTTAGGAACCTTTAATTTAATGACTTCTGGAAGCATCTTTCGCCTCATGCAAATTGTGTTAAATGTGCCTAAAACTTTTTGACAGTACTTTATGAGTAGACACTTAGGAAACAGACTGCACAATGTTGAAATCAGTATCAAATAAGCAAAAGGTGAAGCGGACATCAATATTCCCCCTGGCCAAGTAAACGCGGGAGCACGTAAGATTTTTACCAGAAGCAGCAGCTTCTCTCGCAGAGTCTTGATGTCGTCCTGTAACTTCTGTTCCTTCATTCTCCACTCGGCCTTGTGCACCTCGCGGCTCAGGTCCCGGTCCATACCTGGGGAGTGTCGGTGCGAGTCCAGCAGCAGCACCCTCAGCTCGTTCAGGCTCCTGCCACAGACACATCGGCCCCCGTCAGCTACAGACAAACAGCTGAATGCTTTCTCATTTCTCATAAGGCCTGCAGTATGCCGATGCTGGATCCCATGTTTTATGACAAAGCATACTTACTCTGAGCCACAAAGAACATGTTTTCATTTATTAAATTTGGACAATTTGGTTTCCCTTCATTTTGTTGCACTCTATTCTGTCAGTTTACTTGATTTTCCTGCCCCTTTGGTGCACTTGACCTGTTGCCCTTCTATTGCACTTATTTTATTGTTCTTTGTTGCACTTGCCTCTGCACTTAATCTTGTTGCCATTTTGTTCACTTGCCCTTGACCTTGCCTTTTTGTTATTAGTCTAGATCTGTAACAATGGAACGTGTTCTGTCACTTACTGTTAGCACTTGTACTTGTCTCCTAGGAGGTCTGCACTTCTGTACTGATCCTGTGCACTTTTGAACGTCGCTCTGGATAAGAGTGTCTGCTAAGTACCTGTAATGTCTGCTAAGTACCTGTAATGACAAGGTTTCGATCCAACTCGGATCGTCATCTGGTCATCATGTTTAAAGAGGGGGACACACCCATATTTATACATTGGCTACACCAATAGGCTGAAACAACTGATCATAATGCGTGTGCTTAACCCTCTGAAAACACCCAGAAAGGTCAAGAAGAACAAAAACAACACACAGCAGGAAAGAGGCAAATGGGAATATATATAAAAAAAAACAATTAACAATGAATCTAAAATACCAGCATATGCTAGATATCAAAACCTCAGCCCATAAAAAAAAAAATACAACCACGTATGAGAAAAATTTGTTCACTTAAAAATGGGGAAAAATCATATATACCTAAACATTGAATAAACATTGAATTCAAGACAAAGTGATATTACAATGTACAAGGCTCAATCGCAAACATATATCAAGTATATGCTGGTAATTAAGTTGGATCGAAACGTTGTCCTAATTTAATAAATAAAAACATTTTCTTAGAGGCTTGGAGTAAGTGTGCAGGCGTCCTTTCCTTTCTCCGTAGACACGTTTAATTTGATAGCCTTGCACCTATACGTGATGTGTGTTTAACTCTTTCTTCTGACCGGTTATGAAAAAGACACCCCACAAAGAACGACTGACGAAAGTTTCTTCATGGTTAGTCGGTTGGTAAGAACTCGAGATATCAAATGTGGTGAAGAACAGAAAAAGTGAGTTTTTCATCCCTGTCAACCTCACATGACAGAAATCTAGTTTGACCATAATTTGCCGGCAAAACACATTGTTAGTTTTCGTGACGATGAGTCCACAGTTTCACCAGCTAGGAACCAATAAATTGTTAGATTTGTTACATTTTTTTCCCCCTCACTTTATAAAGTTGCTTTTCAGTGTGAATAAGACATTTTTATTCATCATGACATAGCGACTCTACTGTGAAAAAGTATTTGCCACCGTCTTAATTCTTCTCTTTTTGTGACTTTGTCAAACTTTAATGTTTCAGATCATTAAATGTACTGATACACAAGTAGATATTGATACCCTAAGTAAACACAAAGTGCAGTTTTTAAGTGATTAGTTCATTTAATGAAGGAAAAAAAAAAGATATCCAACCTCATCTGGCCATATGTGAAAAAAATGCACATTTAGTTACTAAATCAACAAATTCACCAAATTTAATTGATTAGATTCAGTTTCACGGGACACACTGCCCTGTTGAGTTCAAACATTACTTAAACTCTTCCATTTGAGGGGCGAATTGGTGAAATTCTGCCTACTTTGACCACCATTAAAAAAGCAAACAGCTGTGCATCTCAGAAACTATGAATGACATAAATATGGTTCAAAGGTTTTTTGAAATGGGAAAACTGCACCTAACAGTCACTATCCACCCAAGTCCACTTTCTAATACTTTTCATCAAATTATGTTCAATAAATGTCTAAAACTCAGAAGTCGAAAAGATACTTCATTTTTGGAAATTTTTTTGTTGATGAGCAACAGCGGGCATGAAGAAAGACTCCAGTCTGGAATATGTGCTGCAATTAAATTATTTGACGAAAAAGTTATTTGAAATCTTTAAACACTCAACTCTGAGAGCAAAAACGGGCTCTTTTCAATCTAGCATCATAGAAAGTGCAGTATTTCAAACACTTTGAAGGCAAGGGATATGGTTCATTGCTTTTTTTTTAAACTAAGGAAATAAACATTTACACAAATAGATAGTTTTAACTGAAGTCCAAAGTCCGATATTCAGTTTCCAGAATGTATGTACATAAAATGCAAAAACAAACAAACAAAAAAAAAAAAATTGAGAATGGCAGCTCACATTCAGGTTGTAGAATTTCTCTCTGGTGTGGTACAGCAATTATAGACAAAATTACACCTCTTCAGGGTTCCTGTATATGCTGAGTGATATGCAGGGTTCCTGAGTAAACAAGAGTCATCAGAGAATAACGTATCCCCGGGATTACAGGACTCTTCGTCCCGGACTGTTTGTCCCCAAAGACTTTCCATCCCTGGATTTTTCATCCCCGAATGCTGACAGAACATGCCACCATTGCAGACAGACGGATCACCATGATATATGGGTTAGGGTGAGGGTTAGGTTTAGAGTTATAATGCAGGAAGAGGGTGAAGCATTATTGGGGACAAACAATCCAGGGATGAAAAGTCTGGGGACCTGCATGTCTATATAACCCTGTCAGCTACCTTCAGAATATCAGATTCAACTAGCGCGTGTTTTTACTTGTAAAAAGGTACGTCTCCCCTCTCCCTCTGGGGGACACATAATACTGAAATCAACACAGGATTTTGTCTGGTCGACCTTGTAAGTTGATTAGATCGTAACATGCGCCACTGCCTGCTCACCTGCAAACCACCTCCCCTGACTCGCAGCAGGAGTCTTTGCTGCGTTTCTGCCACATCTGCCAGCCCCGCCCTGCAGTTATCGCATATAACGGCTAACGCTTTTGATCTCCCCGCAGGGCTTTTTCCCCGCTCCGCTGCAGGCTCGCCTGGCTGTGCGCTCGCTGCTGCCCTCCCGCCAGCCTGGATCTGAGTCAGGTACTAAATTTCACCTTGATCCCTTCAGTGGTTTGGCAGTAGAGGATCAAAGCCAACGTAGGCGCCAACACAGATGCGGACGCCAACGATTTGATTGGCTGATGTTGGCTGTGTTATATCATTTATCAATTTGCTCTTACGGTTTTTCATAGCAGCCCTGACTAACATGAAGTTTGCAAAATTTCAAGTAGATCGGACAAATGGTTTAAGAGTTTTGACCATTTGTTTGATATAGTGCCACCTATGGATGAACTTGCACCAATCAAACAATTTATAATCCGTACATCCATATGTACCTCCCCACAAAATTTCACACTGACCCCTTCAGTGGTTTGTTCGAAGATGATCAAAGTTAACGCAGACGCCGATACCAAAGCCAACGCGTAATCGCATAAGCTCCCTTTGGTACACCAAGTGAGCCAAACAGGCACATAAAAGTGGTCTCAAAATAAACTAACATTAAATGGTTTAGAATAAATATGAAAAGGACGAGAACTGATTTTACTGATGAATGTGTCTTAGTTTCTGCTTCTGAACAAGCCCTTAATTCAAAGTATAAAAATACAGGTCATTCTCATACTTTTCCTTCTTAAGAAGCTCCTGGCTGATGAGAACCAGTTGCCCTGAGGCATCATGGGATTTCTTGGTCATGGACTCCAGCTCGGCCTCCAGACGCATCTTTTCCCGCAGGAGCGCGTCAGCTTTTTTCTCCCCAGAGTGAACCTTTCTCTCCAGGGCTTTCAAAGGCAACAGAGATTAAACGGCACATTTTAGGATTCCAGCAGCTTGGCCTTTCAAACCAGTGTCACCACACTAGATACCATGAGAAAACCAGAAAAACAATTTATATCAAATTCACCAAGTACAAAATCTGAGAATACATGGGGACATTTTTTACTGAATAAATGTCCTTTACCTGTGATCTGCGATTTGAGAGCATCGACCTGCGATAACAATGAGGACACTTCTTTCTCCCTCTTGGTAATTTTCTCCATGGTCTCTGGAAGGAAGGAAATATTTTGCCATGGCCTTTGGAATATGAGCTGAATATGAGAAAAGTCAACTGAAGCATTATCAAAATATTTATTCTCATAGACGACATTTGTGAAAAGTCTAAACTAACAGAAAGGTGTGAATAACACAGCAATGCCTACCACAATTTCATGCCCCAAATCCGACTTTTTTCTTTTTATATTATTCTTGGCTGTCCCAGGGGGAAGGCCGTGCGCTAAATCCAGACAAATCCTAATTTCTAGGCCATTCCGTGCCGATCATTCTTTCCTCCTGAAGAACAGGCTGTGGGGCATTCCCTCTGTGATAATTTGCTCTGTTTTGATTGGCTGGGGAACAGAGCTAATTGGGAAAATGTAATATTAGCATTACGCAGGGAATGTGAGGTAGGGATGTGGAGGTGAGGCTGTAGGGGAGGTGGCGGAGAGACCACAGACCACAGACAGAGCTGGAGGATGTGAGCTATGCCACGCAGGGCTATTCGCGATGAAGAAAGCAACGAATAAAGAAGAAAAGGGTAGTCTATACGCAGGGGCTTCAATTTCAGCATTCTCTGGCTGTTAGATACAGAACTGGGAAAACTTACTATACATTAAACGGATTAAAAGTTTTTGGCAGTTATCTAGAACTCTTTTGCGTTCTGAAGGACATGTAGGCAATTACTGAAGCACTGTTAGCAAACAAACCAGCAAATGAAGCTACAACTGATATAAAACACAAGTGAAAACTTTTGGGCAATTCATTGGACTAAAATATTGTCACATTTCCAAAGGGTGTGTTACTATACCTTCGACAGTCTGCTTCAAATTCATCTTTTCATCAGAAATGTCATTATTTTTAATCATCTGTAAAGAAAAGAAGATAAGAAAGGCTATTTACACAGAGCAGACATGCATGCTCAGTTCTCATGCTCTTTAGATCCTACCTGAATAACTATGAAAGGACATACAGAGTGAAATCTTTCAAAATAATACTTTACCACGAGACAATGAAACTGGTTTGGCCATCTTAGAGGAGTTAAGTAGAATTCCAAGTAAATGACTGCTGAAATATCCAGAATTTGATTATAAACATAATCATAAAAACGGCATCTATGAGTGGCACATGTGCACATAAAAAAACTAACAGAAATACAATAGTAGGGGGCAAATGATACTGCTGTATACTGCATTGTGTTTGGTTAATGGCATCATGCTCATACCATAAGTACTGATGTGAATGCGACTGTCAGATGTGACCGAGAGACCCAACATAAAATAGGTGTTCACTTGAAGCATATCAAAGTGTATTCAACGGTTAACTCTTAACCCCATAGACTCCCAACTCCCTTTCCACATCATGAGTACGAATGACGACCCTGGCCACATCAGTGAAGACATTTTACGCCTTGGGGATGTCCCCGTTTTCAATCAATGGGGTGGCGATGAAAAAGGTCCACTGATAAACAAAGAGGCATCATATGTAGTCATAATGGGGAAAAGAGTTAAAGATGTTGTTGAGCTGCTCTTTAGTACAACCAGGAAGGGTAAACTGGGCTTGAACTCAACAGTAGAGCTCAGTGGAGAATGGTGGATCTCCTCGAAAAGGGTCAAGTACTGTTTTATATGGTTATTAAGTTCCATGTCACTAAAGGTCCTCACGTTGGCATCCTGAGATTTTCCGTCTGTTTCCATGGCCTGCAGACGGTTTTCCATCACCCTCAGCTGTTCCCGCAGGTTGCTGATCTCCATCCGGCTGGCTGCTTCTGCCCTCTGCAGGGCCTCATAGTCCACCATTTTCTTCTCGGCGAGCGACAGCTTCTCCTCCAAGAGTGCTTTAGCTTGGACCTGCTCCTTGCACTCCACCCGAACCTTCTCCAGGTCGCAGAGCTTGAGCTCGGCCATCTGTAGCTTATCGTTGGTCTCCTTCAGCTCCAGGCTCTGCTGCAAGGCCTTGAGCTCCATCTGGCTCTTCCAGGTCTCAGTGCGCTCGGCAAGCTCATCCTGCACCTGCTGCAGCCGGGCCCGCAGGTCCTCTTTCTCCTTGGCTAATACTGCTGCCTCAATTTCATGTTTGGCTTTTAAGTTCTCCACTTCCAGCTGGTGCTCCATCCTAAGGCTCTCCAGGGCTGTCCGAAGCTCCACCAGATCCTTGTCCTGACCATCCTTAGCACCATCAGTAGTCAGAGAGGCCTTCAGATCTTCCAGGGACTTCTGGTGGTCAATAACAAGAGTGTCCAGCTTAGTCTTCCAGCTGTCCATCATCTCCATGTTTTCACTCATGGCTTGCTGGTGTTTTTGCTTCAGTTCGCCAATCTCCAGGGCCTGCTTGCTGACAGTGGCCTCAAGCCGCTCTATATTGCACCTGGCAGCATGCAGCTCTGCCTCATACTTCTCTCGCAGCTGGCTGTTCTCCCGGTGGTGCTCGCGGCTGGCCGTCAGGAGCTGCTCCCTGAGGAGGAAAGCCTCACTGTTCAGCCCGGGCCCCGGGTCTCCCAGCTCAGAGATGCTGCAGCTCTTCAGCTGCTCCTGCAGCTTTCCAATCTCAGACTTGCACTGAGCCAGCTCCTCTTCCAGCTGCAGCACCCGGCCCTTCTCTTCTTCTGTGGTTTGCTGAAAAACCGCAAGAAGGAAATCATTCCAAAAGAGAAAATGCGGGTAAATTCAAGCGAGTACACTTTTTGGAAATACAAGTTCAATAGGAGCACATTTTTCTTATTTGGGAAAAGGCATTTCCAAAGTTTAACTAAAAAGGTATAATTTCTGTAGGAACACTCTGTTCCGAAATGTTCCTGACCTTTTAAGAATCGAGATGAAATGCTGGGACGAAGAACACTTTTATGCACCTATTAGATACCGCAAGCTTCTGTACTTCAATACGGCCTCATAAAATCTGTTTCGTGGAAATCAAGGACGAAATCTGCAGCATCAAAAAATGAAATTTACGCAAGAACATGGAATGGTGCAGAATCGTGATATTTTGTGCGAGTGGTTCAGCAAATAGCCATTTGAGCAGTATGGGGAGCACTGGGTTGCTGTTGTTTCCGTTCTGAAAACGGGATGATTACACCAAATAAAAGGACTTGTAGGCATCAGCAAGCCAATCGTGTGTTGTGAAAGGTGGTATCCTATCAAAGATGGCAAAAAGGCAAGAGATGAAAAATGCTCCAAAAACATCAATAAGTCAAGAAACAATACACTTATCTCAGAATACAGGGCAGAGCACAACCCAAATGATTTTAAGAACTGGGCAAGAAATGGTTTGGTTGAGTTTTGTCAGTGCAGCAGCGATTTTTTCCTTCTTAAGAAATACATGCATAACTTCTCCTTCAAGCACATTATTTTAAGCATTTAAGCATATTTCTAGCCTTGTTCTAGAAGACAGCAATGTGGACACATATTTTGCCTTACATTTGCACGATTTCTTTTTCTTTTGCGAGAAATGAATGCACTACAAGACTCTCACAAGCACAGCATTTTATAATCTGAAGAATTGTAATGGAAATGTCCATTATATTTAGTTTGAATGTTGAATTTTGCAACACTTTCCATGTTTATGACAGACACATGAGTTACATCAATAAAGAGTTATAATTAGATCATTTTATTTTTCAAAACTGAATTTGGAAAAATCCAAAATGGGGGTAAATAGAAAGCTACATTTGAGAAACAAGAGTCATCAAAAGATGACACATCCCCCCAGCCCCTCATAATTTGCGAAAGTCATGTCAATCCTACACCTTCAAGGAAATTCAAACAAGAATGTTGAGGTGATTTTCCTCTGGAATGATCTAGAAGTATGTACTGACCACATCTAGCAAGGACTACATAGCACACGCTGGCAAAGGCAATAAAAAAAAACAAGGGTCATTAATGAACAGTGTTTTAGTACTGCTCTGGAAACAAACCCAGCCCTGCGACTGAGTCCAAAACTAAAAAAAAAAAAGAAATTTAAAAAAAAAATTTCAGAAATCTGAAAATATCAAAAGGCACCACTTCAGTATGTGGGTAATACACATGCTAAATTTCAGAGAGATATTATGAACGGTTTTTGAGCTGTGCTCTGGAAACGAACTAGGCCTAATGTGCACTAAGTCCAGATTTGTTTCCATGGAAATGACAAAAATAGGAATCCCGAAATTTCCAAAGTAGTAAAAGGCACATCTAGACTACACATAGAATACATGTACTGAGTTTGGTGCTGACAGACGAACGAGGCGATGCCTACATCCCCCCTCATTCTATGCCGGGGGGATAAAAATGAAACAGATATTATGAGGCCCTACTGTCAAAGCACTTTTTGTCCTGTTTTTCCACGAGTGCACCAAGATGCAAACACTCACCTCTTCCAAACAGTTGTTTCAAAGGAACAGATTGTTGACTGTATACAAAGATGGATGACCTGACAAATCCCCAAGACTGAAGCTAAACCGTCTTGAGCAAGAACCCGTGGCTGGCTGCAATATGGGTTATAAATCCCAACCCCTTCACGTTAGTTTGGAACAAGGGCCAAACTAAAAAACAACCAAAAAGTACTTGTCAGATAAATTTCCTCCAAAGAAGGTTTCTGTCATTTCAGGTAGCTTTTTCTCAACTGATCGATGTTGAACAATTCATGTTTTTCTGATAAGTTCTTTTAATTGTTCTTTGATACTGGGAAAAGGGTGTGTGAAGTCATGATTGACAGCTGCTCTGAGCAAAGTGGTTACAAACAAGATAGCAAGCACCACCGCTCTGGATCAGGCCCGGCTCTGGGCCGGATCAGCTGGAGTCGGCGCAGAGCCGGGCCAGATCCGGAGCGGAGGTGCTTGCTATCTGGATCTCTCGCAGACTTCTTTTTGAGACCTGCACGTTGAGTAGGAATGTGGAGTGGACATTTAACTTGAGGTAAAACTTGCATTAACCCTTAGTAATTTTGAAAATCCAACAGAACTCAACAGTAAAATACACCCCACTCTGAATGTAGTGTATTATACAGTTAGCAGCCAAGCTACTAATTGGAAGTAAAATCAGCCAGCTAGCAAGGTACTTATGTAAGATTCGGTAACAGGTCACCCGAGTTAGCAATGAAAATACATGTTCAAAACTGTTTGCCGCTCTAAACACAGTAATACACAGTTAGCAGCAAAACTTCCGGAGGGAATTAAAATCTTTTAGCTGACTAGTTAAGCACGATTCAGCAAAAGGTCTCATATAACAACAAAAATCGATATAAAAAGCTCTGCTCAAAACATATCTTAATGTACTGTTAGCAGCGCTAATAGTATGGGAAGTATAATCAGTTAGCAAAGCAAGATTTGGTAAGAGATGACCTTAGTTTGCTAGCTGGGTGGTTAAAATGTTAGAACACATGATATTGAGGGGTCTTATTTATCGATACTGCATGTACCTTGTTTTAAAGGGATGGTTTGTATTTTTGCGTTGCATGCTTTACATACGCAGAGTTAGTGTATCTTCTACCTGGAAGACGGTAGTCAGCACATCCGCAGTTTGAGAAGTAGGCAGGAATACCGGACTCGGGCACAGAAGTTACAATGTACTGCTAAAGATGTGGAACGCAGCAAACACATTTTAGCCACCCAAAAAAATGAATGTATTTAGAATATTTTCGCTGCTCTACTGTGCCATTTCCTTGACACAACATTCTCACAACTGTATCGGAATCCTGAAATTCTAAATTATGATTCAGGAAATGTAAGGTTAGTGTCAAAGACCAGGGCTGTCCTGCTGCAAGCAAAAATTTTCTAAGTATACCATACACTTCAACTATTTTCAACCCTTAGAGCACTAAATGCAGCTACTGTTGCTCAATGATGCAAGATATCAAAATCAAAGCTGTTGAAAACTGCAGCCCACAGGGGAGCTCTTTTAAACAACTTGCCATATGATAGGTTTTAAATAGCACAATATCATTTATTTATAATTTTTTAAGGGCGCTGTAAGGGTTAAGGTTGCTAAATACGTTTTGCTGCTGAGGGCATTTCAATAGTGATCTACAGTAGGTAATACACGGACAATGGAAAAGTGCCTCATATCACCCTACTTAAAAAAATCCACAAAATATCCTTCAGTGGTGGTGGAACCTGTCTTTGAAACAGAATGCATGGACTGGTGACATTGGAGCAGCCAGGTTGCATCTTAAGGTAAGAGGGTCAGAGGGTCACGTGACTGCTGGGGGGGCTGGGACCACCATGCCATGGCTCAAACCCACCCTCGGTCACTACAGCGCAGATTCTGGTTCCAAATGACGTCCCGAGCGCAAGAAAGTAGCATCCGAATCTGGGATATTTTGGCACCTTCTATTTTTTACAGTAGGAGGAGGCGGTGAGAAGTGCTCCATCTTTATATACAGTCAGCGGGACAGACACAATGAATGTGACAACCATTTTTATTTTAGCTCATAGAGAAGAATCACCCTTAAAATATGAGTCCTAAGATTGATAAGCATTTAAAGGGCAACTTGCAGGTAAAATTACTCCGTGAATTATGCTTTACGGAAATGATGTAGGAACTAGATTTTCATAAGATAAACTTACATTCCTTATGTAAATATTATAGAAATTCTCAGAGGCTACAGTCGCCCTTCAGTCAGTTTGGACCAGACGGTATAGCCTTCATCGCCCTTGTGCAACAAAGTGTCTGGGCACCCGTATCCTGTCGTAATTTCATGGCTCCTTGGACCACGGTCAGTAGGTACTCACATCTTCTTCCCGGGAGCACCCCAGCAGTTTTTCCACTTCAGAGATGATCCAACCCCTCGTCAGGCCATAAAGATTTGGACCTTTTCAAAGTCTTTCAGTTCCCATTTCTCCAACATAATATTATTTGTTACATAATAACAAATAATTATGTTGGGGAAAAAAGTGCTTATAGGAGTTTTGGTCAAAATGGCCTCTTTTTCCTCCACATTTATGTCCTTATGTTTTGTAAAACATCAAATCCTGCATGAACTTTTCAGTCGGTCATTTTCAAGGCTGAGTATTAATCAAAATAATAAAATAATTGTGACCTGGAAGTTGCCCTTTAAGAGATATCTTTTGGTTCCAAGTTAAAAATTTCATCTTACATCAGCCTTCATTAGTCAAGATGGTTATGTTGGACATGATGTGTATTTGACCAACAGTTCATCAAGATAACCAGATATAACCAGCTCCGACCAGCCATAGACCGGATAAACTATATTAGGAACCACATGAGGATCACTGTGGGTCTTTGTTGCAGAGTTTCCCTGCAGAGTTATAAAGGAATCTGCTGCTCGTGAAATGCAGAGCAGTAGAAACTTTAAAAACAGCAATAACAGTACAAACTGAAAGTCAGTTACATACGTGCTGATAAAGGAAATGTGATTAGTAACAGCCCAGCATGCCATTCAGCGGAGTCCATTTACACAAAGCGTTCAGCGATAAATGAAAGGACAGTGCGCAATGATCTAACCCAAAAGCTGATCCAAAGGTTAGTGGAAATGCAGATTAGAGGGTATATCAAGACATTATTCACGAAATTCCACGGCACATAGAAAAATGCAGAATCTCCCTATAAATTTTAGTTTTCAAAGGGCAAAGTACCATCACCGTGCGCTGGATTGGAAAGGAAGTTTATAGAAGCATTCATTTTATCAGATCATCACAGAGGAGAACGTCTAAAATATCATTCATTTAGTACTTTTAAACACGTCACACACAACCCCATAAAAACATAGGAACTTTCCGCATCCAAGACAGAGCAGAAGAGTATAAACAGCATAGCCTGTATTTCAGAGCGAGAGGCCGTCTAAAATCACCTTCATCCGCTTACCCCACCGCCGGAGCAGTGCACCATGCCTGGCTCCATCCTGTAGGTGAATAGCAGACCTTGCACATAAACACAAGAACACCTGGCTTTGCTCTTTAGAATGTGCCCAAATACACAGGCCTTCTATGATCTCAATTACTAAAAATTCATGACTGTTCTCTAACAGATGCTGCCACACTGTCAGTACATGTACACACATGAATACTTTCTTGCGCTTTAATGAACATGGAATAAGGACACTATTGAAAACAAATATCTGAAAATAAAAACGACTGTGAATCATTCTGATCTCTTGCAAAGCAAGAAACTGAAATTTTCAATGTTATTGAGTTGTTAAGATGGAAGCATTGGGGTCAGGTAGAATCACGGTGAAACCATTTGTCTGTGGATTACCTTTCAAAATGAATATTGTAGCTTTCCTATTTCGTAATAAATGAGTGTGTTCACATTCAACAAGATATAAAAGAAAATTCAGACCTAAAAGCAAATAATCACTGAAAGAATAGTTATTACATTTTTCAGAGATTTTGTATCACAGTGTAAAATTACAAGTCATGAATCACAGCTTATAGGAAATGTAAAAGGTGCAGCGTGCAACTTTTTTTTACATGTATTTATCAATCACTTTCTATTTCCGATGTGGGAATGGATCCTAACTTACCATGAAATGTGAGACCTTTCCCAACTTTCTCAATTGCCTCCGACAGCCTTTGGAGTGATTATGTGGACATATCAGATTGTATTTGCCACAAAATTCATTAGAAAGTAACGTTTATGCACACTACTAAATGCCTCCCTAGCGCCTCTCTACAATCCTATAGCTTGTGAGCAACATTAGCTAAGTAAGTTAGCTATAACAGAGTCCGCTAACATCAGCAAAGGACTGGTGACAGTCACGGTGAAAGAAGCAATAGTAAGCTCTTATGAACAGCAAAGTAAACTACCATGACACATTAAATGATAAATACATACACAGCTTTTTACTGGCTTGTTCCAAATATGCGCTGTGCAAAATATGGTCATGATTCCTCAATAACTGTAGTAGTAGCAAGAGAAAGGTTATTAACAAAATTCAAAATGGTGGAAAACTAAAATGAACGCCAATAGTGATTCTAGAGGCAAAGTAGTTTAGCAAAAGGAGCCTGATCTATTAATACATGTTAAATGATTCACTCACAGCTAATGGTACATTGATTTAAATATGGAAATTTGCCAGAACGACCCCTAACAGCCACTTCATTCCAAATTTTGCACGGTTCAGTCAAATCAAAGTCTAATCATACCCACAAAGCTTTGTGTTGATTGATCACTGCGATACCAGTTAAATAGCAGTTATTACCTGACTGGCTAATAGCAGCCGTGTATTTAAAGATTCCTCTTCCTCATTGGAGGGACCATTAGAAGCTCTCTCAAGATACAGACTGCAAAATTTGAACCATTTCATACTGATGCTTGGAGAGATACAGGGAATTTTTACATATTCGCATCTTGCAGCACTGCCTATTGGCCAATTGCCACAAACTTTGTAGAGGCCATACATCAAATCAGCACACGTCCACCAAATCACACTTTAATCAAACAAAATCAGGCCCACAGCATTCCAGTAAACTTTGACAGCCTGTGGAAAATGGAATTAAAATCTAAATTCCAACAAAGAATCTTTTTCTGGCTCACCCAGAGATGCAGCGTACCGAATGTGGTGATGATGGCTAAAAAATTTTTGGAGGAGTAAGGAAAAACTACTTAGCACAAAATGTAAAAAGCAGAAAATGCCTGCAGGGGAAAGGCGTGCGGCTCATGTGAACTGATGAGTAACTATCCACAGAGTCCTGTAAAAAAAAATGTTTTACATTTCTGAAATTAAAGTTCAAAAGCTATTGCCAAAAATGTCAAATTTGTTATTACAGCACCTCCAAGAGGTCAACTGATGTCAATTTTGTTGCCCAAGTACTGGGAGAGATCTGGAACCTTTTTGCAAAATTTGGCCACTGAATCATTCACATATTTGGAGATACAGGTAATCTTAGGAGAAAAAAATGATGATAATAATAATAATAATCACCACCATGATCATCGTCTGAACAGTTCCAAGAGGGTTCCTGCAGATTTGGTGTTAGAACCCCTAAAAATGTCCATAATTTTGTGAATCATCTCTCCCTCAAGAGGAAACTAGAAAATAAGTGTCCATGGGACAGAGATGCCCCACATCTGGAAAACTTGTAAAATGAAGTTCCAAGTAACACCTGAGAAATTGTCAAAATTCATAAAATTCAGAAACAATATATGAGATGCACACCTTTAGTGTCCCCACAAAGCACAGGTGTAAGTTCAACTAATTCTGTTGAGCGGTTTTTTAGAGGAGGGGATAATCGATACCCCCTATCAACATGACGAACCCCGTAAGGACGTACGTATGTCCGTATTGACAAGGGTAACCCCATATATCCCCAGACTCATATGGTGGGAGCATAAAAAATGCCTAAGGTACAAAACAATTGGGTGTTTTCTTTTGTTATTGATATGAAAAGCAAACCAAATACAAAAGAACCCGAAGCTTTAGTGCAGAGTAGGTGCAAGCAGGAAACAACAAAATCTCAAAACAACAGGAAAGAAAATTCCAGAGGATACATACCTCCAAGTCACCTTTGGTGATAGACTCCTCCTCCACTCTAAACTGAAGGTCTTCCACCTTCCTGAAATAACAAATCCATCCAGCAGATATCAATCACGCAACCTTACTATTCATGTAAAGCAATCCTGTTCACAACAACAGGTCCTGGCTCTTCCAGTAGCAAAACATTATTACACATCTCACACTTATCAAGTAAGCTCTATCTAATTACAAAACTAGTATGAAATATTTTTTTTTATTTTCTTCACTGGTGCAGTTAAAGGGACATTCAGCACCTTCCCTCGCCATTTCATGAGGTTATAACCTTGAGATCAGTTATTCTTTCCCACCTTTTTTCCTCCTCAAGCTGATTGGCCAGTTCAACTTTATCCTTCTGAGTGCTAGCCAATAGAGTTCGCACTTGCTGGAGGTTGTTCTCAGTCTCTGAAGCATACTGTGTAATAAAACAGAAATCGACATGTGGTACTCAATTTTTTCCTAAAAATTCTACTTAAGAAAGAAGCTGTAAAGCATCATGTGCTCTCTGAATTTAAACTGACACCTACTGACATAATAAAACACAGTTTATAAATACAGAATAAAACATTTTAAGTCTCATGAACTCGTGAGTCAAAATTTCAAACAAAAAGTGTGCACAGAAAAAGGTATTGACTCCAGAACACAATCATCCCAGGAAAATGTTCATCAGAAGATCATTATCCTCAAAATCATCGATCATCATTAATATTAATTGGAAATCACAGACAGTTTACAGCAAGTTGTCTGAACCTTACAATAATTTTAAAACTGACGTTTTAAGCAATATATTGCAATCTCAATTCTTTATAAGTTGGTACATTATGAAAAATGCAAATTAAATCAAGAAAGAGTGATTTGAAAAATCCATTCTGTCTAGAATGCGAAGCCAAGTGGACCCGATTCCAGAGGTACAGCTGATACTCGTTCCAGTGTTTGAATAATTGTTTTTCTTAGCAGGAACAGACCAGGGTCATATAGCAGGCAGGTACATGAACTGAGCAGACAGGAGGAATAACCGTCTTCACACTGACCAGCAGGAACATGACTAACCAGGGCACAGTTGCAGGGCTTTAGTAATGCGAAAGGGAATCTGGAGCAGAGGACACAGTAATCTATAGAGCTTGTAAATGAGGAAGTCACCAAGCCCCGCCCCTTGTTTTTTGTCTATGGGAAAAGTGAATGTGGAACGCTGAATACGTGAAATCTTCTGTTAAAAGTTGGGAACCAGTAAGCTGTCGCTATGTGATATATTTATGACAAATATGACTCATGAAACATGGAATCAATTGCACTACTGACCCATGAGGAGCATTAGGTACAACGGTGTGAATGCTTAAAACTTCACATCCATTTAGGCCTACGGCGCTCGTGACACACACGTACAGTATACTGTAAAAACCAAACTTTGCTATATCGGGCCCCGCTCCCCCGAATCGCATCCTGTACCCCAGAGCGGAGGGCAGACACAGAGATGGGCAGTGACCCCACTGATAAAGTAACTGACAGTGACAATGGCCTAGAGACTTGGTGGAGAGCGTATGACGAGTGTTTCCGTTAATTTCAAACATAGAGCAAAATAACTGTACCAGCCATGAGCTCACCACCAGAGAGGGTGTATAACGCACTGGTAATATCGTTAGCCTCTTGCGTACTTTGCTAAGGCCTGGTAAGGTTTAACATGCTCATTTTCCTTTCAAAAAAAACGGTTGGCCATTACAGTGACACAATGCACTTATTTTTTGAAATGGGATCGCCTACAATTTCTTTATACACCGCCTGTCCAAAAAAATTGGCTTTTGTATTCAAATCAACAAATACCATGATTGGATCATTATTGCAGCGATTCATGCTTTTCAGCTGGCAAATCATTTGAACCCTAACTCATGAAGGGCATAGCTTCCCATTTCCTTAAAAAAATGTCAGAAGATGTATCCTGTGGCTGGGGAAAAGATGTTTGTGCTTCAAAAGGGGCAAATTATTGGCCTGCAGCCGGCAAACACTGAATGAGAAGAACAAGCATGAGGAGTCATGTTCACACATGAATTGGCCCCAGAAAGTCCTGACCTATTTCATGTCAAGTTAATGTCACACCATTAGACCGAATTTTATGGCACCCCGAGTGCAATATAGTTTTTATGTAGTGCTTCATAAATGTGGCCCCATGTTTTTATAGAATTGAACAAATAGTGCTGACCTCATGCAAAAAAAACAGTTCCGGCATACATCAGGGAAGCAAACATGACTATATGCGTCAGCCGAAATGAAAATGATTCGGCAAAATAAAACTAAAAAAACCTAGACATGATTTCCCCGGTAAGTAAAAAGTTACACAGCATTCAAAAATGCTTTTCTTGTGTCCAGTTTTCACAGGCAAACCCAGGACTTGCAGATGGAAACATTAAAAGAGGCCTTGATGATTAAACGAACATTGAGTTGATGGCCATGTTGGCAGCTGTACCTGAGCGTGCTGGGTTCTGAGCACGCTCAGTTCCTTCTCCACCTCACAGATATGGCTGGTGGCCTTGGCCACTTCAGCTCTCTCCAGGTCCCTCTCGGCCAGCAGCTGCTCGATGTGCTGCTGTTTCTCCTTCAGGGCCTCCTGAAGCGCTGTGGTGCCCGAAATCTTGCGGGCGTAACGCGACGATGTCTCCGTCAGCTAGGGTGGGAAGAAAGGTCACACTGAACCGGCCAAGACCTGCCTGTTCATTTCAGACGGGCTTCATAGATCCACAGACAACATTTTACATTCAAGTGCAGAATTATTTGCACCCTTGATGGAAAAATGGCAGCAAAAAACAACAAACAACACAGCTTGCCATCCAAATGTTAGGTTCAAATATATGGAAAAACTACATTGGAAAGACCAGAGAACACCCACTTTCGACTACTTGCTCAAATCTGGACTGCGCTGTATATGTGAAAATATCTTGCCTCTACAAACAAAGAACATTGCTTCGCTGTAAAAATAAACCATCAGTGCAGTTCAAGGACTTTTCTGGTGTTTAAAGTTGAGTAAAGTAGCAGTACAGTTGTTAACCAATTTGCAGAGTCTTTGTGGCTCCGAGGGAAGTTGTACTTGCATTCAAAATGTCAAAAGTGGCCAAAAAAAGAGCATTGTATTTATACAAGTAATATATATGTATCTAACTTTGAGTATTTTCTTGTATCTTGTCTTATATCTCTTCTCATGATACTTGGCAAGGTAAAATTGTCTTTAGTTCGTCTAAATCACAACATATGAAAATATCAATATGTACAGAGATGCCACGCAAGACGTAAATAAGAACTATTGCCAAATAATGTCAAAATGTAGATTATATCGGACATGTGCAGTGAGCGCATTTCGCACTTTTAATATGAGACAGTGCATTAAGTTATTGCGGTTGATGCATCTCTAACAGACAGGGGCACATTAACATTTTGTAAATCAGGTGCATGAGACATTCACCCATCATCACTTATCCAAATAATTCTGGGCTCAAGGTCAAGGAAAGAGACATTTGGGTGTATTGTTGTCCACATTAACAGACATGTGAAGGTCAACTATGACCAGTCTCTTCTTAATTGACATTTCTTGGCTATCTGCATTGTGACTGATGACAAGGGGATCTTGTATGAGTGTCATTTTATACTTGATAGAAACGGAAAGCCACGGAGTGTCACGATGGTTCCTTTAGACCAGGGTCATTATGTAAAACTTTATTTCTAAATTAACTTTGTTTTGATTCAAGTAAGAACACTTTGAACAGGTTACCAATTCCTGCCACCCATAATCTTAACCCTCTTAACCAATTGGGGGACGAAGCCATTGTTTTCTAGTTTTTGGTTTGCCTGGTCTCCTTGTGTAATAATGTTTGTATAACCTCCACCCTGAAACCCACAATCAAGTTATGAACATCAGTTTTTAAGGACAACTTGGGCTATCAGAATAAGTATGATGCAGTGGAGACACATGAATGTACAGGTATTAATATGACTATACAAATATAACGGAAATTAAATCTCAGAATTTTATCTAAATCACACATCCAATCACAGAACCAAAATCCCTTCCCCTTTTGGGAAGGTAATAAGCTCACATTATAAAAAACACAATGATGATGATGAAAGTTGAAATTAAAATATTTCGTTTTCCATCATATATGAACTTACCATCCGCATTATTATTGGTGAAGCTTTTATAAGCAGCCTTTCTTATTCATTTATTTCAAGCACATCATTTTGTATCTCGACTGCATAAAGCAAGATCCTTCCATAATATTACAGCTCAGCCCTGTTATTTAAAGAAGGTTTATAATGAGTTGAGTTACATTTTTCATACTTCTGGCAGCCAGCCATAGTTGGTCTGTGACTGGTAATATGTCGTCTTTAACTGGATTAAGTGGGTCAATGGCGGGTGATTTTGCAAGATGGTGGTCAAATGGTTGACTAGATATGTATCAAAAACTTAGTCCAGCAGTGCAAAATGGGATTCTGCGAAACACACACTATAAAAAAACAAAGAAAATCACTTGTCACTGGTCACTACTCCTTCCTGGAACAGTTAAGGACATGACAGCGTCTTTGACCTGTTATTCAGGGGAAATCAGTCCACAGAAATAAGGCACTCCACCCTGCTCCGAGCAGCTGGTCGTACTCACCAGTCCAGTGCGGCTGGGCCGCCCGCCCAAGGAGGAGGCCACAGAGCTGACGGAACTGATGGAGGAGCTGCTGGGGCTGTGGGCCAGCGAGGACACACCCATGGCCATGCGCTTGCTCTTTTTGGCCTTCGCTGGGCTGGTGGAAGGGAAGCCGATGCGGATGACCTTGTGGATTGGAGCGAACAGGCCGAACTTGGGCTGACACTGGAAGTACCTGAGGGAGACCCAATGACACACGAAAGACAAACGGGACCGCTGATTTTTTAGTTGATTTCTGCAGTCAGTGGACATCCACGCAAGGTGATTCAATCTATTCTGATTCACGGTTAACCTCAGTCCATTTTTGAGTAGCGCAAGTTTTTAAAACGAGTGCTTACTTCTTGCGTTAATTACCGCAAAGATATAAAACTGCAATCCCACATACAGGCAAAAATAGTCACGCTTCAAGCCACAGCAGCCATGACTGGACTCCATGTAAATGCCCAGAAGACCGAGACCATGAGAATGCATGCCCAGCAGAACAACAGCATCACACTCGAAGGCCAGGCGCGAGAAGTTGTTGACCAGTTCACGAATCTCAGTAGAGTCATCAGCCGAAAAGGAGGAACTGACGAAGCCATTAGGGCCAGGATAAACAAAGCTCGACACTCCTTCACCATGCCAAGACCAGTATGGAGGGACCGACACCTCGCATTGAAAACCAAGATCTGAATCTTCAACAGCAATGCAAAGACCGTTTTCCTGTACGGATCAGAATCGTGGAAACAAAGGAAAGCCCTCGACAAAAAGCTCCAAGTCTTCATCAACAAGTGCCTCAGACAAATCCTCAACATCTGGTGGCCCGAGAGGATATCAAATGAAGAACTCATTTCTCCAGAGGACCCAGCGAGAGCCGATCACGAAGACCATCAAGTGGAGACAGGTGGGTCACACTTGGAGGAGAGCAAAAGGCAACACTGCACACAAACAGCACTAGAGTGGAACCCCCAAGGACAACGCAGGAGAGGTCGCCCCAATAACACCTGGCGGCGAACGTTGGACACCGAATAGGAGATGGGAAGGCTGACATGGGGAGAGGCCAAAAGGAAAGCACAGGACCATGACGGGTGGCGGAGTGTTCTGGAAGCCCTATGTGCCACTGAGGCACGAAGAGGATTAACCCGCAGATGTGACAGAATATTTGCTGGTCGTAAAAATCGAGATAAATTTATAGTCATAAAGCCAGGAGACATTTTTTCTCCAGGAGATTTGTCATGATTTCGCTAGATTTGGTTTCATGTTTCTAGAGATTAAAACCTAATAAACTAAACACGCCTCATTAATCTTTAAAAAATATCGACAAAACAAAGTGGATTTCCAGCCTTTCCTACAAATTTGGGAAACCGGATTGCATTGAACAGGACATTTCAGAGACAGGCCGTGACATTCTCCCAGTTTGATTAGCGGGCTAGCCGAAAGCTAGCAAACTCGTGTTCTTCCCACTCAGCAGTCTTCTTTTTGCCATTATTCTCCATATTTTAGAGAACTTCACTAATTCCACATACTTTAAGCAATAAACTTTGGACAACCCCATTTCAAAAAAAGTTGGGACACTGTGTAAAATGTGGGGCTGCCCCCAACGAAATAAAATCTTCGTCGACCAACAGCCAGTTGTTTTTTTCCCGACTGGTTGAAAATTTTACACTCCTTTCCAAGCATCCTCCTTCTTTCTGCCCTAACAGGTCCTGTCGTTGCACTTGAGCAGCTGAAGTACGACAACAGAAGAGCCTCATGCTTTCATTTCACCTCACCCTGGCCTGAACTGCACTGACAGAAAAATACAGAACATTCCGCATCACTGGGTGTAACATCCCAAAAATCACGCTTTGGGCAGAGTTTGACTCTAGAGCACGCTTCAAAGGAATAGCCCGTCTCTTCATGTCAGACATAAGCATTCACATCTTTTGAATGATTCTAGGCACCACTTCTCCATAAATATCTAATATACAGTTATGTACTTCAAGTACAAATACATTTACAGCATCATTTAGACACCTGCACCAAAGGTTACTGCTCATCAGCAATAAGAATTTACATGACATTCCCACTGGTGTCACCTAATTTACACAGAAGACACCCCCTGAAATAGAACTTCCCCTTGATATTCACCTCTCCGCCCAGTTGCGTGTAACAATGGCTGAAAAATTCCTGTTAGTCCCTGTGGCCGTAGAGTATGAATAGGCATAATGAGCCGTCTTTGCGCTTATCATTGCTCATAGCGCCTGTAAATCGGACCCCAGGTAACTTTTTCAGCGAACAAGATGTGGACATTTAAACCAGTGGGCCTACTTGCCAGTAGCCATTAATTCCAGAGAAGATGACAGGAAGAAGCAGAGCTAAAGAAATAAATTTAGCCCACAGCAATAATAAGAACCAAAACAATTTAACTGTTCATATTACAGCGGAGATGATTACTCTCAACACTCCACTCAGTCAACCAACACACGCCCACAAACTTTGATGGGCCAACAACATCGCAGACAGAAACATCTGTAAAGATGCGGAATCAAAAGACCCGTAGCAAAGCCCAAAATAAGACTTTACCAAATGTTAGGTTCTCCATCTTATTCCTCCTAGGAAATTCCACAACGAGGCTCAGATGAAATAGATTTTTTTATTGATTTCTTCAGTCAGTAGACATCCACACAAGGTGATTCAATCTATTCTGATTCATGGTTAACCTCAGTCCATTAGCGTAAGTTTCGAAATAGAGTGCTCACTTTTCGCATTAATTATCCAAAAGATATAAAACTGCAATTCATATACTTGCATAGGAAAAACAGAAAAGGATGAAAACAGCAAAGACTATAATTAACATGTTTAACATGTTTTAATTTAAAAATAGTCATAAGCAACGCCAAGTCTTACAGAGTGGTTCAGCTCCCCTGCTCAGCAGCCGATGACCCAAACGCCATTAAACTGGATTTGTAGCCAAATGCCTCAGAATTACGAGAAATTGACATTTAAAATCACGTCTACAACAAGTTAAGAACACATTTTTAACGTGTTGCCAATGCTTTTATTTTTCTCACATTAAGAACACACTGACAACATATTAACGTGTGTTGTTAACATGTTGTCAACATGTGAAAAACTGCATATTTTTTTATTTTGCCTAGCGTTCCATTCTTCTGCTTTTGTTGACAGTTTGGACTGCTGGGTTCCACTAAAGAGACAATGCTGCCTTTGCACATGCTCAGTGTGGGGACGACGCAGTGCGGTACCTGGTTCCAGCCACCGCCCCATCGTTCTTTCCCAACGGCTCATCCAGCTCAACACCACACCACTCTCCCTTGGCAAAATCGGTCTCTCCAACATAGCGTACCACACCTGTTTTAGTACCGCCAACCTGGCAAGAGGAAAAGATTTATATTATTTATAGACACAAAAAAGGCATTACGCTTCAAAACAGTGCCAGCATGCAATTAAGTTCAAAAACTGTGTTTGCAGTGCTAATACACAGAGATGAAGCAGGTATAAAACCTTTGTAACCTGACAAGTTCTCTGCAAACTCTGCTTGACGAGTAAGTGATCACGTGATCAGCGTTTTTGGACACTTAAAGTAGACACTACTTTCCGCTGAAATATACAATGCCGAGGTGAGGTCTCATCCTTTAAGTAGAAGTGAAACGTACGGCCATTTGTGAGTCTATACATCCAGCTCATACTGAGGAATTTTACCCAAACACTCTAGTCACTTGCAGAATGGCTGGAGAGAGAGAGAGAGAGAGAGAGAGAGAGAGAGAGAATATAACTCTTCTGCTGGACAGCCATAGCTCTACACAGATCATATATCTATTTTCTCTTGCACACCTGATTCAAATGATTGCTTTATTATCGAGCCCTTGACACGCAATGATCATTTGAATCAGGTGAGTTAGAGCAGAGACACATCCCAAACACACAGGACTATGCTCTGCAGTGGCAGGGTTCCCAACCCCCGTCCAAGCCAGTGCTAACTGGGGATAACTGTCAGGAGCTAATACACAGTGGACTGCACCTCGCTGCCTGTGGGACTTCAGAGTCCATTTAAAAGGAGGAGACAGCACCTCAGCAAAGTACATTTCAGCGGAAAGGAGAATTCTAGAAGTGTCTAAATCGCATATTTTTATAAATTTTAATTTGGTAATGATCCAGTGCGATGCATTTTTAAACCAGTGAGTCTTCAAATTGGCTTCAATACCAGGGGCCAGAATTTTTTACTTGCGCTCGCAGTGTACATCTCCGGAATAGCCCCAGCTGCTCAGACTAATTGGTAAAAACAGACGATAGTCTAATTTACTTTTGATAGCATTGTTATGCATTGCACCACAAAATTATGAGGCGTCTTCTGCGCATAAATGACAACGTGAAATATCAATATGTCTTGATAATTTCAGCGCTAATGTTGTTTCGTTAAGCAGCACATTGGCGTAAATTAGTTTGCAAGGCTGCGAGAATCTGTTCTACATTCCGAATGTTGTTACGGATAAAGGGCACTGTAAGATTACACAGCTGTGTGACAATCCCAAGGACGGCAAAAATAAATGCTGTAAAGTCAGCAAAAGTTTTGGATTTACAATGCCATCTCAAAGATATAAATTAGGGGAATGGGAATTCACCTTTCATTACCATTTCTAATTATAGGTTATGTATTGGTCTCAGTTGCTCAGTCGATAAATCGTTTGATTGTTAATCAGGCCAGCTTAAATAAACAAACAGCTTGCGGGCAGTGAAGGCATAAAGGGTGAGCTTACTGAAGGCCCTCTGAACAAATCCAAGGCCCAGATGAAAGGAAAGAGAACAACTGACGTCACGAAAGAGAACAACTGACGCACAAACACCGCCACTCTGACGTTTCACTGGATAATGCGTTCGAAATGCACTCACCCACTATACAAGGCACTATTTAGTGAATGTTCTTCACTGAATACAATATAGAGTGTGAGTGAGCGAGTGGACAAGTGTGCATTCCGATCACAGCCTTAGATTCCCCAAGTAAAAATGTCTGTCCCCTGGCATTGATGCCGATTTGAAGACTTTTCGGCGTAAAAATGTGTCGTACTGAATCATTACCAAATTAAAACTTGGAAAACTATGCGTTGTAGACACTTCAAGAATTCTACTTTGCACTAAAATATAGTTTTCTGAGGTGCGGCCTTCTCCTTTAACCCGTGTACACCTTCCTAAGAGCCTGCAATGGGCAAAAGTGTCAAAACGAGACAAATGGAAGACGGCCACCCAGCCTGATGAGTCCCATTCTCCTTAGCATCATGCACACTGGCTGGGGACACATGCGCCGTCTAATAAATGGTTATCAAAATTATCATTGCGTAAATATTTAGTGAAAGTGGCAACATTTGTCTCGATAACATCAGCAAAATATCGATATTGAGGTAATGAGTAAAAAAAAATCAATAAATACATAAATAAATCGAGATATTAGATTTTGTCCATATCGCCCAGCCCTAATTCGAGGGGCCTTCACAATGGAACAGCCTGTGATGAAGCAGCCTAGAAATGCAGCCTACCTGGGCTGCAGCCTATGCTTTGGGAAAAGGCTCGTATTCACACTGGACTGCAGCAGCGAGTTAGACAGCGAGTCTCCGTCACACATGGGCTCAGGTTTCACTGCAACCTTGGCGTTTCCACCACAGAGAAAAAAGAATCTTGACGAGCAGCTGTATTTTACAGGTAAAGTTCAGTGGCTGCAGGGATGTCAGTGAAGCGCCTAGAAGTAGTGGTTGAAGCCGTGTCCTGTTGCATCTCTGACTGAAGTAATCTCAGCTCACCAGTCACCACAATGAATGTTTTTAAGAGTGTGTGAACTATTCAATTAATTGAATATTAGGCAGAAGCCTTTGGAGGGCAGAGTTTGTTTGAGGATAAATGGGTGAAACATTGAAGACCCCCAATGCCCAGCAACCACCTAGAAACATCCAAGTAAGTACCCTGAACACCCTAGCAACCCCCCAGAATCAGCCCAACAAACACCCTGAGCGCATTAGCTACTATCCACAGATACACAAGCAACCACCCTGTACACTCCAGCAACCATCTTAGAATGTGTGTGCAATCACCATAAACACCTTAGCAACCGCCTGGTACACCCTAATAACAACCTATGAACACTCCAGCAATCACCCAGAAACACCACAGCTATTTAAACTTCATGGTGGTCTTGATAAGATTGTCATCTGGCTTTCCATAATTTTGAATAGTTTGTGATGGAGCATTGTGAAAGGCCTCCTTGGAATCCGCAAAAAAAAAAAAAGGGTCACAATCCATTTGGTGCACACTGGCAATCCTGCATCACAATTTCTGCAGGCATAGCCTAGTTATTACAGCTAAGACCCACAGACCAAACACTGTCGTCTCCGCAGTGCTTATTGCAGCCTGAGCACCAAGCTGTGCCAGGGCCTGTTCATCAAAGATACAAGGAGCCTTTTGTTTTGGAAAGAATTATTAGGGCTTGAATACCAAGTGATCTGAAGGCCCTACAATATCTGTAGGAATTCTTATTCATCTTATTAAGGCTCTGTCACGAGTCCGTGATCGGGCCCTATTGCATCAAATGAAGTTGTTTTCTGGGCCCGAGAATTGACTGATGCGAGGACAATATTGAAATGGTGGCGTTTATTATTTCTCGAGCCCAAGCACCAAAGATGAGAGGAACCAGATGTTTTTGTAGGGATCCTAATTCTTATCTCTATTATCCTTATCCCTATTCTTCTTAAGGCCCCAGAACTGAGTCCTGGCATGGCAGGTGCAAGGATTCTATTGTTTTTGTTGGAATTATTATTAATAATAATAGTATTATTCTTCCTCGACACGTTTTTGTTCCAGTGCCACAGCCAAAACCATGACAGGAATGCTGCCGATTTTTGGCGATGTAATGGCAGCGTAGCTGTAGATCTGTAGGAAGGTCAGAATGGTGAGACAGGTCCAAGCAACAAGGGCAGGTGACCCAAAAGGTAATATCTCACCTGTGTCAGGTATGTCCATAACTGAATTCAGATCAGATCACTGGTTTTCACCAATGTGTAGCCAAAGCCCAGCCAAAAAAAAAATTGTGCTCGATGTCACATACACTGCCCGTACAAGAAAAAAGTTGCGCACTATAAGATTTTGTTGGGCCACATTTAGTTTTGATCACACCCCACATTCATCGTGGTATGAGTTTAACAATATTATACAATGATACAACATTTACTTCCGGCCAGATTTGGATTCATTTTTGGCAGAGATATTGTTCTGACGATGGGTGAGACAAAGCACTCCGTTACGCCCTTTCCAGCGCATCCCAGAGACTTTCACTTGCTTAAGGTCCAGACTCAGGTGGAGAATTCATGGGTGAAAATGACTCCTCTTGCTCAGTGAACCACTCTTTCAGAATTTGAGCCCAATAAATCTTGGCATTATTATCCTGGACTGTGCCTGTGCCATCAGGAATTAAAAAGTCCATTGATGGGTTACAGGTCATTCAGTAAACTCAGGTATTCTGCTGAATTCATTTTACTGCTGCAGAACAGTGCTGACCCTAGACCTGTTAAATAGAAGCAACCCCAGATCATAACACTGTCTCCAGAGGCTTGTACAGTGGGCACTAAACATGACAGGTGCATCAATTCATGGGCTTCCTTTCTTACCCTGATGCGCCCATCACTCTGGAACAGGGTCAATCTGGACTCATAGGAACACATGACTTTTTTCCATTACTCTTCAGTCCAATCTTTATGCTCCTTAACAAATTGAGCTTGTTTTTTTGCCCAATTAGCCACACGAACAAGTGGTTCTCTCGCAGCCACGCAGCTGTTTAGTCCCAATCCGCCCAAGTTCCTGTCGCATCGCGCCAATGGAAATGCTCTCACCTTCATAATAAAACACAGCCATAAGTTCTACTGATGATTTTTTAAAGATGAGATTTTACAGAGCATTTAGTGATCACCGATCCGGATCAGTCATGATTTTTCTCTGACCCATTTCTGCTGTGAAGTTGACAGTTCACCACCAATCTCCCAGGTTTTAATAAATTGTTGGACAGTTTGTGACCAACTCCACTGATTTTAGCAATATCCTTAGCTGTTTTTTGCTTGAATAAACATTATTTTCCCCTCTCGAAACTCAATAAGATCTATTCAACGACCACAAGACACATCCTTTGACGTGTTTTTTTAGGGAATGAGAAGTTACGCACTCAGTCAGTCAGGATTAAAAAAAGATTTTGCAAGCTGAAAGATATTCATCATGGAAGCACATAATTGACATAATTATTTGAATTTTAACAGCCATTGAATTTTTAATTTTGAAATATAAGATTTACATTTCATGAACATCATTTTAGTGATAAACATTGCCAATTCTGATCATTTTTACCCATCTTACAACATACTAGACTCCTGTCAAAACTGTACCACTGACTTCGGTCACTATATTGACTCAAACAGTCAAAATATGTCACTCAAAATCATACGTCCATGAGCATCAACATTTACACAAACAGTCAGTCTTATGATACATCCACGTGAAATAGATGTGAAAACCTATCGGGGTTAGATTTCCTTGATGGGCCATGTATTAACCAACTCTACACAGGTATGATGGATTAATTGTCTTGATAAGCAGTGCCTTGATGGAAAACTGCTTCCCTGCTTTATTTTGAAGTACTGTTCATGGAGAAGAAAGCCTTGAGGTTACTGAAGGGCTTTCACAGGCTCCCCAGAGGGAATGCCACAGAAAACTCAAATTGTAGCAACTGAAGAAATTAAAAAGTAACGTCACGTACACAGTGGTCATTAGCTAGCATATATCTGCCATATCTGAATTTACTTCACTAGGCTTTTCTTTGAAGTCATTTTTGACTGTATATGTATGGCTTATGATCGCATTTCAGCTAACTTAGCTGGCTTACCTGTAAAAATTTTTAGCTAATATAGGACTTTATGACTCAATAAATTCCTCATTGTCCGTAAAACTCGCTCTGTTTGTATGTTTGTTTACTTTACCAAGCCATGTCTTCTCTCAGACATCGCAGGGGAAAGTGGTCGCTAGGGTTGGATGCTACAACGTTAGATCACTGAGGATGCGCGAGCAGCGAGGTAATTGCACTAGGGTTATAGCGAATATGAAGCGAGATCAGGGGGTTAGCTAGCTAGGTGAGCTATGTTGGGCCTAAAGCCATGGTTTTTTTGTCATGAATGTAGCTCTGTTTCAATCAGGCTAGATCGCCTGGCCATGGTCATGGTATCAGATTGTGAGCTTGTGGTTTGTCCCGCCAGCTCATGCAAAGAAAGCCTGGCTAAGTTTAACTTGCTTTGGAGTAGTTACACGCCTCGGCTTGGGGTATGGTAGATAGCTGGCTAGGTATAACCTTAGACAAATTTATACCCCCACATGCTCCCCTGTAACTCCGAAATACATACCAAAACTGTAATCATCACTCTAGGTAAAGAAAGAAGAGATTGCGAGAAGACAAGTTGACAGACCACGCCTTTTTGCTTCTGTACCAGACAGACCAATCAGGGACCACGTCTTATCAACTGCTCTTCCGTTCCAAATAAACGAATGGGACTATTAAAGCCACCGAAGTCGGAAATAAAATTCAGAAATTTTTTTTTCACATTGGAGGATGAAGAAGTTGGAATTCCGACTATACTCAGAAAAATCATTCCTGGACATGGTGTCCCCTCTTTTCTGGAGATGAGGTTACCAGCACTGAAGCCAGAAAGCAACATCTTTCAGCAGGACTGGCAGGTGAGCCACAAAAAATGAAACCTAATTTCGACAGCTTAGTCTGAAATAATCATCACCGAATATTCATTGGACTTACCAGAACCCGGTCCCCAACTCGGAGGTCCTTTTCTCCTCCTCTCTTCACAGAGCCGCTGTCGGACATGTTGGAGCCAGACTCGTTGCCCGTTTTCACCGAGCTGCTGAGCATGCCCTCCCGCAGGGGCATCACCACGCGCTGGGCCGAGGGGGCCGCGCCTCCGTGCAGGGTCAGGTTCTGCGCCGTCAGCGATTCGGTGGAATGGGAATCGCTCCCATCGCCGACGGGCTGTCGACTGAGCTTGGAGGGCCGGGTGAAAATGCCCTGAAGAGGCAGGCACTCAAAGTAGCGCACGCCGCCCACTGAGCCGTCATTCTTCCCCACCGGTTCGTTCAGCACAACCCCTGCCCACTGTCCTGGGGCAAACTGGGTCTCCCCGAGATAATGGATGCACCCCGGCTTCACACCATTCACCCACACTCGCTCGCCAACCACAAAGTCTCCCAGGACATCGTCCCCAACCTCGGACACCTTGGAGCTGGACTTGTCTGACGCGCTGCTAGGTGTTGTAGTTGTCTGTTTGTTCGGAGGACCTGCGGACAGAGAGTGAGAGACCGGTGGATGTTACAAGTGCCAATGGACTGAATATCATCAAAGATGCAGAAATAATTAATAATGAAACCAGGATTGGGAAAGTACAACCCAAATCCCTAAGAAGTTTGGACAAATGCAAATAGAAAACTAGAGGCACTTTAAGAGTGCAAACCTCCGCCAAGGCAGCACAGTCGAAATTTTGCAGAGTGAACATGGCTCATAAGAAATGAAATTATCTGCAACATAGGATTTTGAGATGGTTGCTGTGGTGGCCATATGACTGATCACGGTCAAAATCAAAAGGTCCATCCTGATTTAATAGCGACCCACCCACAAAATTTCAGAGATATCAGTTCATTATTTTTTGAGTTACCTGTACACAAACAGACAAAGCAACACCGGTGAAAACATAACCTCCTTGGCGGAGGTAATAAACAGTGATCGGTACATCATCTTTGAACTGTATTAAATTGAATACAATGCATTCCAGAATTCTATTCCTGCGTGACTTTGCAAACAGAGGAGAGCGTTTGCCTCTGTGTTACATCACCTCGCCCTTGGACAGCCCTCCAAATAATCGTTTGTGAAACTGGGGACAATATTTGTTCCAGTTACAAAGGATTTTTTCGGTCATTCCTCCTCGAAAGACGTCTGTGCCGTGGAAGACGTGCAAGTCTTCACTGTCATATTGTGCACTTCTTAAAGCGTCAAATATTTTCAACAGGAGACAGGTCTGTACTGCAGGTAGGTCAAACAGGCCGGCCAGTCAAGCAGCAGCATTGTCAGATTAGGACATCACGCTGTTGTTAATCATGCAAAAAGTATCTTGCTGCCATTTTGTTGCAATAAGCAGGGGTGCCCCTGAAAAGACGTCATCTGTAAGACTGCATATGTTACACTGAAATGCAAATAAGTCGTTCAGCATCAGTAACACACAGAGTATAACCTTCAGGCTCAGCTGCAGATGCAATGATAAATGATGCTTACCAGCAAAGATTTCCAAAATAGTCACAACAGATGTTTATAGCCACAGCAATGGCAAGTTAGTTTTCAATGCAGTGCCATCTGAAGGATCAAGTGCTGATTTTCCACCTCATCATTTTCAAAGAAATTTCCACAGATTCCCAGAATCTGAAAATACTGTGACCAGAGGATGGAATTCCAGCATTTGCTGAATCTGATAATGCCGCATGAATTTTTGGCCAAGATCTTGTATTGACGAAGGAAGAGTCAAACCACTGACTCCATTAAGGCTTCTCCAGCGCATCCCAAAGTCTTTCAACTGGTCAAGGTCAGGATTCCCTGGTGGTCAATTCATGAGTGGAAATGACTCCTCACTCCCTGAAGCAGCCTTTCTCAATTTGAGCCACATTAATCTGAGCAGTGTCATCTTGGATGACGCCCGTGCCGTCAGGTGTCAAAAAATCCATTGCTATGATAAGCTGGTCATTCAGTACATTAAGGAAGTTGCAGAGCCTAGATCTGTCCAAGTGGATCAACTCCAGGTCATCAACAGCCTTGAGAGGCGAGTACAGTGAGCACTATACATGACGGGTGCGTCACATCATGGGCTATATTTCTTTTGTTTTTTTTTTAATTTGGCATCTCCAATCCCACCCGAATCTGGAATGCCCAACTGGTGAACTATGTACAAGTTTTGCTCGCATGCGACCCCCTGTTGCCAATTCAGGGGAGTGTAGACAGTTTGCGGCTCTCCTCGGAAGCACGCGCCTGTCAGCCATCGCTTCTTATACACTCATTGGTTGAATCTCCGCAAGTTCAGATCGAGGGCGGCGGATACCCGGACATGAACAAGCTTAGAATCTTCCTGACGAGCGCCCGTCTGGCCAACAGGAGGCGCCGAAGCAACGAACAAAGCAACTTATATTACCTTATCCCGACAGACTTTTCACAATTTGCATCCCTGTAGCACAATGGCCAATTGTGCGCTACTCTGAAAAAGCTGCCGACCACTGCCGGTTGGTACGACCGGAGCTCGAACCCGCGCTCTGATGGTCACTTTTGCTTCGCAATGCGATGCTTTAAGCGAGTGTGTTATCCAGCAGCATGGGCTACACTTCTTACCCTGACGCATCCAGAGCATCACCCAGAGTAAATCAGGACTTTTATGACACATGACATTTCTGCACTGCTCCACATTCCAGTCTGAAGTCATTTCCCCCCCCAACTGGGTGATTCCACATGAAATCACCCAGAATTCATCCACTTTCTCAGTTGATGTCATGGATTTTTCGAGAAGTTTGCACAGAGTGGCGATAATATCTTTAGAGATGAATTGTATCAATTTTAGTTGCATTAAGAAATTGGGGGGGGGGAGGATTTTTGAAGCCACAGAAAATAAAGTTCCAATGGGCAAATTTACAGCGTGAGCGGGCACCAATATTCTGTATATGAAACATCTGTCATTTTAAGTTACCTGTAATAATTTTTGTGCACCGGAGCTCCAAAGTTTGGAAAATCACACAAGTCGCTATTTTATTTTTGTTCCAAATCTTAATGGCTGTTAATTTCCGAATAAAGAGCAATAGACCTCAGCAAATACCTGTGCAAATTGCCAGCAGACATTTGTTTGTTCAAGCACAAAATACAATATCCGAGCACAGATTTTGACCCAAATGTGGGGGGTCATGTCTAACAAGGCTCTCCATGCATCATAATGAAATTTGGCACTGGAGGGAGCACTGGAGGTGGACATTTGAAACAATGAGTCAGTAATTTTCTTGCTTTTTTGATTTACTCTGTTGATCACGTCCCCTGATTTTCCCATTTCATGGGTGTTGAAGTCTTACCAGCCCATGGAACACTGTGGAAAATATGCTTGAGTACAAGTTATACAAATGCTACAAAAACCACTGAATGAAAGGTTAGGGGGGGAGCTTCGTAAATTATATAAAAATAGAAAAATTTGTGTAATCTTCACGATGCAAAAGCATTGTGAAACGCTGAAAAAAATGTTTTGCAAGCAAATACCTAAAAGCACAGTCACACAACAGGCTCATATTTGAGCTGAGAACCTGACATCTCTGCCATCAAGGTGGGACTGGCTGCCATTGTGGTTACAGGTGGTGTTAAAATGCTCAATATTCTCTCCATAGGGACCCAAAGCACGTCTGGATTTGAGAGCTGCCTGAAGGATTGAGCTGCCCAATGAGGATGTATGAACGTAACTATTGACAAGCCGCAGGAAACCAGCCCAAACAAAATATCCCCATTCAGTTCTGGAATAACACCCGACAGACAAACGAGAGAGAAAAAAAAAAAAAAACATACAGACAATGTTCATCCAGCCAAAATTATTACATTAATATCAATATAAACCATACTACTAATTCTAGACCTATCAGGGTTATTAAAAACCAAAAGCTGCATTAACTATGAAAACAGTAAAATTGGTGCAGCTGGTCCTTTTAGGAGTTTCCACACTGACCTCAAATCCACAAATGTAAGCTGCTGGTGAAAAAGTAGCTCATGCTACAGCTTTGCAGTTTTATCTGAAAAAAAAAAAAAAACAGTAACTGGATATTCAGCCTCCGAACTGTGGACAGGAATAAGCGCTTTCTTACTCTCTTTCTGTGGTGCCGTGCCAGATGACCCAGCAGAAGACCTTCCCACCGGGCTGGCGTGCTTCGGGCCTCTTCCCGGAATTTTTAAACCACTGGGCTTCAGCATATTCATGGCTTTCGGTGTAGACACGCACACTGAACACCTCTGGTTTTGGGGAGCTCTGACATCAATGTCAGGCGATGGAAAGATGAATCTCCCCTCCCATTTCACCTGCGAGCCAAAGCACAAAACACTGAAGGGCGATTCCATGCATGTCGTGCGGACATTCACAAAACATTCTTGATTCTGAACAGTTTCAGGCTTTGCTTGGTGAAAGTCATTTGTTATCAGATGATAGACCCTTAACCCCAAATGAATATGCCACAGAACTTCCAAACCAATTTTCACATTATTTATGCAAATTCTGTCCAACAGACACACAGAAGAGGCATTTTGTCCACATATGACTTCAAACGAAAAAATCTGTGAGTTGATGCCAAAAAAAATCATAATATCATGTAAACTACAGGCAATTGCTAAGAGGGTGGAAATCCTTTCTAAAAGATATTTAAGTTTTCCATGAAGTATTTAGAACATTTAGTCAAAAAAAGTAACTGTCGTACAGACATTTGTGATTTTTTTAGAATTTAGCCCAAAATTTCATATTTTTTCAGCATTTAAGAAATTCAACACGGAAAAAAAGGTTGCACAATTTCAGAGTTTTACTCAAAATGCAAATTCAGAACACTCAAAATACACCACACCCCCAGTTATAAAACCAGCTAAAGTTGCACAATATGCTTCATCACACACACCAAGTATCCTGTAGTCACAACTCCGTATAAAGCATGACGCTGCTATAATATTCATCAACTGCTGTTCATCTCAGCTCTGAAAGACGGAGGAGACTCTGGTCTTACAGCTGTGTTTGGTGCATTTTATTCCTGCGCAAGTAAAAATTGTCGTCGGCCGTATGTCGTACGGATATCAGCGAAGACATAACAAGTAACTTTGAAAACGCATCAACTAGAAAAGCTCAGTCAGGTCAGTGACCTTGTGAGATGTAACACTGAATGGCTAATGAATCAAATAAAGTTTATCAAGAAACAGGTATGTGATGGAGGCTTAGAAATACTAGTATGTCACCAAATTAAGTTTTTTGGTTTCAATGCAGAAAAGATAAGTACCAATTTAGAATTTCATTTAGAATAATTGCCCAATTTTGAAGTAAATGTTTTCTAGGACTCGCGAAATGAAAGTACCACTGTTCAGAAACAATGTGACCTTTTGACCCCATTAACTAGGTCACGGTCATCCACCTTTAATGTTCAGCAAGCTGATTATCCAGAACATGCACGCTCTAAATTTTATGCAGCTTCAGCAAAAATAGTGAATGTAATCAAGGACACAGTGTTTATAAAGAATGTGACCTTTTGACCCCATAAAGTAGGTCAAGGTTACCCATCTTCGAACTTGTCCAAGTTATATGTCCCAAGAACAATTCCTGTGAGTTTCACTACCCTGAGATTAATAGGAAAGGAGTTATTGCCCCGGGTAAAAAAAACAAAAAGACAGCGCATTTTGTGTTTTAGGGTCTGTCCATATTTCTGGTTGTTTTTTTTACAAACCCCAAAACCAGTGAAGTTGGCACGTTGTGTAAAACGTAAATAAAAACAGAATACAATGATTTGCAAATCCTTTTCAACCTATATTCAATTGAATACACTGCAAAGACAAGTTACTTAATGTTCGAAAAGGTAAACTTTGTAATTTTTTGCAAATATTAGCTCATTTGGAATTTGATGCCTGCAACATGTTTCAAAAAAGCTGGCACAAGTGGCAAAAAAGACTGAAAGAGTTGAGGAATGCTCATCAAACACTTATTTGGAACATCCCACGGGTGAATGGGCTAATTGGGAACAGGTGGGTGCCATGATTGGGTATAAAAGCAGCTTCCCTGAAATGCTCAGTCATTCACACACAAGGATGGGGCGAGGGTCACTTAGTGAACAAATGCGTGAGCTGATTGTCGAACAGTTTAAAAACAATATTCCTCAACAAGCTTTTGCAAGAAATTTAGGGATTTCATCATCTACGGTCCGTAATATCGTCAAAAGGTTCAGAGAATCTGGAGAAATCACTGCACGTAAGCGACAAGGCCAAAAACCAACATTGAATGCCCGTGACCTTCGATCCTTCAGGCGGTACTGCATCAAAAACTGACATCAGTGTGTAAAGGACATCACCACATGGGCTCAGGAACACTTCAGAAAACCACTGTCAGTAACTACAGTTCATCGCTACATCTGCAAGTGCAAGTTAAAACTCTACAATGCAAAGCGAAAGCCATTTATCAACAGCACCCAGAAACGCTGCCGGCTTCGCTGGGCCCAAGCTCATCTAAGATGGACTGATGCAAAGCGGAAAAGTGTTCTGTGGTCTGACGAGTCCACATTTCAAATTGTTTCAAATTGTCGTGTCCTCCGGACAAAAGAGGAAAAGAACCATCCAGACTGTTATAGGCGCAAAGTTCAAAAGCCAGCATCTGTGATGGTATGGGGGTGTATTAGTGCCCAAGGCATGGGCAACTTACACATATGCGAAGGCACCATTAATGCTGAAAGGTACATACGGGTTTTGGAGCAACATATGTTGCCATCCAAGCAACGTCTTTTTCATGGACGCCCCTGCTTATTTCAGCAAGACAATGCCAAACCACATTCTGCACGTGTTACAACAGCATGGCTCCGTAGTAAAAGAGTGCAGGTACTAGACTGGCCTGCCTGTAGTCCAGACCTGTCTCCCATTGAAAATTTGTGGCGATTTTTTATGAAGCGTAAAATACGACAACGGGGACCCCCGGACTGTTGGACAACTTAAGCTGTACATCAAGCAAGAATGGGAAAGAGTTCCACCTGAAAAGCTTCAAAAATTGGTCTCCTCAGTTCCCAAACGTTTACCGAGTGTCGTTAAAAGGAAAGGCGATGTAACACAGTGGTAAAAAGGTCCCTGTGCCAACTTTTTTGTATTGCGTTGCTGCCTTTAAATTCTAAGTTAATGATTATTTGCAAAAAAAAGTTTCTCAGTTTGAACATTAAACATCTTGTCTTTGCAGTGTATTCAATGAATATAAGTGGAAAAGGATTTGCAAGTCATTGCATTCTGTTTTTATATACGATTTACATAATGTGCCAACTTCACTGGTTTTGGGTTTTGTAATTAGAAATAATGCTATAAAATCTGTATTATTCTCAGAGCGGATGGAAATGTGATTTGAGTACCAGATTTATTTTTGCGATAATTTAAATATCCAACCAAGATTTATTCGAAACTTGGATAGAAACCGAGTGGACTGTTAAGTTCCTGAGGAATTCAGTGTTAGCGAAATGAGGTAGAGTGCTTCTTTCGGCAGCCCTGCTCTTCATAAATGTAGTTTAGCTCAAAATTTTTAGACTAGTTCTCGTCATACCTAATATGCAATTAAAATATACCTGTGGGCCTAAAATGATTTTTTTTTTCCCCTCCAATTTTAAAACCTAATAGACTGTCTGATACAATTAGACAAATGCTCAATTGCAAAATTAGTACTACAATGAGTAATAAATCTGAACATCTAAAAAGGTTTGATATACTTAAGAGTAGTGATACAGAGGGCCAAAGTTGCTCCTAAGCACCAAAGAATATGAATTTCTTTATTGTTATTGTACGAGTACAATGAAATAGGAAATGCAATCCTTAAAAGTGCAAGAAAAATATACTGTAAAAACTGAAAATAACTGTTGAAAGTTATGAAAATAAATAAGCAGTAAAAACACACACATTCCACAAACGTTCGCAGTCTGCAGATGTTGCACGATTCATTAGAATATTGCACGGTGAGTATTAACAAACTTCAAGCTTTTTCAGTGTTCAGTGCAGATATTAGTTTAGCATAAAGACTGTTCTGTCATCTATTGGTGCGTGATCTCAATGTCCTGTAGCGTCTACCCAAGGGCAGCAGTCGAGAGAGAGAATTCCTGGGGTGAGATGGGTCCCTGAGAATATTCTGCGCGGCGGACTCTGTCTTGCAGAGAGAGGAAAGGGCAGTGATAATCTTTTGGGCCGTGGTGATGACCCTCTGGAGTGCTTCCCGGTCTGCAGCTGCGCAGCTGGAGAACCACATGCAGATGCAGTGGGTCAGGATGCTCTCTCTGGAGCAGCGATAGGAGGACACGAGCAGGTTCTGTGTGAGTTGGTTGTTCCTGAGTAACTCTCAGTAGGTGCAGTCTCTACTGGGCCTTCTAAATGACAGCGGTGGTGTTAACCCTCCAGATCAGGTCATCCTCCACATGAATGCCCAGAAACTGGACGATCGAAACCCCGTCCAAACGGTCCCCGCTGTCTGTCTGTTTTTTTCCCTTCTGTTATCTACGATGATCTCCTTAGTTCTGGTCTTGTTCAGGACCAGGTTATGCTCCGTGCACTACACTGACAGCTGCTCCACCTCGTACTGGGATGCGGACTCATCGTCCCGGAAATGAGCCCCACCGCTGCAGTATAACCAGACTCATCCCTCCCAGAAATGAGCCCCACCGCTGCAGTATCTCCGGCCAACTTGATGACGCTGTTGCTGGAGTGGGTGGAGGTACAGTCGAGGGTGTAGAGTACTGGGCTCAGCATGCAGCCCTGAGGGGAGCCGGTGCTCAGACAAAAAGTCCTCGATCCAGAGACAGATGGAGGGAGATACAGTGTATTCCCAGGTCAGACAGCTCGGTCACCAGCCTGCTGGGGAGGATGGTGTTTAACACAGAGCTGAAGTCCACAAAGAGCAGCTGCGCGTAGCTCACCTGCTGCTCCAGGCGAGACCAAGCAAAGCGCAGAGCTGCGGCAATATTGTCCACCGTGGACATGCTAGCTCTGTAGGCGAACTGGTGAGGGCCAAACCTGTTCGGGAGATTAGAGATGATGTGGGTCTGGGCCAGTTTCTCAAAGCACTTCATGACGACAGGCGTAAGTGCTATTGGACGGCAGTCATTCAGGCTGCTGATGGTGCTGTTATTTGGGAGTGGGACGATTGTGGTGGACTTCAGGAAGGGACGGACAGCAACCTGAGACTATGACTGGTTGACGATCTTGGAAAAGACCCCAGCCAGCTGATCTGCACAGTCCCTCAGCGCCAGATCCGAGACGTTGTCGGGTCCGACAGCTTTCCTCGGGTTCACGGCCCTCAGTGTGTGACTCACCCTCTGCTCCTGCACTGTAAGGATGGGGCTGCTGTGGGCTGATGGATGAAGTGTAGCTGCCTCCACTGACTCCACCTTGAAGTGAGCAAAGAAGCAGTTCGGCTGCTCCGCCAGTGAGGCGCCACCATTATCAGCCAAGAGGTTGCTGGGTCTGAAGTTGGTGATGTGCTGGGTGCCCCGTCACACCTTCCTGGAGTTGTTGCTCTGGATGCAGCCCACATCCTCGTCCTATCGGCAGCCTTGGCCTCTGTGATGCCTCACTTCAGACTAGCTCTGGCAGCGCTGTATAACCCCCCCACCCCCCAATCACCAGACCTGATGGCGATGTTCCTCTCCCTGAGCAGGCACTGCACTGCTTTTATCATCCAGGGCTTTTTGTTGGGATAAACCCAGATGCACTTGTCCACAGTAACAGTGTCTGTGCAGTGCTTGATGTATCCCAGGACAGCTGATGTGCACTGCTCCAGGTCCTGGTGTTCAAAAACATCCCAGTTTGTTGAGTCAAAGTAGTCCTGCAGCTGTGGAGAGACACCTTCGGGCCAAGTTTCAACAGTTCTGTGGTGCGTTTCCCAAAATCAAAGATGTTAACTGACATAGGTGGAGCCATTGACTGTGAATGAACAAACTATGAAAGCTGATAACTTAGTTAGCAACTATGCTGTTGGGAAACGCAGCCCTAGTTGTGATAAGAGCGCTTTTCCTGAGTGGGGGGTATATGCTGGAATTAAGAGCTGGGACATGTGGTCTGACTGGCCCAAATGTGGTAGTGGCTTGGCCCTATAGCCCAGCTTCATGTTAGAGTAGACCTTAATTAGTGTATTAGCTCTTCTGGTAGCACACTTAACATGCTGATGGAATTTAGGGTGCACATTCTTTAAATCAGCACGGTTAAAGTCCTCTGCAATAATGATCAGCCTCAGGATAGATGCTCTGCTGACTGCTAATGGCATCACGCAAATGTCCAAGGGCCGAGCTAGCATTAGCATCTGGGTGGAGTATACACAGCAGTCTTCATAAGAGCAGAAAGCTTCCGAGGAAGGTATAGGGGCCTAGATTTCACGGTCACAGATCTTCAGGTCTGGGGAGCAGTGACTGCTCACAGTTAAAGAGATAGTGCAGTACACCTCCATTAACTGATTCATCAAGTCATGACCTGGCATACATGCAATTATGAGTCTTCTCTTGTATGAGTTACAGACATCTTACAATAATACAATAATCTCTGAAAATTTCATCCATCTATCACAAAGAATTCAAAAGCCATGACTTCTGAAATTTGCAGTTTTTTTAAGTACTCATTTTTCCAATAAAATATGGGCCAAAATCTGAACAAAAACTAATGAAGATACAAGGCTGAAATTTAGCCCACTATTGACTGGGAATAATGATATTATTTTAATGAAGCAGGAACTAAATTGGAGATGGAAGACAAGAAGACTCTGGCAATTTCACACGTAATGACTCAGAGGAATAGATCTGTAATGTCAGTTGTAGTGGTTGTTGGCCTTTGGTTGTTGTGGACAAACTGAAAATCTCTTAATATTATTGGCCCGTTACTGTTACTACGGAGATCACATTTATTGAATGCTGAAGTATATATCGGGTAACAGTGGGTACCAGGACAATGTGAAAACCAAAGTGCTGAGAATGTGTTTCCTTTAATGCCAGAGCCATCTTGAGGAGAGAGAGAGAGAGAGAACTCATGAATGCACCATACGTTTATGTACTTTGTGTACATATGAAGTATATAGGGATATTGGGGGGGCACTCAGAACTCCAGGCCCCCTCTTGATGGGAGTTCTGCTCCCCGTTTGCCTGTTTTAGAGGATGAAATCCCCAAATCCAACCCATTTATGGGCATAGTTTTGTACGTGATAGATGATCAGCTTGTGCATTTGCTGGAAAATTGGTAAGCCTCAAACCATCTATGCTCCTCAGGATCAAGACAATTAAGAGGCACCCGTTTCACATCCTGTCGTAATTTCAATTTGTCACATCCCAACTTGCCCTTGCAACTGCTTTTTTAGAGTCTGTTGAAGTCTTTTGATTTGAAATATGCCTACATTTTCAATAAAACCAATTCTATTTACAAGTTAAGAATCATATACACACTAGACAATAGAATTCACAAGTAAAAGCGTCAAATAATGTGTTGTGGCACGGCTTTCAATAAAGCGAAGGGTGAACTGACTTTTCACACAATCCTTTCTGAATTTATTAGCCTTTATAAATATGTGGCAACTTTGCCGGAATTAAGGCTGGATGTATTGCCACTATATCATTAAGCTTCAAACATTAACGCATCTCAATACAAATCTGATTAAGAAAATAAAATATAAGCTACTGTTCCGCTGAGAACATTAAAGGGTCCAGCACTATAGCTACGCTACCATGCAAAGTCGATTCAAGTTTTACTGAAGTGAATAAACTAGGGGCACTAATTCAAACGCAAAAACTTAAAAAAAAATAATAAGCACAATATGGTGGCTTTAAAGATTAAAATTTTGTAACGCGAGTCCACAGAGCATAGAATTCTCATGCTGGTAATACCAATCACCACTGGTCAGGGAGACCAACGCCGATAACTCGCCTAAGGGTGGAATAATGAACATTTGAAAACGTTACAATAAATCCACTTGCCATTCGGGAGCTGTACACAGTTGCTGCAGTGTTCAAGCATGTCGCATCTCACGGACTATCCCCCACTGAGGACCGAACAGCGATCCGAGCCCAAGAGCACAATTTCCTCTCATGTTCCTCTCAAATGCACAAGGTTTTCTTATTTTCTCTCTGTAAGCACACCCTCGATATTTTAGCACTAAAACTTCCTATGATCACAGAAAACATGATTATAGCTAGCAGACGAAGGCTGAATACGATGCATCGACCCGCAGCCCACAATTTTTTTTCTTAGCGATTTGCTTCCCAGTCATTCCTCTGTCCCGTGTTCCGTGTGATTCGGACGCCATCCCTTCATACGCTGTCAACCCCTCGCCTGACCAGCAGTCAGACAATGCAAGATGCAAATTCTCAATTTCGAAAAATTTGTGTACAAAGGGTCCAATAAACCATCTTAGCCCACACGACATAAAAAAGATTAAAGATCCCATTCCCCAAGAAGTAGGCTACGCCAAAATTCATTCCGTTTTATGTTCTTCCATTGTTTGATCGCTGCATCGTGGCCCGCATTTTTCCCCAGCGATACAAATGCAACACAAATGAATGAAAGTCTTACCTTAAATATCGAGGTTGAAAAATCCTGTGGTATAGAGGAGAAACACCAGCGGTTCCCGGGCAACACAGCAAAATCAGTCCCAACTGCAGAGATTTAGCTGTAGACAGCCACTCCCTACAGCCGCAGACGGAGATGCGAAAAATATGGATGCTGGGCTGGGGAGGAAGCGCGCTGCGGGCAGTGAGCTGCAGCACCCAGACAGTTGAAATACCGGGTCATCTTACAGTCGCTGGCTGCTGACGATCGAACTGTACACTGTCGGCCCGTTTTAATTATCCCACAGGCCTCCAACACAAAACTGCGCGCTTCGTTCAGTCAGTTTTTCTAAATTTCAGAGTCTCTGTTTTTTTTTTTTTTTTTGCATCAACAGCGCAAGACTCTCAGAAAAGGGGTTCTGCTGAGGAGGTGATGCAGTGATTTTGTTCTTGCGCTGGGCTCATCGGAGGGGGAGGTGATCGTCCAGTTTTCACTTTAAAGCATAAAGGACGGCCGACAGTCTCCCACACCGCACTCGGTCGTCGCTCGCTGGTGGGCGTTCCTTCCGAGTGTAAACTGAAGTTGTGTTTTCAAACTGTTCCCAATTTTTTCTCGCTTAAGTTTTCTGCACATGCGATTATTCCTTCTTAGACTTTGATCGCTGTCACTTTTCCGCACCGTAGACCCGGTCGTATAAAAAGCGGAGTTCGCTTTGGACTCTTTTCTGTTTATAAATTTGACAAAGCGGGTTGTGAAAATTCCGTCAGTAGTGGGTTCAGCATTTGGTAACAGGGTGAAGTTGATAATCTGAGCTTCATTCTCAGATGGTTGAAGTGACCTCATTCCCGAATGCATAGTGTATTTCGGAAGTAAACACGGGTGCCATGAACAATGCATCTCGGATTCATGACACTGAAAAGATTGGAAAATACTGGTCATTCGGTCTTCCTTCGTACTTCGCCCTGTTAGCCTATTTAATGCCAATGGGGTTGCTCCACTATAGCTACAGCGAAAACTTCCGGCTTGCACTCATGTTTTTACCTCGCTATTTATTCGTGGACAAAAGCTTCCAGCTTACTTATGTTTCCAAGTCTTCTTTCTTCTTCACGTTTTGTGTACCTTACTGCTCCGTCATACTTTTAGCTGAAAATTTAATTCAAACTTTGAAATATACTATACTTTTTGTTTGTTCAACTTAATAAACACTTTTTTCTCCAGTGGGAAACAGCTGCATGGCGAGTTGAAAATTCAGCCGTTTTCAGCGATTTTTTTCTTTCATTGTTATACTTTCACCAAAAAAAAAAAAAAACACTATTCCAACTGCACTGTATTCAGCTTGCATAGTAATTTTTTTTTTTGGATCCCACGGTCCTAGCCAAGTATTGGCCAATCTCGAACCTCCCATTTTTATCTTCAAAATTTTTTTTTTTTTAATTTGGATCCCACAGTCCTAGCTAATTATAGGCCAATTTCGAACCTCCCATTTTTATCTAGAGATCCTTGAAAAATTTATCACCCAACAGCTCTCTTCTTTCCTGCAAACTAATGAGGTATTTGACAGTTTACAGTCTGCCAATAGAAAGCATCATTACACTGGAACAGCTCTCACTGTTGTAATCAATGATCTATTTCTCTCCATGGATAGTGGCCTAATCTCAGTTCTCGTCCTTCTCAATTTAAGTACCACCTTTGGTACTGTAGACCACCATATTCTTCTTCGTAGGTTAGCAAAATTAGTTGGTATTTTTGGACTTGCCCTTTCGTGGTTTGTCATATCTGTCTGACAGATCTCAGTTCGTCCGGGTAAATATCAAATATTCAGAGTATTCCAAGGTTAACTTTGGAATACCTCAAGGATCTGTTCTGGGCCCTTTGCTTTTTCCTCTATACATGCTTCCCCTTGGAAATATCATAAGTCGACTTGATGTTCAATACAACTCCAATTCTGAAATAATTGGGACAAAGTGTAAATTGTGAATAAAATCAAAACGTAATGACTTTCAGATCAGATGAGCCAATATGCTATTTACAGTAGAACACAGATAACATTTCAAATGTTGAAACTGAGACATTTTACATTTTTATACACAAAATGAGCTTATTTCAAATTTTCTGGCTGCAGCAGGTCTCAAAAAAGTTGGGCCACAGGCAAAAAGGGCTGAAAAAGCAATTAATATGCAAGAGAATCAGCTGAAAGAACATTTAGCAAGTAATTAAGTTAACTGGCATCAGGTGTGTAACATGATTGGCTATAAAAGGGATGTCTTAGAGAGGCTGAGTTTCTCAGAAGTAAAGATGGCCAGAGTCACTCTAACCTGTGAAGGCTGAGCGGAAAAAAAAAAAAAATTGTGGAATACTTTAAAAACAATGTTCCTCAACACCAAATTGCAAAGATTTTGAAGGTCTCATCATCCACAGTGCATAATATCAACAAAAGATTCAGAGAAATTGGAAAAATCTCTGCGCGTCAGGGACAAGGCCGAAGACCTTTACTGGATGCCCATGATCTTCAGGCCCTCAGATGCCACTGCATCACACACCAGCATGATTCTGTCATTGACATTACTAAATGGGCCCAGGAATACTTCGAGAAACCACTGTCTGTAAACACAGGACGCCGTACCATCCACAGATTCTACCTAGAACTCTATCATGCAAAAAGGAAGCCATTGTTGAGCATGATCCAGAAGCGCCACCATGTTTGTGGGTCAAGGCTAATTTAAAATGGACTGCAGCAAAGTGGCAAAGTGTCCTGTGGTCAAACGAGTCCAAATTTGACATTCTTTTTGGAAATCATGGGCATCGTGTCCTCCGGGCTAAAGAGGAGAAAGACCACCCCTCCTGTTATCAGCGTTCAGTTCAAAAGCCAGCATCTCTGATGGTATGGGGATGTGTTATTGCATATGGTGTGGGACAGTTGCATGTTTTAAAAAGCACTATGAATGCAGAAAGGTATATCAAGGTTTTAGAGCAACATATGCTCCCCTCCAGACAACATCTATTCCAGGGAGGGCCTTGTGTATTTCAGCAGGATAATGCAAAACCACATACTGCAGCCATTACAACAGCATGGCTTCATTCAATATCCCTATATCTTCGAAGAGTCTGTGAGCTGAACTGGCCTGCCTGCAGTCCTGATCTTTCATTGATTGAGAACATTTGGCACATAATTAAATGAAAAGTCCATCAAAGGAAACCCAAAACTCTTCAACTGCTGGAAGCCTGTATTAAAAAAGAGTGGGATCAAATTCCAATGGCTAAACTCAAGAAACTTGTTGCCTCAATGCCCAGCTGCCTCCACTCTGTGTTAAAAAGAAGAGGGGATGCTACACCATGGTAAATACGCCCCTGTCCCTACTTTTTTGAGACCTATAGCAGCCATCAAATTTAAAATTAGCTCATTTTGTGGATAAAAGTGTAAAATTTCTCAGTTTCAACATTTGCTATGTTATATCTGCTCTATTGTAAATAAAATAGTGGCTGGTGTGATTTGAAGGTCATTGCATGTTGATTTTAGTTACAATTTACACTTTGTCCCAACTATTTCGAAATTGAGGTTGTAGCATTGTTATGCAGACGACAAGCAGCACTTTATCCTTTAAGCCGGGTGAAACTAGATTAAAAATGTGTCTTAAAGCTGTTAAAGCTTTGATGACGCAAAATTTTCTTTCACTAAACCCAGATAAGACTGAAATATTGGTACTGGGTCCCAAATCTCTTAGGGACTCATTCATTAAGTTTTCTCTTAACTAAGATGGCCTCTTTGTTTCTGCCAGAGCTGTCGTTAAAAACCTTGGGTGACTCTTGATTCAGAACTCTCTTTCCAGGCTCACATCAACAATATCATTCAAGTGGCTTTTTTCCATCTTTGAAACATATCTAAACTTAGAAAAATGTTGTCCCTTCAGGACGCTGAAAAATTGGTTCACGCATTTGTGTCCTCTCGGGCTGGACTATTGCAATGTCTTACTGTCTGGTTGCACTAGCTCAGCCCTGAAAAGTCTTCAATTAGTGCAGAATGCTGCTGCTAGGGTTCTGACTAGGACTAAGAAATATGATCACATTAGCCCGGTGCTCAAAAATCTTCATTGGCTGCCTGTAAAATTCAGAATTGAGTACAAAATAGCATTACTAACATACAAAGCTTTAAATGACTTGGCCCCGGAATATCTTTGCAGTCTTCTCATTCCTTACTCCCCACCAAGATTACTCCGTTCACAAGGTGCTGACTACTTGAAAATTCCAAATATATCTGGAATTACAATTGGAGGCAGAGCATTCTCTTATAAAGCGCCAATTTTATGGAACAATCTCCCAAGACAAATTCGGGCTTCAGGCACACTCTCAATCTTCAAGAGTAGGCTGAAAATGTATCTTTTTAGTCAAGCCTATGATTAGTTCATGATTAGTTATGTGTTGGCTCTGGTGGGACTGATTACAACCTTGTTTTATGATATGTTCACGATATTGGAAGCCAGTGTTATGTAAATCCATGTGGAACCGGTGGCACTGAGCATGCATTAACGGTGCCAGTGGGGCTTGCTACAGCCTTAGTCACTGAGGAGGTCCATATGGTACTGGTGTTCAGAAAATCAAAAGTGATCCTGCAGCCTGTGCTGCAGGAAGTGGATGGAGGGGTGTTGACTGTTTCCTGACCAGTCAGCTCCTAAATTCTCACTTGGCACATGACACAGGACTGTATTTTTATTAATATGCAATAGTTTTTTCCAGTGCCTCACCCCCCCTTCTCTGTGTCTCTTTCCGAGGATCTTTTCCCTCCACAACCCCGAGTCCTGGACCGTCCAAGCCCTGTCCCTCACCATGAGCGCTGGCTGCTGCTGTCCTGATGCGGTCCTGATCCAGTTCTGCACCATCCTCGACTTGCCATTTCTTGGAGCTACCGATGCCACTATTTAGATGGACTTTAATGGAATTCTACTGCCATTTTATTCTATTTTGCTTTATCTTGTTATTAACTAGCTAGCCTGCGGAGGATGGGCTCCCCCACTATGGCTGGGTTCCTCCTGAGATTTCTTCCCACTGGGGATTTATGTCTCACCACTGTTTGAGGATTTTTCCTCAAGTTTTTGCCTCATTTGCTGTAGTGGGGAATAGGCTGGGCACTGCCCTTTCATTCATTTATCTCTCGCTGTAAAGCGTCTTTGTGACAGTCTCTGTGATAAGCGCTATACAAATAAATTGAATTGAATTGAATATTACCTTTTGCAAATTTCCTAACTGTCATACGTTTTTAGTCATATTTTTTTCACTTTGTTTTTTACAATAGAAGTCAATAAGAGGTCCTTTTTTGACACGGAGTGAGGGGTGTGACTGCTCGAATGGAGAGCAGCTGAAACATTGTGCAAAAGTTCTCTGTTAAATTTGGTCTCACTACTGAAGTTTTCACTGCATATAAATAATCATTCGTGAAAACTTGGGAAATTTTATGCTGGTCGCAGACATGTAATTACGGAGGCAAACAGTTGTGCAGTTTAGGCTCAGTGAGCTCCAAAGCGACAGGAGCACCAACCCACTGCTGCATTGACTTCCATGTTTACTGAGACCACAGAATTCAGGAGGTTATCAAGGTACATCCACTGCCAGCTGATGTTATAGTGTTCAAGTATGGTGGCGGCTTTGCTAACCCAAGCAGTAGACTCCGTATTAAACAAAAAAATAAATAAATAAAATGGACACGCAAAGTGGGAGTTACCCCTCAGCCCCTGATTGTTGGGAATTAATATAAATTGACGAAGTTGTTTTCAAGTTATCCAGCGGAATACCAAATTCAAGATGGCAGCTCTTGCAGCCATATTTGATTTCGGATCATGACCTACAGAAGTAAATCAACAGGCTTGTGCAGTAACTCTTCTCCATTGTCCTCACCAGATACCGTGATGATCGGTGAAGGTGTTTTTCCGTTATCACACGGAATCAAATGTGGATGGACGGAAGAAAGGACAGACGGACGCTGGGCGTGATGACGATACCCCACAGCCCCTTTCAGGGCTGAGGGGTAAAAAGTTTAAATGTGGCCTTGAATTTACGATACTAAGCTGTGGCTAAAGGGAGAAAATTTACTTCAGTAAGTTGAAATTAGCTCTAGCTTCATGTTACATTATGTACTAACCAATATAAGCAGTGCAATATAAATAGGTACGTAAATGACATAATTCTGAAATTATTCTGAACAATACAACTGATGAAAAAATGTAGTGCTTGTTTGCCCTGTTGAGTCTGTAGACCTCAATACAAAATCTGAAAGAGGAAGGCAAAATATTTATAAATATGTGTTTTGTTATTGGAATGGCTATCATACTTTCCTTTACAGTTTTATTGTGAAAGTGATTTTTAGTCATCATGATGTCATATGAAATCAAATCAAACTTTATGTCACACTTTTTGTGCAAAGTTGCAATACAAAGTGCTGAACATGGGCATTTATAAAACAAGGCAATAAAATCATGGAAAACACATACTGAACAGACAAACACACACACATAAAAAAATAATAATAAAATGATAAAACAAAAATGAATAGAAAAGGTGTAATATTCATTAAAAGTAGTGCCTAAAATTAAAACTACGGGAACGCCAAAGTAAAAAGGTAGGTCTTAAGATTTTGTTTAAAAGTATTAATAGGTTGTGGTGCCTTCAGATCCTTCGGCAGGCTGTTCCTGAGGCGAGGACCATAGACACTAAATGCTGCTTCCCTCAATTTTTTGGTCCGCAAATGAGGAACAACTAAAAGGCCGGTGCCAGAGGACCTAAGTGATCTCGCAGGAACATATTTTACAAGCATGTCAGACAAATATTTGGGAGCCAGTCCATTGAGTGATTTAAAAACCAATAAAATGATTTTAAAATCTATACTAAAACAGAATGGTAACCAATAAAGGGATATTTAAATGGGTGAGATGTGTGCTCTCCTTCAGGTCTTAGTTAATATATGGGCTGCTACATTCTGGATAAGCTGTGGCTTATTCATAGCTTTCTTAGGTAGACCAGAAAGGAGAGAATTGCAGTAATCAAGCCTGCTAGTGATAAAAGCATGCATTAGTCTCTCTGTATCTGACTGGAAGAGAAAAGGCTGTACCTTGGCAATATTTCTACGATGATAAAAAGCAGTTCTAGCGACATTGCTTATGTGTGGCTCAAAATTTAGGTCAGAGTCAAAAAGCACACCTAGATTTTTTACTAGGGGCTTGGTGTTGTGTGCCAAAGATTTTAGATGTGCACAAAGCATCTCCCTCTGTACTTTTCCTCCAATAATCAAAACCTCAGTCTTGTCTTTGTTCAGCTGTAGGAAAGTGTATGACATCCATAGGATAATGTGTTTAATGCACTGAACTAGTCTGTTAATAGGGCTGGTATCATCGGGAGACGGGGAAATATACAGTTGAGTATCGTCAGCATAGCTGTGAAAATTGATCTGTGTGTTCTCTGATGATATTTCCTGGCGGCAACATGTATACAGCATGTGTACAGCAGAGGTCCAGGAATACAGCCTTGAGGGACCCCACATACTATGCTGGTGTGAGCTGAAGAATTGTCACCAATTGTCACAACAAAGTCTGTACCAGACAGATAAGTTCTGAACCAATGTAAGACTGAACCAGAGAGACCAACATAATTCTGAAGTCTGTCGATAAGGATATCACGATCAACTGTATCAAAAGCAGTGTTTAAGTAAAGAAGTACTAAAATCGAGAGCTTCTTCTCATCCATGATAATTTTTAGGTCACTTATGACTTTAACAATAAGGGCTGTCTCAGTGCTATGCTGGGCACGAAAGCCAGATTGACATTTCTCGACTATTGACATGGAATTTCGATGGCCTTTTATCTGCTCAAGTACTATTTTCTCAAGAATTTGGCTCAAAAAAGGAAGATTGGTGATGGGCCTGAAATTATTAAGTGTTTCAGAATCCATATCACTTTTATTGAGGAGGGGTTTGACAATAGCAGTTTAAATGCCTGGAGGAAGATACCAGTCAATAAGGCTTGATTGGCAATGGCTCATACCTCATCCTCAAGGCAAGCCAGAGACTGTTTAAAAAAAGGAGTAGGAATAGGATCAAGGGAGCAGGTAGAGGATTTCAGGTGCATAACTGCTGACCTGAGCATATCTTTATCAATAGCCACAAAACAATTCATAACAGGCATGGACAGTGGAAAATGGTGCACAGACTGAGATTCATATGTGCCCTCAGAGGCCTGATTTAAATCCGCCCTGATTTTCATTATTTAATCTTTGAAGAATGTGGCAAACTCATCACATTTTGAAGTGGAAGCAGCGCAAGGGTGTTTTTTTGGCATTGGATTATTAAGGTTGAGAAAAGAATTCTGGGATTATTCTGATTTTTTGAAATTCAATTTGAGAACTGAGATTGCCTTGCATTTCTGACTGCTTTGTTGAAAATACAAAGGCTCTCCTTTAAAATGTCATAATGGACACGGAGCTTAGTTTCTCTCCATCTTCACTCAGCTTTCCTACAGTTCTTCTTCAAGTTAATAATCTCACCAGAACTCCATGGTGGTTTCAGTTTGCAATAAATCTTTTAAAATTTGGTAGGTGCTATGGTGTCAATCGTAGCCTTCAGCTTGTAGTTGAAACTGTCGACCAGATCATCACAAGAGGAGGGGAGGATCTGTGATGATATGTTATTAATTTGAATTATGAACTTTTCAGCAGTGTCAGAGGTAAAATAATGTCTCCTCACCATCTTCCCTATATCAATGTCAGGTGTTGTCAACAGAGGAGAGAAAAAGATGCAATAGTGATCTGAGCCAAATCTATAACAGTGAAGACATCAACCCTAAGACCATGAGAGATAATAAGATCCAAAGTATGACTGCGATTATGGGTTGGCTCATTGATATGTTGAACAAAAACCAATGAGCTCAACACATTCAGGAACTCAGCAGCTTTGACGTCAGCTACATTATCCACACGCAAATTAAATCACCTTTGACAATAACCTTGTCATAATTGGTCGTGGTAATGGATAATACATAATTTGATGAATTCAACTTCTACTCTTTATGACTTTACTTATAGTGTCTGTAGGCCTATGGAGCTCTGATACGGGCATGTGATTTAATCTCTTCCATCCTGGATTTGCCATCGGAGGGATTATAGCCCTGCTCTCGCCCTCAAGTGCATTAACTCTCCAAATCCATTCCCATTTACATTTCCTAATTACCAACTATGTCCTAATTTGTTCAGTCGTGAGAATCAATGGGTTGAGTTACTGTTCATTTCCCCTTAGCTATGGTTGCATTGCAGTTGTAATCAAGCATTTTCTTATCCACATTAAAGGTGACATAAAACGTAAATGTTTTTTGAAGCTTCTGAATGCATGCAGCTCTCAGCAGTGTATATACTGTATATATATATATATATATATATAAATTTTTTTTTTTTTTTTTTCCTTGACTAGTTTCCAATTGGCTTGATAGGCCTTTAGAGACTTTTTTTTTAAATGCAGTTTGCTGACTCAGGTATGCGTGTTAAGTTTGACATTACCATTGGCAGGTTAACTCTCGACCTGTTTCCGATTAAGAATCAGACCATTAACTGAATTAATTTACAGAGCGAATAGGCTGCCAATTAACTGCCCTGCTAGTAATGATTAAGACATGTGAGCTAAGATAGCCTTGTGTCATAGAGGAAGGCTACAATATGAGACCGCATTGATGGCATTTAACTGAAATTTTGCAAAATTCCATCTTGAAATGGAATGTTATGTACGTTTTTAGAAAATGCTGCTGAAGATGGTATTTAGATAGGGTTTAGATTTTGTTTCTAATTAATTAATTAGATAATTTCATTCTTCTTCTATGATGTTTATTAGTGATGGCAAACCAGTTTACATTCTTAGTATCCTTTGGCTAAAGTGCCAAAATTGCATTTTGAATCCTTGAATTTCCAAAGAAAACCCCTTAATGTAAAGACCATAATGCCTGAGTAATTAAAATATGTAAATACACGCAAAACAAAGACGGATTGGCAAGGATGGAATCAGATTTTGACTCGCAGTTGAGCGGATCCACCTCGTTCAAAGTTGTGAGCATGCGCAGTAATCGTGACACAGCTCCGTCATAAGGAAACGAGCGAGGAAAAAGATAAAAAGCATCATGCCTGAGAAACTAAAATATAGAAATACACTGCAAAACAAAGACGGATTGACAAGGATGGAATCAGATTGCCTTGCAGTCAAGCAGATTCACTTTGTTGGGATGCAAGTTCTCAGCATGTGCAGTATTCATGACACAGGTCCTTTAAGCTTTCTAATGCATGTGCTTGTTGCTGGATTAAGTCACATTCGCACGGAAATCCTAGTTATTTGTGCTAAACTTCCTCATGCTAATGCAACCAGTACTTTAGCGGCAGCCAAAGGGACCGAAGTCAAATGATCTAAATTCAATCATGTTCATCATCTCCAGTTTTTAAGAACAAGCATCGAATCAAGTGCAGAGACAAACTTGCGATACAAGTGACTGGCAGCAGTAAAGTAATGATGGGGTCAGATGGGCGAGGATGGAGCTGCGGAGAAAATAAGGAACACTTCAGCACAGGCCTAATAGGCCATGTTTGGGCTGCAGTCCCCAGCCAGTGGCTTCTGGTGTGCTGCCAGATGTTGAAGTGCTTGCCAGCACTGGGCTGCCCATGACGGGGAGGGTTGATGCTTGAGAGAAATTGGGTCCCAGTCCTGGCCCCACATCAGAGTTGGAAGTTTGTTTCTGTCAAACTTGATATAGACAGTAGACTTGCAAGGGTTAACAAGAACGCAGTCTCAGTCCTGGATCCTACCTAGGATTGCTGGTCTGGACAAAAATAAATGTATCTATTACACCTATAGTAGTTAGGTGTAATTGTTAGTTATAGTAGTCATTTCAACAACAAGGAAAACTGCATTTAGATTGTGGCATAGCATACTGTGATATGGACAAAAAAGTTGCAAACCCCAAATCTCTGATTGCCCCCCAAATCAGAGCAGTCTGGAGCCCGGCCTGAGGAAGGCTCTTTTTTGTGCCAGCTCTTCTGTCTCTCAGAGCACAAAGCAAGGTCCAGAAAGGCATGGTTTGGTGAGTTTGGCATGGAGGAACTTGACTGACCGTCAACCCCATCGAGCACCTTTGGGATGAACTGGAATGGAGATCGTGGGTCAGGCCTTCTGGTCCATCATCAGTATCTGACCTCACGGGTGTGTGGGCAGAAATTCTCACAGACACGCCCAAAAATCTTGCAGAAGGCCTTCCAAGAGGAATGGAAGCTGTTATAGCTGCAAAGGGGACACCAACTTCATATTAATGCATATGGATTTTGGATTGGATGTCATAAAAGGTCCGGTAGGTGTAATGGCCAGGTGTCCCAATACAGTGTATGTAGTATGGGTATTCAGACACACACGTGATGCAGCTTTGCTGCACTCCCAACCTGTAATGCTAACCTTAAGTATCAAAGTTATGCGGTTGAGAAAAATTTTTAAGTTATGGGCTGCGTTTGAATAGTCAAAAAACTATGTCCAATTGTGTAATTCCTCATTACTTTAACTTCAATGGAAGACATCATGAGGTTTGTAAAGGAGTAAAGGGGTACATACATGTAACATAACGCACTTCCTTAACTGCTGTACCATAACAGTCAGATTTAACGATACCTCTACTGCACATGGGTGGAAGGCCAGCTGTTCTCAGGTCCTCTGTTCGTTCATCCATTTGTCACTCATCCTGTGTGAGAGTTGTCCAGGGAGTGAATGGATTTTGACCAAATCAGACACTAACTCCCCAGAGAGGGTAGATTAACTGACGAGGTTTAGGAGATCATCGAGTCTAAGGTGAAGGTCACTTAAGATAAGCGGAATGCGGGCACCAAAGATCAACTTTTTGGCCGTATGATGCCATGGCAACGCTTTGCGAGGACTTCTACCTTGTTTATCCTCGGAGTTGTGTATGGATTCATGAAGCCAATAGTAAATGTGTGAACAACTGATTAATTTGCTCTGTCCTTTTTTTTAATCCTACAGGCTGTCTGACACCTCCATGCATGGTCGCAGGACTCGCCACTCAAACATGAACGACGCAGAGCTGGATAAGAGAGTCCCTGGCTTAGGGATACAACAAATTTGGCCCGGATGCTGTGGGTGCATGTCATTTTGGAGAGGCTATCGCTGTGCAAACGAGTCGTGTTTGACAAAGTCTGCCCGAGACCAACCCAGAAAGGGTTGCTTTTTTAGCCACCCCTCATAGACTGCTCAGGTGTACAATTAAAGTGGCCGGACCAATCTCTGCCTTTAGCAATCAAGTGTGTTGTGCGTGTTCCTCACAGAGAAACCGTCTGAGGAGTATAGAGCCCGGGAAGTACAATGACTCAAAAAAATATATAAGACGTAGCCTCGAGATATGTCGTTCCCTCGATTTAGCCATCTCATTCCCACAACTTACTTATTTTGTGGAGACAAAATACAAGTTGTTCCCACATTTTGCTATTTCGTGGCCACGAGATACAAGTCGTTCCCAATATTTAGCTTTCGTATGGCCACGAGATAATTTAAATTGAGGGAACAACTTAACAAAATTGAGGGAACGAGTTACAACTCGTGGCCACTGATTAACTAAATTGTGGGAACTGCTTCTCTCTCTTGGCCAGATTTATATTTTTTCATGTCATTGCACTTCCTGGGCTCGGTAGAAGAGAGCTGGTGTCCCACACCTACAAAAGTCACAGCACTGTCACACAGTACCATTCACAATAAACGTACATTTGAGTTTCACTCCATATGAAAGCTTTTTAATAGAAAATTAAACGGGCTCAGAATGCACTACTTTGGCAATACACAAAATCCACCTCAGCAATAGCCTGTTCACCCCAGTGCGATCTGGCTCGAGATACAGGCATATCTGCTGTCATCCCACCAGACTACAGAGCAGCTTCTTTCCTGAGGGTGTAACACTCCACAATTCATCCACCATACTTTTTTTTCTTTAAAGATCATTTTTTTGAGTTTTAAAGATTATTTGATGGTTGTACAGTGGAGAAGAATGGGGAAGGCATGCGGGAAATGACCCCAGCCGGAATCGAACCCGGGTCGCCACGGGAAGGACACAGCCTTTATGGTGCGCGCGCTTAGACCGATGAGTCACTGGGGACCCTCCTCCATGCTTAAATGGGTAGCACAGTAGCAAATGGCACAATATCCTGCATCTTGCTGTGCATGTCTGTGTTTTAGAGTGACAACCTTAGGTAGGACTATGGTCCTGAATGTGTACGTCCGGATAGCACTCATGCTGTTAAGTGCCTTCATGATACAGAAGCACATATACATTGGCAGTGTAACATATTCTTTATAGTTAATTTCATGCATGTCCTCATACAACTGAACAATAAAAACCATAAAAACCCAACTCAAGACAAGTCATCGGTTGTTGTTGCTGGATTGAAAAGTCTCATTTGTCCTGAAATCCAAGTCAAACTATTTCATCTTTGTCTTAATGCCAGCAGTACTTTATCGGCAGATTAAGTTTCTTTGAAACCATTACTGTCATTAATTAATTCATACAAGCTTCCAATCCTAATCATGGTCCAGGATTGGTACAGAGTTGGCGTAATTGAATTTGGCATAAGTTGGCGTAATTCAATCCTGTTCATCAACTCCAGCTTTCAAGAACAACCTGCCAGTCCTCATCAGGGTCCAGGATAAGCACTGTTTTCTTGGTAACCCTCGCATGTCTGCTTTCTTCATAATATTTGTCAGTAACAAGCTTCCGAACCTAAGCAGAAGCCTGGCCTGGGACTGAATTCCTCTCAACCATCAACTCTCCTTTGTGGCAGTCCAGAGATGCCAAGCGCTTCAACATTTGGCGACACACCGTAAGCTGCTGGCCGGTGACAGCAGCCAAGCGTTGCCTATTATACCTGTGCTGAACTGTTCTTCCTCTGCAGGGTTCTGTCCCCCATTCTCTCTGGGTTTTGTCCCAGTCACTACCGTACTACGGCACGCATCTGCCACGGCGTCATTTTGATAAGCGCCTATGCAGTGTCACAACATTTATTTCTGTCCAGAGTTGCGTTACTTTTTTTAAAGTTCTTGTATTAATGATGGGAGAGTCGAACCGCTGCGTAAAGTCTTCTAGGCGCATCCTGAAGATTCTCAGTGGGGACTGGACATTGTGCCGGTCAGTCCATGTGGGAAAATGATGTCTCGTGGGCCCTGAACCACTCTATCGCAATTTGAGTCCCACGAATCATGGCGTTTTCATCTTGGAATATGCCCGTGCCATCAGGGGGGAAAAAAATCCATTGATGGAAGTACGTGTTCATTTATAGACCGGTTTGCTGAAAACCACTGGCAACAGAAGTGCAAAATGGAAGTTAAGTGCCTCAGATATTCGTTATCTGTGTAATACAAGTTAAAGACAAAAAAAAAATAAAATCAGCAATTGACAGCACAACAACTCCACGATGATATTAATAGCGCCAAAAGAGAGGAATGTATCAAGATCTACCATTTCCAGGTGCCTGTGTGAAAATGGTCTGCTTGGTCGTGTTGCTGCCAAGAGCTGGCAGCGAGCTTTTTCACCTGTGTGAAAAAGTAATTGCGCGCACCCCCGCCACCCTAAATCATGAATGAACTGTGATTCGCCGCATTTTTTGACCACGTGTGAGGTGCAGTACTGGCCGAGGCGGATGTGCGCTTTCGCCCCTGACCAACTGGACTGGCAGAAGCACCAGGCCTTGACCGGGCTCCCTGGCCCAGTTTGGTTGGCTTGGATATCCAAGCTGGATTGAGAGAGGCACCAGACCCAGGGCTGCCCCCCCCCCAGGACCAACTGGGACCACTGCTCCAACCCACTCATAAGGCCATAACAATTTTTCCCTTGTCAAAGTCTTTCAGTTCCCATATCTCCCACATCCCGTATACAAGAACTGACTGCTGTTTTACCATCTAATATCAGTCTGCAGACCTGGATATGAGCCGTCGTCATGAGATAATAAACATTATTTGCTGCATCTGGGAATGGTTTTAATGTTTTGGCTCTTCGGAGTAAAACAACCAAACATGTCCTGGAGCTGTCCGCAAAACAAAGTAACGCAAACCAATTGAAAGATATTTTATGCAGTATAAATTGGAAACTGATCACTACACTGTGCAATATCCCCCTGTATTCAGTGTTATGAGCAAAGGCTAATGGTTAGTGATAAAAATTACGAATGTGACAAATGAGCTGCAACAGTAAGATGGAAACCGTGGTAAACCGCTCCTTACATGAACAGAGGAAATGCACTATTTTCCAGTTATTTATGCAGTTTATGAAAGAAGGATTCATCTGAGAAACTGAATAATGCACTATCACACTAGCTGCCAGTTCATTTACAAAACGGCGAACAATATCCAGAGGTATCATTTTATTTTCTGTGATATGTTGCTCAATGAAAGCTTATGAGGAGCGCCATCTTGAAGGAATGTCATCACTGAGGTTGACTGAGTGGGCGGGGCTTATCAGTCAGTTCAAAGGCTTGCGTCTTCGGCGGGGTCTTCAACGCACACACTCACGTAACGCTCCTACGATTCAAAACTGCGCTTTCAATTGCACTTGGACAACGGACTCGCAATCATAAACCTTGGACATTGGAGTTTTGATCAAGTTTATTCCCAACCAGCAACAGTACTAAGAGCCATTGAAAATCAGAGGTTACACAGGGTGGCCAATCAGATCGAGGGACAGGTGCCCTCCTGTGGAGCCACGATGAATCTGCCTCTGGCTTGGGAACCAGTGAAAAAGGGAAAATGGTTATCTTTTCAGATTGCAATGAATTCTGGTCAAACATGATTTGGCAAATCAAATTTTTGAGAAAAAGGGGAGTAAAAATAGCCAAGAGTTAAAAGTAGAAAACACTATTTTTATTAAGAAATACAAATAACAGGGAAAGTTGTGGTGGTCTTTGAGAGGGAGGACTGAGTTACACAAATGAAAGAAGGTGTAATAGCCACACTCAAGGTACAAATGAACACCAATAAACCTCAATATTGAAAAATGTACAGAAACCAGTGGTTTTCCTTCGGTCCAGGGACTAATTATCAACCAGGACAACAAGGAACCAAACGCCAATTTGACCCAACGGGCGTGAAATAGATTTTGGAAGCGAAACTCCAGAAACTCTCTTTAAGGAAGGTGACAGCTTTTAACGCCCGCTTGGGCAACAGACCGTCTCAGCCTGGTCATACACCCAGAGTTTGAGTTTAATGTCCCGTGACCCCAATCTAATGGCCAATCAGAAACTCCTTCTGGTTTCTGCAGCAGCCAATGGGACAAAGGCATCATCACCTCTTTCCCATGAGAAAGCTGGGAACGTCAGCGTCGTCCTCGGCCTCCTGATCCGGCTCCTCCTGGTCGCTGCTGGAAGCCGAAGCGTCATTATCTAAGGAAGAGACCCACAATGCACTCTTCAGGTGACCGTACTCGGCGCATTAATAACCTGTTCCATCAGCCCATTTGCTCGCTTTTAACAAATCTGACAGAGAGTGATTTTTATGGCCCATCAAAATGCACGGTTTGTTTGACAGAAAAAGTTATAAAGCAAAAGGCTCAAACGGAAAACTATCGGCACCCCTGAATGGAATAAATGGCGGTTTCATCATACATAGCAAAAAATGCCAACAACACACTACTTCCAATGATCGTCATTAAAATCGCTGCAGAAGAATTCTACCCAATCTTCTGAGCAGAGCAGCTTCAAGAAATTTTAATGGATTGGATTTTATTCATTAACCTTTAGAGAGCTAAATGAAGCTATTGTTGCTCAATGATGCAAGATATCAAAATCAAAGCTGCCGAAAACCTATCATGTGGTGACTTGTTTAATGGAGCTCCTGCACGGAGCAGGTTTTCAGCAGCACAGGATAATTAATTTCATATTCAAAAAAAATAAATTATTTCAGTGCTCCAAGGGTCATTTGTCCAAGACAATCTGCGACTATCTCATGACGATCCTCGTGACCTCATGGGTTTGAACTAGAACAATGAATCACAACATGCAGAAGTTAGAAATAAAAACACGGATTTACCTTCAGCAGCCTTACTGTCCAGTTTGGCTTTCTTCACCATCATTTTCTTTTGCTTTAGTTTGTCTCTGGAAATCATTTCAAACAGAATGCGTCACTGAAGAGAATGGGGTGATTATGAATTCAGAGTAGCCACCAACATGAGCAGCAAGAAGGGACGTGGATACTGACCTCTAGTGGTTAACGTAGAAAAGAAATCCCAAATATCAACAGTTCACAAATGCAATGATTGCGACGCCCTCCAGAATTATTGGCACCGTCTTGTATAAATGGGCAAAACATGTGTATCCATGCCAACAAACAAATTTTGCCTTTATAAATCACAACCCACTTTGAAATATGCGCAGTTGTACAAGCCTTAGACCCTGCCCAGTTACGTCCCACAATTACCCAAATATGGTTAACTTAACTCATGAATATGCCCACACGTGTATCCCATTTGCTCTTGGGGGTGACAATGGTGCGATCATCAAGGTAAAACAAGAGGTTTGTGAATGAATCTTGGCACCCACCATCGCACACTGGCAACATTCCCAAACTGTGCAAAGACGCACTAGCATCAAATTCTACATTTTTAGCTGCTTTTAGGACAGTTTCCACAGAAAAAAAAGCTACTAATATTTGTGCATGCCTTACTACGTCCATCTCTCTTTTCACTTCATTGTAGCCTTAAATCTCTTATCTAGTTTTTCTGAACAGATTAAAATAAGTAGGAATTCTGATCAGCAGCCAATTATATATGGAAATGAGGTTAAAAATCACACAGTCCAAAACTGTTATCAAGAGGGAACCTGTGTAAACAATATCAGAGTAAGATTCCCAGTGCAAGTTTCACAATAGCAGTTAAAATTTGATAGCCAAAATTCTGGATGGGAGCATGATGGCCATTTTGAATATCCATATGAATAATAAAATATAGGGGTAAAACTCAATCCTTGATGGAAACTGCATGCCAAATCTGACAAAGATCCCTACAGCATTTTAACAGGAAAAGACCCAACAAATTAATTTAACATGGCATCCTGGCAGCCATTTTGTTTCTGTATATGAGGTTAAAAACTAGATGGCGCACAGACACACCTAAGGGGGGACCTGTATACCAAATATGAGAGTTATATCAAGCAGTTTCACAGGAATAGTGATGGGGGGGCTGCAAAACCTTTTGAATATGCAGATGAACCAATGAAATTACAGGGTGCACAAATTGGAGAGTGTTCTCTGGGACTTTATTGAAATGGTTTTCCTCACATCTGTCAAACAGAACATTTTTGGTTTCCCTTGGTGATTATGTATCATCGTCTGCACTGCTCACTTCAGGCTTACCTCAAGGGTCCATACTTGGGCCAATATTATTTTGCATTTATATGCTACCTCTGGTTTGATTATTTGCCAGAATAAAATATCTTTCCATTTTAATGCTGATGACAGGTAGTTATGTCTTTCAGTGAGACCTACTGATTTCAGCAATGGATATAGGAGCCTCTAGGATACATTTCAGCCCCTAGGATATAGGAGAAGCTGGGAATATAGTTTGTTAACTAGTTCAGGGGCACAATAACATGAAGCAAATAATTCCCTCACTTACAAACTAGTCTGCGCATCTTTTTGAAGACTTTTCTTCAAACTTTTAGTTTCCTACTTACTAAACAGCTCATAGAAATTGATAATATCCTATAAGCTTTGACACATAACAGCTGGAGAATGTTATTTAGGCCCTTCTTTCGCATTTCCCCTCTTCACAACGTTAATTCAAGCTTTCTCCAACACGCCTGTTTGCTTGGGTCTGAATTTCTGCACATTTTCAAAAAGTTTGCCGCCGTCTGATTTTATGCATCTCGAGTGTTGCGGGGAAGGATGCCCATGCACATTATGAATCCCTTTCTATCCATACAGAGCATTTACAAACGAGATCCCAGATCCTTTTGATTCGGACGTTGATGCTTGTTGGACTCTCCTCTTCAGCTCATCCCACTGATGACTCGCAGCTCATCAACTTTTCATTGAGCGTCACCACTGTCTGAGTCTTTTGCATAGTGATGAATGACTGAGGCTGAATTCCAATCCGCCCCCTGAAAACTCAAGCCCTGAACCCTCACTGAATTAACTGACGTCAGCTGTGAGGGACTGAGTGAGAGTCTGAGGGCTGCAGAGCCTATAAACTGGAATGGGACAGCGCTTACCCCCCTTTCACTTTACCAAACTACACGCAGTTGTGCCAACGAATGTTCATACTGACACGTAAACTTTTTCTTTCTTGCTCCTCCCATTACCTCCATCGGAACGCTCTTTGGTTTATTTACAGTTTTTTCTGTTGTTGTTTACATTTCCGGTATTCCGACGGCATCCCCCTGTATTTGACTTCATAACGCTATGAGCTGTGGTTAATTTCCTTACCCAAAGTCAGCATCAGTGCTGCCTTACGGTAAGGGGGCAGTAAGGGCTCATTCACGGACTCACTGAATTGATGATCTGACAATGGAACAGCCCTCACACACTCACGGACTTCCCGTGAACGCGCCTCTAAGTCCGTGAATCCGTAAGGGGTCGGATTGGAATTGGGCCCAAGTGAATTTGACCGTTGTGACTTTATATTCATACCCCAGCGAAACAGGAAGTCAAGATTGACAGCTTTTGACTTCCTAATCAAACAAATAAACTAAAAGTGCAAATTATGATTGGAAATATACTTCTGTTAGATTTTAATCATAGAATTTTTACCCGCCAGTTATTTGCGCACTTGTTGACATTGAATAAATATTTTTTTGTTGACACTTTTTTCTTCTGACAAATTTACGTCAATGAACAGGTAAGATTTTTGTGAATATTGAAATCAAAGACAAGAAGGATAAAAGGCTAAGGCATTTTTCCATGGCTTGTTTTGCTCATTCACAAGCGTGCCAATAATTCTGGAGGGCGCTAGAAATGACACGAAAACCTACATGTTAAGCAACATCCCTTCACCAATTGAAAAATATATACCTCTTTTTCCTCCGTTTCGCAGTCCTTTCCTCTGCTTGTCTTTGGTTCTCCTGCAGTTTTTCCTGATAATCATAATCTAGCTTTTGCTGGAAAAAGGATGGATGATAAATAAAATAAACAAGATCACTGAGATGATAAGAACATGTTAGGTGTATATGACCCATTGGCCAGTTTGCACAAACTCAGCTGCTGGGAAAAATCCAGAGAAGTTTTACACAGGAGGCTCTGAGGATCTGAAGCGAAGTGCCAGATGAAATGAGGGCACTGCCAAAGACCTACTTCCAATTTTCCAACAGCAAGCAATTTTGCAGCAAACCAGGCCATCACTACATCAGTGAAAGGTCTTACAAAGCCGTGAAAAACATTTGTCACTATCCCAGCTTCTTCCATTTTTTCCTCAGTTGTTGCACTTTTATGTTTACAGTCAAACTAATTATAATGTAACAAAGAAAACTCAAATTTCTGTTTAGGTTTTGAAGGAAAAAGGCAATCCAACCCATCCTGGCCCTACATGAAAAAGTAACTGCCCCCTTAATCGCCAATCAATTAATTCAGCAAATTTAACCCTTAGAGTGCAGAAATAAACATTTCAAAAATATAAATTTAATTATCTTCTGCTGTTGAAAACCTCCCCGGCGGGAGGTCTTTTAAACAAGTCGCCGCATGATAGGTTTTCTACGGCTTTGATCCACATATCATACATAATAAGGCAACAATAGCTGCATTTAGCACCCCAAGGCTTATGGGGTCTTCGGGATAGAAACAAACATAATAATGTAAAAACTAAGAAATGAACATACTCAACATGATTTTAACCCCATAAGATGTGATAAAAATTGATAAAACTGATAAAAATTTACATGGTTGCCATGGAAACGGCACTTTAATGACAAAAATCAGAAAATATTTAGTGGTACTGATATTTCAATAACCCATGGTCAGATTTTACTCAAATTAGTCTCACATGAAAGTCTTAAGATATTTCTATGAAATGACATAGGATTTTTTTGTTTGGAACATATATGAATATTTAATGAGCTCTGTTATGTAACCATTTAACAAAAATCACCATCATCAACTTGCTTCATTTTCAAAATTAACCCCCTAGGGATGCACCAATTTAGAAAATCCAAAATCATTTCATAGATGTCCAACAGATACAACTTCAGTCCAAATTTCAAGTCAATCAGATGAATACGAATGATTTTATGAATGCCACAAGGTTGAAAATCAGTCAAAATTGTGATTTTTAGTAATTGCATTTAAAGTCACAAGAAGCAATTGAGGCAGAGGAAAAACATAGATTCTTGGTTACTGGCATCTCACTGCATTCCTTCATTTGGGGGCCGCCAAGCCAATGTTGACGCGGAGATTAAAAAAAAATTTGAAGTATGTACAAAATCATTGGTCATTATAAGTGGAAAACTCATTGTAATATATATTACTAAACTGTAAAAATGTAAATAATTATGTATATATGTATAATATATTGAAATAGATACATTGAAACTAATTAATACTATTGTTGTCATTCCGTGACAATTTGCCTCTTGTAATTCCGTGACATTGACTTTTTGAAATTTCTTGCCCATACATCAGGGTTTAAGTCAATATTTGTTTTCTATAACTTACAGTATTAACAAAAAACACCTTAAATATGAACATATTGAAGTTTCATAAATTAACTATGATAGGTACATCACTTTCTGGATAGTTACACACAACATTTAAAAAACCACGTCAATTTTGTGTAATTCCGTGACGGAGTAGTTATTGCTTGTTTCCTCTATGAAAATTTCTCAAAAAATATATTTTCACTTAATAATATTAAAGAACAAATTAATACCTTCAATATGACACATCATACTTGATTTTATTTTATTTAGTTGTAGAGTTACAACTCAAAATGTAGTGGGACTGTAATTCCGTGACAGCTTGGCGGACCCCATCTATTTTATGCGAAAATCAAGAATATTGAAATTTTCAAAAAAAAAAAAAAAAGTGGAATTTTTACCCTGAAGACCCCTTAATGGAATATAATTCCTGTATTTCTGTCTCCAGCATACAGGGATATGCTCCAGCCCCCTCGTAGCCCCGAGCAGGAATAAGCACAGATATACAGGTACCTTTTCAGTCATGCGATCAAGAAAATCCTGTCTCTGGTACTCTCGGCGGCGAAGGTGTCTGTACACGTGAAACTCTCCGCTACCAGCCCCTGCACTGGAGCCTATGGAGGAACAAAAAGAAAGTCAAAATGCAGACAGGTATAAACAAGACAACAGTGTCATCATCATCACTATCCCCTGCCACAATCAAGGGCAATAACTTCGACATCCATTTTCAAATTCAACTTGAATCAAGAGTAGCTTATTAAGCATACAAAATTTCACGCATCGAGGTATAATAGTTTCAGAGAAATCTCGTCAACATTGTGGCCCGGCCGGACGGCAAACTCCAAAATTCTTTGCAGCTGGTTCCCTAAGTTTTAAGCCAAGCGAACATTTTATGCAGCCATTCTTGTAAACCATGTCATGTGACTCCCTTTGAGCATCAACTTGCAAATACAAGAGCCATCTGGCAATGGTGGATCCCCCCGGCTGTAGGTTGTGTAACCTACAGGTTGTGTGGACAGACGGAAGGACCGAAACCCCCGAAAGGCACAACTAGACCATAAGGAGAAGCCCCATACCAAATTTGGTGTTTGTAAGTGGTATAGTTTTCGAATTCTGGTCCGGAAACGATTTTATTACAGACGGACGGACACAATGATCGCCATATCCCCCCCGCATTATATGCCGGGGGGATAAAAATGGGTTTCCTATAACTCACGGATCATAAATGTAGCTTCATCACTGCAGCCATTAACAACTCTCATTTTTTCATAGCAAGTTGTTCAAACGTTAGATGTTGCACGAATGGCAAAAGGGCAAAGTAGCGGAGTATTTCCTGGAAGAACATCTTGTAATACCGAGATGAATCCACAAGTTCCTACACAGATAAATGGAAACTGAAGAGGACAGAAACTGTACCCATAACATCCCGCACGAACTCCGGCGGGGCGCGAGGATTCCACTCTTTGGGTCGCTCGGGCACGGGAGCAGGCTTGTCCTGGGAGAATGAGAGCAGTCTCGAGACACGTGACGTCACACACAAACACGGGCTTCACATTCAGAGGAATGTCATTACGCACACATCGTAAAGCGATTACTACAAATAAAAAAATGGACAATTTTTGTACAACGCGGCATATCTTCATCTCATAAGCCGTGCTGCCTGGCTGACATTGTTGAACACGCAAACGAAATGGCGACAGAACGAGCGAGAGCAACAAAATATTTTTAAAGACAGATAGAGCCAGATACTCACAGGATTTCGCATCAGTCTCTGTAATTTTAGCCGCTGCTCCTCGGCCGGTGTTTTAGCGATAATTAAGGGCTGTGATTCCTTTCCAAAAGGCTTGCCAGGCCGAGCATCTTTCTCCTTAGAAGCGGCCATTTTCAAACTCAAAAACAACACTATGGAAGCCCAAAGAGGACAATGTCAAAATGATGATGATTGGGTGCGTTCGAGCGGGTCTGAAAGTAAGCCGGCTGCGCGAGATTCCCAAAAAATTACGCGAGAATCTTGCCGAAGTTGTGCGATAAGCCCTCCAAACCCTTCGATAGCTGCAGAATTGTAGTATCGCAGGGTTTGGATGTCTTGTCGGTGGTTTATTAACCTCCGCCGAGGAGGTATATGTTTTCGGTGCCGTTTGTTTGTTGGTGTACAACATTACTCAAAAACTTATGGCCGGATTTTCGTAGTATGAACTACGTTTGAATGTGTGTTTATAGTAAAATTTGGAATGGATATATTGTAAAAGCCTTTTCTTTAATTTTTAATTTGGAGAATGATTGAAAAAGTTGTTCAAATTTTTGCATGGTGATTTTTTTTAATTACCTGTGGGGGGCAGCATTACAGTTCGTAGTTATTAAATATAGTCATCCGAAGAAGAGAAATAAAAATACCATGCCTGGAAAACAGACGAAGACACAATACAGGCAGGTGTGATCACTGTGGGCAGGAAGAGACAATAGAACGTGGAGAAGTTCTGTGAGAAATACGAAGCTGAGAGAAGGCTTATGACTGAAAACTTAAGAAAAGAAAAAGTGTGCTTCAGTTTAATAGATATCCTACGTGAGGATTCGAGAAATAAGTCTCATAAAATGATGGTTCAGTATTTTATAATGACGAACCTGATTGATAAGATATGAGGTTTTTTTTTTTTTTTTTGCTAAATAATAAATACTCGACATTTTGATCCACACTCCATATCAGTTGGTGGCGGTAATGCACCTAGAAACAGTATATCACCCGCCAATATAACTCAACAAAGTAGAAGAAACAGGAGAAGAAGAAGAACGAAGATGGCGGTGCACAGAGCGGATTGTTGGAGGGATCTTCTGCCGGGCCATGAGGTTTTTTCGAAATTACGTGAAAAGCTTCACATGCGGCCTCTTGCAAGTAGTAGGAAGCTTGTGAAAAACCTCGCGTTTTGCTTGGACGGAGACTTATTCATATGGGATGATGACGGTAGTGTGTTTTACAAGACCAATCTGAGACAGCTGAACTCCGAAGAGCAGGATACAGCTGAGTATCAGGTTAGTAACGCGATGGCTTGTTTACAATCTGGGTCACGTTTTGCAAAAGCTTAGCTGCTAACTGTCTGCAGCGTGTATATTTCGATTATTTATGGTCAGTGGTCAGTTCCAACCGTGTAAGTCAGTGACTTTGATAAACGTATCTCTGGTCTGTACTTACTAAGTGTGATTAGCCAGCTTGCTCGCTGCCGTCCGGCTCATTGGTCAGTGGCCCTGAGTCTCTCTGTACTGTCCTCAATCACGATGCTGTTTTTAATCGCACAACACGGCGAAGCGGAATCGTTGGGCTCCAGGCAACGACCTTCGCTAATCGGCTGGGGAATTCTGTGTCCGTTCCGATCCACTGCTTTTGTGATCTCTCTTTGGCTTTATACTGCCATACAAAGCCTAGGTGCAGTAACCACATATTGGGTCAAATGTGAATTACACAGTTTTGTGCCTGAAAGTATATTTATTTGGACAGAAATTATACTATGGTGAGTCCATTAATCATAATCCAAGTGTTTACAAACAAACTCCCGAAGCCATTTTTTACTGTTTAAATAATTGCGTAGTTACTGCACTTAGCCTTTGTTGGGCAGAATAAAGACGAGACTTAAAAGTTGACATTTTCTGCGCTTGTTTCCATGGGTTTGTCCGAAAAGTCACTGAGCACCAGACTGTTGACCCAAACTGGGACCGTCCGTGAATATGGAGCGCGGTCGGAATGAACTCTGTTTTTGATGCGTGCTTGAAATCTGGGATGTGACTGATTTTTAAGACTTTCTTTGCCAAAATTGACTGTCCACAACTGCTTTAAAGTGACTAATACCACTCGAACTTTACTAACTTTTAGCATGGATTATGAAAATATAATCATTTTTGATATACACGACTTAAGTTCTTTTCAATTTTATTTTAGCCCAAAATGAGTAAAAACGTGCTGTTTTTTTGTCTTGTCCCACGGGCTAAAAACATTGGATTTTCCCCCTCCGTATTTCACCTTGAAGTGGAACGGAAGGTGACTGATGCTGCTGTGCCTCCCTGCAGACGCTGCTGTGCATTAACCCCCCGCAGTTTGACGTGTGCACAGTGCTGCTCAGCCCCTCGCAGTACCATGTGGCTCTGATTGGCCAGCGGGGCGTCTCTGTCCTAGAACTACCACAGCGATGGGGGAAGAAGTCAGAGTTTGAGGGTGGCCGCCGCCAGATCAACTGCAAGTGAGTAATGATGGGGCCCGGGGCCCGGGGCCTGGGGCCTGGACCCTGTACTGCCCTGAGGGGGATTCAGATGAGGTACTCTTAGGCGAGACAGTGTCCCATTGCAAAGGGTGGAAAACGGTGATACACCAGTGGTTCTCCACCTCAGTCTGCATGAAAGGCCAAGTGTGGCATAATTCACCCGCTTTTGACACGTGCAGTCTTGAGTCAGAGGTGTTTATGAAGTTCCTGGTGTTCAGAGGTTAAATGGTTTGAAAATCATTGGGTACTGCTTTTATGTACATTTCATAGTGTCCCAACTTTTGTGGAAGTAAGGTTGTATGTACTATGACTGAGTGATTTAATTGAATTGATACTGACATTAGAATGTAGTTGCATGTGATTTGGAAACTACTGATGGAGCAGTTTAATCTCATCAGCTCTTAACACCACACATCGCTGCACAAAAGGGCCGTCACGCATAACGGCACCAGTCAAACGTTCGGACACACCCACATTATTCTTACAATGCATGTTAAATAAAAGACATAAGCAAAAAAGATCCAATTCTCAAATCAATCAAACTAACCAGCACTTCTTCTCATATCTGCTGAGCATCTCTAATCTTTTACTTTTGTACTTTTTTTACACGGGCAGTTATATGGGTATAATGAGTTTGCTGTCTAACTTCCCACAGATTTGCTGTACTTGTTGTTTGCTTTTCATTGACCTTTTTGACCAATAAGTCCCAAAATGGCTTGTCTTTAATTTGGTTGTTGGAAAATGAAAGGAGCTTGTTTATCTGTTTACTTTGCAAAATATAGCTTCTTTGAGGATTCCAAAATTTTGGACACTATTCTATCCAGTAAATTATTCTCTCCTAACTTCGGATTGTTTACCTCTAACAAGATTCTATTTGACTTTATGTAGGGAAGTTGAACCGTTTAAATTTCCTTAAAGAGAGAGCTGTGTCATGGGCAAAGTGCTTCCAAACTTTTGACTGGTACTGTGCTGTCATTGGGCTGCATGTGCACTAGTGCACCACGGCCATCCTCCCCTCTGAGGTCAGGCTCTACTGAACTCTGTTTACTCCTCATCCGGCAGGACCATCCCTGTGGCTGAGAGATTCTTCACCAGCTCCACGTCTGTGACCCTGAAGCAGGCAGCCTGGTACCCCAGCGAGACCGAGGAGCCGCACTTGGTTCTCCTCACCTCTGACAACACCTTGCGGTAATGAGGCCCAACGAAACCAAAACCCGAAACACACAGGCCAATGCTGGAATCGGTCCTTTAGGCCGTTACGCACTGTGGCCACGAGTGGAATATGGAAGCTGCTGTCTATCACAGATGATACACACACAATTAAAAAAAAAAAAAAATGCAGTTCAGTGCTACTCGAAATAATGTAAATGTTTCCTAAGTGGGTCCTTTTTTCTCGTAGGGTCCTTACATAAAAATTTAACAAATGTTTCCCACCTGACGACCTCAGATTTGCTTTAAAAAATTCTGAGAAAAAGCTACATCTGTATACAGAATCTGTGCAAAATTTTAAGTCCGTATCTCTATTACTTTGGCCAAGAAAAAGTATAGAGTAAGTCAATATTGAATCATTTTTTGCTCTTGTTTCTAAATTGTCCAATGAAATCCAGTTTTAAAATGTTCTCATCATGAAAACTGTTACTGGTATGTCCTTAAAATTTGGCATGAATGATATCTGGTGCAGGGACTATTAATGTTATAAGAGAGTTTGAGCATGAATACCCAAAAAATTATAGGTGTTTGAACTTGCTTTTCACACCTTATGAAGTGCCATTTGTGATGGTTTATAGTTTCAAAAAATTAAACCTATACCCTTGTGTTTTCATCAGAAGCAATATACAGCGCCCTCCCTTATTATTGGCACCTCTGGTTAAGATTTGTTAAAAGCCTTAAAATACATTCAATTGTTATTGCAGAAGCATACTCTCACACTGATAATTGTAGAAAAATGTAACCTTCAACTCAAGTGAATTTTAAGGGGGGGAAAAAAAAATCCATGACTAAGAAATAATTATTTTCCATAAAATCACCTGTTCCGCAATTATTTTCACCCCTAACAATACCTTGGAAATAAAGGTAATTGAAGTATTTCTGTCATTTTTACAGTCGTTTACAAAGTTGATCAGAGAATCTAGGAACATTTAATTAGTAATTCATCACTTCCTGTTTCCCTGGGGTATAAATATGACGTGACAGAGAGGCCATTTCTCTTATCCACTCTTCAACATGGGAAAGACAAAGGAACACACCATTCAAGTAAGGCAGCTTCACAAGTCAGGCAATGGCTACAAGAAAATAGCCACTCGCCTGCACCTGCCCATATCTACTGTCAGAGGAATCATTAAGAAGTTCAAAACAACTGGAACAGCAGTAAACAAGCCTGGACAAGGACGAAAGGTTATTTTGCCACCACGCACAGTGAGGAGGATGGTAAGAGAAGTAAAAAGTTCTCCAAAGCACACTGTTAAAGAATTGCAACAAATGGTAGCATCTTGGGGTCTCCAAAGTCTCCAAAACAACCATCAGGCGCTACGTACATGCCAACAAGCTTTTACAGAAAAAGGCATGTACAGAAAAAACCTTTTCTCACTCACATTCATAAATGCAAACGTCTGGAGTTCGCTAAGCAGTACTGGGAATTCAACTGGGACCTAGTACTTTGGTCAGATGAAACCAAGATAGAGCTTTTTGGCAACAAACACTCTAAGTGGGTCTGGCGGAACACAAAAGATGAGTGTGCAGAAAAGCACCTCATGCCCACTGTGAAGTATGGGGGAGGACCGATGATGCTGTGGGCCTGTTTCTCTTCCAGAGGCCCTGGGAACCTTGTTTGGGTACATGGCATCACAAACGCTTTGAAATACCAGGATATTTTAAATCAAAATCTGGTGGCCTCCGCCTGAAAGCTGAAGATGTGTCGTCACTGGGTCTTTCAGCAAGATAATGACTCGAAGTGTTCCACTCAGGACACAGTTGGCGAACGGGGTCCGACTCAGGAAACGATAACGGCGATTGTTTTTCTGAAATCCTATCACACACTGCGCTGTTTCTGTGAAAGAACCTTTAGTACAGCATTGTGGTTTGTCAAATGCACAGTGTGTACAACTGAAGAACATGTTGATAAATGTGCTTCTGCAAAAGTCTTAACAAATCATCCTCGTCAAATAACATTCCCACTGATCCCTGCCTTGAGGGGTCATCGTTAACTTTGTCATAATTATTGTTGTCCTTGTCAACAAAAGGCAAAGAGGCAGCCTCTGTATCCCTTTAGTCTCTCTGTATGACCTGGTGTAGGTCAGGCAGCAACACGTATATGAATGAACTGGGGAATGAAATCTGGAAATTGGCTCCGTGCCAAATAGTAGCTCTGGTCCCAAACACTGCCTGACCTAATCTAAACTAATGCTATGCTCGTCCTCCAAGGTCTACCAGGCAGCGAATGTATAATTTTCTGTTTGGGAATTATAAATTTGCTGGAGGGCATGAGGAAGCTTTGAAACACTTAACTCTGGAGGGCTCAATCCACGAGGGAAGATCGAGAGAACAAATAATGTACCCTCCATGGGAATGAGTTTCGCTCGGGATCACCTTCAGAAATTCTAAAGGGAAAAGAAATCAAAATAAAAACCATCGTCCCGAAGGGAAGGTCAGATGATCCAGCAGTTAACTCCAGCAACCCGGAGTCGCCTCACCCTGTACAGAAGGGCGAGACTGGAGAAGTTGAATTCGCGAACCGAGGGTCAAACCCGGAAAATTCACCGTGCAACATGACCAAGGGCAAAGGCAAGAATCTGAGTCATATAAGATGAAGCAAGGGTCAACCCCAAAAATCCAATCAAACCAAGGAAAAGGCAAGGCGAAAATTAAAAGTCAAAGGAAAACAGGTCAAACGCTGAAGGCAGTGAGGTACTCATAAACTGCAAATGCAAAGTGTGAGGTCAGAGAGTTAGTTTCCATGTGGGAACAGTGAGAGGTGACCTTAACAGGCCGTTCAGCGTAACCCTGTTGGCCACGTCCCATCACTGGAGTGAACCTAATATTTAATATAAGGATCAGGTGGCCTTTAACTTGGTATCAAACCTGGTGTGAAAAACTCCCTGGGTCTCTGCCCCTGACATGACCAGGCAAGTTATTCCACACTGTGACCGTTCTGTGCCTGAGACGTGCTTCCCAATATTAGTGCTATATTTACCCTTAGCCAACTTTCTTTTCTGACCTCTAGTTCTGCAAACACAACTTTGCCTCAATAATCCTGCATATTTAATTTTGTTAATCCCTTCTACACATTTGACTGCCTCAATCAGGTCACCCCAAAGTCTCCTTTAACAAGGGCTAAAGAGGTTAAGATTCTTGATCTAGAACAAAAAAATTGTGTGGGATGTTCTGTACGGAACATGTTTGAGTTCAGAAAGAGTGAGGGAAAACCACTCTGGAATTCAAAAAAACCTTCACTACAGAGGATTACTTATTTGTCCTGTCTGTTCATCTTGACGTGTGGATCGGTGCAACTTGATGTGGTCCGTTCTCCTCCATTGATTGAGCTCTCGATGTAGGTTCTACAGTCTGAAAGAACCTCACACACCAGCTCGGCTGCTCAATGTGTCCCAGTTCGAGGAGGATGGCGCTGTTCGCACTAAAGGGTGAGTCCTGTGGCCGAGACTTGTCTGAACTGCTTTCGCAAGCACATTAGCAGACCGTTGAGAAGTTACCTGTGTAATTTTCTCTTTAGGGGAAAAGGGTTGTGACCTCTGGTCTGTCGAAATAGTTGGGGCAAAGTGTAAATTGTGAATAAAATCAAAACGCAATGACTTTCAAATCGCACCAGCCAGTATTTTATTCACAATAGAACAGAGATAACATGGCAAATGTTGAAACTGAGAAATTTTACAGGTCTCAAAAGTTGGGACAGGGGCCTGTTTATCATGGTGTAGCATCCCTTCTTCTTTTTAACAAAGAGTGGAGGTGTCTGGGCATTGAGGAGACAAGTTTCTTGAGTTTAGCCATTGGAATTTGATCCCACTCTTAATACAGGCTTCCAGCTGCTGGAGAGTTTTGGGTCTCCTTTGACGGACTTTTCGTTTAATTATGCGCTAAATGTTCTCAATCGGTGAAAGATCAGGACTGCAGGCAGGCCAGATCAGCACACAGACTCTTCTACTATGAAGCCAAGCTGTTATAATAGCTGCAGTATGTGGTTTTGCATTGTCCTGCTTAAATACACAAGGCCTTCCCTGGAATAGATGTCATCTGGAGGGGAGCATATGTTGCTCTGAAACCTTTCTATACCTTTCAGCATTCATAGTGCTTTTTAAAACATGCAAGTGTCCACACCATATGCACTAATGCATCCCCATACCATCAGAGATGCTGGCTTTTTAACTGAATGCTGATTACCAGAGGGGTGGTCTTTCTCCTCTTTAGCCCAGAGAACACGACGCCCATGATTTCCAACAAGAATGTCAAATCTGGAGTTGTCTGACCACAGGACACTTTGCCACTTTGCTACAGTCCATTTTAAATGAGCCTTGGCCCACAGAACATGGCGGCACTTCTGGATCATGCTCAACAATGGCTTCCTTTTTGCATGATAGAGTTTCAGGTTGCATCTAGTGTGGACGGCACAGCAGACGGTTGTTTCTTGAAGTATTCCTGGGCCCTTTTAGTAATGTCAATGAGAGAATCATGTCGGTGAGTGATGCAGTGGCGTCTGAGGGCCCGAAGATCATGGGCATTCAGTAAAGGTCTTCGGCCTTGTCCCTTACGCATGGAGATTTTTCCAATTTCTCTGAATCTTTTGATGATGTTATGCACTGTCGATGATGAGACCTTCAAAGCCTTTGCAATTTGACATTGAGGAACATTGTTTTTAAAGGATTCCACAATTTATTTATTATTTATTTATTTATTTTTTTTTTTTAATGCAAGCCTTCACAGGTTTGAGTGACTCGGGCCATCTTTACTTCTGAGAGACTCGGCCTCTGTAAGACATCCCTTTTATACCCAATCATGTTACACACCTGATGCCAGTTCATTACTTGCTAAATATTCTTTCAGCTGATTCTTTTATATATTAATTGCTTTTTCAGCCCTTTTATGCCTGTGTCCCAACTTTTTTGAGACCTGTTGCAGCCAAAAAATTTGAGAAGCTCATTTTGTGGATAGAAATGTAAAATGTCTGTTTCAACATTTGAAATGTTATCTATGTTCTATTATAAATAACAAATTGACTCATCTTATTTGAAAGTCATTGCATTTTGATTTTATTCACAATTTACACTTTGTCCCAACTATTTCAGAATTGGGGTTGTATATTCCATATAGATCAGTGGCTGTGACTGGGCCCACTGCGCACTGATAAAGCTGTGTTGTGCCTGTGAGATCAGGGATGCTGTCAGATCTGGTAGATCCCTTGCGAAAGGCCTGAATGGTCTACTCTTAGCATCCAATGTTTTCATGTGTTTTTTATGAAAATTACTCTCTGTGATTTTTTAAAAGTATCAGTTCCTGGAATTGAATGGCGGAAAATGACTGCCAATGCTAAGATAAAACTTGATAAAGATAAAGATGAAACTTGAATTTGTGAGTGATTTGTCTGTAATTGCTGACTTGCTCTGTATCCTGTTCCCAGACGGTGTCTGGCTTGAACTGATGATCACTAATGGAGCATTTTTCCCTCTGGGGTGAAGTTTGTGAATCAGGAAAGCAGTTGAGGCCTGACTGTTTTCTTCTCACTATTAGCACAAATGAAACCCTTCTGCACACGCAGAATCAACCAGCAAAGCATGAGTGATCAGAGATTGTTTTTTGCGATGATCATTAGTTGTAGTGTTAGTTTTCATTTCTTAAAAGATTTTATGTGCCAAAGGTCTCTGCATATCCAGCCGTTAAGTAGAGTGTGGATCCTGACTTTCAGGCGCTCCTACGCGGCGTCCCTCGGAGAGATAGCTGTGGCATTCGACTTTGGCCCAGCGGCTAGCGCCCCTCGGCAGCTTCTTGGCCAGCGCGGGAAGGAAGAGGTTCTGGCTTATCCCCTCTACGTCCTGTACGAGAACGGAGAGACCTATCTGATCTACACCAGCCTGGCACACAGGTCAGTCCGTTATCTCTCACGAAGACCAGGATCAATGCTCCATGAGTTGAAAAAATTCAGGTATTTTGTGTGCAATGCAAGTTAGACTGATTGGCTCATAGTTTCCTGGCTTGCTGTGGTCCCCTTTCTTAATGTTTTGACTTATTGGTGTGAAACTTCAGTGGTGATCATCTGACTTCCAGACAGTCCCCCCCCCCCCCCCCCCCCCCAACTGGAGCATCAAATGGTCTCTGAGGTCTGGATGCTGTTTAAGATCGTATCAAGAAAAGAAAGAAACTTGCCTGAGTGTCTCAGGGTGGCGGTTACTTTTATTGCTTTAAAAAAATGTGATTCAGTTAATCATGCAGCCTGGGCCATGTGTTCGCTCAGTGATGGCAGGTGTGCAGAAGCGAAGGTCCGTTGTGTGCTGGTTACACCCTGTTAGCACTGGCTGTCAGTCGTGTGATGGCTAAGAGACAGCTGCTGTGCTGTGGTGACGCAGTGGCTATGTGAAGATTAAATGCTCGTTAGTGTCCTGAGACTGCGTGGCTGTGTCGCAGTGGCGGAACGCTCGGGAAGCTGCTTGGCCCCTTACCGATGTATCCTGCTGCCGAAGACAACTACGGCTACGACGCCTGTGCCGTACTCTGCCTGCCATGCGTGCCAAACATCTTGGTTATCGCCACGGAGACGGGCACGCTGTACCACTGTGTCGTGCTGGAGGCGGAGGAAGAGGAGGAGCCTGGGGTCAGTACCAGCTAATCAGATAATTCTAATGACATGGAACTTCTGACTATTTAGTTGTAACGTTCACATTTCTTGCAAAGAGCAACCAGAATGCTCAGATTGTTTCATCAAACTGTTTTGAGCTCGGAAAATTCCTTTCATAGGTGAGATATTACCTGTCCATCTGTGAGCACCTCAGTTTGTCCTAAACTGGGACAGAACAGGCTCTGCGTGAGTGTATTGTGTTTGTGGAACTGCCAGTGGCCGCCTTACAGAGCCATGAGAATTTTCTGTGTCCACAGGCTGTAGAGAAGTGGATACGCGGCTCTGAAGCCGTTCCCTCGCTGTATGTGTTCGAGTGCGTGGAGCTGGAGCTGACCCTCAAGGTCGCTGCAGGCGAGGAGGAGGAGCCTGTGGACAGTGATTTCACCTGTCCAATCAGATTACACAGAGGTGGGAGGAGCATTCCTCGCCATTTCCCTCTATCTTCTAAACTGGCTTTGCTGAGCAGGTCTGACTGATGAGGAACACTGTCGTAATACTCGGTACAGCTTCTCTTTGCTCTCAGAACAGCTGCAGTTCTTCACTGCGTGGATTTTACACAATGTTTGAAACCTTCTTTTGAGGTCTCTTCACCGCAATATTTCTGTTGATTTGTCCGCTACACTTTTGGACTGTCAATTTTGCTCAGATTTTAAATTTGAATATTTTACTTAATCCTGAAAAAGGAAACGCATTTTCACATTTTTAATATGGAGAAAAACCGGTCATAGTACTTCACACCTTTTGCCACAAGGTAGAGATCAACAAAAACAATTAGAAGCCGTATCAAGCTCATATTAGCAGGTGAATATGATCATTATTACCCCCTGGGGTCTAAGCTATTTTTTCTATTTTTGTTTCACCTGGTTCCTGTGTAAAAATACTTGCTCTAATACTGCCTCAGCTCTGTAATCCACGATCAAGTTGGACATGTAATTTTCTTCAGGACAACCTGTGCTGTCAGCATGTGTATTGCAATGATGTCATGCGAATTTAATGTATTAATATTTATGTGGCTATAAATATAAAATAAAAACTGAAACTAATTGAATCTCGTAGAAGTCACACACAGAGCCATAATGAGATATTTGACTTCCCAAGTGCTGGAAATCAGGATAAAAAACATAACTAACATCAAAAATGACAGTGTCTGGCCAAAAAAAAGTAGTACCCTCTAATATTTTTTTTGATTCCAGTGCACTTCATCTTGACATTGTTTTGAAAATCTTATACAGTCTTTCAACATTTATTTCTGACTAAAGCTGCATTAATTTTGACCAAGATCTTGGCGATGTCATCTTGCCGTTATGTATGAAAAAAGCCATTGATTGGATAAGCTGGTCATTTAATACATTCAGGAAGTCTGGTCACTTGAATGTTGTTTTTTTATTTATTTTTATTTATTCTTTTTTTTTTTTGGACTGCCTAACTTTGCACGGCCTAGAGTGCTGGAATGGGGTTGTAGAAATAACAATTCTGCACCTAACAGTCTAAAATGAAAAACATTACTTGAAATCCCTGGTTTAAGCCCCATTTTAACATCATGCTGTTGAACACAGAACATTTGCCTGTTTGCTTTTTCTGAAACTCTTGAGTAACCAACTGAGCCCCACAACCAGTGGGAATAACCTAATCCACAGGCTCCCCACGAACTTGCTGCTAGTCCCACCTATTTTGACTCCGTAATGTCCAGATGGATCATATTAAGCAGGGGTGTCCAATCTTATCCTGAAGGGCCAGTGTGGGTGCAGGTCTTTATTACAGCCGAAGGCTAAAGCACCTGATTCAACTAATTAAGTGATCGGGGGTTCAATCAAGACCTTGATAATTAGAAGCTGGTATGATAGTGTTGGGCCGTCACAAAAACCAGCAACCATACTGGCCTTTTGTTGATCAGATTGGACTTCCCCGATTTAAAACTTCAGAGTCCTGTAAATTTAGAAAAAAAATCCCTGAAAATATGAATAACAAATCCAGAATGTATTTGATCCAACCCTACCCTGCTTTTGAGCTGATGTTTGTCTCGTTCCAGACCCTTTGTGTCAGCACAGGTACCACTGCACACATGAGGCTGGGGTGCACAGTGTGGGCCTCACCTGGTTCAACAAGCTTCACAACTTCATTCAGTCCGGTGAGTGTCGAGAAGCATGAGTCGTATGTGATGTCGCTTTTCGCTGTAACTGCACAACTTCGCTCCTTAACAAAATGTTATTATGGATTCACCGTAGCCACGGCTACAGATCCTTAGTATTAGCTCAGCAAATCAAACTGTTTTTATATAAATTTCACAGTAACTTATGTGTTCATTCCTGGTGCTTGAAGGACAAACCCTATTGCTTGGTGTTCCTACAGCGTAGCCATCTAGTCGAACTTAACATTTCCAAATGCAATAACTCAGTCCTTTTGATGAGAATCATTTCTTAATTCTTGTGATTATTTGTTGGGCAGAGAGGAAGCATGTTTTCGATGTTGGTTACCTTTTGACCTTTGCAACATCCATATATTTTGGTGACCTTGTGGTCATTTTCAAGGTCAGAGCGCAATCACCTAGGTTTTGCCTTTGTAAACCTTGTCCTTACGAAATCGATCGCTCTACTGTTTCTAATACATGGATGTATGGACAGTGAAGCTTAAAAGTCAGCCTCTTGGTCATCTCTGGTGACGTGGTGAACCACAGAAACATCAAGCTAGAAACCAAGATCAAAGTCGACAGCAGTTGTGCTCCCAAGCGCTCTGTAAGGCTGCGAGACCTGGACGCTGTTGAAAGCAGCTCGGCACTAGAGCTCTACATCCAATCATGGGCGGTCAGGCAGCAGGACACCGTGCAGACTGGGTAATTTTGGACAGGGCTGGCCTTGTCAGCATTGAAACCATGATTCTGAAAGCCTAGCTTCACTAGACCTGACACAGGTTCTGCATGGATAGTTCCCTCCACCCATGTCAGGCGCTCCACGGGGCGCTGCCACAAGGACGCAGGAGGGCAGGTCTTTCAAAGAAGCATTATAAAGTCTGCATCAAAGACAGCCTGATGCCTGGCAACATCCCTGCAGGAGAGTTTGAGTTCTGTGCTGACAGCGGAGTAGATTGTTCTGCTTCGATAGGAACGCCTTCACCTTCTACGTGAACAGTCGACGAGAGAATCCCTGGTGCAGGCAGCGCAGGAATGCCTCTTCCCTGAGTTTGCATCCAGGGTTGGACTGTCAGCCACATCTGGGCCCACGTGCAACTAAATGACATAATCAGATCGATGGTACACAACCAATAATAGAGTCTTTGGTCTCGATGGCTAGCTTTTAGAACTTGGTGACATTGTAAAGATAAAAATCCAGATGTGCGCTAGGACTAAAGCAATCCTCTAAGTCAGCAGCTGCTATTGGGTTATCGCACAAGCAGTTCTGAGTAACGTTGGCCCCTACTTTTTTCGTCAGCAACATCCCCTAATGTGTATGGAATGTCCTCTCAGCATTTGACATGAATCATTTGACTGGCTAAAGTTGGCTAACATTGTCTAGCTAGCAAGCTGTCTTCAGGAAGTTTTAAGTTATTAACGACTTATAAAAAGTTGTGGGGCTGAGGGGGGGAGGGGGGGGGGTACAAAGGGTGTTTTTCATTATGCTAACATGTCTCCTCATTCCCTCACTTGCGTTTCTTTGTCGCGTCTCGGCTCCTCCCAGCGAGGATCTAAGGGAGAGATGCTAGGAAACGCCGTCAGGACGAAGGAGCCAGAAGCTGCCAAATGAGAAATACTTCGTTCCACTGAGCGACGGCACGTGGAGGTGCTGCATTTAAATATCACGCCACTAGAAGAAAGCCTTCCCTGGAGGATACACCTGTGTTTCTTCACTTTAAGCTCTTCCAGAACCCTCCTCGCTCTGTGTCCTTGAGGTGCTCTAAAGTGATTGGAAGGTCCTCCATGATGGCGGAGACAGAATGATTAATGGGGTCTTGGAAGAAGAGCGGATTTGAGGAAGCATACGTTAGCAGAGCGAAAAGCACCTAAGAAGGGGTTAGGGACATGTCCCTAGCGTAACTAACACCTGTGGAGACAGTAATTTGGACAGGGCAGTTTCAAAGTGGTCATGCGCAGCCGTAGCGTGGACTGCTTATTTCGCTCCTGATGTATCATTGTAGCATTTGGAAAAACACCACGCGGACATGTTGACAAGGTTAAAAACTTTGTTTTCATCATAAAAACAACTGCTCAAGTTTGATTTAATTTCACTGACCCTTTTAAATAATTTGTTTTTGTTTCATGACATGATTGACGTTGGTTTCTCTCTTTCTCCTGTTAGGTGAGGAAGATAAGGACAGTTTGCAGGAACTGGCTGCTGAACAGCGCTGTATTGTGGAGCACATCCTCTGCACCAGACCACTAAGCAGCAGGTAACTGTAGTCAAGTCCTACGTATTGTCTGTTTCATTTGAAGTAGACGTATATTGAGAAATCAGAAAATGGGAAAATTATTTATATAAAATTATATAGATGTAGATTAAAATCTATAATTCAGCGGCAGTTCACATTATCTACATAAATCTGCTGTTTTATGTACATTGGCGATTCTCTGTACTTAATTTGAATCCCAGACTTGGACGATGGAATTGGTGGGTGGCTATTTTTTGCATCATAATTGCCTGGATTTGGGCTTGCTAACTGCTCCAAATATCGCTATTTATCCCATCAATAATTGATATTATACAACCCATGAGATACAGTTTTGGTATCAGAGGCATGGGATACAGCTTTCTCGCGTCAAGATTAATCATATTCCCTTCATTGACTAGTTTAAACTAATATGTTCGCTGAGGTAACTTGACCAATTCTGCTGGTAACCGCTCACTATCGCTGGTGTCCGTTTCTAGTTGACAGTTTATTTCAGTCAATGGGATGAATTATTCGTTAGCTAGCACAGCTATAATGAGAAACGATTAAGTCAACGTCACTGGACTATATTGTACTAGCTAAGATATTGCGCTTTACAAATCCAACTTCAAAGAAAACATGTTCATCAGAGTAACAACATTGTAACTGAGCTACTTGCCTCATCTGACATTTCGTCACGTGAGTGCAAGCACAAGCTATTGAATGCTCACTGCAGTTCACTTTATCGCGAACGGCGTTGGTACTGTGAAGGAATTTCTTAGTTGCACGCAGCACTTGTAAATGTTTCAACAATTCAATCAATTTTATCTCTCTGCAGCTCGCCGTCCCCAGTTCTTGGGTTCTGGATTGTGTCGGACCTTTCTCTGGGAGCTACGATGATCTGCATCACCAGCGCCTATGAGTGCCTGCTTCTCCCTTTGCTGTAGGTCTTGTGCGTCTCCCAGTGATTGTGTGTCATCTTCTAGCCTAAAAGCTGGGGTATCTGTCTTTCTTGAGGAGGCAAGAAGGCCAGAATTTGAAAACGCAGATATCTCCCCCCCCCCCCCCCCCCCCATCCCACTCTGTCCTAAGCCCCTCTCACCACAAGAGCTGGGCCACACGCATGGGCTCCTTGCAAACGGGCAACACAAGCTCGATCATGATAAATAATCAAAAAAAACTTGATACACAGGCTTAACGAAGACAACTGCCAGCGAGACGGGTTTCAATATTTTTGGGGCATCTTTGGTACATAAATGTGTCCTTCAACTGTCATGGCTGCCCTTCAGGTGTGAAACGACTTTGGCTCTTTGGTAACCTGCAATTCTCGTCTGCCATGTCATCGTGGGCTGTTCCATTGCGACGGTACCTTCAAATACTGCGGAGAAATGCAGCTTCATCCTGTCTGATATGAGACGGAATTGTTAACATAACAACGGAGTGTTAAAGAGTCGACCTTTTCGTCTGGTATCATGCAAGAAGAAGGCTACACATCTCTGCGGTTTTCGAAGGCTCCTTCACTGTGCACTGCGATTACTCTGCATACCAGAACCTTCACTTTCACAAGCTTTTGTCACTGACCACAATGAGCTGTTATGAACATATGAGCGCACAACAAGCTGAATTTATGCTTTTAGTAAATGTATAGTTGACATGATGGATGACAACAAAAGTTAAAGTAACGCTTTACTTCATGTTCAGGCAGAGGAGTCAATCAGCACGACATGGAAATTTCTGTATGCAGGCGCTAAAGGGTTAATGAATGAAAGGCTATTTCCATGGGAACATTCTTCTCCAGCTGTAAAAAAATTGTTTATTTTTATGTGTTAGGACTTCGATTCGCCCGCCTTCTCCACCTCTGCTGTGTTCCTCCCCGAGGGTGGGGCTCGGAGGCTCTCCCCTGCGCGGTCTGACCAATGACCCGTTTGAACAGCACATTCGGAACATTCTGGCGCGCAGCTCAACCAATCCACTACTTCTGAGGTAACCCAGGAATTACCAGTGATGCCATGAGGTCCATTAAAGTAGTTTAGTTGCTCTGCCTGTAGGGAAAGGGGAAAGCTCTCTGTCAGCCTTACCAGGTGTTACATTAGGACTCCACTTGTTATTACCATAACTGCTTTTATGACATTAGCCATGGCTACTATCCTGTTCAAGCATTATTTTAGTATGTGTTGTCATCCCTTATCTTATGATATTACACTGTAAGGGTATGATATTGCGCTGTATGATGTTCCTGTGTAAGTGTCACGGCACAAACTAAATAATGCTTCTCGACAGTTTAAAAAAAACTATAATGGACCTTGGCTGACAGTTTGAGAGATGGATGAATACTACTGACTGAGATTATCGAGATGTGCACCTGAAGTGGCTGTTGTTGCGTTTTACGGTAGAGCCGGGGATAAGGACACGACCTCTCCCCCTCCTGCGGAGTGCCTGCAGCTCCTGAGCCGGGCCACACAGGTGTTTCGGGAAGAGTACATCCTCAAACAGGACCTCGCGCAGGAGGAGATGCACAGGAGGTACGATTTTGGCACACAGGGATAATCGAGCTTCCAAACGCAGAAGTCCTCTCTCAAATTTAGATTCAGCCTCCTGCATTTCTGGCCTCTGGACTTCGTACCCCTGGTACAGCAGAGGTCTCAACCCTGAAGAAAAGTTTGGTAGAGGAGAAGCTTTGATCAGTTCTTTGGGTTTGTGTGGAGTGCGCAGCGAGGGTTACAGGATTATCGGTTACAGGACACTTCATCCACGGGAATGAAGAGTTAGGGGAGAAAAATTCCAAGATTATGACAACTTCCAAAGGCACAAAAAGTCCGGGGACAAAAAATATGTGTACTAAAAGTCCAAAGACGAGAGTCGAGGGAAACGCTCTGCTCATAAAGCTTGCTAAATGCCTGAACCGAGACCGTGGCGATTGGATAGAGGGAAATGCACACAACTGTCACTAACTAATGTTAGTTTGCTAAATGGTGGTCATTTCACCTGGTTAAGGTGGTTAGTTCAACTGGCAGGTTGATGGTTGGCTGTTCTCTCAACACTGGCCTGAACACTTGATGTATAATTTCATAATCGAAATTCATGAAAATCTAACGTTATGTCGAACTTAAGTTAGCTGGCTAACTACCGCGGGAAATTAACGTCAGCAAGCCATCTAGCTTGCGTTCGCGTCTAAAGCTGCTCTCGCACGGGACGCGAAACAAACACGATTCAAAGTCAATGCGAAGACGCAAATACACTCGTCTTTGCATTGACTTTGAATGTAATCTGTCGTGCAAAAAATTTGTTTCATGTCCGGTGTGAAAGCAGCTTAACGCCACCTATTTTGGCAAATAATCCTGAAGTTTATACTATAGGCTAGTTTTTTTTTTTTTTCTCTCTCTCTCTCTCTCTGTCAATTCATTAGCTATGGTAGCCCTACAATATTTTAATAGTAACACTAAAATCTATATTGTGCATTCCAAAAAAAAAAAAAAAATTATAACAGTAATACTATAGTTTTTTGGTGGTAAATTTTATGGTATTCCAGCAGTGGTTTTTTTTGTAAGGGTCTGTCAGCTGGCTATGGTAAATAAAGCGAAGTGTATGTACATTTCGTTATAGAGCGAGCGAGATTTGACTAGCTGGCTGCCTTGCGTGACATCAGTTGCCATTTAAGGCTAGTTCTGGACATTTCGAAGGGGGTGTTCCCGATCAGTTTAATTAATCCGAATTTAATTTAAAAACACCAAATTTTCACAGAAAATCGTTTGCATCTTCGTTTTCATCGCACAAAAAATACAGTGTAAAGTTCTAATTGTCAGTTACGGCCCATTTAATGTCAGGGAACCGTTTAAAGGGGAGTTGAACCAGAATCGGAAGCATATGTGAAAATAATGATGCACTACCAGTGTTATTCCAGTTGAGTACAAAAAAGTGCCCAAGTGCTTCTGAAGGGAGAAAACTGCGTGAAGTTTGCCCTTTTGTCACAAGGCAGCTGCCATCGTTAAGTTCTGCCAGCAGTGATGTTGCTGGAATGGTGGGGTCTAATTAACTTCTACAGTGAAATATATATTGTTTTTTTTTTTTTTTTTTTAATAAATTCCCAACGATTGAGCAAAAAGAGAGTGAGAGGAGAACATTTTAGTTTTGAAACATGAAGTTGATAATAGACTTGTTTGATAACCAAACCAATGTTATATGAACAAATGTACGCTACCCGACCTAAAGCCTCACACACTAATATTTCGTTTGTCCGCCTTCAGCTTTGATTACGGCGCACATTCGCCGTGGCATTATCTCAATAATCTTATGCAAGGGCACAACATTTATTTCTGTCTAGAGATGCATTAATTTTTTGCCAAGATCTTGTGTTGATGGGAGAGTCGGACCGCTGCGTAAAGTCTTCTCCAGAACATCCTGAAGATTCTCAGTGGGGTTAAGGTCTAGACTCTGTGGAGGCCAATCCATGAGTGTAAATGATGTCTCGTGCTCCCTGAACCACTCGTTCACTATTTCAGCCTCAGAAATCCTGGCGTTTTCATCTTGGAATACGCCCATGCCATCAGGGAAGAGAAAATCCAATGATCGAAAAAACTGGTCATTCAGTACATTCGGGGAGTCAGCTGACCTCATTCTTTGGGCACGTATCATTATTAACACTTGACCTGACCAGCTGAAGCAACCCCAGATCATAACACTGCCCCCACAGGCTTGTACGGTTGGCAAAAATAGCCGTGAGTTCTGTAGATTTTTTTTTTTTTTTTAATGACTTGATTTCACCAAAAGTTTGATCTCCTGTCTCCTACTCAATTTTAGTTGTTACAGCAATCTCTTTAGCTGTTTTCTGGCTTTCATCAAGCAAAGAAATGTGACCTCTCCGAAACGTAGTAACCTCTTTTCCTCGGCCAAAGGATATGTCCTCTTACATGGTTGTACACGGTTGTTGATGAGAAGCTACTCATCACATCAGTTGGGGTTAAATAACTTGTCGCCAGCTGGAAAATATTAATCACGGCAGTACTTACCCAATGGAAGGATCTTGCCCATTTTCTCAGTAAAATATAGGGTGGTGACTTAATGGCCAGGCAGTGTGTTTGTAAGTTGCCAACAGCTAAAAGTCGGTGCAAATGTATTCAATGCCACGGTACGCAAACAACTGGAACATGGAGGCAAACGCTAAGATGAAGAGGAATCTATTCAAATGGATGATTGGTTTTGACCTGTGTTCAATTGGGTAGGATATACTTAACATTATTAAAAATTTTGTATAGCCTATATGTAGCTAATATTTATTATTTAGGTGAGGCAGGCTTGGCAGTTGTACACTGTCCAAAAGCTTAGTTGCTAAGTTGCTAAGTCTGGTTCAAACTAACGTTTTGCTAGATACTAACATAGTCAGCAACTTGGCTTTTGGAAAATGTACCCCTGATTGGTTGGATGCAACCCCTTGCAAAAATTTTGGAATCGCCATAGAGGATGTTCAATCCAAATTTTCTTTTTCATAGCAAATAAACAAATTGTAGGTATAATTTAAAACAATATTGTTCATTAGCATTTCATTCAGACCCCATGAAACACACCTCAAACAGATTAGATTGCTATTTTAATTAATGACATCTTTTTTTCATAATCATGTGCCGTGGCAGCGCCAGAACTGGAAACTGAGGGGCACAGAACATCCCTTCATAACAATTAATCCTGGCTCATTCTCTATCATTCCACTTTATTAACATTTTCCAATTATAGCAATAATCCATTAGCAATTGAAGACACAGCTTCTCTCCCCCATGCAATCTAACAGCAATTAGATATCGGGCTAAATTCAGTTAAAAAAAATTATTAACCTATAAATGGGCTTATGCTTTACGAAAAGCGATCTGCTCTGAAACATCTGCGCTACTTTTTCCGCACGTCTGGTTATCTAACCTGCGCTTCGTGATCGTTTAAATTGTTGAAATGAAAGAAAAGACCATTTGAAGTGCCTGCTTGCAAGTTTGAATTACGCTGATGCACCAAACTAGGCGTCCAAATGAATGATTGTCCTCTTACTTTAACGGGGAGAACTAGCGACGCCTGATGGTGTGGCAGCGTTTTTTGATGCGAATGTATAGTTAATTTAGAAAATAACTGGGAACAAGTCAGGATTAGTGATTATTTTAATGGGATGTGCTGTGCCCGCCGAATTTTCAGTTCTGGCTCCGCCACTGGAATCACTCAATGTTGTGGATCACTCAGTGTTGGTTTGTACGGGTGATTTCATGACCAGTTTGGAAGGCGCCGACGGGGTTCTTTCTCTCTCTCGCAGGGTGAAACTCCTGAACGGGCAGAAGAGCAAGCAGTTGGAGGACCTGGCGGTGTGCAGAGAGGAGAGGTAATGAGATGTGACCTTTACTACCTCACGCATATTTGGCAGAGGCTTTTTAAGCATTATTACAAACGAGGGTGTGCTTGACTGTCATTATTGTCAGGACAGTGATGCGGCCAGGATCATCACTGTCACTGTCCTGACAATAATGACTGTCAAGCACACCCTTGAGTGTACTAATGCAATTATACAACTATTGCCAACAAAATAAAAAGTATAATCAAATTGTATTCATAGGACTGTGGGCATTTCGCTCTCAAAATATGTGTTTTTTGCTAGTATTCTGTCCGTTTCTGTGGAAATGCATGAGATCCGACGTTAACTAGTCCTTGTCCACCAGCCAACTTGGCCTTATGTTTTCTAGACATTGTGATTTCCCAAAACTAAATAAATACCACACATGGCAACACAAAACTTCTTTGCTAGCTCAGTCGTGTTGTAACTAGAATGTCCGCGGGGAAAAAGTCTTTTTTTTTTTTTTTTTTCTTGGACTGATGGTTATACTTCTGCCGACATCTGTCATTTTTAAGCTAACCTGTGTGACAACGACTCCCCAGCGCAGCTCATCTTTAGCTCCAACGAAGTTATATTAACGGTTATATTTAAACATGGGCAACAGCTTTCCAGCGTCGGCACCAGAACAAACATTTATGTTTTGATAAACTCACCAGCAGATGTTTCATTTCAGCTGGGGGTGTGTCACTCCAGTGTAACGTTCGCTCTGATGAATGTGGCCAAGCAGCCAAAGTAACCTGTAACATGAAGGCTGAACAGAGTTATATCATTTCAGCCCCACCTTTCGGAGCTTTTCGCTAATCACCTTTTCAGGTCATTATCAATTTACCTCTGAAATAAAGACAACAGTTTTCACAGATGTGTAGATTTATTAAATATTCATTTCAATGTTCAAATGCAAACAAATTGAAAAAATAATTAAATCAATGGCCTGGGCAACTCAGATAGACAGAGGAATATTTTCAGCAATGAGGTATTTTTTTCATTTGAGCACAGGCAACCTGTGCTGTCTTGCTCATTTGAGAACATTCTAAACGTCTGGTTGACCAATCAGATTGCTCGGTCAGATCTACATGTATGCTATCCATAGTGACATTCAGCAAGTGCATACAATCAGGTAATTGAAATAGTTGGACAAAAGATCAAGCGATGCACAGTTTGCGCAGAATGTCAGCTCGCCGTGTCATGAGCAAATGCCGCGTAGACTAGACATTGGGCGTATGTCAGCTTTATTCTAGCATTTAAAAAAAAAAAAAAAAAAGAACATGCAGGTTAACAAGCAGAACATTGTCATGAGAAACAACTCTGCATGGTACGAGCTCTGGGGTTTCCCTGTCTCTTTTGGTGTGGCGGATGGTGGTGCAAGTCATTGTTTAATAAAGTAAAAGCTGCAGTCTGGCCTTGTGCTGTAGAGGTAATGTTCAGTGCTGATCTTGGAAAAACCCTTGACATATCAAATATGAATGAAAGTGTAAACCTATTGTTATAGTGAAATTATTTTAGTTAAACTGTATGAATTAGGAGTTGGGTTCCGGGGCAACAGAATCGGGGAAAGATTTAAAAAAAGGGACACGAGGGGGAGTGGTAGGGCCGAGCTGGCGAGAGAGATGAGGTGGAGAACTTGTGCGCGAGTAAATGGAGTTAATAAAAATTGTTCTTGCAGATTAACAAGACCCTGTAACCCGTTGTTTATCCACGCCTCAGCTACACTGGAGACAAGATTTAGTCACTCAGTTTGTAAGGTTACACAAGGCTAATGAAACGATGTCCCGTGGGCTCATTTAATGCAAAAATTCACGCCTCACAGTGGCAGCGCATTTTGGTGGTCTGAACAGGCAAAAAGCACCAAACTTTGCAGTGATAAAATGCACTGTAAAACTGCAAGGTTTTTCAAGGTTGCAAACTCAAACTACCTTCAAAATCATCTTTTTTTTCTACATCTTTTATCTGCTGAATAAGATTGAGTGAACAGCACTCTCTCACTGTACTTGCTGTAGAATTAGAGTCATTTATAATCTGTACCGACAAACTGAAGATTAAAGTTGGGCTAACAAACCAACTTGGAAGTAATTTAATCTGTCAGTCCTTACATTGAAAAGCTGATTCACTTCTGCTTTGGAGCAACTAAAACCACCTAACCTGTCAAATGTTATGCACAAAGCATCACTGGATTGGTGACCTGTGCTCTTCTAAAAGACTCTTTGGGGTTTTTCTTGTTTTTCTGTCATGTAGGAAAAGCCTACGAGAGTCTGCGGAGCGTCTCGCCGATAAGTATGAAGATGCCAAATATCGCCAAGACGCCATCATGGGCAGGTTTGGTGAATTTTCTCTGCCAGTACATCTCTTCATGAGTATATCTGTTTCCCTAAAATATGTTGGATAATACACAATAAGTCTGATGGCAGTCAAAAAGTAAAGATCAATGCAAAGGTCATTTTCAGTCCCAGACCACCACAAGATGTATTAATATGCAGCTAACTTGCCTAACAAAAGGAAATGATCAATGTTCATGTGCCCATCTGCAGTGGTGACGGGCATGTTATGGTACAGCTCAGTCTGTCCATCTGTGACGTTTTCTTGTGAATGCAACTTGTCTGAGAGTTGTTTTTGAATCGTTTCCAAATTAAAGTCCCATAATTGTTCATGGACAAAGGTTCAAATAGCCAAAAAACTACATCCTGTCGTCTAATTCCCAGCTGCTAGATCTATCTGAGATTTCATAAGGTCTTGGGAAAAGACGAGGGTTGCTAAGAGACCCAGCCGGCACTTGGGTCAGATCCAGAACCTGTCAGCTGCCAGGCTTAAGCTTAGCATATTAATCAATTTTATTTTTTTATTAACCTTTATTTAACCGGGCAATCAGCCCATTGAGATTAAGGATCTCTTTCTCTAGGGAGACCTGGCCAAGAATGGCAGCAACATGTCTACACCACAAAATTTATACACAACATTGGAAAGCTAAATGGGGCAACGCACAGAGCAGAAATACAAATGATAAATAGCTGTGATATAAAATGCCCATCTACTGATCACACCAATGACAATGAAGTCCAGCAACACTGTCCAGTGGATTTATGCTCATGGTCCTTTAAAATCTAGTGAAGTCATCATAAGAAATTAATTCTGGCAATTTTAAATCTTTTTTTAAGGGTGTTCCATGTAAAAGGGGCAGCATGTTTGAATGCTCTTTTTCCCAACTCAGTGCGGACAGGCAGAACAGTCAATTGCAGAGTATCCTTTGAGCGAAGGTTACATTGGCTTTGGCTTCTAAGGATATATGTACACAAATGTGTAGGGACCAGCCCAAGGAGAGTTTTATAATCAAAACCCAACCAATGCACACATCTGCGTACATATGAAGAAGGCCACTCAGTTTCTGGATACAAGATACATTGATGGGTGAGACGTTTGCATCCAGTGATGAATCTTAAAGCACACTGATGCACAGAATTCAGTGATCGCAAACATTTGGCAGAAGCACCCATGTACAACACATCCTCATAGTCTATTAAAGGCGATGAGGTTGACGATACAAGGTATTTTCTAGCTCTAAATGAAAAGCAGGAATTGTTTTGAAAATGGGAGCCTAATTTCACCTTTAGCTTTGAAACCAGTTTGGCAATGTGAGACTTCAAAGATAACTGTCGGTCAATGAAAAAGCCCAAGTACTTATAACTGGATACCAGTTCAATTACTTCTCCTCGAGTGGTCAGACTGTTTGGAAGATTCGGAGGTAATTCAGCAGAGTTTGAAAACACAATAAGTTTAGCATTTAAAACCAATTTTAGTTTCTGTAAGCGAAGCTGAACAACATCAAATGCAGATGCTCTCCACCTCAACCCCCAGGGCTCCCTTGAAAAAAGAGATTTCAATCTCAGCGGGACTTCCCCGGTTAAATAAAGGTTAAATAAAATAAATAAACAAAAAAATTGTAATAATTCTAAGGTATGTACAACAAATGATGAGCAACAGTAAACAATATCATCGGCATAAAAATGGTAAATAGCATTTGATTCACATAAATTGTTGACATGGAGAACCCCAATTGGCCCTAGAACTGAACCTTGTGGCACACCCTTTGATACTGTACTGTACTGTACATACTGCACATACAACCTTCAAATTGGCATGTACGTAGATTGCAGTGATCGCAAGCATCATTTTTAGGTCAGTACATTGTATATTGCACATATATTAGTGAAGTAATGCAGTACTAGATGCTCTGTATTACTGTGAAATGGCCCTTAGGAAGAGGTGGCATCGGGATGCACTGGAGGAAGAAGACAAGCCAGTGGAGGGAGTGCGATACCTAGGAAATGTTTCCATTTCATTCTGAATGATATGAAAAGCCTTGGAAACAAAAGTGGTCTGTGAGGGTAGGAAGCCTGATGTGACTAATCGGGGTCAGGTTTGGGAAAGGATGGGTTCAGCTGTTGACTTCCTGCCTGCACTAATGTGTGTGGTGTTTGTGTGTCAGGGTGAAGGAGGTTCTTGGCAAACTGCTTTACCAGCTGCCAGTGCTGTCGGACAGCGAGAAAGACATGAAGAAGGAGCTGCTGGCCGTCAACGATCAGCTGCGCCACCTGGGCAACGGCATCAAACAGGTCAGGGTCTCTTTATAAAGGTGCAGGCGACTGCTTCAGCCGCTGCAATGTACAGATACCCAAAACATTTCTCTCAAGGGAAGGTGTCGGTTGATCGGGTGGCACTGGCTGGTGAAGGACCACTGCTGATATGAGCAGTGAGAGGTTGAGACCTCCCAAAATAGAAATGGCTGCTAGAAATGAATCCACTACATCAACTTATTACAGACACTGTACCAATCTGCATCCGCAGGTTCATATGAAGAAGGAGTATCAGAAAAAGCAGATGGAGAAGGGAGAAGCCCCTGCTAAGGCCAGCATCGCTCTGAGTGTTCGCCAGAAGAAGTGTGTGCAAGGGATCCTTAAAGAACAGTGCGTACCTCCGGCCTCTGTCCCTCCAGCCTCTATCCCTGTGGCCTGTTTTTCAGTTGCGAGCTGAAAGGAGCCGATCAGTTTTTGGGGTGATGGTCTCAATGACACTGCTTGGCGTCTAGCTTTGTGCTCCTTTTGCTCTGTAGGTCCTTGCGCAATGGAGGCATTGCACTGGATGGAGAAACCGTAGTGCAAGTCATGTGGTCCCCTGAATAACTCAGGCTTTGATGTGATGGGAATGCATCGATTTAATTATTATTTATATATACAAAAAAAATTTATTTTCTTGCTCTGAAATGTCGCATGTATAACCGGATATTGAACCTCAGGTCCAAATGCTCCGCCTTATCCACGACACGAGCTCAACAGACTATATATTCGCTGGTCGATTTAACACTTCTATAGCTGTGCTGTGTTTGAACTTGAGCAAATTGACGTAAAAATTCAGTCATAAACCGGCTTTGAAAACAACAGTTGAATATTTAGCGGTTAATTAAAGTGAAAATACAAAGAACAAACCATTTAAGTGATACTGCTGCTGAGGTCCTCCAGTGCATAGCATAGTGGCGAGAGGACTCTCAGATAGACTGGCTAAACAATAGCAAGCGCAGATTTACCCACAAATGGCGTTTATTACAAAATATCAAAGGTAGGAGAAATTTTTCTCATCTCTGTAGCATTTAAAGTGTATGCCTGCTGTTCTTTGAGTGTGGCGTCAATTTAAAATGACCAGGCTTATATCGTTGGAATCTGTGGACTGTCCTTTTTGTGTCACCTGCGAAGCATAGCGGCACATAGGGATCACTTTGTCCGGCGTCTGTCTGTCCATCTGTCTGTCTGTCCGGTAGTCACACTTTCAGTTGGTAGTCACACGCAGGCGACACGTGTTCACCTGAACACTAGTTATTTGAGGTATCGTTTGTATGCATAGCACAATTTCAGTACAAGTGCTTGCAGTAGAGCACTGATCTTATTTCATTTAATGTTTTGCTAGATGCTTATTTACTTGCTTGGTACTTGAATTGTGTTCGGTTGAGGTAAAAACAGTCATCACGAACGTTTCGCCGAGTTTCTTTGCTTTAAGAGGATGTCCTGCATGACGAGGTTGCTATGCTGTATTTATTATGGAAATTCATTGCCCCGTTACGGGGACATTCAGGCTTAAGGTTAATACTTTTATTGAATATATATTTTTCCACTAATTTCTTTAAATCTTCACTTTAAAACCAGTCTTCATTGCAACAAAACTGTTGACTTACTTGTGAACTTCTGGTACATGAAGCAGCTTTTCTCGAAGTGCTCTGAGCAAAGAACTGAATGTTTTGTTGCTTTATAAGGCGCACGGTCAAGTCTTCTTAATTCAACAAGCCAATCTTTCAAAAAGGGCTTCATTATTTTGTGGAAATCGATGGAAACTTATTTTGCCGTATTTTCCAGATGACTGAATGGCACGATTATTGGTGCAAGCAACAGCAGCACAAGATTTCACCATTTTCACTGCTGCGATCAACCTCTGTGTACATTTTGTTTCGGGGATCACGTGACCACCTACGTGACTTGCAACAACCTCATTTTGCCCCAAATACTACTGTCATGAGAAAAGGGAAGCTCGCCCTCATTCATTTCCATGGTTTTGCATATCAGGACATCATGAAAAAAATCAGCTGGTCCTGATCAGTCCTAAAATTATGTAAATTTAACCTCCAGTGTAAAACAGCCCACAAAAGATTGCACCGTGCCATTATTTTACAAAAATTCAGCCAAAATGCAGAAGCCATGTGTGAAAAACCAAATACACCTTTACTGTTTCCATGGGAATAAGAAGGTAAGTAGCAGCCAGGTGTTGCTGATTTAACGCACTTGATTAGTTGATCATCAGCAAGTGTGACCACCCCTGTAAAAGCAGAGGTTTGGGCACTTCACTGGTCTGTAGCATTTAGATGTGTGTTAACACCACGCCAAGAGGGAAAGACATCAGCAATCATCTAAGAGAAGCAATTGTTGCTGCGCATCAATCTGGGAGGGGTTATAAGGCCATTTCCAAACAATTTGAAGTCCATCATTCATCAGATTATTCAAAAGTGGAAAGCATTCACGACAGTTACCCATCTTCCCAGGAGTGGGTGTCCCAGCAAATTCACCCAAAGGTCAGACCATGCAGTGATCAGAGAAAAAACCCAAGAACTACATCTAGGACTCTACAGGCCTCAGTTAGCAAGTTAAATGTTAAAGTTCACAACGGTATAATTTGAAAGACTGAAGAAGTACGGCTTGTTTGGAAGGGTTGCCAGGAGGAAGAGTCTTCTCTCCACAAAGAACATGGCAGCACAGCTTAGGTTTGCAAAGTTGAATCTGAATTAACGACAAGCCCTGTGGAACACTCTCCTTCAGACAGATAAGACCGAAGTGGAGTTGTTTGGCCATGATGCACAGTGCTACCTTTGTGTTGATACACTTTGGTTTGCCTCAAACACCTCATACCAACAGTCAAAGCATGATGGTGGAGGGGTGACTATTAGAGGATGTTTTGCAGCCACAGGACCTGGGCACCTTGCTGCCTTGCTGTCTTTGAGTGGAACATGAACTCCACTGTGTACCAAAATATTCTCGAGTCAAATGTGAAAGTAACTGTATGACAGCTTAAGCCTGGCTGCAGTTTGGTCATGCAACAGGACAATGATCCCAAGCAAACTTGCAAATCTATGACCGAATGGCTGGAAAAGAAAAATATCAAGCTGTTGCAGTGGCCAAGTCAGAGTGCAGACCTCAACCTGATTGCAATGCTGTGGAGGGACCTTAAGAGAGCTGTGCATGAATAAATGAAACATCAATGAGCTGAAGCAAGGTTGTAAAGGAGAGTGGGCCAAAATTCCTCCACCACAATGTGAGTGGTAAAATTATATAGAAAATGATTAGTGCAAGTTACTGTCGCTGAAGGTGGTTCTACAAGCTGTTGAATCATGGGGTGTGCTTAGCTTTTTTTTTCCGGTGACTTGTGCATTTTGGCTGAATTTTGGTTTAATAAATGATGGCATGGTGAAATCTGATGTTTTGTTTTACTCCTGAGGTGAGACTTGGCTAATTTTAGGAACTGATAAGGACCAGCTGATTCTAATCTCTAATATCCTTAATATTCATTTAGTAGTAAGTAAGTTTGTTGACTAACGTCCCCCTTTCAAGGGTAAGAGTTCAGTATTCATGTTGGGACTTTTTCCCGCAAATGGGAAGATCTGTACTAACCGTCCAATAGCTGGCCGAAAGTGCGATTCATGAACGGCCGTTTGGTCTCATCAGCCAGTCCCACCGGCCAGTAAGTTATAGTGGGGGTGAGCAGGCCTGCAGGTGTGACGCGGGGCTAATAAGTGCGAAAAAAGACTTTCTGACATTTTCATTTTATGTAAACATAATCTCGTTTTATTTTTGCGACTCCTTACATACACCGAGTATACACAGCGCTTCATTACATGCATTTGCTGATTTTAACTACATATTTAGAAAGCTGCATTTATACCTGCTGATGTGTGTTTTTTCCCGCAATCCAATATAGATTTTGTGGCAACGATGTGATCTTTTCCGCAGTTTTTCTCCACACGTCTTTTTTGTTTGTAATTTCACTGCAATGTACTGACTAACAACTGCCGTTCAAGGCGTATTTCTTCAAGAAGCAATATTACCTCTCCATGCTGCCAATTTCGATATCGTTTTCCATTTTCTTCCTTTTCGGACTTTTTCTTTTCTTTGTAAGGCATTTTTGACTATTTCTAAGAAATTACAAACCAGCGACAGCATGATTTCAAACCGAAAGTCAAATAATGTTATGCAGTCTTTGGCTTCTCAGTCGAGACATCCGGATGCTTGCGCATGCGTAACTTAAAAACGGATCGGGCTCTAGAAGTAGATGGACTAAAAATGACAGGCCCTGGCTGACTGTCTCTCACGAATTCCGCTCCACTCGGAGAGGTTGCAGTTCGTAAGCTATCAGGAAGTTTGGGATCATCATCCCCATTCGGTAAAATCCCGATGTGAATACGGTTCCTGATACAGAAATTTATAGAACTGAGGGTCTCTCTCTCTCTATCTCTCTCTCTCTCTCCAGGGGCGAACACATTGCTGAGATGATGAAGCAAATAAAGGACATCAAGAACCAATTCAGCTTCTGAGACAGAAGAATCTGATCTTATTCTTTTTGTGAATATAACTTCTGTTTGAGAGTCATGAATTTTTGCAGTTATATTGGAGTAGTTTGTGGCAGGAAAGAGTGTTTCTCTTCAAAGTGTGGAAGGTATGAAGAAAATTGTTGTCAAGTTTCATTTATCTTTTCATCACATTATTTAGCTCGGCACAGTATGGGGCCCAAATTGATGTTATATGGAGACAAGAAGTTTTTATAAATGTAAATTCTGTACATCTGGCTGTGAAATAAAAGTTCCATGTTTTGCACAATTTTTAATGCCTTTCTTCATACTCCAACTGCCTTTTGAGGTCTGTCCTTTGTGTTGGTGTCGGTGAGAGAGCCTGAGGTCAGCATGTGAAAGTATTCATCATTTTGAATAATAATCTGTTGTACATGGCTGCGCAGCCATTGCCAATATATGTTCATGTATACGTTGAACGGGATATTTTTATGTGTTTGTAGGCAGATTTGAGTCAACATGGATATTTTACACGCTGCGTAAGGATTATGCAACTCTGGTACCATTGTGAACTATAGACTCTATATAAAGTTGGACGACTCTTCCCAGCGCTGTACTAAAATGGGGCCAAAATATCACTACTACTATTTGAGAGATGTCTGTGTCCTTCTGTCAGCAGTGTGTGGCGCATAACGTACGTCACTAATTATTGTGCGTAATTACGTTACTGTGCGATAAATGGGGGGCCTTTTTATTTCTGTTCGCTTCACACAGGCTCTATTCAGCCTCACCTCGTTTCACACTGCCGGACCCCAAGTTTGCAGTGCTGGCTTCAGTCAGTCTGGAGCGAACTCGAAACCCAAGGTGATCTTTTGCTACAAATCCCAGCACATTATGTGATTAACTTTGAACACCTTGGCTAACTTCACCGCATTCGCTAGCAAAATGCTTGCCTCGGCTACACTCACGTTGTATAACGCCTCCGTTTATCTGTACATACTGCACCCTCTACAATTATTGGGACCCCTGGTTAAGATGTGTTAAAAGCCTTAAATTCAATTTTTATTGCAGAAGCTTACTCTCACTGACAATTGTAGAAAAATGTTACCTTCAACTCAAGTGAATTTTAAGGAAGAAAAAAAATCCCTGACTAAGAAATAATTATTTTTCATAAAAAACAGCTCTTCCACAATTATTGGCACCCCTAACAATTCCTAGGTATTAAATGTAATTTATGTATTTCTGTCATTTCTACAGTAGTTTACAAAGTTGATCAGAGTATCTAGGAACATTTAATTAGTAATTCATCACTTCCTGTTTCCCTGGGGTATAAATATGACGTGACACAGAGGCCATTTCTCTTCAACATGGGAAAGACAAAGGGACGCACCATTCAAGTAAGGCAGATGTGTGTCGACCTTCACAAGTCAGGCAATGGCTACAAGAAAATAGCCACACGCCTGCACCTGCCCATATCTACTGTCAGAGGAATCATTAAGAAGTTTAAAACAACTGGAACAGTGGTTAACAAGCCTGGACGAGGACGCAAGGTTATTTTGCCACCACGCACTATGAGGAGGATGGTAAGAGATATAAAAAGTTCTCCAAAGCTCACTGTTAAAGAATTGCAACAAATGGTAGCTTGTTGGAGTCACTAAGTCTCCAAAACAACCATCAGGCACCAACAAGAAGCTGTTTGGGAGGCATGCATGGAAAAAACCTTTTCTCACGATCATAAACGCAAACATCTGGAGTTCGCTAAGCGGTACTGGGACCATGTGCTTTGGTCAGATGAGACCAAAATCGAGCTTTTTGGCAACAAACACTCTAAGTGGGTCGAGCGGAACACAAAAGATGAGTATGCAGAAAAAAACCTCATGCTCACTGTGAAGTATGGGGGAGGATTGATGATGCTGTGGGCCTGTTTCTCTTCCAGAGGCCCTGGGAACCTTGTTAGGGTGCATGGCATCATGAACACTTTGAAATACCAAGACATTTTATCAAAATCTGGTGGCCTCTGCCCGAAGGCTGAAGATGGGTCGTCACTGGGTCTTTCAGCAAGATAATGACCCTAAACACGTGGCCAAATCTATACAGAAATGGTTCACCAAGATGGGTCGTCACTGTGTCTTTCAGCAAGATAATGACCCTAAACACGTGGCCAAATCTATACAGAAATGGTTCACCAGACACAGACACTTTGCAATACTTCCCTATCTCTCCAACTGTTTAATTAGCTCTTAGATGTGGCTTTCGAGTGGCTGAAATGAACACTCATCATACAAAAGTATTATGACAAACAACGCTCTTTCTAGTCCTTCCTATGAAAGCTAGTATTTTGCACATTTGGAGTCGATCTGTGCAGTAGTGATTTGGGGGGGTTGAGCCTCAGTGTTGAGGTTCCGCCCATACACCTGCCCCACATAGCGGTAACAAACACTTCCCCTGAAATTTCATATATCCGGCTGCTTCAGTGTTGGTGCTCAGTGTTGCATCTTTTACAGAGAACTGGTACTGAAACTGGTTCTACTCCGACTGAAGGCTTGGTAAAGGGTTGGCGCGTTTGGATTTGTATCTGAGTGGAGTTGTATGAGGCCAAGATACGTTTGCTTCTTTCCTCATCCTTCTCTGGCTCCCATGCCAATGTCTGGAACTAGCTGAGCTAAGATAAATTCATTGACAATGGATAAGTAGCTATTGGGCCAAATTCAACACGAGGGAACTTCAGCAGACAGAACCTCTTCAGCCCCAACTCTTGGTTATGCTGGCGTTATGGGATTCGCAGCTGACGGTCTCTCCCTTTCACACGTGATCGATCACAAATCGTCCCTGCTGGAGGTCGCCTGATTACAACCAAACAATTTATTGAATTACCAAGACTAACAGATGCGCGTATAATGAATATGAAATGATTCATTAGGAAATAACAAAGAGCCCACCAATGGACCACAATGAAAACCGCCTATATTCAGTGGGGCACACTAAATTTTGGCATCCCTGGTTTAAAGGTCTGTTACAATTAATCTCCAAGTGATTGAAAGCAAACACTAAATGCTAAAAAGTTAAACAAGATACATTTCATTACATTTTAAAGCAAGAATAGTTTTATTTTTAACTTCAGAATAATAAAACAAGGAAAAAGGCCTTATGTAAAAGTTTGGGAACCCTGTCAGCTAGTATTTTATAACTCCTCCTCGGGCAGTTCTAACCTTTGGAATTTTTCCCCATTCTTCCTGACCGAACACCTCTAGCTCAGAAATATTCTTCGGCCTTCTTGCATGCACGGCATGTTTGAGGTGTCTCCACAGATTTTCAATAATATTCAAGTCTGGGGACTGTGATGGCCATTCCAAAACCTTCATCTATCTTTCCTGGAGGTACTTCATGGTGGATTTTGAGGTATGCTTCAGGTCATTGTCTTGCTGGAATACCAAACGTCTCTTCAACTTCAACTTCCGGACTGAGCTTTGAGCATTAGCCTCTAGAACCGGGGTCAACAACCCTGTTCCTGCAGAGCTACCACCCTGAAAGTTTTCACTCCAACCAAAGCGAAACTCTCCTCATTTCCCTGTTAGAGACAAGGAGAACAAAAAGAAGAAGACGGTACAAATGGCTCTAGTGAAACTCTGGGGTATGGCACATGCGCAGTGTAAATGGAGCTGCGATGAGGGTTCCAGCAGGCGGCACTTATTTAAAGGAAAAAAAAGGCATGGGGTTCATTCAGGTGCATTTCAAAAGCCAAATCCCCTCTCTCACAACTTAAAGTCTTTTGTAATTTAATGAAACTATCCACGTACCTCACATCTTCAGTTACTGCTTGGAATATACTACTCAAAATTTGATAGGGATCATAGGAATTTTTTTGTGAAATGACATGCAAATTTGGTAACTGCCACTGATGAACAATATATTGGATAAATGACATGCAGTCAGACACAAAACACATTTGCAAGTGCTTTTAATGACATTAAATGAGCGTGCAGCCTCACATTTTGGCTGTCACGAACACTTCATGGTTTCACCTCTGACATGTAAAGTGAAAACAGACAGTGTTTGTTTGATGTTTCATTACCACAGTTTATGTCAGTAACGGGTGTGGCCTCCCCGAGCTTGAATGACGGCTTGACAACGTCAGGTCATACTGTCAAGAAGGCCATGAGTTCGAATCCCACTGACCGTGCGTCATGGGCGTGACTGTTGGATTGGGCTCACGATCATATCACATGGACCCGCAATGATTGGGCTCCAGTTCTCTTTACAGATGAGTCCAGATATTGCTTGGACTTTACTGACAGGAGCCAACGGGTGTGGCGAAGACGACGTGAGCGATTTAATGATTCCTACATCAACGTACGAAAGTACATGACCGTTATGGGGGCGGATCAATTATGGTCTGGGGAGGAATAAGCAGGAACGGCAGAACGGACCTGCATGTCATGGGGAGAGGGACGATGACAGGGGTACGGTAAATTGATGAGTTACTCAATGTGTACTTAAGACCATACACTGGTGCTGTTGGCTCTGATTTCATCTTGATGGACGATAACGCCCATCCCCATCATGCTCGGGTGCTGAATCAATTCCTAGAGCAGGAGACGATTGAAGTCACACTTGACTTGTGGGGTTTTTGTAATCAGTGCTTCAATTGTCCGCATGGACTGGCCCGCGCGTTCGCCGGACCTAAACCCTATCGAGGATGTGTGGAACATGCTGCAGGTCGCCATTTCCAGTCGTAGGGCACAAACCACAACTCTAGATGAGCTCAGAAATGTCCTTGTTGAAGAATGGAACAACATTCCAATTGCAAGCATCCGGGTTCTGATTGAGGCCGGCAGTATGAAGACGATTCCGTACCATCTGAGTGGATACCCTGACCCTTGAGGCGTTATGAAGGTCATTTCGTAGGGTGGTGGCTGTCTAGAAAGGATGACGTCGTGCCTGAAGTGTGAGAAAGTGGTCTTGTCATTGTGTAGCCGATCTCTGACGACCACCCCCATGACGGAGTGCTGCTGTACCAAACGTTTGACGCCGGTTCCACGCTCTGTTCACAATGCTTTCGCTGACGTTAAGTGCATTAGCAACGTGACGTTGTGAGAAGCCAGAGTCAAGAATTCCGATGCATCTTCCCAAATGCTCTGAGGTCAATCGACATCTAAGACGTTAAGGAGAAATTGTTATTGATAATTGTAATGCAAAACATTTGGGAACTTCCAAATTCTCACCAACAAGCAACACACGTCTGAGTTGAAATGGTGAAGTGTTAGTCAATGCCAAAATGTGAGGCTGCACGCTCATATAATGTCATGAATTGCACGTGCAAATGTGTTTTGTGTCTGACTGCATGTCATTTATCCAATATATTGTTCATCAGTGGCAGTTACCAAATTTGCATGTCATTTCACAAAAAAATTCCTATGATCTCCATTAAATTTTGAGTAGCATATATATTACCACCCAAGGTTGAACAGAACAGAGCAGAACAAAGTTTGCTGCACATGTGCAATACCCCATATTCTCATCGGAGCCATTTGTCATGTCTTCTCCTTCTTATCAGGATCTCTAACCAAGGAGAATGCAGAGCTGCTGATGAGCTGAATCAGGTGTGCAGAATAGGAGGTAGAGCCAAAACCTACGGGATGGTAGCTCTCCAGGAACGGGGTTGGAGACCCCTGCTCTAGACTGACTTGATATTTGGTGGAATCCATTCTTCCTTCCACCCGCACAGTATTGCCTGTGACCCCAGTTGCTACACAACCCCAAAGCATCATGGATCCACCTCCATGGATCCACCTTAACAGTTGGCAACGTGTTCTTCTCTACAGATGCTTCTCCCTTTTTCTCCAAACATACCTTCTTTGGTTGTGGCCAAAAAGCTCAGTTTTGGTTTTGTCAGTCCAAAGCACATTGTTCCAATAGATTTGAGGTTTCTCAAGGTTTTCTTCTGCATACTTCAGATGCTTAATTTTGTGTTGAGGTCCTAGGATAGGCTTCTTTCTTGCAACTCTGCCATGTAGGTCTTTGTTGTTTAAGGTACGCTGTATTGTTGTCCTGTGAACAACTAGACCTGTGTCTGCTACTCTTTTTTGCAGCTCTTTTGCAGTGATGTGTGGTTCTTCTGAGCATTTCTCACCAGATCTCGGGCCATTCTATCTGAAATTTTTCTTGGTCTTCCAGATCTTGCCTTGATTTCAACTGTTCCATTTATTTTCCATTTTCTTATGATGTTTCTGACAGTAGAAATGGGAAGTTTGAAATGTTTTTTTTGTAGCCCTCTCCTTGTTGGTGGAAGTGAATTATCTTGATCTTTAGAAGGCATGGAGAGTTACTGCAGAATATATAGTTCAACCCTGGATTATATTCACCTGACTCATTGAAGCCCTAATGAGTAAATCACCTGGGTCTGGGCTTTAGTAATCATCTTCTTACAAGGTAACAAAGAATAATCCAAAAGGATTATGCACAGGGCCCTTTTTCCTTTCTTATCATTTAAAAACTCAGAAAAATTAAAATAAATAGAAACCTTGCTTTCCAATTTGCTGAAAGGTGTCATGTTAAACTTTGTAGCATTTAGTGTTCAGGTTTGCTTTCAATCACTTGGAGATTAACTGTAACAGACATTTAAACCAGGGGTGCCCAAATTTTTTCACCCCACTGTGGGTGTTGGTGCTAGTTTTGGTTTGGATTTTCTGTACTTAAATCCCATTTCATGAAGCTGACTTCTTACAGTTCCGTCACAAATACTGACTCTTGTTTCTGCCCATATCTTGTGCATTTTCTATTTTCAAGGCATATTGTTTTGAGTTTCTCGAAGATTGACAGCTGACAGAACAACGAACATTGTTTGCCATCTTTCCATGTTGATTTTCCTTCTTGAAACTATGGAAACTGCACCATTAAGGTCTGCAAGCTCTCTTTGTGAAAGAAATGCCAATTACAAGGCGATTCCATACTTTTTCCCTCATTAAGGAAATCACACATTAAGTGATTCCATATTCTCCCTTCCATTAGAAAAAAAGCACATCATTAAAGTAGTATAATCTGGTTGAGGTGTGTTTCAGGAAGCCTGAATGTTAAAGCTTTTAAACAAAAAGCCAGATGAACATCCTTGGCGTGTGGCGATTCCAGGATTTTTGCCGGGGATAGTTGTTGCGATCCATTGATGGGCCAGTGGTTCCGTTCGATAGCAAATCAAAACAGAGCTCAGTAATCTTTACTTCAAAGGGAAATAAAAGGCAGGAAACGGCCAAGAAATTATGGTTTTTTTTTATGGAGTATTTCACTAAAAAGTTTACAAACCTCCCTTTTGGACATCCAAGCATACAATAAGGAAAGCCTGATTCTCAATTGTGCAGAGTGGGATCAACCGAAAACAGTTTTAAATCACTTCTAGTCAAGAAACCAATCGCATGACCTTCTCAAATCTCACATAGGAACTGCGGAAAGAGTAGTTTTAGCTCTTTAACTATGAGAAAACTTCAATTTCCCTTCACCATTCCGTGGTCTTCAGGTGCTTTGCGAAACCTCGGCTGGCTTATTGCCATGAGCATCTTGTGCCATGCATGCCGACGGTAAAAAAAAACCTCATGATCCACAACAGGGAATTTAGTGCATATTGCTAATTAGGCGACATTGACGACTGAAGCCAACCAAGAACATTAGGACAGTAATACTATAAGGACCGGGAACGAGTCAGAACACAGGCACAGACAGTCAAGGCGTGATGAGAATTGGTTTTCAACAGGAGAAATGGAAATAACTCTTTTTTTCAAGTTTAAAGACACACAGAGCTTTCTGAAAAGGGAGTTTTGTATAAAACCCCAGTTCCAGAAAAGCTGGGATGGTGTGTAAAATGTAAATGAAAGCAATGCAATGATTTGCAAATCACTTAAACCCTACATTTAATTGAAAATATTGCAAAAATAACATCAAATGTTGAAACTTGCAAATTTTGATTTTTTTTTTAAAAAACATCTGCTCATTTTGCATTTTAATGCCAGCATTCAAAAATGCGGGACAGGGGCCACAAAAGACAGGAAAAGTTGAATGATGCTGAAAAAGAATACATCTGGTAGAACATCTATGCAAATAAGGTTAATTGATAACAGGTCAGGAATATGATCAGGTTTAAAAAGGCTTTCAAAGATGGCTGCACCACTCATGGAAAGACTGCATGGGCAAATAATTCATCCATTTAAAACAACGTTTCTCACTGTAAACTTGCAAAGAATTTGGGGATTTCATCTTTGACAGTACATAATATTATCAAAATATTCAGAGCATCCAGAGAAATCTCTGTATGAAAGGAACAAGACTGAAAACCAATATTGAAGGGCTATGATCTTCAGGCCCTCAGGCAGCACTGCCTTAAAAACAGACGGGATTCTGAAGTGGAAATCACTGCACTGGCTCAGGAACACTGATGGTTTCTGTAAACCAATGTTAGTGACCATTTGTCACTGCATCCACAAATACAAGTTAAAACTCTGCCATGCAAATGTTAAACCATGATCCAGAAATACTACGGCATACCCTGAGCCCCAATTCATTTAAGATGGACTGAGGTGAAGTGAGAAACTGTCCTGTGGTCTGACTGACCAAAAATGTGAAATTGTTTTGAAAAATTATGGACGCTGCATCCTCCAGGCTAAGGACCAGAGGGACATGCAGCTCGTCAACGCACAGTTCAAAAGCCAGCATCTATTATAGTATGGGGGTGCATTACTGCACATGGCATGGGTAACTTACACATCTGTGAAGATACCATAAATACCTCTATACAACCTATACAGGTTTTGGAGTTTCATATACTGCCATCCAGACATCTTTGACATGGAAGGCCTTGCTTATTTCAGCAAAACAATGCCAAACACAAAATTCTGAATGTATTAAAACAACATAACTCTGTAGTAAAAGAGGCTAGGTGCTAAACTGGCCTGCCTGCAGGCTAGATCGGTCACCCAATGAAAATAGTTGGTGCAATATTAAAAAAGTATGACAAAGGAATCAGCGAAGTGTTGATCAGCTGAAAGCCATCATCTAGCAAGAACAGGAGAGCATTTAGCAGTTGGTCACCTCAATTCCCATATGCTTTCAGAGTATTGTTAAAAGAAAAGGTGATGCAACGCAGCATTAACATTGCCCCCGTCCCAAATTTCTTGAAGTATGTTGTGGTCGTAAAATTCTAAATAAACAAATATTTTTCAAAAAACAACATTTTTCAGTTTTAACATTTGATATGTTGTCTTTGCACTATTTCTGATTAAATAAAATGTTTAAATGATTTGCAAATCATTGCATTCCGTTTTTTATTTATATTTTACACGTCGTCCCAACTTTTCTGGTAATGGAGCAGTAGCTTGGGGCAAAAAAAAAATATAGATGCATTCATGATAACCCTATTACATGCTCACCAAAATGATAAACTCAAAGGCAAGTGCTAGTTATAAAATGCAAGCTTTGGGTATTTCACTAACTGTGCAGAAAAGTTTGCTGATTGAGGTTATGAGACGATGCAGCGGAGCCTGGAAACGAGGCGAAGTCATCACAGGACTCCATACAGGTGATGCTTTTATAATATAGTCGATCACAGTGGAAAATTCACGTTTTTTCCCAAGTTAAAAATTCTGCCTGTTCTTAATGATGTCGATGACAGTTCAGTCCATCAGTTCAAGATGTCTACAATAATCCCCACCTGAAATCTGAGATCAAGCATAGTTCAATTGTCTGATGCAATATTTCAAAAGCAATGTCCCAGAAAACTGATGCTCCATACATAAACATATGCATAGATACCAACACACAAGAAATCCAACGCTTCTCCTCCGCCGGGCTATTTTAACTGAATGAAACATGAATAACGGTATAACATCCTCTGGATGAAATGGGCAATGGACCAGAAAAAAGAAAAGAAAGAAAAAACCCCCAGTCATAACAAAAACTGAAGACCAGGGATAAGCACATTTAAAAAAATTACTTCATCAGACCAATACATATATTTTGTATGTACAAGTGCTCTGTGATTCCTTCATTAGTTTCTTTCCAAGTGCCCTTCGCGTTAAGACAAGCATGAAGAGCCTCATCAGAATACTATAGCCCCCCCCCCTCCAGTGTATTTTGGTATTTCTTAATATATCGTATTTTTCTGAGAAATTTCCAAACAATGTTGACCAGCCACGCTGTTCACCAAATTTTTTTTGGACAAATAAATTTTGTGCTCAAAGTAAATGTAAGCCATCATTAAAGGGCAATGATGATGTATGACTACAGTGGAGGCTGTATGCTGCATGTCATCATCCAAGTTCATGTGAGCGCACCGTCATGCCTCTCTGTGTCTGAGCAACGAACCAATGAACAGCTTTGTGAGCTAGACGGCCAGTCAACTTACCTTGTATTAGTCATAACTCTCTCGGTGTAGACGTGTCAGTCTGCTGAGCTAGCCTCACTCACTGCATTAGCTGGGGTCTTCATTGTATTTTTTTAGTTTCTAGTTTCTCACAGCGGTATTAGTGTGTGCAGTGGGTGCAATCAACGCAGTGGATCACAGGAATACTGCCGGCGAACAGACTAGACACAGCCTAATTGTAACTGCACTGTCAATATTGTTAAAATTTTTGTAGGGTAAATATTAATCAAGCCCAGTTTTTCCATTTCCCGATTTTCGTTTCAGAACAGAAAATAAAAAAGCTATGTTTTTCATTTTCTGATTTTTGATGCAAAACAGGAAATCAATCGAGATGAATGCACACTGATTATTTTACATATCTAACTCTCAGGTAACCCATCTAGCCAACTACATCGCTAATGCTGTAGTAAGTGGATAGACCAGGCTACATCATTTCTACCAGTGGGCTGCACTGGATCGGCCAGTTGAGAAACAATAGAGGTACACAGAGAGACAGTCCAAAATGCCATTGGCTCCCGTTTATGTGGTCTGATGATGCCCGTCTGTTTGGGGGTCTACTTTTTCAGGTGAAGGAGGTAGAACAAAATTCTCCATCTCATAACCTGTGTTAAAATGACCACCATCATGATCCAAGTTAATACCCATGTTATCGCTGCCAGTGCTGATGTTGATGTCCTTGATATGACCGACACAGATAAACAGACACGCCTACATCGAGAGATAGAACTCAGGCTATACTGCTACAACAACGTTGAAATACAAGATAAGCTGACTTGCTAGCTCACGACAAAGGTCATCTTTACGCCGCTTAGACGCAAAGAGGCATTTTTGTGCCAGTGCGAGTTTTAGACACATACTGGAACAGCAATCTGGGTGCCATGGTATTAGATTACAGCCAACTATTAACCACACCCCCAGTCACTGTTAGAGAAAGAGCACTAACCGAAAAAGAGGAAGTGACAATGGCAGGAGTGGGGCTTTAAAAGAGAAAGCATCAGCCAGTTTATCGAAGTGTACGCCATTGTACAAATGAAGAGGGAATCCTTTGATGTAATGACCTGAAGAACCTAGAGGACAGACTACATGACACCCCTCCCCCCATTTGTCAACTGAAAGGACAATTTCACATTAACAAACAGAATAGATAAAGTCATTTCATTATTTACAAAATGTCTGGTAGTGTTCTTAGCATATCCTGCCACAAAAGCGTCCACACATTCCAGTCCAGGGAAGGCGATTTTTTTTTAATGTTTCTCATATTTGTAGGGTTTTTCCTCTTGGGTTTCCATCCTCCGTAACCGATCCTGAATGTTAAAAATAGTCCCTCCTGCTTCCCAGGCCAACGCAGGAGAGCGAATTCCCCCGGGAGGAAATGGGCAAAGCTATTTGTTAGGGGAACGCCTTTGGCTCGGGCGGTGTGGGATTTGACTGTAGCTGGGGTTCAGGATGACATCATGTCTCTGGAAGCTGGCTGATGTCAGTCAGGTCGGTGTCATTGAGGATGGCGCGAATTCGATCCAAGGAGTCAGCCTGGCGGATGCGCTCTAGCTGGACCTGAATTAAAGCAGAAAAACAAGGGGGGGCGGGGGGTGGGTAAGAACGGGCAGGGGGTTTTAGAGCAATTGAGCTTTGTACCATGTGATCTGGGCACAGTCAGGACTGAGCCGCTGATCTCAAAACTAACCCTTAGGGATGAGTCGTACGAAGATTTCAGAGCCAATCGATTTTTCATTGAGTGGCTCAGGATGGTCTGCACCTAGGGCTCTAGTTTTCTGTCTCCGCAAACAGAAACGCACATGCCAGTAACACTATGCAAAAGACATTCACCCTCTTCATCCAGTTCGGTAGTTTCATGCTCCAAAATTAAGCTGTTTGCATCACAATGGGTTGAACAGCGCGCTGTGGGGGCGTGTCAGTGCTGAAAGCTGGCTCTCAGCCAGTTCCACGTCTCACCCAAACCACCCTACAAGGCTGTTGCTCAACGGTAGTTTCACGGGACAGAATCCCAGCCAGTAAATAAATGTACATCATTTATGTAATTTTCCTTCCCCTTTTAATTTTCAATATGTACATCATTTTTAATTTTGTTACGTACTCAATGAATATTTCCTACGACATGGTGGTGGGACTCAACGGAAGAGAGGGTAAAGGAGTATTTTTTCGATAAATGTGAATACGTCGTATGGGGGGAAAAACAACTAATGGTTACACTTCACTTAAAGGTACCGTCATAAGAGTGACATGACACTGCCATAACTGTTACATGTGTCATGTAACAGTTATGACAGGGACATGTCACTCTTATGACAAAGTTGTCATAATCAAGACAACCCAAACAATGTAACTTGTCATCTCAAAAACCGAATGACACTTAATGACATTTATGACATTTACATAATGTTTATGACACATTCATGACTGTGTCATGTCACTCTTATGACGATACCTTCAAGTAAAGTGTTACCCAACTAATTTAATTTAAGTCACGTCTCGTTTTAATCCCGCAATTGCCATTTTGTACAAGGTTTGATTGGCCCACATCTTTTCATAAAAAACACATTCCCTGATGAATGAAGCTGCAGTCCTGTGAACCCCTCTGTGCTCTGCATGTGGAGGACCGCAACGGCCACAGCAGGGAGAATAAGCATTGATCGCGTCTTCATTTTTCTCAGAAAATATATTTCCAACGGGGCTATTGACATGAAATTTTCACCAGATGTCTGTAACAACCCAAGTAATCTACACAAACAAGGAAATCAGAAATCAGTCCATACATTGCAATAAATAATCCATAGGTGGATCAGCCGAACAGAAAACATGAATTTGCAGTCGACTAGTTAGCAACTGTTTGATCAAAATTTGGAGCAGCTGAAGGGTGAACAGTAAATCTGAAAAAAGGAAGTCGGGGTTTCGCTGAAATATTCTGGAATGAACTCCTTTGAAGAAAATAATTCAAATGAATTACACAATATTTGAATGTCATAATTTATTTACATTGCTGTTTGCCCACAGACCGGTATAATGAAGAGTCTGGAAAACTAACATTAGAAAGAATCTGGAAATCTTAAATTCAGCAAAATGGATGTCAATATATTATTTTATTATTTTCCAGTGCAGCAGTTATTCGCACCATCTGACTGTGTCTTGTTTGTTTTGTATTTCTCGCAGTGTCTTGCTTTGGGTATTTTCTTGGTGTGTCATACTTGACATGTAATCTATTTATGTTTTATTGACTACTGTTAATGTCAGATTGTGCGCCACGAGCAGTAATAATGACAGGGATATGAATATGCTACATATAGCCAGCAGCTGGCTCTTGGGAAATCTTCTGTGGATGTGGATGTCGTCTTTTCGTGTTGAAGTAACACAGAATTCAGGCATCATTGAGCTCAACATACGGACCTGGGTACACGGAACCCTGCAAACACAGGCATGACCCCCAACAGACCGCATCTGTGATGCGTGACGTTATGGCCCCAACTCTGCTTGCGTGAGGCTCATGTGCAGGTGCCTGGTGGACAGAGCCAGGGCTCATTGGTACAGTGGAGAGGACCTGTGTCTCGTTCACTAAGCTCATAAATAAGCCCATTTCCATGTCGGGGAGCTCTCTCTCCCTTTGGACTTTCGATGCTTTTTGGTTAGACTGCACACAGCACTGCTTCACTACTCTTTACACCCACCTACTCACTACAATACTGATGATACTGACTTTCACACCCCATATTTGCACAGCTTTTTTTGTAAAGGATGTTTGATTGTGAGAAAAGTGAAGTTTGATTGTGTGGAATAAATTGAATATTCCTTTTTAAATGCATCAGTGTGCTTCTCCCTCTTTGTTAGGGCTGTTGGGCCGAGTCACAACGGTGAATTGTAGAAGGCAAGATCTGTTCGGCCATAATATTAACACTGGGTGGAGACAGAGCATCCATTTGCCACCAACACAGGCAGTTTTGTGGAGTATTGGGAGGAGGAGCGAGACAAAGGTTGGCGAGAACGTTACCTGGAGTGTCTGGGAGAGCTTGACGAAGTCCCTCTGTACTTGTTCACTGACGTCCAGCTCCGTCTGTAACCTCTGTGCTTTGTCCCTCTCGTCAAACACCTGACTCTCCAGAACCGCCTGCAAACACGAAAAATAAAACGGGTTAAAAGATCCCAGCACTGCAGCACTTCAGAGCAGAGCCGAACAATACATACCAATGAGCCAAAATATCGTGACAACTCGCCTAATATGCCGTTTATACTCTGATTGCTGCCAAAACAGCTCTGACTCGCCATAACATGGACCCTACAAGATCTCTGAAGGCGTCTCGTGGCATCTGGCACCGAAACTTAATCAAATCCTTTAAGACCTGCAAGTTGCGAAGGCAGAGCTACCATAGACTAGTTGTTCCAGCACGACCAACTAATGCTTGATTGGATCAAGAACTGGGAAATTTGGAGGCCAGGGCAATACCTAAAACTCTTTGGGTTCCTCCAACTAGTCCCGAAAAATCTGCACAATATGGAAGGGCGCATTATCCTGCTGAAGGTGATATAAAACCACTGCCGTTGGGGAGTACCGTTGCCATGAAGAGGAGTGCCTGGTCTGCGACAGTGGTAGGTGGCACATAGGGTTAGGCATCGTCTCTCAGTTCCTTTTAGGAATCTGAAGAAAGAGGTCGACTCTACGGGAATCTTTTTCATTTTTTTAACTTCTTTCCTCGTTTCAATTCCACAACTGTGGTGTAGATGAGTAGATGTCAACATTGTGAAACTACTCTCTTTTCTGACCCAAACGTATTCATATTTGTGACTGCATCAAGTAAGAAATTGATATTTCAAGACACTTTGTCATTTTGAGATAAAGGCTGTAAAAGTTGGGCACTTTTTACTTGATTTGCGAGGCAGTTTCCTTACATGATTCCATTGAGACTAATAGGTGAATCACTAATTTTAAAACAAACTACAGCAAAAAGTAAAAAAAAAAAAAACTCAAAGTGTCATGAAATGTGATACTTGATGCAATCACATTTATTTAAAAATCTGAAAAACTAGTACAGAGTTCAAGTTCATTCTATTACAAATTAAGACGGTTTTCATATTTGGTGTGTTGTCACGTTGTGCAGTTATGTAATGACCTCGGTCAACACTGCAGGGTAAGAAAACTGAAACTAAGCAATTTTCACAAGAGATCAAAGATGTAATCCTATATACGATCTTATCAGCGACAGATTGTGGAATCACATTAATAGTGATCCTTGCAATTATCTGCAACTGTGAAGTCCCAAAGCTTCTAAGCAATGAGCAAAGCTCAAATACAAAAAAAGTTCACACTAAGCATTGTTCTGCATGACCGTACATAATCCAGCTCGCCTGTGCAGCACCACTGCATCCATTGTTCCTCATGACCGTACATAATCCAGCTCGCCTGTGCAGCACCACTGCATCCATTGTTCCTCATGACTGTACATAATCCAGCTCGCCTGTGCAGCACCACTGCATCCATTGTTCTTCATGACTGTACTTAATCCAGCTCGCCTGTGCAGAACCACTGCATCCATTGTTCTTCATGACTGTACATAATCCAGCTCGCCTGGGCAGCACCACTGCATCGCGGAGCCTCTTGATTTTTATTTCACCGCCCATATATCCAGTAAGAGCAGTGGTTCCCAAACGCAGTCGTGGAGCCTCCCTGTGTAAGCTGGTTTCTGTTCCAACCTCAATGGCAATTCACTTATCATATTAAGCCATCAATTTTTAAAACTCGTAGATTTAGAAGCAAGATTCCCCAAAACCTTAATCATATTACAGCAGAAATAGCACTTAATGATATGTTCAATTACATTACTGTGGACACAGAGTGCTTACTGGGCTATATATTGCAAACATATGCTTAGATATAAAGGAGGAAAATTATCTCTAATCAAACTGGCACTGATCTGAATCAATGAGCAGCTGATTAATGGAAGTCTAGACACCTGGCCACCAATCACAACCATCTGAAAGATAATGAACAACTTGAAGACAAAGCACATGATCTATGGCAAATGTGCATAGTATTCAAGCTTAAGAGAGAAAATATTTAATGCCCAACAAGTTATAGCCCATTACCTCAGTGGTTGATTAGGGATTAGTCGGGTACTGCTTTTTGCTGGCAAAATGTTGACCAATAACATAAGTAATCCATCTAAAAATCAAAAACAGGTTCTCAAAAATAAAGTAAAAAATTTCCAGCTTGGCAGAATGATAATGCAATAACAGTGACCAGATTAAGGAAAAAAATTTGATTCGCATTTTTTGCAAATCATTGTATCAATTGATAGGCAATTGTTGAGCACATCAGAAAAATGATTAAAAAAAATTAGAAAACAGTATATCAGATTTTAAATGACAAAAAGACTTTTTTTATTCTTTCCTCATAACAAATTACAATCACAATAGAAATACAACTCCACTCTGAAAGCAAAACAAGTAACTTCCAAAAGGCACAAATTTTACCTTGAAGAATCATAATTTAATACAGCACACTTCCATTTCCTGATGAAATTTCTGTAAACTATTTGTAACTTGCAGTACATCTGTCATATCTACACCTTACTGCAGTATAATATTGTCCAACGCCTGATCAGAGATATGAAAGGATTAATTCCCGTTAAAATCCAGTCACACAGGCACTCTCCAACTCAGTCACATTTTGACATCACAGAATCATGTACTTGAATGATTAGAGATCATTGTGCATGTTTCAGGAGAGGCTGGCAAACTTGCAATTTCCTAAACCTCATAGCAATTGGAAAAGTTTTACTGACTTTGATTGGCTTACCATGATGTTTGGGTGGCTGGAGGAACATTCGAGTGTGTAAAAATGTAAAATGCAAATCCAGTCAAGGCGATCCACAGTTAAAGCCGAAAGTGGAGGTCTGATCTGGAATGACTTCCATTAGAGCAAAAACCAATTCACATCGCTTAAGTATAGCAATGACTACAAAGATTCCCCCTAACTAGCGTCAGCTAGATAGGATGATTGCTTGCTTTATAATTTGAAGAGTAACGTAATACGCAATAGCATGCATAACAAGATAATGCAGCTAAAACTATCCATGAAACTAGAACGGGCACTCGGTAGAGCGCATACCTTCGCCGACGCCACTGAATCCCTCGCCACTGGCGTTGGTTTCATGCCAATCGGATAAAAATTGACCGAGATATGGCCGAAAGTCGGTTTTGACCTTTTCGTGGCCTTGACCTTGACCTTTGACCCGATCACTCCCGAAATCTAATCGATTGATCCTCAGGTCATGCCAAATCAACCCACCAAATTTTATGAAATTCCGTTTGGTACTTTTTGAGTTATTCGATACACATACACACAGACAGACACACAAACAAACTAGAACGGGCACTCGGTAGAGCGCATACCTTCGCCGACGCCACTGAATCCCTCGCCACTGGCGTTGGTTTCATGCCGATCGGATAAAAATTGACCGAGATATGGCCGAAAGTCGGTTTTGACCTTTTCGTGGCCTTGACCTTGACCTTTGACCCGATCACTCCCGAAATCTAATCGATTGATCCTCAGGTCATGCCAAATCAACCCACCAAATTTTATGAAATTCCGTTTGGTACTTTTTGAGTTATTCGATACACATACACACAGACAGACACACAAACAAACTAGAACGGGCACTCGGTAGAGCGCATACCTTCGCCGACGCCACTGAATCCCTCGCCACTGGCGTTGGTTTCATGCCGATCGGATAAAAATTGACCGAGATATGGCCGAAAGTCGGTTTTGACCTTTTCGTGGCCTTGACCTTGACCTTTGACCCGATCACTCCCAAAATCTAATCGATTGATCCTCAGGTCATGCCAAATCAACCCAGCAAATTTTATGAAATTCCGTTTGGTACTTTTTGAGTTATTCGATACACATACACACAGACAGACACACAAACAAATAAATACACGGGGATCAAAACATTACCTTCGTCAGCGAAGTTGCTGGCGAAGGTAATAACACGTCTCAGGCCTGAACTGTCTCGTTTGGTCTTACGGTAAAATAAGCCGGTTATCAATGTTGAAAGAGATTGTCTGCGTGCGATGGCACTGAAGTGACAAATCAGAGCAAAAAAACTTCTCTAATAGGCATCATAGCTACCACAGGTTCACAGGTTCATCTGTACCTAAGCGATTGCTTTTGAACTAGCTAGCAAACTAGCAAACGTCCCATAAATGTAAAAGTTTAGTAGGGTCGGACGAAACTGTTGCGAAACCTCAGATACGTTCATGCCTATGACAGCTGACAAAGTTAGTAAAGTTTAGACAAGAAACAGATCAAACTGGCCTAAATATGATGATCATTTACAAAGATTTTCCTTAGTTAGCGTTAGTCAATTTACTAGCCAACTAGGTGGCTACATCCAAAGAGCAACGTAATTTAATACGTAGTGGCTCACACAACAGAGTCTGGCCGTCATGATCAAAGATGATTGAGCCTATGAGCATACGAAAGCCTTCCGAGGCTCAAGTGCATGCACACGCTCCCCAAAAGCTGATTGGTTGGTATGCAAATGAAGAACATCATTTTCCAGCCAATCAAAGTAATTAAAACTTCTCCTATTGCTGTGTGGCTCAGCAACTCGGAAGTTCGCAGGGCAGTGAGTCAGGATTCATGATATATCATTAAGAATTTTTTAATCGCATTTTTTTGCGAAGGATTTGTAATGTTGATTAGCATTTTGTCATAACTGCTGAAATTTGATTTGCATTTAACGATGCAAATCCGCCTTATCTGATCACTGAATAATGGTTGGAACAAATACTAGTGTAACCAGGGGTACCCCAGGACCGAGTTTGGGAACCGCTGGGTCAAAGAAGATGTTTAATTTTTGTACCCCTTCCAAGTATGATTGAAAAAATAAAAGGCACTACATGAGTTGCATGGCCAGTGGTGGCAGTTTTTTTTTTGCAATACTCATAAGAACATCGGAGCTAAATATCACAATGAGCAAACTTCGAGCTCCAGCACATTCAGCTGCCTGTGAGAGACTGGCCAATGGAGGAACAGTAAATCAGACCGAGAAGCTGCATGGCCGATGGTGCTGCTGAAGACCTGCTCTAACAGGCGACTGCCCTCCCGTCAGTTTTCGGTGGCCGTTCTGACCTTTGCAGCAGCAACATCCTTCAGCTGCCCCTCCAGGCTGGTCTTGAGCCCTTGCAGGCTCTCCAGGGTCTCAGCCTTCGCTGACAAACTGCTCTCCAACTACAGGAGGGAAAAAGGACTTCAGCTCCCTGCTCCCCATAATACACTCAATGATCATCAACACTGTCATGAATAATCATTCATCTAAACATTAATAATATACAGAGGTGTGATTACCAGTCAAGACATCAATGAAAGCCTTTAGAACAGAAATACCCAATTCAAGATTTTTAACCAAAGGCAATTAATTTAACTGTAAAAACGCGGTGACTTACAGTTACTGTAGTGAGCAGTGATGATTATACACTTAAAAAAAATGAAGATAAATCAGTACTATTCAAATATTAATTTAATGTAATATTGGATCAGATACATGAAAATAAGTAAACCGATAACAATATATAGTGAAAACAAAAATAATAAAAAGTCAACATCTAGAGTGGCCAAACTTTGCTTTCATTACAGCATTTCATCTTTCAAGCATAGTTTTCACATTTTTTTTCCTCCATTCTTCCGATGTCACGACAGATTTGCTCAATCAGATTAAGGCCTGGATTTTGAACAGGCCAAGTCATAACTTTTATGTCACCAGACATTTCTTTCCAACTGAGACAATTCTTGCATGACTTGAAAGTCTGTTCAGGGTCATTATCTCGTTGAAGAAAAAAATCCACAACCAATTAGCCTCTTTCCAGATGGCAATGCGTGCCTCACAAGGATGCGGAGATACTTTTTTTGATCTATGAGTCCGTCAATTTATGAGATCACTGGCTCCTTTTGAGCAGACTGAACCCCAAACCATATTACCACCTCCATGTTTTACTAAAGGGGTTAAACGGTCATTTAAGGAATATTCTAAAACTCTACGGCAAACGCAAATTCTGCGCTTGGATGGGAAAATTCCAAATTTTGATTAATCGGCCCCTCAGACCATTGGTGTTCAATCCTTGAATTTCTTGACTAACTCAAGTCTTTTTTGATGTCCCCAGCTCTTGGCAGCAACTCAACCAACCAGACCATTTTCATACAGGCGTCTGGAAATAATTGATCTTGATCTTGAGCCATTAATATCATCAAGGAGTTGTTTTTTTTTTTTTAATTTGTTGTACACAAATAATGAACATCTGAGGCGCTTAACTTCCATTTTGCACCACTATTGCCACCAGTTTTCAGCGAACCAGTCTCTTTGAAATGCTTACTGGTGTTTCTTACAGTGCCATGGCAGCATTTAACATCTTCAGTATCTCGTATGGTCATAATGTGGCTATGAGCAATCTCAGAGCTGCTTCTGTTGTGCCATCGAGTTTAACTCTGTGACACTGCTCAAAGCTCAAAGTCACCCTGTATCCGGAAAGAACTGACCATCAGAGGTAATTTTGCAGAATAATGTTGCCTCAAACCAGATTAGACAAATTTTTTAGCATCAATTATCATGGAATGAGCCTTCAAACATGCATTCATGCTATGCAAGAGTCAAAAAATTAAATTTGTGACACCCCTCAACTGTTATTAAAAAATGTTTGTTTTCAGTGTTTTTTTTATTACCCATATTTTTTCCTCGATACACTTGTGGGAATGATTTTTTTTTTAGCTGCGACCAAGCAGCTCTATGAACGCTTCTGTCCGTCCATCTGTCTGTCCGTCCGTCTGTGACACCTTTTTCACCATGTTCCTGTCGTCGTATCATCATGAAATTTTCAGGAGTTATTAACCTTCACCAAAGTGATGTCCATGCACAAGGTCGAAGTCAAAGGTCAAGTTCACAGAGGTCACGACCTTGTTTGCAGGTTTTCACGCTGTAACTCCAGTTAGAATTCATGGATCGTTATGAAATTTTTTGGAAATAGCTTCTAGGCATACAGGAGGTGTTCCCTATTATTTTTCAAGGTCATCCATCAAATCCCAAGGTCACACAGGTAAAAAAAGTGTCAATTTTGCCCGATTCGACGGTTTTCGTACCGTAACTCAAGTTTAATTCAATGACTGGCTATGAAATCTTAGAACAAGCTTCTTGGCATAGAGGAGGGGTTCCCTATTGATTTTCAAGGTCATCTGTCAAATCCCAAGGTCACACCGGTCAAAAAACTGTCAATTTTGCCCCGATTTCACAGTTTTCGCACCGTAACTCAAGTTTAACTTGATGGATGGCTATTAAATCTTACAACAAGCTTCTTGGTACAGAGGAAGGGTCCCCTATTGATTTTCAAGGTCATTTGCCAATTTCGAGGTCACACTTGTACAAGAAACCACCAGTCATGGACACTAGGCCACGTGACGGATGCTAGGCCAGGTCGCAGCTATTAGATCCTTCTGATCTACTTGTTTTGTTCCATTTGCCTTCAATAGTATTTTTCAAATCCATTTTCACCAAAAAATTATAGAGCAGTAATACATTGGGACGCTTTTATAGGAAAGCGGTGGTGTATAATCATCAGTGCACACTACTGTAGGTACAGACGTATCTGGACGATCACAATTTTTGTAATTTTGCCTCTGTACATCACCACAATGGATCTGAAACAAAACCATCAGTACATGATCAAAGTGCAGATTTTCACCTTTAATTCGAATGGTTTCTCAAAAAATCTTGCATTTACAGTTTTGTAAATACAGCCATTTTCATACATAGAGCTACATCTTTAGGGGCTCAAAGGTAATTGGACAACTGACTGACAGCTACCTTCATGACCAGGTGTGGCCTTTTGTCTCATTATTTCAGTACATATGACGCAAATGAAAGGAAAGCAAAATGGAGTTTGTTTCAAGTGTTGAACTTGCATTTGGTAGCTGTTCATGGAACTCTCCATGTACAATCCAAAGAGTTGTCAGTGCAGGTGAAGGAGGCCATCATTAGGCTGAATACCAAAACAAAACTAACAGACAGATAACAGAAACTGTAGAAGTGGACAAATCAACAGTTTGGTGCATTCTTTTAAAAAAATGGACTTTACTGGAGAGTTCAGCAACACCAAAATACCTGGAAGACCATGGAAGACAATTAAGGTCAATGATCACAGGATTCTTTCCTCGGCGAAGATAAACCCCTTTCCAACATCATGCCAGGTCAAGAAGAATTGAGGAGGCATTTCTACTATCAAGAGATGCCTTCATGAATATAAACAGAGGGTTTACCACAAGGTGCACTGATCCCACTCAGGAGCAGAGAGGCTAAATTAGACTTTAGAAGATATTATGTGTAAAAAAAAAGCCTCAACACTTCCGGAAGAGGACTCTTGACAGACGAGGCCAAGATCAACTTGTTCCAGAATGATGGGAGGAGAGGTGTACAGAGAAGTAAAGGAATGGCTTAAGATCCAAAGTATATCCCATCCTCTGTCAAACATGGTGGAGGCAGTGTTATGGCGCGGGCATGTATGGCAGCCAACCAAACGAAGTCACCAGTGTTTACTGATGATGGGCCTGCTGATAGAGCAGCAGGATGAATGCTGAAGTGAAAAGGGTCAAATCATCTGTTAAAATTCAAACGAATGTAGCAAACTGGACAGGAGTGCGTTTCACAGTATAGATGGATAACTTGACAGTCCAGTCGGCCGCCACCGCATGGGTGAAACCCCTGAAAGCCCGCATCTCTCCTTTGTAGCACATGATTCCGCCAATACTGTTGCCATGGCAACAAAAATAATGGTGTCATAAGTGAAGTATAACACATGTCCACACCAAATATGAAAGTAATCGGTCAAAAATTACTGCTTGTATGGCCTCCAAAAGGAAGTGCCTACGGACGCAGACGTAGCTTCGGCGGAGACGACGAACATGAAACCATAGTGGCTGCCCGACTTTGTCCAAGGGCTATAATTACCCAAAACATGCTGCAAAAGCAACTAAAGAGCTTCTCTAGGCAAAGAAATGAAATATTCCTCAATGGCAAAGTTAGTTACCTGACCTCCATTGAGCTGAAGACAAAACTGAGAGCAGAAACAGCCACAGACTTGCAGCGACTGAGGGAGGCTGCAGTAAAGGACTGGCTAAGCATCTCTAAGGGATGACACTCAACAGTTGGCGACGTCCATCAGTTCAAGACTTCAGACAGCCATTGACTGCAAAGGATTTGCAACCAAGTATTAAAAATGATCCTTATCCTGTGCTCAGTTGTCCAATAACCCTTGAACCTCTGACAATGGAGGACTATATATAAAAATGGCTGTAATTCCTAAACGGTTAATCATGATTTTTGTGAACCTCAAAGTTAGCACTTCAATCACATCTTGATGTTATATTTCAGAACCATTTTGGTAGAGTACAGAGGCAAAATTACAAAAATTGTGTCACTGTCAAGATGAAGAGTTCGTTTCCAAAATCAATAACTGCCAAAATTACAAAAACTGAGATAACACGATAAAGCAATAGCCGTGCGCATGATGCAAAAATCCATTTTTAGAAATTCATACTATAAGAGGTATTTTTTTTCATGGTCAAAGTTTGTGTTTTTCTGTATAATGCAATAGGCACCAACATAGAAAAATCTGATTCACACAAAATTAGTAAAATGGATATATTGTATTTTGGGAACAAACTTTTCAAAAACTTCCTAACCTAACTGTATAGATACAAACATACGTATTACCTCACTTCCAAAAAAGTTGGGACTGTATGGAAAATGGAAATAAATTATGCAGTCAATGCAACATAAAATCTGTAAAGTGCTAGAACAGGTGATGCTATAATACTGCGGTATCTGAGCACCAACTCAAAAGGCCCAGTGATTTACAAGCAAGAACTAGTTGAGCCTTGGAAGTCTGCATCCTGTGAATGTATAAACTGTCAGTTTCTCTATGCGCTATGACAAAGAGTTTTGGGATTTCACCCTCTGCTGTGCATACAATCATATTAAAAGATTAGCATTCACTATAGTTTGGGTATGTATTAGAGCCCACTGCATGAGTTACTCGCCAACTTCCTGTGGTGTAACCTGGGGAAGTGAGTTAGGGCCTTCTCTCATTTTACTGTACGAGTATGATACAAAGCTGCTGGTTTCTCATGTCGTTCTTGTGTGCTGATGATTGCACTATTCTTTTGTCAGGGCTGGATGATTAAACGAATCTCAAAAATATTGAGCGTATAATAATAGCGGCTACCATGGGGCGAACAGATGAGCTTGCTCCATATGTTTCACATGAATCATACCTGATGTGGTCTTAAACTGAGGACTCCAAACATCTGAGGCATGCGATATACTTCCAGAAAAGGAACTTGCTGACTTCGGTATTTATCTGCAATGTGTCGAAAAGAGCAATGTTTCGGTCTGCAGAATGATAACCATTTTACCAGCTATTACTCCGACCTCGTTGCAGTTTACTTTACTCAATTAGCAATCAAATGGTTGATTTGTTTAGTTACTAGTTTGAATCTGGAGACAGTCCAATTTATTTAGATAACATTTTGGTTCGTCACATTTCAAAATTGAAATGGCAATGAAACAGCACAGATTAGCCTGAAAGCGTCTGCCAAATATTTTTTTTATTTGCTTACATTTGGCAATTTTGTGCGAATGCGAAAATAATTTATATGTCGCAATAAATACACATGACTAAATGTTACCACCTTGTGTATACATCTAGATGCTTTAAATCCAGGCCATTATAAAATGAATCTTTATTTTAAATTTATCTTTAATAATATGCAAAAATGTCATAATTAGAGACGGAATTCAGAGGAAGACCTTTATACTAATTATTGACATTTTTTCAACTGAACATAGTAGCCTAGTTAGGTCTGTCTACTTCTCATCATTACTTCTTAATCATGATAGGCTACATATTGGTTTAGATCAGCTGGTTGGTTAAATAATTTGCTTGATTGTTAATTCGGCAGAGTACAAGGGAACAGATATAGGGTAGGCCAATTATGTCCTACAATGTGATGTTTTCCAACTTTCCCAGTAATTAACTGACATCAAAACATCAAAAGGCATCCTGAAAGCCTTTTAACTGGCCTCTGACTTAATTTCCGTTTGTTCAAGGTTGCATCAGGTATGAGTTGCAGGAAAGAAGAGGGAGCTCGTCAGTTCGCCCCCTGGCGGCAGTTATTCTTATTGCACTTAAATCGCAATTCATTATCGCAATTCAATTCATCGTCCAGCTGTATTTTGTGTCACACAACGATAAAGATAAAATTAAGTAAATACTATCAAATAGCCTAGATACAATTAACACTAGGTCTGAGAGAATAATCGGTTCCTCGGGTCTACTCCATGTATTATACATTGCAGCATGTGAGTTTTAATGTATTTTTTTTTTTTACCCGAAATAAAATTATCTATCTATCTATCTATCTACACTCAGATAAGACTGAGTCCATTTAATGTGGTTCCACAAGTATGTTAAAAAGGCCTAAGTGGATACAGCAAGCCCATAGTCAATTACCAAGGATGTATCCTCTATGGACCTGAGGCATTCTCTTCATGGCATTGGTTTGGGGCAAAGAAAATGCCAGAAAAAGATGATAAGCCAGAGTGTCATATCTTGTGAATGGAGAACGCTTCAGAATATTGGCCACAATTTAGTTCAGTGTCACTTTGACTACGTCATCAGTTCCTGGTAATAGGGGTTCATGAAGTCCTGAAACATAAGCTTCAAACACCTCACAACAAACATACAAAGGTAGCATTGGAGCTTGAGCACAGAAGACATAAAGGACGGTCTCATTTCATGCAGCTTCAGCAATTATCAGCTGAGGACAGAGCCAGGCAGCTACTATTCTGCAGGGTCCTCATCGTCCTAAATACAAGATCCCCGAGTCACTCGGCTGATTTTTAAAATAGTTTTAATAAGATTTACTAAAGTATCCCATTGACATAACACCAGAGAAACAGAGCAACGATAGGTGAAGTCTCGTTCCTATGCTGAGGCCGTGGAAATGATTGCACAGTCTCTTGCAAGCAAACAAATAGCCAATCAAGCGGTTAATTTTTTCTCCTGCCCCATTTTTTCCCCGCACCCTCAGCGCAGCCGAACCGATAGCCCACCGCAAAGCGACCTGCACCCATCGACTCGCGGTAGATGCTGTGGCATGTGCTCCCTCCAAATCACGTGACGTCTAGCGCTCGCTTCATTACACTATGCAGTCGCACTGCCAATCATACACTGTCCAATCAGTTATAGGATTACGTCGTCTGCGTACAATTTAGTTTGATTAGCTATATGTGTCCACCCAAACAGAAGTAGTTGCTAGAGAGCGATGAATAAATTAAGTGGCTTAACCCTTTCAGTCCCAAGAGTGCTATATGGCACTCCGGCGTGACTGCATTAAAATCCCAACAGTGCTATATGGCACTCTCGTCCTTGTGAGATTTACACCGATCGAAATCATTGTTATGTTCATCCGAGTGCCTTCTATTGTACTTTAGCTAATAGAAGAGGACCAAAGGCTTGTTTTGACTCTAAAATCACACGATGCGTCCATACAACTTTCAGTTTTCAACGATTGAAATCCCAGATAGCGTACGACACACTGGAGACCTTGCGTAGTAGGTGGACTGTCATGGCAGCATGAAATTTGAAATTGACACAGAATAGTTTGTATCACAATTTGTATACATCATTTGTAACTCAAGAGCTCAAGAATAACTAGCACTAAAATATTTAAGATTATTTGAAAATAGTTTTGCTTCACTATAAAGGCAATTTTTTTGGATATAGAAAGAATTTCAACCTCTATAGTTCAATGACCGTGTTTAATTTGTTGCAAATGAGGGAATGTTTTAATGTCTGAGATTGAAAGGTCTGTAGTCCTTAAATATTTTATTAATGACTGCGATTTATCAATCAAAATGTTCCCCGTTATTAGGCAAACAACTTATCTTCATATTTCAGGACTTGTTTATTTATTGCCTAAATAAAGAGATATAGAGTAAATTCTTAACCATACATACAATCATGATGCATACAATCATCATGTTTCTTCATCAAGCTCATGGGATTTGGGTATAGTCCCATAGCACTATCCCTGGGACTTAAAGGGCTAACCACTATTATCCCCAGTGAGGTCAAATGCTTCCCCGGTGCAGACTTCTGGTAATGGAACGGCTGGGATTCAAACACCCAGCCTCAAGGTCCAAAACGAACATCTGGGCTTTTTAAATATCATGTATGGCAATTTTATTTTGAACATTGATTTACGTATTTATTTATTAATAATGTAAATGCAGCGATGCTGGGGCACTCACTTCCAATTTGACACCTGTTTCCATTTAGGGCCGAGCGTACTTTGATACATCCAGGCCAATGATGGAAAAAAGTCATTAACTTCTCTTTATCCCTGGTACTGCTTTTATATTTGTCTCAGAGGTGTACTGGCAAATTAAAAAATATATTAAAAAAAAAAAGGCTAGTCATCTTTAACAGCATATTGTAGTTGAAATTACTTGAATGCAAAATGCAAGCCCAGTATCGATTTCATGGTATTTGCATCGTAACTGGGTGAATCCAACTGAAGAAACAGCACGTTTTATAGGTGGTGCTCTCTTCTTTAAGGACCAAAAGTAATTTAACAAAAGGCTGCCCAGCTGGTGCTAGGCCATGCATGTCATTATCTGATTATTTTTTTGTGTAGCAGTTAACTCTCAACAAAAAATCCAAAGAGCTGTCACCATCCATCCTTAGACTGAACACATGAAAACAAACCCATGACAGCAATGGCAAAAACACTTAGGGCTGGATTTACTAAGACCTCATGCAAAATCTTTTAGCCTGCGCAAAACCAATAAAATTGCCACTGATTGGTGCAAGGCAAGTACCCTGGCCAATCATGGGCAAAAAGATTTTGCATGTACTAAAGGTCTTAGTAAATCAGGCCCTTTATGTGATCAAATCAAGTATTTGGTACAGTCTTAAAAGCCATGCACCCATCAGAGCAAGAACATGAGAACTGCCGAAGGACCGAGGATAACAACTGGTAGGCGAGAACTCTTCAAATAATGAAGAAAAACCCCATTCTAAGTAGTTGGCCAGATCAAGAGCGCCCACCAGGAAGTAGGTGTATCCATGTAAACGTCAACAATCACAGCATCACCGGGGTAAACACAGAGGGTTTACCGTGAGCTGTAAATCACTGGTAAGCCTTAAAATAAGGACATAAGAGTTGCCCAAAGACAAAAAACCGAAGAAGCCTGGCCTGCGCAGCTCGAGATCTGTTACCCACTTCTTTGAAAGATTCTCCATACAGTCTCTCCCCTTTTGGAAAAAATGTGCTTCTCAGCACAACAGGAAGCATTGAGGGCTCAGGGATATGCGCTAAATTTAGTGATCTGTTCTCATGTTAAGCATCACAAATGCAGTATTTCTGTAATAGACACCAAAATCAGAAAACGGTTTACAGCAGTAATAAACTTGATAATTAATTCAGCTAAAAGAAGCAGTTGAAAGCATGTGTGGTAGTGTAGTGTACAGGGCCAAAAAAATGTATTCGCCCCCAGGGAAGTGTTTGTTGTCTCGCAATGTAAAATCACAGTGAACTCAATTTGATTCCTATTACCGACAAAAAAGCCTGTGTACCATGTCAAACTGAAAACAAATTTCAAAACAATGGCTGTTTATTTAGATAAACTTTAATCAAAAATATTGCCTGCAGAAGTATTCACCCCTATTGGCTTTGTATATCAGAACGCTTGAATCTTTACCCATATTCTCTTTGCTAAACTGCTCCAGCTTAGTTAGGCTGTAAGTGCGTAAGTGTACAGCCCTTTCCAAGACAAGCCATGACACAATAGTCCTTCCTTGGTCATGTCTAACTGGGTTGAGATCAGGACCTTCCGTTGGCCACTCCAGGGCATTCACACTGTTGTTCTTAAGCTACCCCTTCTTAGCTTTGGCTTTGTGCTTGGGGTCAGTGTCTCGCTGGAAGACAAATCTCCCTCGTTGCTAAGGTCTTGACTGCTTCAGGTGTTTCCTGTCAGGATCTCCCAGCATTTTACTGAACTCAATCATCCTCCGACCGACACGTCTTCCAGTTCCTGCTGGAGAGAAGCCACCTCACAGTATGCAGCTGCCTTCACCTCACTTCACGGTGGGGATGGTGCACATGCTTCTCAACATTTGAAGTAGCAAATGGTCTCTTTGGATGGCAAAAAAGTTAATTTTCCATCTCATCAGATAATGACAACTCCTTCCAGCTGTCCTCAAACTCTCCCATGTGCCTTCAGACAAACCCTTTGCAGTTTACGTGAGTCGGTTTCATCAGTGCCTTTCTCCTCTCTTCTCTCCGATGGGGCTGGCGGAGCAGCCAAGCATTACTCGCTGTGCGCAGAGTTTCTCCAGTTTCTGCTGCAGAAGCCTGTAACTCCTCTGGATTAGTAACTGGTCTTTCTGCAGCTTTCCTCAAGGACAGCGACTCACCTTCTGTGCCAATTTTTACATGTTTTGATGATAAATTTCAGAGTGCTCCGAGGGATATTCAGCATCTTGGGAATTTTCTTATATGGGGTCATTCCATACCAACTCAACCAGAAGTCCCACAGTGACTAATTTTGCTCCAAAAATTGTGGCAGTACCCCTACATACATTATGAACCCATGCAAAATTCTAGACTTCAACTCCCTAGGGTTTCTAAGACAAGGCCATAAGCCCGTCATAAATTGGAGGCGGGGGGCGGGAGAGAAAGGCATGTGAACTTTTGAAAACAAAGGTTAATGTGTAGGGGGCTATGGAGGCCAATATCATGGAAATAAACCAAAGCTTTGGGGAAAATTGCTAACCAATGTAATTGGGGCCCAGGCTTTCAGAATCTGCCATCAAAATTGACCTACCTCTTCTCATTTCAGTGTTCTCAATTATGAATCTTTTGACAAGCAAAAAAAGTTGAAATTTTGAAAAAATACATGAAAGATACAAGATACAATTATGTACAAAAAATTCATAACCGCAGGTAACTGCCTACATTGTGAAGTTGTCAACCAAAAATTGGCAAAAACGAAAAAAATTTAGGTAAAAGTCCAGAATCAGAACGGGAGAGACACTTCTGGAAGAGAATTATTAACCAATAGATTACAATCAATCAGGGAAAAGTGCCTCATGCACTATAGTTAAAAAATACATCCCATTGAAGAACATTTACAAAAGGAAGGGGACAAGAGTAAATTCATCATTTAATCCAACGACAACAAAGAGCCATGTGTACATATTCAATAAGCTGCTTTTTTAATAATTTTATTAATAAGGTCGCCACCCCGATTACCTAAAGAGACCACTTCTATTCCTATAAATTTGAGGGACTGAATACCATGTTCACACTCAATAAAATCTTCAGCTATGGGTGAATTGAGATCTTTGGTTAATGACTGTATAGAGTGGTAGCGTAAACTCGCGTCAGTATTTAATCACTCGGTGTTGTGATTGCTGAGAGATGTAGAGAACGGCAGCAGCCGAAACAAGTCAGTCTTGCAATAAATCTCCCTGGCTTCCTTAAGTGGCTCTTTCGCTGAGTGCGGACTTTTACTTCAGCTTCTTAATTGATTCAACTCAAGAGTCTACGCAACACAGAAACCATTTTGGTAAGCGCAAGATCGACAGCTTTTCGCTTACTTGTTTGAAAAAAAAAAAAAGAAATGTCCAGCCAGGACTGACTCTGGAAGTCGTGCCCGCATTTCCCAGTGTAGCAAATGTTCAGCACAAACCCCTGATTTTCAAAACGCCCTGCGAATTAACAATTAAGAAAATTCACCATGGCCCCCTCATTTCAAGAGGCATATCTCTGAATCCCTTAGGAGTTAAAGCCTAAAATTTAGCATCTGTTCGAGATACACTCAGAAAAAATCTGAGTCAGCGTCTGTGAAAGGTTCCTTAACTTTGTTTGATTTCAGATGGAATGACCCATATCCATCCACTGACTGATGCTTTGCAATCAGGTTTTCATAGACTTGTATGGAGAGCTCTTCAGCCTTCATGGTGCAGGTCTTGCCACAATACCGACCAACCAGATGTTGGAACTTCCAGATACAGGTGTACTTCTTTCACAATCAATGAAAACCCCATTCAGGTGATCACCATTTAACCAATTATTTGGCTTTTGAAAGCAACTGGCCACACCAGTGATTATTTAGGTGTATCCTATACAGCGGCAGACCACGCCAAACACGCTTTATTGGTGTGTGACGCCCTTTTCGCTAGCGTTTCTAATGATTTGAGCCATTTTTAACGGTGCTCTTGACTGTTGGGCAGCTCGTGTTTATGCGTCTCTGGCATAAACATAAGGATCGACATGCCTTGCATTTAAATGCCGATAAAGCGCACTTGGTGTGATCATCCTCTTAAAAGGGGATAAATACATAATAATACAATCAATTACTCTGAATGTAATACTTTTTCATAAATTTAGGACATTTAGGGGAAAATAATTTTCAAATTTGACATAAATAATAGATTTTCAGCTGATCGGCATCATAAAAAGAAAAATTAAATCCACTGTGATTGGCATTTAGCAAAAAAATAAATGAATAAATAAAAAATGAAAGGCACAGCATGGTTGAATACATATTATAGGCACTGTTTGCGCTCAGGAGAGAATCAGGAAATGCATCAGGTGTGAACTTGACTTTCAATCAAAACTGATAAATGCACCTCTGCCCTCCTCCAAGTACCTGCTCTTTTTCAGTCTTCAATCGCTCGAGCTCGGTCTTCAGACTGGTAAACGACGCTGAGGGAGGACAACAGAGGAATTCAATTGGTATGAATGCATTCTGTATTCACAAGCAAAGACGTGCTTCATAACACTCATGGACAATGAGGTGCAATTCATGAATAATGTACCGAGGGATCGTAATTCTTGGTCCAAATATCACACCAACACCTATAAATGATACTCAACATTAAGCTGTGAGACTGGCTTCATTGGTCTTTGCTGAATGTAAACAAATTACAAATTGACCCATAATCTCTCCATAACTTTTGAGTGGAGTCAGGTGTGAAGAATGACCAACATTATGAAACACTGACATCCAAAAACTTCAGCGAACTTCCAACAAATCCCGTCTTCAATCTCCTTGGAGGAAGACGCCACCGCACGTCATTAATACGTAAACATAAAAGTAAAATATACAACCCAATTTCAAAAGAGCTTGGGATGATATTATCATTAGCTCAGGTAGAAACGAATAGGACCGTTGGCACTCTTAAAGGAGAAGTGCCGTATACAGTTTTGACATTATTTGTGGCATAAAATGCAATCATTTACTCACCCATATTACTTTCATCTCACTAGCAGTCCTGCGGAAGATATTTAGATCCAAAGAGAGACGCGTATATCCGTATAATAGGAGTGAATGGGGCACCGCGAGCGCAGCCTCTAATGCCGCATTATCTGCCGCGAAACAAATTCATTTCACCAATATTTTGTTATGATTCGCTAGTGTTGTTCCCCTTTTGAGTTCGGGGTTGCCTGTTATCGTCATCCAGCGTCTGTAGCTTGACCTACTAAGCTCTGAACTGGACGTAGCCATCTCAGATGCCGTGCGCAGGCGCAGTACGGCTCATTAGCTCAGCGACGGGCGGCTGCTTTACGTGCTGGTAAAACATCATGGTTCGCGTTTGGGTTTTTCCAAGTTGTTGCAACAAAATGACCAGTTGAACAACGTTTCTCAAATTGCTATTTTGGGGATAAATTACATATTTATTTTAACACAATTTTCTGGAGTCATTCCGGTTACGAAAATATTCGTATTTTGTTTGTCCAAAATAAAGTGATTTTTTTCTGTTCAAACAAAACTTCAAATCTTATTTTCTCAGAACTTGGAAAAAGTCAGATAGTAGACTTTTGCTCTCCGCAACTCATATATAGTCAATGGTTTAGATGGGTACTTCATGAACCCCCTCATTTTAACAGGCAAAGAGATTACAAAAGAGTTCTAACCCACTTGCATTTGATGCAAAGGTTTGTACCAAGCCTCACAACAGAGGTGGTTGGTTGAAAGATGTTGGATTATGTATAATTCACATCAAAGCAAAGATCTATTCATTTTTTAGCCGTTTGTGGCGGTAATGGGCAGCTTATTTGGCTTCACAGATAATGTGTTCAAAGCATCATCCTCAGATGAACAATACTGAGCAAAAGTCTTGGGCACATTTAAACCATTTCATCGGGCAAATATGCTTGCAAAAATGATTAAATAAAAAGGTTCTGATAACTGAGAAATGCAATACACCAAACTGTATCCTGTTAAAACCTAAATCAAATCAATATTTGGTGCAACTCTCTTTGCCAAAAAATTTGGGACACTGTCCTGTAGTGCTTATAAGATGATTGGCTTTTTGCTTGTCCCAAACAGAGTGGAGTTGCCAACCTTCTGCAGACTGACCGTCTCACTTGCATCTATCCCTCCAAGAAATAACGAACAGCCACAATGAGATTGATATCAAAGCTCTGTCAAGATTATAATATCAGTATCGACTATTTTTAATGCAATACAAACATTTATTTATGAAACTTTTCTTTAAATTAGCATTTGGAATTTCAAATTAACTTTTTATCTTCAGGAACTCGAATATGGAATCAAAAAGTAAAAATACAATAGAGATTTAAATTTTAAAAAGTGCGGGGTGCCTAAGACTTTTGCACAGTACTGTAGTTCACCTCTTGTTAGTTACTTCATCATCCAGAAAATGCATCTTCAAGCTCTTTTTTTTGTTCGTTTCTCAGCATTTCATTGCATTAAAGCTTCACTGTTGAATTTTCAAGAAGTTTCTTTGTTTCTGGTATTTTTTAGTCCCCAGATTATGAAAATAAACAGAAATAAGTTTTATTTCCAAATGATAAAGGTATTTTTGTCTCCATTGAAATCATCTTTCAAGTCCCTGTGACACTGAAATCCTGAGTTCTAAAGCCTTATAGCGGGGTCATGCAAACACAGGCAGAGACTCGGCATTGCGGAAGTGGGTTAAGATGGAGAGGCGACAAACTATGAAATAGCAAATTCATTCACCTGACCCAACGGAGCAGACATGTCACCTGCTGCTAAAGGAAAACACCCCAAGATGAAGCAGCAAATAAAAGCTGGCCTGGCAGAGGATCAGTGTAGAACTATCTGCTCAGGGATATGGGTTTGACTTCTGACAGTTATTTACTGAAAAGGGTTTGCATCCAAGTAAATTAAAAAAATCATCATTGAGCCCCATTTCTTTTGAGAGCACAATTGGGGAGACTGTAAAATTAAAAGGGTTGCACTTCCTATATGGTTCATGCAGTACGGTACAGTGGAAAAGCATTTGCTTACATTTCAATTTTTTTTTTGCTTTGCTTATTTGTCACAGTTAAAAGTCACAGACCATCAGATCATCATATTAATATTCGACAAAAATACTCCATAAAATACTGAGATCTCCCACCATGGAATGGCTGATATCTGGCCTGGAGACAAAATGCCGTGGAGGGATAGATGGACTGACAGGACAATGGACAAAAGCATGGAGAGATATACTTCATTGGAGTAAGTTGTTCCCTGCATTTGACCCATCCTATAGTTGGGAGCAGTGGGCAGCCACAGAGCAGCGCCGGGGACCAACTCAGGCTCTAAAGCCAGTTCATTGGTCAGGGGTTCTGGTAGGAGTGTTTCTATGATGCATGTTTTTCTGGGTGGGGGAACCGGAGGAAACCCACGCGAACAAGGGGAGAACATGCAAACTCCACACAGAAAGGCCCCAGGCCGCAATCGAACCCACAACCTTCATGCTGTGAGGGAACAGTGCTAACCACTGAAGAAATTGGGACGGGACAAATACTTTTTCATAGCTTTGCATATCGAGTAAAACGCTTGAATTAAATGTGACACTTCAAGCTCATCTTGCTTGCTTCATCTCAAAACCATCGAGATGGTGTGCAGAGCAAAAATTATGAAAATTGTGACACTGTCCAAGCCCTTATGGTCCTAATTGTATCTATAAATCATTCAGCCTTTGGGGGGGGGGGGGGGGGAGGCATTCCAAGAAACCTAATGGGTGAAAAATACCTTTTCTGGTGCGCCCCGTGTCTCATAGTTACTCATAAACGGACAAACATCATAGACCTTCTGACAATATTTTCCTTTAAAAGTGACCAAAACAAAGGAATGTTGTCCTAATTAGTCATTAAAGTGAACGGATATGAGGATGCAATTGGTGAATTGGATTCAGAATTAGCAAACGTCCTACAAACTACACACAGGTGTGTTAAGTTAGGTGTAACCCAAAATGAAAATATCCTTCATTTTGAATAAAGACTGGATTTAAGGTTTCAATGTTGATGGCTACAATGAAAGAAAGCATTTTTTATAGAATTTACAAAATTATGCTAATTAGGTCACATGATCCAAGATGGCCAACACCCGAAATGTAGAAATACTTAATTCAATTTTTCTCAAAAACCATTCTATGTATTGATTTTAATTTTTGTACACTCCTTATAGACATGATATTGAAGGTTTTGAGCCAAAGGTTTGGGAGATTTGACAACAAATAAAAATTTTAGGGGGTCTAGAAGGGGACCTCAAAATGCGGTCAGGCCTGAGGGCCTATGCTGAGGTATCCAAGACACCCCAACATGGAAATTAGTGTGTTCTTTGGCTCAAAACGTAGATCAGAGCGAGATCTACTCACTTACAAAATTTAATGCAGATATCTTCAATCGTTCTCGAGATATCTGGATTTATGTGGCGGAAATTCCCTTAGAGAGAAAATCTGTCTGAAAGTTAGATGAATGTTTTTTTTTTAACCCAGTATCATCGATGTACCCACTAGATATCATCAATATTCAGTTATTGTGCCTTAAAAAGCCACCAGGAATGTATTATGAGAAGTGATATTGCGAAAAAAAATTTTAAAAATGATATTTTTTTTCAAATTTTGGTGAATTTTAGGGTTACACGTAACCTCAACACGAACAGCCAAAGCAGAGCAGTCAGGCAGCATCTCATACCTTCCAAGACGTCTGAACAAGAGTCACCCAACGAAGGAAAGGAGGAGGAGAAAAAAGAACAGGATTAAGAGGACATAAAGAAAAGGTGCAAAAACATTTCAGAGATATGGGAAGGGCTGAAGAAGGAGTAGGGACTGCTTCCCTTTCTCCAGTGGATGGAGTGAGATGCATGGGATGGAAGAGGAGGACAGTAATCACTGCTCTCACCAAGGCCCACAATCTAGTTTGCATCAGACAGCTTTCGCAGTTTGCTTTATGGGCCAAAAGATGGTGCAGTAAGTGCAGGGGCATCACCGTTAACTTCTAAGTGTCACTGAATGTGTATTCAGAGACTCCATAAGGTCCTCAAGAGAATTACAGAATACACTCAGAAATAAAGGCATGACTAGTACCTGAAAAGGTAATTTTGTCCTTTGGGTGGTACCGCCAATGTCAGTGCAACTAAACTTCCGTCCTCAGGACCCTGGATATTGCCCCAACCGAATTTACAATCGGAAAACTTTGAGAAGTAGTTAATGTTCCTTAATGAGCTGCATTTAATATCCTGTAGTATTATTAACCCTCTTAACCCACAATACATCTGAAAAGGCTTCCCATATTCCTCTGTGAAACATGGCAAATACTTCCATTAAAAGAGGAAAAAATGGCTTGACTGACTGCATTTGTGATAAATCATTCAGCTCCTCAGTGCTGACGGAATAAACACATGGAAACTAAAGAACTAACTGGTTTTTATAAAAATAGATTTAAAGAGAAATTCTAAATAACACATGAAAAACACTGCACAATATTATTGTTCCAACGGAACCAAAAAAACTAATTTACTGAATTAACTAAAAATCAATTTCCTCCAAATCAAGATTTGACAATCAAATGACACCCTTAAAGATTATTGTAAATAATTAACCAGGAATTAAACCAGGAATTAAATCCCATTTATGAAGAGTTATCTAAGTGTTAAGGAACTATATTGAGCCATTATATCTCTTCCTGTTTCACTAGGGTATAAAAATGAGGTAACACACACATGAGGTATCCCTTTGTCATCCAACAGCATGACGAAAACAAAACTGTCAGTTCAAACAAAGAGGCAGATGGTCTTAGACTTATATAAATCTGGTAGTGGCTACAAGAAGATTAACAAACGATTGAATATGCCGCTGAGCACTGTCAGGCCAATTATTAAGAACGTCAAAAGACATGGAACTGTTGAAAACTTCAAGGGTAGAGGATGCGACTACGCTTCCCCCCCCCCAGGATACTGAGGAGGATGGTAAGTGAAGCAGCAAAATCCCCAAGAATCCCTGTGAAGGAACTGCAGGCCTTGGTGGCATCCTGGGGACACCAGGTTTCAAAAAGCACCATCAGACGCCACCTCCACAACCACAGGCTATTTGGAAGGGCTGCCAGAAGAAAGCTTTTTCTGACCAGAAGACACAGAAGTAGGCGCTTGAAGGTTGCCAATCTTAATTTAAACTAGACAGTCCGGTCGGCTGCGACCGCATGGGTGTAGCCCCCGAAAGCCCGCTTCTCCCCTTTTTTGAGCATTATTCGGCCAATACCGCCGTCATGGCAACCAAAATCGATTGGTGAAATACGTGAAGTATATGACATGTCCAAACCAAATATGAAAGTAATCAGAATGGGATTTGCCTAACAGTTGGATCAGCCTGAAACTGAACAATGATAATGCTGAGGCCCAGAAAAAGTCCAGCAGAGGGCAGAATTGAACCGCAATACCGCTGTGCCACAATTTCGCTGAGCCACTCGAGTTCATGGTCAAAGCATTTGGTCCAACGGGGATTTTAGCTGAGGCGTCTCTTACATAGTACTGCATGTACCTCAAAGACAGTAAGTCCAGACTACGAAATGGTACCATAGAGAAGAGGAGAGTCTGCTGCGCAAAATATGTCAGAATTATGTGTGTCAAAAATGTGGGAACAAGAATAAGTGCCAAAACCGTCTGATTGCTTAAATAGTAACATTTTCATGACCAGCACAACTTTTGCTACAACGTGGGTATAAAAATATTTGAGGAGTGAAAACTGTGGGACTTGGAGCAAGTTTATGAGAAGACTTCTTGATGATTTTAAAGCTGTTCGCCACTCTAACAGTGACATCACCACGCTGCAAGTTCACAGAATGTATTGTTACAGAAATAATTTAAAAAGATAATTAAAAAATTATAGAAGTTACAAAAAATTTGAACAGTGTATAAGAAATTATAGAAGCTTAACCTAACATTATGCAGCTCAAACGACATTTCCAGCTAAAAGTATGAAAGAGAAAAAAAGAGCAGAAAATAGCCAAATGTACTGAATCAGCACAAAAATGGCTCGATTTAATAGGACCCCAAAAAATGACATTTAAAACATCTCAAAAACTAAAAAAAAAAAATCAAAAATCTGTGCAGATGCAACGTAATTCAGAACAAGCTGAATTTTTTAAAGTTTGAACAGTATCAATAGTGTAAACGGTGAAGGAGGAGTTAGTCCGCCAAATTTAGGCGGAAGAAGAAGAAGAAGAGAATAGAGTGTGCTGCTTCTGCTGAAGCAAGCATGCAATAATAATCAGGTGGGAAAGTGAGGTCACGTTGAACTTTGAACTAGCATTGAACTTCTTTTTTCTGCAACCACCGACACTGCCATCTGCTGGCCATTAAATAGAATGCAATTTTTAAAGATTTCCGCATTGGCCTCACTTTTTAGACCTGGGTGCTGTGTCCATCTTTTCGTAAAGTCTCTGGTGATACTTCATACGCAGCCCTTTTCATATCAAGACGCTGCTGCTGAGAAGGTTGCTGTTTTTACCCCTCAGCCCTGAAGGCTGACGGGGTGTTCCTATCCTTCATGCGGTTGGGCAGGCGGGCGGGCGGGTGTCTCCAAAAACTTCGACATCGGGCTGAGGGGCATTCCGTGCATTGCACGCCTATTTTTTTTTTATTAGCATCCTCTCTAGGAGTCCTAAAGTAATGACAGTCTACAAAGGTACTATCAAAAGGGCAAAGTATGGGAACATGGTGCACAGCATTTGTAAATTAAATACAAAACATCAACACTTGAAGCAAGAGTATCAACGATGCACCATGTGAATACAGACAATGATACATCATCATATCAATTATGAATGATGAAGGAAATTCTGGCTGTGTTTCCTCATATTTATGACCCAGTCAAACAGGAAGTCACAGTTGACCACTTAAGAGTTCATAATCAATCAGGAAATATGGCCGGAAATATGTTTCAGTGATTTTAATCATAGCATTTTCCAGGGGTGCCAAATACTGTGACAAACATTTTCTGGAGGAAAATATTTAATGGCAACAGTTTTTTTCCTTACAATAATTTTACTTCAGTGAACAGGTAAGATTTTTGTGAATGTTTTGAGTGAAAGACCAAGAGGAAAAACTGCAACAATAGTTTGTTAGCAAAACTGTTTGCTAGTGAGGGTGCCAATAATTCCAATAGTTCTGGAGGGTGCTGTACAGCACTCAGAGCACATTTTGTGTGTTTCAGGATAGGTTTTGGAAGTTTGTACCACCACTGTACCGTTATTTCTGAGACTGACAGGAAAATGGTAAAATGGAAGGGGAACAGGATGTTCCGCACAGCCTCACCCATCTCCTCCTTGTAGCCCTCGATCTCCAGCTGTAGTGTGTCCTCCAGGTTCTCCTTCAGGCACTGTTCTGCCTGGATCTGCTCCTTCAGGAAGAAGATCTCCGCCTTCAACTTCTCCTCCAGATGGTCAGCCGCCGTGCGCACGGCCACAATATCCTCCCGGAAGGCCATGACCATGGCCTGGAGTTCCTGCAGACGACAATGTTGCCAATTCAAAACTCATCCAGAAATTTATGACTTCCTCAGAGAGAGAAAAGCATAAAAGCAGGACTTTTAAGAATATCTGGGCAGACATAAGGCTATCATTTTAAAATTTTATTTTTATTTAACCTGTACTTTAACAGGGAAAACAACTGAGGACTCTACCTCATTTGTGACGGTGCCCCGTTTACAATCACGATTTGATAAAAACATGAACAAAATACAATATTATAAACAAAGAAATCAACAAGCAGCAATGAATTTAAAACATTCAACAGATGATATTATGGCAACATTATTTAAAACATATATAGACCAGGACTCCCAAGTCCTTTATCACATTTTTCAATTTCTCCAAAGAGATTAGGGCTTCCTATTGAAACGTTTCCTGAAACCTACTGCATGTCTCTGGGGCACAGTAAATAAAAGCAGCTTTACCCAGCTCCGTTTCGATTTGGTTTCAGGAACCAACCAATCCTGAGACCTCCTCAAGTAAAAACTAGAATGCCACATGATGAAAAAAGTCAGGTAATGAGGTCAGTAAAGTAAGATTAAGTGAGCATTATAAACAAACGTCAGCCAGTGCTGCCTTCTCCGACGAGCTGGGGATGGGCGGCCAACTGCCTGACACAGAGAACAATGGTGCTTTCTCAAATGATCTTCGGTGATAAAACGCAGTGCTGCATGGTGCATAGCTTCAAGCTGTTTCACAGAGGCAGAGGCAGCGTGTATACAGATTATATCGCCATAATCAAGTACTGACAGGACAGTAGACCGATTTAAAAGTAACCTACAGTCACGCGAGTCACGTAATACCTTTGATAGTAATATACAAATTAAATTGAATAAATTAGCTTTATATGATAGATAAGTGAGGGGTTTTAGTAGATGATGCACTTATGTTTGGTAATCAGACTGCTGGATGTTAAGTGAGGGAGTCTATCTGCTAAAACAGCATAATTCAGAAATTGTGCTTAAATTCAATTAAACTTCACTTCCCCAACAGTAATATAGGTTTTGAACAACTCTTTAATCTTCAATCACTTAAATGGTCATTTAATAGCAGCATTCTGTGCTCACTCACGTTGCTTTCAACATGCATGATCTAGAGTGCCGAGGGCCCTGAAGGTTGCCGGCAGTTACAGCCCCAACAGGAAAAAAGTAACTAGCATCAGTCCGCGGATTCAACAGGAAGCCAATATGAATTCTTGCGAAAGCAACACGTTGTCTACACAATACTGCCGTTAAAAAGCTCCAGCTCAGATATCGTCAAAAAAATTAAACCCGTTTAATTTTTTTTGCGTATTTCGGCTGTGATGGCGAAAGGTCCTGTACCACTGCAAATCAATTCATGGTTCTTCAAATCAATTCTTCTCTGCAAAAGAAGAGAACTGCTTCATCCACACACTTCCGCAGGCCAACGCAGCTCAGTAAGAAAGGGGTTTTAGTTACCATTATCGGGCAACTCGACTGAGCGGTCGCACTTTTTCATGAGTGACGGACAGCAATATTTTTATGTGACTTTTCTGCAATTTAGCAAAAATATAATCTTTAAGAAGTCTACATCATGAAATCCAATTAGATTTTTTTCTAACCTGGACTTTCACTGTCGTCTGCTGTCAATTTCTGAATTGCGCCATCTTCTCAATTCAATTCTGGTTCTTGCTCTACTTTCACACAATTATTATTATTATTTTTTTTTTTTTACACAACACTGCCACCGAGTGGGTCTAATCAGCATTATTCTTTCTATTCCATGATGCTAATAGGAACAAACATCCAAAAATGGATTTTGACCAGTTTTTATTGCCGCAATTGATCGTGAAAAAAGGTCGACCATGCAATTACAATGGCCATTATAATTTTAATTATACATGGGTTAGTGCCTAATACATACTAATGTCTAAAGACATTAAACGAGGAAATAAATAGATTGGATTTTGTCACATGACTTTGACCTTGAAGACCAAAGTCAAATCCAATATGGTGCGTTTCATCAGCATATATGATTTGTCAGAGGAGGCCCAAGGTCAAATCTGAATGACTCACAATGTTCGGCATACCTGATTCCCTATTGGTGCCTCATACATACCTACCTAAACTCTAAATACTATATTAAGAGAGTTAAAGCACATTTTTGCCATTTGACCTTGAGGCTCAAGGTCAAATGTGACTGACTCATAATGTTCTGCATACATGATTCCCTATAGTTGCCTCATACATACCAAAACTCTAAATACTATATTAAGAGAGTTATGGCACATTTTTGCTATTTGACCTTGAGGCCCAAGGTCAAATATGACTGACTCACAATGTTCGGCATACCTAATTCCCTGTAGGCGCTTCATGTATACCTAAACTCTAAATACTATATTAAGAGAGTTATAGCACATTTTTTTCCATTAGACTTTGACCTTTCGGCACAAGTTTAAATTCGACCAACTGACAACGCTCAGCAAGCATAATATGCTGTACATGCTCAATTCATACCTATACTCTAAATGCAATAATAAGCAAGTTACAGCATTTTGTGGCAAAACACTCCTAAAAATGATGAAGTCCAGACATGCTGCCTAGGTGGCGCTATGAAGGAGCGATTTAATCAAAACGCCGTTTACACCGTTGAAGCAGGTCATGATACGGATTCTATTGCTGCCATAAAAAAATTTATCAGGCAGTTTTTGAGAAAATTGCACCCGAGTGCCAAAAATGGCCATTTTCGACATAAAAAAAGGCCACCAAGTCTAACGAAGGATTCAGTCAAAAAAATTTTTGCTCTGGCATCAACTTGATGAGCCATCTGATCACATCCCTAAATTAAAAAAAAAATTAATTAGACCATTTTTGAGATACAGCTTTAAACGGACAACACCGACGCCGGACGCAAAGTGACGACAGTGGGTTACTGGCCTACAGCCGTCAACCTAAGAATCAGTTAGATGACCTGAAACCTTTGCATATGGAAAAATAAGCAAAAAATCCAAGGAAATCAAGAAGGGGTCAAGAAATCAAGAATACTTGTTCATAGCACTGTAACGCGGGTTAAGAGGCCCACCTGTGTGCTGGAAGGCATCTGGAAGTCCTCCTGCAGCTGCAAGGACAGATGGTGCCGATGTTTGCCCTGCAAGCTCTCATTGTCTCTCTGTAGTCGGCTGAGCTCATCTGCCACCTGCTCTCTGGACTGCATGAGCACCACCTGAGGAGCCAGGCAAGCGTAAGATACCTTCAGAGGCCCACAACATCCTCACAAAGAACTGAGCCCTGTAGCTTCTCTAGTCTCTCTCAACAGACTGCTACAGCCACCTATATGGTAAAAAAAATGCCTCTTGTTGGCCACCGTTGGTCTGCTGGTGGTCATAGGTGGTAAAGCTGGAAGCATGAGCTGGTGGTTTAACGGGAGCACAACACAACTATACGATGGTATTTGCTAGAAAACTAGCTTAGGCTGGCCAACGATGTACTTTTCAAGGAAAAGGATGCTGACAGGGAAAAACTGCCAGATTTTGGGCTCACCATCTGCTCCTGCGTGTTCCTCTTGGCCTGGCTGAAGGCCTGCTGTAGGCTGCCGAGCAAACTCTCAGAATCCTGGACTTTCTGCATCAGAGCGGTAACCTGGAGAGACGGTGAAACAGCAGCGGGATTCAGAAATTAGCGGTGAGACTAATTCAGTCAGCTCCCTCAAACAAACAGCGGTAACCTACTGCACTGCTATTTTTATTAATACCCCTCTAGCATGTACTGCTGGGGGCATAGTCATCAGCATGTCTGTCCGTCCATCCATCCAGAAAAAAAGAGGCAAGCCCCCGCAATAATTAACAGCAGCGGGATTCAGAAATTAGCGGTGAGAATAATTCAGTCAGCTCCCTCAAACAAACAGCGGTAACCTGCTGCACTGCTATTTTTATTAATACCCCGCTAGCATGTACTCCGGGGGGCATAGTCATCAGCATGTCTGTCCGTCCATCCATCCAGAAAAAAAGAGGCAAGCCCCTGCAATAATTAACCCTTTGAACCCTCTAGGCCAGTTCAGTGGCTGCAAAGAGAACGTGCAATTACCTGAAATGCCAGAAAACTGGTCTTCAAACATCTGACTTTGTTCACATGACTTTTAGTTGTCATGTGACCTTGTTTACGATCAGGTGGTTTCTCCATCACCATAAACTGTGTTTCTGCATAGGTGGGGGCCATGACCCCTTCAAATAACATAATTTTGTCTCATTATGTGAAGGTTTGGCCATATTTTATACAAGTAGCCTTCAATGTAACACAATATGCAAAATACAGAATAGGTCCTTATTCAGAATGGTCAATGTGTAAAAAAAAATAAATAACAGATAATAATTTTAAAAAAAGTAGAAAAGTACAACTCATGGCAATGTTTGTTTGTGAAACTAAGAGCAGTTCCACATGCAAAATATGACGAGAGCTTGCAGTGTTGGGACTAAACAGCAGTGCAATAACAAGAAGCAACCTGTTAGAGTCTAAATGAGAAGAAACAAATTTGCTAGGGCGCATCAAGATCGAACAGTGGAGGGATATATAAAAAAGGTGTGTGGTCTGATGAGTCCAGATTTACCCTGTTCCAGAGTGATGGGCGCATCAGGGTAAGAAAGGAAGCCCATGAAGCGATGTACCCATCATGCACAGTGCCCACTGTACAGGCCTCGGGAGGCATTGTTATGATCTGGGGTTGCTTCTATTTAACAGGTCTGGGCTAAGCACTGTCCTGGAGCAATATAATGAATTCAGCAGAGTACCTGAGTATACTGAATGACCAGTAACCCATCAATGGACTTTTTAAATCGCTGATGGCACAGGCATATTCCAGGATGGCAATTCAAAGATTTATCCAGCTCAAGTTGAGAAAGAGTGGTTCAGTAAGCAAGAGGAATTATTTTCACACGTGAATCAGCCATCACAGATTCCTGACTTTAACCAGCTGAACATCTTCGGGATGAGCTGAAGAAGGTTTTACAATGTGGCTTGACTCTCTCTCATGTCATCAGTACAAGATCTTAGCCAGAAATTTATGCGACTCTGGTCAGAAATACTGTAAATGCTGTAACGTTGCATAATATTGTCAAAAAAATGCCACAACAAATGCGCGTCGAGATCAAAGCCAAAGTGCACAGCAACAAAATAGTCCGAGCAAATAATTTTCTAGGCTGGACTGCATATGCCCATCTTCATCCAAAAAGTGCATTTACACACGTATTTTCTTCCACTACCATGAATTTACAGCTGAAATTACCATTGCAACCTGCTAAAAAGACATTCCTTCAATTTCACTGTGTTGCATAACATCAACTGCAGTAAATGGTTCCATAGCATCATTGCTCCACTGGAACAAGTACATAGCGCCACCAATGTTGAAAAGGCCAAAAAACTTAGCTAGGACATTAGTTCGCAAACCCTCCGTACATAAGTGAGAAAATCGGCACCACCGTATCACCGGTAGAAAGCTGCCAAAAGTCGTATACTTGTAGGAAGTGTTTTCTTGCACGAATTGATGCGCTGAGTATTTGTAATAGATACGTTTTGTATTTGTAAAACAGAATATATTTGTTAGTTAATGGTGTTTTGTATAACCACACTCTTTGTTTGAAAATCATTTTTGTATTTGCAAACCACAATTTATTTGCGCGTGAATCAGTTTTGTATCTGCAAATCTCATTGTGAGTTAGTGAATCCTTCCACATTTGTAAAACATGTTTAGTTTGTATATTAGGTTTTGGCAGTAATTTAACTCCATAAAACTGGCATGCACATATATATGTATACGCAGTACTTTGAAATAAAATTTTCCTCTTCCCCATTTCTTCAAATTTTGGATATTTTTAACGCTTAAAGTTTCAGATCATCGATTGGTTTTTCAGAAATCGGTCTGACAAACCGGTGTGGATGGACAGATGGATGGAATTCTTTGGCACATAATATATACCCTCGCCCCTTATGGGTCGGGGGGAAAGGAAAAAAAAACTAAGTACCACAGCGCGACCAAAACCGAAGTCGGGCTAGATCTTGGGCCCATATATATGCACATAAAATAGGAAAAGGATCTGTTAGGAACTGAGGGCGCTATGGCGTTGAAACGAAACTGGCCCATTTTATGACCTTTAACCTATATAACCTTTAAAATTAGGTCAAATCAAAAACCCATTAAATATATGATGAACCCTTGGCAGAACCCCATACATTAAAAATTTGAGCATCTTAGCTCGTAGTATAAGGGAGCTAGAGCTGTCTGAAGTTTTGCAGAAAAAGCCACCTGGTGGCCAAACCAAGAATGGCAGCATGCCCAAAATCAAACTTGGTTAGATCTTGGGCCCACATACATGCATATAAAATATGAAAAGGATCCATGGAAAACTGAAAGCTGCATCACGCTGAAACGACAATTGTGGACTCACTAACATACGCATGCATGCACGCACAACAGACCACCACTAATGACCCTAAGCACAGCATAAGCCCCTTGGGCCTGTCGGCCAAGCCGCTAAAAACTGACCAAAGCAACCATTTGGCTGCTCACTTGGAGAAGTAAATAGGAACCAGTTTGGAGTAGTTAAGAATAATAAGAGGAGGAAATTGAAATGTGAGGTGCTTTTATACATCCAACAACTCCAATGGTTGAAGAGAAAAAAAAAAATCGGCATTGATGTCCAAAAACCCACATGCAGCCGGTGGTACCATGTGAAGACTTAGCAACAGGCTACAGATGAGACTATGCATGATGGCAGCAAAACAGCTCGGCATGGCACTGCTTTTATCTTTACGGTGACATAGAATCAAAAACTGTTTTTACCTCGTCTATGTTGAATAACGGCGGTCTACCAGAGTTCATGAACCTACGAAAAGTGCTAGACATTCTGAACATCTCCGTTTCATTGAAATTCCTCTTTTAAAAATGACCGCCAGAAAACGGGTCAGTCTGAACAGCACATACTGTTGTTGACCTACTGCTACAGCACGCTCAGGTAAAATCAGAGCTGTTAAAAACACAAGTCGCCACATGATTGGTTTTCAATAGCACAGAATAATCAAATTTTGTTTTAATTATTTTTTGTTTTTTTATTTCAGCGCTCCACGGGTGAATTCTGCTCTCAACAGGAAAATTCTGAAGAAGAATTTCCGGCCATCAGTTCATGACCTTTTAGTGCATTTAAGTTACGCAGCAGCATAACGATCTAAAGTACACACGCTAGTCCACCTCTGAATGACCTCTAACAAGTCCTGCCTTGAATGAGATGCTGTGACACAGCCTTGAACAGGCAGTTCATTCTCGATAACCATCCAATATGCCTGAATTAAACACTTCTGTAAAGAAGACTTTGAAGACCAATTTGCTCCACAGAGATGGAGAAGAGCTAATGAAAACGGTTGATTAGACTTATTGCTGTCAAGGGTAATACGACGAGTGATCAGGTTTAGGGGGCAATTATTTTTTCACACGGGTGATACAGGTTTCAAATAACTCTTCACCTTCATTAAATAAAAGGATCATTTAAAAGCTGCATTTTATGTTCACGTTATCTTCATTTCATATTAAAATTAACTGGAAGATCTGAAAAATGAAATATGAGGAATGAGCAAAAATAAAAGAAATTGGGAAGGGGGCAAAGACCCTTTCTTAGCACTGAGCTGCCCCCCCAACACCCCCCAAAAGCCAATATCGCACCGTTTTTCTTCATACTACCAGTGGAGAATATCACATCACCACTAAAATCTTCTACTCAGAGGATTCAAATCACATAATTCCAAGACTCTTCTGAAGAATATCTGTAAACACAAATAAAGCTGTACAGAGAACACAGACCTTGGCGGTGGTCTCTTCATTACTCTGTTTCACACAGTCCTCCAGCTCCTGCTTGTCCGCGATCGTTCTCTCCAACTGATCGTTCGCCTGTCGTAGCATCACCTGCAGTTTCTTGACCTGAAAGGACAATTCAGAAAAAAAATGCATCACATACACAATTCACATAATTCAGTTCAGTTCTGCGGGGTATTTTTTTTGCACAAAATTGTCTATTATTGGGTGAAATATGTTACCATGCCAACCAAAATCAACAGGCGCCGTGTCCTAACCACTGCCCATATACACACCAAATATAAAAGACACAGCTTGTGCCCTGTAGAGCGCCCACAAGGAAATCTCTACGGCGGCGGTAGATATGTGACGAGGCCAAATCGCCCAACTTCGTCTGGGGGTAACAAGCATCCCTTTTTCCTCCACCTCAGACAAAGCTGCAATCCTATTCAATTTAATGGGTGCAAGTTGGATCAAACAGTTAGCCCTACTTAATAAATCTTTTTTTTTTTTTGTGGCTCTGAGTAAGTGCTGCTCTCCACAGACGTATTTTCTGCGCTCGCTCATGGTTTGTTTGCTAGTGCTTTACTGCAGGGGTAAACGATTCAAAGGCATAATAAATACACATTTTTATTGAAAATTTAATTCAGAAAATTCTTCCAACTTGTTGGAATGTTGGGAGATTCCCAGCAGTCTCCGGGCGAATCAGAGACAGCGGGCATCTCTGCTATGGTGGACGAGCGAAAAGGTGCGGAAGCTACCTGATCACGCGTCTCCGCCTCTTGACCTTGAATGACCTGCAGCTGCTTCTCGTAGTTGGAGCACATATCACAGCGGCGGCCCAGCTTTCTCCCGGCGTTCTTCACCTTGGCGACGGGAAAGAAAATGGTGTGGAACAGGAGCCACTAGAGCAGACTTTTAATCAGTTTGATGAATATATAACATTAACCCTTTGAGACCTAAATGCAGCTACTGTTGCTCAATGATGTAAGATATCAAAATCAAAGCTGTTGAAAACCTATCAAGCGGTGACATAAGTCGCCACGACAGGTTTTCCACAGCACCGGATAGTCAAATTTTGTTTTCGTTATTTTTTGTTTCTTTTTTTCAGGGCTCCAAGGGTTAAGCACAAATGCAATCCTTCATCAGAATATAACTTACAACTCTCTTTCAGTATTAATACTTCATGGGGTTTAAATTGAATTCAACAAAATTTGCAGTCTTGGCAAATTAAGTTTGAAACACGTGAGTACTGGCAGGCTGGCACACAGTTACTCCACATACAGTCTATGTGGAAATGCTTCCCTTAAGAGATTCCCTTAGCTTTTTATCAATAAATTATTTTCTTTGTCATTGATTGTTATAACAGCTATTGATCGACTTGCTTGCGGATCTTATCCAATTTACAAATTAAACTAGGCTTATGCAGTCAGAGGCGACGGCTTGGAGTATATCCGCGAACGCCCCACATCCTTGAAAAGACTTTGAATAGACTTTCATTAGAACGTCATTTCAGGTCAATTGTACAAATAGTTCTGAAGATATGGCCAAAATGGTTGTAATTTTCCATCACAAAGCGCCACCTGGTGGCAAAATACTGAACCATACAGGTATGATGTCATCATGTGACACGTTGTGAGGTCATGACCTAACAGTTGCACATAGTTTCATGTCAATTGGACAAATGGTTCCAAAGATATGGCAAATATGGTGAATTTTATGTGACAAAGCTCCACCTTGTGTCAAGATTTTAAACCAAACAGGTATAATGTCATTGTGGGACATCCTCAGGTCATGGCCTTTCATTTGCACTTGATTTCAGGTCAATCGGACAAATATTTCCAGAGATATGATAAAAACAGTGATTTTTCAGTTTTCGGCCCCTGGTGGCCAATCTAGAAATTGTAAATTGTCCAAAATCGAATCAGTTCTTCCTCTTTGTGATACTTAGTTATATGCAAAACATGACATTTCTAATTGAAATATTCCTGAAGTTATTGCGTTAACATGTAGGGTGGCACGGTGGCGGTCGGACCAAAAACATAATATCCCCGAAACGCCGTTCGGCATTCGGGGATATAATAACTGAATAATTAACATTTTGGTCACCGTCAGATTGTTCTGTGAAATGCACCATCCTTCAACCGGTGGATGGAAATGGCATTGATTACCAACCCAAAAACCGCGGAAATGTAAATCTTGTTTCACTCGGATGAACAAACATCAAAACACTGTAGCATTGGATCAGAAGTGCGAAAAGACACACATCGCTTCTGCCTTAAATTTATCCTTCTCCAAGAGTGGCTCTTGCTGAAAGTATTCAATGACACCCCCACACCAGGCCCAGTCCGTCCTCTGAGAACTCCGTCAATCATCTGATGCAAGATCAGATTCCGTTTCTTTCAGAGATCATCAACTTGAAGCCGTTCGTCTTCCACAGCAATTCCCTCAAAGCCTTATCTAGGCAAATGAACAGGCCTGCATAGACCCCTTCACGCTTTCTTCAATGATCTACAGAGTGTCTCGAGACAGGAGAACAAACAGCCGTGGCACTCTCTCTCACTCTCTAGGGGCAGTTCTGGGATTTTTCTAAATCAGGGCCACAAAGGGGGCCACACATATGTCCTATATCAGGGGTGGGAAATTCTGCTCCGGGAGGCCCAGTGTGTGAGCACTATTGGAACACTAGTTTTTATGCTATGTTTCAGCAAAATGTAAGGAGTTTTAAATCATGTGGATAACCTGAAAAGGCACAATCCAGGAGTTGAATGATGAGGCCAAAAAGATTCTGTAAATTTAGGATAGTCACCGAAACGGTTTATAAAAATTGTATTGGGCAAAAAAGAGATACATTACTTTCATTTTTAACAAAGGACATAAAAACCATCGTAGATTGGAGCAAGCTGAACCAAAAAAACCAGCAGAATACAACTGCAGCCACTACTTCCTAGAGTAGTGTCCTTAGAGCACCTCTGCTCCGCATACTTCAGATGCACCCCTGATTTTACACACCTAAACCAGCCGATCAGCTCATTAGCAGAGAACGAGATGAGCTGAACTGCGTGAGTCACATCAGAGACACATTAAATGTGCAGGACGGAGATACTCCGGGAGCTGGGTTGGGAAACACTGACGTAAACCACCAAACCCAACTGGCCTTACAGCAAAAAGCATTTTTTAAAGGAGGAGACAGCACCTCGGCAAAGTATATTTCAGCGGAAAGGAGAATTCTTGACGTGTCTAAAACGCATACTTTTAAAAATTTTAATTCGATAATGATCCAGTGCGATGCATTTTTAAACCAGCGAGTCTCCAAATTGGCTTCAATACCAGGGGCCAGACATTTTTACTTGGGGAATCTTTAGATTTTCAATTTGATCTTCAGAAACCTCACCTTTAAAAATGCTTAATAACCTTAACCTTTCGCAGTTTACATCTCCCGTTTAGACACAGTTGCTCAGACTAATTGGTAAAAAAGACGATAGTCTAATTTACTTTTGATAGCATTGTTATGCATTGCACCACAAAATTATGAGGCGTCTTCTGCACATAAATGACGACGTAACATATCAATATGGATTCATAATTTCAGCGCTCGTTCAGGAGCACAGATTTCCAGAAATTAGTTTGCGAGGCTGAGGGAATCCGTTCTTTATTTTGAATATTGTCACGGCTAAAGGGCGCTGTAAGGTTACACAGCTGTGTGACAATCCCAAGGACGGCAAAAGTAAATGCTGTAAAGTCAGGAAAAGTTTTGGATTTACAATGCAATCTCAGTTATATAAATGTAGGCAATGGGAATTCACCTTTCATTACCATTTCTAGTTATAGGTCATGTATTGGTCTTGGTCGCTCAGTCGATAAATTGTTTGATTGTTAATCAGGCCAGCTTAAATAAAAACAACTTGCGGGCAGCCAAGCCGTAAAGGGTGAGCTTACTGAAGGCCCTCTGAACATCCATGGCCCGGATGAAAGGAAAGAACAACTGACGTCATGAAAGAGAATAACTGATGCACAAGCACCGCTGCACTGGCGTTTGATTGGATAAAGCATTTGAAATGCACACTCTACCACTATATAGGGCACTGTGTAGTGAATGTTCTTCACTGAAAGCAATATAGAGTGTGAGTGAGCGAGTCCACAAGTGTGCATTCCGAACGCAGCCTTAGATTCCCCAAGTAAAAATGTCTGCCCCCTGATACTGACGTCGATTTGAAGACTTGCTGGTTAAAAAATGAGTCGCACTGGATCATTACCAAATTAAAATTGATAAAACTATGCGTTTTAGACACTTCAAGAATTCTACTTTCCGCTGAAATATACTCTACCAAGGTGCCGTCTCCTCCTTTAAGAAATAATAAGCAGTGACTTATTTGTCATATTGTAAATTCCATAATTTTTATAATTAGCCAAACCATATTTCTCAAGGTGATTGCAATGGCAGGATTATGCAGTAAATAACTGCAGCAGTGATTGCAATGTCTCTACAGAAGCAAATAACAGACAGTCCACACGACGACCCCATACAGTAATGAGCAGTGATGATTATACACTTAAAATGAAGATAAATCAGACACCAAGTACTATTCAAGTATTTATTTCATGAAATATTGGATCATATAGATGAAAATAATAAAACAAATAAGATTAAAGCTGCAAGCAGCGTTGGACGGGTCCTCGCCCACCTGTGCACATCGATGTGGGGGCGAGACGTGTTCGGGCGCCGATGAGCATTCTCAACCGTCGGACAGTGGCGAGACTGAGTAAAATGTTTTATCTTGAGTTAAGTGCAACCACCTTTACTGAAAGACGTTTTTCTTTTGTAAATTGGAGTTATGACCCATGCGACCTGGTCAAAGTTTCTTTTGCAGATTTTATCACTGCTGTGTATTGTGGAATCTCCCCCATTCATGAACTTAGTGAAGGGAGATGACCCATGTGATCCTACTGCCACTCGGTGGTCAGAATGTGTAGCACCACAAACAAAAACACTGAAAAGGCATAAATCAGGGGTGTCAAACTGACCCGCAAGCGGGCCAAGAGGCCGCAGGTCTTCAATCCTATCAAGCAGAAGCTCACCTGAAAGCACTGATTTAATCAACTGAACTAGGCCTGCACAACTGATTAGTTGTATCAGGTGCGCTTCTGCATTGTTGGAGTGAAAACCTGCAGCCTCTTGGCCTGTTTACGGGTCAGTTTGACACCCCTGGAATAAATGGTTCTTCAACGTAAATCCTGGACAGCTGAAATTTTAGGAGGATGTCCACTGAACACAGACAAAACTTTCATACGCCGCAACCTATGGTGAATTCAGAAATCCGTCACTCTATATTTTACAAACTATGAAAATTCATAACGTCAGTATCCCGGCAAATATTCACTCAAATGGTACCACGCTTGGCAAATGGTTTCTGCCAATGAAGGTTATAAAGTATACCAAAGGGCATTTTGGTGTCCACAGCAAGAAAGTATATATTACTATACAGTGTACTATGTAAAAAAAAATCTTTTTTTCAAAAAGTCTTGTATAAATTTTCACCAAAACAAAGAACAATTCACAAGATGGTACAGGAATGAAGTCTGAATTTTTTCAGAATTGTAGGACATTGCGATAGGCCGTGGTGATTGTGAAAGCCCCATTTGAGTGTATTTAGGTGGCGCTAGAGAGCGACTTGGCTCTTTTGTGGAGAATTTTTATGTTTTAAAAATTTATGAGGCCACTATGAATTAATTGCAAAATTAGGTCAGTTTTTGAGCATGTTTAAGGGGTCGCATTTAGGTTGGAAATCATGAACGCATTGAAAAAGGCAGTCAAAGTGACTGGGGACTCCAACTTTGACGCTTCATAAAATCCTAACCGTTCCAGTAAGGACAAAGTTGTACAGTAGTTTTCATCAGCAGTGTGCATTTGGAGCCGATATGATGAACGCCCTTAAAGGAGTTCGAGTTCGTTTGAGGGCAAATTTAGGCCAAATTTAGGGGCGAATAGCAATTTTGATATGCAAATTGCGAACTTCCTGTTCGATTTAGGTCGGGTGTTGATAGATTGTTCATCTTATCAAGACCTAAAAACTAACTATGTAGAGTTGGTTCCATCTGTCTATGACTTTCCTACCGGTCGTGGTGGCCGTCTAAGTGCCAATTTAATGTTTCTGGGTGGCGCTATTGAGCCATTTTGGGACGTTAGGGGATAATTTTTATGTTTTATAAAATTTTTCGCCAGACATGAGGTGCATGCCAAATTTGGTGAGTTTCTGAGCATGTTTAGGGGGTCAAATTTAAGTTCAAAAAGGCGTATAAATAATAATAATAAGAGACACGAGAAAAACAACAGGGTCCTGCACCCAGGCCAAGCAGGTCTATGGGCTCAGACCCTAAATATCTAGTAAAAACAAAAATAATGTCTTTCTGAGAAAAAAAGTCAATATCTACAGGCCTCCCTTTGCTCTGATTACAGCATTTAATCTTTCAGGCATAGTTTCCACATATTTTCTCATCCACTAAACCATTTCTTAAGGTTTGAAGTTCACTCCCAAGAGACTCTTTCAATGTAACAACAACTGGATTAAGATCTGGACTTTTAGAAGGCCAAGTCATAACTTTAAAGTCATCAAATGTTTCTTTCCGACTGAGATAATTCACAGCTTAGAAGTGTTTTTAGGGTCATTAGCAATGCGTACCTCATAAGAATGCTGTGATACTTCTTTTGATCTATGATTCCGTTGATTTTTATTAGATCAGCAGCTCCCTCCAAGCAGAATGCACCCCAAACCATAATATTACCACCTTCATGTTTTACTGAAGGGGTTAAACAGTCATTTTTGGAATGTTCTCCAACTCTATGTCACATAGAGCATTTGATCTGCATAGTTCTGCATTTGAAAGAGTAAATTTCAAATTCTGATTCATCGGTCCAAAGGACTTTCTCCCAGTCCACTGGTGTCCAATCCTTGAATTTCTTGACAAACTCAAGTTTTTTTGATGTTGCCAGCTCTTGGCAGCAACTCAACAAATCAGGCCATTTTCACACAGGCGCCTGGAAATAGCTGATCTTGATACTTTCATCTCTTCACTTCTAGGACTAATATCATCACAGAGTTGTCGTGCTGTCGACGGCCCATTTCTTTTCACTTGTCAGACACAGATAATGAACATCAGAGGCACTTGACTTCTGCTTTGCTCCTCTATTGCCACAACTTTTCAGTGAACCAGTCTCTTTGAAATGCTTGATGGTGTTTCTTACAGTGCCATCAGAGCTCCTTCTGTCGTGCTATCGTGTTTAACACTGTGACTCAAAGTTCATGTCACCTTATATCATGGAACAACTGACCATCAGAGGTAATTTCACACAATAAAGTAGCCTAAAACCAGTTTAACCAGATTTTTAAGCATCAATAATCATGGAATGAGCCTTCAAACATGCATTCAGGCTATGCAAGAGTAAAAGAAATAAAATTTGCAACACCTGTCAATTGTAGTAAAAATTGCTGTTTTCAGTGTTTTTGTTTATTACCCATATTTTTACCTCAATATACTTGTGGAATTGATTTTTTTTTATTCTTGTTTATTCTCTACAATAGTATTTTTCAATGCATTGAATACAATAGTATTTTTCAAAGTTAAACGAGACAGTCCGGACAGCTGCAACCACATGGGTGTAGCCCCCCAAAAGCCCCAAGCATTATTCGTCCAATACTGTCGCCATGACAACCGAAAATGATAGGTGTCATAGTGAAATATAGCACATGTCCATACCCAGTACAAAAGTAACCGGTCAAAAATTGCAGCCAGTACTGCGTCCACAAGGAAATGTCTATGTTTTACCACTAATTTACGTATTATTCGGCCAATACGGCTGCCATGGCAACCAAAATTGATAGGTGTCATAAGTAAAGTAAAAAACGTCCACACCAAATATGAAAAAATTATAGCCTGTAGAACGTCCACAAGGATGTGTCTACGGATGCGGTGGCGGCGGAGACGATGGCGTGAATCCACAGTAGCCACCCGACTTCGTCCGGGGGCTACAATTATAGGGAAGTGGAACATTAGGAGCCCTTGTAGACGAAAGAGGTGGGGTTTTATCATCACTGCACACTACTGTATGTGAACACCTTCTCTCACACACGCACAAACACACACAGATAAGATGATGTAGTCAATAGTGCATGGGTCATCCATTATGACACACATGGACTTAAGACGCAACACTGTGCAAGTTTTCTGCCAATCTTGCCAAGACCTTAAAGACAAACGGTCATTTTTTGCAATTAGATGAAATATGATCAATTGGCCTGAATTCTTCCACTACTGGATGGCCTGAATACACCTCTCACAGGCACCAGCGCAAAACAAAATTTCAGTTTCGACACACAAAGGGTGGTACTGGGTCCCTTTTCATTTATCATCTATACTGAGGCCACTCCTCATCCCAGTGATGAGGTCATTTTTCAGGGCCAACTCCACAAGGTAATCTCAACATGGAGTCCTTGTCAACTCACAGTTGCAGTGCTCTCAGTCAAATGTTGATGAAATGAGTCAAAAATGAGAAAGTGAGCCTGACCTCTTGCTGCAGCAAATTCCACTCGCTATCGCTGACCAGCCTGTAGCCAGGGGGAGGCAGGAAGGCCGAATCAAGGGCCTGGGATATGCTGGAGAGCAGGGAGGCCGTCTCTTCTTGCTCAGGGGTCATGGCTTTGATAGCCTTCTCCTGGTCCTTGGTCAGCAGAAAGTGGCCAGAGGCAAGTGGAATGGAGCTGATGGAGGCTCCGTCCAAGCTATCGGGGCCCCCAGATTCGGCCCCGACCAATGGCCCAAAGTCAGACTCATCCAAGTTGCTGGCCGACTTGGCCTTGTGGTTGTAGCCAAGGCCGCAGGGCTGCAGCAGACCTCCGGAGGAGCCCAGGCTGTCAGTGGACTGGACCCTCCTGAGCCCATCCTTGTAGAGGCCTGAGGCCTCCAGGCTTTGCGGCAGATCCATGTCCAGCGAGTGCACCGAATTGTGGATGCTGTGGTCCATCTGACCCTGAGGAAACGGGAAGAGACGGATCAGCTCACACAGGCGGTGACACACTTTACCACCTGCTCCAGAGCTTGCTGTAAAAAAGGGACACAACTTTGGTGTTTGGATACAGATTGGGCCTGAGATGCTTCCAACTGAGCCAATCATAGAACAACTGATGAACTGACCTGCCAAACGGTCACCAAACCTGCGACACTACAGTTAAGGGAGGGTGTAAAACTAGCAGCCTTTGAGGACCTTGATATGATGAACAAGGCAGCAGGACTGCTCATTCATGACCTAAAGGCACACCACACCACTACTCCGTGAACTGTACTTCGAGTTCTTCACGATTTGAAAATGGAACAAGAGATTAGAGTGATGTGCTTTAGTACCATGGTTTCCAAGCAAGGGTCTGCAGACTGGCGCCATTGACAGGGCTGGGCATCATTTGTCGGTTACATGTGAAATTGGGAGAAACGGCATAATTCAACTGGAATGGTATTTTTTTGCACAACTATGACCAATTCGTTATTTTGATTCCTGCTCACCCTATGTAGTCTCATTGATTACATGGTCCAGGTGCGCTACCAGAAGCTCCTCAGATATCTATGCCTCTCGTCTCTAGACAGAGTTCTAGACACTCAGTTCAATGACTGGCTGGCGAACGTTAGATAAAATTATTTGTCATAATTGTACGTTTGATCTGTGGAAGGGATTTCATTTTGTGTCCCTCAGTCCATTAGCAGTGAACTTGTCACATCTGGGTACACCACAGAGCAGGGAAAAGGCCAGAACAAAGGTAAAACTCATCATTCGATTGAGAATCAATTAATAATGACAAATGCTGTGGCTTCCATAGTCGAAGATATAGCTAGCAAGCCCAAACACGCGCTAGCTAGTCAAGAGCATGAATGCTTGTTAAAGGCTAGTTATCTAGGGGTATTAAAAGATATGAAGCTCAACAAGCCTCTGACAGGCTCACAGCGCAGTCATTCACCTGGGAGCTCTCTGGTCAGGTGTTTGAATCCCAACCATTTCAGTACCAGCTAAGACCAGAGGTCCGGATAGGCAAGGCAATGATCAGCCCAGACTTGCCGGGGATATTAGTGTTTACACGTATTAAAAATTTGTTACTTCACTGCTCCCCATGAGCCACTTCAGGTCGGCCAGGAGCATGAAGGTGGTCCAAGCAAAATTGTACTCTGAGTCCATGATAGTCCAACAGCATAGGCAGTGAGTACTTGGGGGTGCGACAGCATAGTGAAAAGAAGAAAGGGCTTGTAGTCACATCAGTCAGCGGAATTGTGTGCCACTGTATCTTCCTCTGGAGTAGATAGGAGCTAGTCGCTTTGCAATGGACTAAATTGGCTGTGTTCAGATTGCGAAAAAAGAAGGAAAAATCCTGAAAAAAAAAAAAACGAGAGTCCGCTTGCCCTCGACTGCATGGGTGCAGCCCCCCCGAGAGCTTGTTCCCTTTTCACATTTTAATTTTCAGCACGAAATTGTACTTCATTCGGCCAATTCTGTTGCCAAGGCAACCAAAAGCGGGTCGTGCGTCATGAGCTAACCATAACCTATGCTCACACCAAATATCAAAGGAATCGGTAATTGGTTGATATTTGTGGCCCGTAGAGCGTTCGCAAGGAAATTTCTACGGATGTGGGGGCGGCAGAGACAATGACCGCCCAAGTTTGGGGGGGCTACAATGATCTCGGCTTAATTAAGTGGAACAAACAAAATAGTCTCACGATGGCGTGCAGCCAGAAAACATAATCGGCTCGCTCACATGAACAATAAAGAAATGAGAACAATAATAAATGGCTCAGCCATTCGCAAAATGGTCAACTGCTTTCATCAGTGCTCTTGCAAGTTGCTTGTTCGTTTGTTTTTCTAAGAAGACCGTAAAGTCTTTGGCTGAAATTCATCTCAAATATCCACACAGTGCTCTGTTAGGCCATATATAAAAACTGCATTTGTAAGCAATGAATAAGAACAAGTGATCAAATGCAAAGGTGGGACGACCCAAACATTCAGGGAGACGGCCTCCATAACGCATCTCCACAAGCGTTCAGGCCAGGTCCCCATTTCAAACTGGTAATATTTTTGTTCCTACGCATCACCAGACCAAAGGTCACACGTTCGCATTTCATCAACCAATCATCAATCATTCACTATTGCTCACCAAGCCAGCCAGTAATGCGCAAACCCATTAATTTTATAAGAAGGAATTTAAACAATCTGTGTAATTTCCAATCATCACTTCCAGCTCAGCTAGGGACTAATAAGATGTCTGGTGCTCTTTCAGGGATTGATCGGGCTGATTAATAAAAAAAAGCCTGTCTGTAACACACTTTAGACAGATTGATTTAATCTCATTATTATGAGCGACAGACCACTTCATACATGTTGTATTGTATTCATACATTGGTGATTCAAGGCAATTGATGGCCTGTGTTTCCGTAAGACTACTGCACAACCTCTTGACACCATGGGTCTCCTGAATTGAGCTAGATAATAATTTAATTTAAATTTATACTTCAATTATTGACAATAATTGTATCGCTGATAAATCCGACTTGTTTTTTTTTTTTCCTTATCTATTTATTTAAAACAGGGACAATACATACGGATAAAAATTAACATGTAAATAAGCAAGATTGTAGCCAATGGCTAATTTCCATCTTTTGTCCCCCTGGCAGTTTGATATTAACATAAAAAAAACAATGTATAACAATGATGATAACAACAGCAAAGTTGAAGTTTGCAAAGTTAACAATAATAAACACCAGGCTTCCAAATAGTTCTTAACATTCGCAAAAGTAACAGCAGGGTTTGTATAGTCAGGGGCAAGTTTTTTTTTCAGTTTCAAAACTTTCAAATGTTTTTTTCAGAGGGTTTTTTCCAGATCACCATTCATAAGGTTTCAAAATTGGATAACAAAATAATACTGTAGGAGAACAGAGCCACATTTGAAACTCTGAACATGTGTTGTTGAAACGCTGTAAAACAGTGCTGTAGTTGCAAAGAAGAAAAAAACAAAAACAAAGACAGGTTGTAGAGATTTGGAATGAATATTCAAGTACGAAATAATGTTTTTAGAGACTTGAAATTTTTTTTCAGCCTATCAAAACACTACGTACACCTTCAGAACTTCGTTCCAAAGTTTCAAATCTTTTGTACGTTTTTAAAACACGGGGTTTCAAACTTTCAAAGTTTTTTCTTACAGTTTCTTGTCATGGCAGTGATTTAGTTCCATAAAATTCAAGGGGCCCATTTTAACTGTCTAAGTCTTGATCTGAAGCACATGGCACAAGTGAATTTAGGGCGTGTCCAAATCCAATGTCACCAGTTTAACAGCGGGTAATCTGAGCTCCAAGTAAGGTGCATGGTTTAAATGGGTTGTACTTAATCTCTTAAATAATCATAGGCATGTTTTGGGCATAACATGTAATAAATCAAGAATAGTGTCATCTCGCATTCCCTTTACCAGCCAGGTGCTCTTGCGCCTACGAGACCTGCTACTATAATGGTAGATTTGCCAAGTAGGCTTGTAGGAAGAATACTTCCCTGCAAAGGAAACGGGTCTGCTTGTGCACAAAGCGAAAGCACGCCGGCAAACCACTAATGGAACTAAAGAAGCCCAATCATCGTAATCTCCAGATGATTCTTCAAAAAAGGGACCTACTATGTTTTTTTCTGTTTGTTTGATTGCAAGTTACAATATTCTGAGCGGTCCAAGAGGGAAGTTTGAATACTTTTTAGCTAAAGGCATAAAAATTCAATGATTTCTGAGAAATTTAATCTCTGTCATTCCTAACCCTGTGTAAACCTTTTGGTTCCTTTTGGACATTTTAAAACTTTGATCAAATCATTTTATCAAGAGAATTGTTGTTTTAATTAATGTGTTTTTTTTCTTCTTGGTACTACAAATGTCCTAGTAAACGGTGTCATTTTAATTGTTTGTAATGCAGGGCCCTGCTGAAAAGGAGACATGGTCTCAGTGAGGCCCCTGCTTATATAAATAATAATAATAATAATAATAAAAACCTCTTCCGACAGGGCATCCCCTCCATGGAATGAGCCACGTTCCATTTGGCCAGCGAAAAGAGCCACCGCGCCAGAGAGCAACAAAGTCAACATCCTGCAGCAACTAGCAAGTCCCTAAATTCAGATGCATGAATAAGATGCTGCCTATTAAGCCGCACAATGAGTTTGGAAGGGTAACGACTGCAAGGCATGGAAGTTACATTCACAGAATTACAACGCATAGTCACCATAATAGCTTTACTATCTTTTTTCAGTCTCTAAAGTATAGAATGATCAGTAGCTCACATCTGTACAGTGGCAACCAATAGCGGACATGCCTTTTACTGCACTAGCCACTCCAATAAAATGGACTGAATTTGATGAAAAGCGGTCACCCTTCCTATCTGTTCATATCAATGGGTCTCATAAATTGCTTCTGGCTGAACTAGCAACAATTTCTAAATACAGTCAATTTAGTAGCTAGCTAGCTAATTTTTTTTACTCAGGCAAAAGCACTGATTCGCACATAACTTATGATTACAATCCTGGAAAAACAACATGTTTCGTCGGTAAACGACAAAAAGGATTATGAAGGATAATATTTGGCACCAGAACCAGAAAATTTCAAACGATGTCCAACTCTGACCATGGCCTTCCCTTAAATAATAGCTGCAGCTTTTGTAGCAGGGACAGATTTTATGAGACCGCACTCTCATAAGGTCCACCAGCTAGTATATAGCCAAAGTTGAAAAGACCATGCAAAGAGCTATGGGTCAAGCACAATTTATAAGTTCTTAAAGTTCATTATAATGAAATACAAGCAGCTCTTGGCCTTACACTACATCATGGTATTCACTTTAGATTGTGGGGCCACTGGCTGTAAAATAGGGCATCTACCGTTTTAGCCCATAACTCAGGGTGAGGAGGTTGTACAGATTTGAGTGAAAGATTCACCTCCTCAGTGGACAGGCCCAGGAGCGAGTCGGCCGGCTCGGTGGCATCTTCCTCCTTCTGCTCTTTAGCTTGGCTGATCCGCTGTTTCTCATCCTCCTCCTAAATTTAACAGGCACACTAATGACCGAGCACTTACAGCGCCAACGGTTATCGATCACTCGTGGAAAACTGCATTTCAGGGCTGTCGAGGGGGGACATTTTGTGAACCCACCAATCAAAATGCAAGGCAGGCAGCAAATTCAATTACAAAGGCACATGATGTGCAACAAAATCACATTTTACAAAAATATTTGCAGGCACAGAGAGATGATAAAAACAGATTTCTCTCCTTTCCGGAGGAGGTTAACTGATGTCTGTACATCTACATTATCATTACACTGAGGAAACAAGGGTATGTTACATGGCTTTTCAGAAGAAGGCTTCCTGTTTATAATACGCCCTGACATCCAATTCACCAGGTCAGTCAACTTTTGCCATTACATGCTCCCACAGACAGGCACCGTTTCACCAAACTGGTTGACCAACAAAGAGTAGCCATCCCTGTTCTTTTACAAACCTCAATTCCAATGAAGTTGGGATGTTGGGTAAAACATGAATAAAAAGAGAATATAATGATTTTCAAATCCATTTCAACCTATATTAAATTGTGTATACAACAATGACAAGATATTTAATGTTCTAAATGAGAAACTTTGTTTTTTTGGAAGTAGTCACTCATTTTGTGTGCAATTGCACACTGAGAAACATTGTTCTTAAACTCCTTGCTTGTGAACGACTGAGCCTTTTGGGGATGGTCCTTTTAAACCTAATCATGACACACGTTTCCAATTAACCTGTTCACCTGTGGAATGTTCCAGACAGGCCTTTTTTGAACATTCCTCAACTTTCATAGTCTTTTGTTGCCCCTGTCCAAGCTTTTTTGGAACGTGTTGCAGGCATCAAATTCAAAAGGAGTGAAAATTTCCAAAAAAACTATAAATTTGATCAGTTTGAACATTAAATATCTTGTCTTAGTAGTGTACTCAATTGAATATAGGTTGAAAAGGATTTACATATCATTGCGTTCCGTTTTTACTCTTGTTTTACGCAAAGTCCCAACTTCACTGGAATTGGAGTTTAAAAGTGACACTGATGAGCGAATTGTGCCTCTACACCAGACGGGCGACACTGCACCGGGACGTCAGGGAATCGCCGCGGCGACAGGCGAGAGGCCTAGAGTACCTGATCCCTCTTCTTCATCTCTTCCACCTGGCGGAGCTGCTCCGAGGACAAGACGCTCTCGATCCGCTGCATGTCCCGCATCAGCAGCCTCTGGGACTCCAGGAACTGGTCGTTGGCCTTTTGCCAAGTGTGCTTCAGCTGGTTGTGTTGCTGCCGCTCCAACTCCAGCCGGTGACACACTGAGGAAGAGTAAAGCTGCTTTCACACCGGACGCGAAACAAATTTTTCACAGGATTCCATTCAAAGTCAACGCAAAGATGCGAATACACGCATTTAAACACGTAGAAATTTGCCCATAGGGCATGATGCAATTGATGCAATCTAATTTCAGCAGGTAACACTTGCCAGTCTGAATGGCAGGTTTTCATGAAACTATAGGTTCATTCTTCATGGCTCATAGAAAGTATTCACCAAATTACAAATGGGGGGGGGCTGCGTTTATATATTGGCGCCCTTAAAACTGATTATTATTCTTGACACATATCTCTGAAAACTTTTTTTTAGTAGGCCTCAAAAGCTAACTCACATAAATTTTACTCATAGGAACTTAATCTTTGGATGTGAGGTAAAAATGGTATCAAACATTTTGTCTCTGTCTGAGCAATTGAAAAAAAATGGTATTTCCCCCAAACACACTGGAGTAGTCCTCTAAGGCAGCTCTATGGCCGCCAATTTCAAGGATGTCGTTACTAGGGCCTGCATGCGAATAGAACTTACTGCCTAGAATCTCCCGAGAACCAAAAAAAATAAAAAAGATATAAAAATCAAGGAAGTTTTTCTGACAGACAGCATTAAAATCAAGTCACCTTCATGCAGTTCTTTTCGCAGTTTCTCTGTATCTTCCTGCAGAACAGACTTCTGGGTATTCAAGACTGCTACATACATTTCCAGGTCAGTGCGGCAGGATTTTTCAGCCTCGAGGACATGATTGAGTTCCTTTACCTGAAAAATAAATGCAAGGCATTGACTCTGGTTTAAAAATCGAGAAAATAAATAATAAAAGTCTTCATAGTGTAGTTTGGCCTCCAGCCATGGAAACTGTATACGAGAGTAATACAAGGAACAGTCACCTCCAAAGTATATTTAAACCACATCTTATCTGCAAAAAATCCCAACCTTAGAGGCCTCCAGTTCTTTCACCCTGTCTTCAGCTACTGTCAGCTTGCTTTTCAGTGCAGCTATTTCCTGCTCCATCGGCATGACGACGGACCGGAGCTTGTCTGCATCCTCCTGAGCCTGGGTGGGGTGGGGTGACAATTATAACATTCAAATATTCCAAGTAGTTGAAACAGTGCCAAAAATAGAGTCTGTAGATAATTCTAGCTGCTGAGGAAAGCAACAAAACTCCTCACACCATTTATTGAATAAAAGCAAGCACTCCATCACTTAACCCTTCAAGTGCCAAATGCAGCTATTGTTGTTCAATGACGCAAGATACCAAAAGCAATGCTGTTGAAAACCTATCATGCGGTGACTTGTTTAAAGGAGCAGCCTGCGGGAGCCACATGATAGGTTTTTAACAGCACAAAGATAATTAAAGTTATATTTCTTAAAAATGTATTTCAGTGCTCTGGGGGTTAACATTCATTTGGCCATCCATAGTTTCCTCTCTTGCGCTGCCATATAACTAAGACAGTTACGGCATGATAAGGAATGCACATGCAGTGCATTAACTGATCACATGCTGACTAGAACACTGGATATTCCAAAGAGCATGCGACAACTCATACTATAAAAATATGTAATATTATGAGAAGTTGAGAATTTTTTTTTCCCCCAAAATAAGGAGAAGTGCGTCTGGTGACGGTGTGCTGCATGGGTCAGCAGCTGGACCTGCTGTGGTTCCGCTTCCCTCAGCGTAATGAATCACACTCCACAGCTCAGAACCTCCACTGAGCCATCTAAGTGAAGCCCAACCAGGAAACTCCTGGAGGTTAAGGTGGACGCACCTTCTTCATCTCATTTTCCAGATTCTCCTCCTCCTGACCCTCGGAGAGACGGCGTCGCAACTCTGCCAACTCCCTCTCTACAGCTTCGCGGTACTGCGTCCACTGCGACCGCTCCTGCTCCAGCTGCTGGTGGAACTGGACCTCATACTCTCGCACCGTCTCTGCAGGGAGAAGAAGAAGCTAAGGCGTCAAGGGAAACGGACTCCTGGCCAGGGACTAGTAATGTTCCCAACAAGCGACCGGGATTACCGCCATATTTCAATTAAATCTGAACAATTCTTCATTAGTTTCATTGCATGCAACCAACTGAGCATGCCAAGCTCATGCTAACCCTTGGAGTGCTGAATAAATTTTCAAGGAATTAAAAATGTAATTATCCTGCACTGTTGAAAACCCATCACGTGGCAACTTGTTTATTAGAGCTCCCCGGTGGGACAAGCCAAGCCATTCTTCTATTCAAGCAAAATGTGTCTCAGCTACACTGAACATTTTACGGTTTTTTGTTGGGGAAGTGAAGTTGAATTCAAACAGATAAAACCTCCAAACTGAGAAGTTTTAATAGTTAACACCCTCAGTTAATGTTAGGCACTCTAAATATTGAACAAGTGCATCTCTTCACTTCATCAAAAATAAAAAATAGACTTTGCCGCAATGTCATTGGCTATTGGGCTTAGGTGTGTTGCTGAAGGGAGCAGTATTTTAGCAAATTAGGGGCTAAGCTTTTCATTTTTGTCATCAAAACTGTGTGTGTCCAAAGTTTCAGCATTCTAGCTGCTTTCAAACACTCTCCAGGACGATCTAGTCCAATTTTAAATATGGCCAACTGCTGGCCATGATCGATGTTGAGTTTCGACAATTCAAACAAATCTTAATCTGTACATCCATTTGTACCTCCCCACCAAATTTCACATTGGTCCCCTCAGTGCCACCAGGCTGAGTTGTGTAGTGTACACAAATAGCATATAGAACATTTTATGAACGAGACTTACACACATATAAACATACACGTGAAGCTAGGAACAGACCAAAAGTGATGGTGACGATAAATTAACTTCAGAGGCTTTTCACTGCGACCGTACAGACCACACGATACGACCCGTCAGAGTATCTGGGGTGTTTGGTAAATCTGAAGAGATCAAAAATCTCTTGTACAACTTTGAAGGGAACCAACCAAGAAAAAAAAAGACTCCACCGCCTACACGTTGCAATTTTCAATGTTTCACCTGGTTGCAAAGCAACCATTTTGAATTATGTTGCTCAAAAGGGACTCGGATGAGCAACTTTGGTCACAAAAAAGATTTTAAATGCCTTATACGCACATTTGAAAAGACTGACACCATACACTGGACGGAGTTTGCCCCGAATTAGCCATTTTCTTGTCATTAGTTTCATCCTAGACGGCCATTTTGAATTTTGTTGGCAGGCAGAATTTGTGACGAGCTGAGGCTCAGATTCTGGGCTGATTCTCAAATCAAGTATAAGCAGTACCATAGTTTAAACGTTTTAAGCTGCAAAAATTGCGATAATGCAATGTTCCTGCCCACCGAAAGGCCTTGCCTGCTGTAGTGATGTGGTGACATGGGCAGGATTCTGGGGGGGGTTGCTGGTTGAAGCTTTACCTTTCATGATGGCCTGTAGTGAGGCCACCTCCTCCTGCCACTGTCTCTTCACTTGGTCGATGGCCTCCTGCTTGGTGCTCTCCGAGACCGTGGCCACCGCTTTAATGGTCTCCATCTCTCCTTGGGCATCGCTGAGCTGCGCCTGGACCCTGCTCAGCTCCGTCTGCACCGACTCTAGAGTGGCACCCTGCCTCTTCAGCTCCTCTGGGCATGAGAGAGAGAGAGAGACCAATGGGAAAGGATGATGACTAGGGATGGCGCATGGAAATGCTGGGGAGCCACCGTTAGCAGAAAGCAGTGAAGACACCTTCTCCTGAAGAGCTGAACTCTCGCATGCTGAAGGACAGGAATTATCAGGTCAGGGGGATCTTAGGAATAAAATTTCTAAGTGATAAGTTGCATGATAGACTCTGTGCCATCAAAAATGCCCGCATGAGGTATCTTGGCGCCATTAAAAATACATATTTGGTTATTTTACTCATGGCTGCGCTGGGCAAGGTGGGCCAGCGACAGTGCCCGTTTCCCGCTCTCGAATGCACAGCCGACTTATTGCTAATCAGTGACAGTGCAAACAATGAGCCACTTCTCCGCAGCTGTGACCAGCCCGTAACATGCCTATAGCTCTTTCCCTCTCCTGTGCAGTAAGGCATGCCATCTTCTTGAAGCCAAAGCATTCTTGCTTTCTATTTTTTTGTTGGCTTCATATAGGCCATCGTCCACACCCAAAATAACAAGTCAAACTTCACCGTACGCGTCACAAACTACCCACTGCTCGTTATTGTGGAAGTGCTCGGCGCATCCACGCGGCGCGCATTGGGATTATTGATTCTTCAGTATGCAACAAATACAGCACATTAGTCATGCATGCATTTTAATGGCACAGAGTACATGAAGGATAATAAAAGTTTTAGTCCTTCACATGGTTTCTGTCCTTGATTTTCATGAATGGGACAGTGACCAGTGAAGGAGTGAATGAAGACAAGCATGTCCTTACCTTCTTTCGACAGATAGAGCTCCTTGAACTTGGCCCGCTTCTGATTGAACTCCATCTCTAGCTGTTGCTTGAGCTTCATAAAATCTTTCTCAGGCATGGACAGAGGCTGCTGTAGCTCCCCTGCTGGAGAGAGGAAACACTACATCAAAAAAGCGCCTTTTCGCAGCAGAACACTGGTCCCTCAAAGAGGAGGAAAGTCTGAGAGTCACAGAGCAAGTCCCGTCACACATTTCTTCCATCCATGACCTCAGACAGCTGTTTTATAAATTTATTCGGCATCTTGGCTAAAGACAGGTGTACGAACAAGACGTCTATTTGGTATATCCTCGAAAGGACAGCAGAGTGTTCCGCAAGCCCCAGCCGCCAGCGAATTCGCCCATTACTCAGTACTCCTCCACCAAATACTTTCCCTATGAATTCAAAAGATGCTGGCGATTTTTGACGCGTTTTATTGAGATATTCCTCACTTTCAAGTGGCTGTCACCGCTTATTATACATGACGTCTAAAGACGGAAGATGGCCAAGCTGATGGTATAAAGATGCTCTTGGAGCATCAACAAAGAGGTTCAATGAGGCATTCTGCCACGGTTCTCGACAATTCTTTGTGTCTTCACGTGATTTTCCATGGGTTATATTTGTGCAGAGAAGGGGTGTAGTGACACTACCAAAAACACACAGTTTTTTTCACCTTTCCATGAATTTCGGGAATAACAACAAACAGAGGGTAGGAAGCTCGCAGGTTGAATGAGTGGCATTTCTCTAGCTCTTTTGAGAATGGTTTGCTCTCACAAATGCAACAACCATTTCTGTTCTATAAACTGGCTTTTTTAATATGGTATTGAGCCATTCAGAGACAAAAAAACATTGTTGGCATCTATGACCTTGTTGTCTTACTAGCCCATGAAGTCTGAAGCACATGGTAATTTACGTCTAGCTAGCTAGACTAGCTGTCAGTAGGCACTGCCACAGACAGCTAGCCATCTAGCAAGCTAAGCAGCTAATGTTTCTTGTTAAACGTCAATAAGGTAAAATTAGGTTAATAAGGAATTAAATTTACTGGGGATGTCTGATCAGCCAGATTCTGGATCAGTCTAGATATGAGTCCAGATTTGAAGTCAGACTATGTGACATCTTTGAGATGTGCATCAGATAAGATAGCATAATGTAAGGACATAAGTCTCATCATAATTATTCAATTACTTTTGACATTCACAGTGGAGTCTTCCAAGATTTGCTATGTAGATTTCTTTGGAACTTGTTCAAGTTGTTCCTTGAATCTTCATGTTATGATACAAAATAAAGTGCCACAGGAAAAAAAAAATAGGCATTTATAGAAAAATTTGTCATGTTATAAATGATTAGAACTGAAATACGGAGAAAGAATTTTAATTGTAAGGAAATGCTATTGTACAGTTTGTTTTACTTACTATGCGATAAGACAGGCAAAAATTGAAGCATTTCTTCTAACATCTCACAAAGAAATAAGTGCTGTTGTGTTCAAGTTAATCCATGCTTGCTTTTCGTATTCAATGTACTCGTGTTTGTGGTGATACTTAGTATTGTGCATGAAATAGTGGCATGTTGCTTAATTAATGAAGGGTCTTCAACTTAACTACTTAGCGCTCGGAGCCGTGTGTAGTCGCGAACAATCGCCGGACTTGAGTCCCGGATCAGTCTATGAACGATAGCTCATATGCTCGTGCAACGTAATGGGTGATGAGAACTGTGCTGTTTAGCATCGAAACCATCCAGACGCTGACTTGAGTTAATTCGATATACGATAAGGATGCAATCAATTACGCAATCTTTTACATACAAAGGAACAGATTGCAAGGTGACAGAATGACAACGACATGGAAAAAAAAATTGTTGACAGTATGGCAAGTTTGGAAGCACGGTTCGACGCATAACGGAATCTCATAACTCGCGCACATGTAGCGTGACTCTTTCCTTACACTGTTCTTGGTGCAAACTAAACGAGATTCGCACAGTCTCAACTTTTTTGCAGTCGGCGGGTGCGAACTAGCCAGTTGATCACTTTTCGGTCACCCTGATTCCTCTTCACCGTTTCGCACTAGTGGCCCGCGAACTGACAGCATCTTCACAAGCTTTTTGTCCCGCCGCAGCAGGACCAGCATCAGCTCGTCTGGCTGTCAAAATGTGATCACAGTGAAAACGAACGAAACAAAACTTACAAACTTAGAGTACTAATGGAATGTATGCGCGTTACTTCTTATATCACCCAAGACCAATCACAATGTCACATGAACTCAAATCATTGTCTGTGTTTAGATGCAAAGCAAAAACATTCATGACAGTATAGTTCTGCGTGTTTAGATGCAAAGTGAGCAACGTGATAAGACGCGGCTTCGGGACTCGAGCCGGTCGGCAGTAATACGAGTAATGTTACTCACACGTTTCAGGGCAAGTTCTTTAAGACAACTGATGAAAGATTGGGCAGGCGTGAGTTGCAGTAATGTAAACATTCGGGAAACAAGTAGTTAAATAGCAAAAAAAAAAAAGTGAAATTTGACTAGAAAATTCTAAAACTTTCCTCTGAAAAATACATGAACTAAGCTGTTTAAGGTACTAGAATGCACTAAAGAGCGCCCGTTGGAAAAAAATAAATAAATAAAAATTCTGCGGGGTCACACCCCTGACCCCCCCCCAAGAGGCCAAGTGACAATATGACCCCACATGCGGATCTTGACTAGATTTTCAATTCAAACTGCTACATTAATTTTTTGGGAACACTCTGGGACAGCATTCTTCCCACAGACAAAATTCCTAGTTTGGCCTTGTGATGGCGCTACAGGAAACAGGGCATCTGACTGGATCCGGTGGTGCGAATCCTCACAATTCTGTAACATCCGCATCTTTCCGCATAAAACTGAAAATACTGCCCAATGTTAGCAATAAAGCGGCTACTTATCCTTTTTAAAGACAATTAAAGCCGAACAAATTGATGATTTTGTTGCAGTTTTTCTCTTAAACATCTACGAAAACATACCACTTCATTTGCAGGTGACTAGCCTCTAGGCCAGGGCTGCCCAACCCTGTTCCTGGAGAGCTGCCACCCTGAAGATTATCACTCCAACCAAAGCAAACCACACCTGCTTTACCACTTACAGATCTTGACAAGCTGCTAATGAGCTGAATCAGGTGTGTTGAATTAGGGTTGGAGCATAAACCTACAGGATGGTCGCTCTCCAGGAACAGGGTTGGGCAGCCCTGCTCTAGGCATTGCACGCATCTTTTGGCTTTGAGCCTGGAAGCTAGTTTTATTGTTCCACTGTAGGACTGCAAAACATAATATTTAAAAAAATACTCAAACTTTTTTTGAGGTCCAACATGTAGGCATTCAAATACTCAGTCAGAAATTTCAAGTGGCAAATCATGTTCATGTACGCAAAGATAATCTCCTTTCCTGTGCATAACTACTTCCTCCGTCACATCCTTGAATTAAAATGAGTTTTGGCTAGAGAGCATATGACCTCAATAGCACAGAGTTTATTCTGAATGGCAGCTTCTAGCACTGCATATATATACTCAGCAACAAAAGTTTCTGTGACACCATTTATGTGTATGTTATAAATGACACGCAAAGATCTCAATGCAATCAATATGTTTATTTAACAGGAGAAACACTGACTTTTCAGTGCCAACGTCACTCAAAACGAAAAATCTCATTTTCATGCGTCATGAAGCACGTGTCTGACGTCTAACCAATTGTGACCTTCACACTTCAATACCGGGTGTGACTTCCTCGTGCCATGATGCAAGCAACGCATCTCCGGCGCATGGACCGAATCAGATGTGCCAGAAATTGCTGTGGGATGTCATTCCAAATCTGACGTAGACGTTGTCGCAATTCCTGGAGTGTAGCTGGCGGGTTATCCAACCGCCGCAAACGTCGATCCATCTCGTCCCAAAGATGCTCGATTGGGGACATGTCTGGGGATCTGGCTGGCCATGGCAGGACATTGACATGTTGTTGCATCAGATACTGCTGTACAATCTTTGCAACGTGTGGTCTGGCGTTATCATGTTGCAGCGTTATTCCGGGACCATGTTGCATCAAAAACAGTACCACCAATGGCCGTAGCACTTCATCGCGATATCTTTGACCTATCAGATTTCCATCAATAACAAGCAAATCTGTTCTGTTTCTAGCCGTGATCCCTCCCCAAATCATGACACTACCACCTCCAAAACGATCAAATTCCTGAACACAGTTGTTGGCATAACGTTCTCCACGTCGACGGTATACACGTAAACGACCATCACATCGGTTAAGCATGAATCTTGATTCATCAGTGAAGAGTACAAGATCCCACTGACGTTGGATCCACCGTCGATGTTGTTGTGCCCACTGTAGACGCAGTCGTCGGTATTGTACTGCGAGTATTGGACGTCTTGCTGGCCGACGTGGGACAATGCCAAAATGACGGAGACGGCGACGGATTGTCTGTGCAGACAGTCGCCTCAAACCAGGTATCGTTCTTGCAGTTATGGTTGCAGGTTGGAATCGATTTCGGAGATGGGTTGTTCGAATCCAGTTGTCCTGTCTGGGAGTGGTTACTCGTGGACGGCCGCTGCGAGGACGGTCTCTGACATGTCTTGTCTGCTGATGACGCTGCCATAAGTTACAAATGGTGTTTCGGTGGACATTCAGGCGATGAGCAACTTCCCTCTGCGAGGTTCCGGATTCAATCATCCCAATGGCCCTCCACCGATCATTTTCAGACAGTCTTGGCATTTAGAGGGTAGAGTTCCTGATCCGAAATGGCTGTGTTTTCGATAAGTGATGCTTCCGTCGTTCATCAGGCACAATGTGAACATTCCAAAAATTCTCCTCTTTTATTGCCATCCACAAGCATGATTTACGCACATTTTCACGTGCAAAGTCATTTTCTCGCATTTTCATGATTTCCATTTCAATGTTGTGTTTACGTGTACTGTTTCAGTCTGATATCACCATGTATGACAATTTCATAATTGCGTTATGAAAAATAATTAACAATATTGGTGTCACAGAAACTTTTGTTGCTGAGTATATTAACCCCTCCACTCAACAAAAGACAATTCTGTCACCACTGGCTTATCAGTAGAGTGACATAATTCATACACTTGCTGAAATCTTTATTGTAACCACAGATACACTGTAAAAATAAATAGTTGATATGACTTTAAAAAGTTAGTGCCAGGCTGCCTTAACATTTTACGCAAACTGAATTTAAGATTACAAGTGGAGGTCATTTTGAATTTTCTCCCCCTGCTTGGAACCAAACATCTTGGCATTAACTTAAACTGCAAGATTACCATTAGTCCATTCTTTTATCATAATATAATATATTATTGTGATATTATTAATATCATAATAATAATATCATAATAAAACTCACTGACCAGAATTCTGCTGAATCTGACAGTTTTACTTAGTCCAAATAATAATCTCTGACGCTAAGTTTAGCAGCTATAAAAATAATACAATCCTACAATGCGATGTAATGAAGTCCCCAGAATGAAAAATAGAGCAAACTTATACAGTCTTCGTGCTAGGGATACATACAGAGTCGACGACATTATTCTCTGCAGTTAACGAACAAGAGAAAAAAAAATTACATTTTAAAGGGACTTCTCAACGCGTTAGCACCTGTAACAATTTCTATTTATTAAATGAGAGATTTTCATAGTTAACTAACAACTCTGAAATTTGCGCATTTTTTAAAAATCTGCTAAACAGCATTTCTCTGCAGTATTCATGTACACTGAACAAAAATATAAACGCCCCATGTCAAATATTGATGCCACATGGAGTTAACAACTCCAAATGAGCATATGCTGACTTTTACTTGTACAATAGGAATATTTCTCTTGATTTGTGGACTATTTTTTAATCCATCTCTGTCAGTGAGCATTTGTTCAGTGATGCAGTGATTTCACTCAGTACATGGGTGTGGCATTTCCAAAATTGACCACTGCTATCTGGCGAATCCTAAGTATATCAATATCTCCAATCACTGCCATGTCATAGGCCATTGAAATATTGGCAATACAGAGTACAGGGGAGAATGCAAAATTTCAAAAAGTCATAAAAATTCAAAAATCATTAGGCGTAATTGCAAATTATTTGAACAAACTTGGTAGATATTGTCACAACAATGCTCCATAACAAATAAAGTTGTTCTGGCTGACCGTTTTAGAGAAGTTTTTTTTGAAAATCTGCACCAAGGAGAACTGAGGAGACCTATTTTTGAAGCTTTTCAGGTGGAACTCTTTCCCATTCTTGCTTGATGTACAGCTTAAGTTGTTCAACAGTCCGGGGTCTCCGTTGTCGTATTTTACGCTTCAAAATGCGCCACACATTTTCAATAGGAGACAGGTCTGGACTACAGGCAGGCCAGTCTAGTACCCGCACTCCTTTACTACGGAGGCCATGCTGTTGTAACACGTGCAGAATGTGGCTTGGCATTGTCTTGCTGGAATAATCAGGGGCGTCCATGAAAAAGAAGTTGCTTGGATGCCAACATATGTTGCTCCAAAACCTGTATGTACCTTTCAGCATTAATGGTGCCTTCACATATGTGTAAGTTGCCCATGCCTTGGGCACTAATGCACCCCCATACCATCACAGATGCTGGCTTTTGAACTTTGAGCCCATAACAGTCCGGATGGTTCTTTTCCTCTTTGGTCCGGAGGACAAGACATCCAGTTTCCAAAAACAATTTGAAATGTGGACTCGTCAGACCACAGAACACTTTTCCACTTTGCATCAGTCCATCTTAGATGAGCTAGGGCCCAGCGAAGCCGGAGGCGTTTCTGAGTGCTGCTGATAAATGGCTTTCGCTTTGCATTATAGAGTTTTAACTTGCACTTGCAGATGCAGCGACGAGCTGTGGTTACTGACAGTGGTTTTCTGAAGTGTTCCTGAGCCCATGTGGTGATGTCCTTTACACACTGATGTCGGTTTTTGATGAAGTACCGCCTGAGGGATCGAAGGTCACGGGCATTCAATGTTGGTTTTCGGCCTTGCCACTTATGTGCAGCAATTTCTCCAGAATCTCTGAACCTTTTGACGATATTACGGACCGTACATGATGAAATCCCTTAATTTCTTGCAATAGCTCCTTGAGGAGTGTTGTTTTTAAACTGTTCGACAATCAGCTCATGCATTTGCTCACTAAGTGGTGACCCTCGCTCCATCCTTGTTTGTGAATGACTGAGCATTTCAGGGAAGCTGCTTTTATACCCAATCATGGCACCCACCTGTTCCCAATTAGCCCGTTCACCTGTGGGATGTTCCAAATAAGCGTTTGATGAGTAATCCTCAACTCTCGCAGTCTTTTTTGCCACTTGTGCCAGCTTTTTTGAAACATGTTGCAGACATCAAATTCCAAATGAGCTAATATTTGCAAAGAGATACAAAGTTTACCTGTTCGAACATTAAGTAACTTGTCTTTGCAGTGTATTCAATTGAATATAGGTTGAAAAGGATTTGCAAATAATTGTATTCTGTTTTTATTTACGATTTACACAACGTGCCAACTTCACTGGTTTTGGGTTTTGTATATTATATTCATCTCCATCCTCTTCACATAGCCATGTCTCTGTTATCCCAACTATGTCATAGCCCTCACTAATCATAACGGCCTCAAGCTCTGGAAATTAATTTTTTATGCTTCTTGCATTTAAATAAAAACCATTTCAGGTTATTACTAATGCTCTTTCCCCTGGATTTCCCATGTGGCCGCTGCTTCAAGCCCCCCACTACGCTTTGGTCCTTTAAAAGTATATCATCAATAGTGCATGTAACCCCGTCAGCCTCCACCGGGACAGTCTGCATTTCCTTATGTGTAACACTCACTAACCTCCCTGCCCCCTAAATCCCTAGTTTAAATAATCCTGTGCTACCCTCAGCATACGCTGGCTCAGTGCAAAAATACCCCTCTGGTTCAGGTGTAGCCCGACAGGCTTGAACAGGTCACCCCTGTCCCAGAAAAAGTTCCAGTGCCCCATAAACCTATACTCCTCTTTCCTACACCAGGTTTGTCGCCACGTGTTAAACCTCCAGATAAAATTCTGCTTCCCTCTGCTTGCACGTGGTACCGGAAGAATCCGGGAGAACACTACCGTTGAGGATCTGCTCCTAACCTCAAACCTACCCTAACCTATGTCATTTGTTCCAACATGGATCATGACAACTGGATCCCTCCCCGCTCTGGCCAGGAGTTTGTCCGCACGCTCCAGGAGGTCTCCTACCTCGGCATCAGGCAGGCAACACACCGTATGAGACTCCTTGTCGCTCGAACAGACTAAGCTATTTATTCCTCTAAGGATCGAGTCCCCCACTATCACTAACTCTCTTTTCTGAGGGGTAGAGGCCAACAGGGTGCCCTGCTGCTCATCAGTCCCCCCACTCTCAGGGTCAGGGGCCAATTTGAGTTCCTGCAAGGGCTGGAATTAGCTGTTGTTGTTGAAGGCAGTCCTGGGCAGGAGCCATTGACACTCCATGTAAACTTGTTGGATTTTTGTTACATTTAATTTATGTACTAGATTGGCAGCAGTTTGTTTGAATTCCAGGCTCCAATGTGCGAGTTAGCTTGGGAACAATGGATTTAAACAGCTGGCTCAGTCGCACTACGCAAGAAAATATTACTCAGTTTACATCTGGGCACAGATCAAATGCAGCATTTCACCAGGAGCATCACCTTTGGAGCAGCAGCCATCACCCCGACGCGATCAATGCAGCATCTCACTGCTGTTCACAGTTTATTTGGACAGAGGGAGAATCAGCAAAACAATAAGTAAAAAGAATTTGTTTGATACTTTTAATTTTTTGACCAGAAACGCCCGCCTTTGAACACCCTCAGCCTGACGGTGCACACACGGACAGACAGACAGACAGACAGATGACGAACTGATGACAATACCCTTCAGCCTGAAGTCAGGCCGAGGGTAAAAAGCAGTACAGTCACACAGAATGCAGAAGATCTAATGTACAACGAAGGAAACATGCTTCGCGGTTAATGATAGCTCTAGAGGTTTTTCAAAACTTAGAATGTAGTCTTTTCAGATAACATGCTGGCAAAGAACAGGTCAGAAAACCGACAGCCTCTCAGGTCAATTAAAACCTGCCAGAAACATTTAGATACTATAGTTTGAAAGTAAGAGGAGACGCCTGTAACATCAACTTAAAGTTTGCAGGTGAAAAGCCCACGTTACCCGACAGAGGACAACGATTGCTCTCAAAATGAATGGAGTTCAAAGGAGTCAAAACGTAACATGAACAGTTCACTAATCAGTGAACTTACTCCTCTAATAAGACTGTTAAGTACTGCTCCCCAACTAATGTTTCTATCAATTAGCGTACCTTCTTTCTGTCTGAGAACCAGTACGTGCGAAGACGTGATTGAAGATGCAACAGAAAGGGGCGGAGCCAGACGTTTTAAAGGAGTGCCAGTATCAAAGCAGAAGGGGGGGGGTTGGAGCGTTAGCCTGAATGCTGTCCTGACCGCGGGGGAGAGAGATTCAGTTTGAACTGTTAAATTTTGTGACGGGCCTTGGTGCTATAGACATTGCTCCTCAACTATTTTTCTGGACAGTAAGCTTAGTTTAGAGTAGTCAGGAAGTCTGCAGAAGACTTTTTTTATTGGCCACTGTGGGCCAGACGCTAAAATTCTCGGTCCAGGTCAGTTAGATGGAGGGAGACACTGGTGTAGCTTAGTTGGTTGTTTTCTTTAACTCCATTTCATGTTGCATTTGCATGTGTAACTGCTTTTCTTTAAATGCAAACTCTACTTTAAGTTGATTAATTTTTATTGCTTGAATACTCCTTTCTAACATCTGGCTCCGCCCCTTTCTGTTGCATCTCCCATCAAGTCTTCACATGTACTGGTTCTCAGGCAGAAAGACAGGGGCTTTAAGTAATAGAAACATTACATTGGGCAGCACTACGTAACAAGACGAACTAGAAAATAGTCCTCCCTTTCCCCAATTACACATGCTTAAATTGTTAGAAGGGTCATTCCATTCCAAGTGGAAATGCTTAAGGTACTTTTTTTGGGCCACCATGGCCTCAGATTTTTCTCTAACTTCGTATATTTGTTCATTTGCACTCAAATGATGGGTATCTCCAATTTTTTAACAAATGGCACACCGGAGTGGATTTTATAAGGCTCTGAAAAAATGGCTGTAGGGGGCGCTTTTCAAAACATGCTGTAGAAAAAGTCTTATATCTTTGATTCTATGACAGATACAGATCTGGAAGGTGGCTTGATCCTTGACATGAACCATGCACTAGGTTGACAAGGGTTGCTCGTATCGATGGTGAATGCCATGGAAATTAAGGTCAAATTTGAGGTTCACAAATTTTCAATCCAAATTACTCGCCAATAGTTGGAGGGAGTGATCAACTGATGCCAGGAACCTTTTATTTGAGGTAGACTCTTGCCATTACAATCGAAAGAAAACTTAGTAGTTGTTCAGATTAACACTTTCAAAGTTGGTCGCAGCTGAAAAGAGCCCAAGTTTAAGGGCCTGGCTCGCCCCCCGGGGAAAAGTTGCACTGACAAAACTTTGCACCTGAGCAGTGTCTAATGACCTGAATTACACTGCTATGGCCCAACAATCTAGTATATAGGCCAGTTTCCCACCAAAAAGCCAGCCTAAAAAGTTGTAAAAATCATAGTTATTCTTTGCGGTGAAATATAGATATTATGTGTATTATATTATGTGATAGTAATACAATATTATGTGCTGGAAATAAAGAAACCCGCTTGAACATCATGTGAGTTACTTTATTTGAGCTGAAAATCTGATATTGATATTCTTTGCGATTGTAGTGACCTTATTAGGGTCGTTCCATGCCAAGTAGAAACAGACCTGGGCCATCATAGTCTTGGATTTTACTTTAACTTTGTCTATTTGTTCATTTGGCCCAAATAATGGATATCTCTGATTTTTTTGCAAACTGCCCTCTGGTATTGGTTTTAAGGACCTCTGAAGAAATGGCCTGTAGGGGGCACTTTTCAAAACGTGCTGTAAAAAACCCTTATGGCCTGTTCCTTGTCACCTAGGTACGGGGTAGGACATCACGTTGCCCCGATTCAATTCCATGCCCATGTTCAAAATTTTAGGACCATCAGCAAATTCCCTAAGATTTTATGGTCTACTAGAATTATTGGGCAATTTTCGACCCTGGAGTGTGGCATACTATTTCTTTCATTCAATATCTCAGTGGCTATACATGCCGCATGGCTGAAATTTCTAGCACATAACAAGCTATACCCAAGGGATTTTATCAACCAGGAGAGTGAGCAATTAACCCTTTACTTTCTGAATAATATTGCCACAAATGTTGCCAAAATTTAGGTTTTTTCACATATTTTGGGAATTTGCCAACCTCATAAATCAGCAATAGTTCAGACTTTTTTAATGGTATCTGTTTTGTATGATAGTGACCAGAGTGCATGACTGATCCATTGTAAAAGAACACATGATGCCTGCTCTGATATCTTTATGATAGGGTCCAAAGATGGTCACAACTCAGAAGTGACCCCACTTTGGGAGGTCAAAAGTTAAGTGGGGATCATTCCAAATTTGAATTTGATAACCCATACTGAAGGCTTATGGCCTTGTCTTGACAGGGGAGAAGGGTGGAAATGTGTTTGAAACCTCCTTTTATGTGTATTTTCATCAAGAAGATTGTCTATGTTGGGGTTCTGACCCACTTACATTTTGTACACAAGCAATGTACAGAAATGTACAGCAAGTATACAGGAGTGGAGAAAATTCCAGCAATCTATCAGAACTAAAAGAAAATCTTATTTGTTTTATCCCAAGAGAGCCACTCTGAACTGAATGGTCTTGGGCATGGACTGCACAGTGATAGGACTAGGCCTTTCCATGAGCAGGGGTTGGACAGTTCAGCCTCTGAGACTTTGCAATCGTTCTCAGATTTGTGAGTGCCTGCAAAGTCTCAGAGGCTGAACTGTCCAACCCCTTCTCGTGGAAAAGCCTAACCGTATCACTGAACAATCCATGCCCAAGACCAGTCAGTTCAGAGCGGGGTAGAACTTTAGAAGGCCAGAAAATCCGAGGGAATTTGCTGATGGTCCTAATATTTGACTTTTGGGAAATATTTATATGTCTAAACAAATAGTTACAAGGACAAGTAAATTAAGAGCCAACAATGTCCAAAAGTTCATTTTTCGTACCCAGTTGATATGGAACAGGCCTTATATCTCCGGCCCCATTACTGATACAGGTCTGGGGTTTGAATGGATTTGTAATATGAAGCTACCTCTAGCACTACCACCATTGACAGTTTCCACGGAAACAAGAACAGGTACAACCATTACCACTGATGGTGGTGCTAGAGGAAGCTTCATATTACAAATCCATCCAAATCCCAGGCCTGTATTAGTAATAGGGCCGGAGATACAAGGGTTTTTCTTCAGCATGTTTTGAAAAGCGCCCCCTACAGGCCATTTCTTCAGAGGTCCATAAAATCTGAGATATTCATTATTTGGGCCAAAATGAACAAACAGACAAAGGTAAAGTAAAATCCAACACCATGATGTCCCAGGCTCGGAATGACCCAGGATCCAGTAAAACTGAAAACAACCCCAGGTGATTTTCAAAATGCAACAAAAATCTTTTAGCCTCAAGTTTCAAAATGACTAAGGCCAGCAGCACTCTGAGAGAGTGGTGTACCTAGCTAGCCAACGTTACTATTGAAAATGACGTCATCAATCAATAAATCAATCTGGGATGACATCAATCAGAAAGTTATCAATATAATTTTGAATTACTTTTCAGCAATCGAACAGTTATTTGCATTATTATTCATCAGTAATTGTATAGGCCTAATATTATGTAAGCAGCAGCAACACACATAAGCAGTTTACACACACACACACACACACACACAGACACACACACACACACACAATCAGTACAAACAGACGCATAAGCGGTTGATTTCCGTAGCTTTGATTAATATCTGTTCAGTTGATTTAATCAATGTCTGTTCAGTTTATTTCTGTAGTTTTGATCAATATCTGTTTAGTAGAATCATTAGATATATTTAGATTACTGGAAACATACTCAGTTGAGCCATTTACGTAAACTTTTGTATCCAATTTTTACATGTAGTTTTCTTTTTCTTCATGCAGACAATACCTCCATGTGTCACCAATATTTCCCAGAAAATCCCACACAGAACATGCCAACCAACAGGGGAGGGACAGAGATGAGAGATCTGATCTGATCTGATGAGGAATTGCAGAGCCAACTTAATGAGATTAGAAGGATGTTCCAATAAAAAAGGTAAGTTGGAGTGATGGGGGTAGTATCCTTTGCATGCAAAGACTACTCCAATTTTGTGTCATCATGTCATCAAGCGTGGAATAAAGTCTGATACTTTTCTGAAGATTCTGCCTCTCTCCAATTATTTGAAAATAAGGGGGCCTCAATAATACGAACACATTTCTGACCGGAGAGCTACAACAACGTCAGCAGCGACGATAACGGGCAGTTGCCTAGTAGCCTAATAGGAGTTAGTAAGCAAGAAATCGTGGAGACAAACTTAAGTTTGCTTGGTAGTTGTAATTAATGTTAATGTCAACAAATAGATAGAACTTCTCGCCTTGTCGCGTCCGTCAGCTGCGCGTACCCTCTCACTTTCCATCATCCAAACATGAATATCACTGGGGAAAATAGTCTGTTGGCGATCTCATTGATTGTCCAGTGTGCTCAAGGTCTTTTTCTGCAGTATTCCAAGCTGTATTTTAATTGGAAACAGAGTGCTGCCTCCATCTGTTTGTAGTAAGCAATGAATTTGTATTTCCAATGCTGCAAAAGGGCTCATTTGAAATAAAATTCTTGAAATTTGTATAAACGTCAATTTGGATGTCATTATATCGATACATGCATCACCAGTTAGGTTATTTTGATAAATTGGTAAATCGGTGTCTTCAGCAGAGTCCAATAACTTTCCATGGGAAATTAGTCCAGTATGTGAAAATGTCTCCAAACAGCATTTCGTGCCAGGTTTCTGGGTCATTTCTCCAAACACCAGCACAGAGTTTGGATGGACACATCTCCAAGCCTATACTACCATCAGCTCTTCAAGGTAGCGCGATCGGACTTCTGCAGGCAAACTGTCAAAGTGCTCGTAGCGCGTTGTGGTTGAATATGCAAGCAAACATGATTGTTTGTCATCTGTAGGCTGAGCCTCACTGAAAATAAACATGGTGGTCGCGTTTGCTAAGTGCAGCAAAGCCATACCATATAAGACAGGGGTGAGGGGTGTTCAATCTTATCCGCAAAAGGGCCAAAGTGGGTGCAGACTTTTATTTTAGCCCAGTGCTACAATAACTCAAATCATCTAATTCACTAGTCATGAGGTTCAATCAAGACCTTGATAAGTAAAATCAGGTCCATTAGTGTTGGGCTGCCAGCAAAACCAATAAACAGACTGACCCTTTGAGGACAAGACTGGACACCCCTGGCGAAGGAGAATGGAAAAGCCTGGTATGACCCAAGCTTGGAGAAACGGCCCAGACTCCCGAATGTTGAGTTCTGCGGTGGCTCCAACGCGCATGTGTATAATGTTACAGGTTGCATGTAGGGCTTTTCAGGGCAGAGACCCGTTTACACTAATGTCATACGTAGGTCATTTCAAAACATGAATGTGGAAAGTGTATGCAAAAAAGATCGGATAAAGGCAAAAATTGGAAATGAGCGTTAAGCCCTGTAATGTGAACATAACCGAAGATGTCAACGGCAACATTACCCAGCTAAACAACATTACCCAGCTACACAGAATAATATATGGTTTTGAGAACTTGTATGCGCCATTTACAAACTCTCTAGAAACGAGCAAATAAAATCACGTACACATCAAGACTAGCCAAGACAGCCATGTAACTAGCAAGCCAGCGAGTAAAATGGCTTGGAGTTGCTCTCGTTGCATTTGCCACTCAGCCCGCTGTCAAAGAAAGGCTGCCCAACAATGACAGCTCACCGCCGGCTAGCTAGCAATCATGGCTTCGCAGGTTAGCTGGCAGGCTAGTTACTGTTGGTAATCGGTATAACTATGTTTATGGTGACGTTATGCAGACTTAAAAGATGTACATCACATAAAGGCCCGTTCCGTTTGCTTGACAATTAAACCATCACGTCGGCTCAGTAACAAGATGCCTAACGTTGCGTTAATCTCCTCTTTCACGACTGGCGAACCGATGCTGCCAATTTTAACTTACAAGCTCGTTCGCAAGCAACCAAACCGCGATCCGGTGCGACGGGAGCGGGCAGAGCCGCAGCTGCACGGGCCGCGGGCCTTCATTAACCCACACGGTCATCACAAACAGCGGCCACATGAGCTCCGAAAACACGGGAGTCATTACCTTCGTGCTGAGGCGACAGGTCCGATCCAGAGGCCTGTTCGGCCATGGTGCCCCGGGCCTGGATTGCAATAACCGGCTGAACTGACGGACGCTAAGAGCGTGCAGGGAAAACGAGCAGCAATACGGACTAAGTGGAGAGGGAGGGACGGAGGGATAAACAACCGTCAACGTCATTCGCCAGTCCGGGGCAGCTTCTTAGTACGTAAGATGCAGCCAACATGGGCTACATTTCTGGGCTGTACGTCATCGCAGCCTGTTCCACTGTAACGATGCCTTCGAATACTGCCGAAAAATGCAGGCTTCATCTTGCCTAATATCAGATGGAATAGCAAAACTGGAAATTGAGCGTAACCGAGTTGTCAATTCCGTCTGCTATCAGGCAGCATGAAGGCAGCATGAAGGCTGCATTTTACGGCTGCATTCGAAAGCGCCTTCACTATGGAACAACCTGCGATGGCGTAGCAGCCTACAGTTGCAGCCTACTTAGGGCGCATCTTACGCCTATTATACACTAGACGACTTTGGTAGAACTTTAAGACCACTTTTAAAAGACTAACATCTGACCCCCCCTTACATATAAAGCCAATGTGTCTGTAAATCACTGAGACTGGGGATCTTGCAGGGTCACTATTTGCAAGACTGCAACTCGATTCCTTTTGAGATTATTTCTCATCCTGCACCTGGTGCTTCCTGTTCGGTGCTGGGAAGAGCGCACCTATTGGTTGCAGATAACGGTGACGTCATTGAACAACAAAATTTGCATAAGACAAGACTAAAGACTTGCGATAATATTAAACACGTTTGATATTGTCGTAATGCCAAGACAAGGGAAAAGACTGCCTTAGAACAACTCGGATTAAGTTTTATGCCCGCCTTACATCAAACAACTAGGATTACAGAAGTGCGCTGCAACTCAAGAAAAACTCTCACAATTTTATTCTGCCTTTTGAAATTGCTTGAAAAGTTTTTGGTGTAAGCTTAGCCTTAGTGGATGCATTTGACTTGTCTCCTACAGTCCCTTAAGCTTAAGCTTAGCTCATATGTGAGGAAGACTAATGGTCGAAAGTTACCTGTCAAATGGACTGGTTGATGTTTGTATGGTCACCCTGATGGATCGACTACTCTAGGGCGATCTATGTCAGTGAGTGTCATAGAATTTCTACCATCCCTTTCCATTGGACAGTTGACATGTAAAACTTATATCACTAAATTCTACTATGAGTCATCAGTTAACTTATGGCAAATACTTTTAGGGTTAATTTATAGTATAGATCAACAATTTTTCATGATTAGCTCTCATTACTCATCAAAGCTCCCTGTCGTCATATATCTACTTGTTTTGACCGTGTTGACAGAGCTCTAATCAGGGGAAGTCATGGCATTGAGATGCACTGTGGGAAGAGGCCAAGCCAGCAGAAGTTGTATGATGTTTTAGGCAATTTTCTACTGGGAAACCTTCGGTCCTGCCATTCATGTGGCTGTTACTTTGACGTGTACCACCTACATAAACATTGTTGCAGACAAAGTACATTCCTTCATGGAAATGATATTCTGTTATGGTGGATGCCTCATTTAGCAGGATAATGCACCCTGCCACAGTGCAAAAATGGTTCAGGAATGGCTGGTGGAACAAAATAACGAGTTCAAGGTGTTGAGTTGGCCTCCAAATTCCCCAGGTCTCAATGCAATCAAGCATCTGTGGCATGTGCTGGATGAACAGTCCGACCCATAAAGCCCCTACATTGAAAGTTGCAAGAATTAATGCAGGAAGTCCAATCTAATCCGCAAAGGGCCGGCGTCGGTGCTGGTTTTTGTCACAGCCCAACACTAATACACCTGATTCTACTGATCAAGGTCCTGATTAAACCTGCTGATGAGTTAATTAGTGGGATCAGGTGTTGTAGCACTGGACTAAAACAAAGACCTGCACCCACACTGGCCCTTTATGGATAAGATTGAACACCCTTGATTTAAAGTATCTGCTGCTGAAAACTTGGTGCCAGATACCACAGTTCACCTTCAGAGGTCCAGTAGAGTCCATGCCTCAATAAGTCAGGACTGTTTTGGCTGCAAAAGGGGGCCTACAAAATATTAGGCATCCGGGCATAATGCTACGGCTGATTGGTATACCAAATCAAGGTGGAAGAAATGCACACCTGAAGTGATGAGGAGCCAGCCAATGAAAACAAGCATGAAAAAAATTGAAGCTGGCTGCACACTGGTAATTTCAATAAGAAAAATTTATTATAATTATTATAAATCAAGGCATTAAAAAAGCCATCGTTTCGGCAGGACAACTGCCTTCATCGGGGTTCTTAATGAAAGCAGTCGTCCCGCCCAAACATTGGTTTTATTAATGTCTTGATTACATGATTTCATTAGGGGGCGTTAACAACGCCATATGGCATGATGCAGTACTCGAAGTACCCTGAGGTGGTGCTAAACGCTGTCTTCCACTCGTCTCTCTCCCAGATACGGATCAGGTTATTGGGCACTTCAGAGGTTGAGCTTTGGGAAGATGGAAGCGCCTCTAAGCTGCTCTACAGCACTGGGGACCAGGGGGAGTGGATATCAATATTTCATTGTGACATCATTAAGGCCTCCGTAATCGATACAGGGGCAGAGACCTTTGTCCTTCTTCTGGATGAATAAAAAGCAGGCTGACACCAGTGAAGTGGATGGGCGAATGAAGCCTTGCCGTAGGGCTTTCTGCATATATTGTTCTATTGCTTGGGTTTCCGCCAATGATGGGGGGTGCACATGGCTCCTGGGAGGTGCCTTGCAAGACAGTAGCTTGATAGCGCAATCCCATGGACGATACAAAGGTAGTTGTATTGCTTTAGTCTTGTGGAACACAGCACGCAGGTCCCGTTATTTATCAGGAATCTCCGGCTGCTCTCCTTGATTGGGACTCTCTATCATGGTAGAGGCAATGGAGAGGGGGCTGCAATGCTGCCTACAGAAAAAAGACTGGCAGTGAAGATGTCAGGTGGACCAGGAGATGGTGGGGTTGTGTGTTGTCAGCCACGGGAGCCCGAGGATGAGTGGGTGTCTATTGAAGGACAGGTTCAAAATCGAAGGGTCACATGCCTAAGTTTCACAAGAGAAGACTAAGAAATTTTGAACAACTCGTGACTTCTTGCTCATTTTCCAACATGGCTGCCCACTAAGGTCTCCATCAAATTCAATTGAACAAGGTGTGACAATACTAGACGCCATCTTGAAAAGCAAGGTGAGAGTGTTCGCAGATGTTCTCGCTTGTATTCGCAAGACGAAATGTTGTTTAAACATTCAAGAGGCAAGAACTCTCAGGCTCTCACTAGTGTGTGCGATCTAGAACATGCCCCTGAACAGTGCTCTACTCGCCCAGAATTTTTGTTAGACATGAATGTTTTGAGGAGGAGCTAAATGCGAATTTCATGCAATCACACCGTTTGAGCGTGCCATTAGCGTTGCGTAGCGCCGCGTCTCCAGCGATTCGCGTTGCCCGGTGCAAACTACTGTCTTTTTGCATGTTTCCATCTTTGCATTGACTTTGAATGTAATCTGCCCTTGCAAAAATTTGTTTTGTGTTTGGTGGAAGCACAGCTTATCGCGGGAATGCCAAACCAGGAAACAGTATGAGCATTTATTCAGAATTAAAATGTATCATCTTACTAGTGTTGTCTGCTTTCCAAAGAAAGAAAAGAAAAATATTAAGGGGGTTATTAGCAGTATTCCGCCATCAGTAAGAGCCAATGCTGTCTTGAAAGAAGATTGAGTTTGTGAGGCAAAGAGGTTAAAAAGCCATGGGGATGGAGTGGCGCAGGAACGTCCATCAGTTTTTTTGGAATTTTAACCCTATAATGTCCCTGTATCATTTATGATACACCAAATTTGAAGACCATGCGCACCTGGTAAGATGCAATGCAACCACGATTGTTCACTGTATCATATCTGATACACAGTGCTGCCACCTAGAGTGAAGAAGTGAGATTACAGGAGTAGTCTCTCCCCTAGTCACTTACTTCAAGGTAGTAGCTCCCATATGAATGGGAATTCGTGAATTTCCTTGGACTTTGGCAGTGAAGTTTGGCATTCAAATTTAAATATTACACAAATACTTATTCTTATACATGTTAAGGGATAACTATAGATAGTAGAGAGCATATAAATAATTTGAAATTTCGAGTGTTGAGTTCTGGAGGGGTGCTGATTTTTGGCTGTATCAGACATGATACTCCTGGAATTAGAAGTTCAGTTCAGCAATGTATATTTTTCGGTCACAAAACCTAATGATGAACAGTGGATCTGAATACTACCCTTCAATACTTCAAAAATATTACTGGGCCATATTTTTCCTATGATGATGTCTGTGTCTGGGCATTATAGGGTTAAAACTGTTACCTAAAAGGATACTTTTAATAATACAAAAAAGGCTCTGGTGTGTCGCAGATACACAGGTGTAGGTGTGGGAAAGAGGGATGCGGAGAGGAACAATGTATATCAAGAGTGCAGGTGGAGTGTTTTCATTGTGGGGGGAGCCATTAAATTGCTGCATTGAAGTGCAGCAGAATGAAAATGGAACAGGAGGGGGAAAGGACCAAAACTCCAGGGAAAATGTCTTATGCAGAGGCAACCAAGAGAGAAAGGTTCAGGTGAAGGTTCAGTAAGTTGGAAAACAAGATGCTGATATCATTATAGTGGATGAGAGGTGTTTTTGGCCAATTGAAATAATGGTAATTTGTGCCAGAGAGACTGAAAGTGGAACAAAACCAATTAAAACAGTGGTGGATGCAGCGAGAGAATTTCTGGGAGTAATAGAAGTGAAAGGGAAAGATATTCAGAGAGTTTCAGAGAGAGTGTTTAGTGGGGGGTCGTGTGATAAGGAAGTAAAGTTTGGTTAGGAATGCGGGTCGGCCGTTCTTATAATACATCCATGGGGTAGGCTAGGAAATAGGTACCGGGTTTTTTTTTTTTAGGAATATGTAGTTAATTTTTCTTACCTGCGGAGGGCAGTAATACGGGTAAAAACGTATTTTTTTACACAAGCCAAGAGAAGAAGAAGAAGAAAGAGGCGGGAGAGACAAAAAATGACGGAGTACGCGAATACAGGTACTGTAATGAATCTTATCGTTATTTTTTCCACTCTGTGGCCCTATCTAACCTGTAAACAAAAAAATGCTGTGCTTTTGACGTGGAATCTCACGCACACGCAAATGGTCTCGAACGCGAAAATGTGCCGTTTAGAGTTTGGGGGACTCGGTAATATCTAACTGCTCTCTGCTGAAATACAGCGGCAGAGCGGATTTACTGACAGCGTGCGCTTGGGTCTGTAGCTACACAATAAACCTTCCAGTTTCATTGCTCGTTGGCTACATTAGAAAAATCATTACAGCATTTACTGACATATGAAATGCAATGCAAGTTTTGTGGCTCCTCGGAGTTCACTTCTTTTTGCTTGTCATCGGTAATGTCACTTGTTTGCTCCTCGGCACCGTCTTTACCGTGAGTTCGCAACATCTGCGCTATTTACTTGCACCATATTCCTCTGAGGTTTTGTACAGGGGGCTAGCAAATGTAGGTATTCCATATTTTGCAAGATTATGGTTCACTGCAGTTCTTGACTAAATTTTAGTAGTTTCAGGGCCGGTTTCACAGACGCAGATTAAACTTAATCCGAGACTAAATTACATTTTCAATGGAAAATCTTTAAAAACTCTGCTTAGTCCAGGACTACGCTTAAGCCATGTCTGTGAAACCGCCCCTCAGTCTCCTCCGTGTTTTCTTTGCTTAATGTAGGCCATTAATTTCACCCTTCTAAAACAGAGTAGCCTCTTCTCTACGACCGTAGGTTATGGTCTGACATGGTATCTTAGGAAATGAGAAGCTACTAACTGCATCAGTTGAGGGGTAAATAAATTGTTGTCATCTGACGCATGAATCATTCCGGTAATGATCCAATGGAAGGCTGGTCCTTTTGCTAAAATCCAGGAGGTGTCTTTTTTTTTTTTTTTTTTTTGGCCGAGCAAGTGTATGAACACAAGATGCATGAAATATTCTGTTTCATCTAAACTGTAGGTGTTTTGCATTCATTAAAATTTCTAACCGGTATAAAGTGTTTCAATACAGTTTGCACCTTTGCCATTAAATTTCAAGTGATATTCTTGTCTTCCAGGCGGGTTAAATCCTTTCTCTGAGCGATTACTACACCCAAAGGTGCAGCAACTCATAAAATTAAATAATTTTGAATGCATATTTTCAAAAATTATGAACTCATTCACATGTGAAGTCATTCAATCTGATATGGCGCCGGATGACGAGATGGAAACTTCATGAACAGATTTTCAGGAACCTTCGTGTCGCAATTCCATGAACTCTTTCTGAGAAGTGATAAGCAGCACAGAGCAATTTTTCATTTTTTTGGGGCTGTACCTGGTTACGAATCACCAGCCTTACAGACTGCAGCCCAACCAACACACCATCATTGAGGGTAATTCAGGAATGAGGTTAACCCTAAGAGTGCTGAAATAATTTATAATTTTTTGAAAATTTATGCTGTTGAAAACTTATCTTAAGTTGTGGGGACTTGTTTGAAAGAGCTCCCCTTTTTACTTTTAAACAAGTCACCACGTGATAGGTTTTCAACAGCTCTGAATTCGATATCTTGCATCATTGAGCTAGCCAGGCTAACGCCTAACCTCATCTCAATCTACATTGAGATTTAGTCTGGGAGCCACACATTCATTTTCTCGTATTTGAGGCGTGGTTTACGAATGCCCAGAGCCATGTATTGGGTGCTACGAATGTCTATTAAATGCGTCTGTACATAGCTTATAGGCCCCACCCCCCGTTCTGTGATTGGTTCCTAAACTGAATCCAGCGTGAAATGAAATTGCGCGCAAGGCAGCATGGGTATACCCAGGCTATCATTGAGCAACACAATTTGTATTTCGTAGGGATGACTAATTTGAAGCTTCGGAACGTTTCAAAATATTCAAACCATTGTTTCGAAACACAGCAAACCTTCTTGCCACAGCTCGCATTGATGTGCCATCCTGGATGAGCTGCACTACCTGAGCCACTTGTGTGGGTTGTAGAGTCCGTCTCATGCTACCACTAGAGTGAAAGCACCGCCAGCATTCAAAAGTGACCAAAACATCAGCCAGAAAGCATAGGAACTGAGAAGTGGTCTGTGGTCAGTGACCTGCAGAAGAACTCCTTTATTGGGGGTGTCTTGCTAATTGCCGATAATTTCCACCTGTTGTCTATTCCATTTGCGCAACAGCATGTGAAATCAGTGTTGCTTCCTAAGTGGACAGTTTGATTTCACAGAAGTGTGATTGACTTGGAGTTACATTGTGTTGTTTAAGTGTTCCCTTTATTTTTTGAGCAGCCTATATAAATGGACTTGACAATTACAACTATTCTGATTCTGCCTAGTTGGTATTGCACCTCATTGTGATTACACATATCAATAAAATGTGATATAAATATTTAGTCAGAGAAGTTTTGCTCAGATTTTCATTCAGAAATAATATTTCCTGCACATTTTTTTATTCAGCTTTCTTCTTTGCTTCTCTACTATATAAAATCAAATTACCAGTTTATTTGAACAAAAACAAATAAATAAACAAACATGCTTTAACTTAATGATACATTGGAAAGGGTAGCTGGCAAACTTCAGAAGATCTATTAATCTTGTATATTGAACAAACTATCAAAATCCTCACAAAATCCCTCAACGCTACTAAACACCTCAAACGCCTATTTTTCCCGCGGCTTTTTAAAGCCTCTCGCTGTGGTCTGACACCGATCACGTGACGTTTCGAAACATCTCTCGAACAATGTGTCGGAAACAGAAGTGACGTTTTGAAACCTTTCAAACTTTGGTGTCAAAATTTCCATCTCAAGTGTTTGGCGCTGTAAGGGTGAATTTTCTACTTTAAGCTATGTTTAAACTTTGGAATTGCCATGAGTTTTGCCACTCATTCATATGCTTTGATGTGACTGTGTTGCTGTGGGAATACTTCCGCATTGTTGGTCAGGCACTCGTCACATTAAGAAAATATGATCAATCTGATGTGAATGGATGGATGATTTTTGTTTTGCTCCCAAAATTGCAGCTCTGTCCAGGGTAAGTAACTTTTATGATAACAATGCCCATCTGCTGTGCCGGTATACAAGAACATTTCAAAGCAAATAATTACCAACCAGCTCCTGCAGTTGTTTAACTTAGCATATTTTGCATTGCTATTTTGTATTTAAATTTTTATTTTTTTTTGCATTCCATCTACGCAGTCGAACCTCAATGTCTGGAGACTCTGAAGTTATACGAGGCGCAGTTCTTTGGCTTTACCCCGCAGACTTGCATGGTCAGGATTTACAGCGCTTTCCAGGACTGCCTTTATGACATTTTGGCCGCCGTGGAGGCAGTTTTTATCAAGAAACTGGGCGGGGCAGATCCACAGCCAGACTTCTGCAAGCAAGCGAGGGAATGCACCGACACGCTGCTGAAGTTCCTTCAGGAACGCATTCAGCGTCTTTCCCGTCGTATGGAGACGCTGCTCTTGAACGTCCTGAGTGTTCCCTGCAACGTCCTGCTGCCGGAGGACGAGCCGCACCGAAGGTACCCACAGGGCGCGGAGCAGCTGCTGAAGCTGGAGGCCGAGCTGGCGCAGCTGCAGCAGTCGTACCGAGCGGAGCTGTGCGCCCGGCAGGCTCTGCTCGCAGAACTGGAGGAGCAGAAGGCGGTCCGGGAACAGCTCGACGGCTTGCTGAAGTGGATTGAGCAGCTGCAGTCTACCTGCATGCAGGGCGGCGGGGGAAGTCTGCAAGAGTGCTTTTCCGTCATGATGCAGAGAGTCGAGGGTTTGCAGGATTTGATGAAAGAAATAATTCAGAAAAGCAAAGGGGACTGAATGAGTTGATCTTTCAGGTTGAAAAACTTGAAATATTTGTGTGTAAATATGTGCTATTCAGATGTAACATTGAATGGTTATGGTAATCAGACATACTTCGGTGATGCAGTGCTTCAGACGCGCCTCGGAATAGCCAAGAAGCTGATGTAGATTGTTGACTCTTGTTAAAACCATTGACACTTTGAAAAAATAAACGTGTAAATCAGTTGAACAGAATTTTTTTTATTTCATGGGGAAGAACTCATTTACTCACGATCTGTCTCCACCAAACGGGAGGATAATGTGCACCTTGATTTACCTGCGCAAGTTTGACCCACGATTGTATCCATTTACTTCTCGGTTTGAAGTCAGCTTGATTGAACTTTGGTCTGCTATTTGCACTGCCAACCAACAGCAAGCCTTGTTCACTCATAAGGGGCAGTTCTTTGGAATTGTCAGAAAAATGGAAACAAGATTTTGGTGCTAATTTCACAAGAATTTTACTATATGAACATCGTGCTGCTTCAGAGTGAAGATTCAAAAAACTGATGTCATATCCAATGTTAAATTAGACCGCTACTTGGCAAAGTTGCGTTATATATGTTACAGCCAGCTTCCTTATTGTAGCCTTGCTTGCCAATATGGCTGCCAGTAGCAGTGATGCTATTCAGAATACTACTATACTCGCAAATTTCTTGTTTAAGTTTAATATTTTCAACTAGCGCGGTATGCAAATTTTGCATCACTCCGTGTGATTTCATGCATCTTGGTATTAACTCTGTATGTTATCTGGCTGCACAGTAAATTTGCTTTGCTCCTGGTGGAAATGCACTTTCACAGTGAAAAGCCCAACTTTCATTGAATTGTGTTTTTGTTGTAGGACTGATGGCATCAGATACACTGCTTTGCTCTGGTATACTACAGTCGTGAATAAGCAAATCAGTCTTAAAATAAATAGAAACCATCATCCTATTTGTATTTCAGGGAGGTTGTCTCACCCATTCTAATAAATCTCCCAAATGGAAAAAATGCTGCATATGTGCCATTTATTCTTGGTGAGGGGCATTCCAATGGAAAATGTATTCCTGTGATCTGGGAAAACCTAGCATATCCCTTTCAGTAGAAATTGTTTTACTGTCACTTGCTTTATGAGGCTTTGACCCTTCTTTTAGTCATACTATTATGTATGGAATTGTCCATCCATCTATTGTCTATACGCGCTTCTTCACTCGTGCTGCAGGGGGAGCTGGAGTCTATCCCAGCTGACTCTGGGCCAAAGGCAGGGACCCACCCTGTACAGCTCACCAATCCATCACAGGGCACAAACACCATTCACACACCATTCACTCATACCTGTGGGCAATTTAGTGTTTCCAATTAGCCTGATATGCATGTCTTTGGACTGTGGGAGGAAACCGAAGTACCCGGAGAAAACCCACATGAACACAGGGAGAACATGCAAACTCCGCACAGAAAGGCCCCAGGCCGGATTAGGACCTGTGACCTTGCTGTCAGGCAGTAATGCTAATCACAGCACCACTGTGCCACTCTGTATAGAACTGTCTGTAATGGATATTCAGCGCAGAGAAACCGAGAAAGTCGCAAATCAAGCTAAGTGCCAAAATCTGATTGGCATTTGAAACACTAGCTAATAATGTTCTTCTAAATATTAATCAAACTTCTTTCGTCAGGAAAAGTCCAGAATCCAAAAATGGATGTTCATCTGCAGGAAGCTCTCACTGAAGGACTTTCTGGATTTCTCCAGATCACTGTATCGGCTCATGAACCTCCAGTCTTCTGCAATCTCATAACCAGCAGGTCACATCTCTACATGGAAAATGTGAGCGTCTGTTAAAAATTTGTATCATTTTCAACTGGTGTATATGTAAGGCTCTGTCATTTTATTTTTGGCAAAATTAATCCTGTGAATAACCATCTCCGCTGCCCGAGTATCTGAACCTTATTCGAGTATGATTGATCCTGAGCACGTCTAAACTTCAGGTGATGATTGACATCTCCTCGTGCTCTCTGCTTTCCGACAGCGTCTTCACAATGGAGCTCAGGTATCGCTGAAACTCCCGTCGAACCTCTTCTGGATCCTCCTCCAGGTTTGAGTGGATCAAAGGGAGTCTGCCAACCTGGGACACTGCAGCCAAAAAAAAAAACACTGGTTTCGCAATGAACACAAGAATTCCCAGAACTATTACTTCCAAAAGATTTTTCCATCCCACCATTGTAAGAACCAAATTGGGCACTAGCTTAAGGGCAAGTTAGTTTTTTTTTTTCCACGCCATCTGACTTAATTGAGGCCACTTTTCTGAATTTACTGTTGCAGTGGATCTTAAACTCGATTCTGAGACCCCCTTTCTTATGCCATTTTTTGTTCCAAACATACTATAATTGCAGTATTTTATTGAGGAATTAGTTTGTCTTCAACAGATGAATTTAGTTTTTGAAGCAGTTACTTGCCCACTGAAGGCACATTTTGACAGAAATATCTAAACTTGCCATGAAGAACACTGCATACATAGTTTTCAGCCGTACTGGCCTTTAGCCTAATCGGGCTTATGCTGTGATTAGATGCCTTCATGTTGGTGTGTCGTGCGTCCGTTAGCTTTTTGTCTTGTCAGTGCTGTAGTGCTTTCAGTTTTTGACAGATCTCTCTCATATTTTATGTGCGTGGACATGGGATGAAGATCTTGGCCAAGTTCAAATTTGGCCGTGCTACAATAGGCCAAACGGGCGCAGTGGCTTTGCCATTATTTTTATTCTATATGGCAGTTCATTTCAGGTCATATTTTTTAAAAGATGTGCTCCCAGTTAGGTTGTTAACAGTGGACGACAACCTTCATGTGAAGTGAACTGCAAATAAAATAAATTCCCCTTCGGTGTTACAAAATAAATTTCTGGTCATTTTTAGACCATGCTGAACAAAAAAATAAACACTCATAGAATCCCCCACTTTCCCTTGAAAAGTGACATCACATGTCCAATAAATTTTTTTAAGGCAAAAGGTAAAAAAGAAAAGAAAAGCTTGAAGACCTGAACTGCATGCTTTCCTGTGAGAGTTCTGACACCTAACAGTCGAACACAGTCTACATTTTAATAAAGAATCATGTCCACCAATACAAATGTTCTATACTGCATTTACCAAAAACATTGCTGCAGAGTTAACTAACCCATTGCACATGCCTGATAATTGAAGGATGGCAACTATGCTAACCTCATAAGCTATAACATAAAATAGTTCACGAAACATGCAAGCAGCGCGTGATAAAATCTGCTGCAAACTTTGCGGATCCCAGAACTATAAGAGGCAGGACATACTGCTAGTAACAGTAGTATCTGTGCTAATGCAAATATCCACTTAATATACTGAATACAAAATAGGCGTGCAATGCACGGAATACCCCTAAGCCCGATGTCGAAGTTTTTGGAGACGCTCGCCCGCCGCCCGCCCAACCGCACGAAGGATAGCAATACCTTGTCAGCCTTGAGGGCTGAGGGGTAAAAAATGGATCACAGACAAATCTCTTGTTGCCAGACAGCCAACACCAAAAGTGTTGCGGAGCACTAGCTTCTGCATTAACCAATTTAAGCTGATGAAAACTGCTCAGAATTTGTAAGAATTTGGTACAAAATGAATTAAACCAATACAGACTTTGGTTAAGCAATGGTCACTCCATGTCACTCATGTGACTGCCAAGCATTACTCAGCCTCTCATTGGCTAAGCCTTCCTGCGGGATGCAAAGATGGCGACCTTCAGTTCTTGTGTCACCTACGAACCAAGTCGAGGCTTAGTGATTACTGTTCTGTTGTCATGTGTCAGCATAACCCTGGTTTCAATAACTATCGATAGAATGACTGGATGTCATTGAAACTTCATCAGCTTACTCGGCACAAAGGTGCTTCAGGCATTCGATTGGCAGACAGATCCACCAATTTTAATTAGGCCGCTGCCCTGTGATTAATGGACTGTTTTTCAGGCAGTAATAGTCACTGCAGACTGGACTTGTTCGATCACATACAAGAGATGCTAGAGTAAATTCACCTCCAGGGAATTCCAAGGCCTAAGCAACATTTGAACTCATCACGCTACTAAAAATATTCCTGTACAATCTGATGCATGTGATCGGGTGCATTAAACCACAGTAAAAGTGACCCATCAGTTCCTACCAAACAGCACAACTCTAAAATTAAACAATCCCTCTAAACATGCAGTTAAGATTGGTGCACTAAAATGTTTAAATCTTGTGATTGCCACTGAGATTGGAGTAGGGAGCTGTGTGCACAGGGGCTTCAAGGCCAAGTTTGAAAACCCCTTGTTCGTTTGACCAACTTCAGAAAATGGCTGCACGCCTCGTTTTGCAAAGCAAGAATACTGCTTGAGCTGCTGAACTGCAATAAGTGAAGCCCAGCTCTCCCAAATCTGGAGCATTGACTAAAGTGGCCTTGTTTGGTGCAGTCAAGCCAAATGTATTCTAGCTTTGAGACACGAACCCCATGTTACCTAAAGCCGGTTGTCCGTCGCCAGCGGTGCTGCCTGGTTTGTGATGCGCTATGAGCAGACACTGGCTGTCCTGTAAGCCTTGTGCGGAGACGAATGAGGACTGCCACATCTCCACTTCCTTCAGATGGCTGGGCACGTCCGGGTTAAACACCATGACTACTCCAGTGGAATCCTTCATCACAGCCGGCCAGCAGGACTCAAACCTTCGGAGCACACAGTCAGCTGTGAAAATAAGTCACTGCCTGAAAAAAATGTTTCATTAAAAACTTCAGTGAAATCGGGCTAAGTTCCCTTCTTTCTCCTCTGCATATTCCCACTGATTTAGAGGACAAAATAAAATATTACTTCTGTAATGTACTGCTACTCAGACTGCCACAGATGTCCAAGCCAAGTCACATAATTGCATAAAAACATTAACTTTTATATGTCTTTAAAACTGGCAAGGAATCTTGTGTAAGTTCCAAAACATAACCTGTGTTTCATAGTAAATGAATCTTTGCCATGATTTCCTTCACTTACAAGCATAATTATGATGTTGTCAGAGATTTTGAAAGTTCGTGCTGATGTGTTTCTGAGGAGGGTGCGGGGCGATTTGCAGAATAACTGACAGTTTAAGAAAAGGCTTTAAGAAAAATCTTTCTGCGCTGTTCTACAACCCAACTGCTTTCTATTACCAGTGAGTAACGTGTTCTAAACTCATTTCTCTTTCTTCACCCTTTCGGTGTGGTTCCACTTGAAGCAGGGGTATGCAATTTTTTATTTATTTTTTTTTTTTCATTACTGGGCAAAAATTTCTCAATGACGTTTCAGCTCATTGTGATTCAGTGGTCAGAGTGAACTAGACTTCTGCACCTCCTCTCGGCTCTGTTTTCAGTCTATAGAAAATATAGCACTGGATGGTAGAGTTTGGTCCATTGCAGGAGATTTTCGAGAGGGTGAACTGGCTATTCTACGAACTCAGGAAAGGCTGCAGCTGGAAAGATGCCAAATGCGGTAAATGAACTGAGATTAACAAAGGATGGCGTGATAAAGAAAAGAAAAGAGGGAGGCAGCGCTACAAAAGAGTAAACATTCATTTTTTTTTTTATGTTTACAGCTGTAAAGAAAGCTGGAGGCTCTTGCCATAAAATTGTGGGAATATGACAATTTTTGAGAGTGAATGCTGGTCTACCGAGCTGAAAAAGGAGGGATGGAAGGGAGGATCATCAAACAGCCTTGAGAATGACAAACCTGACCCAACTTAGAGCTGCACAGCAAGTTGCCCATTTTTCCCATTCCTTACAAGTACCTTTGGCCAACATTAGTAAGCGTAAAAGCTTGATAGCTGGCAAACAAGCTAGTCAGCCTCGTCAATGCGTAACTGACCTAGCTACACTGCTAATTCATGACTACTTGCTAATCTAACACTAGTAAAGTAGCGAAATAATTGTTAAATTAACAGTGTTGGAAATAATTCCAACCAAAATAATTTTTATGTTTCTGTAATGGTTAATGCACTAGTGTGCACAAGCTCTTTAACTTAAATGCTATTTTTAATGCTAAAATATAATTGTTGTTGTTATCCATGAATTTTTGAATTTACCGTTTTACAAAAAAGTAGAAAAAAATAGTTAAGCGCATTGTTATTTTTTGATTAAGATGCAAAATAACAGTTATTTTCTTGCATTCCTGAAAATAAAAATTAGCTTTAGTGGTTGAATGCCAGAATGCAAGCTGTTATCAAGGCCAAAGGAGACCATACAAAATATAGTTTTTTTTTTTTTTTCATTTTTATGTGAATAAGGACTATTTAGTGGTTTCAGCTTGTTATTTGCCAAAGAAATAACAAAATAATTTTTAGTTTTACACAAGTTTTTGACAAATTTCTAAAATATTCATGTTTTCTCATTTTCTTATGACAGGTGGGCTAAAAAATTTGTTAAGCACTGCACATGCACCAAATATAAATGTTAGCTAGCAAGGCTTGTAAAATAGCCAGCTAACCAAGCAAACTAATGTTCACATGCTGACCTTTCACGTTCACATTCAAAGTGATGGTCTAGACAGCGAGGATAATAGCTGAGATGAACTTATTGCCTGTTCAGAAGACCGCCTGCTAGCTGCCACAGCAGTTGACATGGAAATATCCTCTCTTATAAAAATGATACACAAGGCCTTGTAGTTGACTTCATTGCTATATTTTCAGAAAAAAATGTTTTGTTCATCAATATGTGCTTCTTTTAGATTTTGCATTTGAAGAATCAGGGCTGACAAAACTGAGCCGCGTTGACAGATTTTGGGGGTCTGTAAGCCCGGCTGGCTGACAGCTGAAAAAGTTAAAGTTGAACCCCGTTGACACGCAACGTTATAACAGAATTCCAAATCAAAATTCTTTGTAAAGCCTTTTCTCAGCACGGTCTGCAGATGATGTACACAATACTACATGACCATAGAATGAGTGGCTCAGACTTGCGTGTTTTCCTGACGTTTTCATGAATTTGAAGATGTGGCAGAATTGTGGCACGGAAATTGGTGATGCTGGCAATTCATAGCCACACTGGAACACAGGTCACAGGTGCGGTTGTGCCCGGTTGTGAACTCAAACTGACTTTATGTACTAATCCTGTGTTTACCTCAAGTCTCCTGCACAGTCCCACAGCTCCACCTCACAAGTCACGTTTTTCCCGCTGCCAGACAAAATCTGCGATTCAAACTCCAGAATCCTAAAGCAAATAAAGTCAGGGTAAGATTAAACAGATGAATTACCAATTATTGTTTGATAACTTAAAGGTGCACTACGCAAGTTTGTTTACATTTACTTCCGTTGATATTCAAACTCAAACAAGACAGAGGTCGCCCGCCCTTCCTTCCCATAGTTCCCTCCTTCTCATGCTTCCATAACTGTAAACTCTAGTCGGTGATTGGCCAGGACGGTTTGTTATGCTTTGGGGCACAGCCTGTGCCCCTTGTGTTTATTTGCAGTTTGTGATGCCTGTGCAGTCTCCAGAGCCCAGGTTTTTCTTACAGAGAATCTAGGGGCAGGCAGCTAGTGGATAGTGAAGAGATGTCGACAAATTGAGACAAAAATATATTTGCGCAGAAAGTAAACAAACTTGCATAGTGCACCTTTAATGGACTCAATTATTATTTGATTTGAATAATCATAATGCACAGTGAGCAACATAGTTCATTAATCAGTTTGATCACTCAGTCAGTCAGTCACTAACGCAGTAACCCAGCGACATTCGCGTTTATAGGGGCCGGGCCACTGCTCGGCCCCGCCCCAAAAATGTCTCAGTGGCATCATCATATACCTGCCAGGCTCGCCAGGCTGACTTTCCACCCTTCTCATTGACTGCAGATGTGTTGAAACTAGAGTATAGAGGGCACACCAATAAACTTCATTTGCTGAAAGTGGCCACATTTTCACTAAAAGTTCTTTAAGTCTGGTTTTAAAGTCTTGGCAAGAAAATGCTCTATACCGAATTCCGTGCAAATCCGCCACTTGATCTAAGAGGAGATGGATTTTAAAGATTTGGCGGACAATCCAATATGACAACTCATATTGTTCCAAGAGGCTTTTTTCTTCAGCTGTAGCCAGGGAATCAGGGGGAAAAGAATTCTGAATGTGGCCCAAAGGGATCAAGCGTTGTAGCCCAAAATGAACTTTCTATAGGACCAGACTATGGATATAAACACATAGGTTCTGAATATAATTTTCTTCAGAGCATCTCTGGATTAAGGTTCGTTCAAAGCAGAGCCGCATCGAGTATAAAACCATTTCTTCCACAGATAACTTCTTCGGCTTCAGAAAGTCGAAAAAAAAATCGACTTTGTTTGAAGTTTGCAGCCACACATGTCACCATGGTACGGAATAAGGCCGCTGCGTAAAGTGAAGACGACTTCGATAATTTAGCCGTGTTTACCTGAAGGATGGACAGCTTGACCGCAGTGTCTACCTGGGCAGGGTGGAAGTGCCTCGGTGACGTTTCCCCAGAACAATAAAGAGGGACAACACTGGAGGATCGATACAAATTATACAGTGATATCCATATTCGAACTGCGGTCGTACCTGACACCTTGGGTCGGGCAGTAGTCCCCTCCGATGGTCTCCACAGTGTCCGAAAGGAAGTTGGCCAGAACGGTCTTCCCGCACTAGCGTTATGAGGAAACCATTACATCACATTCTCACGTTAACATTAACGTTAAGCTGCATTCACATCAGACACGAAACGTCTTTTTCTCACGACAGATTACATTCAAAGTCAATGCAAAGACGCCAATACACGCGTGCGCCTTTTCATTGACTTTGAATGTAATGTGTGGTGCGAAAAAATTGTTTCGCGTCCGGTGTGAAAGCAGCTTTAGTCATTGTTAAATCATTAAAATCGAGAGGATGCAAATGAGATGCCCACCGTTCGCCGAACTCTATGAGAATTATCTATGCAACTCGGCTCACTGTCTAACAAACTGCAACATCATCGGATCATTATGGCTGATTAAAGTCAATGTCAGCGAGCTGCATATTCCAGACGAACTAGTTAGCTAGTAGCTTGGTAGCAATCTTTCGTTAGTTTGCGAAAAGTTTGCATAATCTTACCTCACTTGGCCCAATAATTAGTATTTTGGCTTTAAACATTTTTGCAACGTGAATCCATGAAGTCCTGAAGCGCTTCTTTGTGGATTTGGTTATTACATGGTGGAATACAGGCAACTGTTGCCGTTGCTAGGTTACCACGGACAGCAGCGCCAAAGACTGAAAAGCAAAGCAAAGCAAGACCATCATGAGGGCCTACTTCCTGGTCGGGGGATAAACGACCTCTAGTGGTGACAAAAAAGAAAACCATAAAGGACGACAGGCAGCTGTTTCACCCCGTTACACTCAAGTCCGGAGAAGAGAACTGGAATGCATCAGCAGAACCTCTCTGACACTTGTTTTATGACCTCTGGATTTGAGTTATAAACTGGGGTCGAGATGGACTTATTTGTTAGCACGACAAGTTCATTTTAGATTTTGGTCTTTTTGAAAACTATATTGACAAGAAAAGACACTGATCCCAAAAGAATTAGCTACTATTTTCTCTTTTCCTATGAAGTTTTCCACATGTCATAATACAGACGGATTGTAGAGCCCTTTTGGCAAATGACATCAGTAGATCAGTTGGAGTCCAGACTGTATCTTCATCTCTAAGCTAACTGACGGTTGAAGTGGTCAGACCAATACCAGCAACACCTGTAACAAAAGACCAGCGGGCATTCAAATGAATTTTAACCATGCCATCCTACAGATCTGCCTCTGATATGAACCTGCCATCTTATGCTACACTGAATGCTTTTGTACTTAGTTTCAGCAAGAACTTCCAGTGATATATAACTCCTGGATGTATGGCCTACAGACCGGAGTTGATGTAAAATTTGCTTACACTTCATGCGGTGAAACAATGCTGACAAACTGTATTGAATTTGTGCGTCAGTTTATTTTTCAGAATGCAATTTGGATCAATTTTAGTAATTTCCCACACACATTACCCTGTTCAAAACCACAGGTTAACTACTCCGGCATTAATGCTTGTTAGGTAAACTCCACTTTTCATGATAATGTCATATAACATTCGCGAACCCTCAAATTAGCTAGCTAACTCATGTACGTACAACTAAATATGTCTGTTGTGTAGCAAAATATCTAATGTAGCAAAGCCAAAGGAAATATAAACACTTCATGCAAGTATAAGATAGATGCTTGTAAATCCCAACACCTGTAAGCCCACTAATCACTTCCGACAGCATGATCTGACCCCAGTCAGCTTCCGTTACCTGGACACAACACTCTTGACAACCAGGTGACCACATCCACTCAGGAGACTGGAAGCTCACTCTGTAATTTTGGCATATGGGGTGCGGTGTCTCGTTCCTTGCCATCGTCAGCAAGGATCTAATTTGTATGTTATTTGTTGGCTAAAACTTTGAGGGTCAGCCTCCAATAGTGGATCCCTTTAAAAGATTAAATCCAAAACTTTTGAACCTTACCGTGTGCCCAGATGGCCTGCTGTTAAACTAACAAAAATGGATTTGTACCTGCCCAAAATGCTCAGACTGTGCACTAAGATCATTAAAATAGGGCCCAAAGACTAATAGCTTTTTTTAAAAAAGACAGTTAAAATGAACATCTTCCAAATCATATGCTATGATCACCATTCATATCACCATTCAAATGTGTAACTGCTGTGCTCGGGAAGTTTGTTCTGAGAGCATGTGAAATAAAGTGCACTATTTCTGTGTAAGGCTTCAAAAAAGACTAAAAGGGGTTACAGTGGGAAATATCACCCCAAGCCCCCCCAAAAAATCAAGGAGTTCATAAAATTTAAAGTGGGGGCACATGGAGCTCTTGGAGCAACGAGAAGGGCAACATTCCTCAATGGGATGAAAAAACCTGGCCTTTGGCTGCGCCGTCGAAGTCCTGGTGCTTATAGTGCCTCTACAATTCCTTGTCATTCCCTCACCAACCACACTTTGATGATTTCTGAATGGGACTGTTGGCAAAGATCTGATTCTGTTTCGTACTACCACTGGTTTAGTTGCAAGTATATTTCACTACCTAGGGAGCCTGGGGGGGTGGGAGGAGGGGCGGGGGGGGATTGAAGACTAACACCCAATACTTACTTGTCTATGTAACGACCCCTTGTGCCCTCATCTCGTGTAGAGCCAGTATGTCAAATGAAGCTTGGGGCGGTGTGGATTACGTGAGGCCCATAGCACAAAGATGGCTTTCTTGCTGAGCTGGATAATTGTGCCAAGTAAAAACTAGACATCCCCAAAATCTGGAACTTGGATTTGGGATAAAAACACTGTTGCGGGTTCTACTCAGCAGTCATGCCGCCAAAAGAAACCCAGCTTTGTGCTACGGGGCTCTGATTATGGTGTGGCTTACTGAAGTACAATCCCAATTCCAAAAAAGTTGGGATGCTGTTGTAACAAGCATGATAAACTGGTATTCGCGTGTGACTGAATGATACAAGATCCCTGGAATCAATGTGATGTCGTGTATTTGCATGCGACGCGATGATATATTAGGATCTGATCATGAAACAAGGGGTTCGAGAGGATTGAGGGTGAGCGCAAGTTCCGTTTGATGCCATCTACGTGAGCAAAACGTGTGCTAGGGTGGTTCATAAAATTCACTTTCACCAAATTTTGCCAGATCGCTTTTTGCCTTGTTCCATTTGATATTACAAGCATCTGTACCAAAAATGGAGTCAGCTGCTTTACATTTAGGGGTGGCACACTTTTTCACTTACCATCAGGCAGGGTACATGGCCAAGGCTATTTACAGCATCAAAATAACTTTATTCGAGGCCCAGACAAGTCTGACATTGAAGCAGAAACAATCAGTAAGGAAAGTTACCAACTTCGCTGTTTCATCTACGTAATGTATCAGTATGAGGCGTCCCTGGCAACACATGCTCCAAAGAATGATATGGACTTGATCCAGAGTTTGCATGTATATCTGGATAAAAGCATTGCAGATGCCGCACTGAAGAGCACTGGACGACATTTGTGGTATCTGTCAGAAGAACTCGTCGCCCTGGCATTTTTGGATGCTTGCATTGATGCTGAAGAAAAGGAGGCAATGCTGAGAAATCTTGAAAGATGTCCTGGGAAGATTCTCAAAAGACTTGATGCCGAGTCTTTCTTCCTCAAGAACAGTACAGCTACCATCACTAGCCTCAACACTCGCCGCTCAATTCACTTCTTTGAAGTTCTCACTGAAGGCCAAATTAACAGCACAAGTAACCCTGATGATGTGAGGTCCGTTCTCACAGATGAGAACCTGCGGCAAAAAGCTCATTCCTTGAAAGTCATCAATGACAGTGCAGAGAGAGGCACTGCCCTTATTAAACACTGTCAACAATTCAATCTGCGCGATATGAAGACCAAAAGCAATTTTTGCTCTGCGTTGTGCAAGGACACAGGGATAAAGTATCAAAGAGAACAAAGTCATCATACATGGAATATAGTGTTTGAACTGTTCTAATGTTCTCATATATGTACTGTTATGTAGCATAAGTACAGGGATATTGGGAGACATTATTAATGAACAGACTTATCTTTGTATTGTTCAAGTTTCTATTTCTGCGAAAGTTACGCATTTTTATGTAGAACATTAAAAAATGTGAAAAAGTGTGTCACCCTTTACTGGCGTTCTATTGGCTCAATTTTTGGTACAGATGTTTACAATGTCAATAGGAACGAGGCAAAATGCGATCTGGCAAATGTTAGGAAACTTTAACTTAAACCACCTTGCTGAGAACCACCCTAATGTGAGCACACGGCCCCGACAGAATGCCCATTTTTTGCCCATCAACAGGAGTAGGACTCTTCACTTCTGACTGTGGGCACCTGCCTCTGCGTCATTTTTTGGCTCTTTAATTCCCTGTTTCTGTCGGAGAATGGAAAACAGGGACTGTCGCTGACTGACCACGGTAAGGGCAGCGATGTGTAAATGAGCAAAAACTGGGTTTTCTGTAGGGCCCGTGCGCACGCTTGTGTTGCTCACATAGACAGCGTAGAACAGAACTTGTGCTCACCATCAGATGTCTTGGACCCCTCATTTCATGATCAGTTTGTATTGTTGTCCAGAATCTGTCACATACTGGCTGTAACCAGATGTGGCGCTCTTGAGCTTACCACAGTCACTCTTGGCTGTCCTAAGTGGGGTCGGTCAGTGACAGCGCCTGTGTTCCATTCTCGCATAGACAGCCGACTGATTGTTGAACGGTGACAGTGCAAATGACGCACCACTTCTCGGCGGCTGAGACCTGCCTGTAACAGGCTCTTTTTCTCTCTCCTGTGTCATAAGCCGTTCCATTTTCTAGATGCAGTAGCACTTTTTGTCGTTGACGTTCTTAATATCGGACCGCTGGATCATGGAGGCAATTGAAATCAGGAAGCGGGCCCACAGGACCATGAACTGGGACAAGGGGGCATACACGCTTTCCCACACCTGGAGTGCCATCTTGGAGGAGCGGCCGGATAGCACGAGGCATGGCCGCTCTGTCAAATCTGACAGGGCGGCCACGCCTCGCTAACATCAGCTGAAAAGACACGTCACTCGTAACATCAGTGACTCTTCTGCAGAAGAAACACGCCTTATTTCCGGAAAAAGGCTGAGGTGAAATCACATCCAGTGAACGCATGATATCCTGGCATAGCTCTTGATAATCCTGGCTTGAGGTCTTCAAGATTGTTGACAATGTCATTGATATTGATGTACCTCCTCTTGTTGCCTGATCCACAATCCATGATGACCGTTCTGGTGGCTCGTTCCTCTGGTTGTTGATTGCCAAGTGCACCAATCAGTATGACCAACACATCTGTGTCAGAAGCCCTTACTACCACATCTCCTGTAGTGTTTGCAACATGGAAGGCGATCAGAGTGTCGGCTTCTTCGTGGTTACCTTGGCGGTAAGTCGGTTCTTCCATAGTGATGCTCTGGCGTTCATGGTCTGGTACATACTGGTGGCATTTGCCTCCATATGACACAAAGAGTGTTTTCCCAGCAAGTAATTTGAGGTAGTGGTCATTTTTCCACTCACGCAATGCCACCAGTATGTGAGGAGGAGGTACATCAATGTCAATGTCAATGACATTATCAGTAATCTTGAAGACCTCAAGCCAGGATTATCAAGAGCTATGCCAGGATATCATGCGTTCACTGGATGTGACTTCACCTCAGCCTTTTTCCGGTAGGTTTACAAACATGCATACTGTGTACATTTATGTGTGTGTGTGTGTGTGTGTGTGCCAGGGCTGTGACTAAGGGAATAATTATTGTCATAATCTGTTTCAGAAAAGGTAAACTAAAGTCACTGAACATCATCGAAACAGATGACACCGACTTATTTGTGATGTTCTGTATCAGCCTGGGGGACAGAGGTAGCCATGTGGATCTTGAGACAGCCTCTGAATTTGTCTGCCACATATATGGACAGAGAAAAACAGGAGACACAAATGAGGCACGGTACCTGAAACTGATGGAGATGAGTGGCAACATCAGTGAGGTAAGTCCAAATTTACCAGTATTAGTAGTGTCATTCAGGGTCCTCGCATGCACTAGGCCTTGGCAGCACATCATCCCCATACTCAAACCGCTTCACTGGCTCACCATCAAGTCTCGCATCAACTACAAAGTCCTCGTCCTCACTTACAAGTTCCTCTATGGTCTGGTGTCCCACTACCTCACCGACATCCTCCACCTTTATACGACCTCAAGCTTCCTGCAGTCCTCTTCCATGGGCCTTCCGTCCATCTCTCGCTGCAGAATCAGGACCACCAGTGACAGTGTCTTCTACGTAGCTGCTCCCATCCTATGGAATAAACTACCCCACCATATTCAAATTGTCCCTTCACTGGCCATGTTCAAAAAGCACCTAAAAACACATCTTTTTTTTAGAGGCCTTAAGCTGCTAGTTCCCACAAGCACATGTTCCCACTAGCCCACATGCACATACACAGACACACACACCCACACACACACCTATGCCTATGTTGACCTATCCATCGTATTTTGCAGGAGAATCCACTGGCAAATGTGAAGAAGGTCGATTGTGCCTTGCTGCCACCGTCACATCGAGCTCTACAGATGCATGTGCTTAGGGCACATTATGTGAGTATTGTCTGGACACTGGCAACATTGCCATGTCCGACAGATGGCTTGTCAGTGACCGACTATGGGTGGTGTGTGAAAGATGGACTGTTGCAGCCAAACTGGTTCAATGGTCCATCTATTCCACAACACTTATTCACAGCGGGTACTGAGTCACACAGTCAGGAGGACAACACTGAGGATGAGTCCTCAGATGAGCCTTGGAGTGAGGAGCCTGAAGACTCAGACCAGGAGGACTATCACTACAGTTCACTGTTTGTCTCATACACACCTTGGTTTAGAGGTAAATTAATATTGCTATACAGTATGTTGTGTTATACTGTTATGTTACATTTTGTATTGCTATATGTTGGTTTTAATTGTTATGGTTGAGCAATTTACAGAAAACAGCTCCATTATTGATAAATTGAACAGAATCATTAAATTTAACAGCAACATAACATTTCATTGAGTCAATGTGTTCATTTGTCAAGGTGCACTTTGAGTGATGTAACTCCACACTCCCTAGTCGCCAAAAGGGCACATCTTGCAGGGGTATTCCACTACTGATAATGTCTGTCAGTGGTCATTTCTCTATCAGAGGACCATGATGAACAATTTCCAACAGGTTCCAAGTGGTAATCTGACCAGCTGGTCTAACCCATTTTTTGGGTGCCAATTTAATCCCCCTTACTGCCACACCCACTAGAGGGAACTCGGCAGACGTGCAGCTCGTCTACCTGGGGATCATGCCAGACATCATACTACCGATAAAAATTCGTAACCTTCCCAACTAGGTTGTGCCCCCTGGACTCCTGGTCTATGATAGAATGATGATCCGTGTTTTAACTGGGGAACGATTTTATTGGGAGACGCAAATATATTTCCGGATGTTTTATTATTGACAAGGGGGTTGCAACCCGGTTTGTAATCTGTAACATGGATTACCACATATAACTGGACGAGAAATTAAACTGGAAGTTTCCTTGACTGAATGCTTTGTGTTTTCGCATCCGAATCTTTCTCTACGTACCCAAGCATCAAGGTAAGCCGAAAATGTACTGATTTCATTCGATATTGATGGACGTTGCTTGCGAAATTCTTTCGCCCTTGTGTTTTTGGCCGATTAACTTTTATGCTGTCCACTGCCTCATATCACAAAAATGTTTCGGTCTCATAACTTGAGCTGCCAGACTTTGGCGCAGCGCGTCCCGCACTTTGAAATTTCGCTGCCGCATGTTCTTTAGTTTGTCACGACACGGATCTACTATTCTGTGATAACCACGCGAAAGTAACTACTCACTAATTACTCCATAAATCTCCGAGTTTTTTCGTGTAGAATCCAGCTGCGATTGTATGTTTTCATCCGCCTACACATTTCTAGCAAGCATTGGATTTCTCCGTTTGATTGGAGAAATCTTTTCGCCACTGCATTTGTTAGAACAAGAGAGGCGTAACACATAACATTATGAAAACTGACCCTTTCTGTGAGTTCTGTCCGTTTTATGGCGCTAGTAGACTGAAAACGCCCGGGATAATTCTACACATTGATGAATTTTACGATTTTAGGCTTGCCATAAATCAGCTATAAAAAAGGGAGTGTCACCCAGTACACTACCCAGATAGCAAAATTCTTCTGGTCCATATCCGGCCCACACCTGACACGTTCGGCTGACCGCATGGAATGATGGCGCTTGGGCGCTCCGCTCCCGTTTGCCTGAACTTGGCCACAGCCAAGCCATCCCAATGCCAGATGTCAGCCAAGAACATATGATGCAGCAAATGTGGGCCAGTTTTGGTTTACTTACAGACTGACTATTGTCACTCTCCAAATATTTTCCAATTGTGGGCCATATTTGTATTGTGATATGCGGGTCAAATTCAGCATTTACCACTTGGGCCACTTTAGCCTCACATCTATTTTGTCCGGGCCAGAAGAATGCAAAAAAAGTGCCGGATCGTTGCTTGATGTGGCCCACATCCATATGCTATCTGGGTTATAACATGAATGGGTGATTCAGGAACTCATTTGATATTGGGCTATTTGATTTCTTATGCTTTATTCTACCCGATAAAATATGAGTCAGAGAAAAATCATTGTAGAGAAATATCAACAGTTGAGCATTTCCTCCAATTATCGCTCACTTTACACTAGATGTAACAGAACCCTCGTCTTCAGAAAAAGTTCAATTTTTGACTTAACAAGTCCACAGAATATTATCCCAAAAGTCCCTTCGGCTCAACAAGATGTCTTTTGGCAAATGTGAGAGGAGCCTTGCGTTCTTTTTGGTCAGCGGTGGTTTCCGCCTTGGAACACTCCCATGGATGCCATTTTGCCCAGTCTCTTTCTTATTGTTGACTGGTAAATACTGACCCCAACTGAGCCGAGTGAGGCCTTCAGTTATTTAGGTGTCAGTTTTGGATCTTTTGTGACCCCCTGGATGAGCTACTGATGAGCTCTTGATGGACTCTGGTAGGTCCACCAGTCCTGACATGATTCATCACTGTTCCAAGTTTGTTCTATTTGTAGATAATGGTGCTCACTGGTGTGCTGGAGTCCCAGAGCCTTAGAAGTGGTTTAATTACCCTTTCTAGACTAGTAGATGCCAATGACTTTGTTACTTATCTGTTCATGAATTACTTTAGATTGTGGCATCATATGCTTTTTGTCCACTTCACCTATCCAGCCAAGTACAGTCTGAGCTGTAATTAAATTCAAAAGGGCTGGCAGTAGTCATGCCTGGGTATCGATCCTGAAATTGAACCCAATTATCAGTTAGATTTGTTTAAATGGTCGACTTTGTAACTAAGGGGGCCACTAGTTTTTCTCAAAGTGCGAGGTAGGGTTGGATAGCTTTTTAGCTCTGGTGTTTCGATTGTCAGTAGTCAGCAGATCTGTCGTAATGCCAAGTTGTCCGGCATCCGTCTGTCCGTCCGTCCGTCCAACGTCAACTTTTCACTTCACATTTGAATATCTCAAAAACTGACTGATACCTTTTTATCTAATTTGTTGTGAGCCTTCCTTATGATTTTCTGATAATCCCCTGTGAAAATTAGAAAATTCTACATTCCGATTTTTGAGACATTTAGCATTTTGGACTTAGAAAATCAGTGTTTGTGCTCATTTTGTCAGTCTTTCATTAATATCTCAAAAACTGTCTGACAACTTTTTGTATAATTTGTTGCGAGCCTTCGTTATGATATTCTAAATATTCACTGTGAAAATTAGAACATTCTACATCCCGGTTTTTGAGAAATTCAGCATTTTGGTCTCAGAAAATGAGTGTTTGTGTTCATTTTTTCAGTCTTTCATGAATACCTCAATTACTGTCAGATAACTTTTTGTCTATTTTGTTGTGAGCCTTTCTTATGATGTTCAGATGACCCCCTGTGGAAATTAGAAAATTCTATGTCCCCATTTTTTAGAATTTCAGCATTTTGGACTGAGTAAATCAGTGTTTGTGCTCATTTTTCAGTCTTTCATTAATATCTCAACAAGAGGCCTGTCTGCCTCGAGAGCTCCGGTGAGGACGAGTGAAATGTCCATGTCATAATTTAATTTCAGAAATCTTTAAACTATTGCAATATGAACACATATGACACATTAGGGACCAAAATATGCTGTGAACCAGTTTGGTGTTTCAATTTATGAAGAATAACAATAGAACCACTCTACAAATTGCAATCACTTATTCCAATCATCTTACCAACAAGCAATGCTAACAACCAAAAAATACACCCCCCGTACTGATATTCAAATTTGAAGTGAAAATGTTGCGATCATATTGTTCTGGATCATGTTATTCTGGATCACGTTGTTCCGCATCATATTGTCCTATGACAGTGTAAGAAGGATAATGACTGCTATATTTGCGATGAACTGGGGGAAGGGGGTATTTGTTGGTTGGTAGTATTGCTTGCTGGTAAGATGATTGAAAAAAATGATTGCAATTTGCTGTGTAGTTCTATTGTTATACTACATATATTGAGACACCAAACTGGTTCACAGCATATTCTGGTTACCAAATGTGTCATATGTGTTAATATTGCAATATTTTTCAAGGATTTCTGAAATTAAGTTATGACATGGACATTTCACTCGTCCTCAGCGGAGCTCTCAGTTTCATTTATAAAAGGAACCAATCATTTAAATATAAAGTATAATAAACTTTCAGGTACAGTGTCCACAATGAACCTATGAGCCCTTGACAGCACTGATGATCTGTTCTCCTAAACCTCCAGACCAGAGGGGCCAACTGTGTTGTGAGACCATTCTCGGCCTGAGATAGCGAAGTACCATGAAATTGTTTATTTTCCTCGAGGGATTGATGAGCCAGAAATTTGTGGCAGATAAAAGGAGTATCCTTCGATATATCATGATTACTGGAATTTTTGCGCCATCCAATCACAAAGAGAGCGTGCAGTGGAATCCTAACTGAAGACACCTTGATGAGAAAAAGAGTTTGACTAAAGTTCAGTATATTACGAAATTGACCTTGTATAGCCAATGTACTAATCTCAAAAAATTTATAAAATTATGACTTTCCCATTTGAAGTCATTTGCAGGTAATTTTGGCCAATATCATGCGAAGGAGATGCATTTTTTCAGTTGCATATATCTTGGATAAAAAACCTTTTTTAATTCCCCTTTTCCATCCATAGCCAGTATGTTTAGTGCAACGTCAACTGAAAGTAAAAAGGCAATTAGGGAAATATTCACCAGTGAGTGCTTGTTTTGTGCTATTTATTTTTCTGAAGAATTACTCATGTCTTGATGATTTGTCACTATTGCTCCCAATAAAATCTTCAACATGACTTTCTAACTCTCTGAAAGCCATGGACCTTTGCCATTCTGTTGGACATCGTTGTCCAATGGAATGCAGTCCATCTTGAAGAACTGTGCAACAGAACAGTTGAAGGCAATTACATTATCATTTTACTCACATTAAGGCTAAACACAATCAGAAATATTTGAAGCAGTGCTGCCGAAGTTCTCTTCACCAAGTTTTGTCATCTGCAGGTTGTAATCACTTTCACCAGTAGATGTCAGTATTTCCATTAATAATGTCAAAATAGCAGTCATCGTTATTTCACATTTTATTATGTTTATTCATCAGTGTAACAAAAAGCTCAGTTAGTAAAACTCAATCATCTGAAAACAAAAGTCATTTTGACACAGAACTTTAAATTGATTTTACAATGGTTATAATGTATATATGTCAAAATTTAATAAAATCAAAATTCATTAAATACATGTGCTTTTCTCACGAGGGCACAAGGCATGTTTTCCCCGAAGTCATGGGTCGGTGGGGGGCAAATAAGTTTTTTTTGGTCTGCTACTGAGGCAGATTTTTGGTTTTAACTGTTGCTCCAATTGATTTTTGAGTTTAACAATCAACCATGTGCGATTGATAACTAAAGCCACCAAACCTCTCAGGTCTCTGGGACCAGATTTGGCCACGAAATATAATGTCACATGCAGTTAGGCTCAGCTATACTGATCATTTTTATCTGTTTTCTATATTAAAAATATTCACCACACTACCAATATTTTAACATCACATTTGTATATCCAAATGGTTAATTAATACCACAAGTAAGTTCTTATTATACAGCTTATAAAAATAGTAAATAAATGCTTTATTCTCTATACATTAGCACTTTTTAAAATTTTGTGATATAATTCAGAAGTGGAAAGGGCAAGAAAGTAGAAATCTTTTCAACTGTGAATTCACCCAATGGCTATAACTATTTATTTCTAACACCAGGCTGAATATCTGTGCCACTTAGCAAATCCAGATAATTGGTACAATATACTGGACTGGACCTTTACAACTTAAAGTTGGATTTTTACTGCATATTGCAGTAATTCTTGAACTCTGTCCAGGGTACCCCTGTGTATGCTGGCAGGCAGGGGCCTCATGTATCAGCGGTGCTCATGGACAAAAAGGCTGTTTAGGCCGTTCTCAGCAATACCCCAGAGCCTGGTTTGAGAACCCGTGGCATATATACAGACAGCATTTTTACAGCTGGGCAATGGTGATGGCAGATTCGTACCAAACCCAGAAACCAGGATACACGGTCTCGGCGAAGTTAGCCTGGAACCTGTGGATGAGTGACATGGAGTCGGAGATGCTGTAAAAGGACAGGGAGCCGCCCGAGTGATCCAGGAAGACCCCGATCCGGGAGGAGTAGGGGGCATTTATCTCTATCTGGTCCTTGCCGTGGCGGGCGGAGTAGCTGGAGTCAGAGCAGAAGAGACTCCAGGACTTGCGGTTGTAGCCAATGCGAGCCCCGTCCCCGTAGCCAGTCCTTTTGATTCCCTTGTAGGTGACCCCAATGGCGGCCCCCTCCCCGCTCCACTCCACCTCCCAGTAATACGCCCCCCCTGAGAGGGCCTCTTTGCACAGCACTTGGGGAAGGGAGTCAAACCGGTTTGCGTTATCGCTGTAAGACTGGGCATCTCTCTTCAGGGCAGCCTTTCTGTTCCCTCGTGACAGGTACAGCTGTCTGTATGCAGTTTTTGGGTCTAGTGTCAGTTGGCAGGCATCTGTTTACAATGATAAAATCATCCAGAAAGAGAAAATAATATTAAAATCGCATCAGTGTGGAAAAGCAGAAGGTATTAGTGTGCATTTGAATGTGTGGTCCCCTTCAGTTCGGTCCTACGATACACTGTTTGCCTTAATCGTTCATTTGCGAAGTGATTGTCTTTCTCAGTCAGTGAGTTGCAAGTCATTGACATTAAAATATGAGTTGTGCCCGTCACTTATTTTCTATGATGCAGCACAGCCTCCCCTGTTTCTCATGTTACAACGTAGTTATACCCACTTTCAGGTTAATATGATACAGGTTAGTACAGTTTACAATTTCATTTGACAATATTTCCATAGATATGGTAAATGACTGTAAGGCTTCTCAGCCAGAAAAAAAAAAAACAATCTGATGCCACCTTGCAATCTGTCATGCAACAGTTTTGTCCAACAGTTAAGCCTTTGGGTCTACTTAAGCATGCAAATAAAAGACACAAAAGATTTCACCTGGCTGGAGGCTACATTTTTGTACCTCAGTAGGTCAGAACTCATGGTACACTTGCTTGACGTGTCTGCCAGATGGACGTGACCGTTGATCTGCAATGGCAGAAGCGCCGAAAAAATGTATCTTTCAATGGGAGTGCAAAAGCATTTAAGTGTGCAATGATTGTGAATATTTAACATTAAATTTGTCTGTTATTTATTTATTTATTTAAATTACTATTAGCAGCCCTACTTCAAAGCCGAATGGGGCTAATGTAATGGCCTGCGTCTAATTTAATCGGTAAATTCAATAAGGGTTCAACTCCATGTTGAAAATGTGTGGAGCTGGGCCCTTATTGAGTCCACCAATTCAAGTGCCTGTCTGTCTGTTCGAGGAAGCCTAACGCGCTCCGCTCCCTCTAACCTTCTCCTATTCAATATGATGCACAACCACTGATTGCAATGTTCATTTCAGTTCATAAGCAAATGTACGCGCATTGAAGTTATCTCCAATGCTTATGAAACACAAGATGATCGTTATTTATTTATAATTGTTGTTTAACATGTAGTCATAACTGCTAAAATCGCTTTGCTTTTTTATTCAAGGTCGTTTCTCTTTTACTGAATCATCTTCCTGCAACGTATGTTAAGTTCCCTCAAGCCCATTGCGAATTACGTGCACAGGTGCACGTGTTATAATATTGGGCGTAATGTTACAGCTAGCTAGTTAATATGCTGCAATCATGAATGCTATCCATCCATCTCTGATAGAAAGAAAATAGTTCAAAGATCACCCGCGTGATCACATCTCTGCATGCCTCAAAGTCAATACATTGCCAATGTGTACGCTAGCCTGCCTAGGTGCTGCTTTACAGACTGGCAATGCTTGTCCAGCTCAGCTGTTATGAAGCTTCAGTGAGTTTTTGAGTTAAAATGAGATTTTGGTTAAATCTTCAGGACCCTCTACTTTATCATGGTTTACTCAGCTTTAAAGGACACAAACAAACCTGTGTCAATATTAAAGGATTTTGAACATTAGCAAGATACAAAAGTGAGCTGGTCAGCTACCCTGCCGGCTAACTGAACATTCTTCCGTCCAACTAACCAGATTGAAGCTTGCTTAATTGCTCAAGCTGCAATGGCCATTAAAATTGACAAGCACCCAATTAGCAGTAAATTAGCTAGCTTCAAGCCACTGATAGTAGAAGACTGTAACTCACAACCAACCAAGCTGAGTTATATGGGTCAAATGCTTTCAAAGTTAACATGGTCTAGTTTTCGCACTTGGTCTGCTGATACATGCAGTGGACGGCAGCCAAAGGTCAATGTTACAAAGGTCTAACTTCATCTTTTCTGCAGCCCTGAAGTATCAGATTGGTCTATCTGCTGCTGGCCAATAGTAAGACAGCATCTAGGTCATGCGATTGGAAATCTGCAACATTTTGTTATGATTTGCCAAGTGAAGTTCAATTTCAGCTTTATTTTGAAATGTTCAATTGCGTCAGTGTGTTTTACACAATTTCTATATTGCATCATTAATCCACGAGAGTAATTAAAAATAGTGAACATGTTGCATTGATAAGGGCATTTGATAATTTCATACTTAGCAAAGACTACCTTCATGCGTTACAACTTCTAATTTATTCATTTGTTTTGTGCACAGTTGTAGATCCCAATAAAACTAGCAAGCAAGTGTGATAACGGTTTTAGGATCTCTACCAAAATGTTGTGCATTAATGAGAAGTTGTAATCCATAAAGTAGTGTTTGCCAAGAATTATTTCATACTTGACGAACATCTAAAGATGTGACGGTTTCTCTAAATGTCAGTTTTGCGACTGGATCCTTCCCTGGCTTGTTTTTTTTTCCCTAAAACATGCAGATGGACCCCTGTAATATCTGAAGGTAATTCTGTTGTTGCGATAGTCTGCAAAATTGGGTATGTAGAATTCTGGGAAGATGCCTGGATAGGGGGGATATGAGAGGCTCATTTAAGCCACACAGTGCACTGGTCATTCAAAGAAAAGACTATGCTGCCTGACCAAAAAAGAACTGTTATAAGAGTTCTGGATTTTCTGAAGCAATTTTCTCAAAAACTTCAAAAGTGCAGATAGATCTAGTTCATTCTGGTTGATGACTTGTGTCCTCCTGACAAAAACTGCAAGACATACATGATTAAAATACCTCAACATCCATGTGGATCTCATGAGGACAACTTGCTGTTAAGGCCAAAATTTAAGATACAAAGGGACTGTAGTATGCCAATGTTACACTCTTTTTATACTGTTGTGTTCAAAAGAATAGCGGTGCAACATCAATAACTTGATGAACCACAGTTATTAGTAATAGTGATATTTCTGCATGACAAATAATTTACTTGTTGATGTAGTAGTGTAATATAAAAACAGACCCAACAGCCATGACTTACACTCTGCTTGTTCTGAGTAATTTACTCCCTCATTTAAAGGGTCATATTCAGAATAACAGCAGTGTGGAGTTTGACTGGAGAATTAATTCATTCTGTGAAGAAACAGGAGTCATTAATTGTCCTTTATTAAGGAAGAAGGGAAGATCAATCCCTTGGCCTCAATCCCATTGAAAACCTGTGGGGTGACATTAAAAATGCAGTTTCTGAAGCAAAGTTTGTTCATCCTGGGCTGAAATACCTGTCTCCAGGTGCCAGAAGTTGGTTGACTGAATGCGACGCTGATGCGCAGCAATGATCAAAAACACTGGTTAAGCAACTTCTAAATATTAGTTCAATAATTTAAAGTGAAGTGAAATCTCAAGTTAAATTTATTGTTTGAGTTTAAAGAGAAAATTGTTGACACTGCTATTTTTGTAAACAGATTAATATTCCTTTCCTTTGCTTCCTGTAGTGATTTGATTTGGAATTGAATGCGTAATGTTTCCACTACATTTGAAATATGGATATGGATATGGAAATGAGGCCATTAAAAAATATTTGCACTTTTTTCACATTTTTTTATGCACTGCTATGTTTTTGAACACCACTGTAAATTGTGACATTACATTGGATAATAAGATTGTTGTTTCAGAGCAATGCACTCCACTGAGAGCCCCTCTAGATATTTTCACCTTTGCATGCTAAGTAAACTCTGGTTTTCTTTTTAGAAAGGTCTCTGGACAGATTTACTGTGTGTGTGTGTGTATATATATATATATATATATATATATAATTATATATATATACATTTTTATTAATTTTTTTTTTAAACTTTGAAACCGTAACAGTCAAGACTGCAAAAGCGGCATCTGAGATTGATGACTCATGCTGTCACACGAGTGCCTGACCGAGGACAGCCCTGCCTGCTTGTATTTGAATAAAGATCATTCTGATGTCTCAGACTCAGAGATCACACTGAAAAATGCAATCAATTGAACTTGGTAAACTCAACCTTCATTGAAACTAATTTACTTTAAAAGTCTTTTTAAATACGTTGGAAGAATGCACTCACATTGTAAGAAGTCTTCTCTAGATTGCGGTTCATGGCTTGGAGACTTGTACGGCCCGACGTCATCAGCTGAGGAGACGTGATAGAGATTTACATGAGTGTTTTTACCAACACAGATTTTTCATTTTCTTATGTTCAGATGAATCATTGTTTTACTAAAACACACAGATCTGCATTAAACAAGAGCCATCAGGAGGTGCTATATCCCCCAGCCCCACATTTTGAAAGAATGAAAATGCCACCTGTTCCGGAAACAAACCACACCCCCTAAAATTCTAAGTTTAAAATGTTTCCATGGAAACCAGAGAAAACTTTAGATTACCGAAAGGCGCCACTTCAGGTCATGATTAATGTGCACACCGAGTTTTGTTAAAAAATATTGAACGGATTTCAAGTTATGCGCCGGAAACAAAATGTTCACAGACAGACAGACGGACGGACAGACAGCCACACCCATGACTATATCCCCTCGCATTATCAATAAAAATTATCTGAAAATGAGCTTATTGCCTTTGCCTTTGCACTGAAGCATTACTTGAGGACTGCTCAACTGGATCATTTGAAAGGGTTAAGGTGTGACCTTTTCAGATCCAGTTATGAGAGAGAATGATAAAGCATTTTCAGTGGCGGTTCCAAATGAATGTTGTGGTTGTTTTCATTTTATGAAGCTGTAACTCCTGACAAAAACCTGCTGTTAGGAGCCGCACCTTAATCAGGAAGTGCAAACAGAAAAACATTTTGAAGGGCTTGGCAAACTGCTGACTTTCAGGCTGGCATTCAATACTCATGACTGCGCAATACACCGAGCTCACATTGTTCAAATAGAGGCAGCGCAATAAAATGTTTGCTGTTCTTTCAATGGCATGAAACGGTCGCCTGTACGTTTGGGTGTCTACTGGGTGTATCCTCTGATGAATATTGTTGCCATGAAAATCTGCCCCAGTCTTGCTTGTTAGAGAGTCACTGTCTAATCGTGTTTGAATATGGGCTACAGGAGAGATGCTTGCATGTGCGATTACTTTCTCAATGGATTACTGCAATCACAGGTGTTTAAAAGAGGTCAATGATACGGTGTTGCGAAGGACTCACATTTCATGGTTCGTCTTTTTTTGCGTTCATCCAGCTGGCAAAATGGCATCTTATTGACTGAGAAGAGAAGGATTAAAATTGAGCATGAACAGAAACAACAAAATGTTTAGGAAATTGGTAGATAATTAGCAGAGATAATCTCAGTCGATACAGTTTATAAAACCCTATCCTTCACAACTTCGACCCATCCATGAAACCTCAAATTCAAAGACTCTGGATAATGATTCCAAATGTTACTCACTTGTTTTGGCCACCTTCACCAGTTCATCATTGCCGTACTCATTAAGGTGTTCTTTCAGCTCAGATACAGTCTTGGTCACAGCCCCGAAGGAGAAGTACGGGTTCACCGAAACAGTGGGCAGCTCCTCTGCCTCGGTCTGGGCAATCAGCATGTGGAAACTCTGTGGGACAACCAGATAAGAGGAGAAAAATCGTTCAGAAATGAGGGAGAAACCGAGGAGCCAATGTGTGTTTAGAAACCGATTATGTTCACCCCATTAGCAAGTATCTTTTGGGCTGGATCTGCACCTGTTCCTGGTGACTGTAAACTAGAACTGGTGCAGAAGTTGCAGGAAGGTCCCTGCTCTCGGCATACGACTTGAGTCCCATTCAAGCACAATTATGTATTTCCATTCATAATAAAACTAATTGCTTGAAATAATACATTGATGCGCACGTACGTTGAAACTGTTCAAATGTATATAATGCAAATTTTTAAAAAATGTACAGTGTCTAGGAGCTTGAATGGCACTATTGTATGCTTTCTAAAGAAAACTGAACTATAATGACTCTCAGGTCCGCTAACGAGACACCAGGGTCATTGGGAGCATGTTGCCTCGTCAGTGGAACAGCACAGTTGTCCCACGGCAGTGGACCCTGTGCAGTTAGGGATCACATTATTGGATACTGTTATGGCCCCAATTTTTTATAACATATAAGACAGCAAGGGATGACAGACAAAATTTTAAAACTTCAACAGATTTAATTCAACAAACTAACAACTAACCTACAATTTATACTACTGACCAAGATTGACATATACAAGAAAAAAAATATTTACAGTCCCTTGAGATGGGGTTGCTTGGTGATGTCCTAGGACAAGGAAATGCTCCAACACAGGCAAAAATCCACAAAAAAACTTCACAGGTCTTGAAAAGAGTGACAGGTCTGGTCAAATGTATCCTTCTCCTTGCAATTTCTCCGACTACTTTACTGTCTCAATTTCTCTCCTTATACTTTTGTATACTCTTTTGCAGCCCCCTCCCACATTTGGACTTTTTTTTATTCTCTGGGACTTTCCCCTCTGAGGCATGCCCAGGACATGCCCAAACCTAGCTCCAGACTGGGCTTAACAAAAGAAGGTCAATACTGCCATCTAGTGGCATTTTTTTCACATTACAATACTGCATTCCAATGTAATGCTGCAGAACAAGTCATTCAGTGTCCGCTGATAAACAATGTTGAAATGAGTTAGCATTAATTCAAGAAGAAAAAGAGCCATCTGTGGCGTTGATCCTTAGTATATCACCACTTAGTTTGTCCTTGGATAGATCTTTAATTATTTGCCTGTTTGAGCAAGATTGATGCTCCATTCACAAAAAATTTGTTCGTAGCACATGGTGACTGTCCACAGGAAAGTGTTCAATATGGTATCATCTAGAGATCTCAGTTAAGGTAGAAGGGCAGCGATCAAAGCAGATGATGCAGGTTGGTTGCGATGCTCTTGAAGTATCCAGACTTGAAATAATTGGCTCAGGTAGGACTTTGATTGCACACACGGTATATATGAATTTATACTTTTTTAACAAGTTGTCATTGTGAGTCACTCATAGCGAGAGTCTTTATGGCAAAGTGGAACATAGCATTGCTCTGCAAAAACAAAATCTTACCAAAAAAAAATCTTACCAAATCTTTCACCTTGGATTTAAACTTGAACACTTTTATTTCACTTTAAATTTTTTGTCTTTGAAGAAGTCATTCGGCCACAATTTGAAGTAATTTTGACTCATTTTTAAATTTGTCCACGAGGTAAAAATTTCACTTTGCTCATCCCATAATTCAGTGAAAATGACTTCAAATCAGTAGCAGAAGAAAGAAGGTAGTAGATATAAGTATTTTAATCAAAATGCAACATTAAAATGCTTGTAAAATTTTGCTTTTTCTGTGTGGTAATATGAGTTGTTCTTTAGTGGAGCAGAATTAGGATCTAGATCTGTACTGAGAAACTTTGTTAAAGTTGGACAGATAAAATAAGAACAATTGCCACACAAAAAAAGGAGCGATATCGCTTAAGCATTACCAGGTGAGAATACCATACTGCAGTTGTTTCACTGTCCTGGCCGTACGCAATGAACAGCTTTGCTATAAAATTTTGCTGCCAACTCACTTAAACTGAAAGGATAGTAAGGACCTATTCAAGAGTGAAGTCTAAATAGTAAAATACAAAGGATAAAAAGGCAAGACAGCGATTTGTTCCTTTTCAAAATGGCGCTTTACCTTTATGTTTATCACACTATGCTAAATACATTGTTCTCCAGTATGGCATAGCTATGCGGAATCCAACCACTTAATCGCTAACTGAAAAGAGTCAATTATTGCATCACCTGGATGAAGTGGATGTGGTCCTCTGTCCGGGAAAGTTGCGTCAGCTCGGCATCCCGCTTCTTCAGGTCGGAGATCTCGTGGGTCAGTCTGTCCATGTGATTCTCCGCCGTGTTGAGGGCAGACTTCTTGTTAGTGGAGATGAGCTTGGTCATCTCAGCCTGCATCCTCTCGATGGACCTCAGCATTTCTCCAAACAGCTTCTCACTCTCCTGGAACGCCCTCTGGGCAGAGCTCTGTCCATGGGAAAATAAAATTCAGTCTCAAAAAAAAATAAATAAAAAATAGGCGTGCAATGCACGGAATACCCCTCCGCCCGATGTCAAAGTTTTTGGAGACGCCCGACCGCCCGCCCAACTGCACGAAGGATAGCAACACCCCGTCAGCCTTGAGGGCAGAGGGGTAAAAAGTCTGTCTTGCAAAATGTTTTAGTCTTGTAATTAATAGTAAATGCGCTGATGACTGATGGTGTAACCCAGGGGTGTCCAATCTTATCCAGAAAGGGCTGGTGTGGGTGCTGGTTTTTGTTTGAGCCCAACACTAACACACTTGATTCTACCCACCAGGGTCCTGATTGTACCGCCTGATTAGTTAATTAGTGGATTCAGGTGCTGTAGCACTGCTGGCTAGCACAAAAACCAGCACCCACACCTGCCCTTTACGGACAAGATTGGACACCCCTGGTGTAACCAGTTAAAGAAATTATCCTAAAAGTTCCTCTTGACGTGATCATAATCTCAAACATTCAGGAGCAGGAGTACTCCCTCTCGTCCAGAATGAGCTGGTGTGGGATCAGGTCCTACTCCATGCATGCAGTTACACACCTGTTTGCACTAATCGACCCTGAGAGGTTCTGCTGTGGACTTTGAGTAGTAGAATCAGGTGCGTTAGTGGATAGTTTGACTGAAAGCCTGTACCCACACCAGCTTATTCAGAATCAGAGTAAGCAGCCCTGTTTTAAGCAGGGATCTTCAAATATGGACCGCGAATCCAAATTTAGCCCGGGTTCCTTTCATCCCAGGTAAGTAAATGAACATTTAGCGCCCCTGATTGGCCAGACTGTCTGTACACCTGACTCCCAGGTAAAGGGAGGATGGAAAACTAGCAGTTCCCGGACCTCGAGCGTGATTTGAGGACCAGGGTTCGAGAGCATACCTTCAGAGCGTCCACTGCCTGCTTCAGTTCCTCCATCTGCTTCAGCCTCTCGTGGATTTTCTGTTGGATCTCCGCCTGAGTGGCACCAAGCAGGTTCTGCAGAGAAGAGTGTGATGTTGTTCTGCTCAGTACCGCGATTGCGTAATCAAGAACCCTAAGAACCTGTCACATGCAATATGACGGAAAACCACACCCTGTTTTCAACCACTGAAAAGTCACAAATGACACTGCTGATTATTTCCCAGGGACTCCTTGAAAAAGAAATTTCAATCTCGACGGGACTTCCCTGGTTGAAGTAAGGATAAATAATCATGACCAAGCTGCAGTAGGTTTGTAAGGCAGTGCAGTGTTTTGCTATCACACCCCTCACAAATCACAGTCTAAACTCACTCCATGGCAACATTACTGTTTACTGGGTGGATCAAACTTCCATTTGAACGAACAAATATAGACAACCTCCAGTCGGGCATCGTGGAGCCACTAGTCATTTCTTTGTCTTAGCTTGGATTTTTTTTTATAATTAGCAGTACGGGGTAAAAATTCTATTATAATAATACAATCCTATTTAAAGTTATTTTAAAGCTATCATGATTATTGTGTATTAAAAAAAATTAGTATATTTGAAACAACCCTGCCCCATGCTCTGCAGGAGTTTTGTCGTAATTAGCTCACAGTGTCCACCGCACCCTGACGACGGAAAAGCAGCCATACCTGTTTCTCCTGCCTCTCGGTCTCCGCTGAGACCATGTCATGACCCTTGTGCTCCTTCACCGTGCACAAGACGCAGATGCACATCTGATCGGTGCGGCAGTACAGCTCCAGGCCCTTCTGGTGCTGGGGGCAGATCTGTCTGTCCAGGTGTCCAATCTCATCCACCAGCTTGTGGCGCTTGAAGGTGGTCGACTCGAAGTGGGGTTTCAGATGCTTATCGCAGTAGGATGCCAGGCACATCAGGCAGGACTTGACCGCCTTGTGCTTCTTCCCGATGCAAATATCGCAACCTACATCCCTGGGTCCTGCGTAGTTGTAGTCGGGGGATGGAGGCGGAGGTGGATACGATTCTGAGCTCCGGGGAGGGCCTGAGGAGTGCCTGGAGCCCTGCATCCGACGAGGGGACGGTCTCTTGTTGTAGGTGACCCGGCATTCAGGGCAGTTGTAGGACCCAGTGTGGTCAGCATGGTCCCAGTAGGTCTTCAGACAAATGGAGCAGAAAGAATGTCCACAGGGAATGGACACTGGGTCTCTCAGGTCCTCCTTGCACAGGTAGCAGTCGTCCTCAGAGCCCAAACTCATCTTCAGTAGCGTGTGAGGAAGCAATGAGACTTATCACTTTGTCACAAAAGACAGAAACTGAATCATGGGACCACGGCTGCATGTTATATGGACGACGGAGGGAGGGATTTCGGCGGTTGAACTGGTTGAGCAGAAACTTGAAAAATACAGGGGGTGGAGTTAAGGTTGGCATCGATCACACAGAGCCGTAAAATCCATGTGAGGGTAGAATGAGTGAAATATGTTATCTGAGGATACCGACTTGCTTTAGCTGAACCCAGCTCACTGATTCTGGCCACAGCAAAATCAAAATGGCAGCCACACCCATCCCTGCAAACATTAAAATGTGTTTGTCTTAGTCTACTCAGTGGGTGCGGAGTGGTCTAGATTTAAAAGTAAATAGCTAAGTGAGATCTCCAGACTCAGCCATGAGAAAAAGTCATCTCAAAATGATTTAATAATTAGTATCATCGTTTGCTGGGAACAAGCACTTAGTACTCAATGAGCACCGTCTTCCTGGCAAATCCTGGAATCAAAGTTTAATCTCAAATGCTTTATTTTTCCTGCTGAGCAGAACTTGCAAAATGTTTAGCCAAAATTCATCACACCCAAAAGGAGCGCCTTTGATTTTAGTTGGTGAAAATTAGTAAATTGAATTTTATAAGCTTAAAAATGTAAGACTTTTCATGACGGACTTTACAGTCTGGTTTACGGCATAGGAATTGCAGTGGCTTCTGTATACAGATTAGTCATGAGTGAGCAGTTGAGCAACGGCCAAAACGCAAACATACAAGAGAGGAAGTAACATCAAGTGAGATAGTCAGGACCAGCTGTTCATTCTGATAGTACAATAATGTCACAGTGGAAGCCATAGTGATAGAACCACATGAAGAAGGCCTGTCGCAACACGTTTACCCCAGATATGGCCTGATCCCTCCCACTTTGGCTCACAGAATCATGAACACGGGGGCGCCTCTGATGGATTTACTCACAATTTGTGAACTTCAGAGTTCACTGATCTCTCTGCAGGGAGTTAACGGGAGATTAATGAGATCAATGGGGGGTTTTTCAGTTACGGTGCCGTGAAAAATCATTTCCACCCCTTCTCAATTTCTTCTATCTTTGCATATTTGTCACACTTAAATGTTTCAAGCACAAAATGCAGTTTTTGAATGACAATTTCATTTTATTGATGGAGTCAAGATGACTTCGTGTTGATATTAAAGGCCAACTGAGAGTCATGGGTTGTGAGTACCATCCCGATGAGCGGAGGCGGTTTATTGATCGCTGAAAAACTAGCCCAAATGTGTCTCATTGTACAACGGCAATTATCTTACTTCGTGCCTAATTGGTCATTCTGTTGATTTATTAACAGAAAATAATGAAAGCATGAGAATGGTGAGAAGATGAACTACAGTGGACACGACTGCATTATATGTGGAGATTTGTAAGTGGCTGAACTGCTTCTTGGTCTGCAAGGTGGCTACAGCAAATTTCCATATTTCCTGTGACTGTGGGACAGTCGAGCAAAAGAAGAGGAGGAGTGGAAAAGACAGACATGAAAAACAGGATCTCTGAGTTGGAGAGAAAAATGTCAAGAACAGACCATCGGTGGACCCAGAGAAACTTCTGTCGCCTCCACTCCATACAGAGCTTGGGCTGATGAGACAGTTTGTCAGCTTTGGACAAGGATGGAAATCACTTCAAATATTTGTGCGGCAAGTTTCCAGCTTTGACATCTGAAAACATAAAGCAGGGATCTTTGATGGGCCTCAGATTAGGGGCTTATTGCATGACCTGCAGTTCCTGATCACTATGAAGCAAAATGAAGGAAACGAAATGGAGGGCATCCACTGATGTCTCAGACCTATAGGGGCCTGGTCAAGCTGCGGAATAGTTTTCGAAAACTTGGCTGCAGTTTGAGTGTTACGGTTAGTTTTCTTCACAGTCACCTGGAATGTTTTCCTGAAAATCTTGGTGCCATGAGTGAGGAACAAGGTGAACATTTCCACCAGGACATAAAAACCATTAAAAACAGCATTATAAAGGGAGGTGGAATGTAAATATGATGGCTGCCTTCTGCTGGAGCCGTCAGAGAGACTGCCAACAGGTCACCTATTCACATAAATCCAAGAGGAGGAAGTTAATTCCTTGAGGCCGTACAAGCAATATATATGAAGACGTTCTCTTATTTGAACTCCTCTTATTTCAAGTTCTTTAATATTAAATGCGGTATTTAAACATATTTTTATATGAAGACCACAATGGAAAAATGATCAGTCATATTTTCATGTTGTGGAGAAATGATGAATTAAAAATTCAAAATAATCTTAGAAACACAGCACTGAAAAAATATTAAATATATAAAACATAAAAATAAATGTTATTATAATATATTATTATAATATTTATCATAATATATAACATATTAAATATACAAAAATGCAACATTTAGACTCTGATCATTTTTCCTTTCTGGCCTTCATATGTTGAAACATATTTTTTCACTCTTGTCCAGTCTGTAAGTCAGGTCATACATTTTGAAAAATTTTTTGTAATTAAAACCAAACTTCTGACATCAGACTGCATTTGTTGCTGTCTTAATCAGAGCATAACAGCCGATATATATGATATAACAAGGAAAATCTTCATTCTTATTTTGTGAAAAATTGTACTTAATAGAAACTTTTTACTTGCATTTTTTGACTCAGCATCCTCAAAGTAGGTAAATTTAGGCCTTTATACAAAATCAGCAGAAGTTTATTTTAACAACATGCTGGGTGTTGTGAAGATTCAATTGTAGGCTCTTGAGTATTTGGTTATTTAATTCCAAATGATGACTTTTTTTTTGGACGAGCAGTGTAGTTGGATGATTGGAAACTTTGAAATAAGAAAAATAAGCAAAAGTATGAGAAATCAGAAATGGGCCAAATTCTTCTTCCCCGCACTGTGGTGGGGTCTTGATGTTATCTTCGTCATTCCAGACCTTCTTAAGCTGCTTTCACACTGGACGCGAAACATTTTGCATTACAGATTACATTCAAAGTCAATGCAAAGACAGGAATACATGCGAAAATGACTTTGCATGTAATCTGTCGTGCAAAAAATTTGTTTTGCGTCCGGTGTGAAAGCAGCTTTAGTCTCCTGTACTCCGCTGCTCCCATCAGTGACTCAGGCTGCTCCCACAGATCTACACAGTCAGACCATATTCACCAGAATTATAATTTATTGCCCAGTTTGGATAGACCTTGACAGGAAAGTATTGTGTAGCATTTGGATGGATGACTGGAATACTGGAGTCGTTGAGATACTCGTAGGGAGGATCTACGTTTTCATTTCCAGAAGGAAATTTGTAGAGATTCCCTTCCCTTTGTACAGCAGAGGATAAACAGCTGAGCTGCAGGGCTCCAGTTCTCAGTGACAGCAGGTTCAGAAATTCATGAGCGATGATTTGTGTTGTGCGTATCTCTTAGTTTCCAAATGCCTGTTTGCACTGAATCAGTTCTTTGTTTCTTGATTGGTCAACAGATTGACCTGTTTTTCTCCCATTAAAAAGTCATTTCACTCTCCGACCATACTGTATATTTTGGTTAATATTTATTGCATTGCATTGGTGTGTGACATCGCTACTTTATGACAAAAGTGCTTCCTCCTGTCTTATCATATTCCATGGCGAAAGATTTAAAGAGAGTGTCAGGTAACCTCAAATGGAATGTGACCAACCCAGATTCAGGAGATAACAGGGGACCAAAAGGTTTCTCAAGATGTTACATAGTGTGTGTGGCTCCACGAACGAAACACACTCCAGTGCTCTGGAAGGGCACTCCAGACAAATGATTCTCTGTCTGAGGTTTTTCGCTGAGGTGCCCTTGAAAGAATATGGCGATTGACCGGAGAAAGACATTTTAAATCAGTCCAACATTAAAGGGACACACTGGTGATATTCAACCTTATCTCTGTCTGGCCAAGTGAGAAAAATGCATACGGTTTTTGCCAATTTTTTGTATATCTCTGGAAGTCGGTTGCAAATTTTGTTAACGTTGTACTTTTCCCTTCAGTTTTGCTAATTGATGCAGACAGCGACATAGTTGGAGGGAAGGAAGAAAGAAAAGCTGCTTCAGGTAGTATTTTTAGGCTGTCTAAGATAGTTCCTTCTCCACTACAGAATGCACTACTGAGTGAGTCAGCCATTTTGTTACATGGCGCAAATTTCTGATGATTAAATTTGTCCACTATATAGTTACCTCTGCCAAACGAAGGTTATGTGATCGGTGCCTTTTGTTCGTTTGTTTGTGATAACTCAAAGTAATGAAGGGATATCTCTGAAATTTTCTGGGTGGGTCGCTATTACATCAAGAATGGACCCTATTGATTTTGACCACGATCGGTCAAAGAATATGGCCGCCACAGCGGCCAACTAGAATTCCTATGACACGCGATAACTGAACTTTGCTCCCACTGACGAAGATTTGGACTGCGCTGCCTTGGCAGAGGTTTGCACTCTAGGAATGCCTCCAGTTCATTATATAATAACCACAATGCTCTGTAAAAACTTGCGAACAAACGACGGTCGCTACATTAATCAGATGTACACCATAATGCATTGCGGCTGTCCTTGCCCTTGATTCCCTTGGACAAAGATGGCATAAAGTGGCAAGTTTTGTGTCCAAATATATGAAACATTTGATGTCTTCCTGTACTCAACATACCTTCAAGGCGACTCTTTCCAAACGTGTTTTTATTTGTAAGATGTTCGCAAACTGATTTTTTTTCAGCGGATCTATGGTACAAATGAAGGGAACTGAGTCAAATTTGATGTGAGCTGATCTTTTTAATGCTGCACCCAAATTTCACAGGGCTGACTCTATTCACCGCTCGGCTTGCTACAGTTTGACCAAAGTGAGTGAGGGAGTCGCGCAGTCGCAAAGTTGAGTGTAAAACAGCACCTTACTTACAGCCTAAAAACCCCTGGTTTTGTCAAGAGCCATGTGTTCAGTTTTTGGTCGTGACATCTCCACTAGTTTTGCCAAACTGTGAAATCGGAGTGAACGGTGTATTACCCATTTACCCCAGCAATTTCAGGGTGCAAATCGAGTGTTTACTTTGCCCACCCAAAGCACCGCTGACGCCAACTTCCTGCCCTAAATCTACTCATGTGAACAGTGTAAACCAGCCAGTCACAGGAGGTAGACATGTTTTGAAAAGAAAATGCGTCAAACTCAAAAACACAGCTGCATTGGGATGTATTTCAGCAATGAAAGCTACGATGAAGCAGAGTGCATTATAAGCAAATAAAATATATTATTTTGGTGTGCTGCTAAACTCAGTCTATTCGCATGACATTGAAATATATTGGTGGGCTATCTAACATTAAGTTTGAATCTGATCCACACTTTACCCCTTAATTACAACTGACTGATTACTTTGCAGAAAAACCTAGGGACTCGAATGGTGTGTGTGCCCTGCGATAGATTGGTGAGCTGTCCGGGGGGCGTTTCCCGAAATCACAGATTCTAACTTGCATAGTTGGGCCCATTGACTGTGAATGGACGCACTATCTAAGTTACTGACTCAGTTAGCAACTACGCTTTCGGGAAACGCACCCCAGGGTGGGTGCCTGCCTTTCGCCTTGAGTCAGCTGGGATAGGCTCCAGCTCCCCCCCGTGACCCTAGTGAGGAGGACGTGAGTATAGAGAATGATGGATGAACCCAGTAACCCCCACCCCCTATGAAAAGAAAAATGAACAAAGAGACATTCTTCTGAACGGCTTAAGGAAAGTAACGGAGCCATAAGATCCGACCGTCTTAAAGGGCCGTGATTCCTGTCTCTGGTGAGATGTTATGGAGTTGGGCCCTTTGGAAACTCAAAGATTCAATTTGAGGCTGGCTGCTAGAACATTTTGTATGTAACAGTGGGAGAGATGGAAAAACAAATTATAGCAGGGATTATACGTTTTCTAGATGTTGAGAAAAAGCAGTTTTTATTTTTTGCCCATTTAATGCCATCTGTAAGACATTTCCTTACAATGTATAACAGTGTAACCTTAAATGAAAATGCTAACACATCTGATAGGCCAACCAACCACATATGAAGTACCTATAGTGACCATCTGAGTGAAGACGGATTGTATTCTCGCTGATTTTGTAAATTCTGAGATGAGTTATGCCCTTAGTGAAGAGAGACATGGACCAACCCACAAAACTGTGGCAATTAGTGTTGAGAAAGAAATTTCAATTTGCGAGAGGACAAAGACTTGAAATGGCATCAAAGCTATCAGAACTTAATTTTAAACATACAGGTATGTATACCTTGATTAAACATGCAGTAAAAGCGAGACTGGGTGCATCAGTAACTGTTTTTTTCCTGAACGTTTTAAAAAAAATTAGATGTTGTTATGGTCCTCCAGAGGTGGCACCGGTGCGTCGAGAGCTGAAACAGCGGCGGCCATGTTCTCCCTTATTTCCTCCCACACTGCAGATCCTGGTGAGGAGGTGGCTCGCCGTGGTGATCATCAGTCCAGGGTTCCTCTACTACCTCCATGTGGTCTCCATCTGAGACACAGATATGGTGTAAAACTGAACGAGCAATACCTCTGGTGCAAAGGTTGGCTTTTCCTCACTTGAAGAAGATGGATTTTCAGAGGGCTCTCATGATGCCAGATGATTGTCAATTATTGACCTGCCATTTTTGTGCTGGTGATTGAACCTGCTTTGAACTGCATGGTGTATTGGCTCCATGTAAGGGGTGATACGCGCAAAGGTTGAGAACAAACATGGAAACCCTCCATCTGAAAGGATACCGAGGCCCTCTGGAGGGTGTACGGTGGGCTGTACACTTGAGTCATGTACAGGGCGTGGATATCCTGTAAAACAAGTGTTGCCAGATAAAACAAACTAAAATTATTTTAGTGCTTCGGCTTCTGATTTGATAGCCCTCTGAAGATCTGCGACCTTGAGTTTGACCTTTTATGGTCACTCAAGGTCAAAGGTCATGGTATGAAATGAAAGCCCATGTGACTTACTGTATGTAGATTAGAGTAAATATCTCTCCATCTACAACCGTTTTCGAGTTGCCCTCTGAAAATTCATGACCTTCAGTTTAACCTTTCAAGGTCACTCAAGGTCAAAGGTTATAGTGCCAAATGAAGGTGACTTCCTAAATGTTGATACAATAAACACCTCTCCATCTCTAACCATTTTTGAGTTATAATGGAAAATTACCAAATATATGCAATGACCTTGACCCCCCTGACATATAACTCCCAATCACTAAGAAGACTATGAGATACCCCCTCATGTGGATTTAGTTTGAAGTTGACATAATCTTCTTTAACAAATTTATTGCAGAAAAATAATTTTGACCTTTCTAGTGACCTCCACCTCATGACCTCCAAAATTTAGAGGAGTCTATTTTGGACTAATGCCCACCTATCCTGAAAGTTTCATGAAGATTGTTTCTGCTGTTTTGCCATAAGTTTGCCAGCAAACAAACGAACAAACCCCACCAAAAAACAATATCTCGCCCTCTGGACTCTGTCCTGGGCGAGGAAAATATCTATAAACCTCCTGCTGTGATGGAGCAGGGAATGGACCCAAGTGCAGGCAGTTGTGAAATGGCACACGGAGGCTGGTATCGGTCAGACAATCCGAGTCCAGCTAGAGTTGGTGTTACTTTACAGAATCAACGGGAAATGATCAGGATCGAAGACACAAGCAGCAATCAAAAACCAGCCAGGCAACATGCAACACAATAACAGAGAAAATCCAAAACCAGTAATCAGACTGGGTTGAGAACAGCAAGCAGACAAACACAAAGAGCAATCCAAAAACTCGTAATCCATGTAACAAAGGAAGTCAAAACACTGGAGATATATATAAAAAAACTAATTAAAAAATGTTCATAAGACAGAGGACAAGACCTGCAACAAACTCGCGAAGCAAAGGGGAAACAGGGGGCTAAAATGGAGCAGGAGAAAATTGCGGAAATTAGAGATTTAGTAGAAACTGGAGACTCAGAGAGGGGTGAGGTTACAGAAAAGACAATAAACTACTAATAAAACAGAGGGGAGAGCTGACTGGGAAAGTGGAAAGAGACAGACGTGTAAACTGAAAAGATAACGAAGTTCATGGATAAAAAATATAAAAAACAAAATAAGCACTCACAAAACACTGACAAGAGTGATAAGGGGATAGCCTGCAGGGCAGGTGAGCCCTTATAAAAATTTACTATAGTTAACTGTAGTGTACTACAGTAAAATTGATGTAAACTATAGTAAACTACACTTTACTACAGTTTGTTGTAGATATACTATAGTAATTGAAAATCATTGCAATAATTTACTATTGTAGAGTTTGACTTTTGTGATTTACTTTAGCATCACTACAGTAAACTACAGAGTTAGTATAGGATCTATAGTGATTCCGCAAAAATACTCGGACCATATAGTTACTATAGAAAACTATACAATTTTTACTGTAGTATTTTGTGGAAATTTTTCATAAGGGAGGCTGCAGGCAAGGAGCGAATCTGGAAACTAAAACAGGAGACGCGGGGAACAGAGCACAAGAGGGCGTGGCTACACTTGGGGAACAGCACAGAACAGCAGGGAGGGAAAGGATCGAGGGAATGTGGAAAGACGAAGGCAACGGAATGAAATGAACAAAACAATGAAAAATACTGAAATACATGATATTGACAAAACATAGCGAAACATGACTAACAGAATTACTGCACTGCCATAGTTGTGGTTGCAGACAGCCTTGAGCTGATCTGAATAATTTCTGGTTGAGGTAGCACATGGCATCTGGGGGGGGTTCAATTCTGATTTGGCGGCTATCAACGCTGCTCTTTACCCATGTGAAGGCAGACATTCTCAAGCTCAAAATGGCTTGGGAAGTTAATTACTTTATTTTTGATTTACAGAATGCAAGTTTTAGAGATTTCCGCATTGGCCTCACTTTTCAGAGCCGGTTGCTGCGTCCATCTTTTTATATAGTTTATAGTTATGACCAACTAGTTATGACTAGGTAGATGCATCCTAACCACAGCCTGGAGAAATGCTTTGCGAACCCAGCAGGTCATAGCCGGAACTTTCAGCTGGGAAATTCAATTCATAACGGGTGAATTGTTCAGTTTACAACTGTGAAATTTATTGAGTTAAAAATGAATTACTGTGAAAAATTACTGTGAAGTTGATAAGCGAAACCTGCGATAGTCATATTTGCTGCCAACCAGTGTTAATCATTTACTTGGTAAACACTGGCTGGATGGACAGAGGATGGCTAAACTACCTAGCCAGTTAGTTGGCATGTTAGCAATAGCAGTTGGTTCATTTACTCGTCGACAATGTCAGCAAATCATCAAGACATCTTAGATGCCTCAGCTGTATGACAGTTTGCCCTTGTTTCTGCCCGAGAATCAGACCTTGAACCAATAGCAACACAACTGGAAGAAGAATAGTCATTTCAGGTTTGCTGGCGAATGTTACATGTCGAAGGTTAACCGTTCTATACTGTAATGCAGGAGATAATGGTAACGTAAAATTAGGTATATATGAAGGCTTGTGTTAGTAGCTGGCTCGAGACCTCGAAGCGACTAATGCGAGCTTCTGTGTAAACTTACGTTTCTACTTTTGTTTGGTATCCTGATTGGGGGGTAGCACCTTTGTAAACAAAACTATGCCAACACGTTACAATTTTTACAGTTTATTTGTTATTTAATGATTGGACGTCTCAGCAGAAGGGACAATACCTGATCTACTGTTAGTTTGTGTGTGAGAAAGTGGGCAAGTGTGAGCACTTCAAACTAGTACAGCATGCCCGTACAAAGCAACAAGAAGTGTCTGAAACCTTTGTTGCTTGGTCAGTGCTTGTTCCTTGTATAGTTTACTGTATGACAAACATTATGCAGCATTTTGAATAGAGAATAAGTGAAAGAGTATGCTTTTCAAAGGGAGCTTGACGTAAATTCTGATAGGCAAGGAGTCAAGCTTGCTAACTATTGGACCCGCTTCTTGAGCTTGAATCACCTGAGTGCTCATGAATGTCATCTGATTTGCTGTCACATGATTGCTTGATTGATATGCTAGTTTACTTACGCTCGCATTCTGAGCAGAGGCTCTGCGGCATGTACGCTTAACATCCCTCCACCTCCCCAGCTCCTCCCGCCAATTTTTAGCATCCTGCAATCCTGTTCTTTTATGACTAAACTGTTGTTCAATAACAATGTCTCTTCCTTTTGAGGTTATTGTTGCTGTTGGCTGTGTTCTGTGAAGGGGGGTTAATTGCAGCTCCCTGCCTTCGGTTCCTTGCTGGACGGGCAGGGATCTCTCGAACAGAGCCATACCGCCAAACTCAATGTATGCTTGCATGCTCTTAATAAATATTCTCTTTGACAAAATGTCCTATCAGAAATACAGTCCTTGTCTCAGCCTCTAGGTAGTCAGGGTGTCTGTGTGTCTGAGGGTGTCTAGTGTGTCTGAGTTACTGCTCAGAAACTTCCTGCATTCACTTGCCAACAAACTAGCAAAATTTCCAATAGCAGAAATGGCGCCTCAACGCATGAGTGCAAAGGAATTTATAGTCAAAGACACATTTTAAACAAAGCTAGCGAGATAACATCCCTTTTATAATGTTATCTTAAATTGGCTAGCGAAGATTTTTGTTTACATGTGGTTGTAGCAGACTAAAGCAAGCCAACAACAAGAAAAATTCGATAGCAGTTTCGGCAACATAACCTTACTGTTTTAACACACTCAGCTTCATTTCTGAAAAATTTTGACCATCATGAAATTTTCACCAGATCATTCCAGTGATACAAGAAAACAGCTGGCAACCGGGCTAGCGTCCTGACCTGTGACTCTGTCGGTCACCCTTAGGTACCTTAGGCTCCTGTGCCGGGGTTTAGAGGGTAAAAGCCAGTCTTGATTGACATTAATTGCTTGAGTCAAAAAGTGGATTGGAGGGCCACATTGTTCAGAATTCATGAAAGAGGACACTGCAGTATTTCTAATCTGAGATCTCTCTTATAGTTTATCTGGGAAGAAAAAGAAAAAAAAAACTCACCGCAAACTCTAATGGCTCAAGCACACTGCAGCAGCTCAGCGCAATATTTTGGACGGTCAAGTCACATTTTCATTCGCTTTCTTACAAGCCCCTGCGCTGTGTATAATGGGACTGTAGCAGAGCTAAGTGACCAAAAGTAGGCGGAAAAGGCCAAAAAGTACGCCAAAAACTGAACCTGACTTAAATGAGGAGCAGCTAGCCAATCACCATCACGTAGTGAGGCACAGATTTTAACCTGTTCATTACGAGCGCCACCTTTTATGGGGCCTGCGTCAGATGCGTGCGCTGCAGACACGCCAGGAAGCACCAATCCTAACATGTAGCATACTAAAATGACGGGGAGAAACTCAGCTGAAAGCTCATGTAAATCATTTTTACCTCAACCGAACACAATTCAAGCACCAGGCAAGTAAATAAGCATGCAGCAAAACATAGGATAAAATCATATCAGCGCTGAATCGCCAGGATTTCTGCTGAATTCCTGCTATGCATAAAAACGATACCTCAAATAAAAGAGGAAAGTCCACAGAATGCAACAATATGAGCCCTGTCATTTTAAACCGACACCACATTCAAACAACAGCAGGCATACACTTTACAGTCTACAGAGATGAGCAGAAAAAAATTCTTACCTTTGATATTTCGCAATAAAAAAACTGCTCGCGGGTAAATTTGCACTTGCTATTGTTAGCCCAATGTGTTCGCGTTATAACGAAACTAGATCTGCCAGGATCCTAGCATGTTCTTTCCCAGGGCGTTGCTTCAATGATTTCAGCTCCGTAGCATTCAGCTTCCTTGCAATGTATTTTCCTCTCTACGATCGGCTTGTGATGCTGTCAGGAAGATTATGTCGGTAGGAATTTGATTGTATGAGTCCTGATGATTCGAACGAACTCTAAACCACCTTAAACGCAGAAACCTAGCCTGAGCTACAGCCTTGCGTTCCCAGTGCGTCAAACTGAGTGCATTGGACATTTGCATGTTCTTGAATAGCGCGACAATATAAAAGCATAACTAGTTTGTTTGAGGTATTGGCTGAATAATTATCCGCTAAATATTCAACATTCATTTTCAAAGTCGTTTTCAGAAACTTTGCAGTATTCCGCACAAATACTGAGACTACAACAGTACAGTGCGTATTTTCTTTACCCATTCCTTGAATGGGCAATTTGACCCAAGATTGTTGTCAATTGGCGTAGCCTATTAGATAAAATGCTGCGCTGCAAAGAATATTGTGAAGGTTCGATTCCTGATCAGGGTACTTTTTTTTTTGGAAATAATCGCAGTTTCCTTCTACAAATGATCGCTGGGGTTTTTGTTATTCTTGCTTTTATTAAACATTTTTTCACATTGCCTTTGTATTTATCATTTTATTTATTTGTTTTGTTTTTGAATAAATATGCTCCAATGGAGTCAAACTTAATTTTCATTGTATGTATCATCTTTGAATGGGAAATTGTGTAGGCAACAAAACTGGCAGAAATGATGTTTTTTTTTTATTCTTAAAATTAAAAAATGCTGTATTTGGATGGAATGTATACCTGTAGTGATACACACGTGAAATTTTATGGGTTTTACAGCTTGGTATCTGAGAAATCTGAAATGGCACACAAGGTACCTAAATTGCCAAATTGGAGAAGTGACCTAGACATTCCTCTTTAATTTTGCTCTGATTGACCTGATCAGAATAAACTTTGGCACAGATAATAATGAAATTCTGTGCTGTAATTTTTTAGAGGTTTCAGACTGAAACTCAACAAATTTACAAGGGATCGTGGTGAAACTTTGTTAGGTGCAAAATGAGATCTTTCATTTACACTGTCTTCCATCTCCATTTACTCTGACTCAGTGACATATTTAGTGATTTTTACACTTGGTATGAAATTCCAAATGTTTTTCCCTCATCACGATACCAAGATTATTCAAATGGACCAAGCAGTCGCTGAGATATTGGGCTTGCCATTTTCGAAAAAGAGGCTCAGGGCTTAAGAGGTTAAACCTCTAAATGGAGGAGATGCTGATCTTAGCTGAAACCACAAGGTTTCTTAATATGTTTTCATTGACTTTTCCATGCATGACTCCTGGTATATAAAAAAGATGACTACAGGAGGTTTGTGGCGATGGTGGGGATAACTGGTGGATTGTAAAATTCAGTTTTATTTTTAGCTCACCTGGACCGAAGGTCCGGAGGGCTTATGTCATGGGTCGTCTGTACGTCGGCATCAGCATAGTCTGTAAACATCTTTTTCTCCAATATCACTGGACAGATGGAGGTGAAACTTAGCACATGTGTTCTTACCCATGAGGACACTGAAGTTTGTTCATGGCGTTCGCATCCGATTTTAAATATGGCTTTTATGGGGGCCTTATTTAACATACCATATGGAGCCATTGTGAAGCAGTTTTTGAAGCGATAAAGCTGATAGTCGGCATATGGGTAGATGGGAGTAAGTCTTAAAACATATTTGACGGGTTTCGTGAAATTTTAAAATTTGACCTTGATTTGACCTCAAAACTTTGGCCCCGCCCACTTTCGAAGGGGTTTACTTAAAACATCTCCTCAGAAACCACTGGACCAATAAAGGTGAAACTTGGCTCATGTTCCTACCCATTAGGACGCCACAGTGTGTTCATGGAGTCATTTAACAGCCTGTTCAAGTATAAACAATCCAGGTGAGCTACAGAGCCCATGGCACTATTTTTTAAACATATTGACTTATTTGGAAGTAAATAGGCTATGCAGGTATACGGTCATTGAAAAAGCCAGCTGCGTCGCTTGCTTGCTTTTTACCTGATATCATCTTATAAATGAGGTAAATACATTCTTAGCCAACAAAATTTGCCTGTGAAATTAAAGATTATTGTACTTTTGTACAAACCTGGGTTTGTCTGCTACTTTAGCTCAATATTTGATCGCAGCTTCCAGATCAACATGTGAGCTTCTTGCGTGCAGTTTGCCAGACCTGCCAAATATTTTGTGAAAATACCTACATGCACCCAGCAGCAAAGAGCGAAAAGCAAATTTGATTAGTGCCGCTGCAGTGTGTTCAAACCGTTGCTGCTTATTTGCAAACATGTCTACTGGTTTCTACTTTAGATGTTGTGTTTGCACTGGCTCGTTGCTATTCTATGGCCCGTATTGTATTTGCAGGTAGAGTGAAAAATTACGCCTCAAGCTTTCACCTACTTGTACCCTGTTAACCTGTGAACATAACAAACTGTCTGCATCATCATCACGACCAGTCGTATTTGCAGTAAAGCCAGGACTGCTGTGCCCATCTGCCAGAGCTGTCGGTTACATATCTGCTGAGGGTTGAAGGCATGTCTGGAGTCGTGAACTCCTAAGGCAGTACATTGTGGTAGTTGTTACCTGATATATATGTATATATATATATTTATAAAATGCATTGGGAAGGCACGGCGCGATGAATACGCAAATATACTCTTCCAAAAAAGAAACTATACATTGTTGTTAGCATCAATTTATTATACATGAAATGTTTTGACAAATGTGGATCCCCAGGTGAAAAAGTATTACACTTAATTATATTAAAAGTACATTTGTTGCATACAAAAGTTATTACAAATATAATTTAGCAAATTAAGCACAAAAAGTAATATATTTAATATATACTTTTAGAAAGTGTACACTTTAAGTGTACTGAAGTAGTACACAAGTAGTATTCAATGACTACTTGAGCACACTTAATTACACATAAAGGGGGTGAAAAAAACAAACACCATACTTAATACAGTCTGTAAAAGTGTAATTCAAGTATAGTATTTTTTTACCTGGGGAAAACATATTTAAAAAAAAGTGTAATAATTCAATATTTGTATAGTTTCTTTTTTGGAAGAGTATACCTCGAGCTGCTGTGGGAAAATACATTTGGTTTGTGCTCGACTTACTTATGCAAAGCTGACACTTTGAAACTGTATATGGTTTCATTATCAGCAAATTGCCCCTTTAACAACTGCCTTGGAGAGATACACTGAACTGACATTCCAGCGGGAGCAAATATTGTACACCAACAATTTATTTCTTCCAAGAAGCTGACAATTTGATAGGAAGTTTCACTTCGATCGCTGAAGAGTAAACTGCTGTAAACTGGCAGCTTTTGCAGTCTTTATTTGACGCTTAAGGTTGGGATTGGGGTTAAGGGTTATGTGTTAGGGGGTTAAACTGGCGTCAAATAAGGACGCCAAGAGCGTGCTTTTCTGTCGTAAATTGACGCCAGGCCACGTGAGACTGGGCTCGCATTTTCTTTCCTTTTTTATTATCCATTAACCTTGTCTGAGCTGTGACGTGAAAACAAATGTGATTTGTCACACGGTCAATATGCCTGCCTGTCCGCAAATGCACTTGATTCAATGCCAGTGCAGTTGGTTGTCTGTGTACAGAGCAATAAATTCTAAGAGTCCAGATACTTATACTCTGGGCAGTGTGTGTGTTTACATGGACTATATTTCCTTTCATAATGCAAATCAGATAAGTTTAACAGGATATAATATGGAGGTGTAAGCTGTTTGAGTCCATGAGAGAAAACAGGGAGAATATGTCAAAAAGAAAAGTTTTGTTGGCCAGGCTTTCTTGAGGGTTTTCTTTCTGGAACAATGTTGGTGCAGTGTGACCCCAGTGTGACCCCCGAGTTCTTTAAAGCTCAGACAGAATCTCAGTAAAGCAGCGTGAGCAGCCTCACTTGCACCATTAGTTCGTTTCAGTCTGTACTGGTGTGAAGATTCATTGTCGTCCTGTCAGGCTTCCGTCGTGCGGTCGGGCTCTTGGCCAGAGGGTGTCAGACAGCTTCTATGATTTTGTCCCTCCAAACCAATCATGTGCACTGCCTTCAAGTCTATAAAAGGACACAGATCCCAGTGTGTGCTGCAGTGAAGGTTACGCGTATTACTTTTTTCCCAGCGTCTTCAACTTCAGATTTTCTTTCCTTCCTTGTGTTGAATAATGAAACAGAAACTGGCACTTTGTAAAAAGTAGTTAATCCATGAACAAAAAGCCTCAGCCATACCATGGGAACTGACAAACAGAAATAAGCATGTGCATTTTGTATCATTACAATACGAAACACAGAAGAATGAACTACAAGCGGCAGATTTTACCAGCACTGGTTTACTTTTTTAATGAAAGATTTTCAATAGGATGCTTGTTGGCAAAATATTCTCTTTGTAACTCCACCTTTCCTCATCCTTTTATGATAGCTTTTATGCAGCCTGTGTGATTTTAGCTGGCTGTGTTCCAGACGCCTCCTGTTTGCTCTGAGTATCTGCCAGCATTCACAAAGATGGTCATTGTTCCCCAGAAATACTTGTAAACACCTGGGGCCTTTTTTATAAAAATTTGCGTGGATTTCATACCGAAGTAATACGTACGCACAAAAAAATAAAAAGAACATTTTGTGGAAAAAATAACCTGATTTATAAACCTATGGGTAAAATAAACTGCATGGAATTTTCATTTATTTAATCAGGATGGACTTGGAATTCATTGACATTTTGCATAATCTTAATAATTTCCCTTTTTCTATGTCAAGTTTGTTTTTATAAGTCAAAAATCTGCAAAGAAAGTGACGTAGGTATCTTTTTTGTGCTTATGCACCGTTTATAAATGAGGCCCCTGGTCTCCAAGTGCTGACCTCTCACCGCAACACAAGGGCACCAGACGTTTGTACTAATGTCTTCTGTTTTATCCATCCATCCATAATTATCCATCCATCCATCATCAATTCCACCTTTTCCTCACTAGGGTCGCATAGTTACCCCTGCTGACTGTGGGCGAAAGGCAGGACACACCCTGAACAGCTCGCTAATCCATCGCAGGGCACACACACCACTCACACACCACTCACACACCATTCACACACTATTCACACACCAGTCACACACCACTCACACACCATTCACACACCACTCACTCTCTCACTCATACTTGCGGGCGATTCTGAGTCTCCCTATAGCCCAGCATGCATGTCTTTGGGCTGTGGGAGGGAAGTACCGAGAGGAAACCAACTCAAACACAGGGAGGACATGCTTACTCCACACAGAAAGGCCCCAGGCCAGAGTCGAACCCACGACTCTCTCGCTGTGAGGCAGCAGTGCTGACCGCTGTGCCTCCGCATCCACTTTTAATGAAAAAGCGTTTAAATTGGAGGGCTTCCCTTCAGAGTAGAACACCCCCGCATACTTCAAGTTCAGTCCTCGACATGAAGGCCTGATTCCGTAGCCCAGAATACATACCAGGAAACACGACACTTTCCACCTGCCTGATCAAAGGAAATTATTAGAAAGATCTAAAAACATTTGGGCAGCAAAGGATGGCGATTCATAATTAACTGAATCTGTGCACTGCCTAAAGTAGATAAAAAAGGCATAGTATTTTTTTCAGGGATAGCAAATTTTCCTGTGGAAAGTCATGTATTGCTTACTAAAACTGTGTTATTTTTGCAGTTGTAAGGTTTATTCTACTTCAAACAGAGGACACTTACTGAATGACAATACTGCAATCCAACGGTGGGTTAAACAACCATGTAAATCCACAGTTGAAGTTAATTTGGCTCAAAAAATCATTGGTACTGACCTGCCTGGTCTTGATTAGCTCTACAACTCAAGACTTTTGGTCCGGGCTTCAAAGATAGTCGGCGACACTAGTCACCCTGCCTCTAGACTGTTAGTCCTCCTCCCTTCTGGCCGACGGTATGGCTCCATTAAATGTTCTGTCTCTCGGTTTACTAAGAGTTTCCTTCCCTGTGCTGTGCGTAGCTTAAAATTGCATACCTGAATCCACCCTTGTGCCTGCACACTCGGGTGTGTGTATTTATTATGATTTATCTTTGTTATTATACTTTTAAAAGGGTGCCAAGCATGAGTACTCATTTATCTTGCACTTTTAGCTGTCTTGCATTTTTATTTATGACTTCAGAGACTATGACTTCTGTTCTGTTTTTGTACCTACCTGTTTCTGTTATTTATTTTACCTATTTTAATTTGTTGTCTCACGGACTTTTATGTCTTGTGAACTCTTGCAATCGTTTTCCCAACTGAAAATGGCAAATAAATTCACTCTGACTCTGATTCATTTGAGGGCAGTTTTACGTCTGTCCTTCAACTGAATGTTTCCTCTCCCAGAAGTAGTTAATCAGTAACAAGGACGGCGAGCAGGTTACACAAAGATCCTTTTCTGGTTTCTGGTCAAGTTTGAAAGCAAGAACAAGAAAAAAAAAAAGAACTTGCTAATCTGAAACTCACCTCCCAAATAAGGAGTTAGGTGAAACTGGGATGATGGGATGATGTCATGAATTCAAAAAGGGGGAGGTGCCAGGTCTTGCGCAAACAGCAAAATACTTTTTAAGTGAGAGAAAACTTGAGAACAAAATCCTGTTTCCTTAAAGGGTAAAAATAAATAAATGATGACACTAAATAAATAAAAACAGAAAAAAATTAGTTTTGATGCACTTTATTTATTGAAAAGTGGTGATTTTGGGATCAGTAGAGTCAGTCCCAGATAGTGAATGTGGTTCAGCCTTTTTCATAGAAATGAGGGTGGAGTCCCAGCAAGGGGAACTGGTGGAGGACGAGTTACGTGAAAGCAGTTGTGAAACATTTCATTAATGTGTTACCATGCAGTCACTTCCACTGCATTCACTACTTTTTCACTACACCATAAAAACAGGGCATGTGCTCAGAACTATTTCAAGAATTCTCTGGTCCACCGCGAAAAGTTGAACGACTGGTGGAGGGTGTGTACCAACACGTCACTGACGCATTGTTTTATTAGTTGAGTAGTATAAACTTATTTGAATTTTCTTCTTGACCTATTCTCATTCTGTCTCAAAGCCACAAAACGAGTTGAGCAGGTGCTAGTCTCAATATACATCTCGCGTCTCGGCTACGGAAAGCAAATCGTCTCTCGTGCGCCTGAAGCATTAACCATTACTCAGGTACATTTGTCTTGGGTTAAAAATGGCAGCAAAACTCAGACTTTTCTGCTTAAAAAAAACGACAGCATCAACCAGCTCTCGGCAGTAATCATCGCCATCCATCCATCAGTTGAATCGATGAATTCAATAAGGGCCCAACTTTACACATTATCAACAAAGAGTTTGGCCCTTATTGAATTCACCGATTCAATTATCAAAACCACCCCTTCCTCACTGGAGCCTATCCCAGCGGACGGGGCAAAAGGCAGGGACACCCTGGGCAGCGCGCCAATCCATCACAGGGTGGCCATAACTATATTAGCTCTATATTAAAATGGGCAGCATATCACGTATTGATTTTGAGAACAAGTATGATCCACAAATGTGAAAAAATACAGGAAGGACAGGCAATGGCCCTGGTGGCAAACAGGAACATGAATAAACGCAGAACTAGAGAGAGGATATGGTGATTGATGAGCGCTGATCTATTTAGTTTTCAAATCTCATTTTATAGTTTTGCAGTATCTAGAACTACAAAGCCATAGTATCACAAAGGAATGCTGGAATTTTAACCCTTAGAGCACTGAAAAAAAATTTAAACAAATATTAATTTAGTTATCTTACTCTGTTGAAAACCTATCATGTGGCGACTTAAAGGGGCTCTTTTAAGCAGGTCGCCGCATGATAGGCTTTCAACAGCTTTGATTTTCATATCTTGCATCATTGAGCAACAATAGCTACATCTGGAGCTCGAAGGGTTAATTTCTCTCGGCGGTTTTTTTTTTAATCTTTCTCCTCCGCCTGTCCAGCAGCTCATTCATTCTCCGGTGCTCTGAAACTCCTCCCACTCCTCTGATCTCCGCCCCCCTGAGGTTCAGCGCCTCAGCCGCCTCGGCTCAGCCTGTTTATCTGAACTGGCCGGCGTTTGCACTCACTCGCGCGGCACTGAACTCCGCCTGCTTTCAATCAATAACCTCAGGAATTCAGACATACAAGTTAGTCCTCCGGCACCCGGAACGACTCACTCTCAGCGCTGTGGATGTCGAGAGCCTCCGAGTCCTTCCATAGCAGGTGTTGAAAAATGGCTGAGCCCATGTCTCCAGACTACTTCAGCTGCCCTCTCTGCGTGAGCATGCTGAGGGACCCCGTCGCCATCCCTTGTGGCCACAGCTTCTGCATGGACTGCATCAGTAACTACTGGAATGAGGCTGATTACACAGGGATCTACATCTGTCCACAGTGCAGGATCACTTTCACCCAGAGGCCCGTGCTGCGTCCCAATACCTTGCTGACCAAAGTCGCAGAGAAGATCAAGAAGTCAACCCTTAACCCAACGGCTGCTGCACCCGCACCGACCGCCAGCTACGCTGGCCCGGGGGACGTGCCGTGCGACTTCTGCACCGGTAAGAAGTTCAAGGCCGTCAAGTCCTGCCTGAACTGCCTGGCATCCTATTGCGATAAGCATCTGAAACCCCACTACGAGTCGGCCACCTTCAAGCGCCACAAGCTGGTGGATGAGCTGGGCAACTTGGACCGCAAGATCTGCCCCCAGCACCAGAAGTCCCTGGAGCTGTTCTGCCGGACCGACCAGATGTGTATCTGTGCGATCTGCACAGTGACAGAGCACAGGGGTCACGACATCGTCTCAGCAGAAGCCGAGCGGAGCGAGAAGCAGGTAAGGAGCTTGCGTTTTCAAACTAAAACTGTTTGTGGTTATTCTGGCTGCCATGGCAATTAATTTGGGTAAATACATCTTGCGAAATGCTATGATAATGACTCCTGATAAAGATTTATAGTGAACAACCCAAAGTCTCACTAAAAAAAAAAAAAAAACTGATGCTGAAGGTAAAGTCCAAGGCAAATAGTTTTAAACAGTACATATGTGTCAGATACATTGTTTGGTGTCTACTTCAGACTGTCAACATCAGACTGTTCGGCTCAACTGCTCGAACGTGTCGGCAAGATGAAGTGCAGAACAACTTCTGAGGAATATCTCTGTAACACTCCCCCTCGAACCCTTTTCCCAGTGGAAGACACATGACTGCCTTTATCTGATTAGAAAAGGGAATAGTTGTAGAGAGTGGAACTGTGAGGGGGTGTGGTTTGGTTGAGGAATGTTGTGTGAGGTGTGTGCGTAGTATTTTTTTTACGCAAAACTTGTGGTCAAACCTGTACTTAAGCATTTTTTAGAATTTTCATCACCCTCCTTGCGAGCGGTATTGCATACTCGGCTGATTCAGTGTGACCCCTGTTTATCAGTCCAGCCTTCTAACTGCTTTTTGCTGCAGTACAAACATACATACTGTACATGCAAACGTACACACACATTATTTCAATCACAGAAACAAATACTGATCATATAAAGATTTTCATTATCATCGTAAGCATCAAGGTCCCAGCACCGCCTCCTGGCTGTGGATCTGCTGTAAATGTGACTGGCTGGCCACAGAGCTCAAAGTAAATTGCACTTTGTTCCGTCCTTAGTGAGGCTACAATGCATTAGGAAACAGCAGCGTAAGTAAAAACAAACTGGGCCTTTGTTTCCACAGGCATCAAAGTATGAGCTCAAACAGCCAAAGAATGTGTCATATATTTGGATAATTAGCACATGAAACCCCTTGAAATAAAAGGACAATTTATTAAAGCTGTACATGAGGGGAACATCAAACATTCTCAATCCAAAGGAAATATGTATTCAGGGCTTTTATTTTTATGTTATTTGAATATATTGCTCTAATCGGTCACTCATGTCCGCATTCAGAACCTGAGCCCCACATTTCTGCCTCCGGTACTTTTCCTCAGCAGATTCCTGTCATTCTTCAAGCTTATCTTGAAGAATGGGTCCGTGGGCCGGGCTCCTGGCCTGGCTAAAACTCCCTTTGACTTACAAGGCCAAAATGTAAGCACCTTAAAAACGGCTTTTGGAGTCAGTCGACGGCGGTTTGACATTCCAGGCATGGTTCGGATTCCTCATTTGCTGTTGAGATAAAGCAGCCCGGGGTTGGCAGCTCTTTCAAAATTCAAGTTGAGAAATAAAACAGAAGAGAAGCTATTATAGTGTTTCTGTTTTACAGGAAACTACCAACTTATTTGTATACAAATACAAATGGTGAGGTAACATGTATAACCTGGCCCTATGTTGTACATTCAAGGTCTATCACATGTTGGCCAATTCATCCCATTGTTCTCAACACAACACAGCACACACACGCGCACACGCACACACACACGCACACGCACACACAAATGCAGTTCATATTCACTATTTCATCAGTGTTTATATTTTGTATTGAGAACAATAGATTTCTACAATGTATCAGTCTGGCTAAAAGCATCTTACAGGAAACTGCAACCATGCGTTCAAATGTCTGTGTGATTGAATTATCTTTTTAGATTAAAAAAAATAACTGTTAAATAGCAGTTTCCGTTCTTAGGCTATAGTGGGATTGCGCTTGTATTTTTCTGATATTACACTGGGTAAATTGAGCTTGAAATTGAAAGATTTTGTTTCCTTTGTTCATAATGAAATGCTGTTGAGAGACTCTTCGTAGTTTTGACCTGCATTCCTACGGCATCTCCTCAATAGAAGCTACTCGGAGTTTCACAGGCGGAAATTCGTCAGAAATGCCAGGAACGGATGAAGGAACTGGACGAGCTAAAAACTGCGGTGGATTCCCTGAAAGTACGTTTGTTATGATGAAATAAATGATCAGAAGCAAATATGCAGACTAAGCAAACTTTTTGGGCTTTTAAGCATCTAAATCAATTTTTATCATGTACTAACATCTGTCAAATGTATTTACAAGTATGATGTAAGATTGCTCAATTATTCTTTTAAAGGTAAACCATTGCTCATATATTCTTTTAAATGCAGTTGCTGTTTGATTGTCATTTTGGATTAACTATAAGAGGATAGCAAACATTTTATACTTTGCACAATGTAATTTATCCATGACCATTCAAACTGGCATTAACTCTGAGCTTGGGCTTTGGTGTAAAAGCATTTATCTTTTGCTAGCCAAATCTGCTGAGGCATTATATATTAATGCAGGGATTAATTTAAGCACGCATGGGAAACATTAATTAGTGCGATTGTGCACATGGGTCAGGTGAAGTACAGCTTACACTTTTTTACGAAAGCGGGTTTCAGTACAGTAGTAGGATTGTTGATACACATTTTCTAACTCAATCCAATTAATAAAGTAGAAAAACTAATGTGTGGTAGTGATAATGTTTTATAGCCCTTGATGCCACTGATATATTATGGCACGGGCATTACTGCTCTGATTGACATGTGGACTATCCAATCAGAGCTCAGCGCAGAGGGCAATGGCGGAGAGCGAGAAGCTGTTCAATGAGATGATTCGCTCCATCGAGAGGATGCGGGCTGAGGTCTCCAAACTCATCAGCATCAACGAGAAGGCAGCCTTCAATCAGGCGGAGGGTCTGGTGGAGCGGCTGGAGCAGGAGATCGAGGAGCTAAAGAAGAAGGAGTCAGGACTGAAGCAGCTCCACAGCACAGAGGACCACATACATTTCCTACAGGTTGGATGCTGTGCATTATTTATGTCCAATTATCGTGTTTTTTGCCGTAATTTGGCAAACATTAGCACAGTATAATCAAGAATGAAAATTACTCTCTCAACTGGAAAACGTAAAACATTTTATTCAGTTATTTAAAATTGCTAGTGGTAAAAAATAATGAAATCAATGAATTCAAGAAGGGCCTAAATCCATAAAAAACATTTTTTAAAGGAGAACACTTTCATTATTTTCTGCAGAGTTTGGCTATGATCTTACACTGAACAAAGATATGAATGCATAATTATGTCTGTGGTTGACTTGGTCGGGTTTAATTACATAACCAATGTTGAGTGTTACTGGTTTGTGTGCATTTCTGTCACCTTCGCCATATCATTGTCATGTTCATGCCCTTTGTCTCAATGTTCTCGTCAGACAGGCGGGGCCTGATCCTGAGCTTTTCAAATCAGGTACGGTCAGCCCAGACACATCCTGTACTCTGGTCAATAAAAGGCCTCCCTAAAAGTCCCAGTTCAGCCATTTTCCAAAATGCTGCAGATGACTTGGAACTTCAGGGAGCATGCCATTGGCACTCTCAACACGAGAATGTCTCTCAGGGCTGTTGCAAGGGCTCGTAATGTCCATATTTCAACAATATATGGCCAAAGACACTGTTCTGAAGAATTAGGCACAATGGCAAACCACCCTCAAGCACGAAAACCACCCGTGATGACCCCCGCCCAAGACCACCATATTTGGACCCTCCATCTCTGTGTCCATCTGAGACCAGCGACTGCCACTGCAGATGAGACAGTTAGTCTCCACAATCGCTGAATTTCTGCCCAAATGATTAGAAATCGTCTCCAGGAAGTCCCTCTCTGCATGTGACATCCTCTTCATAGATAGACCTCACCTCTGCTTGACAAAGAAATCGGTATGAATGGGTGAACAGACATGTTTGTTGGCCACTGGGACAATGGAGGACTGTTCCCTTTACTGACGCGTCATGATTCTGAGGGTTGACGGATGGAAGGGTGTCGGACGCCGCATAGGGGAAGGTTATGCTGACATCAGCGTGGTGTGCTGGGCGACATACAGTAGTAGAGGAGTGCTGGTTTGGGCGGGAATATCCCATGGACGTCACACCCAATTCCATTTCACTGATGGTGACTTGAATGTAGCGCGATATCGCGATGAGGTACTATGGCCTATCAAACTATAATTCGTCTGTCAAAACAAGGCCATATTCCAGCATGACAACACCAGATCCCACATTGCCCGTGTATGCACCTTGAGGCATAAATGTGCTAGAATAGTCAGCATGTTCCCCGGATTCGCCCCCCATCGAGCATCTTTGGGACGTCCTCAACCGATAACTCTGTCATTGGCTCCCACTTCCAGTGACATTCTTGTTTGTCTGTTTCATTCAGTGACTGAAATGTACGGCAATATGATCAAACAATCGGTCAACACTCAATGAGAGTACAGTGAGTTTCTAAACATGGTCATATTTCTCACAATAAGCAGTATTACCTTTACATTTTTGTTCAGTGTAGTATCGTAACTTTTGAAACTAGTAGTGCCACATCAGAATTAACAAATTAAAAAATATTTTGGCAAATGGCATTTTGGTTTCCGCTGGGTGACCAAATTAAGGTGGTGGAGTTTTCATAGACTGTTTGCACATCAAGCAAACAATCCATCTCATTTCTTCAAATTGAAACTGTTTAAATGCAATGTTAACTGAATTAAGAATTCAAACAAATTCATTCACAGGGGTTGGGACCTTTTATCATTCAATTAAGAACCTTGTCACCAGTGGAGCAGGAACCATGCAAAACGCATTTTAAGTTGATCAAAACTCAATGACAGTAATGAGACCCTTATTATTCACTCCAATCAGATATGGTTCAACTGCCTCAGACTTCTAAAAGACAGTTAAAGCATGTAACTGTCTCCGATCGATGCTCAATACCAGAACAAAAGCATGGGAGCTTTGCTTGATTTGGGGCGGACTACCATCATCCCAATTGTTTGGTGTAAGGACGAAATAAAACCCAGTCTGACTCAATTTTGTCTCGTCTTGACTTTGAGCGAAAATCAAACGTTAAATATTGTCGGGAGTCTTCAGTCATGGCTCATGCAAATAGGAAGGTTCAATGGTGTGACCTTTGTCAGCAGCCAATATGCGCTGTACAAGATACCCAGTCCTCGAAAAATCTTGTAGTCTGTAAATAAAAAATCTGTGACTTAGAGACGCATTGTCTTTAGATGTGAGAGGATGTCAGAGATTAGTCCTTTGAGTGCCTTTTCAAAGCCCTTTCAATGTCTTCTTGAGTGAGGTGGGCAAAAGGCAGTGGTCTCCAATATCGGCCTTTTTGTTTTCTGATATTATTTAATAATAAGGTGTTTTACTGTTTTCAATGTAGCAGAGGGTGAATGGATTTTTCGAATTATGAACTTTTGATTAAATTGACATTTTCCTTGATGTGCCAATTTTTCAAGAATTAGAGTAGTCGACAATAGACATTAAGTCTCAATTGAAGACTAAAATATTTGCCAAAATTTTCCTTTGTTTTTTTTCCCCCCAGTGTTGATTTGACCAGCACTAGCACCTCAAGATAAAATTTCCCCACTAGCGTATTAATTGTCGTTACAGAACTTCAATTACCTCTGCACCCCGGCTGAGGATGGAGTCATACCGCGCGTGTCGCTCAACCCGGACTTCTCCTTTGGAGCTGCCAGGAAAGCGGTGGCCGAAATTAAGGAGCGTCTCGAGGAGCTGAGCAGAGAGGAGTTAATGAAGATATCCAAATCAGGTCAGGGCTGCGACCAACACAGATGGATGGCTAATGCTTAGTTCCCGCTGTCGTGTGCTGCGTTACGAACGCCACGATTGGCCATTCATAGCTGTTCGGGAACTTCTCTGAAGCCACTTTCACACCGGACGTGAAACAAATTTTTCGTACGAAGGATTACATTCAAAGTCAATGCAAAGATGCGAATTTACGCTTTCTCACTGGACGTGAAACGAATTTTTTGTACGAAAAAATCGCGTCCATTGTGAAAGCGGCTTAAAAATTCCGGTTTGGATACAAGGTGATGCGATGATCACGATTGACAATTAATCGTGTTGATCGTATGAAATTTTTGAACCGTCCAAAACTTTTCCACGATCAACACATTGCCACGAATGATCTCAAGATCTGATAAGATCACCAAGATTAAGACCCCACTTTCAATCGTGATAGAGGGAACCTAACAAAAGCACTGCATGTACTGGAACAAACAGATTATTGCGGAAATGAATCAAACTCGTAGTGTGACGGTACAGTATGTCATTTTGAATCTTTGACCAGACCATTGCTAACACGTTTTTGTGTATTACGTTACAGTGAATGACATCCCAGTTTACACAATGGAGAATCGCATGAGGGAAAGAACTTTTAGAGGTAATGCTTAATCCCTGCAGTCTTAAAACACAATTATTTATTTCACAATGCATGTTGCAGTGGTAAGATGATGAACAGCTGTAAAACCTCAAAATGTTTTGAATGTGTCCAGGTGAGTTTTCTAGTATGTAGTGTATATACACTACCGGTCAAAAGTTTTAGGATACCCCAATTTTTCCAGTTTTTTATTGAAAATTATGCAGTTCCAGTCCAACGAAAAGCTTGAAATGGTACAAAGGTAAGTGGTGAACTGTCAGAAGTTTTAAACAAAAGGTAAGGTTACCCAGGTTTTTTGTATGCCGTCGATTAGGTGAAAGAATGGTTCCTCAGTGTGATATCAACTGTCAAACATGGAGGAGGAAGTGTGATGGTCTGGGGCTGTTTCGCTTCGATCCAGGGTCAGTGACTTACAGAGTGAAAGGCACCCTGAACCAAAACGGCTGCCACAGCTTTCTGCAGCGCCGTGCACTGCCCTCTGGTGTGAGCCTAGTTGGTCAGGGGTTCATCTTACAGCAAGATAATGACCCGAAACATAATCTCTGCCAGAACTACCTTAGGAGAATAGAACAAGATGGTGAGCTTGAAAACATGAAGGGGCAGCACAGTCTCCAGACTTAAACCCCATCAAGATGGTTTGGGATAAACTGGACCGAAGTGTGAAAGCAAAGCAACCTACAAGTCCCACATTTATGGGAACTTCTGCAACAGAGTTAGGAATAACTTTCTGAAGAATATTTGATTTCCATTGTAGAAAGAATGGCACCAGTGTGTTCAGCCGTTATACCTGTCGAAGGTGGGTACTTTAAGTCAAAAGTTTAAAATACATTTTGGTTCATAAAAAGGAAATCATGGAATCAATTTAACTTTGATTGTTAATTTGTTCTATCATGTCCATGCTTTCATTCCAGAGGACAACGAGACATTAAACTGCATAATTTTCTATTTAAAAAACTGGAAAAATTGGAGTGTCCTAAAACTTTTGACCGGCAGTGTAGTCAAATAAATTCTAATCCTTTGGCAGCAAATAATTTGATTGAAACTGAAAGAACTGCTGTTTTCCATCCTTGAAAGACTCTACTTGTTGTACATTTTCACTGAATTAAAAGCCATTTTACTGCTCTGAACCCAGCTAAAGAGATGACTGTGGTGGATAATGCACCGGCCCCTGATCCTCGGAGCAGATCCGAATTCCTGAAGTGTGAGTATCTATTGTAAATCCATTATTATTCTCACTGTCTGCTCAATGAGACACTGAAATAATAATTTAGCGAAATGTTTGTGGTTTTCCCAATGCAGCCATTTCAATTTATTTGCCCTTTTCAGTAATTTAGAGGACCCGCTTCAATTCAATACAATTATTTTTATCTATACATCAGATAAACTGCTTTTTGATAAATATGATATGAAAACAAAAATGCATTTAACACCTTTTACTTAGAAAACAGCCCATAGCCCTTCCCAACAGATGCACAAGAGGTTCAAGTGAGACTCGACTAGTCTGCCACCTTACGATCCCCCTCTGTGAGTGGGGTACAATGCTGAGATGAGATTCAAAGCAAGTTTATGTCCTAAAGATGTCCTAGAAAAGATTAATCAAATTTGATCAGTGTGCGTAACTACTAGAGGTTTCAGGTCTTTAAAATACAGGTGAGCATCGGAGTGTCAAAGGCCACAACATCCCCAGTTTTCAGATTTCATGAAAATTCATCATTCACATGTCGAGACTAGTTGTTTTCTACATACATACGGAGATTTAGACCCATCTATATGAGCACAACTAAAATGGACGACTTATTCAATATGATCACCCTGCCACACCCACTTTTGGGGATGTAGGGCTGAAATGCAATTTTAAAAGTAGCTTATGTGCCGAGGTTGTTGCAAACCAAGTTTTGTCACATTTGTTTAATATTTGCGGCTGCAAGAGGTTTCCGGTAAAATTGTTTATGGATGACAGACGACAGATGACCAATGACGCCATCTTAATAACTCAGCCAGAAAAAGTTTAACTCAGCTGGTTGTTATGTATTTTTACACAGATTACTGCCAGCTCAAACTGGATCCCAGTACTGCATATAAAGAGCTCCACTTATCTGATGGTAACAAAAAAGTGATCCGAACCAGGGACCTGCAGCCATACTCCGAAAACTCTGAGAGGTTCGACAGCTTTGCCCAGGTGCTCTGCCGAGAGGCCCTGTCTGGGGGACGCTTCTACTGGGAAATTGAGTGGAGCGGGGAGTTCTCCATCGGCGTGGCCTACAAGGGCATCAGCCGGAAGGGTAAAGGGTCTCTCTGCCTCCTGGGCTACAATGACAAGTCCTGGAGTCTGCTTTGCTCGGAGACTGGTTATTCCGCCTGGCACAACAGAGTGGACACCCTAATAAATGCTGCCCACTCCCCCAGGATCGGAGTGTATTTGGATCACAGCGCTGGGGTCCTGTCCTTCTACAGCATAGGGGAGACCATGACGCTCCTTCATAAGTTTGAGGCGACATTTAAGGAGCCACTGTATCCTGGCTTTGGAGTGGGAACATCTGTTAAAATCTGTCAGCTGAAATGATCGCACTGTTCTGTTTGAGAAATAATCAAAAACATAAAAAAAATTACCATCTGTCTTCTATGAACTTTTTTTGATTGGCTTGGTCCTATTGTATATTTGCTGTTAGTGTGAATTTATATGCTACATTAAAGGATGGCTCTTTTCAGTATTATTCTGAATTCTCTGTCATTTTTTTGTCAGAGTATAAATATATAATTCCAACTCTGAAAACGTTGGGAAGGTATAGAAATTGCACAGAAAGCAAAATGCAGTGATCTCTAGATTTACTTTGACATGCATTCCATTGCGCGAAGACAATATATTTAATGTTTTGTCTGGTCAACCTCTTTTATTTGCAAATATACATCCATTCCTGCCCTTCAGGCCTGGAACGCATTCCACCACTTGTCAGCTTGATTGTAATCATAATTTGGAACAAAAGAGGCATCCAGGAACGGCCTAGTCCTTCAGGAGCAAAAATAAGTCAAGGAAAAATAGCACAGAAAATACCAGAATTGTTTCTAACTTCTGATTGGGTAGGTAGCCTACAGCCCACCTCGAACCAAGGTCCTAATTACTGCTACTTTTATATAAAGTTCACCATTCTCACACAGTGTGCATGCTGTGTTGTTCAGGTAGGCTCATAGTTTATTGTCATTTCATCTCATTTCATTAATTTGCATAATCCAAGGGGAATTCAAACACTTTCTGTGAAACGTACCGCTTTATAGAAGCCAAGTGCTGCTTCAGCCTCTAGAAATACTGCAGATAGTGCATCAAAGGTTACGCCCTCCTCAAACACTGCCCAAAGCCGCTCCCTCTCACGGCTGCCTTAGCCGCATTTCACACGGCCAGCAACTTGACTGGTGATGCTCCATTCCAGAGTTTATTTTGAAAATAATTTTTTTATTTAGTTTTAGTCTTAGTTATCTTAAAAAAATAGTAGTTGGTTCAAGTCACATTTTAGTCTTTGTGTTTGTTTTTTTTAGTCATGATTTAGTCAGCGGATGTCAGTTCTCATTTTAATCTCATTTTAGTCAGCTTTCATGCAAGTCTACGTTTTTGGCACAATTTCCTCCAAGTTTGAAGATACTTAAATACATTTTGCAGATAAATGCTTCAGCGCCGGCGTATAAAATTTAAATGAGCAGTAAGAATACCTTACTGTGTTTAGTCATCTCGACTAAGTATGTGTTACTGACTAACCCTACTTCTCTCATTTATCAGCTTGCTTGTTGATTATGTTGTTGTGGCTGGACTGCATTATACTGCTATTATGCGATCGCGTATAACATTATTCTTTAGATAATATAACCATCTGGCTAGCTAGCAAAAGTTAATGAAGAAAAGTCTTTGTGAATAATCATCATATTTTAGCCATGTTATTTTGATTTTGACCTAACATATTGTAATTTGTAATTGGCAAAAAAAAAAAATTCTAAAATTATTTTGTGGTGCTTTTGAGAGTACCAACTTGTATGTTTAGATTTTCGGGTCATCGGAGGAATTGCTGTTTTATAAGCATTTCAACCCAGATGGCTTCACAATCAAGCCGAAACAGACTGACCCGCTGCCCGTCGACATGCACAGAAATTTCAAATTTCTTTCAATGTTGACTGCAGATTCTCATTTCAGTAACTGATTGTATTTTCATTATTTGTCCATGTAAGATTTGATGCTTCTCCATTACTGCAGCCATATTGAAAAGGTCTTGCTTTAGTTTGTAAAGACTTACCTTGCATGTTATTTGTAATCAGTGGTGGCTGATGCCAAAAAAATTTTTTTTTTGGGGGGTGGGGGCGCAATTTACCTGGGCGCGGCACACCTGACAGCTGCTTTGATGTCGACAGTCAGTAATTAAGCAGGAAAAATGTAGCCTATAGATTTTATCAGGGTTTGTACCCCTTTTTTATCATGAATTGAGGATGTATCTCCCCCATGCTCACAGATCACTGTACCTGTCCTTACATTACTTACAGATCACTGTGCCTGTCCTTACAGTACTTACAGATCACTGTACCTGTCCTTACATTACTTACAGATCACTGTACCTGTCCTTACATTACTTACAGATCACTGTACCTGTCCTTACATTACTTACAGATCACTGTACCTGTCCTTACATTACTTACAGATCACTGTACCTGTCCTTACATTACTTACAGATCACTGTACCTGTCCTTACATTACTTACAGATCACTGTACCTGTCCTTACATTACTTACAGATCACTGTACCTGTCCTTACATTACTTACAGATCACTGTACCTGTCCTTACATTGCTTACAGATCACTGTACCTGTCCTTACATTGCTTACAGATCACTGTACCTGTCCTTACATTGCTTACAGATCACTGTACCTGTCCTTACATTGCTTACAGATCACTGTACCTGTCCTTACATTGCTTACAGATCACTGTACCTGTCCTTACATTGCTTACAGATCACTGTACCTGTCCTTACATTGCTTACAGATCACTGTACCTGTCCTTACATTGCTTACAGATCACTGTACCTGTCCTTACATTGCTTACAGATCACTGTACCTGTCCTTACATTGCTTACAGATCACTGTACCTGTCCTTACATTGCTTACAGATCACTGTACCTGTCCTTACATTGCTTACAGATCACTGTACCTGTCCTTACATTACTTACAGATCACTGTACCTGTCCTTACATTACTTACAGATCACTGTACCTGTCCTTACATTACTTACAGATCACTGTACCTGTCCTTACATTACTTACAGATCACTGTACCTGTCCTTACATTGCTTACAGATCACTGTACCTGTCCTTACATTGCTTACAGATCACTGTACCTGTCCTTACATTGCTTACAGATCACTGTACCTGTCCTTACATTGCTTACAGATCACTGTACCTGTCCTTACATTGCTTACAGATCACTGTACCTGTCCTTACATTGCTTACAGATCACTGTACCTGTCCTTACATTGCTTACAGATCACTGTACCTGTCCTTACATTGCTTACAGATCACTGTACCTGTCCTTACATTGCTTACAGATCACTGTACATGTCCTTACATTGCTTACAGATCACTGTACATGTCCTTACATTGCTTACAGATCACTGTACCTGTCCTTACATTGCTTACAGATCACTGTACCTGTCCTTACATTGCTTACAGATCACTGTACCTGTCCTTACATTGCTTACAGATCACTGTACCTGTCCTTACATTGCTTACAGATCACTGTACCTGTCCTTACATTGCTTACAGATCACTGTACCTGTCCTTACATTGCTTACAGATCACTGTACCTGTCCTTACATTGCTTACAGATCACTGTACCTGTCCTTACATTGCTTACAGATCACTGTACCTGTCCTTACATTGCTTACAGATCACTGTACCTGTCCTTACATTGCTTACAGATCACTGTACCTGTCCTTACATTGCTTACAGATCACTGTACCTGTCCTTACATTGCTTACAGATCACTGTACCTGTCCTTACATTGCTTACAGATCACTGTACCTGTCCTTACATTGCTTACAGATCACTGTACCTGTCCTTACATTGCTTACAGATCACTGTACCTGTCCTTACATTGCTTACAGATCACTGTACCTGTCCTTACAGTGCTTACAGATCACTGTACCTGTCCTTACAGTGCTTACAGATCACTGTATCTGTCCTTACAGTACTTACAGATCACTGTATCTGTCCTTACAGTACTTACAGATCACTGTATCTGTCCTTACAGTACTTACAGATCACTGTATCTGTCCTTACAGTACTTACAGATCACTGTATCTGTCCTTACAGTACTTACAGATCACTGTATCTGTCCTTACAGTACTTACAGATCACTGTATCTGTCCTTACAGTACTTACAGATCACTGTATCTGTCCTTACAGTACTTACAGATCACTGTATCTGTCCTTACAGTACTTACAGATCACTGTATCTGTCCTTACAGTACTTACAGATCACTGTATCTGTCCTTACAGTACTTACAGATCACTGTATCTGTCCTTACAGTACTTACAGATCACTGTATCTGTCCTTACAGTACTTACAGATCACTGTATCTGTCCTTACAGTACTTACAGATCACTGTATCTGTCCTTACAGTACTTACAGATCACTGTATCTGTCCTTACAGTACTTACAGATCACTGTATCTGTCCTTACAGTACTTACAGATCACTGTATCTGTCCTTACAGTACTTACAGATCACTGTATCTGTCCTTACAGTACTTACAGATCACTGTATCTGTCCTTACAGTACTTACAGATCACTGTATCTGTCCTTACAGTACTTACAGATCACTGTATCTGTCCTTACAGTACTTACAGATCACTGTATCTGTCCTTACAGTACTTACAGATCACTGTATCTGTCCTTACAGTACTTACAGATCACTGTATCTGTCCTTACAGTACTTACAGATCACTGTATCTGTCCTTACAGTACTTACAGATCACTGTATCTGTCCTTACAGTACTTACAGATCACTGTATCTGTCCTTACAGTACTTACAGATCACTGTATCTGTCCTTACAGTACTTACAGATCACTGTATCTGTCCTTACAGTACTTACAGATCACTGTATCTGTCCTTACAGTACTTACAGATCACTGTATCTGTCCTTACAGTACTTACAGATCACTGTATCTGTCCTTACATTACTTACAGATCACTGTATCTGTCCTTACATTACTTACAGATCACTGTATCTGTCCTTACATTACTTACAGGTTGACTGTAAAAGCAGTCATGTTAAAGTCCACCAACTAACTGGGGTTTTGATGTTTTGTAAAGATGCAAACAATAAGTGGAACACAGTTAAACAGCAAAACAAAAAAAAAAAAAAACAAATCGCAAATATAAAAACACAGCACTGTAATGCTGTCTACAGGCTTTGTACACCTTTTCCAAAGTGAAATTCATGGCACTTTTCAGGGAGTTTCAAGGTGCATTTTAATGCTTTTTCAGTGTCTTACTGCTGTGGCAAGTTACGTATTTATATACATAAATGACAGATTCCACACTTACTGTGAACAACAGGTCCCACTGTACTTAACAGGATGAGACTATTACGTTAAAAACTCAAACGGTGACAAGATTGTCTCAGCCAACGCCAAAAATGGCACGATGAGCAGAGAAAAGGGAGGGCGCACCAGTGACCAACCAGCGAATCCACAATAAGCAGGGCTTTCTTAAAGCCTGAAGAAAAATAATCCCAGGTAAAAACTGTGCATTTCAGATAACTCATAAACAGTTATCTGAAATGCAGTTTTTACCTGGGATTATTTTGTGGCAATAAAATTCATACACCAGACAATTAGTCAATCCTGCCCACTCACTTCCAAGTTCCCCAACCACCTTAAAGTTCTGAGAGGAAGGAAGGACAATTTTTTGGGCCATCCTGTAGCATGGATGTGGCAACCCCTTTAAGTCAAACCAAGGTTGGCTTGATTTATCCAGGGACTGGAGTGAACTCGTCCATTTAATAAACCGTGTTCGAGCTCGGCTTGCTTCTGAAATTCAATAACTGACCCGGGTGTGCCATAGTGATAGAATACTGTAACTGCTTGCATAAATCTGCAGCTCCGTGACCACTGGCGGACACATCTGCACAAAAGGGTTTAAATAACGTTACCCTGCCAGCAGCCGCCCAAATCTCATTCACAGCAGTGCTGTACTAAGATTGCAGGTTGTTGCTGAGGTTATTACTGTGGACGGAAGTTTTTACCTTTTATGATGAGGGACACAAACGTGAGTTGGTGAAAATTCTAGAAGGCCATGAAGAAAACATCTGCTCGCGCATGCATACAGAGATGGAACATATTATATTGGTTCAAAAATAAAAGTTGTCAATTGGTCACACTTTCAGGGGAATCTGCCAAATTGGAACAATTTTTTTTTTTTAAATTTCGGCATGATTATAAATCATTTCATGACAATTTAAACACAACACAACATGTATCATGACCGAAAGGGTCGCGGGGGAAGTGAAATCGCTTATCAGAGTCCCGCCCCCAGCTTCCAGAAAAAACAGTTTGGTTATGGTTAAAATATCATAAGGATTATAAATCACAGCAGAGTTAATGTCCATGTACGCTACGTTTAAATAACAATAAAAAATAAACAGGAAAGCAATAAAAGACACTGCTAACACCACATCCAGCGAGCCAACTCCCGTTTGTTGTAATAAGTGCGAGAGTAGGCCCCGGGTGTCAGCGCGTCCACGATCACTTACCTGCTGCTGAATCTTTAAATCGGGTCGGTCCGGGCCGAGCTCCTTTACTTTCCTTTGTTCCTCCAGTGAACGCATTGAGAAAGGCTGTTTTTGTAAGGAACGAACCGAATTGTGTTCAGTTTCCGCGCTTCCACTTTCACCGGCCATCTCGCTCAGCTGCCAAATTGGAAAGGCGGTGGATGATTTGACAGTCGAGACGAAGCGTTGCAGTGGGTAACATGATTGACAGCCACGAGTATTGTCCAATCACATTAGATCAAAAAACATTATCAATTCGCTGCCAATAAAAGTGGGAGCGCACCCCGTAAGAAAATCTGAAGAAACCAATGAAACAGCAGCCTCGGGTCACGTGCTCACCAAAACTTTGATAGCATACACAAGGCCTCTGTAGTACCGTTTGGCCGGCGTCCCTCACCCAGGAAGCATATACATACAGAGAAATCAACCAAATACCATTTGGAACCGATATTTAGGGTGTGTTGACAGACGATCACAGACTGAAAACACGATTATTTAATAATTATTTGCATTATACGACTAAATTATATATTATATTACAAATTATATTATTAATTATATATTATATTACAAACAGTGGCCGGCCGCCACTGTTTGTAATAATGAACAAGTAAAACCCTCAATTCAGCAGAAACACGGTGGTAAATGTATGGCTTACAGTTAGAAAAGTTGGAAGCCGTTATCTGAACCAGAAACAGGGCCATTTATTTGCCTAATACTGAATAATCACAGATTTTGAGGAACCAAGTAATCAAGCCAGAGCTTCGACTGAAGCCTGTTCCAGGACTTGGGTGAAAGGTAATCAATCATATGCTATAAAACAGCTATGATTTTGGGGTCAAAAAAGAATTTGGAGGCTGTAATTGTGAATAAAGGCTTTGCACTTTGCATCACTTACTGAGAAAAGGGTACGAATAATTCTGGACATGGCATTTTTTGTAAATCTTTCAAATAAAATACCAAAAAATATTGTATTTCTTGAAAAATTGTTTACTGTACTTCTTACAGCCTTATGTCAACTTACTATCATTTGTGCAAGAATAAATTTGATTTGTCAAAAACTCACAAAAAAAAAAAACAAAAATTGGTAGGGGTATGAATAATTTTTGGCATGACTGTATGTGTCCTCTATGATGGGAATACAAGATACAGCGCCCTCCATAATTATTGGCACCCTTGGTTAAGCTGTGTTTAATGCCCTAAAATAAATTCAATTGTTATTGCAGAAGCATACTCTCACACTGAAAATTGTAGAAAAATGTAACCTTCAACTCAAGTGAATTTTAAGGGAAAAAAATCCCTGACTAAGAAAAAATTATTTTTCATAAAATCACTGGTTACACAATTATTGGCACCTCTAAAAATTCCTAGGAAATAAATGTATTTGAAGTATTTCTGTCATTCCTACAGTAGTTTACAAAGTAGATCAGAGTATCTAGGAACATTTAATTAGTAATTCATCACTTCCTGTTTCCCTGGGGTATAAATATGATGCGACTCAGAGGCCATTTCTCTTATCCACTCTTCAACATGGGAAAGACAAAGGAACACACCATTCAAGTAAGGCAGATGTGTGTCAAACTTCACAAATCAGGCAATGGCTACAAGAAAATAGCCACTCGCCTGCACCTGCCCATATCTACTGTCAGAGGAATCATTAGGAGGTTTAAAACAAATGGAACAGTGGTAAACAAGCCTGGAGGAGGACGCAAGGTTATTTCGCCACCACGCACAGTGAGGAGGATCGTAAGAGAAATAAAAAGTTCTCCAAAGCTCACTGTCAAAGTATTGCAACAAATGGTACCATCTTGGGGTCACAAAGTCTCCAAAACAACCAGCAGGCGCTACCTACATGCCAACAAGCTGTTTGGGAGGCATGCACGGAAAAAAACCTTTTCTCATTCACGATCAAAAATGCAAACGTCTGGAGTTCGCTAAGCGGTACTGGGACTTCAACTGGGACCGTGTGCTTTGGTCAGATGAGACCAAGATAGAGCTTTCTGGCAACAAACACTAAGTGGGTCTGGAGGAACACAAAATGATTATGCAGAAAAGCACCTCATGCCCACTGTGAAGTATGGGGGAGGATCGGTGATGCTGTGGGCCCGTTTCTCTTCCAGAGGCCTTGAGAACCTTGTTAGGGTGCATGGCATCATGAACACTTCGAAATACCAGAACATTTTAAATCAAAATCTGGTGGCCGCTGCCCGAAAGCTGAAGATGGGTCGTTACTGGGTCTTTCAGCAAGATAATGACCCTAAACATGTGGCCAAATATACACAGAAATGGTTCACCAGACACAGAATCAAGCTCACCCCTGGCCATCTCAGTCCCCAGACCTCAACCCCATTGAAACCCTGTGGAATGAGCTGAAGAGGAGAGTGCAGAGGAGAGGACCCAGGTCGCTGGATGATTTAGAGAGAATGTGCAAAGAGTAGTGGTCGAAGATCCCTCTTTCTGTATTCTCCCATCTTGTGAAACATTATAGGAGAAGATTAGGTGCTGTTTTGTTGGCAAAAGTGGGTTGTATAAAGTATTAACATCAAGGTTACTAATAATTGTGGCACACATGATTTGATGTAAAAGAATAATTTCTTAATGTGGGACTTTTTTTCCCCCACTGAAGTTGGATTTTCCTCTTTTTTTTCCACTGTGTTCCTATATTATTTAGAAAAAAAAAAACTGAATTTATTAGAAGCTAAAGAACACATCTTAACCAGAGGTGCCATTAATTATGGAGGGCAGAGTAAGATGGCAAATAAGCTCAACCCTAAATGTATACAAGCAAAAACAGTAATGTTATTGTTTGAATGCTGATCCAAATGCTAACACAATTATGCTACCAATCAATTGCTAGTGTTAATATTTGGTCATTGTCATACACATACATGTTCTCCATGATGGGAATATGAGATCAGATGGCGTATAAGCTTAACCCTAAATGTATACATGCTAATGCTAACGATCAATTGTTAGTGTTAAAATCTGGTCATTGCCACAGTCCTGGCCGGACTCACAGACGGGCATAGGGAGGGGCGGCCTGGGGCTCACCGACGGGCGTAGGGAGGGGCGGCCGGGGCTCACCGACGGGCGGGCTGGGCTCACTGATGGGCTTAGGGGGGGGCGGCCGGGGCTCACCGACGGGTGGCCGGGGCTCACCGACAATAGTGAGGGGCGGCCGGGGCTCACCGACGGGCGTAGGGAGGGAATTTCCAAGCTCTCAATCCAATCGAGCATCTGTGGGATGTGCTGGACAAATAAGTCCCATCCTTGGAGGCCCCACCTCATAACATGCAGAGCTTAACCCCTTTGCGCAGAAAACGAAAATATTGCCAGTTTTTTTCCTGTTATGCATGAGCCTGTTTAAGGCCTCATAACTTAGTATTTGTAACTTAGGCTGTGGAAAATTATTCCAGTAAAGAAAGACATTTGGAAATTCAATTTCATAATTGTGTCCGATTTAAATTTCAGAATTTCTGGATGCCAGCATCAATATCTGTGCAAATGGGTTTTAAAGGTTCTGCTGCTAACGTCTTGGTGTCAGATACCACACCTTCAGAGGTCTGGTGGAGTCCCTGCCTTGATGGGTTAAGGCTGATTTAGTGGCAAAAGGGGGCACCAACACATTAGTCAGGTGGTCATAAATTTACAACTAATGTTACAGCAGTTTAAACCACTTCAAAAACTATAATCTCAAAACAACTTACTCACCCAAAAGAGCCATCAGTCTCAGAAATCTGCTGAAAACTGCACAATAATTCAGCAATGCAAAATTAGATCAATACATCCCATTACTGAGGAAGGAACACGAAACACTTTACAGTACCACATTCATAGTTTCCACACATTTATTTTCTTAAAAAGTGAAACCGAAAATAGGATGCAGAGATCAGAACTGCTCCACAGTTTCTTCCTCTTCCTGTGTCAGCTCATAATCGTTTGCTTGGTCTACAAGAGAAAACTGATGGAACACGATGACGGCCATTAACAAGAGCAGCTGCTGTGGAGTCCCTGCTGAGGCTCTGACAAAGCCGCGCCCCTTCACACTGTATGTAGTGACAGTCTGAACAGTCAGTCAGAAGCATGAGGGAGACGCGCGCCTCGAACACATACGACCGCTAATCCAGCTGGTAAACAGAGGGAGCGGCTTTCACTCTTAATCCAGAGCGAGAGAAACAAGTAGAAATAAGAGAAGTGTCTTTGATAGCACTCTGAGGAAACGTCTGCCAGTCTGACGCGGGGACCGGAGGCTGGCCTAGCCCCCCAGACGCTGCCCCTCGCCCCAGGCAAAGCCGCCGGGGCGCTCCTCGGGCAGGGGGTTATAGTTTGCGTCCTCCTCTGGGGTGTCAAACAGCATTTTCCTGTGGGATGAAGAAAAGAGACCTTGTATTTCAAGGGTAAGCAATCATTCGCTTCTAGCCGAAAATACTTTACTCAGTCCAAAAAATGTATTCTTTAAAATCACTCTAGCAAGTTTGCAACATTTTTCAGGAACACAACAGCTGCAGTTGTGATGGAGCTCATATCGGGGTCATTCCACGCTAAATGAACTAATTCTCAGAAGACTTCCAGGGGGCCTTTTTTTTAAATCTAGTTTATGGTGAAAAAGTAAAGATATTATTATTTTTTTTTTACCAAATATTGCCATGACATGCATCTTTAAGTGGTCAAAATTTCATTGAGCTGTCTGTCAAACCACCTCCGCGGTCAACTGCCACCCTGAATGGGTGGTTGACCTGAATTTGGCCGGAGGGGCATTGCCGTCACCTTTTCGTCTGTCTGTCGTGTGCCTGTCCATGACTTTGTCCGGGCCAACACTCAGCAACTACTGATGGTAGCCTTTTCAAATTTGGTATGGCAAGTTTCTGTGACCCATAGATGTGCAGAGTCAGGTTTTTTTGGTGATTTGACCTTTGACATTGGCCAAGGGGTATTCAGCAATACGTTATGTTTTTACACTGAGAACATTTTTAGAGGCCCATAACTTTTTCACTGAAGGCTTATTTTACATTATATTGCATTTGCCTACAGTTTTTTTATACCCAAAAATCACATGGGTCTAGATATAAAGCTGACGACAGAGTAAGCCATCAAAATGTGAAAAAGAATTTCCATCCAACCAATATCCCATTTTCAAATGCTTATAGATCCCAAATGGTTCATCACAGTGCAATTTTGATGGCAGATTCTGAAAGGCAAAAGTCAACAAGAGTAGCCATTTTCAGCTATACGGAAAGGATTTTATAGCCTTCTAAGAGCGCTTACGAGCTAATGTTGCGATTTGTGAGTGCAAAAAACGGGGACGGCACCCCAATTTAAAACTGCTCTCACGCGAAAACTGTTTGAGGCATTGAAGCTGAAACTTGGGATTCCTTCGTTTGACTGTATTTTTAGAAAAACAGCGGGCCAAATATGAGACGGCCCAACCGGAGGCTCTGGTCTATTTGGCATGGAATAATGCATGAAAAATTTGATGCAACCAAAGGGCCAGTTACAGAATAGTTGGCGTCTTCAGCCATCTGCCGCCCCCGGGCTGGTTTGGGAAGACATCCTCCAAGAAGAAATACACGTGTCCAACAGCGATGCCTTTGGTTAGGAAAAAACAGGTATGATAGTGGATATTCAGAAATGAGCTGAATCATTTTGAAAAAAAATAAAATAAAATAAATCACAGATTTAACATGGTTACTTTGACCAATGAAGATTTTACCGAGAAGGTCAACAATGATGGAGTTTCCTAGTAGGAGGGAAAATCCCATGAGCACCCAGGGCAGGAAAGGGGCTTGGAAGTTTAGTAGACCAAAGAAGTTCATGCGGACATTGGGGTTACGTCGGCTCCACACGTACACCAGCATGATGGTGAAGGCCTGGCCCAGGAACACGAGGCTCACGAAGGTGCCAAATATCTGAGCAGCTGTGAAGGCAAACCTGGAGTTTGGAATCAGCTATATTTACTGAAGCATTAAATGTGTCTACATTTCTGTAACAAGAGCCCAGAGTGTATTCTACAGCCGAATGGCTGTTCACGGACTTCTCAACGCATATTCACAAATCTGAAATTTTGGAACTTTCCAGCAAACCGTTAGAAAGAAAAAACTATCAATGTAAAGCTGACCCTTCTCAAAATCACAGCAGTCAACAAAGACATGATGATGCACCATCATTTCAACTGCACGGCACAGTCTAATAAATTGCCAGATCAGATTTGGATAGGTGACACTTTCCATTGTGAAAAGCAGTTCGCTCACTATCATTCAAAAAAATTATGCCTGCGGCTGCGGCAATGAATATTTCAAAATAGTGAATGAAATTATAAACCCTCTCAGTGCTATATTGCTCTGTTGGAGCATACTGGCCTTGCATTGATATTAAGGACCATAGGTATGCAAACACAAATTTCTTGACCACAGTAATGTTGAGTAATGGGCACTCGCAGACATTCGTGTTAAAATGCAACACGCTGGTGTATCTAGAGCAGGATACAGTCATGAGAACACCCCCGAAGAGGAACATGAAGACAAAGTCAGCGGTCCGTCCCCTAAATGAGCCCTCCTCCAGCATCCGGCAATACCGATATCTGTGAACCTGTAGTTAAGGACATCTCAGGACAAACACTATACACCTGTAGTTAAGGACATCTGAGGACAAAAATTACACACTTGTAGTTATGGACATTGCGGGACAAACAATTCACACCTGTAGTTAAGGACATCTCGGGACAAACACTTCACGCCTATAGTTAAGGACATCTCGGGACAAACACTGCACACCTGTAGTTAAGGACATCTCGGGACAAACACTACACACCTGTAATTAAGGACATCTCGGGACAAACACTACACGTCTGTAGTTAAGGACATCTCGGGACAAACACTGCACACCTGTAGTTAAGGACATCTCGGGACAAACACTACACACCTGTAATTAAGGACATCTCGGGACAAACACTACACGTCTGTAGTTAAGGACATCTCGGGACAAACACTACACGCCTGTAGTTAAGGACATCTCGGGACAAACACTACACGCCTGTAGTTAAGGACATCTCGGGACAAACACTACACACCTGTAGTTAAGGACATCTCGGGACAAACAATACACACCTGTAGTTAAGGACATCTCGGGACAAACACTACATGTCTGTAGTTAAGGACAACTCGGGGCAAAACACTACACACCTGTAGTTAAGGACATCTCGGGACAAACACTACACACCTGTAGTTAAGGACAACTCAGGGCAAACACTACACGCCTGTAGTTAAGGACATCTCGGGACAAACACTACACGCCGGCAGTTAAGGACATCTCGGGACAAACACTACACGCCTGTAGTTAAGGACATCTCAGGACAAACACTACACACCTGTAGTTAAGGACATCTCGGGACAAACACTACACACCTGTAGTTAAGGACATCTCGGGACAAACACTACACACCTGTAGTTAAGGACATCTCGGGACAAACACTACACACCTGTAGTTAAGGACATCTCGGGACAAACACTACACACCTGTAGTTAAGGACATCTTGGGACAAACACTACACACCTGTAGTTAAGGACAACTCAGGACAAATACTACACACCTGTAGTTAAGGACATCTCGGGACAAACACTACACACCTGTAGTTAAGGACATCTCGGGACAAACACTACACACCTGTAGTTAAGGACATCTTGGGACAAACACTACACACCTGTAGTTAAGGGCATCTCAGGACAAACACTACACATCTGAAGTTAAGGACATGTCAGGACAAACACTACACACCTGTAGTTAAAGACATCTCAGGACAAACACTACACACCTGTAGTTAAGGGCATCTCAGGACAAACACTACACATCTGAAGTTAAGGACATGTCAGGACAAATACTACATGCCTGTAGTTAAGGACATTTCAGGACAAAACACATTACAGGATGATAATTACGCCAACCACCATTGCATCAGACAGGATACCCAACCATTCTACCAGAAGGATAATTAACTAAATAATCACAAAAAAAAGCAAAACAATTTGATCATTTCATTAATGTAACATCAAAGATATGGTATTCCTAATGGATTCTCATATAAACCATAATTGTCTTTGCCTACCCAATTTTTTGCATTCTAAACTGCAGGGAGAATACACAGATCATCATCTAACAAAACCAAGGATACAAAAAAATCATATTAAATAGGAAGTTGAAACCAACTGGACCAAAAAATAGAAAATTGGTTATGAGTCGCCATATCTGCAAGGGAAAAAGGAAAACATGAAGTGAAGACAAATTTTGGCACAGACTACGATCTTGATATTCATACTTTCTGCCAGAATCGCACAAAAAATTTGAAGTCACACTACAAAACCACCACAGAATAAGTTGAAATAGATAAAAGGCAGCCGTACAAGACAAACACAATTACAGGATGATTCAACATACCTGATAATGTTTCAATATCAAGTCGGGATTGAAATATAGCTGGAAAGGTGTGATTAATTCCAGTTGCTGCACAGAGTAGCTTAGAATTATTATAACATCACAAAAAACATTTCAGTTACAAGTCCACTAAAGGAGATAGCAAGACATATTTCCAAAGTAGATAGCACCGAGTTAGTTACATCAGGTATTACTTGTCATTATCTGATCCAAGGCATTACTCAATCGTAGCCGAGCATGTGCACTGTCGCTGCCCAATCTAAGTCAACCGTATGAGAGTCCTGCATGTGCATGGACACAGACTCCACCCCTTAGAATTTCAGCCATTACCTCTGACAGTACCACAGATTCATGCTTTTCTTCAGCAGGAAAGACGATCATTGCGTCCTTGAATAGCGTTAAGGTTAATGCTGACTCAGCAGCCAGCAATAGTTTTCCACCGCCAGGCAACAGCCCAGAAAGGGGATTACGTTGCGGCGCAGCCCGTCTGACCGTCCGTCCATCTGTATCGGAAGGCCTTTGGTTTGTGAAATCAACACCTCCTACAGTTTTCATAGGACATCCCTGAAGCTTTGCACACATGCTGCAGATAGACTGATGATACGCATATCTCATTTGCGACCCCGGCGGGGTATGCTGTGCTCTCAGAGTGCTCTTGTTTTCATGTTGGCTTGGCCATTGGGCTTGGGCCGTTCGAAAGATGGCTTGGAGAAATGGGCAATTGCTGCCAAACTGCCGATGTTAGCCTATTTTATTTCAGCTACAGAAACACTGCCCTGGTGAATTACACACAGCGTTAACATTTAAGCTTAAATGCATAAACAAACCACTGTTTGTTTTTCACTAGAATGCTCTGCTTTATTTCAATTCATTCCGTCTACCTTGCATTTACAATTTGATGTCTCTCTCTCTAACGGGACATTCGCATGCTTCATGCAAAAAATGCTTGAGGTCTTGTAGACTAATGTTGCAAAACAGTGATCAATGATCACCATATTTCTCTCCAAAACCTCGTCAACACTTGTAGAACATACCATTTCCAAACCAAATAGCTAAACTAAAATCCAAGGACTATGGCAGGCATTTAGAGCAACAAAACATTAAGTGCCATCCTCTCCCATTAAAGGACAAGAAAAAGTTTTCTGGCTTTATATCTACAGAAAAACTTTAAATTTTTGAAAAATGAAAATGATCATGATGAGATGACAGAGAAATCAGGGGTCAATTGGAAAAGCATTTTGGAACAGTAAGCAAAGTAAATCCTTATTCTCATAAAATGAGAAATGTCTTTTTAACCCTTTTTCTCAGTCTTATTGTGCACCCACTTAACAAAAAATGTAAGAACAAATACAAAATATTAATGTCTTTGTTTTCTTATATCAAACTCCGATCATTTTTTTTTTTCTTCCTATAAACACAGTTTGACGTGCTTAATGTTAGCCTGTACTAAACCAATTTAACCAATAATGTCGGGACACCCACCCATCATTGAATTTTAATTATAGTGCCACATACCTGAGAATAATTAATTTGCTAAATGGCAATACAATATGTATCACCTTTATGTCAAACTTGGCTTATAAACTCCTCCAACTGCACACTCAAATAAAGGAAATGTTTCCAGTTCAATGAGTCACGATGTAAAATGACAAATCCTCATAGCATTTGCACTCCTTAGGTTAACATACAAACTTTGGCTGGATACCGGAAAAAACGTCAATCAAGTAGCCACTTCATTAAGTACGAAGACCGCAAGTGTGGATATTGGGATGAAGCCTTGGATTAGGCAGCGACACCGTGCACAAGCGCCTCAGAGCGGGTAATGACACCTCTTCATTCGTGTCAGTGTACACAACAAGCCTGCTACTCGACTCTCCCCGACACCCACTGAACAAGGCAGAAGTTTGACAAGCACACTGCGCTGTACAACAGCACTGTCGATAACTATTTCCTGATTGTTATATAGCCGAACAGCTTAAAATTTAACATTAGCACTACATGTGAGAGACTTTAATAGCCAGCTAGCAAAGCGATATAAGGTTAGCGAGCCAGCTAGCTTGTTGTGCGTAACCGATGTGGAAACACCAGGTTACACATGTAACGTTAGCTGACGAACTATCGGCTAGATCCGAGTTTCAATTCAGACACAGGTTTATTATCTAATTTTCTCTTACCACAGCGGCGGTTGTGAGTACACAGGCGGTGGTATAAGCCCTGGTTACTATAGGAATCTGAAAATATTCCTGTTGGAACGTCTGGTAAGCCATTTTGGTCAGGTCGGCGCTTCCGGCACTTTTTTGACACGTCATCACTCCAGGTATCGGGAGAACCATCGATATACGCATGCAGATGCCGTCTTCAGTTCAGGCTTGTCAGCTGCGTTGTCACGGCCGCCATCTTGTGTAGGGGTTCTGACCTGCAGCTCTGACTGCATTGCCTTAGATCAGGGGTGTCCAATCTTATCCGCAAAGGGCCGGTGTGGGTGCTGGTTTCCCTGACAGCCCAACACTAATTCACCTGATTTTACTTATCAAGGTCTTGATTGAACCCATGCACCCTGCACCCACACTGGCCCTTTGTGGATAAGATTGGCCACCCCTGCCTTAGATGGCGTCAAAATGCCAGATTTTTGTGCCGCTTTCGGTTGCTTCCACAACAGAGACAATAAAACTAAGGAACAGGGAATAACATTTCAAGGATGAGAAGTTGATTTTTTTATGTTTCACATCGTTAAGAACGAGTTGAATTCAGTATATCTTGTTCAATCAAACTGAAATGACTCAAACGTAAATTAAACAAACTTCAACCTTAGCATGTCAGTTTAAGAAAACATTATCATTTTTATGGAAGTGAATTCATCAGTAAAATGTATCTGCCATTTGTCAATCAGCTACTGCAATGTTATATGTTATTTTATGTTTGCTTAAGTATGTCATTCCTGATTAAATCAGTTTTATGGCTCAAACATAACGTTTACTTTACGGCGAACGTATGTGCCCGAATTGTGGCTAAACAGTGCGTGTGCAACTGAGCCTCTGTCAGATGGACCTGCGTTGTGCGTATGTTTCTAACGGATACATTTAGGTGGCAGGAACAAACAGCAGTAACGAGAGACCTCATTTTGTCCCCATTGACCGCATAGTTATCTGCAGCTGTCATTTTAAGCCAAAGGACTTTGACCAAACAGGACAGTTAGTTTGTCTAAAATAGGGAGCGATCCCGTCTATTTTTGCATTTCCTGGCCATCTTGGCAAAGTTAGTGTCATGACAAATTCACATACAAGCTTCACCATTCTCTGACATGTGCGATGCCAACTAAACCTAACAAGAAAATACACAATTGAAAACTGTTCCTATATAAACACAGTTTTTTAGAGGAAAAACATACCAAAACAGCATAAAATCACATAATAATAATAATTATTATTATTATTAATTAATTTATTAATTTCTGCCATGTGCCATGTTACACTCAACCTGATGTAATGGCTTCAAAACATAATTTTTTTACCATCTTCCATCAGGTGCCCTGTATGCCCAGGTTGAGCAGGATATCACAAAAAGCACCGGCAGATTCTCTCAACGAGCACCTGTTCACCTGTTAGAGGACCTGTTCACCTGTTAGTCACATTCACCTGTTAGGCTGAATCCTGCAAGTCCTCTAAGTGAGAAGTCCCTTACAGAAAAGTCACGTGACTGCATTAAAAAAAACCAGTGATCACATGTGACAGTACACGTGTGAAATTGGGAATACCACATGTGGTCACATGTGATTCCCAATAACACATGGTCAAATTTGATTCCCAATAATGTGTGGTCACATGTGCTCCAAATACCATGTGGTCACGTGATTCCCATTAAAATATGTGGTCACATGTGAGGCCACATGATTCCCCAAAACATGTCCACATGTGATTCTACAGGACATCTGTTCGCATGTGATGCCATGTGAAATGATAAAGTCTCACGTTGGTTGGATATTGGCATCAGCTCTGCAAATGGAAACCGCACAAGGGCAGGCACACAAAATATTTTATCAACCCTGGAGAACCCACGGGGTCAAATTTGACCTCACCTAATTAGCCCCTACCCTACGTTAGCAGATGTCAATTTTTATGATAAGTTAATATTTTTCTTGAGGAAAAAAGACGTCTTGGGTTCTACAGGGTTAAAAACTATATCTGCAACCCTTATTTTTTTAATTCCTTAAGTTTCAAAACGGTCTTCCTCTGGTCTTTCAATTTCTGGGCCATGACACATTTCTGGGCATTTGAGAATATTGAAGGTGTGGTTTAATGGGTAGCTGTAACATTGTGTAGAATGTACTGTTTGAGTACAGTAATTATGACATTTCTTGAATCATTGTCTGTGTTTTGGAGAATGTATAAATTGAGTAAAAAAATACAAAGGTTGGATAAAGTACAGAAAATATATCCCAGCTTATTTCATATAGGATTTCAAGTAAATGTTCAAATAAAGATGCTGATCATTGGCAATGTGGGGTGTTTTTCTTTAACTGGTTCAAAGTCACACACGACAAAAAATAGAACTTTTAATTTATTTTTCCAAGTCAAAAATCTTCCCACCAGAAATTCAACAATGCTTGATGGTATCAAGATGCAACTTCACTAATGTGCAACATAGAACATCTGTATTAACGGTCAGGTGAATTTTGCTTTTACCAAGTAAGTGGTACATGCACTCAATATGCATTCCACAAGGCAACATGAGCACATGTAAGCTGAATCTTGATAGAAATGTGCAAAAAACATGTTGACAGTCACGTGAATTTTGCTTTCACCACGTAACCTTGTCTAAATATGTATTCACATGTGAAATTTATGGGAAATCTCCCATTCCGCCAGGTGACGTGCTCACGTTATTCACGTGAATCATGTGTTTCACGCATGACCTTTTCGTGAGGAGTTAACCAAAGTGAGTAAAATAATTATTTTTAACACTGTTGTGGGAGAGTCGGCTTATGCTGCAGTGACATTCATAAAATGAGAAGAGCAAATTTAAGTTAAGACGTCATATTTTTTAGGATCTTCAGTATGCTATTGACCCAGTCAAGGCAAAACCAAAATTAATTGAGGCTCAGGAGAAGGTGGAGGTACTGCAGCAGAAGCGTGAATTCCTCTCTGGTTGGTTGAATTGTCCAGCGCCTTCTAGAGGCTTTTTTCCCATTTCTAAGATAGAACTACAAATTGATTGCAGCCTCTTAACTCTTCTGAATACCTACCTGGAATTAGTGCGGGAAACAAAATTAATGCATTTACAGGGCAAATTCACCTATTATAGCTGTGAAAATAAAATCATTGCTCTTACCTGGCATACTTACTGCACATACCTTTGGCGACAAAATTAGTACACTTAACTAGCATACTTGCAGAGCATAGCTATGAAAACAAAATTAGTTAACTTACCTGCATACTTACCATTCATACTTAGCAGTGAAAAGAATTCTGACCTGGCGTATTAACCGAACATAGCGGTGAATGCAAAATAAATATAGGCCACTGGTGTCCCCAGAAGCTCCTGCCGTTTGCTCTGGTGAAATTGGTGAAGTATGCTTGGTATGAAAAAATTATGCATGGCAACATACATGGTGAATATTATCAGCCTGTATTGTGTTATTTTAGAGTGGTGATTAAAACCCCTTTCTCCTGAGTCAAATAAACAGAACTCGTGAACAAACAATTTCACCATGCTCAGAGTTTGCAAAAATGACATATTTGGTCCTTTAATACTGTGCCAAAACTTCCTTGTTATTTTGTTATTCAGAAGGATGAAAATCTCACAGAATTTGTTTGCACCCTGGGTGCCTGCTATGTTTCCAGTTCCGAAGACACATCATTTTAAGGCCTTTATGAGATGTATGTCTGGTAAAATTATAACATCTGACTGAAATAGCTGATAAGATAAAGCAAAATGTCGCAGTTATTGGCAATATTTTTAGCCCAGTGACCTTGAAAAAAAATAGGCCAAGGTCACCTACAGGCATGTCCAGTGTAGGCCTTTGAGATGCATGTCCAGTAAGAATTAGGAGCCTGAAACTGAAAGTTGATGAGATAAAAACAAAATGTCAAAGTTTTTGGTGATATTTTTAGGACAGTGGCCTTGAAAAAATAGGCCAAGGTCACCTTTAGGCACATCATTTGTAGGGCTTTGTGAGATGCATGTCCAGTAAAAATTAGGAGCCTGTAACTGAAATAGTTGATGAGATATCTACTGTGCAAAAATTATTCAATCAAAATTCTGAAGAAAAAAGGTCTGGAGATATGGCCTAGTCATATGTTATGGTAAATTTACACAAAAATTCATCAGGCCAAAAAAAAAGATAAGAAATGTTCCGGACGACGGACAACGGACACTACACCACGACAGGAGCTTATCGGCTGATATTTGGCCTGATTTGGTGGCAAAAGTGGGCACCAACTCAATATTAGACATCCACTCATATGGTTATGGCCGATTATTGCATATACTGTATACACCCACACACAAACACACACACACACAAATGAGCCAAAACATTAAAATGACTCAAAGATGGAGCAAATAATGGCATCTCATAACAGCAGCACGTCTAGGTCTGCTGACAGATCTAAGACAGAAAACAAGCAGCGAGTTCTCGTACTTAATGTGTCAAATGTTGGAGAAATGGGAACGGAGCAACTTGACACAGGCCAAATCATTATGGCCCGAAAAGTGGGCAAGAGCATCTCTGAAGCCATAAGACCTCTGGGGAACTCCCCGTCAGGTGTGAGTACCTACTGCCAGAGGTCCAAAGAGGGACAAACCATGAACCAGCAACAGGGTCTTGAGCACCCAGGGCTCAATGATGCATGAGGGCTATGGAGGCGATACTAACAGCTCCAAACTGACAAAAGGGCAACTGTGGCACAAGCTGCTGTTAATTTCAATAATATTCATATGTGGAATGTCGCGACACACAGTGCATCATACAGTGAATTGCACCTTTTAGCTTGCAGACCAGCCCAAAGCGCTCAGTCTAACCCCAGTCCACCTGTAACAGCACCCCTAATGGGCACCTCAGCTTCAGAACTGGACCTTGGAGCAGTTGAAGATAGTCACCTGGCCCTCCCAAGAGAGCAAAATCTTCTGGTCCATATCCGGCCCACACCTGACACGTTCATCCAGCCGACATACCGCATGGAATGATAGCACTTCCACTCACGTTTGCCAGAATTTGGCCACAACCAAATGTGGGCCAGTTTTTGTTCACTTACAGACTGACTGTCGTCACTCTGTCAAAGATTTTGCCAATTGTGGACCATATTTGTTTTGTGATATGCAGGCCAAAGTCAGCATTTACCAGACAGGCCACTTCAGACTCACATCCATTTTGTCCGGCCAAAAGAATGCCAAAAGTGCCGGATCGTTGCCTATTGTGGCCCACATCCGTATGCTATCTGGGTCAGTGTCCCATTTTCCTTCACATCATGTGCTTTGGCTGGGCACGTGTACCACTAACCGGGGAAGAGACGGGATCAGGATGCGCTTTGGGAAGAAGACAAGCTGGTGGAGGGAGTGTGATGCTCAGGAAATGTTCTGCTGAGAAACCCTGAGTTTGGGAATTCAAGTGACATCAGTTTGAAGGAGCCGTTTTGGCAGTAAAAGGGCGGGGCTTCATAATATCAGGCAGTTAGTTTTAATCTCGAGGCTGATCAGTGTACATAATGTATTTATGTAAGTATATGTGCACACTGTTGCAGCCTGCTGAAGATTCAATCCAAAATTTGCTCCCAAGTTGTCCTCTCTAGTTCATCATCCAGATGCTTTTCTCTGTAAAGCGTCTTCATGACAGCCTGCCTGTGAAAAGCGCTATTCAAATACATCAGTTGAATTGAATAGATGCTCATCATCAAATCTAAATTTTATGGTTGAATATCTCCCCCCCCCCCCCCCCCTTTCAGGTTAATGGCTCCAGACTTCATACAATTTGTAGGTTTGTCGCTGTAATTGTATCGTATTATTGAAGAGTTGATATGGTGCTGGGGAGAAGACTGAAGGTCCCCGTGTCCAATGAATTATGGACTGACATACAGCCATGGCCTTAGAGTTCTGCTCAATGCACATTACAAAGGAATTCAAACGACAACATTTTTGAAAAAAGCAATCATTCACCAAGATAAGTCTTTTTAACAAATCATTTATTCAGTTTAATACAACATTTTCTGGCTTGCAAACCCGGTCGATTTCACAGGTGAAGTTACTCTTCGCAGAGTCATGAAGCCACACAAAAATAAACTCCAAATAAGAAACATATAAAAGTCAACAAACTGGACAGAGATGGGGGGGGGGGGTCTAGATGAAAAATGTGAACCGTGTGCATTTCAAAAGGGCCAAAACCCACGTCAGCAAAAAATATTATCAAGAATATTAAAAAAAAAAAAAAAAAAAACTGGTTGAAATCGGCTTCATTAGGAAGTTTCCATCATAGTTGCTTCTGAAAAACAAAAATTGAAAAGATTTTAGACTTCGCTGACCTTTAGCTACCATTCTTATGACAATAGCGAAACATATTCTTTCTGAACCATCACTTGACATCTGCTTTGCTGCAAAGAAAATATTATGTGAATTAATTAAATACAAAAACTAAAACAAATTCATGGCATATGCACATTCGACAATTTCTTTCTTTAGAAAAATAAGAGTTTCTAAATATAATCCAAGCAAGCGCAGTGGATCTTACAATTATTTGGATGTGCCAACGGACAGACTTACGAGTTTCGTTAAAGAGGAAGGAGTCCTGGTATTCCTTCATGTACTGCGACGATCGAGACTCATCCAAGAAGAGCGAGTAAACCCTCTTAATGTCCTCCACCTGCACTTCTGTGCCCTGAACCAAACAGATCACACCACCTTTAAAGACCCAAATTACTGACAATACTTTCCTCCCAGGTCAGTCTGCCCATTCCCTACTGCATCCAACAGCCTCCAGACCGTGAACTTTGAAGACCCCACATCATGACTGGCTGGTGCCCAGCAGTCAACCCAATACTGCAAGTCAAGTGACGCCTTGCGGGACATAAAGAAACACCGAATTACTGAAAGAGACGGTCCGCTAAATCCGTGAAGACCTTTTTCTGACGACTACGCAGGATTGATATACAATCTTAAAATTACTCACTTTTAAACAATTGATGCCTTTTTTCTGAGAAGTAGTGTTTTTATTCATTTTAATGATTATTTTCCTTTTTTTTGGATTTCCCCCAACCCTAAATGCAGCCAAACTGTTTGGCTCAGTTCAACCATTTTATTTTCAGCCTTTACAAATTAGCACTCTTAGAGGGGCCACTTCATCTAGAGCAGGGCTCCTCAAATCACGGTCCCTGAGGGCCGAGAACTGCTGGTTTTCCCCCTCCCTTTACCTGGGAGTCAGGTGTGGTGACAATCTGGCCAATCAGCAGCATTAATTGTTCGCTTAATTGGCTGGAAGGAAGGAAGGAAGGAAAACCTGGACTGTATTGGAATCGAGGGCCGGATTTAGAGAGCCCTGATCTAGAGCTTTAACTCTTTATTCTTACTTGGGCCACATTGTTATGCCACTTGTTATTATTTAAATTATTTTCAACACATCTTAATATGCATTTTTTTCTAAATTGCAAACATTTCAATAAATTTTATATTAAATAACATTGCATTTAATTTACATTTAGGTCAAATTTAATTGGACAAATCCTACATTAAAAAATTCTTTATTTATTTCAATAGTTTTCAGCTGATCTCTTGGTTTTCCTGCAGAAAAGCTCCTTCTAATCAGTCAGGTGTACAGCGATTCCTTAGCAGCCAATGCAAATACAAATTATCCCTTGTTGTTTTAAGGCATTAGAAACAGACAAGAAAAACTGATGCAAGATTTTATGCATCCAACTATAGTGAAATAGAGATCCAATCATAACAACGGATAATTGTCATCCTTGTGCAATACTGATATGATAGCTCTGACTTTCGTCACAAGCAAATTAGGAAGATGAAATGACATAATGCACAGATAGACAGTGGAGGTATGCTGTGTGCAGGATTTGATAAAGATCCACTTGGAAGCTTTGTTGAAATATCAATAACATTCATTCAACACGGTCATCTGGTCAGCAATTTTGAACATGCAGATGATACAAAATATTACATCATGAACATCAAGATAACTGGTGGACTCACTGATGATCCACTCAGTAACTTTTTTGGAACGGGGTAACAATTAGTAACTCAACTTGACAGCTCGACAGCCTTTCTGAATAAGCGAATGAGGTTAGAAACCACAGGGTCCACAAGGACACATCAGGGTGATCCATGACCAGTAATAAACTTCAGAGTCAAAATTCCAGAGAAAGACCCAGTGGCCATTTAGCAAATGAATGTAGAAATGACACCGCAAAACTAGACCATATGGGGGACCTGTATGCAGAATTTGATCCCAAGAACCATTGGGAGTTTCTTTTTGCATCAGCTATAATTAAGTCATCCCAACATAAACAGGCAGACATTTTGACCATGAACATCAGGCCGAAATTACATGGAACACAACTTAACTATTGGGGGAACCTGTCTGCGGAACCTGTTAAAGATCCTCTCAGTAGTTTTCATGTAATAATGAGAACAAGAACTGTTAACAGACAAACACAGTATGACGGACCACGAACGAAAAGCTATTTTATCATCCCACCCCTGGTGGCTAAAAAACCGATGGCTTAAGTGCTATCCTTTATCCCTGTGAATACGGACTTGGAAAATGGAATGAAAGTAGTTATAAGTGTGTTACATAACATCATTCTAACCCCTATGTTGCGCTTTATGGTAAGAGTTTCATATAAAAAGCCATTTGCACATTGATTGTCGGGAGCGAAAACCCCTCATACAGCACCGTAATGTATAGGAGAGTGAAAGAAGGTGTCAGCTGGTATTCTAATCAATTTAATCCCAAATCATGTAGGATGAAAACACACAAAAAGCCACGAAAATGAGACAAGTGCCTGCAAAGGCAGACACTAGAATCAACTGGAATGAAATTACCAAAGGGTTCAGTTTGGGAAACTAAGGCTCGCAATCGTAATTATGGTATGCTTGTGGAGGCACTTTGCGACAAACACTACCCACCCTTCGCTTACGGCAAACCAGTCCGGCAGTGCTGATCAGCTGTATGGCGTAGCGCAGGGACGTCTCCAGGCCGATGCGCGTCAGCACTGTGTGCGCCTCCTCACTGAGCTCCACGTCTTCCTCCTCACATCTGATGGAAAACACGTTACTCAAGAACCCCTTAATACTCCACACGCCCAGTTTAGTCCCTGCGGCTGGACTAGCGACCGGTCCTTGCCAAAAACCTCACAGTTTAATGAATACTAAATCAGTACCAATACGCTACCACAAATTACTAAGCAGTAATGATGAGAGATAACAAGGCTATTTTGTGAGATTATACGGACGAATATCATCTGAATAATTCATTAGAAAAGACATCTAAACTTTCGATGAATACCATCTCGCGAAGCAGGATTTAAGGGCCTGAGCACCGCAGTGTGTGGACCCTCTTGAAACTGCAAATATTATGATAAATACGATTATTACTCTAAACAAAGTGGAACGGAGCTACAGAAATGAATATTCTCCCTCTGAATGTTTGTCATGTTTCTTTTCAGGGCCAGATTTTACAACCCCAACTCCGAAATAGTGGGGACAACGAGTAAATTGTGAATAAAATCAAATTTCAATGACTTTCCGATCACGAGCCAATACATTTACAATAGAGCATGGATAACATTTCAAATGTTGAAACGGAGTCATTTTACATTTTTTATCCACAAAATGAGCTTCTTTCAAATTATTTGGCGGCAACAGGTCTCAAGAAAGTTGGGACGCAGGCAAAAAAGGGGTGAAGAAGCAATTAATATATAAGAGAATCAGCTGAAAGAACATTTAACTGGTATCAGGTGTGTAACATGATTGGCTATAAAAGGGATGTCTTAGAGAGGCTGAGTCTCTCAGAGGTGAAGATGGTCAGAGGCTCCCCAACCTGTGAAGGCTTGCGTAAGAAATTGTGGAATACTTTAAAAACAAAAAAATGTAAAAAATGTTCCTCAACGTCAAATTGCAAAGGCTTTGAAGGTCTCGTCATCGACAGCATAACATAATCAAAAGATTCAGAGAAACTGGAAATATCTCTGTGTGTAAGGGATATGGCCGAAGACCTTTACTGGATGCCCATGATCTTCGGGCCCCTAGACGCCACTGCATCACTCACCGGCATGATTCTGTCGATGACATTACTAGATGGGCACAGGAATACTTCAAGAAACCACTGTCTGAAAACACAGCCCGCCGTGCCATCCACAGATGCCACGGAAAACTCTATCATGCAAAAACTAAGCCATTCTTGAGCATGATCCAGAAGCGCCGCCGTGTTCTGTGGGTCAAGGCTCATTTAAAATGGACTGTAGCGAAGTGGCAGAGTGTCCTGTGGTCGAACAAATACAAATTTGACATTCTTGTTGGAAATCATGGGCGTTGTGTCCTCCGGGCTAAAGAGGAGAAAGACCACCCCTCCCGTTATCAGCGTTCCGTTCAAAAGCCAGCCTCTCTGATGGTATGGGGATGCATTAGTGCATATGGTGTGGGACACTTGCATGTTTTAAAAAGCACCACGAATGCTGAAAGGTATATAAAGGTTTTGGAGCAACATATGCTCCCCTCCAGATGACATCTATTCCAGGGAAGGCCTTGTACATTTCAGCAGGACAATGCAAAACCACATACTGCAGCTATTACAACAGCATGGCTTTGTAGTACAAAACCCAAAACCAGTGAAGTTGGCACGTTGTGTAAATTGTAAATGAAAACAGAATACAATAATTTGTAAATCCTTTTCAACCTATATTCAATTGAATACACTGCAAAGACAAGTTACTTAATGTTCGAACAGTGTAATTATTTGCAAATATCAACTCATTTGGAATTTGATGCCTGCAACATGTTTCAAAAAAGCTGGCACAAGTGGCAAAAAAGACAGAGTTGAGGAATGCTCATCAAACACTTATTTGGAACATCCCACAGGTGAACGGGCAAATTGGGAACAGGTGGGTGCCATGATTGGGTATAAAAGCAGCTTCCCTGAAATGCTGAGTCATTCACAAACAAGGATGGGGTGAGGGTCACCACTTAGTGAACAAATGCGTGAGCTGATTGTCGAACAGTTTAAAAACAACATTCCTCAACGAGCTATTGCAAGAAATTTAGGGATTTCATCATCTACGGTCCGTAATATCGTCAAAAGGTTCAGAGAATCTGGAGAAATCACTGCACGTAAGCGACAAGGCCGAAAACCAACATTGAATGCCCGTGACCTTCGATCCCTCAGGCGGTACTGCATCAAAAACCGACATCAGTGCGTAAAGGACATCACCACATGGGCTCAGGAACACTTCAGAAAACCACTGTCAGTAACTACAGTTCGTTGCTACATCTGCAAGTGCAAGTTAAAACTCTACAATGCAAAGTGAAAGCCATTTATCAACAGCACCTAGAAACGCCGCCGGCTTCGCTGGGCCCAAGCTCATCCAAGATGGACTGATGCAAAGGGGAAAAGCATTCTGTGGACTTACGAGTCCACATTTCAAATTGTTTTTGGAAACTGTGGACGTCGTATCCTCTGGACTAAAGAGGAAAAGAACCATCCGGACTGTTATAGGCGCAAAGTTCAAAAGCCAGCATCTGTGATGGTATGGGGGTGTATTAGTGCCCAAGGCATGGGCAACTTACATTTATGTGAAGGCACCATTAATGCTGAAAGGTACATGCAGGTTTTGGAGCAATATATGTTGCCATCCAAGCAACGTCTTTTTAATGGACGCCCCTGCTTATTTCAGCAAGACAATGCCAAGCCACATTCTGCACATGTTACAACAGCATGGCTCCGTAGTAAAAGAGTGCGGGTACTAGACTGGCCTGCCTGTAGTCCAGACCTGTCACCCATTGAAAATGTGTGGCGCATTATGAAGCGTAAAATACGACAATGGAGACCCCGGACTGTTGAACAATTTAAGCTGTACATCAAGCAAGAATGGGAAAGAGTTCCACCTGAAAAGCTTCAAAAATTGGTCTCTTCAGTTCCCAAACGTTTACTGAGTGTCGTTAAAAGGAAAGGCGATGTAACACAGTGGTAAAAAGGCCCCTGTGCCAACTTTTTTGCAATGTGTTGCTGCCTTTAAATTGTAAGTTAATGATTATTTGCAAAAAAAAAAAAATAAAAAAAAGTTTCTCAGTTTCAACATTAAATATCTTGTCTTTGCAGTATATTCAATTGAATAGAAGTTGAAAAGGATTTGCAAATCATTGTATTCTGTTTTTATCTACGATTTACATAATGTGCCAACTTCACTGGTTTTGGTTTTTGTAGAAGAGTCCGTGTGCTGAACTGTATGAAAGACAAATTGTACAGGGGGCAAAAACTAACAGTACTGTAGCAGAAAAAGGAAAGTCAAAGAGCAGGTTAAGTGCATAAAGAATAAAAATGGATCGCTGCTATATGAGCATACTGCGGATGCCTTAAACAGTTACTTTGTTGAGAATTTTACCCCAGAGGGGATCTTTATTTAGCCAGATGGCACGTCCAATGCTTAAGATTATTTAGCGGAAATTGAGGTTAGGGATAAAGAAGTATTAGACAAGTTGCCTAAACTAAAGGCAGATAAGGCGGCGGGTCCTGATGGCTCATATCCTAGAGTGCTCAGGGAAGTTAGTGAGATCATCTTTAAGCCTCTATCCGCCATCTTCAGACGGTCGTTAGAAACTGGAGAAATACCAAATGATTGGAAGCAGGGCAATATAATACCAATATATAAGAAAGGGGACAGTACCGAGCCAGGAAATTACAGGCCAGTCAGTTTAACTTTCATTGCGTGCAAAATACTGGAATCGATCAAAAGATGAACTGGACTTATTTCTTGAACATAACAATATCTTGAGGGATAGTCAACATGGTTTCCGTAAGGGAAGGTCATGCCTGACAAACCTGGAATTTTTTGAAGAGGCCACCAAAACTTATGACCAGAGCAGGGCTTATGACATCATAGATTTGGATTTTCAGAAAGCATTTGACACAGAACCGCATAAGAGACTAATTTTTACAATGAGCTCCACTGGAATTACAGGAGGTATTCAAAACTGGTTGCAGGACAGAACACAAAGAGTGGCGGTCAGTGGTAGCTCATCTGAGCTAGGTATGGCGGGGAGTGGCGTCCCCCAGGGATCGGTGTTGGGACCCCTGCTATTCCTCATCTACATTAATGACCTTGACAGGAAAATTGAGAGCAGATTAGTTAAATTTGCACATGATACTAAATTGGGAGGTTTGGCAAATAGTTTAGAATCCGCTAAAGTGATTCAGGATGATTTGGATAGAATCCAGAATTGGGCAGAAATGTGGCAAATGGAATTTATGTTGCGAAATGTAAAGTTGTACATGCAGGTAATAAAAACATTAGACGGGATTACTTCATGGGAGGGTTTAAACTGGAATGTGCTCCACACAAAAAAGATCTGGGAGCGACTGTTGACCAAACCCTCACAGGCTCTAGCCATTGTGCTGTAGCAGTCAAAAAAAGCCAATTGGATGCTGGGATACATTGCCAAAAGTATTGAGTTCAAATCCAAGGAGGTGATGCTTCTTTCGTACAACACATTCGTCAGACCACATCTGGAGTATTGTGTACAGTTCTGGGGACCATACTTTAAGACATAGAGGCTCTAGTGAAAGTTCAGAGAAGAGCCACTAAACTAATTCCAGGTATACAAGATGAAAGCTAGGAGAAAAGACTGAAGATTCTTAATCTCTTTAGTCTTAGGAAAAGCAGACAAAGGGGTGATCTGAATGAGGTCTTTAAATATGTTATAAGGATTAACAAAGTGAATTATGTAGGAATCTTTCAACCAAGTGTTGTTCGTAGAACTCGGGGTCATAAATGGAAGCTGACCAAAGGTAAATTTAGCACTGATATTCGGAAATATTTCTTCACCCAAAGAGTAATTTCAATGTGGAATTAGCTTGCCTGACCGTATTGTTGAGGCAGAGACCTTGGGGGTTTTCAAGAGCAGGTTTGACTTAAAGCTAGATACCATTGAGTCATTGAGTATCTGAAGTGATATATTTACAATAGTATAAAGAAACTGCCGAGCCTAGTTCGGCTGAATGGCCTGTTGTTGCCACTCATGTTATGTTAACTGGCCAGCCTGCAGTCCAGATCTTTCACCGATTGAGAACATTTGGCGGATAATAAAATGAAAAGTCTGTAAAAGGAGACCCAAAACTCTCCAGCAGCAGGACGTCTGTATTAAACAAGAGTGGGATCAAATTCCAATGGCTAAACTCAAGAAACTTGTCTCCTCAATGCCCAGACGCCTCCACTCTGTGTTAAAAAGAAGAGGGGATGCTACGCCATGGTAAACAGGCCCCTGTCTCAACTTTTTTGAGACCTGTAGCAGCCATCAAATTTGAAATAAGCTCATTTTGTGGATAAAATTGTAAAATTTCCCAGTTTCAACATTTGATATGCCATCTCTGTTCTATTGGGAATAAAATACTGGCTGGTGCGATTTGAAAGTCATTGCGTTTTGATTTTATTCACAATTTACACTTTGTCCCAACTACATCGGAATTGGGGTTGTATGTTTCGAGGCATAAATGTTCTTACAACAGAGACTAAAACACAAACTCCTTGGTGCTACGGCTTTGGCTCACCGGATTTTGAGGATCTGGCGAGTCTCCTTCTCAGTGTACGGAGACGTTGCGATGATCAGCAGCCGATCCAGCATGTCGATGGGGATTCCGTGAGGACTCTGGTAATTTGTCCCGCGGATTCTGGGATGGGACAGAACTTAAAGCATGAAAACCAATTCCTCGCACAGTCAAATGATCTAGATAATAATTAATTGCAGTCTGATCATATTTGTGGGCAGAGGTACTCATTTACAGAGGCCATCATCACTGAATCACAGGTATGATGACTTCAATGGCAGGGTTTGTGTTCACCTACTGATGCAGTCAATTTATTAGCAGCACAGCCTATATTTACACAGATGGAGCAGATGACACATGCACACAACTGTCATTTTAATGATGTCTTTCTTTACTTCACCATTTAAACCCTTATAGCAAGTGAGTTAATGTACCGGGTAATTCCTCGGTTGGTAGCCATTATAAGAACAGGAGACAGATCGCTCTCTAGCGCTCGGTTCAAGTAGGAGAAGCACTCGATATCCAGCATGTGGACCTCATCAATGAATAGCACCTGCAATCAACAACATCAATGATTAAGATTGAACACGTGTAACCATCTTCGGAGTATAATTATCAAGGCAAACCAGAAAAAGTAGAACTGAGCTGCACCAAAAATGAGAGATGGTAGTGGGACATTGTGATTAAATGACAGCAATAACATGTGTAACTTCAAAGCCATTATCTGATCCATAAGCAGCATTTCATTAGGTTTGAGCAGGACCTCATAAACAGGCAAAAGAACATGTTGGTCTGTAGACCCACCCCAGGAATGATCTCTGCTTTCCCCTCCTCTCTCCACTCCGACACCTTGGCATTGATCTGCTCCCGGACTTCTGACTTGATCTCTCCTGTGTCGCCTGCCGTAGCAAACACAGCGCAATTAGCTTTTCAGGGTTATCATATCGACTTTTGACTTCCAGCAGATTCAGCAACATCTGCAGCTACCAGTAGTCAAGAAAGTTTGCCTCTATCTGCAATAGTTTTGGTGATAGAGGTCATTGAAATTTCCCCATGTGAAGTTTGACCTTCGAAGGTCACTGAAGGTCAAGTTCAAGGCCACCAAATGAAAGTTCCTATATGACTTCATATACTTGTTCAATACACATATGTTCCCAATCTTCAATATTCTCAAGCCTAGAAGCCTTTGAAAATTGTAACACTTTGCCTGACCTCAAGTTTGACCTTTCAAGGTCATCCAAGGTCAACATTAACACATCTAAAATATAGGTCATATATGACTTCCTCTACGTTGATAAAATAAACTTAATCTCTGTCCTCAACCATTCAGCTTCCACAGGCAATTTTGCCCATTCTCCATTAGACCCAATGTTAAAGTACAGCGCCCCCACTAGACCCACTTCTGTCTATTCAATCAAGATGACACCTGCACTGTACATAAAGTGTATCAAGGCGAGTTGATTGCCAGATTTAGAAAAAAAATAGTGCCACGGGCCCTGTAGCTCACCTGATCACTGAAGGGAAACGCCTTGAACAAATTTAGTGTCATAATGGGTGGGAAGATACTTGTCAAGTTTCAGCTTCATTGGTCAAGCAGTTTTAGAGAAGAAGAGTTTTAAAGGTTTCAGTGTAACTTAGAGGAGTCGTACAAAGTTGAAGGTCAAAGCAAGGTCAAAATTGAAAAATTCGGAAAAACTCGTATTACATGTGATGTATCTGGCTACTTACTACCTACATTGCAAATTTCAGCTGAATATGTGCAATAATAGCTTTCTGATGGCCAACTATGTGATTTTCAATATGGCCGCCGTGGCAGCCATGTTTGAAATCAGAGCGAAACGCCTTGAGCAAAACTTAGGGTCCTCATAGGCAGGAAGGTGCCTGTCAAGTTTCATCTTCATTGGCCAAGTAGTTTCGGAGAAGATGAGTATGAAAGATTTCAATGTAACTCACAGGGGTTGTATAAAGTTGAAGGTCAAAGCAAGGTCAAAATTCGAAATGCGGGAAAAGCCGTATGATATGTGATGTATCTTGCCACGTACTGACTACATAACAAATTTCAGCTGAATATGAGCATAAATAGCTTTCAGATGGGCAATTATGTGATTTTCAATATGGCCGCTGTGGCGGCCATGTTTGAAATCGGAGCGAAACTCCTTGAACAAAACTTTGTGTCCTCATAGGCCGGAGGGTACCTGTCAAGTTTCACCTTCATTGGCCAAGTAGTTTCGGAGATGATGAGTATGAAAGATTTCAATGTAACTCACAGGGGTTGTATAAAGTTGAAGGTCAAAGCAAGGTCAAAATTCGAAATACGGGAAAAGCCGTATAATATGTGATGCATTTTGCCACGTACCGACTACCTAGCAAATTTCAGCTGAATATGTGCATGAATAGCTTTCAGATGGCCAATTATGTGATTTTCAACAGCGGCCATGTTTGAAATCAGAGTGAAACGTCTTGAACAAATTTTGGTGTCCTCATGGGTAGGAAGGGACCTGTCAGGTTTCAGCTTCATAGGCCCAGTAATTTCGTCGGAGAAGATTTTTACGGACGACGAACGACGACAACGAACGAAGGACAAACAGGCCATGACATAAGCCCATCTGACTTTGTCGTCAGGTGAGCTAAAAATTAGGCCGTTTTTGAGAGATAATTTTTATTCAATTTCATGTCCTATCTTTTAACATGGTTAATATTTTCCCTGACTTTGAGTTTGACCTTTCAAAGTCATCTACGGTAAAATTTAATATTGCCAAAATATAGGTCATATATGGCTTCCTACATGTCAATGATACAAACTTAATCTCTATCTGCAACCATTTGGTCTCCACAGGCCATCTTGAATATTCTTAAAGTACAGCGCCCCCACTAGACCCACTTCCGTCAATTCAATTGAAATGGCACTCGCACTGTACATTGACGGTACCAAGGTAAGTTGATTGCCCGATTTAGAAAGTTTTTTAGAAATTATTTTTCTAAATTTCTCAGTATCATTTTAACATTGGGGCCAAAATTTCAAGGGCCCATAAAACGGACAAAAATGATTCAATCAAAAATCTGAGAAAATTGACTGGAGATATGGTCTAGTAGTATGTTATTGCAAATTTACACAAAAATTCATAAGGCCAAAAAAAAAAAAAAAAAGAAAAAAAAAAACCATGACAACAGCTTATTGGCCCATAGGGCCGGTAAGCTAAGAACTAGAGTGATTTTAAGGCAAAAAAACAAATGCGTCTCCCCACCCCAACTCAGCCGCTCCTTATTGATCTCCACAGACATTTAGACATCAAGAAACTAGATAAATTAATAACCTTAAAATGGCAAAAGGTACATCTGTACAACCTGATTTAAAAGGTATGCAAATTTTCATGGAAATCAAATATCAAACATTTTCCTGAAATCGTGGTCCAGAAATGGTGGGAACGCCGATGCGAACATGGATGCGCACGAGAAACCGGACAAAAACAATATCTCCCCTCAGGGTCTCTGCCAGAGGATACTTTGGGGACAGATTTGGTCACCTCATAAAATTTGAGGGTAGTAATCTGTACCCTTTAAAAAAAAAAAAATTCAGGAAAAACTTCCATGATCAAAACTGTCATTAGAAAGGTTCTGTGAGTTTTGAGGGACTCGAGTTCTTGTGAGTATTCCAACATGGCTGCCAACTAAGATTTGCATCAAATTCCACTGCATAAACTGTGTCAATACTGGATGCAATCTTGAATAGCAAAGCGAGACTGTTCGCAGATGCTTTCTCTTGTCCTCGCAAGACTGAGTGTAGTTTCATCGTTCAAGTTGCAAGCACTTGCGGCTTCTCGCTTGACCCAGTGATATTGAACATGCCCCATGTTAAATAAAGAATCACTGATTTATGGTGGCTGACAGAGGCAAAAGTACTGCAATGAGCCCAAAACATCTCCAATTGGAAAAACGCACTGGAACTGGCAAAAACACCTCTAATTGGAGAAACGCGCTGCAAAAACAGAAACGCCGCGAATCACCGATCACATTAGGAAGTATATACAAGCAACATTTTCTGATGTTCACGACCGCTCCACCATGTTGACCAGGCATTTTAGCTTCAGAATTTTGAATTTTGACAGGTCCCTGCCAGGCATATAATGACTCCATGAGCAGCTCAGTACTGTCCTCCCCAAGCGTATCTTTGTGCCAGACAGTAAGCTGGTCAAGTGCGAGCTTGAAAAGCAAGAGAGTTGAACCTGAGAAGAGGGCGAGGAAGCCTTGCGTGCGGCTGTTGATAACGTCGATTTCGTGAAGGGAGACTGTGTGGACCACCTCCTTCCTCTTCTGTAGCTCCCCCTCTGGACACTGGACAAACTGCGTCTACAATGCAAAGATGGCAGAGGTTGGAATAAAGATTAAGCGGAGCAGGCAGAGGGCTAAGCAGTCAGAACTGGGAAGTTTCCTCAAATACAGTCCAGTGACTTCCCTGAACTGAATTTCCTTTGTTTCGTTTCACCTATTTTACCATTTTTCTCCAAATTTTGGTACAGCAAATAATTTTTTCGGCACTATTCCAAAAATTAATGTGGGGTAGTTAATTGGCAACACATGCCACAAAGGAGCCTTGAACTACATTTAGTGTTGAAGTAATTGAAGTTCACAAAACATGGTTTGAAGTACTCCCCAATTTAAAACGAGACCATTTTGCAATCTTTTCACATTTTCAGCAACTATTTTCCAGCAGGCATAAAGTGTTAAGAAGCAAATCACTCATTTTACTTCACTTGGACTTTAAAAAAAAGACAGCCCTTCGTAACGTTATGCAGAGGCTGTATAGCCAATGAGTTGACAATTTTCAAACTGGACGTCTCAGGTTCCTATTTTTATCAGCAATTGATTTCAAAACAAGTTAACTTCATTCCGCTGGTTTCTAGCAGTTATGGGTTTTATCATAAAGCCCTCTACGCTCAGAGAGAAAAGATGGGATCTGACCTCAGTCAATCATTATGTCTCAGGTCATTTTTTCCTTATTCTTCCTTACTCTGGTGGAAAGGTTTTCTTTTTTTTTTTTTTTTTTTAAACAAAGATAAGCTGCACAGAGAAAGGGGGATAAGCCAGCCAAAAGCCAGCTGATTTTGCAGTAGCTCGCCGGTGTCGCAGCCCAGATTAACTGCCCGCCAGACTATACCTGGGTATAATCTGTTTAAAGCCAAAATATACCCGGGGCCATAAAATGGCCAAGTGTAATCTGGCCTGGGGGGTATAAACTGGGCTAGCCAGTCATAAACCCGGGGTATAAAACAGACCAGCCCACTTTATCCCCAGGTATACTCTGGGTTGGGTGTATACTTTGGGCAGTTACAATGCCATTTAATTCAGACTTATTTGGTTGTACAGATATTTATCAAATCCATCATTGTTATTCTTATTTGCTTAGAGATCTGTACCAAACTACTGTAGCCAGCTAGCTAGTTACGCATCTGCAGTTAACATTACTCACTGGAATGATGAAGCCTCCTCATCTTTATTGAAATTATTCTGGCAGGACGACAATCTAGATGTGTGTACGTCTTGCTAGACGTATTGCTTGAAAGACAGCTTTGTCAGCCTAGTCCACTGTAAAACTGTGCTGCACATCAGTGTTGCTGGATTAAGAAAGATATGGTGTGTGACACTGAGAAGCAGAAGCAGTTGAGAAACCCAGTGAAATCAATTGGCTGACATGATGGGTACCAATTTGAGGTTTTCTAGAAATGACCAAGTTTGACTAAGCAAATTCCAGCAAATGCTGCGTTAAGATAAATTGTTTACAGCCAATCGTACGCTATATATCAATTAACCTACTCTGCCCTAAAAAGCCTAAGTCCAGGAACTACATATTGGGTAAAATGTGAGTTATGCCGTTTTGGGCCTGAAAGTGTATGGTAGTCAGGATTTATTTGGATCGAAATTATACCATGGCAAGTCAGTTAATCACAATCTATCATAGATGCGCTAACTAATCATTTGTTTCGACAGCAAACTAACTCCGAAGCAATTTTTTTACTGTTTAAATTATTTTGTAGTTACAGCACTTAGGCTTTGTAGGGCAATATTGATTACAGTGTATCCATCTTAACTGGCTACACCCTGTAGATGTGGATTGTCTTGCCACATCCCCTGAAAAATCTTTGCTGCATTGAAAAGATACACAAGGGTCAGCACTGGAATAGGATTAAATGTTACTTTTCATTAATATCGGCCATACCAATGTGGCCACTCAAACTAATGAAAATCCGGGCCTAAAATTTTTTCGCAGTCTACTGGATACAAGAACGTAATGTTCTGTAAATGTGAGGCTAGTTTGAGGTCATCAGTTAGGAGAATTTTTTTGAAATTTGATGATTTGAGATGGGATAACTACATTATATCAGCAATCCTGTCATCATACAGATCAGAAGCTTCGAACTGGCTGATTTGGACCATCTTTCGCACAGCTATAATCCTGCAATTGTGTTAGACAGGCGGGGTGTAATGTTGGGCAACATACTGGCAAATTCATTGGTTACTGTGAAATCGTCACAATTGTTCACCGAAAAATATTTTGCGCAAAGCGTCAGTTAACCTTATTTTTGGTGTGTTGTACCCCAGCCCATACTTTAACCAGATAAACCGTAAGGGAAAACCATACTTGTTGGCAGGTAAGCATTTCTTTTGCAATTTGAGGTTGCTTTCTTCAAGATGCCAAAGTTTTATTGACAGCACATGCATTACTAACAGTGTAACAGTGGTTAGAAGGGGCAGTGGGGCTCTGGCATTAGACTGATATTGTTGATATTGGTTTCAACAGGATCACGGCGTTGTGATACCAGCATTGGAGGTGGGAACAGTGGTATCGTTCCATCACGAAAAATAAAAATTTCAGCAGAGGAGGGGAATACAAGTGCCTGGGATGAGAGACTTACCTGCGCTCCCATAGCATCGTAGTCCCTGGCGCGAGTGAAGGAGCGGCCGAGCTTGGTGATCTTCCCCGTGGCTTTATCAATCGTGATCACATCCCTGCAAACACAAAATGCAACACTTCTCAGGAGTCCAGAGCATTAGCTGTCCACAGGTTTAATCATCAGTAAAAACAAGCTCGCAGCGCAGCACAGGACGATGAAGAGTAAGGAATCCTCACCCTGCTTGTACTCTCTCTTTGCTGAGGCTCTCGATCATTTTGCTACCCAGATCATAAATGGTCTCCATTTCAGTGGTCTTCAGCGTTAGTTTGCCCACCTTGGCACCCTGTTAACGAGATGGGTCTGTGTCAACAGGTGTGATGCACAGCAGTTTCGTTTCCAGTATTGCAGCTTTCGTTACTTAAAATTCAAAATGTGTCAATTCCATCACAAAGTTATGTAGCTTTTACGGCGATGGCCGACCATCTTTATGATATAAACACCCCTAGAGGCAGATGACAGCCAAAATGAGTGCAAATAAAATTAAATGCCATATCTGGTTCATTCATTACTCAAGAGGCAAGGTGCTCCAGTGGCACATCAGTTAAGTGAGCATACCACCAAAAATAAATAAATAAAAGAATAACTAAAAAACAAGTCGACATGGTCTACAACATCCCCCGCCAATCGTGCACTTCTCATTTTCAAACTCAATCAAGGCCTTTATGGTCTGAAGCTACACACCAAATTTGGTTACTGTATCTGTAGTAGTTTCTGAGTAAAGCTGTCCCCTTCATCTCGGACGGACGGACGGACGCACACACGGACGGACAAAGGTCAAACCTATATCCCCCTCCCACTTCGTGTTGGCGGGGGATAATAAGAGAGCCCTTCCCGCAGCAGCCCTGATTCGAACCTGACTCAGGCTCTTAACAGCAGGCAATCATATCTCCTGTCTCTCTCTACTGTACTATCCAATAAAGGAGAGAAAAAATTATTCAAGAGGCTGGTCTGAAAGCAAATATTTGAATGACTATGATTGTTCCTGCGGGCAGGCTATGCAACAACAACAAAAAAAGCAACAACATGCACGTAGAAATACAAACATACAGCTTACAGAATTAACACAGGCGGTCCGCAGAAAAACTCACCGTTCCAGTAGCTGGCCGGTCAATCTGAATCTCCACGACCTCTCCTTCGATGATCTCAGTCTCTTCCCTGAAAGCAGACACTGGGATTTATCAAATTTTCAATCTGTTACAAATTTCTAGAATGTGGCTGAAATTCTATTACCAAGGCAGACCCAATAAAATGGTCTATTATCTGAGGATAAATTACGTCAAGATTATTAGAAAATCCAAAGGCAGCCCTAAAGGATGCCCATAATAGTAACAATGGATTCAGAATGAATGACTGTTGTGGGGTAACACACTCACTTGATTCTCACTCCGATGGCTTTGCGGAAGGCTTGACTGAGGGCTTCTGTTTTACTCATTTCCAAAGAGAAGATCTCACTTCCGGCAATAGCAGTGAAAGGCGTGTCCGGCCCCAGCGACTGCGCGATACCTGTCGAGACCGAGGGAAAGCCATCGTGCTCGCTGTCGGATATGACACTACAGGCTCGTCAAATACCAGAACAAGCAAAGCCCTGGCCTTGTGTGCATACCCCGGATCAGAGCCTTTATAACTACAGGATATGGGCATTATAAAGTCAGGAACAATGGCTGCAATGAGACAAGACGTGTGTACAACTTAGAATTTCAAATTAATTCAGTTTACTTTAATAATTTTGGAATAAAGGTGCAGCAAAGACCAGAAACATCTTGAAAATTCAGCGCTGAGGTTTTCCCTCCCTTATTTCACAATGAACTCTGGGAATTTCACAAACAGCAACAAGGTTAAACTAAATATTCTTCCTGGGCCATAAAAGCAGTGTTAGAAATAGGGGAAAAAATGGACGCCCTAGCAAAGAAATCCAGTTGTTCCCAAGAATTTTGAGGAGTCCTGTGTTCTGTGAATGGCATTAAAAAAATAATTGCATCAAAAGTTATGATCATTGAAAAAAAATAGCCTTTGTTATTAACTTTATTTTTTTTTTTTTGCAAAGTTGCCGCAGTAATATAAAAATGCTCCGTAACAAGGTCCCGTCAACCACTATTCAAGAAATCTGAGACCAGCTTGATGGAGAATGTTGTTTTTCACTAGTGAGGTCTGTGCCTCAAAGAATTCAAGGCGTAACAAAAGCACGAGGAAGAGCAAAAAAGTCCTGATTTTGTGATTTCTAATTCTGATTTTTGTTGATATTATTTCTCAGTTATCTGACAAAGGGCAGAGTCTGAGAATCACTGTGTATTGTTTCAGTTATCAAGCTCAAAGGGATGGGCAAAGTTTGAAAGATACCCATGGCGATGGCAGTTTTCCCCGTGCCTGGCTGGCCGGCGATGAGAACAGCTCTTCCAGCGATGTGCCCGTCCTTGATCATCTCCAAGATTAACCCTGCGGCCCGGCGAGAGGCCAGCTGGCCCACCATCCCCTCGGACACCTACGAGTGGCAGGAGTATGCAATTCACTTACCACAGTAAAGCTGCATGACAGATACTGAATCATGATGTTTTCAAGCATAAGAACAACTGCTCCCACGGGTCATACTGATGCAGCTCACATTTTCTGGTATCATTTCAGACGCGGTAGAAAACAAAATGCAACCGCATGTTCCAGGTTGTGTGAAATGCTCAGGGAAAAGACCCGAAGTTTTTAGTTTACTAAAGTTTTTGAAACACGTCTTTTCCCTTCTCTCAAAAACTTTTTTGGCATCTGGGAACGAGCCAGGAGGCGGGACTTCTGTTGAAGGCGCGAGGTTACTTGAAACATAACTGTGGTATTTTATTATTTTTTGTGAGATATAAACACGTTTCTAGAGTTCTGAGTATATGAGTGGACAAAGCAGACTTGGATTACACTGGACGATGCGTTGGACGATGGTTTGAAAGTTCGTCAACAGACATTTAGTGGAATTTTGCCGTTGCTACTGGGTGACCCCATTTGCTTCCAGCAAAAAAGGAATTTGGATAATTTTTAGAAAATCTCCAGTGGCCATAAAGTTGCGCCAGGTGAAAAACAACCTCGTCTGTTCTGAGACATCTAATGGTGAGTAATTGATATACAAATTATAGTTTTTTTGGTGGACTATCCCTTTAATTTACTCTTGGCCAAATTCCATTTGCGACTCCCAAGTTCTATAAACATAACTTGGCCTAAGCAATCCCACATAATCCCTTTAACATATTTAAAGACCTCAACCAGATCACCCCCCTAAGATCACCCCCCAAGTCTCCTTTTCTCGAGATTAAAGAGATTAAGAATCTTCAGCTTCTTCTCATAGCTTTCATCTTTTATACCGGGAATTAACTTAGTGGCTCTTCTCTGAACTTTTTCTAGAGCCTCTATATCTTTCTTAAAGTATGGTCCCCAGAACTGTACACAATATTCCAGATGTGGTCTGATGAATGTACCATACACAAGAAGTATGACCTGCTTGGATTTATACTCAATATTTTTGGCTATATATCCCAGCATCCTGTTGCCCTTTTTAACTGCTGCAGCACAATGGCCAGAACTAAAAAGGGTTTGGACAACAGTCACTCCGAGATCTTTTTCATGTGGAGTACATTCCAGTTTTAAACCTCCCATGACATAATGTCTAATGGTTTTTATTACCTACATGTAAAACTTAACATTTAGTTACATTAAATTTCATTTGCCACATTTCAGCCCAATTCTGAATTTTATACAAATCATTCTGAATCTCTTAGGTGGACTCTTAAATGTTTGCCAAACCTCCCAATTTATTAAAAATGTTATTTAGAAAAAAAAGAAAACAGGGAAGATTGCGCTCCATAGCAGCTGTCGTTATTTCGTTTAACTTTTTTCTCGAATATTTAGCAAGAAGCAGGACCTAAATTCATTTATGTTTTCAAGCAGATATCCGCCAACATTTTCAAGAAGCACGTACACGGAACAAGAGCACAGTGCAACTTAAAAAATTTATTTATAATTAACTTGAATAAAAACTTTATTAATAAGCACAAACATCAAGCTAACAGGATAAAACAAAAAACACAGGATTCAAGCAGCTTCTGGGATTCAGTGACCCTTATTACATCATCCTTGAACACAAACATCTCTAAATTTACAGTTGAAGTACAATATAAATTAATCTTTTTTCCTACCCTAATTAAAATTAAAGGAAATGAATTGTTTCCTAAAATATGATCAAAAATATCATATCATAAAATATGATATCAAGAATAAAATATAAATATTTATCCTCATACACCACAATGAAATAATTTTCTAAAGATAAAATTTTGGTCATGTCGCACAGTCTGATGTGCAGCCCTAAGAGGCAGATCCTAAGTACTGCATGGCACACGGAGATATACCTGACGAGGCTCCAAGGCATCATCCAATCCCAGGCCACGTATGTGAGAATGTGCTCCTGCGGAGAAAATTAGAGAGAAAATTTCATCATGGTGAAAACTTTTGTGAAGTAAAATATCTCCAACAGCTCAAAGAAACTGTTCGCTCCATGTCCTATCTGTGTCAGTGTCCACAAACATTTGAAGTTGTATTAAGGTGTATTTTCCTAAATGAAACAAAACAGACGTCATTTAAGAGGCATTTTTAAGATTCAGGCAATGGTGTGCTATATGACCATCTCGGATTTGCCTTTTTTTTTAAACCTATTAAAACTGCAAGAGCACACAGTATTGCACGGTACTCAGATGCATCACAGCCTGTGATTAGCGGGCCAGCTGAGTCATTCCATTTCAAATCTAAAATTTCCCGAGCACTTTCAGATGTAAGGTTGTTTAAATTTGCCATGTGTCCCTAATTTACGGTGGCTGGGAAGAGCAAAACAAAATTACAAAATGAGGAAAACTTTTACAAACTTGAAACAAATTAACATTATAGAAAACATATTAACATTTTAAGGACACAATTACATTAGCCAAACACTTTTACGAAGGACAAAGCAAATTAACATTTTAGAAAACAAATTTACAAAATGCAAAACACTTTATAACAAACTTTGAGACAAATTTACAGAGCGCGTAACCCTTTAAATAGTACTGAAACAAATTAACAAACGACTGTATTCTTACGGAAAGGGAATGTACCAAATGCCGGAAGTGATTACATGAGGTGTCAATCCCTTTGTTGCGGCGGGAGCACTTGAATTAGTTTTACGAAGTTTCAATTGATTGCAGTGAAAGACTGAAGGATGTTTTGTCGGTTTTGTGGAACCCACAGCGGCCAAATAACGCGATTTTGCCCTTTGTGTGGACGGTCTTTGGGATTGTTCAACAACTTGGACATGATTGAAGGGCCAGATTGGATGGATATTTGTTTATATATTTGTGTGTATATATGCATATGCCGGCAACATCTGTGCCGCGCGAGCGGGTCTTCTCCAAAGCCGGAGAGGCAGTGAGCCAGAGGAGGAGCAGGCTGAAGACAAGTGAAAACAGAGGAAATGATACTTTTTTTTAAAAATAAAAATCTTTAAACGTTGCACAAAGCCTTGTCTCAGACTAATCACTGTCCTGGTTGCATAAGCACATCCTTCATTTCTCCCATTATACCCATATAAAAATAACTCTTCAGCTGATAAGAGAATACTTCTACGAGTTAGACTCCATCAAAGCAGGCACTCGCAATCAGACTTTATATTAAACCTATATGTATATTATAACATTGCCCTTTTAATATTTATATTAATTACAATAACACTATGACACAGGCTCAGTTTGAGAGTACAGGCTTCATTAGAAACTGAAAGATGAGACGATGAGACCCGTGACAGTCATGACACCTCGTAAATTCTTCCCCCCAAATGCAATACATAAAAAGAGCCATCAGATGTCATTATTTTGACTGTATCGAACGCTTTGAAGTAGTGAGTCACTTTCAGGGCAATTGTCTCAAAGTGGTTCAGTGCTTTGGAAAGCTTTGATTTCACCACCACTACTGTTCACCACAATCTATTTAAAATTCGTGAAACTTGCTGAAACTCAGGCTGTTTCTCAATACCAAGAATGCTAAGAACGGACATGAATTCTAAGGAGGGACGTTGTTCTTGCCGCAACAAAGAGATTGACACCTCATAATCACTTTTTTTTTTTTTTTTTGTGACTGCTTCTGGTGTTGCCTCTTGCCCAGATCGTCATTGTGTTATGTATGATAATTTTGTACAGCATTATATTCCATTTGTAAATGAAGTTTGTTACATGCTGTTTTGTTGCCCTGCTGGTCAGCTATATTTATTTTGTTCATTGGCACCATCTGGTGGCGTATTTGTAAAATCATTAAGAAAAGTCTAGTAATTTCTAGAAGCTTCTGGCACTTTCCTGCTTGGAGGGGGCGGGATTTCCCTAGAATCCTGTGGATCTTTCTGGAAGGTTGCTAGACTATAAAAAGGCTGTGATTTTAAGCACAGCAGAGACAGACAACAAAGAGAGCAGACAGCAGAAGAGAGCAGACCAGAGTTTTGTTTTGGCAACAGTTAAATAGTGGCAGTGTTATTAGAGAATTTAAATAGTGGATAATTTTTGTACAATTTTTTTTGTAAAGAATAAATTTGTTTCAGTTGTACTGGCCAGTTTTCTTTGTTGTGATTTTTCCAAGTCATAACAATTGTAAATGAGAATTTGTTCTCAATTGACTCATCTGGTTAAATAAAGGTTAATAATAATAATAATAATAATACTTCCGGGATTTGGTACATTGCCTTTCCGTTAGAATCAGTCGTTTGTTAATTTGTTTCAGGACTTGTTAAAGAGTTACGCTCTTTGTAAATTTGTCTCAGAGTTTGTTAAAGAGTTTTGCATCTTGTAAATTTCCTTTCTAAAATGTTAATTTGTTTTGTCCTTGGTAAAAGTGTTTGGCTAAGGTAATTTTGTTTTCTTAAAATGTAAAAATGTTTTCTAAAATGTTAATTTGATTTGTCCTTGGTAAGTGTTTGGCTAAAGTATTTTGTTTTCTTAAAATGTAAAAATGCTTTCTTAAATGTTAATTTGTTTCAAGTTTGTAAAAGTGCTTCTCACTTTCTAATTTTGTTTTGCACTTCCCAGCCACCGTACTAATTAGCTAAAAGTTTGTTAGCACAAATTTCCTTAATCAAGAGGCTAGGAGCAAAAATGTTTTCCAGTTTGGACCATTACTTAAGGGTCTCAATTATTTTCCCAAAACTGAAAAAAGTCAGAGGTGAAGGGAAATTCTTGGATGATTTGACATGAAATGACCCAGCTATGCCTTCCTCACCTTCCCACAAATGTATCTTTCCAGGATGTCACAATTTTCAAAACAGCTCAGTCGCCGAAGTTACATGACATTAAATCACAATTAATTTTACTAGAGCTGTTTGGTGCGACCAAACTTGTCCCAGACACCTGAGCAGATTTTTGGCAAAGTTTGGAGGCGATTAGAGCCATGGTGTGCCCTGCAACTGACGGACAGACCGAGGTGCGCCATTTATAGTAGCAGGACAGGATCTTAGCCCTTAAATCATTTATTTAGACACAAATTAATGGGAAAATAGGGCCCAGGTTCAAAAATACCTTGCAGATGGTTAATCAACCAATTTATCACGGAGTTATTTAAAAGTAGTAACTCACCAATTCTTTCAATCTTGGTGATGTCACGCACCTCAGGTACCTTCGTAGCAGCCATCTATTTAATAGTGAGAAAAAACATTTCGGATCATTGAATTAGACCATAATAATTATCTTTCTATTGAAGGGATACAGCAGTCTAGGGGCATAAATTCAGAAAAAGCGCATTATGAAACAAGAAATACGACACAAGAGGCCGCAAAGTAGAGATGGCAATTTCGACATGGAGATTCTAACTGTTTCGAACGCGTTCAAAACTTCTGGGTTTGACACAGGTTTGTTGTTGTTTTGCGCCATGCTTTTTTAATGAGAGATACTAATAATTCGGGCACTATTTTTTTGCACATCTTGATTAGTGATGATGTAGTCATCCAAGCTCAATGATGTATAAAATGAGAAAGATGTGCATTGGCAAGTTCATTTCATTCATTTGTTTATTTTTTAGTCCACGAAGATCGTCATGTCAGCATAACGAAAAGTACCATAACAGGCCCTCTGAATTGTTTTCCATGTCCCTCATTATCCCCTCCTCCCAAAATTTCATGCAAAACCACTCTTGATTTTTGAGAGTATTCATAAATTTATCCCGAAAAAATGCCAATTTCTCTACATGTCGTTTTTCCACAACTGATCTTAAGGGCCAGTGGAAGAAAACTGCAAAGCACTGATTCTTGATGCAAAAACATTGAATTAAAAAAAGAAAAAAAATTCCCCATTCATTATAGAACCTGAAGCTATGATCATTGCACATTCTTATATAATGTAAATTTTCATCACCATTCGATCAACTTTAAGATAACTTGGCTCATTCTATAATGTGTAGTCTTCAAAGCATTCTACATTGGATACCATGTGAATAAGTCTGAAATTTTAAAGAGGATGCTTCTGAAGTTATAGCTGTGTAGCTCTGCACGTTTTCAATATATTACCCTCAATTAAATGTTTTTTTTTTAACCACCCCAGCCCATAGAAAAGAGTATAGCCTGACTACAAATGCATTGCCACCAATAAAGATTTTTCTTGATACAAAAAATAGGGGGGGGGGGGGTGTGTGTGTGTGTGTGTGTGTGTGATGAAAAAGTGTACTCTTTGCACACTTGTGAAAATGGTGATAATGGTGAATGACCCCTTAGGCTATTCTGAACCATTAGTCTACGCTCTGAACGGCTTTAATTATTTAGTTTTTCACAGGCTAACATTTGTGATCATAGCGTTTTCTCAACCCCTCTGCATGTCTTCGTGCTTGTGTAAATACATAGCACCATCCTGCAAATAGAACGCAGCATCTACTTCTGACTGACCTCTGAATCTACAAAGGCAAAACAAACCTTTTGTTGCATTAAAAAAAAGATGTATTTTTGAGCTTTTGTTATCATTGGTTTACCGTGAAGACGAGACGAAGACACAACATGAACAATCTGATAATGGCTCGATTTAAGCCAGCAGTTCTGTGACTGTGTAGCACTGAGGCTTCCTTGGACACTGTAATGCAAATACACCGTGCAACTGAGTCTCAGACTGATGTCAGGTGCTCACATACAGGATCGTGCTTTTCCGATTTCAGACAATGACGGAGCAGAAACAAAGTGCCTCTGAAAATGTATTTCTCACCCAAATCTCTCCAGCAGATTTTATTTTTAAATCATTTAGTCCAAAATCTACCAGAAAAATATTGAAACTTCAAACACTTTTAGTTCCTCTTTAAACAACCACTGATACACTGTAAAAAAAGACTTTTTATACCATCTATGCTCTGAAACTGTAAACCAGATTAGGGGCTGATCACACCGAACGCGCTTTATCAGCATGGGGCGCCCTTTTCGCTAATATTCTCAGTGATTAGACGTGTTCAGGACGCTGATTTGGCGCACCGGGCGCCTCTCTGTTTCTTGATGCGTTTCGTATCAAACACAGTCCTGTTTTGAGGTGTCTCAATAAAAAGGCCTTTTGCTGGCCAATCGTGTTAAAAAAAGCCTTAAATCAGTTCGCTGAAATGGTTAATTACCTCCGCCAAGGAGGTTATGTTTTTGCCTGGGTTTTTTTGTTTGTCTGTCTGTTAGTTTGTCTGTTGGTTTCCAAAATAACTCAGAAAGTTATGGACAGATTTTGATGAAATTTTCAGAGATGGTGGGTATTAAGTCAAGGAACAGGTGATTAGGTGATTAAATTTTGGCATATCTAGGCCAAAGTACTGCTGAGATATACGCCAAAGTTCAAGATTTCAAGTCTCCAATGGGCTGGAGTTCCAATTGCCGTGCTTTTGGGTTTTGCTGCCCCCTGGCGGAGGTCTGCGCTCTCTGAGTGCTTTTCTAGTTTCGGAATGTTTGCAAAGTTAAGTGACACCAACATTACTTAGCAAAACAGAAAAGGCGCCCCCCTTTTACAACGTTGGCTTCAAAATGACAGGTCAGAGGCACCTCGCGTTTCCACCACGCCGATAAAGCGCGTTCGGAGTGATCGGCCCATACTCCAGTACGGTAGGTGGCGGTATACGCCAGTAAACTTCGTATTACCAGCCCAAAACAAAAGAAAAGGAATCACCACCGGTCCCAACAGCGTTATGTGCAGGGTTACTGAAAGATACTGGTCACGTTTAATTTCGGCGCTAAAACGTGCACGACTAAGACAAAAGCTAACTCAGCGAGACTGGCTAAATTACATAAATTATTACCTTCGAATGTTGACGCTGGATACCGTTGGCTACCAGCTGCTCGACATGAAGAATTGATGTCAGCTCGAAACTTGAGGTTGAACACGAGGCCCAACTCGCGATACGGCGGGTTTAATGTTAACAAACATGGAGACGAACCGGCCTCTCACGACTTAATAACGGTATATCTCAGCAAAAGATCAAGTCAGGCACAGGGCATAACTACCCATCAACCCAGTTTTCAGGGTTCGCGTCTGCAAAGTCGTACGCAATCATCCGTTAGCCGACCGTTAGATAATACATTTCCCCGCACTAACGTTACTGCAGTGCTGAGTTTAGATACGTTGCTATGACGCTGTGTCGTTTCTTGACTCGCGAACTGTCAAATTAATAACTGGTCGTGCAGGTAAAATACCTGGTAATTTAATCTGCCACATCATACAGCAAATTTCAAAAACTATCGGTCATAAAATCTAAGTTAATATGTTCCGGGAATTTTTCATAATACTGTAAAATACAGAATGAAGTGATGCTACTCACCTGAGCAGCCCCTCTAACAAAATTGCAGCGACCGTTTTGAAGAGTGCAATACCAGACAACTTCTTCTTCTTCCTTGGTTTTAAATTAAACCCTTTGTGTATTACCGCCTCCTACTGTATGGGCTGTATCTGACCCAGGCGCTAAACGTGACGCAAGCATCTTTGCTAAGGTAGTTTATGACTGGCGCAAGTTGCATTTTTGCCTAAATGAGCGCAAAACCTAGTCTAAAGTTAATTGCCAGTTTCTAATTGCTATTTTAAGGGCGCATTACTAAGATAGCATCATGCACCCTTGTAGGCGAGCGCACAATGTATACTCAGCAACAAAAGTTTCTGTGACACCAATATTGTTAATTATTTTTCATAACGCAATTATGAAATTGTCATACATGGTGATATCAGACTGAAACAGTACACGTTAACACAACATTGAAAAGGAAATCATGAAAATGCGAGAAAATGACTTTGCACGTGAAAATGTGCGTAAATCATGCTTGTGGATGGCAATAAAAGAGGAGAATTTTTGGAATGTTCACATTGTGCCTGATGAACGACGGAAGCATCACTTATCGAAAACACAGCCAATTTGGATCAGGAACTCTACCCTCTAAATGCCAAGACTGTCTTAAAATGATCGGTGGAGGGCCATTGGGATGATTGAATCCGGAACCTCGCAGAGGGAAGTTGCTCATCGCCTGAATGTCCACCGAAACTCCATTTGGAACTTATGGCAGCGTCATCAGCAGACAAGACATGTCAGAGACCGTCCTCGCAGCAGCCGTCCACGAGTAACCACTCCCAGACAGGACAACTGGATTCGAACAACCCATCTCCGAAATCGATTCCAACCTGCAACCATAACTGCAAGAACGATACCTGGTTTGAGGCGACTGTCTGCACAGACAATCCGTCGCCGTCTCCGTCATTTTGGCATTGTCCCACGTCGGCCAGCAAGACGTCCAATACTCACAGTACAACACCGACGACTGCGTCTACAGTGGGCACAACAACATCGACGGTGGATCCAACGTCAGTGGGATCTTGTACTCTTCACTGATGAATCAAGATTCATGCTTAACCGATGTGATGGTCGTTTACGTGTATACCGTCGACGTGGAGAACGTTATGCCAACAACTGTGTTCAGGAATTTGATCGTTTTGGAGGTGGTAGTGTCATGATTTGGGGAGGGATCACGGCTAGAAACAGAACAGATTTGCTTGTTATTGATGGAAATCTGACAGGTCAAAGATATCGCGATGAAGTGCTACGGCCATTGGTGGTACCGTTTTTGATGCAACATGGTCCCGGAATAACGCTGCAACATGATAACGCCAGACCACACGTTGCAAGGATTGTACAGCAGTATCTGATGCAACAACATGTCAATGTCCTGCCATGGCCAGCCAGATCCCCAGACATGTCCCCAATCGAGCATCTTTGGGACGAGATGGATCGACGTTTGCGGCGGTTGGATAACCCGCCAGCTACACTCCAGGAATTGCGACAACGTCTACGTCAGATTTGGAATGACATCCCACAGCAATTTCTGGCACATCTGATTCGGTCCATGCGCCGGAGATGCGTTGCTTGCATCATGGCACGAGGAAGTCACACCCGGTATTGAAGTGTGAAGGTCACAATTGGTTACACGTCAGACAAGTGCTTCATGACGCATGAAAATGACATTTTTCGTTTTGAGTGACGTTGGCACTGAAAAGTCAGTGTTTCTCCTGTTAAATAAACATATTGATTGCATTGAGATCTTTGCGTGTCATTTATAACATATACATAAATGGTGTCACAGAAACTTTTGTTGCTGAGTATATTTACCCTCTGCTTGTTACACACAGAAGGATGAGCAGCAGCGCACAGAGATGTAAGTGAGTAAAATAGAAAGATTATAACGTGAGAGATTATTATTGCGCAAAGTAAGATATTTTAAAAAATGTTGTTCAATTCTGCTATAGATTTCAAGATGTTGAGGGTTAGGGCGAGACATACCACAATTTTTGACTGCAAAAACCAGCTGAAGTGTTGGCATTCATTTCCTGCATCAGAGGATAAAAAGAAACTGCGGTTAAAAAGAAACACCCAATGGATTTCTCCCCATTGATGGTGGGCCGGTGGATCTGTTCACTGGCCAATCAGAACAGAGCCCATTTACAGGAGGGGACGCCCACTCTGAACAGCCTGATTTTCAGTGGGTTAGGATTACGAATAATGAATCAAATACAGCGCTGTGACGAAGTATTAACCTCCTTCCCAATTTATTTATTTTTTTTGCATATTTGTTGCAGTTAAATGTTTCAGATCATCAAACAAATGTTAATATTAGAAAAAGATAACCCGAGTAAATACAAAATGCAGTTTTTAAATGATGATTTCATTTACTGAGGGAAAAGGCTGTCCAAATCTACCTGGTCCTATGCAACTGCAACTGCAATTAAGCGTTTGCAATTATTGGCAAAGAGTCTTTCACATCCTTGTGGAGGAATTTTGACCCACTCTTCTTTGCGGAGTTGTTTTAATTCAGCCAAATTGAAGGGTTTTTGAGCATGAACGGCCTGTTTAAGGTCATGCCACAGCATTCCAATAGGATTTAAGTACGGACTTTGACTAGGCCACTTCAGAACCTTCATTTTCTTTTTTAAGTATTTAAGTGGACTTGCTGGTGCGTTTCGGATCATGGTCCTGCTGCATAACCCAAGTGCGCTTGAGTGTGAGGTCACAAACTGATGGTCGGACATTCCCCTTTAGGATTTTTTGGTCGAGAGCAGAATTCATGGTTCCATCAATTACAGCAAGTCGTCCAGGTCCTGAAGCAGCAAGGCAGGCCCAGACCATCACATTACCACCACCATCTTTGCCTGTTGGTATGATGTTCTTTTTATGAAATGTTGTGATAGTTTTACTCCAGATGTAACGCGAGGCACACCTTCCAAAAAGTTAAACTTTTGTCTCGTCAGTCCCCAGAATATTTTTTATTATTTATATTAGATATTTTATATATATTTATATATATATATATTATATATATTTTATATAATTTAATATTATTTATGTCTTAGGGATCATCAAGATGTTTTTTGGCAAATTTGAGTTGAGCCTTTGTGTTCTTTTTGGTCAGCAGTGGTTTTCTCCTTGGAACTCTCCCAAGGATGCTATTTTTGCCCAGTCTCTTTCTTATTGTTGAATCATGAACACTGACTTTAACTGGGGCAAGTGAGGCCTGCAGTTCTTTAGATATTGTTCTGGGTTCTTTTGTGACCTCCTGGATGAATTCTCAATGTGCCCTTGGAGTAATTTTGGGAGGCCGGTCACTCCTGGGAAGGTTCACCACTGCTCCAAGATTTTTGCATTTGTGGATAATGGCTCTCACCGTGGTTTACTGGATAATGGTTTCGTACAAAAAGCTGTGAAAATATCATATGTGTTGGCTTCCCTGCTGAGTCCTGAATGACAGAGATTGTTGTTTTTTCTTTCTTTTGTCTGATGAGGTTTGTCAGTTATTTATTGCGGTGCTGAAACTGTTCTTGCCGGAGTCTGTGTATTAGGAGTTGAGTTTTTGTATTTGTGATTTCATTCAACTGAAATTTATATTTTCTTAGTTCATTCTGTGTTTTCTTGCTTGGTTTACTTGCAGTGACACTTTCAAGTTGTTTGATTTCTTTGTTCCAGTTCAGCTTCTTCATGTTGTTCTTTCTTTGACTATTTTTATTATTTGACTAATTTTTTGACTACTCGAACGCATGGTGTCCCCCTTGTGTTTGTGATTTTCTTTGGACTGTAATTAACTTCATTTGTCCAAATTAGGTGCAGTTCCTTTTGTATGCAATTATTTATATTTTCAGGCACAATTTGACTGAAATATCCATTTGTGTTTTGAACAATCAAAGATGCTTGAACACGTTGTGTTTATTTTTTATTCTGCGTGCAATTTCACGTAACAATAACTACAGATTTGACTCTTAAGAAATTAGTCAGCAGTAAATCAGGTTGCTGATTTGGTTGCTCTATTTTTCTGAATAACTACATAAACCATAAATGCACTTATTTAAGAGAAATTAACATCTCGCTAAAATACACTGATTACAATTGTGGTAGGAACAATAACTAGCGTACACAGGGGGGCGCCAGGACCAAGTTTGGGAGCCACTGTACCAAACGATCCCTTTCCTTGGATGTGGAAATGTAAGTTTCTCCTCTTGCCTTTGATGATTAATTTCATGGCATTTTTTCGTGCCTTTTCACTCTTATAAGCACTATTAACTTAATTCTGAAAAGAGTGCTAAGTGTTTGTTTCAACACTACTCCTGCTGTTATAAAGCTAGAGGTATCAAGCTTCATGTGTAGCTTCCCACAAGATGTGTTAATAATTTATGGTGGTGCCACTAAAATGACCAGTGGAATACTAAGGCATTTCCTGCTTCCATTGTGTTCTGGCACTGAGATTAGGGGTTTGTCCTAAGTTGATAACAATATGTCTTTGCAAATGGGATGGATGGATAATTTAATCATCCCCGGGGGGACATTTTTGTTAGAACAGCTAAAAATAGAACAACAAACACACACACAAAATGTCATGGCATTAACATATACTAATATACCTGGAAGAGACCATGGCTGTGTTTGCATAGTCAAAAAATTATCCTATTGTCTAATTCTTAGCCACTTTTCTTTCATCTGGATTGAACATGCCATGAAGTAAAGGTGTAAAGCGGAATTCATCACAGCTCAGGAAGACAACTGCGCTGATCGGAGAATCTGAGAGCACTTACACTAGCCAGCGTGATCACAGATCTCTCACCCAGGTTTGTTTGTTTTCGTGATTGGCCAAATGGATGGTCGTCGCCCTAAATATTGCTGGTGCGCAGTGTTGTGGGATAGCGTTATCGCCTTTCTTTTCGCCAAGGATGGTTCAGTATGCCGTATGCTGGAGGTGATAAGTCAGGAAGCACTGAAGCACCATTCCCATACATTTAGAGAATTCAAATACTTACTTCGGGTGATAAGAAATTTAGTCTCCACCGTTCATACTAGCTGTATGCAGTATTTTACAATTATAATGAAATTACATGTATGCAACTAATTATGCATAAAATGAACCAGAACAGTCCAAATCGCTGAAGTGCAAGGATCAAGAGAAGGATCAAAGGAATAAGAATTAATGTTGACATATAAGACGTCTCTTGTCAAAATGAAGTCAAGCCGTTGCAGATGCAGAAAGAGTCATAACTAACGAGAAATTGGACATGATTCACCACAGGCATATTATGATCTTCATCCTGAATTTCTTTCCACACCTGCACCATCTGAGGTCATCATAAAAATGGAAACCGTAAAAAAACTTCAACAAATTATTCTCAGAGACTATTGTTAATTTATCCTGCTTTGGCCAATCTAGCCTATTTTATTGGTTTCAACTAGAGATGAATTTTACAAAATACTGGTGTTCATGAACACCATAAATGAACAAAATAAAATGCATAAAAAGATCCCGGGCTCATTGATGATGATATATCCTTTTCATCCCTCTTCAAGGAGAAGGGCGCCTCGAAGCTGCTGAACTCTGGGCCAATCAAAAGTAAAAGAGATGAAGGGAAAGAATGGAATAGTGAAAGTGTTCAGAGCAACAAGTGAAGCTAAACCACAACCCCAATTCTGAAATAGTTGGGACGAAGTGTAAATTGTGAATTAATTCAAAATGCAATGACTGTCAGATCACGAGCCAATATGTTGTTTACAATAGAACATAGATAACATTTCAAATGTTGAAATCGAGACATTTTACATTTTTTATCCACAAAATGAGCTTTTTCTGACTGCAACAGGTCTCAAAAAAGTTGGGACACAGGCTGAAAAGGGCTGAAAAAGCAATTAATATAGAAGAGAATCAGCTGAAAGAACATGTCGTAAGTACTTAAGTTAACTGACATCAGGTGTGTAACATGATTGGCTGTAAAAGGGATGTCTTAGAGAGGCTGAGTCTCTCAGAAGTAAAGACGGCCAGAGGCTCTCCAACCCGTGAAGGCTTGCGTAAAACAAATTGTGGAATACTTTAAAAACAATGCTCCTCAACGTCAAATTGCAAAGGCTTTGAAGGTCTCATCATCAACAGTGCATAACATCATCAAAAGATTTAGAGAAACTGGAAAGATCTCTGTGCGTAAGGGACAAGGCTGAAGACCTTTACTGGATGCCCGTGATCTTCGGGCCCTAAGACACCACTGCATCACTCACCGGCATGATTCTGTCATTGACATTACTAAATGGGCCCAGGAATACTTAAAAAAACCACTGTCTGTAAACACAGTCTGTCGTGCCATCCACAGATGCCACCTAAAACTCTATCATGCAAAAAGGAAGCCATTGTTGAACATGATCCAGAAGCACCGCTCTGTTCTGTGGGCCAAGGCTCATTTAAAATGGACTATAGCAAAGTGTCCTGTGGTCAGACAAGTCAGACAAATTTGACAGTCTTGTTGGAAATCATGGGCGCCGTGTCCTCCGGGCTAAAGAGGAGAAAGACCACCCCTCCTGTTATCAGCATTCAGTTCAAAAGCCAGCATCTCTGATGGTATGGGGATGCATTAGTGCATATGGTGTGGGACACTTGCATGTTTTAAAAAGCCAAGGAGAGGTAAACACACGCACATCCTAGTTTTCAGGTGCTGAGTCCAAAAGCTTATTGACAGAACAAGAAGTAAAAAGACTCGCAACACTGTTAAAGCTCCCAGAGTACATACTTATTTTTCTGGGAGCTATATCAGTGTTGCGAGTCTTTTTTCTTCTCCTGTCAATATGTTTTAAAAAGCACCATGAATGCTGAAAGATATATACAGGTTTTAGAGCAACATATGCTCCCCTCTAGAGGACATCCATTCCAGGGAAGGCCTTTTGTATTTCAGCAGGACAATGCAAAACCACATACTGCAGCTATTACAACAGCGTGGCTTCGTAGTAGAAGAGTCCGTGTGCTGAACTAGCCTGCCTGCAGTCCTGATCTTTCACCGATTGGGAACATTTAGCGCATAATTAAACAAAAAGTCAATCAAAGGAGACCCAAAACTCTCCAGCAGCTGGAAGCCTGTATTAAACAAGAGTGGGATCAAATTCCAACGGTTAAACTCAAGAAACTTGTCTCCTCAATGCCCAGACGCCTCCACTCTGTGTTAAAAAGAAGAGGGGATGCTACACCATGGTAAACAGGCCCTTGTCCCTACTTTTTTGAGACCCGTAGCAGCCATCAAATTTGAAATGAGATCATTTTGTGGATAAAACTGTAAAATTTCTCAGTTTTAACATTTGCTATGATCTCTTTGTTCTATTGTGAATAAAATACTGGCTGGTGTGATTAGAAAGTCATTGCGTTTTGATTTTATTTACAATTTACACTTTGTCCCAACTATTTCAGAATTGGGGTTGTAATTAAAAACTGAGAAAATGGTTGAAAATCTTAGAGAAATTATAATACCCAGGTGAAACTATACTGAGAGGCATTAAAAATGCAAAGTGGTTTTTAACGTCTAATTTGAAAACTGATGGTTTTTCCTCTTGCTGATTGACATGATGACCATCAGGTATGGTAAGCATTCCAAAGTGTCAAGTTTCTGGGTTTGAATCCTTTCTTGGTTTAACTCTTCAATATGATTTTCTAAATCACAAAAACACAGTTCCCTGGATCAATGTCGTGAATCACATTGGGAGAAATCATTTTGCTCATGAAAAGTTGAAGATCAGGTGGGAGATGACCACAATATATATATATATATATATATATATATATATATATATATATATATATATATGCTAAAGTCCTTATAGGTTTAGGACAACATATATATTTTTAAAGTATTCTTTTAGTTTTAGTTCAAACAAAATTTTTTAGTTGAAAAATCCTTGGTGGTGGTCTACCTTGTGCCCTCCCTCTACTAAGTCCTAGATCCAAGCCTGCTGATTCTACAATGAATATGATATCCTGACACTCTAAGATGTCACCTGCACAACCTCCTTGATTCGATAATTATGACGGTGACTTCTTTTTCTGGATGATACTCAAAGATAGTAAAAACATATTCAATAATATGTCCCTTGTCCATGGACGTCCTCAAGCTTTGCCACACTCCCAGCGAGACCCTGAACTTGAGGAGTTCTAGAAGCTAAGCCCTCAAGCTCCAACTGTCAGAGTTTTGAGTCCTTAGTTTCCAAGTTCATGTCCTCGAAAAAAGGACCCGAGTCTGGACTCGAATCCAAGTCCCGAGCCTGAGTTCTCCAACCCTGGTCACCACCAGGCCAAACCTTTCTATTTCTATTTTTAAAAGTTAACTAGAAGATTAAAAGCTTCAACTGGGTGAGGAAGTGATTTCCTCAATAGCCGTTAGATTAGTTAAGAGCCTTTGCAGGTATTGCACAGCAACTAAATGATAAAAAACAGGTTTAAGAGAGAAGACAGCAGATTCTTCATGGTAATAAGGCATAGATAAATTTGGTCAACCAAGCAAGTATAGGATTTGACGTTTACAGTTTGGATAGTTTCCATTTGTAATGTGGATCCAAACTGTGCGCCCTGTCCCTATTTCTCGGGTAGATAGGTTCGCACGCCTTTTTAGTGCTTGTATTAGGAAATGGCTAGGAGCTCCACCATGCTTAAAAAGTGCTTAGTAAAGTAGAGGAGTTTTGGAACTGCCTGTGTCAAGCTTGGTGGAGGAGCGTGTGTAATGTGTGCCAAGGCCAGACTAAAGGTGGCAATGTCAGGGTCAAAGGACACTGCAGTAAGCGAGCCTGTGCGGTTTGGGAAAGCATAAGGCGAGTGGGACACAAAGATGGCGGTTTGACAGGAAGAGGCAAATTCAAGGTCCAAAAAAAAAAAAAACAAATGAAAGTACAGCCCTATTGTTTTGGTGGCACAATGTCCACATTCCAATAGCACCACCCTATGGCCAAATTTCACTTTTTCAAAAATGGAATCAGTCAAACAGTTCACATCGGAATGAGGAAAACATTCTCTGTGAACATTCATGGAGCCCGGAGTACCCCCCCCCCCACACCCTTTCCTCCACCAGGCCTGACCATTCCATTTGCCCGTGGGAAGACTGCCATCATTCCAGGGATATACCCTGCTGTTGTTGACCGACTCCATCTCTTCAGTTTGATGTCAAGGTGTGTACAGGAAGCTGGGACATCAAGCAGGCTATCCTCCAACTTTCTGATGCTGTCAATCTTTCATCGAAGGCTAAAATTAATCAACTCGACTGTCTGTGAGTGCGCCTTATGGCCCAACGAAGACTGACAAATTTGGCTCCGGATGACACAAGTCTAACGTTTTTCAGATTACTAGTCCTAAACGATTCACATATTTTGCCGGAGGTAGCTGAGCCCCATGGTCAGGAAAAACAAGGTGTTGCCTTGTTCTTGCTTCAAAATGGCCTTCCCTCCAGAAGCTGAACATATATTTGATGTATAATCTAAAAGGAACTTGCATGTGCCTTTCCCTGGCGGTCAGTCAGTTTCCCTGCTTCACCCTATACCTACACCAGTGACTTTCTAACTGTAACCTTATAATCATGCTGCTCACCATCACACTGAGTCCCTGCCGCAGCTCTGAGGCTGGGGCGAGCCAGGAGCTTCCCCTGAACAATAGATGGCTTTATTCAGGGTCTTTCCCTACCCTTCGCTTAGTAAAAACAGGCCTTTATGAACTCTTTCGAAGAGACCTGTGGCTGCAGGCCAACACCCACCCCACTAAAACACTAAAAATAACTTACAAATTCATTTATTATACACCTTTTTCCCCTCATGTCATATTTCCAGACATACTTGACAGAGGTCCTATTTCTGAATAAATGACCCCTTCTTACGAATCAAATAGGGAGAAGGTGTGGGCAATTAGGAATGGAGAAACAGATTTAAAAGGCTCCAGTGTTGTCTATAGGGCGTTTGCTACAAAGAAAATCTTAACCAACCAAATAGTTGGGTTTGATTAACCATAGCAAAAACCTGAGAAAAAACAAATCTGTTTTTCATTTTCATTTTTTTTTTTGAAGTATCACTCTTAGAATTGTATGCAGGAGCATATGGTAAAAAACTGTTTTGGCAAATACACTAAATTTATATCCAATACCCCTAAAACAAATGGACAGGGAGAATTTCTTTACGAGACTTCTTAGGAGCAGGTAATGGCAAAAACTCCATTTTAGATGGGGATTAGGGTTTTTTAATCCTTAAAATATATTATCTGAAGTGCACAGGATTTGGTCAGTTTGATTTTTTCCATTCCAGTCAACTGCATAGAGTAAATAAGTTTATTTTTTATTTGATCATTGGCATATGGCGGTACATTTTTTCATCACTCCCCGTGGGAATGTTACAGTCACTTCCAAGACAGCATTTCTAACCACATTCACACTAGAAAATCGACGGCTAGTTTTCTGTACATCAGAAGTAGGACCATATTTTTAGAATTCTTGTATGACAAGAAAGAGCTCAATCCCATAACATCACGCTTCTCCTGTGATGAACAGGTTCTATTTACATTCTTCAGGACAAAACAAAAGGAAAAAATTCCAAAAAAAAAAAAATCTGAAAATCTTTTACTATTGTGAACTCACTCTATAGCTTATCCAGCCCAGACCATCTTACTTCATGGGAATACTTTTAGGAAATGATCAGTTAAATGAGCGGAAACACTAACTCATTACTGTGGCCAGGACATGCCAGTCTTCAGTGTTATCTTGGGTGTAGCTTCAGCGAGCACTGAAACCATGACAGTTTGCAAACGCTGGATTCAAAAAAATGCGAGCAGAGCTAATTTCAGAAGCCTGAAACCCAGATGAAAGCAGGTGAGTGATTATTTATGCTGCTGGAGGTGCTCCAGAAAGCATTAGAGTCTCAGATGAGAATATCCCAATCGTTCATCAGAACTTGTCGTCAGATTGCTGAAACTCAGATAATGAATGTGTTAGGTGTCGAAAACTGAAAGTTAAAAAATTTCTTCCAACTGGAAAGCTGAGCAGTAATTATACCAACTCAACCACCGATTCTGGGGAGCGAAGACAAACAACAGCCTTCCCCTGAAGCAACCCCATCTATCATCAGGCTCACAAGATGGCTGCACCCATCAGGAAGAGGGAGATGATTCAAATGCAGTTTAACTCGGAGAACTAACAACAGCCTAATCAAAGCGAGCGAGAAGCAATAATAGTGAAATACAGGTAGCCCAGATGACTGAAACCTCCACTTCCTCAGGCAACGCTACAGTACAGTCAATTCCGTGTCACCCTGGGATTTTAGGACATGACCCTCACAGGTTGGGCCGTCCAGCAGATCAGAACTGACCAATACAGCAATACACCGGCATCAACACTCACTCTGTGAGCACTGACCTCTGCCATCTGACCACAGTAAAGGGATTTGAATGTAAACAGTATGGTATTGTTTCACTGTAATATTATCAATTTGTCGGAACACTGGGAATCTAAAAAACTGGAAAATTTACATGACATCTATTAACTTTAACAAACAGGGATTCTTCATTGTGGTAACAAACATATAAATACATTATGTCCAAGCATTTGTTTATAATATATTAAAATTACTGCATATATAGGATATATTTACACATCTTTGTGGTAATATTACATGTAAAACATATCTGTAAAAAAGTTCCATAAGAGAAGCACCAAAAAAAAAAAAAAAAGGACGCTTAGAAAGATAGATGTATTGCGTAAACACACTGTTTGGGCAGTGATCACATAATTTTCAGTATTTGCAGAAAGCAGACAAAAGAATAAAAAGTAATAACAAAATGGGGTCTGGGGCAAACTTAAATCACAGATGAATAGCTTTTATCAAGAAACAGGAGTTTGCTTCTTTCTCAAGTCAGGAAAAAAAAAAAGCGGGAAAGTGGACTTCTTGGTGGGTAATAACACGACTTTACATCAGATTTACTACATTTCCCTTGGGCTATAATCAAGGAAATATACACTTTTCTCTCAATCTACCCCCAAAGATGTTACTCATGAAGCAAAACACTTGTCTGATTGGGCACACGTCCACATTTGTTGATTCTGGCCCCAAATGCAATAAGTGGCGCACTCTCTATCCCTTCAGTTTTAACGAGTGATTTCTGTGAAATCACGCCATCTCAGGGGACATGATCTGACCTGCAGCGCTAGTTTCATTTGGGATTCAATGCAGTGCGACACTGAAAAAGCAAACTACAAACCACAACGCACGTAGTTTAATTTGAGGTCAGGTTTGCAGAATTTCTTTCCTCAGGGGCAGACTTCTGAGATTATTCATTTTCAGATGAATGTAATAACCAGCCAGGGAAATAGTGCTTCTGCAGTACTGGATGTTCGCTAAGTGAGAGAGGAAGTCTCCACTAAAAGCCTTTTGTTCCACCCAGCCTGGATTCCGGAATCTTCTCCATTGCTCTGCGTAACTGTGATTTTTTTCAGAAGATTGTGAATCCAGGAATTCAGAACCAGAAGCCAGCAATCAATCCTTAAATGAGACATACGACTCCAAGATAAAAAGGTGGGAAGACGGGAATGTTTTTTCCCTAAATTCTGAACTAAACAAGCGGTGCCAGGGCACGCCAACCCTGCCCCTTGCACATATTTTAGCTGTTCAATGAGCTGACCAGCTTTTCAGGTTCATGTGCTCTTGGGTTTGACCTTTCAAGGTCGCTCAAGATCAAAGGTCATTGTGTCATTTAAATCTCCATGTATTACGTCTTATAAGTGTAAAATGGTAACCAAGTGGCTACTATTACAGTAGTAATACTGTACTACAGTAGTTACAGTAGTTTTAGAGATATAGTGTCAATTTGGGGATTCAGATCAATGACTTTGACCCCCTGATCTTTGACCCCTACTAAGAGACTACGCACTTTTCACAATAGCAATGTATAGGACTGTATTACACGAATCTGAGAAGGAAACGTTTGACGTTGCTTTGATGCAAGTCAGACCATTTTTGACGGAGTTACGGGCAAAAAATATCCGGACCTTTTCAGTGATCTTGCCCTTGACCATGACCCAATTCATTCCAAAATCTAATGTTATATATTCCGGTTCATTGCCTAACTTCTGGCCAAATGTGGTGCAAATTGAGGCAGTGGCTTTCTTTTAATCTCGCTAACGAACAAATAACTAAACTAATGAACAAACCAAGGCGTTGTCCATTGATGTGCAATATTAATGCTTGGCATGCCCTCAAAATGAAGCAATTTTAGGTTCATAACCTCTCATTCCAGATCCACTTTTGTTCATAGGCACAGCAACAGAATGCAAAGATCTAACTCATTCTGACAGGTAAAGTTGTGCATCCGACAGTAAACTTCAGTGTGATGCTGCCACTGTAAAACTGATCTGATGCAAGCGGTAGATGTGACATAGAAAAACAACAGCAACTGCTTCTGCAGTTTTAACAGTCTTAAGGCTGGTTTTCCAGTCTTTGCTGAGGTGTGATTGAGAGAGGTCACTGCTCTAAAAAACAGTAGATTGCCTTTGGATACTTCAAACAGTGCAAATTTCTGGAGGGAATGTCGTGAAAATGCACGTTGTGCAGGTTGGCGGAGAGCAGAGTCCTCGTCTGTCTCTTCAGTAGTACAGCACAGGTGCTGCTCCGAGGAGCGATGGGAGGCATTTTTCTTCACGAGATGTCCTGCGGCCTGTAGTGCTGACAGCCTTGGACAACTGCGCAGCTGGTTTGGCATCCTTCTTTAGTCCTTCAGAATATTCGGTGGGTTTCTTTGGATATGCAGAGCTCCCTCATTTATTCCAGTTTTTCTCCTGCTTTCAAAGGGTAAAGAACAACGCAGAAAGTAGAAACAGTAAAGGGAAAAATATTGTGGGAGAGAGAGCGTGGAGTAGCCTGGACTCCTCGTCTCCCCTTATTGCGGAGCGACCGTTGCAGCGAATGGGCCTTCGTCTCCTCATGTTGAGACCTGGGAATGAAGAATGGAGAGGGGTTAGGGTCTGCCGTCCTTAGGATATTTTACAAAATACTGCTTGAGGCTTAAAGCCATATTTTTGTCTTGTTTGAGGTCCCCACTGGCTCAGAGTACCCTTCGGGACTAACCTTTAAGGAGGAGACGAGAAATCATGAACATAGAATACTAAAATTAAAAATTTAAAAAAATCGCCATGGCATACGCCTTTTAGAAAATCAAATTAAGGAATTTTTTTTGCACTGAGAAAGAAAAAAATGAAGCATTTAGAGTTCAAGGAACACAATGAAATGTACACATGACTCAGGCGCAGCCACAGTGTTTATGTCATGAGAACAATCAGAAGTGACATACCGATGATCATCACTGTACATCTGTAGTAGTAAACAACTTGAAAACAATAGAATTGTTGCCTGTTAATCTTCAGAAAGTGGATGGCTTATACCATTTCTGGTCTATTCCCCGCCATAATGTTTTTTCCTTAACAGTACACACGTCTTCTCTATGCCATTGTGCGCGACTGTTGAATACAATAACAGGATGGGCCAAAGGGACACCTAATTTCGTCGGTTTCCGATAGACAGTCCCGAACTTCTGTTGCAGTGGCTGCATTGGTTGACTGGACTTCGAACTCACTGAACATTCTGGGCTGTGCTCAGCATATTTTTTTCCGGACTGCTTCCAGGACAACAATTCAAGCTACAGTTTCAACGCAAGACTGAACTGGATGTTTTTAAAATATGTTTTTTTTTCTAATATTTGATTGGTTCACCTTTGATTCAGCATGTCTCTTCTTTCAAATTGTACCTTTCATAATACTGGGGTACTCCATGCGCTCTGACCCAGATTTGTGTCTATTGCAGCGTTTAGACAGCCCCCTAAACCATTCAACTATATCGCTACTGTGATGATCTCTGACTATAGACCCTGAATCATTTGAACACAGTGAGATATTCCACCAAAAAAGGAGGCATTTGTCTTCTTGTTTGTTTGTATTGTAAGTTTGTCTGTACGCTAGTCCAACATTTTTGTCAACACTCGTTCACCCAATCAAGCTCAAACTTAGCGGGTGTATTTCTGAGGACCCAAGGAAGCATAACCCTTGAGTGTGAGGTTTTTTGACACATTGTTTATTTAGACATCTTGAAAAAAGCTACGAGCAGCAATACCAAAAACACAACACAAATCTTAGCCTTTCCAGTCCTAGTTGTCTGGGCTTCATAATGTTGCTGTTTCTGTCCAGCTCCATTGCCCACCCTTAGCTCGCTGAACTCTAGATCACTCTGAGTGACGTGCGTGTGACCGTGAGGGTGCTCGTGTGTGTCTGGGAGGCTCCATTCTGCAAGTGCCCGTCTCTGACACGGAACAGACTGAGGCGGAGAGAGCGGCCAAATTATGACACCAGGCCACATGGCAATGACAGCCTGACAGACAGCCTAACAACTCAGGAACCCGAAGACGGCGACAGTAATTCAGAGCTCCTCTCCTTAACAAGTGAGACTCAGTCAATGCCATAAACATCGAAATTCGTCAAGAGGATGAGAAATGATGCTGATTATAGGAATTTCTAATTTTGCCGAGATAAATTACAATAATTCCACATATAGAAGGCAAGAACAGTTACCTGATCACATACCTTGACTGAGGAGGGTGAATTGGACAGCCGTCTCAACCTGAATGAAGAAAAGGACACACAGCTGTAAAACCGGAGGAGAATGTGCATGTGCTCCCCCAAAGGAGTGGAATAATTATGGGCTGTACGATACGGAGACAAACACATGCTTTGTACCCCCAGCTTGGCTGAGTGCCAGTGACGTTTTCATAGTCCAGCCTGCCAGCCAGGTACATCAGGGCTGTGTGATCTGAGCAAATGTGCTTCAGCGACTGAAGGGCCCTGTGAGATCTCAGAGAGCACGTGTAGCTCTACACTCAGGCAGTGTTATTAGTAAACCTTGTGCGCCCAGTACAGACTCATAGGAATAAGACACACTTTCGCACCATAACTAGAAAGAGAGAAGAGTGAATGCTTGAGCTGTTTGTATGATTCATATGGCATGATATCTAAAGACTGCGTAATTGCGCACTTTTTGCTAGATATTGAGGTAACCATTTGGCCTCCTTTACAAAAGAAGCTATACAACTGCATGCAGTGCGAAGCGTAGCACTTCAGAATCTGTTACAGCATTTACAATCATGCAGTGTAACATGGCGCTGAGGCCATCCAACAAGCCCATTCATTTAACCAATAATTTACACCAGAGTGCTCATATATCAGAGAATGTATCTGCATGGTGCATAAACATTTTTCAAGGATGTGAGCTTGTTGTATAAAATAAATACTTTATAAGCCCGATTGCAAGAAGTTGGAGCATCATGAAAAATGCAAATAAAATCAAAAAGGAGTGATTTGAATTGTCCATTCACCTTCTGTTATAATGACACCACTATAACAACTGATTGTTTGAGGCTGTAAGTCGTGTATTCAGTTGTTTTTGAAAATCAATGCTCATGGCAAACCTGACGACTGGAGCAGAAGCGAAAAAAGATCTGGCAGAAGCAATTTCAGCAATTTATGAGTTACAATAATAAGGTGTTTTGCGACATAATGTGAAATTATGTTAAACACGTGAGCGAATCATGTTATTGTACAAAAGGAGCTTCCGAAAAGGCCTTGTCCATCAAAAGCAAAGATGGATCGAGTTCACCATTTGCCAAAAGATGCCCAACACCCTGCAGTGAAAAAGTTTTTGCTCCTTTCTGATTTCCTCTATTTTTGCCTTATTTGTTACATTAACCCTGTAAAGCCTGAACCATGAAATAATAGCCAGAAAATTCCAAATCTTTGAAATTGAAGTATTGATTGGACCATATAACAAAATGTTTAAAAAAAATTTGTTTTTTCGAAAAAATAATCTGCACATATGAAATTCAATTTGTATCATATTTGATATTCTCATGTGGTGAGATCAAGTTTCAACCAGAAACGCCCGTGTTTGAACACCCTCGGCCTGACGGTGCACACACGGACAGACAGACGGCGAACTGATGACAGTGCCCTTCGGCCTGAAGTCGGGCCGAGGGTAAAAACTAAGCTATTGTAATGAAATGGCTACATTGTGGACGACAGTAACATCATCACACATGAATAAATTTGGGATCCTTGAATTCAGAAACTCAGTTTTCCAGTTATAAAATTCCAAGACTGTTTAGGGACTCCAGTATGCAGAAGTATTCAAATACAATAGGCGGAAAGAACACATTGATACTGCATGCAAAAATCTGCTTTTTTTTTGCTCACAAATACATGGGATTATCATAAAAAGAGCATGTCTGTAAGGGGGATGACTCATAGGTACAGGCAACCCATTTGCATTCGGATATCTTGAGGTCAGAGGTCAAAGAACCCCAGTGAAAACGGCCATGACAGTATTTCCTTCGTCAAAATCTATCCTACCTCTGGAGCATTGCTTGGCCCCTGTACCTACAAGCACACATGACATGGGTGCTGCCACTGGCTGCCTCAGGTCTTCTCGTCTCACAGGATACCACTATTTATCACCGGACACTTCCACATATCATGGTCCTGGAGCACTAGGCTGGTGAAACACCCATTTCAGGTTTTAGTGGCTAATTAAGTTTACATTTAAAGAAAAGTGAACAAGGGATGCAAGATGAACTTCTCCGCTACATTTCTGGCGGCCATATATTGTGTTAATGCACATTTAAAGTAACAAAAACACAATTTATCCCTGTTGGTGTTACGGTTATTTACATTCAATTCAATACAACCCAAGTTAAATCCAAGATGGATGTTGTTTTCTTTTTCTCTGTCCATGTGGAGTCATATTCACAGCTTCACACTCAGTACTGACACTAAGGGCCTGATTTACCAAGACTTTTAACACATGCAAAATCATTTTGCCCATGCAAAACCAATAACATTGCCCATGATTGGCCAGGATACATGCATTGCACCAATCAGTAGCAAGGTTTGTGGTTTTGCACTGGCAAAAAGATTTTGCATGTGGTAAAAGTCTTAGTAAATCAGGCCCTAAGTCGGAATTCATATTGCAATTGTCACTGATTCACATTTTGGCTCGACGATGATGTCAAAGAAGTGACAGTTGCAGTATGAATTCCGACAGTTGGAGGCAGCACTGAGCACAATGTTGCAGAGCTGACTCCAGGTGGGGAGAGAAGATGAGTACCTGTAATGTTATGGACAAGTTGATCATGCATCCCTTTAGTTTAATTTTCAAAATTCTTCCGTCAAATAACTTTATTAGCCCTTATAGACTAGAATGTGTACTTCACAAGGCTGGCAATTCAGGATCATGATATGTGGTCTGACGGACCTGGGCGGGGGTAGGACGCACACAGCAGCTCGAGGACTGTTTTTGTGACCAAAGCAGCCTGCAGGACAGTGAAAGTTACTGTTCCACAACCTCCCTGAGCTGCATCAGACTCACAACCCCGGCCACTTTCCTGAATGACCCCAGGAGTCAAAGGTCTGAAATAAAAATTACAGCCTGGGCGTCTCAGGATATAATAAAAGTGAAATATCAAAACTCTGATTATCTAATTGGAGGATAAATTGAGAATCTGCATTTCACATCAATCTCAAGAGCCACTGCACGGTCAAAATTGTAGGTACATAAATAATGAGACTCTGACGAGATAAGGATTGCTGTTTTCCATCTCATGAGGCTGTGTACTGACAGGGACATCAGATAGCAAAGGGTATCGGGTACGACAGTGCCACCCCACCAAAAAAATGCTCTTTCATGTGGAAGGCAGACATTGTGAGCACTATGGAGGAAGTCATCTCGATAAAAGGACCCAAGAAAGTACCTCTAGGGACCAAAAATGTTTATCTTTGCTTTCTAAGGGAATTTGATTAGAATGCGGAATAGAAGCTCATTTACTGTGAAAAAAAGTGTTTCTTTTCTGAAATGTGGAGTCATATTTTGAAAAACATGATTGAATGACAGCCCATTCAATTAAAATAGACTGCTTTGGCCCTCATTGGCTGCAGAAAAAAGGCCTTAAGGATTTTAAAGGACTCCACCCACCCCAACTAACTGCCTTTATAACTCTCTCCCCTCGCAGGAAAGACGGAGAAGCATCAAGACCAGAAATAGCAGATTCCAGAAAAGCACAAACCCCCAAGCTGTCCGACTTGTATTATGGGGCTGGAACTGTGTTATGGTTTATTGTGCAGTGCTTATTTATTTATTTGTTCATTTATTTATGTACTTCTTTATTTATTATTTTTTGTTCATTTTATTGCTGCTATTCTTCTGCTGAGCTTTAGTATTTATTTCCTTTAGATTGATTTAATCTTATTGTTAGTTTTTATTGTTGGATTGATTTTATCTTATTGTTGGATTTTATCTAGATGGATCATGTTTTTTTATTTTGTGTGGAATATGGTCAGGAGTGTTTGTTTGTCAGTGTGTGAGGCCCTCTGAAACAAATTCCAATCGACAACGTCGACATGGCAATGAAGTATTGAATCTTGAATCTAAATTCTAGTAAAATACAGACATTGTTTATCCCGAGCGAATGCGCCGCACCAAACACAGACGAGAGGGGGCAATTTCTAAATCAGGAGGTCCCCAGGTAATGCTATTCCCGTGCGAATAGGGTTTTAGTTATCCGTAAATAGTGCGATTTTTGGCAGTAAAAGTACGATGGTAGATTAGCCATAAACAGTGCCAGTCCTGCCAATGGATAAAGTATCCAAAATCACAGGCGAGAGTTTGTGAGACCTGCTGGTATCCAAAGCCTTATTCTGACAGGATTATTATAACCTCAGGATCTCCAGTGATCCCAATATTACTTATTATGTTGGACAACTCCACTGCAGCATGCTGACGAGATAAGAGATCGCACCCAAATTCCTATCAGTGTCCCCGCAATGAGCAATGAGCTCAGAAAAATAGCTCGCAGAAGAAATCTATGTATTATTATCGATATATATGTCTTATGTATTATGCATTATTATAGGTATTTCCCTTATTTCTTCTACTTCTGGTAGCCAACACATGTATTCACCAATGTTTACCATTGTTGGCAACAGATGAGAAAATTAGACTTTTCTATAAAATTGGCCTGTCAATACAGGACACACTCTGGTGTGCAGCGATTCGCTCATGTTGTGTTGGTAGATGAGGGTATGTAGGACATGGTATTGTGAAGTAACTCACTGTCAGGTCTGTTTACTTGGAATACATGAGAAGATCTTCAAGAGGGAGTAGTGCAATTACTATGATTATCTATGATATTAGCAAATATCACTGCTACAAATTTTCTCTGGTAGCTGACAAATAGCAAACATAATCATCATACATCAGTTCCCCTGACCAATTTCAGCTCAATTTTAAAGTTACTCCTCCTTCTGATGATGGCGCTCTAAACTAGCCATCGTTTACTGGTCGATAATGGGAAGGTTAAATAGAGTCTCGCTACTGCCTCCATTTTCACTGAAAAGCAGAATAATGCTGCCCAAACAAAATTACTCAGTTCAGCTACTGGGATGTTAATTCACATGGCAATACAATAACAATATAGCTGGACACAGCTGGAAAAGTTTAGTTACTCAAGTAGAGTAAGTTGATGGCTAAACTGGCCGAAGTGGAAGATGTGCGACGAATATGATTCTCTGCTGGTGCGAGGGAGGTCTAACAGCAAAACCAGCATGAGCTTTTGAAAACTCTGCTTAAACCAGTTTAGGGTGGTTGACTGTGGAATTCTCACAGGGTGGGGATTACAGCTCAGTTGCAGGGGAAGCACTTACTGCTTTTGTGCCTTTTCTCGGTCGTCCAGGAAGAACAGCGCTGTGGCCAGGAAGAACATACCGCCGAGGACAATTATGAAGGGGCACAGCATGAGGGCATAGCCCAGACTCAGGAACTGCCACAGAGCGGAGCGAGCATAGGTCTTCTGCAGGGCATCCGAAATCTGACAACACACAGAGGCACATAACCCAAATTAACTATATACTCAATGCAAGACTGATGCACATCAGCGGCCTTTGCCCTGTGCGGTGGGTTGTTCTAACAAACATGAAATGGGACACCCCCTGCTTGCAAGCCGGTCAGACCTTCATCACACACAAACCCCAGAACATCGGAACATCGATGCTGATATTTACCAGACAATGGTGCTGATACTGATCAGAATCTAATCTAAAAATCTGCGCAAAATCCATTCCCTGCAATTAAATTTGTGCTGCATTTTTACAGATGGACAGACACAAAGAAGCTTTACAGTGGAGAGGAAGGCAGATGCCAACTGCAAGTGAGGTGAGAAATCTCAGGAGGATCAGACCAACGTCACTTCAGATCAGCCCAGTTTATACTCTCATGTCAACGTGTTTCCACTGAACACCTCTCTTAGTTTCCAACTTTTCTCCTGTTTTACCTAATTTTTTTTTTAAAGCTTTTCATGGTTTTTACACATTATTACTACATTTTCAAACAGCATTATTTATTGCTGTATAATACCTTTTAAACCCCTGTACCTCGATTTACAGTAAGTCATCAAAATTCTCGACTTAAAGTATCACTCAGAGATTGATGTTGAGAGGGTTCCATTTGCTTTCAGCAAAAGATGGATGAGAAAAAAAACAGAAGAAAATCCAAAGCATAAATCGAGGTATAACACTACTTTTAAAACTTATTTGGCAGCAAGAATGGGTCAATGATTATGCTTTGCTTCCTCGACAGTTGATGGACTCTTATAGCACGGGTCTGTTGAACACTCAATTGTGGTTGGTTGAAGGATGTTCTTAGGGTGCTCTCAGAGTGTTTGTTCCAAACATGTATGACCATTCAGGTCACCAAAAAGCAAAAACCTCCGGCGAGTGCGCTAAAGGATTTCAAGATGGCTGCCGTGGCAGCCAGATTGGTTGGCGGAGCGAGCTGAAAATCGATAGGCATCATCCCCTATGTATAACCCTTCACCCCACCAAAAATCATAAATCTCCTTTGAGCAGTATTCACGTTAGAGCGCGACAAATGAAAAGTTTACGACAGGACGCCCGTACAGACATACGGAAGGAGTGAAAACCTAATGACCCCGACCGACTCTTTCAAGGTCGGGGGCATAAAAATCAAATGACAGAGGGTCAGCAAGATTAGGAATTTGAAATCCATCTCTTACCAACAGGCATTACTTTTCAAATAATGTACTTCACATTTGGAATTAAAGTTCATTCCCCTGCATGTGAAACCATGGGCATGACCAAAAGATCAAGTGCTTTCAGAATATGTGGCCAATATCGCCACTCGTGCTTCTCATGCTTGATGGAAAGACAAATTTAATTTGTAACTTCTCTTTATACCCAACAGTGTTGAGCAAAGTTCCAAAATTTTATCCACCACATTGTTTTGGTCAGATAATGTAACTCAGATGCAAGCAAACTAGCTAGCTAGCTACCAAGTGATGTGGCAGCAACTGATAACCTGCTAGCTAGCGTATTTTATATACCTACAGTAATTCAGTGTTCACTAGATACAATATAGGCCTATAACAGAGAATGTCTTATAGGGAGAACTCCAACTTTCTGAATGTCACGTTTTCATAGGGAGCGTTCCTGACATAATCCAGAATGAATTTGAGCCAATGGTGCTGCAGCCATCTTCCATTTGGTGAAAAGACTGGCTTTCATGACCGCTATCAAAAACAGCAAAAGCACTGTAGTTTATGATGCATCAGCTGGTGGCCGCTGCATTGAAGCAGCCATTAATTCATTGGGTGTAAGTGATGATCAGCTGCTAAACAATGTTGTGAGATCCACAATCGAGGCGCTTGCTAGTATTCCAGCAATGGCATGGCAACCAAGCGTCGAGGAATCGAAGACAGCACAGGCCACAAATTACATGCTTTGGACCCACACGTGGTTCGTGTACACGCCGCGCTGGTACTACAGGCTGAGATGTGAGCTCATTCCACGCATGTGAGAAACTTGAAATCGTCCATCTGGACCTTAGTCTCTGACTGGGCAGCACTACAATATGCGGAGGAAGTGTCACATTCTGTGGAAACTACACAGCTCAGTGTAAAATAGCGGAGGCCTGACGCGTGGGATATGAAAAGTTAAATATTAAGCGGCAGTAATGTTTTCTCCTCAGGGGCAGTAAGGGAGGAATAGTCCTCCCCAGTTCTTTTCCCATTCAGGTAACTAAATGAACAATTAGTGCCACTAATATGGCCAGACTACCTCATATCTGACACCCAGGGTCAAAAAATCGGCACCTTGACGCCAATAGGCGAAGATGTATACAACCCCAAATCAGAAAAAGGAGTCATTAATTAAATGAAAACGTAAAGTGAAAGCAGGCATTTCTAAATTATCTTCAAATTGTAATAAATTGAAAACAATACAACAGCACATGAATTGAGGTGACTCTACATGAATTGTATTGACTTATAAACACTTATTCTAGTTTAGATTCTCCCAGCAGCTTGCAAACAAGCACAAACTTATAACTGCTCCTACCACACACGTGCACGTATCCACACATGCATGCATTCAGACACACGCAACCACAAAAACGCTTGTGAGGCCAAAGTATACGTGCGGGCCTAATGAGAAAGGACCTTCGCTGAGGTCAGTTATGTCTCAAATAGGAGTTTAGGACAAACAGCCTGAGTGGTTTTTATAAAAACGATTGGGGAGCTATGAAAAGGGCTGTGGCTTAAGTGCGGTGGGTAGGACTAGCTTTAAAAAAATTCTGTGGATTCCAGTGATGCCTTCCACAAGGCTCAATGATAAACGATTGAGTTTTGAAAGAGGGGCATGTGGCTAACGTGTTTTGGCCAGGGCTAACTCACATCGCTGAAAAAGGAACCTCCGTTGATAGTGTAGTGATGTCTCCCATAAGTGCCTATATGAAACGGTTCTTGAGATATGAAAAGAGGCATGAATCCATAAGGAAGTTACGTGAATTTGGTCATAAGCCACTCTTATTTCTATGCTCATGCTTCATTTTAGTAAGTTGGCATGAACAGAAAACCAGCTGTCCTACGGCTCATGACCAGCCTTGCCACAAAATCTTTTGCAAGCTTGTGAATCCATTTGAAAGTTTTGCGCCATTTTGCAGAAGGCCACTCCCATTGCCACGCCCCCTTTAAGCAAATTGGCTTCGACACAAAAACACACACACGCCCACACAGACACTTGACCTCCACATCAAGGGCGGCAACTGTAGGCGCAGAAGAATGAGGTAATTTTTGTGGACTGACTGACCACCTGGGAGAGCGAGCTACAGAGCTGCAGCTCACAGCAAAGAAAATAGAATTATGATGGTGAGGTTTTAACCTCTCTGTGATGTTTTCATTCCTTTGTACAAAATTTGAATGTTTAGAAACTGAAGACACCAAGTAATTCAGTGTTTCAGGTGTAATTCTGTAGCATTCTTCTTGCAAACAAGTCTTAAGTGGGCAAAAGTAAGGGTCCTCGTTATCACATTTTGTATTTTAAAATGCGCCACACATTGTCAATTGGGGACAAGTTGGGACTGCAGGCAGGTCAGTCCAGCACCCACACCCTCTTCTTACCAGGCCATTATTTTGCAGTGAGTGCAGAATGCAGTTTTGCGTTGTCTTGTTGAAATTTGCATGGGTTTCCCTTGAAAAAAATTGTCATCTGGAAAGCAGCATATGTTGACCCAAAATTTCAGTGTGCTTTTCGGCAATAATGGTGCCTTCGCAGAAAAACTTCCCGTCCCAAGTTCATTGACATGGCCACATATCATGACAGTGCATGGCTTTCAGACTTGTTGCTGGTAACAGAACGGAAGGTCCTTTTGTTCTTTGGTTGGGAGAATATGGTGTCCATTTCTTCAAATAAAGACCTGAAATATTGATTCATCTGATCATCATACGTATAACCATGATGGTCCAGCATAGATGCTTTTAAAGTCCAGAGAAGTCGATGGCGCTTCTGGATGTGTTTTATCGGACAGTAAGGCTTTAACTGGGATTTTTTTGGCTGTAACTTGGTTCTTGACAGAGGTTTAATGAGGGAGTTGTGTTCACATCCAACCTCTGTTTAGGTCAGGAGCAGGACAGGAATACTCATGAAAGCAAAAACAACCAATGTCCACACATTCGTGTCGCTCCCAGTACTTTATTGACTGGAGAGGCAACGTTTCAACCCAACAAGGTCTTCATCAGGCAAACATCAGACATATACAGCGGCCCCCCAGGACTGAGTTTGAGAACCACCTGTGTTCAGCCCAAAAATTTTGAAACAACTTTCTACAGTGAAATTCAGAAGTGACGTACAACTGCACACAGCTGTTTAACGATGGCCATGGCACATCAATTACCAGAGAGTATGGAGACTCTCCCATGTCTTGTAACAAGTTTTTGAAACTACAAGAGGTTATGACATTGCTAATAATACCGTATATTTTGTGTGTGATGAATTCCACAGCCCCTTCAAAAGCTGAAACAAAAAATGCACACATGCGATCGACTGAACTGCCTGGCAAGCTAGCTGGAGCTCAACTGTTGGAATTTTGTTCAGGGGTTTTGCTGCAGTAAATTCAATGACTGTAAGATTAGTTTAAAGAAATTTGCTGAGCAGTCTTCTGAAATTTCTGTGTCTACACTATCCCATTGAACCATGTTCCAAGAGGTCTGCAGCGTGAACTCGAATCTCTGCTTTAAAGTACCAGCGCATAGCTTTCCTTTCATCTCCGACAACCGGACATGTCCAGCATTTAAGTCCTTTTTTTCTTTGCTTAATATTTGTTGTATTTCTCTCTATACTAGGGTTACTTTATTGGTGTTATTTTAGAATCTGAACAAATGGCTAATAAGCTCGACCCAGAGCCAGGCCAAATTGCAGTAAAACTTTTATGACTTTCCCCTTAGGATGTTCCTGCAGTCTGCCTGTGGGGGGCAGTATCTCTGGTTTTACTCTGGGGGGGTAGGCGTAAAGCCCTGGCTGCCACAATGCCCTGGAGTCATATTACTGCCCTTACTCTTAACCCCTTTCTGCAGATGTAGACGCCGGCGTCCGTAAATTCCAAAATTTAATTCCTAAACAATTCTGTAATTGAATTTCCAAATGTCTAGCTTCACTTGAATAATTTTCAAAAATCTCTGTGTCACAAATCCTGAGTTCTAAAGCTTAAATAGGCTCATGCACAACAGGAAAAATTGGCAAAATTTTGTATTCCGCGCAAAAGGGGTTAAGCTAAAGTCCAGTTATGTTAATCTGTTTAAAATAATCTAAATCTCTGGGAACTTCATAATATGTTTATATGTTCAACATTCTGTAAAGAAATCACTTATATACTTATAACCCAATTAAACTATATAATAATTCCTTTTAAGGCTTTTTCATGACAACTGCATCATATTAGTACATATTCCTATCATGTATGGTCTTGTTATACTCGGGGGAATCCAAGGAGTTGAATGGAGTATGTTCCATTTCCATTGAAATTATAGTTCATTCCCTTTTGGAAAATCCTGAAAATTGGTCAGAATCCTCTCAGGTAATCACCTAATTCTCCTCTCTCTGCAAGATAGTTTTATTACATCCTCCAAATGGTGGAGACCCAAAAACCAGATTCGACCACCCTTCCAGGGTGTTTATGGCCATGCCGCCTGGATCAAATACGTGATTTGGCTTAAAGCGAAGACAGACTTTCCATTCGAGGAGAATCGCCTCCGATCCCTCCCTACGCCCGCAAGGGCGTGAGTAGTCTTCTAATTATGGAGAATCGCATCCCAGCTCTCCCTGCGTGCCTGAGGCCGTGTGTAAGTAGCCAACCTAGGTAATCGGGGGGGAACGGCATCTGAATTCTTCCCACACACATGGTGCGGTCTCGCTCCGCGTGCATGTGAATCCTTTCCTCCAGGTATGACTTTATTCTCTCTTTCTAAATTGTGTGTAACTTGTAATTGGCTTAACGTTGATTTGTTTGATCTAAGCTTGTCACTACCTGGTGATTAAATTATTGTTATTCCTTTAAGCTTGCGTGATCTCTGTGACTCCTAATCTTTTTATTCTTTCCAGCCATGTTACGACCCGTACTTAGGGGGCGATTCCTTAGCATTCCAGACTAGCTAGCTGATGTTGTAGGTTGTGATGGGTTTTAAGATGGATTGCAGATTACGGTCTACCCCTAAAGGGTTTATGTAGTACCGGTCCTGGGGATTCGGTCTTAAGGGTACCCCTGGGCTTATAAGCTGGTGCCTGGTCGATCCCCTTAAGGGGGCCTTTGATGTACATAAACCTGGGCTCCTGATATGGTTATGCTCAGTGCTACTTTGTTTATGCCTAGATGCTACTATCATGGTAATTTCTTCCATCCTCTAGAACTATCACCGAACTAAGATCTGGTAGCTGCGTTTATAACCCGGGGACGTTGGCTGAGTAACAGTGGTTTTCACAGACAAGTCTGATGGCGTAGCTGTCCCGAGATTCATGCATGCTGTCGCCAAACTATAAATTCTAATTCTATTTTGGAGTCAGATATTTAACGAGGATATAACTAAATTTGGTATTCTAAATGTATTATGGAGTCAGATTAATTGTAACCATTGTGCTTTTGTGGGGAGAGAGATATCCATTCTATTGGGACTCACACCAGTCAGGAAATTGCGCAACTCAACACCAGCCAAAAAGAACACGTAAAAACTTTCGCCCACTGCAATGTCCGTATTTGGTATTGTTTTGTGGGGTTTTGCAGTATTATCAGTGGAAATCAAGAGGATGCTTCTTTCAACAAAATGTCACAACTCTCAAAAACCAGGGTTCTTTTAGAACATTAATTATGATAGGACAAAGGTTATAGTACATGTGGCTTCCGCATGACTGTAATTGTCCTTCATTTCTCTCGACCATCCAGATTGCTTGAAAATATGAAATGTTTCTCAAGGTGGATGGGCAGTTAGGATTGGTCCTCCTAGGGATTTGTGGGAGGGCATACTGCTGAAATATAACCGCGAGGCTGTGAGCAGACCTTACCCGTCAATGCGCAGGGAAAAATAACAAATGTTAAGAACAAAGTCACTTGACAGATTTTTTAAATAAGCAATCATATTTTGTAAGAGTAGTCAAAAAAATTGCAACCCATAATATTTCCAAGCGACTTCAAAAAAATAAAAAGAGGTTTAGCAGTGTATTTTAAGCGGAATTAGCAACTTTGATGATTAAAGAAACTAAGTACTACCCCTTTGAACCATAATCTGACTGCAAATTAAGGCTCATCTGTGTAAAAGTAGAAAAAGTGGAATTGAACACACCCTAATTGCAGTTGCCCCACATGCTTCAGACTATGGTCTCATATAGTTAAAACATAACCCAATAACTTTATGCTTCGTCAGCAAAGCAGGCTACATTCATCCCCCTTCGTGAAACTGACACGAACGCTAAATATAATATGATTTTAGAAGTAGTTCCAAAGAAAGACCTTAGCGAGAAGTAAGATGCATCAGAAGTTACTGGTAAACTTGTGGCATTCTTAGCCAGGAATGGTAGGAATGTCGAGGAGCGTGTGGCTTGTTTTCTGTGGAACCGTGTGATGTCCTGCCGCTGTGCACCAGCCATTGTCTGGTGTCCGTGACAGGATGTTTACAAGGCGAGGGGAGCATTTAAGGAATGCTCAACCTTGTTTGTGTCTGTAAGTGCCATTCTTTAATGTAAGGCCTTCTGGGACACCAGTCACTGGAATGAACCTGGCAGAATGGTGCTAGAAACGTAAAAACTGCAGCTCAGTTTTTGTGAGAGAATCAATAGAGATTTCGATTTTCTACATAAATAAATACATCTCAAATACAATGAGACCAGCTCAGTCCAGGACTCACAAGTAGCAAAAAAAAAACAAAAAAACTAAACAAAACCCGATGCTCAAACTTGTGCAAATACCATGTCTAGGCAGGCTTTACTATTTTGTATAATGATAAGTCGCAAAGGAGTATAATTCTGTGGTCAGAGTAACGCGTATATTTACCGCAACAATATTCTAGCATTAGAAAATTTCAATCACGGGAGAAGAGGCAGAACTAAGAGTAAACCCAATGGGCCCTGTTTTGTCAAACTAAATGCAGTCAGCAAAGGCAAAAGCTAAAGGTACTGCAGGTGAAAACTGGGTGTCTCTAACTGTCTAATTCGTGTCCAACTCAGTCATTTTGTGACTCGAGCCAATGGTGCAGCTACGGCGCTGTGATCAAAAGGGATGGGCTCAGAGGAATTAATTATCAGTGGGTGCGGTCGTCGAAGGCTATTCAAACCAGCCAATGTCATTCACTTTAAAATTACCGTGTCAATGGCGGAAGAGAAAGATCTACAATCGCCCAAATACAATCCCTGCGCTGCATAATACAAGAAATGAAGAGGCCGAACAAAAGAGTTTATAATCTGTTTTGTGGACTTTTGGAGGGCGTTTGACTCATTCAGCAGAGATGCCTTCCTCTATACAGCATCCCACAACTAATCGTTGAAGCAATAAGTGCACTCTATAAAAACACCAAGGCCACAGTCACAACACTAGATGGTGACACAGCATTCGTCCAACGTCGAAGCGGGAGTTTTTCAAGCTGACACTCTCACACCATTCTTTTGCTCATTGTGCCTAGACTACAAGTTCCTTGAATCTCTCTAGATAGTATTCATGAGGGTTCGCAAATTCATTCTAGTCAAAGCCGAAGGCACCCAGCAAGGTATCTTATAAACCTTGTCTTTGCAGACTCTATTGCCTAAATATCAGAGCTTGTTGAGAATTCATAATCCCTCCAACTGTCACTTGAGAAGGCAGCTGCGCTGCAGTAAAACCAAACCTGGGTAAATCTCCACAAACCCAAACCCACACGAGTTACGCTCACTCTCTGGTGCAGACATCAAACAAGATGTTGACTTCAAATATCTTGGGTTATGGGTCTGGCCAAGCGGTTACGTCACTACAGTTTTGATGTTCATTGGGCTATAACTTTTTGGCCAGATAACTTATATGAACTTGAAATACATGTTTGTTAAGTTTTTTACAAGTACTTTAACATGGCATACTCAGTGGATGGTTAGAATAATTTTTAAATGTGAAATTAGCAAAAATGTGCTCGGTTACGGTACAACCAAAGAGGACATCAGATTTGACAAGATGTACGCAAAGATGCAGAAGATGCTGTTCTCATTACAAATTGGAGTCAACCTGGTTTCAATATTGCAATAAATGTATAAAACTATCTTCTCAGCAAAATATTGAATTTCTTAGATTTAATAGGGAAAAGAATATGGTTACGTCATCACATGCTGTATTGGTTACATCACTACAGAAATAGATGTTCATGAGAAAAAGGTAAGGTTTACTCCAAGCAAAGAACTAAAATAGGTAACATAATATACTTTTATTATAAAAGAAACATTCTGTAACACAGATATGCATTATTATTACGCAAGTCAGTTATGACAGCAATCTATATGGTCATAATGCAACATCTTAAAGTCTTACGCGCTAGCTTACTTTTTGGATCTTTCTTATTCTGTCACAAGATTAAAGTCAGTTATTTAAAAGTCTCTGCACGTCTCCTGTACAGCTTTAAAGTCTGCTTTGGTGAGCTTGTTCTGGTTGGAGATGCACTTTAAATTGCTGTATTTTTTTCTTCACATCTTGCAACAAAAAAACAAAGTTAGTTCCATAAACTAGACAGATTAAGCTACAAGATCAGCCCATTCTCTATGTGCTAAAAAGAAATGTAATTTTCATCACATGTTCACTTGCGCTTGGCCAGACCCTTATACATTATGAATTCCTATAAGGACATGAAATCTTGGGAGGCACTAGCATTGGCAGCATGTGACAAAGCTCAACAAACATAAATCTCACCTACTTTCTAAAAATCCGCAACCTTGAGTTTGACCTCTTAAGGTAACCAAAGGTCAAAGGTCATGGTGCTAAATGTTAGCCCATATGGGAGTTCCTATATGTTGATAATAGTACATATCTGTCAACCGTGAACCATTTAAGTCATAGCCCTCTGAAAATCCAACTCAGGCGAGTTTTTAGGGTGCAACACCCTCAAGTTTTGCACCTTGCGGCAAAGTGTATGCCAAATCTGCCTATTTTGACTGTCCGGGCATGACCAAGAAATGATGTGAAATGATAACAGTAGAGAAATTATTTGTACTCTCCTGGGGCCTTATTTATAAAAATTTGCATGGATTTCATAGCTAAATAATACGTACGCACAAAAAAATAAATGACACTTTGTGGAAAATAACTAATTTATAAACCTATGGGTGAAATAAAATGCGTGGAATTTGCTTTTATTTAATCAGGATGGACTTAGAATTTATTTACACTGTGAATAATCTTTTTTAATGTCAAGTTTGTTTTTGTAAATGAGAAATCTGCAAAGAAAGTGACGTACATATCTTTTTTGTGCCTACGCACCGTTTATAAATGAGGCCCCTGAGCATTAGCGGGGTACCAAGAATTTGACAAGTCATTACAATAGGAGGTGGCAGCGACTAACCAATCCAATAAGGTAAGGGCTCCCAGCATCCCCTAGGATATGAGAGGTGAAGCCTTGAAACGCAACAGCAGTCGCTCTTCTTGTTGGGATGACGACATGCTGCAGAAGGAAGAGAATGGGAGAAGGAGGGATTAGGAGAGGTGAGGACCCATTCATCTCTGCAGAACCATGACGGAAGTCATCAATGAAACATGCTGCTTAGAAACCTGTTGAACAGTGAGGTCCAATCAAAAAACAAATTGTTCCATTTCTAACCCAGCAGTCAACCTCATGAAACCAACGGACCCGTATCGGGGTCTGTCAACTGCAGTTGTTGTCTTCAAATGAGAGGAACTTCAGGCCCATTTTAAATTCTAGAGGAGATCTCAAGGTTTCCAATGATCCCAAATATGTCCTGCTGAATTACAAATCAATGTGTATACGATGTACAAGATCCAAATATTTTCCATTTGATGTGATGCTGTGGCCATAACCCCCCTTCAAAGAGAGACTGCGCCAGTGCCCCACCACTCACGCTCTTGTTATGGAAGTAATGATCAGAACATGATCAGAGTTTGAAATCCAAGAATGCCTGAAATTGCCCAAGTGCCCCACTTATTTTGGACATGGACAAAACTTACAAGACAATGGCCTGAGCAAAAGTGGGAGGAGCTTATACATGGCAATAGCGGAGTATGATCAGATTATGATCAGAGTTTAACAGTAGAGGGCCAAGTATTGGCTGAGAATGAGCGTGACATGAAATCCAAGGTCAGTGTACGAGCCGGGAACTAACGCAACTAAATTTTGCGACGCTACTGCTCTGATCATGCCACGCTGATGTTGCGCTACGTTTGCTACCAAAACGTAGCGTAAGCCAAGCAACATCATTGTAACAACAGTGTACGATCAGATAGAGCCAAGCGCTAGCAGAGTTTAAAAGGAGTACCTCAGCCCTACAATGGCAAAAAGCAGTAACTCTAACTGTCATTTATCGGAGTTACTGCCTTTTGCTATTGTAGGGCTGACCTATGTTGATAGCGTTGAACTTACACAGCAGGAACCGAGTTTTCGCAGCAGTGATTTGGCATAAATTCTGGAATAGCTGGGTATGAGCAGCGTTTAATCCATGCACTGATGCAGCACTATCATTGCAGTGACGCAAATGACTTGACACTATCCAAGTACACGCGTAACGTGCAGAGTTTATAAAAAAATTGGGAGGTTTTCCAGAATTTGATGCTGATCATGTCACACATTATTAAAAAAAATTAGCGAGCGTGAATGACTGCATTGGCGCCGCACTGGCGTAGTTTCTGTGTGAGCGGGGGGTTAAAAATGCCGTCCTGGGTGTCAGTGTTTCTCTCAATATAAGTGTGATGGGGCTTCAGTGACCAGCAGACACAGAATATGTATGTCACGTATGTGACAGTGTCCTGCAATATGAAAATAATGTAGTTTTTCTTTTTTTTTTTAGGTTGAATCTAATTCAGGAAATTAGATAATTAGAAATTAGATTATTCATTTATCTATCGATTTATTTATTTATTTATTTATTTATTCAAATCCTCCTTTATAGGAGAGAGAGGAGGAATATAATAATTCATAAAACAACATTACAGTCACATATAATACAGGTCATTCTAAAATGCCTTGACTGGGAGACTGGCGAAGTCCCGAGTCCTGGACCCCCTGTGGCTCAACTCTTCTGAGTAGAGAAGCTCCCTCAGCGAATCCACCACCCCATCCTGGCCCCTGATTAAATTTTTGTCTCAATTTGCCGACATCTCTCAGTCATATTAACCAGTCATATTAACCAAACTGTAGCCTTCAGTTTTCACATTAGATTAATAATTATTGACCTGTCGCCATACAGTTTGCCTTTGCTGAGTCTGAACTGAGGTCACGCTTGGATTTCATCTAGTAAAATCTTATATTCTGAAAAGAAAATGTGATTTTTTTCATGGGTGATACTTGAGGTTAGCACTGTTCTGGCTGTAACTGACGCCCCCAAAATCATCTTGCACGATGCTTTACAACGCTCAGTTTCTGAGAGTTTTCCTGAAAGTTCACCAGCTTTGTTGTGCAGTTTCACGTTCACCCTCGTGATGGAAAAGTGTACATTTCAGTCCTTACCATTAAAATGTCCGCTGTAATGGCCCAGTTCAAAAAGAGCAACGTCTCTCCTATGAAAATGCAGACCTGCAAGAAGTCAGAGAAAAGAACAGATATTTGTACCCACACAAAAATCCTTCTATTAGGAATTTGGCTACCTCTTGTCATTGAGTCATGACTGCGAGTATCTTTGCCAACATCATGAAAAAATCTACAGCACACACTTTGTCCTGCTGATGCCTACTTCAATATCGGTCACAGTTTGACTTCTGCTCGAGATGGAAAGATGAAAAAGTAGTGGTTATATGACATGAGGATGTCAAATCCAGCATGAATGATTGAAAAACATTTCAAGGTCCAATAGATTCCACCTTAGGATGGTGAAGGGCCTGAAAGTTATGCATGACAGCTTTTCATAAAAGCATTGTTTCTACGCCACATCAAACACTGATGATATCAACCAAGAGTTTTGCTCTACAAAGAGAGCAGGACAAAGCAATTGGGGTTGCTTGTGTAAACAAAAAAAAAATCTTTGCTCATGTAGTATCATGTCATACCATGAAAAAATAAAAACTCAAACCAGCCAAGTCTTTCTCCTCCAAATGAACTAACAAAAGCACAAAATTATTAAAATAAACAAAAAGAATAAGAGCTTGGTTCGGACTCTAAAACAAAAATAACGATTTGTTATTTACAAAGAATGAATATAAGTCTAAATATAAATAACAATACAGTTCTTGACAAATTTATTAGACCACCACCCAATGGAATATTTATGCCAAAGCTTCTGTAAATTGTCAGTGTTGGTAATTACCAAAATAAATTTTATGTTTCTGTAATGGTTACTCCACCAGTATGTGCAAGCTCTTTTACTGAAATGATATTTTTAATGCTCAAATATAATTATTGTTGTTATCCATTAATTTTCGAATGTACCATTTTACAAAAAAGCAGAAAAAAATAGTTAAGCACATTATTATTGTATGATTAAGGTGCCAAATAACAGTTATTTTCCTGCATTCCTGAAGATAAAAAGTAGTATTAGTGGCCGAATGCAAGAATGCAAGCTGTTATCACGGCCAAAGGAGGCCATACAAAATATTGCCCAGAAAATTAGCCATTGAAGGAGGGCGTTTGACTGCAGGGGTCTGGTCAATCGCTGCTTGTCTTCGGGAGTCAGGGCACTTATCTTGCTGCAATAAATTATAAACGGTTCAGACTGCGTACCTGTTGTTATGGTAACTAGGCGTGGCTGTGGCCAACTCATACATTCAGAATGGTGAACAGGCATTTTCACTGGAACAACCAAGTAGGTGTATATTAAATAACCAGAAACGCCCGTGTTTGAACACCCTCGGCCTGACGGTGCACACACGGACAGACAGACAGACGACGAACTGATGACAATACCCTTCGGCCTGAAGTCCGGTCGAGGGTAAAAAAATAATATGCACCCTGACACTGATCAGAATGAAATATTCACCCAGACCATGGTATAAGACAAGTTTAGCTTTTGCTCATATTGTGTAACAAAGACCATACAGACCATCTAGTTAGCAACCCCGCATGGCCCCCCCAGTTTTAGGTAGGTCGTACATTAACTTCGGCCATATCTTCACAAGTCCTCCAGAATTCAGATGAAGGTTTCTGCCCCATTGATGTTGGCCCTCTGTCAGTTTAATTTCTGCTCTTTATCTCTGTCCCTTTTTGAGACCTCAGGGATCTATGTCATTTGTTCTCGCATTCAGTTCTGGGGACCCACTGTGTCCCCAGGTTTTTGTTCCAACCACAATTGCAATCCCAGAATTTTAAGGAGTGACAAGTTTTTCTCAATTACACCACTCATCGTTATATAGATAATTTACCCTTTTTAGTCCCATTATGTCAGATGTAGCCAGTATATAAATGCCCAGAGAATTTCCATATTCAAACTATGTGATATTGAAAATTACTTTCTATAACATAAAATTAGGAAAACTGACTCTTGAAATTGAAGAATCAATTGGCTCAAAATTTCGGAAGTCGTGCACACATTTGGTCTCTTTCATGAAACGTGAGCAGAACGAATTTGTGTGGAAACTGTTCGCAGACGGAAATTTACGTGCATCTCCGCATTCATCAATATTTTAGTAGCTCCGATCTTTTCGTAGCTACTGAAAAAATCTTTACATGCCGCTGACCGCGCGTAGTGCTTGAGTAAATGTAAGAATACACATGTATAATGCTGATCACCATTGGAAATTACCATTTTAATTCACACTGCGCTCTGTTATGTATACTATACGCAGATGCCTTTGAAAACGTGATATTACCTAAACCTGACAAACGGTTAAAATATAACACATTTAGTTAAATTAGTTGGCAATTGGCGGGTTAAAGATCCAGATTAGGCTCATGATTGTGAATTATCGATGTGAATCGACTCATTAGATTACACGATCTTTCTAGCTACATGTTGAATGATAATAAAAAAATAAATAAAAGTGGAGGCACGTCGCTGTCTCCGGCAGGTATAGCCTATTTCCTGACAGAGAGGTCTCCCCGATTATACCAGAGATGCGCTGTTGATAGATGTGACTGTGAGCCTCCTCCTCCTGAGGCTGATGTTTTTTTTTTGTGCGCGTACATATTTCTTTGCCTCCAGTATCATGTCAAACCATTTCCGCGCCCCCTCGGACATGATTCTTTGGAATACGGAGAGAACATTGACGGCATCTGTCACCTCCCTCCAGGCCTTAGCTTTGCCTGTCCCTGTCACACCACTGCTAACAGATGGGAAAAAAGCTCTTTCTTAACTGCACTTCACCCAAAATTATTTCTATCACCGATTCGGAAAAATTTTTTTTTCTTTCTCTCTCTTTGTTTGCGCCATGACAAGCAGGTCGACTGGATGAATCTACACCTTATATGGTGGTTATTGGCAATTCATGGGCGGGGATTTATGCTAATAGCTGATTACCGGCAGCGCGTTGTCACTTTACAGTGGATTGGCATTCATGATCATACACACGTGTTTACGATCAGATCTGAGTTTTCCGCGGTATTCATGATCCGGAGGAGGTTTTTAGTAGCGTAGACTTTTATGTGCAAATCTACGCATAAATTTACTAACGTTTCATAAATCAGACCCATTTTCACTAAAATTATCAATTTATTCAAAAATACACGGACAAAGCAAAATCAATTCTGTTCCCCGGCTTGATAAGATCAAAGGCACATAAAATTTGAAACGGCTCTATAAAATAGTTTTTGGTTTATTACGTTAACAGACAAGATCTGCGGCAGGCGAGGCAGTGATGATGATTCTATCATCTGTCACTATAGCTGAAACACGGGTTTGCCAATAGGTACAATGATGCAAGACACTTCTGACCAGTAAATGCTATAACATGCTAGTGAATTTATCAGGGTCCAAAGACAGAATTTTGCAGTGGATTTAATTGGTGAGGGAGAAAAAATCTTAAAAAATAGCTCTAGTGCATTTTGGGAAGCAGAGAGTCTATTCTTTGCATTTAAGTTGATATGTTGTATCCCTCGCCTGCCTCTTTAATCCACAGCAATGCACCAAAATCAAAGAGCTCATCATATGTTTGTAGCATCGCTGTCCTGTGAGAAACAGGCATCTCTATAAAGTCAACCTTCCATTAGCTCTGAAGAACAGCTTTGCTTTCAAGTTTGTGACAATGCGTCTTCGAGACAGTCCAAAGGGTTTTAAAATAGTTTTTTAGCTTCAGGAGAAACCTAATTTTTCTCATCCCACAATGCAACACAAAATCTTTCAGTTCATCAGAAAAATTCAAATCTCTAGAATTGGAGATATGTGGTTTTCACAGAAAAGGAAGGACGTGAAAACTTATAATTTAAAACATAAAAGGTAACAAAATCCATTAGGCTGAGGTAGTGGCGTAGGAAGTACAATATTTGCTTCTGAGATGTAGCGGAGTGGAAGTATCAAGCTGCACAAAATGGAAATACTTGAGCTCAAGTGGCTGGAATGAGGTCTTCAGGAGTGCTTATTTCACAGCTGATCCTGAGTCAGTTTCATTTCCTAAAGCAAGTATGGATCAACCATGCTAATGTGGTCAATTTTTCATGTCAAAGCGCATGCATTTGGCAGCCACCACTCAAGATTTCTTTAGCAAACTGGAAATGCAGGTACATGGCAGGATTTTCTCAGAGGAATTCTCTGTCGAGTTCTCTGACATGACATAGCAGGGGGTGATCTGCTTTCCGTAGCGCCAGTACCCATGAGCAGCTATCGATAAGAAGCAGCCAGGTGGAACTCACTTATCCCCTCAGGACAGGCGGCCCTCAGCCGCGTCAGCCCAACCCAGATGTGAACCAGCTGAATATAAACCATCTATTTCACATGCTAATTACCTACATAGCACAGAACTTGTACTTAAAAAGAAACTCTCAGAGCAGCTTGGATTCGAAGGTGATTTGAGATGATTGTTCATCGCTTATATCTAGTCCTTGTAGGTGTGCTGCTCATGTTAGCAGGTCAGTTGCTTGCCACAGCTTGTATGTTTCTGCTTAAACGTTGTTATGCCTTCAGAATAAGCTCGTCAACCAGCCAAAACAAGCTAGAGGTATCAAAAATTGAACTTGATTTATGATTACATTTTAAGCACAGAACAAATGCTCATGATGAACAGGTTATTTTTTTGAAAGAAATCTGTCAGGCAATCTGAAGTATAGATGATCAATCTGCTTTTTCCTCAGACGCTTGGGTCCTACACTGATTGCGTGCAGTGGCTGGGCTGGCATTGCTGTTATTAGGATAACGCTCCATTGTTCATGAGCTAAGCTTATGGTATTTCCTGCTTATAACTGCATGACCCAGTTCAAAAGCAACACATTGTTTCGAGTGGCAAAATATTAACAATGATATACACCCTTCCTGAATTTTTTGACATAATAAGAGGGAAATAATAAGTCTCTTGGCTTAGTGCACCTTTCTGACAGATCTCAAATACGGTTCATTCCATGTCAACTGGACCCCTCTTTTGGAGGTTCAGGACTCGACCCTTTTGAAAAAAATTCATGCCCGTTTATCATCATCAGATGGGAAATTTTGTGAAATATTGGGTAGACACAAGCATTTTTCACTGACTTTTAGCCCTACAAATTGTAAGGGTCATAAGTGGCGTACAATTTTATAGTGTTTCTATTCCATTATATTCATCCCTCCCCATAAAGCTATATTCATAATAATATATTAAATAAATTACTCATTTCTTCTTTCAAGGTTTTATGAAACATAGCTGCCCTGTGTGCTATATTAGGTTATCCCAAAAACTCCATCAATGGATTCTTGCCCTGACTCCGTTGGCCCTTAATGATACAGCTGTTTGCAAAAGTTTGGGCACCCCTGGTCAAAATTTCTGGTCCTGGGGGAAAAAAAAAAAAAGAAGACGACCAATTTCTAAAAGGCATCATGTTAAAGATGACATATTTCCATAATATTTTAAGCAAGATAACTTTTTATTTCCATCTTTAACAGTTTAAAAATAACAAAAAAGGAAAAGGGCCTGAAGTTAAAAGTTGCGCACCCTGCACCCGGTACTCAGTGACACCCCCTTTGTCAAGTATCACAGCCTGTATATGCTTTTTGTAGGCTGATAAAAAACTTTCAATTCTGGTTTGGGGGATTTCTGCCCATTATTTCTGGCAAAAAGCTTCCATTTCTGTGCTAATCTTTGGCCATCTTGCATGCACTGCTCTTCTGAGATCTATCCCGAGATATTCGATGATGTTGAGGTCAAGGGACTCAGAGGGCCAAACCTTCAGCTTGCTCCACTTGAAGTAGCCAGTTATGGATTTTGAGGTGTGTTTAGGATCATCATCCTTTTGTGGAAACCGTCCTCTTTTCATCTTCAACTTGTTTGCAGATGGTGTGACACTTGCTTCCAGAGTTAGCTGGAGTTTAATTGAATCCATTCTTCCTTCTACCAGTGACATGTTCACTGGCTGCAACACAAGCCCAAAGCATGAGGCGTTTTTTTCACGAAATTCTGCCCCATTTCTTCTCCAAGCTTACCTCTGCTCATTGCGGCAAAAGAGTTCTATGTTAACTTCATCAGTCAACAGGGCTTGTTTCCTCAGTGCATCAAGGCCAGTTCCTTTGCAAACGTCTTACGCTAAATTTTACGGTGTGGACGCAGTACAAGTTTCATCCTTCTGACTGTTCCATGAAGGTCATATTCATGCAGGTGTCGCTGAACAGTAGAGCCGTGCATCATGATTCCAGAGTGAGCCTATTCATCCTTTAGCTCTTTTGCAGTCAAACAGGGCTTTGATTCGCCTTTCTTGCAATCCATCAAGCAGCTCTCTCCGCAAGTCTTCTTGGTCTTCCAGACTGCAACTTGACCCGCATCATTCCTGTTAGCTGCAATTTCTTAACATATTCTCCTCTTAATTTCTGCCAATGTCAGATTTAGGATCATCCATTTTTGGTTTTGCGATTGCAAGATTGCGAATAAAGCAGGTTGAAATTAGCTTACTCTGCAGGGTGGCTGGGCTGACCCTTAGAGATAGGGTAAGGAGCTCAGATATCCAGGAGCGGCACTGAGTAGAACCGCTGCTCCTCCGCGTCGAGAGGAGTCATTCAAGGTGTTTCAGACACCTGGTTCAGATGCCTCCTGGACGCCTCCCTTTGGTGTTTATCCAGGCATGTCCAACTGGGAGGAGGCCCGAGGCAGACCTAGGACGCACTGGAGGGATTATATCTCCTTGGCTGGCCTGGGAATGGCTTGGGGTCCCCCAGGTAGAGTTGATAGAAGTGGCTGGGGAGGGGGGCGCCCGGCCTCTCCGCTTAGTTTGTTACCCCAGCGACCCGGCCCCGGATAAGCAGAAGAAAATGGATGGGTGGCATTTGGTTTCTCCAGTGGGGAGTCGGTCTCTGCTGTCACCAACAATGAGGCGGTGAGCTGTTCTTTGTAACATTAGCCAGTTCGTGTCTTGTTCCCGCACCATTGAAAAAATTTGCTTTGCTATCGCTCAACATTTCACCTGGAGGCTGCAGATCATTGATCAATTACTGAATAAAATACTTACATTTGGTAGAGGACACCAATATTATGGCCAAATTCGAGGTGTATGTTGCAAAATTAATATAATTAGTTGACGGCTGTCAGGAGATTTCCTAATGTGCCGCCATCTTTCTTGCCGATCCCACTTGACACCGCACCCTCGCCACTTTGGCCCCCTTGACACATTAGAAAAATTTTTAAATTTTCACTTAAATATCTACCACGTGAAATCACTGATTCGTAGAAAAAAACAACTTTGGTTTTGGTTTCCTTCATATAATTTTTCCAAATTGTTTCATATGTTGTGGCCATATTGTAAATACAGTATTATGTACATGCATGCTAAATCCAGTCTCTCTATTACAGACACCATTTGGACTTGTGTCCTGAATGAGCTGTCCTTCTGGCAGAGGAGTCCGCTAAGGGAGGTTCTTTGGTAGATCGTGACCTGGTTCCAAGGACCTTCACTGTTGAGACTTTTGACTAATACATGTTCTAAAGACTGCCATTTCCAGTATTGACAGTATAGCTAACAGTCATTCTGCTGGTAAAGTCCAAGGTTCTTGAAAAAAAAGAATATTCCGCACACAAAAAGTGATGTTCAACCATGCACCTCTCGAGAAATCCACCCCCCTGTTCAAAACAAATTGATCATAGAGCTCCATTTAATTTGACTGTGAGACAACCGGATGCTAGTCACTGGTCACTAACAGTACTGCACAGCGCTTGACAATGTAATCTATAGCAGGAAATCTAGGTCAGTCTGTTCTTCGTGTAACAGATAAGGTAAGGTAATGGGCCAGCAAGATGGGCAAAACAATAGGCTAATTATCTGAGATGGCGGACAATACGTAGCAGGAAATATGTAGCAGAAGTGAGGAAAAAGGCTTTGGCATTAAATTGTCATCAGTGTAAGGTAAAACATGTTGGCTTGCTTACTGGAAATGGCAGTGTTCTCAAAACCATGATAGAGTTGTCATTAAAAGCACTCCACGAATGAATATCCATGCAGGTTATTTACATTATACACGACTTTACATGTACATATATAACACAAACATTTTGTTTGAAGGAGACAAGTATCAAAGTTGGTTTTTGTACAGTTCAGCGATGTTTCAGTGAAAATTTCATAATCTGTCTAGCATGTCCTCAGGGTCAAAATGGCATTGGTGTACAGGCCACTTTTGATGATTTTTTATCTGTGGCGAATATTAGACATAATAATAATAATAGTAATAATAATAATTTTGAACATAAAAGTGATTAACACTTGTAGATGACTGTGAACACAGAACTGTACCACCTCTTGATATACCAGCAATATCGCATCCTTAGGGTGAATTATGCAACCATGGACACCCCTCAGTTTTGGGAAAACAAATGTAGGCATGGTCAGGGTTGTCATTTTGACTGGCTTATGTCTCTGTAAATGCGACAGATATCAGATTTGTAATATTCAGCTCCTGTTCAGTAATTATAGCAAGTTTCAAATTTAGGTTTATGGAAAAGCATAAAAAATAGTGGCAATTATAGAACAATTCTATCAAATAGTATGTCACTCGAGTGACCTTTGACCCCTGTAATTTGAAGGGCTACAAGTCATTAAAAAATGTGAATATTGACCAAATATGTCCAAATATTTTTTTGAAAGGGTTGAGTTCTCACCATTGGTCTAGTTGACATAGAATGACCCACAAGCCTGCACCCTCTACTCTCCCCTTGAACGCCAGCGTAGAAATGAGAAATGAGTATAAACCTACATTATCTGCACATGTCAAAGCAGGTTGCAGCTCAACAGCGGACAAACATTCCCCACGAATTACATAAATATGTTGAGGTTTTTTGTGGTTTCTACAGAAGCGCCGCACATGCTCAGCTGTGCTTGCCTGCCACTTACATATGCCCCCACAATGCTTTTCTTTGCCACGACGAAGATGAGGCAGATGAAGATGGCCGAGCCAAGCATACTGACGGCGCACACCAGGGGGTCGGCTCTTTCCGTCTTTAGGCGGCACAGGCGGGTCGTAGCGGCACCAATCAGCACTCCCAACAGGCCTGTCACGCAGGTGATGGCTCCAAAAATCATGCTGAGAGGACAAGAGATTTCATCACTGTCAAATGGGAATATAAGGCGACCAAGTACAAGTGACGAGTGCTGAGCTGAAAATAGAGAAGGGACAAAAAATCTCGAAGGTGATGATTAGTTTTGACCTGTTTTAATTATTCTTATTGATTAATAATATGTTAACTCAGAAAAACACTCAATATCCTCAGTTACAGCCAGTTCTCCTTGCAGTGGCCAGATGAGATTCAAAATGTTTTTTGAACATTGTGGATACATATACTGTAGGAGATATTTCTCATCACTTCTAGGATTTAAACAATCCTGAAGTGCAGGATAAAAGCCACAGGCTTACGCAGACACCAGCGAATTCATTTATATTCTTTTCAAAAACTTGAAATGCATTTATTTTTAATTGCCCAAAGCACTCAGAAAGGAGCAGTCCGTTGCCGGCCATTGGATTATTTTGATATTTGGAAAACTTGTTGACAAAGGAAAATAAGTGAAAACCGGCCCATAGGAGTCATCAGTTTAAAGGCTTTTTTGTGACTTTAGTATTTTCAGCTCAGCAGCCGTCACTGATTAGTACAGGCTAACTGACACAGAAATTTTTGCATGAATTTGAAATTGGGATGTCAGTATTTATGGTTCTGCTCGTGAATATAAACGCCATGCGCATCCTGTCGCGAGTCTCCCTAATCTTCAGACTGTCTCTATTAACTCATTGGGCTATATTTTCATATTTTGTCTTTCCATGGTAGATAAGATATATTTTTACTTTATTGAACCCCGTAGGATAATTAAGTATACAGTACATAATAGTGTGATGAGAATGAATCCCAGCCAGCAGAGCTGTTCACAAATAAAGGCATATTATTCATATTGTTTTCTTTCTCTTATTCATTTTCACTTTTGTAACGTATGCTTGCTTTAGAAATATGCTCATGTCAATAGAATTGCGGTGGGGGTCTAATGGGAAGGGGTACTTATAAACGCAAATCTTTTTTCTGTGTGGAGGGAAATAAAAACAATTAACTTCAGTCTCGCCTTTGTTTAAAGGTCTCGAGTTCCGTTTCAGATACGGTTTCAATTGCCCAAATTTTCTCATACGAAACGCATTTCCCGGTGAACTGATCTCTATCCATGATAGACGCGATTACTCAGTCTATACTCCGCATCTCATGCACCCACAGGAAAAGCCCCTGATTTCATGTGATTATTTACATTAGCACACACAGCACATCCTCCAATTTATGAAAGTAAATTAGTATACTTGATTACTCCAGCATATTTACATCATGTATTGCACTTAGATGTTCATTAACTGCTCTCTCTTTGTTAAGTAAGTAAGTAAGTAAATAAATAAACCGTTTAATGGCTATAGTGTAAGGCAAGTACTTTGTTAAAAGAGCTTTTCTAGCGAACAAAACAAACTGTGAAAATGGACAAAATTTGTCATTTGAAATCAATAACCCCAAACCATCAACAATCAAATCTGCGGTCCACAATGGGGCATGTAAGGCTCAAATTTGATGCTGCTTTGATTTTTACTGTCAGAAGAGTATGTCCAGAAAAGAAAACCTGAAACTATCGCAGGAGAATTCGTTAAGTACCCAGCTGCCGGGAGAAACACCGTCCTTCTATAGAAATTGCATCTAGAATGTGCAGCATGAGTGCAACATCATGTTTTTCAACTATTGATGATTTAGACCTGGCTTACCCAAACTCGGTCCTGAGGTCCCACTGTGTATTCCGGTTTTTGTTCCACCCACCACTGCAATCCCAGAGCTTAAATGAGTTGCTTATTTTTAACTAGGCTACCCATACTCATGTGGATTATTTACACTTTAAAGCCACATTATGTCAGAAATAGCTATCTGCACTACTGCTGAAGAGCTGGAGAGTCTCTGTGATGTTGGAAGGGAGCCAAATCTGATGGCAAACTGAGAGCCATATTTTATGAAAAAGGCTGCCGACAAAAATCTGACTGGGTTGTTTTATTTAACAGTCAGTGGGTTGTTATGCCCTACAGATACCGCAGTGTACGTATGTGCATAAGCACCGCAGAACACGTCGACTTAAAAACGTGTAACGTTCGCTACCTTTTTGCGTAGTATCCACATTACTCTGGCGTTTTCAATCCCTAAAATGAAGACGTTTGAAAATACCTCTGCCCGTGTTTTAGCCTGAAAAATCCAAAAGTGCATTTTAGTGTGGATAGAGATTTTTATCATTTAAAAATGATAAAGTGACTCCGGGGCACCGTTCCGTACTGAAAACTTGTAACACAAATGTTGTGAGAGTTTTACACATTTAGGATTACCTTCATGATGTGACGCAAGTTAAAGGGACTCTTGGCCCCCTAAAACAAGCAAACTGATCTCAAGCTTATATATGATAAAATGGGCAGCCATACCACTATTCAATCTACTCCAGCTGGGTGGCTGAAGCTAAGCAGGTGTGGGCTTGGTTAGTACTTGGATAGGAGACCACTCGAGAAAACCAAGTTGGTGCTGGTGGCCAGTAGGCTGCGATCTTCCCTCTGGTGGAATAATCCCCAGTGCAGTGATGGAGATACTACTGAAGGAGACGCCGTTTTTCAGAAGACAAATTATACTGAAGTCCTGACTCACTGTGGTCATTAAAAGATCCTACGACTCTTATCAATAAGAGTAGGGGGTTCTCAGTGTCAGGGCTAAATTCCATGCCTTGCTCTTTTGACCTGCCACCTAATCATGCCCAGATCTAATTGGCTGTGCAAATTGTCCTCTCCCTCCCCACCTCAACCCCCAGGGCTCCCATGAAAAAGAGATTTCAATCTCAACGGGACTTGCCTGCTCAAATAACGGTTAAATTAAAAAAAAAAAAGGTGTGAGAACAGCTTACCTGTTACTGCTGCTGCAGGGCTCCTCTGTGCAGGACACCACGGTCTTCTGCACGACCTGTGCCCTGAAGAGGTACTGCGGGATCCACATTCCAAAAGCGCCTGTGGCAAAGGACACTGCCGAGGAGGCCAGCGAGGAGAACACGTAGCTCCGGCTGTGATGAGACCAGCGTGCTATCATCTTTACTCAGGGGGGTATTTTACAATCACCAAATTACCCGGATAACTGCTCTGCGTGAAACTTCAAACTTCAGTCTATGTTTTATGAGGGTTGATTTCAACATTGTGCGCAACTCTAGCTAACTAAGGAAATCTGCTTTATGGCACAGGGTCTCCGTCAAGGAGGCCCATCTTCTTCCGTGCAACATAAACAATGGTGAGGCATGTAGTGATGGGCAGTTTCACAACAGAATTGCAGGAACTACATTATCAGCAAAAGGGAAATGGAAGAAGTGCTACACTCAGTTTACACACATTGTTTCAGCAGGAGTAACACAGGCAGGAAGTGCTTTCAGACCTCGACCACTTACTTTTTGGCCAGTGCTTTCATATCACAGATCCAAGGCGTACGTGTCTTGAGATGACCTCCCTGGTCCGCACTGCCCCGTTTGGGTTCGGGAACACAGAACAGGATCAGGGTCCCTGCCGTCATTCCTAAAACTGGGGACACCTTAAAGAAAAAAAAAGGCAATTAGATTTTCTTGGCTCAGACTACACCCACAGGTTCAATCAGCAGTGCCATCAACAATTTCAGTTGCCGCGTAAATCACTGTTCTGCAGCTGAGGGGAATCTGTGCATTGAGGTCCAATGTTCCTACATGCAAAAGTCAGGGAGGTTAAAGTCTCATTGAATCGAGTATGAAACTTATGTTGAGGTCACATCTACAGCACACCCAAGCGTCCATTCTGCATGAGCAGGTTGATCTCACAAAACCACCAGATGGAACGCACACCATTCTCTCGCATTCCTAAGGGAAAGTTTTACTCCCAAATTACCCTAATCTGCATGTCTTTGGAACTTGACAAAAACCTGTTGGAACCACACGTAGAAATGAGGAGAACAAGCAAATTCCCCAAGAACAGGCTGGGATTTTCCAGCGGGACCTTCTTGCCGTATGGTCAGGGTGCATTCTAAATCCGTCACCATCGTTCGATCTCTCGGGGCCCAATTCTGACGGCTTAAACACAGTCGACAAATGCAAGTGCAAACAGTATCACAGATCTCAACGAGGTATGTTTAACCCCATTGCGGTCATACGTGACAGGACGTGACAGTGCAGTTGTGGCACTGTTATCACAAGAGCTGGACCAAAGTCTGGGTTTGGTTCCAGTAAAGCTAATCAGCTCAACCACTGTCATTCCCTTTAAAACCAGTGTGTTAACGCTATAGCAAACTGCCAAGTTTATTAGATGAAGAACAAGCACTTAACCTGCGTTACCACTGCCTCCTTTGGTTCTCAATTGAGGAACGCGCACCAATTCAGAAATGCAAGGAGGTGTTGAGATGGATAGAGGTCGATCCTCTAGGTAATTACGCATTTGGTATGATAAGATGCAGGTGACTTAAACAGTTCACAAAACAACACTTGTGGTGTTTAAACTAGAGCGGGAGTGAAGTCAATTATTTGTATTTCCCCCCACGCAGAAAATGTTCACATGTATAAAAATATCCCTTCACAATTGCCATTCCTTTAGATCCCATCACAATGTCGCAGGCATTATTCAGAGGGTAGGCAACAAAATAAAAATGATAATGCAAAGGAAATGATTTGTGTTTATTTGCGCATACCTGTTATCTGCAATTAAGTCGCATGAAACGATCATAGAGTGATAACCTTTGCATTAAAAAGTGGTCTGGGTGAGTTAAAAACAGAAGCGAAGCCTTTAATAAAATTACACATCGCCAGCTTTACTCATGGACACACCCCTAATGTGGAGCACAACTCATTGTGTCAGTAACATTAATGGCAGAGCAGGAAAATACTAAACTGGACAAAGCTCACAAATAGCTCATCATAGACGATGGACGAAACGGAATAGCTGAACTGCCACACGCGTTTGTTAGCAAAAGTGTAAGAATAGAGCTGACGTGTCCCTGCTTCTCTCTCTGTTAGTCGCATACCTGCTCTCTCTGCCACATTAGCTTTTTATTACCCTTAATAATTCCGGCTGCCGTGTTGCTCCTAGCTGTAGAAGACATGACACATGGGGCAGTGCAAGAGAATCAGCCCGTTCAGCAGAGTCAAGCCAAACTCATCTGTCAGAAACAATCTGCCACTGCTGGACCCCCGGCGGCTCCCATGAGCACCCTCTCCTCGGGGCCTTCGTGTTTTCAGAGCACAGTGCCACCGCAGGCACCGTGCCAACAGACAGGGTGAGAAGATGATGGCTCTCGTCGTGTTTTTCATCGCGTTTGATTGGCGAGCTGCCCCGCCGCTTCATTGGGGTGGTACAGTGGCCGTCAACAATTCCTTGGTGGACCATGCAGTGTAGGCTGCAGGAGGTCAAAGCTACAACAATTCTAAATTAAGTTTTCACAGACTCGCTTCCTCTGGCCGTCTTGCATTCTGCATCACTTGGAGAGAGGAGAAGCAAGAGCTTTGAAGATGCCAAAATCCTTCCCCATTGGCAGATAAATGCATTTCTACCGTAATTACACCACGTAGAGGTCAGACTGCAGGTTTTCCCGGTCCTTTCCTCTTTAGGCGGTCGGCCTCCACCTCCACTGTTCCAACCTCGAATCCACCCATCAAAATGTTTACGAGAAAGCATGCCGCCAAAATCCAGGTACTGAGAACAAATGAAAGGTAGTACAAAGTGTTTTTTCCTGACAGCAGGATATCACTGGCAAAATCTTCTCATGTGTTCCTTTTCCGAAACAATAAAAATTGTCCAGCATGATGAAAATAGCTTTTCCCCTGGAGAGCAAATGTTAACCCAAATAAAGAGTCAATTTAAAACTACTAATTTTGAGCTCCAAATTCAGTTCAGAATCACACTTGGTGTTGCTGTGGATGTAAAGAAACTCCTAACTCTGACTCCGAACTCTGCTTAGACTAAGCGCTAGTGTGAACTCGTGTTGGTGTGTGTGTTCACACTGGACATAACACCATCTTTGAACTTGATGGAGACTTAATCGAAGGATAAGCCAAGTGTGAGGCTTGAGTTTTAAAGTCAGTGTCATGGCAGTTCGAAATGTTAGTGTCAGTGTTAACACTTTATAGTAACACCAACTTTGACGGCATCCACTGATTACAGAATCGAATCAAACAAAGAACAGAAGCATGATGCACAAAAATTGTTTTCCACACTTTTTAATTTTTTACCCCCAATTTTTAGAAGGTTCAAATACAACGAACGGTAATCAGTAAAGGTAGGGGTGCCTTGTCAAAATAAAATTAAGACTGAAAGCTGCAATTTAAAAATCACCTTTGACGTGTACTATACTGAACACAATACAATAGCATGTTATTTGATGTTTCACCTCATGAATTTCATTGATTTTCCAAAATAAACACTAATAAATGTTCAATTTGTTTCTTGCAATGTTTCAAAAAAATTATTTATCACTTTGTAGCGTAGGTATTCCTTTTCACAACACTTGATAAGAGTTAAGAGACTGCAGACACAAAGTAATTCAGCGTGAAATGGATTCTTCCTGCACACGACTCCTCAGGTGAGCAACTGCACAGGTTTTTTTTGTTGAGGCATTTTGCATTTAAAAATGTGACACAGGTTCTCTGCTGGGGAAATGCAGGGACCGCAGGCGAGTCGGCCCAGCACCCGCGCCCTCTTTCTCCTGTACAGAGTCGAGCCTTTGTAAGGCCTGCAGAAAGCGCTTTTGAGTTTGTCTTGCTGAAATGCGCATGGGCAGCCCCGGAACATATGTGGTGTTGAAGGTAGCACAAGTTGCTCCAATATATAGGGTATTTTTCAGCATTTCTGGTGTCTTCATAGAAGTGCAAGTTAGCCTTTGCAAGAGCACTGACACAAAGGCATATCATGACAGAGGTTTTCATGACGGCACTTTTTAGACTTGTTGCTGGTAATAGTCAGGATGGTCCTTTTCTTCTCAGGTCTGGAGCTCACGGCGTCCATTTCTTTCAAAAGAGACCCGAAATATCATCTTTGATATTTACCTAAAAATCACTGATTTTCACTCAGTTCGGCCTAATAATAATTCAGGGCAACTTTTATTTATCAGGAATATAAAGACATTCTCTTACAAGCCTGCACTGAAAATGAAAAGCATCCCTTCCCTTTCTTAGGTTATGCAAGGAAATTCTTTGCCATTTTAAGAAAAAACAGCAGCACAAAAAAAAAAAACACAATAGTCTCTTGAGCCAAAAGACTACTTTAGTATCAATAAAAAACACCATTTTCAGTCATATGGATTGACCTATTGCAGAAATTTCTTCAAATTTGTGCTCAGACAGGCTTCAAGAGCACATGCACCACAAGAAATAAAAAAAAAAAACTGCTATAGTCACATATGGGGTAATTATGCTATGCACGGTAGAGTTTGTAATATCTACAGCCTTCCTATCTGTCTTTGGAGAACATTATTTTTTACACCTTTCAATAATTTTGCAAATTAGCATTCCTTGGCTCAGTTTTGCTCCATAAAGACGAGGCCTTTCCTGAATGCTGCTTTTTCACCAAATCTTGGTTATAATCTCCTGTTAACGTCAGTTTTATCAAATTACATCTTCATTCTATCTTTTCATTTTATTTCATTGCTTGTCCAAAATTTCAACTTTTTTAGAATGTGTTACAGGCCTGAATAGCAGTAATGGATGGACGTACGAATACATACAAATAAAATTAAGTTTACCAGACAAAACCTTGACCTCTACCACCCAAGACTTGCCATCGGAGGGATTATAACCCTACTCTCACCTCACCTTAAATTGCATTACTACTTTAATCTTGTTCCCAACTAAGTGCTAATATGTTCAGTTGGAAGAATTATTTTCCATTTTGCCTTGGCCTTGCATTATTGTTCATTGCAATAGTTATCAAACGTTTTCCTCTCAACATTAATGGTGACATGCAACGTTAATGTCTTTGAAGCTTCTGAACTTGAGTAGCTCACAAAACAGTGTATTTTTTTCTGAAGCAGAGTCCGATTGGTTTGATGCGCCAAAGAAAACATTTGAAAAAAATGAATTGGCAGCCAGTGCAAAGATCCTAAAATTGGAGTAATACTGGCTCTTTGATTTGTCTTGGTGAGCAATCTTGCTGCTGAATTTTGAACAATTTACAGTTTGGCAAAATATATCCTATTCAGACAGGTAAATAAGGAGTTGCAGTCAGCAGTCAAATTAACCCGAAGGAACTTTACTCAAAAGTGTGCAGCTGACTCAGTTTTTTCAGCGCACAGCCTAGATTGACATTGATTGATTACATTTTTTTTCCCTTTTTTGTTCTTTTTGTTTTTATATCTTGAGATTGCATGTATTATGCACTATATTCTTTGTCAGCACACACACCTTTTTACTCGCAAATTTGTAGATTGCAGCGGTGTGTTTGTCGCTTTGCTGATTGAGCTTAGTAATTGTTCACACCTGACTTTAATGACCATGTTCAATTGTGAGTTGGACTAAATGCTTATAGATATAGTGTGTGTGTGTGTGTGCGCGCGCGCTGCTTTCTTCTGATGAAGATGGTTCTGATCGAAACGTCGACACTCTGAATACATTTTTTTGGGGAGCACAGTCCTTCAGTGTGCGGACTTTATTTGATCATTGCAGTCAGTAGTCTAACCCTGATGAAATACAAGCATGAATTTTTTTCAGTATCTTCAAAAGACAAAACGGATCTAATTTCAGCCATGTTTCGCAGTTGCGAATAACATGACAGTACGAGCTTCTCAACGCGTAGCTCAAATTTGAGTTTGAAGTAAGAGGTTCTAGAGAAGATAGTATTTTATCCAAGAGGGCCAAGTACAATGACTTTGTTTTATTTGAATTGAACTGCAAAAAATTATTTGCCATTCAATTTAATTTTGAGCATCAATAAAACACCCATGAAACACAGAGACATCGCTGAAATTCATTAAATTTCACTCAAAGATAAAACTTGTGTTTCGTCAGCATAGCAGTGTAAAGATATATTATGCTGAGGAATAATTAAACCCAGAAGAAATGTATTTAGAAAACTATATAGGCCCAAGTGTGGAGTCTTGAGGTAAACCTGAAGTGAGCGCTGCAGATGATGATATATACACACTATGAGTAACCTGATGATATATACACACTATGAGTAACCTGATGATATATACACACTATGAGTAACCTGATGATATACACACACTATGAGTAACCTGATGATATACACACACTATGAGTGACCAAATATTTTTGGCTTGACAGACATGAGGAAAACCTTCTCAGTCCAGTTCCAGAGAGCCCAACCAAAGTTCCCTGCCTGTCAATCATGATTACATGATCAAATGAACTGAAAGCGGCGCTTACATCCAACAACACCAACACCAAGAGCAGTCTCCAGAGTCAGCACTCATCTAAAGATCATTTGTGACCCTTGGAAGGATGTTTCTGCGCTGTCTTGCTGTCTGAGGCCAGACTGAAATTTCTCAAAAATGTTGTTTTCCACCACTTCTAAATGTTGCTCATCCATTTTTTCCAGGCTAGAAGAAGGCCAACAGTGCCGCATCTTCGCTAAAAGTGGCCCATATCCATTTGCTAACTGGGTCATATCATTTTAACCTGTGATTTGACCTAGACCAGAATATTAGAGGAAATGTATTTTTTTCCCCAGTTAATCGTGCCAGTATTTCCTGGAAGACATATTATTCTGTAAGGTCCTGCTAGACATTGACATCTAACTAGAGGAGGGGCCAAAAATTACATCAACAGAGTCTTTGTCTTTCGAAAACTCCCCTGCACAGCTTTACAGTGGCACATCGGACAGGTTATCGACAGCCCTATCTTTGGTAGTACCAAGAACCCAGTGTTTCATTGAACTTGATACTGCCTGTGGCCTCTGTAAGTGGCTTAATTGGCAGCCAGCCTGAGCTAATATAACAAGCACGAAATACTCAGATCCACAGCCACGGGATGCCTGACGTCTGGCCTGGGAACAAAATTCGGCGGCCGGGCAGACAGATGGACCGGAGGATGAATGGAAGTATGAAAAGGTACACAAACAAAATTAAGCCCGGAAAAAACGGGATGGCTGATGTCTGGCCTGGAAACGAAATGCAAACAAACAGGAAGACAGATGAAGCGTGAAAAGGCATCTCTACACAATAAGATTTATTCAACTTTGTAGAGAAATATTGAATAGTTTTGGTGCTCTGGCCCAGAAAAGAAGTGTGGTGGACGAATGTACAAGCAGAAGGAGGAAACTCATCCCTGCATTTCCATCTGCTTCGTGGCAGGAATAATTATAGCTTTAAAAACACCTTCACTTCTTTTCCAAAATGAGCAAGCTTAGCAGGTACAGGCTGCACCTGAGGGTATTTCCGTGATAATTAGGCACTGTAAACCAAAGTTTCATTTAAAATTCCAACCAGGTACACTCCATGTCAGTCAGTTTTCATTTTTAAGAATGTCATGCATCCAACCTACAGTCCCATGTTCAAAAAAGCTGGGATGTGGTGTAAAATGTAAAATGATTTGGAAACAATTTAAACTCAGTGCTGAGTTGAAAATACTACTAAGACAACATATCGAATGTCGAAGCTGAAAAATTGTTCTTAGAAAAACAAACTAATTTTAATTTGAAGCCAGCAAAATTTTGAAGCCAGGGGCATGTTTACCACTGTGTTGCATCGCCTCTTCTTTAAACAGCACTATGGGAATTGAGGAGAACAACTGCTGTAGTTCAGAACACAAAGTATTTTCCCCATTCTTACTTCATGAAGGATTTCAGCAGCTCAACACTTTGCGGTCTGCTTTGTCAAAATTTCCGTTTCATAATGGGTCAAATATTTTCAGTGGGAGACTGGTCCAGACTGCATGCAGGCCAGTTTAGCACCCAGACTCTTTAACTAGGGAGGCTTGTTGTTGTGATTTGTGCAGAACAGTGGCGGCTCGTGAACTGGCAACTGGGGAAGCTCAAAACAATCCCTAAAAATTAATGATTGAGAGTTTTTGGAGTTTCCATACTGGTAATTTGACTAAAATGACTAAAAACAGGTTGTGACCAATCATTGACATTAAGTGATTGTTTTAAGCCTCCCCAGTTGCCAGTTCACGAGCTGCCATTGGTGTAGAATGTGGTGCTTAGCATTGTCTCATTGAAAAAAAAACAAGGCCTTCCCCATAAAAGTCATATGGATTATGGCTGCAGATGTTGCTCCAAAATCTGTAAATATCATTCAGTGTTAATGGTGTCTTCACAGACGTGCTGGTTACGCATGCCGCGTACATTAATGCACCCCCATAGTACCATGGATGCTGGCTTTTGAACTGAGAGCTAATGACAAGCTGTTTGGTCCCTCCCCCCTTTAGCCCGGAGGATGTGGTGTCCATTCCAAAAGGAATTTCACATTGTGATTAGTCAGACCCCAAGACAGTTTTCCATTTCACCTCTGTCTATCTTAAATGCACTTGGGTCCAGAAAAAGAAAGAGCGTTTTTTCAGGATCTTGTTTATATATAGTTAAATCTCTACACAGCAGAGTTTTAACTTGCATTTGTGGACTCAGCGAAAAAATTCATTTCCTCACAATGATTTACAGAAGTGCTCCCCAGTCCATACAGTGATTTCCATGACAGAGCCCTGACTGTTTTTAATGCAGTGCTGCCTGAGGGTCTGAAGATCACAGCCATTCTGTTTTGGTTTTTGGCCTTGGATCTTGCATGCAGAAATTGCTCAGGATTCTCCGAATCTTTTAATGATATCATGTACCATAGGGGACAAAATCCTCAAATTCTTAGAAATTTTACGCTGAAAAAAAAAAAGTCATTCTTACATGGTTGAACTATATGCCCATGCAGTCTTTCTCAGAGTGGTTAAGCCCTTGCCAGCTTTACTTCTGAAAGACTTTTTGTGACCAATCATGTTCCTGACCAGTTGGCAATTAGCCTGATGAGCTGTGAGATGTTCCATTAGGTGTACTTCTTTAGTGCATCATACAGCTTTCCAAGTATTTTGTTGCCCCTGTCCCAACTTTTTTGGAAATGACGGGTCAGTGGAAATCTACTTAGAGCACGGTTTTCCAGATGGACAAGCCAGATAAGTTAAGCCATGCAGGGAGTTAAGAATCCTTACCCTCAGAGCCCAGTGCCAATCGCCTGCTGCATCTTTTGCACTGGAACCCAAGATGTAGCCCAGACCACTGAAAAAGAAAATGGCAGAATGTTAGCATTCCGAGGACAGCAGCTAATAGCGGAGTGACACATCTGCATGTCATTTGATACTGAAGCCAGCTTTGGGGGGTCAGACACAATAATGACTGCTACCATTAGACACACACTAGTCTTACACCTTTACTAAGCAGGGCTTTAAATGAAACATCTTCATCCAATTCTTTTTAGCAAAGGCTAGCCTAACAACAACTTGTCATGCTTAAATAGCCTAAGTATAGTATTTATTGACGGAACGGTCATTATTATTATTATTATTATTATTATTATTATTATTATTATTATTATAAGACAAAACAAAACACTGACAAACCAACAAAAGCAAATACTGTGAGTACAGGCCAGTCAACAAAATTTTCATCAGGGAACAACAAAACAGGGATGATTTTGGTACACAATATCACTCCGTTAAAAACGGCAAATGAGCCTTTTGTGTTCTCAAGTTAGTTCTCTAGTGGCTGCCATGCTCCCGTCTCACTGAGACTAATCACAACCCTCTTTTAGGAGGGTGCGTGAGCAAATAGTCCAACAGTTTAAGAAGAACATTTCTGAACGTGCAATTGCAAGGAATCTAGGGATTTCATCATCAACAGTCCATAATATCATCAAAAGATTCAGAGAAATCTCTGCACATAAGCATCAAGAAATGCTGGACTATTTGCTCACGCAGTTGTTCACAAAGTGGTGACTCTCGCCCCATCCTTGCTTGTGAACGACAGAGCCTTTCAGGAATGCTCCTTTTATACCTAATCATGACACTCACCTGTTTCCAATTAACCTGGTCACCTGTGGAATGTTCCAAACAGGTGTTATTTGAGCATTCCTCAACTTTCCCAGTCTTTTGTTGCCCCTGTCCCAACGTTTTTTGGAACGTATTGCAGGCATCAAATTCAAAATGAATGAATATTTCCAAAAATACAGTAAAGTTTATCAGTGTGAACATTAAATATTTTGTCTTTGTAGTGTAATCAATTGAATATTAGTCGAAAAGGATTTGCAAATCATTGTATTCTGTTTTTATTCACGTTTTACTCAGCGTCCCAACTTCATTGGAATTGAGGTTTGCATTAGCCTGCACGAATAAATATTGACGGTCAAGTGAACTCACCATGCTCGACAGTATTAGGGGGCTACTTCATGACGCCTTAATAAAAAAATCAAATTTCACATATGTTTCAACTTAATACATTGTTTTCTCATTATTTTACTAATTAGCTGTATATTGGGGATCTCACGCAAGTGGGCATATCATATGAAAGACACGAAACGAGTTGAGTAAATTTTGCATTTGTTGCAAGCTTTACCAAGCCATTATGCAAAGGTAATATCACATATTTAGGCATTAATGTTTACCCTAGGCCAAGGCTGCCCAACCATGTTCCTGGAGAGCGACCATCCTGTAAGTTTCTGCTCCAACCCTAATTCAACACACCTGATTCAGATCATTAGCAGCTCGTCAGGATCTGTAACTGGGAAAGCAGGTGTGGTTTGCTTTGGTTTGAGTGATAACCTTCAGGGTGGCAGCTCTCCAGGAACAGCGTTGGGCAGCCCTGCCCAAAGTTGTCAAGAACTGGTTGGACTCAATTCCACGCCACTACTCAAAGCAATAAATGAGGACCTACACAGCAGGCTGATCCTTCCACTGTCCGTTATGAGCAGAATTGCCTTCGTTAACATTAAAATAACAGGATTTTCCTCAAAATATTATCTATTGACAATGATCCCAACTCATCCAGCCATCAGCTGGCTCAAATCTGTAGATTCAATCATCTCTGGAAAAATGGAAAAATAAGATGCTCCACAACTCCACAAAAACCAAAATCACAAAGAGGATTTGAAGAACCACATTTCTACCATTAGTCTCCAGAAAATCAACTTCATCACATATTCTAATGGATTCACCCCAGTAAATCAGATAACACAGGGTTAGATATAGAACAAAAAGTTTGCAAAAAGATTAAGATTTCAGATCTACCATTTCACTGCTAGTCTAAACCCCATCCTTGTAGCAAAACATTAAATATAGCAGCAACTCCGATAGCCTAGTGGACATTCCCAAAAATCACAAGCAATTGCACCATCTACTTCAACCCCATCCAGAAGAATCCTGAAATTCTACGTATCAAAGATCCACATAATTTCCACATGTGGACAGTAAAAGGCATCACGCAAACACATCTTCCATTATAACATGCTGGTTTCATTACCCCTCTTGGTCCAGATGTATGGCATTGAGAGCAAACAATTTCTGCAATACCTAAAACTTAAATCATTTGTTCAAAATAAATTTTATATTAAGGCCACCAACCTAGATATTCCTCCCTTAACTTCTGATTGAATCAACATCCCTTCTGCGAAAGAACTCCTTTATAAAATCTACAGACTATCACAATCTGACAGAATGCTGTCCATATCAACAATAAAAAAGACTTATCTAAACTCCTGATGTCGATTTCTGGCTGCAAAGGTTCAAAAATATCTACCCAGGGACAAAAAACGCTAACCTACAGTATAACTCATACAATACCCGATACTCCACTGAATTCACAAAATGGGACTCTCCTCACAAATCTGTTCACACTGCACACAAAAGAGCCCGGATAGCTATTTTCACATCACCTGGCACAGCACATCTGTGAAACACTTCTGGAAAGAAATTAAAGAGTGACTATCTGTCTTTCTGGGCTGCCACATCCCGTTGTCCCTCTCGCTATGCTAACTCAAAGACACATCAGCAATCAGCCTGAACAAAACAAATAGTAGATTACTCTTTATACCCCTAGCTATCACCAAGAAAACAGTCCTCATGAACTGGAATTGAAGGAACACCACACATACTGTACACTAGATAAACCAGCTTACAGCCCGAGGAAGAGCAACAAAGTACGAATTCTGATTTTTTGTTTATGTTTCCATAATTTTTCCCTCAACACTGAGTGATATTGCAGTTTTTTCCTCTTCTAGATCCGGAAAAAAAATGACATTCAAATAACTACATCTTATTTATGTGAGGTGTGTTTCATGAAGCCAGACTGTTCAGCTATTGAAAAAAATTGTTTTGTGTCACATCAGTGATTTGCTTATTTGGTATAAAAGGTAAAAAAAGCTGCATTGTATTATTATTATTAATTTATTTTTTAAATTTACTTACTTTGAAAACTTTCTTTTTTTTAAAATAAGCCCACTACTTCTCCAATACTATATTAATATTTGCTGTTCATTTTGGCACTAAATTACAGAAAAAAAGAGTTAATCCTGGGCTATTCTTTCATTGTCTTTTTTAAGTTGATGAAAATGCAATAAAAACAATGGAACTCCAAAATGACTAAAATAACCTACAATGAATTTCATTACTGTACGAGTCAGAGTGAGAAAAGCACACTGGTATCATGATCAAATTAATGTTGGATGTTGCACCACATTCCAAGTCTTTATTACCTCCTGTGATCCACAAAACTGACTTTGCAATCCGCTGTCCAACAATTGAAGAACTGATTACTAAAACCCCACAAGTCAAGTCAAGTCAAATGTGACTTATGGGGTTTTAGTAATAGGTGCTTCAATTAGAGATTAATGCATCGATTGCATATTATCAATATGACAAGCATTAAAATATGTTATCATACGGTTGAAATGTTTTTGCTCAGTGCGTAAAATCCTGTTGAACACTGCAATAGTAAATGAAGTGTTTTGCACTGATTGATGCTCCAGAAATAACCTGAGTCCAGGCCACATATTGTATTTCCAAAGACTGACTAATCAGTAAACATGAGATTGCATCCAATGCCTGTTCGGTACCAAACACCAATGCTACAAATGTCAGAAAAATATTATTGCCCTAAATATTACCGCCCTGGCTCAAGAGATAAAATACTGCCTCAATAGGGCGTTTCTCTTAGATGGGAAAACCATTTCTTCAGGCAACTCATTTCCTCAGCGGTCAGTCTGATTGCTGAGATCACTTCCTGGAAACGGTCACAACAAGTCAACAAAGCCAAATAATTCAGGAAGTGCAAAGGCCGTTCTGGCCGCTGGTTTGAAGGATCCAATCTTTCAGCTCCAATTGTTCCTCTGCATAGTTTCATGATGTGAATTACAGCCCCAGAATCCTCAAACTCCACAGAGGACAGGTTTAGCTTCCCTCTCTGTCTTATTCAATCGGCCATAAGTTCTATAACTCAGCTCTGATCATGCATTTTCAAAAAACAAAATTACTAGTCTGAAATAAAAACAGAAACAGGAGTTTTTCAGGGTCATTCAATATTAACCTCTGCCAAGGAGGTTATTTTTTCACCCGTTTGTTACTTGTACATCAGTTTGTTGCGTTAGACGTCTGTTTGTCTGTCAGTTTATTGGTTACGCATCCTTTCGCCATTTATCTTACACCAGTCTTAACAGAGCTTGGAGACGTCAGCACAGGTTCCTCGCCCCAGACGTACACTTTTTTAAGTCTCTATGACAAAGGCCAAGGTAAAGGTCACACAAAAGGTCGCAGAACACATTTTGATCCAAAACTTTGTTTCTAATTAAGCAAGAGACTGGAAACTAACGCCATTCTTCTCGTCAACGGAATGTGGTTATAGAGGTGAGGGGTTGCCATGATGTCACTCTGACGCAAGCACGTGACAATGACGTCACAACACAAAAATTATTTTTTTAAAATTGGGTTTAGATATATATCCTTTCACTTTTTTTAAATTAAAATTTTGCCAAGTCATTGTTCTCAGAACGACGTTTCATTTCTTTGTTTGTCTGTCTGTAAACAGTATAACTCAAAAAGGTATGACCCGTTTAGCACAAAATTTGGTAGGATGATAGGTGATCGTCCAAGGATGCATTGATTAAATTTCGGAACTGATCCGGAACATATTTTGCAACCAAAAGAACAGATATCTGGCGTGGCGGAGGTATACGCTCTACTGAATACCCTCTCATTATCACCTGACTTTGGCTCTGTTGTTTGTCTTTATTGCTCTTTCCCCATCCAACTTTGAAAATGGCTTCCGCCCTCGATGCTTCGCCCATCCAAACAGTGGTGGCCGCTCAACAGAAAATAAAGGCAAGAATTACTTTCAATCTGATGATTGTTCACCTGTTTTCAATCGTTTTCTTGATTAACACTTTTTTCCAATGATTAAACAACCCACTGGCAGGTAAACACTCAGCTTTCTATTTAACACTTTCCTTGCCATTGACAAGATTTTCTGTCAATCACCATTTTCACAGTTCAATTCAATTCTTTATATAACCAGATAAAACTAATTGAGACCAAAGTCTCTTTTTCAATGATGATCTGGCAAACCAGTTATATGGTGGCATGTGCTGTAACACCGTTTTTTGCGATGATGAGCTGTGATGAATCTCCTTGATATGTGCGAGCAGGTCAGTATTAAGTCACACCCTTTTCTCAGCTTTTTGTCCAAAATGCTTTTCTTTCATGAAAATGACCACCATTCGAGTGTTTGTAAAAGAAAAGCAAATAAATTAAGTGAGAATAAAATGGTTTCTTGCATCTGAAACTAGAAACTCAATTCTTTCTGTTCACACATTAATAGAACTGAATATTCTGAGAGCGTTGAATGATCAGTAAATCTTCTTTAAAATTCTGATGGTGGCTGGCAACTTACAAAAAAATACTTTAGCAGGGAAAGTGTTGATAAACATAATAAATAATAATAAAAAAAATCCCTTCATCGGCTTAAGTAGGCTACACTTCACAAAAAAATAATCTGGATCCTCCAAGTTAAATTTTGGCAAATCCTGCAAAGCAGGCCATCAAATCTGCACTTCATGATTATCTGAATGCATGAAAACAAAGGTTGAAATGCGCAGAATTCTAGGTCCATGTGAAATATTATTTTTCAGCTTATGCTGGGATCAGACTACACGATTACTGCCTGATTTTAGCCCGATCTGGAAGTTGTAGGGCGTTGGGTGGGATCAGAAAGGATGAATGGTCATTATGGGCAAAGATTGATCATTTTATGCCGTGTAGTGTGCAACAGTGGATGACAACCATCATAGTATATGCGATGCCTCACGACGCCCCAACAAAAAAGTCTGGCACGCTTAATTTTTTTCATAGTCTTCCACGGTGGGTTGCGTCGCTGACCAATAGGAGCATAGCTAACAGGGCTCTGCGAAGCGATGAAGCTGCAGCGAGCACATTTGTAAACATAGCCTAGAGAAAGAAGAGAGATGCTGTTATAGGCGGAGCAGTGGAGGTGGAGCAGTGAAACGAAGGAAAGGTTCGTCGTCCTATGGCAACAACATCTATGCTTTCTTGATATTTCCTCAAGGGACTGTATTATCACGGAGGGAATAAAGCTGATATCTGGCGAGCAATAGCCAAGACACTTCAGCAAACCAACGAATACTGCCAGTAGCATTAAGCTGGCACCTCAGCGATAACATTTAAGTTTGTGTCCTTAATATTTCGGTTTCAGACGGGAGTACTGAAGTACTCTGGTAATGCAGTAACTCATGTAAGCAACATTAACCGATTAAGCCCTTTTCCTGGTTATGATAAACCCTAATAAGATAGCTGGGTTACGCCAATAACAGTATAAATATTTCGGCATATTTACCGGATACGACTGTCTATACACGCTCTGAAAAGGCATAGTTTTTACGGTATTAAGATCTCTGCATTACCTTAAGAAAGAGAATTGGCCTCTAAAAATCGTCATTAAACGAACCCCCCCCCTTTTCTGTTTAGAAACTGCCGCTGCTACCCGGGATCTTTATATTGCACTACAGCTTAATGATTTATTGGAACTGCAATAAACAGGAAGAGAAACCCAAGCTGTTGAATACCAGACTAATCTCAGCAGAGCAGGGGAGTCTGACCTTTTTGTTGTGTAACAAAGTGCCCAATATAAAATAATTTATCCCCTTTCCACGTGATATTTGACTTTTCTTGTGTTCATCTGCATTAGTCAACCCTGTTTTCTTTCATTCCAGATTTCTTAAAATAAAAAAACTTTTTTTTCTATATCCAGATTTAATTGACAGTAATTTAATTAATTAATTTAATTTTGGAAAAGAACCTTACAATGAGAGAAAAAAACAAATAATAAAAATCTCCAGTTGCTAGACAACTGAAACAGAAAGTCAGAGAGAGCACTAGCTCATGCATCAATTAATTGAAGCCAAGAAAACGGCTCATAATGAGAGTACAAAATTTAGTACAAAATGAGAAAAGCTGGAACTGAATCCAGTGAAGCTCAGGCCAGTCCATGTCATGCTGCGTGACTGTCTTCTCAGCCTCACTCTGACTAAACTTTTTCAAGAGGTGGGAAAATGGCCACCTCCAGTTTTTTATTGTTTGGTCACATTTTCCTTATTTGAAAGTTTTGAATAACATTACAGAAAAATCACAAAAAAGGCAAAGTCATATTATCTGGACTGTAAATGGGTTATTTTTTGATTTCACAAGGTTTTGTACAAAAGGCACGAAATATGCAGTGTCCACAACATTCAGTTCCGAAAGCTCCCTGACCCCACTTTGTTTGAAATTGTTTTATACTGTCTAAAAATGAAAAATCAGAAGACAATGCATGTTTTACTGTCAAAAAAGAGCATACATTTAACGGACATGAATTAATATCAGCGATGTGGGGTGTGATATATGACATTATAGCCCAATGCCTCAGAACTCATGTAATTCATCTCTCATGCACCAACACTCAAGGCAGCAACATAACATTCACATTTTGACTTTTAAACTTATCAGGAAATGATAAAGAATGTAACTATACAATGAACATCTTGAATCACGAATGCACTATAAAAATTGATACGTATCATTGCAAAATCAGTTATTGCCTTCCAGACACTACAGTGGATGCCCATTTCACTGAAGTAACACTGGCAATCAAAAAATGATATGTGGTGTCATAACAGTATTAACTGTAACATTTATAATATCTGAAATAAAAAGATACGAACAGTTGCGGACACAACACGTTTTTAATCACCCGTTGTAATCATATCCTCTTCATGGAATTAAATAGATCTGGATTAGTGTTGCATGGCTTGATATTACAAATATGCTCATGGCTAAGAGAGAGCCTCTTCAGATGAGATTTTATGTGGTGTACGGACACAGATAACGACATACATTTAATCTTTTTAGAAAGTCATACCAAAAGCACTATATTGTGAAAAGGGTCTTTTTTTTACCATAAGTTGTCATCGTATTCTCATGGGACAAAGTGCAAAATAATACCAATTGATGGTTATTTTTCGTAATTCAACGAAATACTATATTAAAAGTGTACCCATGCAAGTGTTAATACAGGCAATGTTCAAAAATGCCACACCATGACACTGCAGTGTGAACCTTCCAATAGATGTTTATATTTACAGACCATGTATTTTGGCCTTCATACTTCAAAATTCCAGTGAATTATGTAGTCTTTTATCAAGAAGAACCCTGATTGTGAAGCTGACGTCGGCCCTCCCTCTGTTTTTCATCTGACGAGACTATGCTTCCTCAATAAAGGAATATTCAAGATAATTTCCAACCATAATTTACCACTTTTTTTTTCATAGTTTTCCACATTAGCTTCCTGCTAACATTATCAGTGCCTGATATCAAGCCGTGTGGACACACACAATCTGAAAAGATTGTGAAACATTAGCCATCCAAATACCAAGTCTGACTCATCCTGAATTTATCTCTGACTGTTTAGTGCAGTGGAACTGATTTGCCGCATACCTGCCCAAGGGAATAGCAAAGTAGAAGATCGAGAGCATCATGGTCCGTGTGTTATTGGTGAATAAGTCGCCGATGATGGTAGGAGAGATGGAGGAGTAGCTTGACTCCCCAATGCCAACCAGCGCTCTCGACAGGATGAAGAGCCAGTAATACTGTGAAGGGGGAAGAATGTGATTATGGTTAAGGCCAATCACATCACGCCAATCACATCACTACAGCACAAATGCAAAGAGAAACGGAAGAATTCGGGATGCACTGAATGCTTCTTGGAGATCATTAAACGTGATCATTAAACATTTAATTATCATAAACCATAGTAATGCTTTATGGAACAAATTAGGAAATTTAATCTATGGTAGAAAGTATCAAGAATGTTGATTCATGGGCAGAAACATTCAGCATGTGAACAGAGCTTTTCGAGTGCTTTCTGTTCCACAATCTCTGTGGGCAGTGAGATTAATTCTGGTGCGCATTTCCACCATTTTTATCCAGTACCCTGCAATACACAACAAAAAGGAACTCCAGTTCTCCCAGTTGTAAAAATATGCCCTTTGACCAGGGACTTCCTTTGGACTATGAGGAAAAGAAAACCAATTTTAAGCCCACTCGAGATTTTTGAAAAAGAATAATTTTCTTAGCCTTTCGATTAGCTGCTTAACAAGTTGTGTAAACTTTCCTTAGACTGTAGGCCGACGGTTTACCTTCAGTTTTTAATATCTTTTTGCTGACAGTTAGACTATTGGACAACGTATGATCTATTCTGTCAATAAAAGTTAGGGGGAATCCACAAACTGCATTTGACTTCAGCAAACTCAAAATGCTTTGGTCATATTTCAAGCAACATTACATTCAGCAAGGAACGGAAATAAAACAGAAATCAATGAGTTCCCAATCTGTCCGTTAGTGTATTATCTGTCAGTATTCATGATCATTAAGGCAACAGAAGGCAATAAATTTTCATCAATATAAGGATGAATACAATATAAACGTGGCGTGCTGCTTGACCTAGCTGTGAAGAACATGTTATTCCAAGTTCACTGCCTGTGATCTCTGCTAAAAACAGCCTCGTTCAAATGATATTTGACAATTCTTCATTGCATAAACAACGTTAAAGCAAGTATTATGATGTTTCCAAAGTCATTGTATTAAGCAGAGATGGATTCTATTGGCCAATATTCTGTTCATGCTCAGAGGGTACCAAAGTGAGCCATATTTAATAGCCAAGCAATGTTGGATAAAATAAAAGAAATCCATTATCAAAAAATTCAAATACGGTATTTGGAATTCAGAGAAATTTAGATTTTTATAATTAAATGTATGGATAATGGGCGTCCATACAATCTCATAATGTAGATCTGCTACCTCTGTGTTGTTTTTGCATCTGAATCATTATTGGCAACGTATTGGTATTTAAGTAGCCTAAATTATTTCTGTGATTCTTTATTGGAAACAGGTCGAGTGTATCCCAGTGCTAGAGTAGTCATTGAGTGCCCTATTGGCATGCCTCTCTTATTTTATTCAATTCTAATTTTACTCTGTCTTATTTCTCAGGAAGTGGTTTTGATAGGTATTTCTAGGAATCTCATTTCCTGGGATTACATTCTTATGCAGAAAACTGCAAATAAGCTTAATTCAAGGGTTGTTGTCATGAGTTATTTCAGCCACTGGGTGAGCCCGGCCCCTCGGCCTCCCCGCAGACTCCCTCTCTGATGGTTGCCTACAATGACGAAGGCTTAGTTTCTGCACTTTTTATATTCACACAGACAAACTCTGGATCAAAAAACATTTTAAACAAATTTGGGTTGATTAAATACACTATCATAAGTATTATTTTTTTATTTTTTGGGTAGGACCAGGCAAGGCTGCCCTTTAAAGTCTGAAGGGAACTCTAATCACAAAGCAATTATTCATCTACCCACCATGGCTCAGGAGGTAGAGCAGGTGGTATAGAAATCAGAAGATTCCTGGTTTGATCCCCGGCTCCTCCAGAGAACATGTCAAAGTGTCCTTGTGCAAAACACTGAACCCCACACTGCTCCTGATGTGCGGGCTGGTGCCTTGTGTGGCAGCTTCTGCCATCAGCGTGAATGTGCAGCAAAATTGTAAAGCGCTTTGTGTCCTGTGACTATACATGCAGCCCATTTACCCTACCCTATATAGCCATTTTCAGATTATTATCAGCGAAATGTCCCTGTTCATAAGCATGGAGAAATTAATGATGTCTTTGGCACGATACTCTCAGCAAAGCCCATTCCATCATATAAACTTGAAAAAACTCCCCAATGCCAAAAATAACCATTTTTTCCTGATATTTCACCCAAGTGTAAGTTTGCAACAGGTTTGTTTTGGTTCTTCTGCTCATCAGTCATCACACAACCATCACACCGGCGTAGACTCACTGATTTTAGAAAGTAAGTTTGAAAGTAACACAGCCCTTACCTCTTTGGTTATGAAGGAGCTGGAGAGAGTCACGGCCGACCAAAAGAATATACCGCAGCTCAGGATGACCTTCCTGTTGAAGCGGTCTCCAAGGTAACCAAAGATGGGCGCTGCTACCATAAAACTGCAGATGAACACTGCGAATGGCAGAACAGAGAGACAACAGATGAAAAACATCATTAACACATCACATAATAGCCTCTTCCTGCGAAGAACTGGAATTAATGCTGCGATAGGGGAGGCTGAAATCTGCTACACGTGATTGAAGGGGCTGGCGTGAGCTCATCCCCTATCTTTAGGAGGAGTGACGGGCTTTTCAAAGGGAAGAGGATACGCTTTCAGCCAACAATTAAATGCTTTTACTGTGACTTGTCCTTTTCAAACCCCCCTCCATCGATCAAACCCTCAGCTTTCCTAGAACCTGGCACTGAATATTCCAACTTCACAAATGTAAAAAGGTAACGTGTCCAATTAAGCCTGATAATCATTTTCCCCAAAAGTCCCAAGGGGTGGGACTTCGTTGATCACCAAAACCCATCAAGTCAGAAGGAAGCAGCCCCTAATGTTTTTTGCAATGTGGATCAGTTATTAGAACCAAAGGTATTGAATACCTGGCCTTATGAAGCAACATAATAGTTTCAGTATTTATGCACTGGTAATGAATGGGTTTTACAGTTCGCATATTAATGACAAAAAGAGACAGCAGGCGTATATTTTGTACATTTGTGACCAACAAGAGACAGCTCTTTTCAGCATTACCAGTCCCCAGGTCTGCAAATTTTTATTTGCCGTGAATTGAAGAATCAATCGGTTTTTACTGCTTTACCAGAGAGATACGAGTGGAAATTAACAAAAGCGCGTGGTATGCTAATCCCGCCGCACGCCACATGGACGCACCGAGCACTTCACTGATAACGAACACTGAGCTGTTTGTTATGTGAACAGTGATGCTTCACTAGTTCTTTTGGATGCGTTCAATAACTAACATAATACTAATGTGAAAACTCCTATCTCTATATGGCACACCTCCAGACACTGGACATAGTTAAGTTTCAACGGACATTTGCGGATTTAAGTATGTATTGTCGTACTTGACAAAGGTTTGCGGAAAGTAATCCACAGCCCATATGATTATATCACTTATCAACAAATATCTGATCTTCATACATTGCAGTGCCATCTGAGTGATCTGAGATCATGGATATTTGGCATAGGCATCGCACCCTTGCCTTTTATTTCCAGAAACTCCCCCAGATTCTTAAGATCTTTTAAACAGGCTATGTGCTGTAGGGGCAAAAATGTCTTCCTGTCTTTCTCAGAGGAATGTTGTTTTTAACCCTTTGAACCCTATAGGTTGGTTTAGTGGCCGAGAACCAACAATAACCTGAAATGCTGGACAACCTTGTGACCCCAAACATGTGACTTTGATCACATGAATACTGGGTGTCATGTGACCTTGTTTACGATGAGGTGGTTTTCCCATTACAGTAAGCGCGTTTCGGCATAGGCGAGGATCATGACTGCTTTATATAATACAGCGTTCAATCTTTCAATGAGTTTCTCGTGCATTTATGGGAAAATTAGCAATCATTGGCCCATCTTTGCTCTTCAAAGACTAGGCCTTTCCTGGATGCTGGTTTTTGAAAAAACAAAATCATGATTACGTAATGATGACATCAGCTGTGACAAATCAGGAACAAATTCAGTTTTTTACCTTGATATTAGACATAAGTTTCCCCCTCGTCCTTTTCTTGAATCCACTGCAGACCTGAATGGCCAAAGTGGATGTTTTTTCACAAATAAAATGAAGTGGACCAGACAAAGCATTAAATACGGGTTATCAGTCTTCATTAAGCACACTTGGTAATTATTGCTTTCTGTTTCAATGTGCATTTTCTATGCAATCCCAACAGAGTTTGGGATTTTAATTTTTTCACTACTTTCCTTTTAGTGTAGGCAAACCCCAGTGACATGTTCCAAAACAAATTTAGGATCAATGTGTCCGTTACAGCCAGCTTTAATAATGAGAAAATATAGACTCTGTAAAAATGCATTTTAATTGAGCTCGTTTAAAGGATTGCCCGCTCATCTCAGGCAGTTTTAATCAAGCACTGTCAGATTCCCGCTAGAACAGGTTCTGTCAGATAACTTAAGCGGTGAGGTGGCGGCAACTTGCATCTTTAACGGCTACATGATGGAAACGACTTCATAAGTCATTGGCAAACAAACAAATTCTGCCATCCGCTTTTGTTCACTTGAATTATATCAAACAAGTCGACATGGTCTACAACATCCCCCGCCAATCGTGCGCTTCTCATTTTCGAACTCAATCAAGGCCTTTATGGTCTGAAGCTACACACCAAATTTGGTTACTGTATCTGTAGTAGTTTCTGAGTAAAGCTGTCCCCTTTATCTCGGACGGACGGACGGACGGACGCACACACGGACGGACGGACGGACGCACGGACGGACGGACGGACGGACGGAGGTCAAACCTATATCCCCCTCCCACTTCGTGTTGGCGGGGGATAAAAAGCCTGATCAGACCACTGGAGTATTTCTTGGTCCTCATCGACCATTTGGGGACCAGATTTTGATCACAATAAAATAATATTTTTTGGTTAATAAAATGCCAAAGGCTGATAGCCTCTTGGAAATCCAAGCACTTCAAGTACAGCAGAATGTATGCATTATATTCAGCCAAAACTTCAGGGGTAGAACCAGGTATTTTGTGCCACATCTAAAGATCTCATACCGTGACTCTCAGCTCCACGTGTCTCAATTTATTGGCTGTTAGTCAAGACACTCGTAAAGCTCAAACTTAAAATGTTGCGGAGATGCATAACTGCTTCATCCAGTCATTTCCATGTTTCTTGCCATATGAGGACAATTCTCACATGAAGGGCCTCTGAACTGGACAGGGTTTTTTTTTGACAACCACAAGAACATAATTCTTTAATAAATCCAGAAAAATGGGAGAAAACCATGCTGAATGTATAATACATTTGTAAATGAGTTGAATTGGTGCAGTTTGAATGTTTTAATGAATGATTTAGATAAACTAACCCTAGGTGCTCTTTAACTGTACGTACATCATCAATTACACGTGGAATACTTCCAGAATTCCTTACACTGGTTTATCTGGTCGTGTCACCGTTAAAAATACCAGTGGAATCAAAAGAAAACAATCTGCTCAGTAGGTGCACGGGAAATCCCAGTTAGAGCTGACAGAACGCAGGACGATGAAACGGAGGTGTTTGTTTTCAGGCGACAGGCACAAAACATTGCGCAATAGCAGTCTATGGTAACCGGCACTTATGCTTAGCGATTCTAATGGTGTGGCTTTCCACATAACATCCTCAGGGTACATGCCTCTCCGTGGAGCATCTTAATGGGCCTAATTAGAACCTTCCTCACTGCTGTACATCAGGAGGAACCTTTGAACAACACTCTTCTCCAAACAGCAGCAACCACTTAGCCCAGTCCTTAAGTCAACCAACCACTCTATCAGGGCGCACTTGCTATAGCCTCAAGGCATCAATGGCATTTTGTAGTTGCCAAGGGACGCCTGCTCATTGTTTCCCATACATTGATTTCTTTCCCGTGGCCCCACCACAATATCACCATTAAACACATGATTTTCTGATTGCTCTCCCTAACAAACGCATTGGATGAATCTCATAACATATTTGATATTTCCATGCCCCTTGATCCTTGCTTGAACCAGAAGTTGTCCTGGATCCACCATCTTGCAGGTCATCTTAAAAGGTAACCAATCTGTTTTTTTTTCCATATAATTTAATAGATATGACCAAAACAAACAGGAGTAAATAAATATTTTCACCGCGAATGCTTGCAATCCCCCGAATATTGAATGTGAAAATAGTTTTTGCGACCAGCAAAAACTCCCCGCGCAATTTGAAATACCTCATTAGTATTCATGAGTATGCAAAAACGATGTCACACTAAAGCGGATGTGCGCGGTGGACGCAAAAATGAAGTTGGCCAACAGTAAAATGCCGCAGCCAAAGAAATATTCGACTGATTGGGTCAGTAAAAGTGCTAGAAAAGGCCTGGGAGAAGATCGATTGAAGACCAGGATATATATAAAAAACAAATAACATACATCATTACGAAAAAAAAAAATTTACAAGTACACATGTATTAAATCATTCACATCATTCCTAAAATTAGCCTGTCTGAACTCTAAAATCTCTAATGGCTGCACCTCAGCGGCTGTTCTTTCCAATGTAGTTATTGTGTTTGTAATAATGGTAATAATATGCTGCATTTATAATGGGCCCAGTCCATCCACCAACTGGCTGCTCACAGTACTGCATCATTATTACCCTGGTCACTGGAATCCCACACATTCATGCCAACTCTCCAGAGAGCATACAGCTCATGCTGCCGGTTAGGCGCAATATAGGTAGTGTTCACCAAGCCATCTCATCCCACCAGGTACCCATTTACAGCTGGGTATACTGGGACAAAGTGGATTAAGTTCCTTACCCAAGGAAACATACGTTGGGCACACATATCCATGAACAAAAATGGCCCAGTCAGTCAAATGGTCAATTGACAGCTCAAAAAATCGGATGTATTTAGCTTGTCCAAAGCATTTTGTTCCTTTTAAATCGCCAGACCCCTCTCAAATTTTAGGTGATTACCCTACTTTGGTAGACTGTGTCAGACTGAGTCAGTAGGTCAATTTGTGTCTCCCCATCAGTACTTGATGTCAGAGATTGAATGTGCAGTAAATGGTCTAAAGTTCATGAAATGATGGGTTCAGAGCAAACACATACTGTAAATAGTCCCTCACTGGCGTAGCAAAGCCTCCTTGCAGGGAATATAGCCGACTATGTCCTATTAATTTCTATCACCTTAACAGGGTCGGCTACATCTTTGAAAATGAAGCCCTCATGCAGATTTTCCTGATAAGGTCAATAGGATCATTGTTTGGTATTGAGTAGCAATTTTGAATAAGGCTCATTCAAGAGAACATCAATAGGCCAAGGCAGGTCCTAACTACAGGTCTGGAGTCTGGACATGCTTATTCAATCATCTCATTCCTCTAACTGGGACACTTGGCCTGAAAGTTGAGTGAAGAACCGTTACTGGACAAGCGTCCTGCTGCCCTAGTGACAGAAACCTTTTGGGTGAAACTCTTCTTCTTCTTCTTTTTTTTTAATTAACCTCTGCCTGTATTTCCCCCCACCACAAGCACAACTACAGTAACTGTTTTCCCAGATTTCCACTGCCAGAAATTTAGGATTTCGGTTATTATTATTTTCCCACATGTTCAGAAAGTTTTTTGTTTCAGACTCAGCAGTGATTCACTGGCCTGGATTTCATGCTTTTGCCTCTGGTTCTCTGGCCAAACCGGCATGACGGCCAAAGTGGCCTCCCATCTGAAACGAAGTGTTTTCAAAATGTTCCTGGAATGTTTTGTCAGTGCAACAGGATTGCGACTACATGGCAGCTACATGAGAGAGTTCGGTCTTATTCTGCGGGAGAGGTGACTGAAGCTCGCTCTCAGTATGAACACATTTCAATATAATGTCTGTCAACTGTCATCCACAATTAAGTCATGGTCCCAAAATCAGTATTACCAGATGGGGAATAGCTGTCAGAAAGATAAGAAAATAAAGGCAAACGGATAGATCCGTGTGTTTGAGGTTCATAAGAGGAGTGTGCATAATTTTCCGACTGCATCACAGAAACTGAAAGACTGACTGCTGATAGAAACTATGAATCAATGTTTTCACTGCACACAAACATCAGACGTAATGATGCCCTGTGTGAATAACGCAGACATTCCAGTGATGGTGACCTAAAGGTGACCCAAAGCCATTCTTTCAGGGTGAACAAGGTACACAAAAGAACATGACTTTCTTTAATAAAATGAAAATGTATTTCAAAAATATGTGATTTTAAAGACTACATTTTGCCGGAAGCTCAAATAATCAAAGTGGGGGAAGAAATTAATATATATATATATATATATATATATATATATATATATATATATATATATATATATATATATATATAAATATATATATAAATATATATATATATATATATTAGCCATGATAAATGAATTTTATAAAGACAGAAAAGAAGTGGAGTAGAAGTGCAGGCTTAGCTTTGGTCCTCATGGGCCTTCCAGCCCAAGAAAACCCGACGTTTCATATTGTTGCAGCGGAGCTGTTCTCTTTTGTTTCTGCGAGAATCACCAAGATAATTTCCTTGCAGCGCAGTGAAACTGTCGAGGTCAGAAGCCATCCAGCTGATTCACATATACGGTGGTATGCTGGTTCTGAGAATTTGCACTGCACAGTTGTCACACTGCCAAGCATCAATTGGCGTCTGTTTCATGTGGACAATAGCCTCACACGTCAAAGAACAAATCTTCTGCGGATTTTTTTTTTTTTTTAACAATCTCTCTTTGGCATCTTTAACCGTCCCTGCTTGGCACTTTGCACTTTGCAGTTTGCCAGCTCAAAACAGGGCTTTGAAAAGTGATTTCTGGCACGCTTGGCAAATTCAGCCATTCGGGACCTTAGAATTACAGGGTTCTAACTAACATTTTTACAGTTTTGAGGAATTTGCTTACAATGTTTGGCCACTCAGTGTACACTTAGGGAACTAGAACTTTGTTATTCTGATCTGAACCCAATTTAACAAATGAATTGAATACCCATACTTCATCATTAGATAGAACTATTTATGACCAATTACGTGCAATGGTTCACTCAGTTTTGACCAAAATGTCAGTCAGACCCCAGTTCGGACCCAAGGTCGCAAATTGCAAAAACAAAGTAGCGAAACTGAGTTCATGAGGGAAACGTCTAATGCCTGCAGTTGTGTTTTAGTCGCATTTAAGGACATACAGACAGTAGAGAAATTAAAGAGAAAAAAAACTGGACCAATGCTTAGACAAACAAATGCAGATTATGCAGTTCATTTTCCTGGGATGGTTTTGGTCCACTTGTCCTGTTGAAGTGTTGAAGAGTCTCTGAAAGTCAATGCAAATTAAACCTAAGAGTGTTGAAAATACATTTTTTTTAATGTAATTTTAATTATCTTGTGCTGTTGAAAACCTATCATGAGGTGACTTGTTTAAAAGAGCTCCCCTGTGGGTGAACAGGTTAATTGGAAACAGGTAAGTGTCATGATTAAGTACCCTTTGCACATGCTCACAAGGCCGCAATCCCGAGGAACCCTTCGCTAGAGTGATTGTCCAATCAGTGACAAACGACATCACCGCGTTTACCGACCCTTCCCGTTTTCTTTTTGTTTGCGTGTTTCCTTTTTGTGGTTGTATTTTCTTTTTCTTGTGTGTTCTCCATTTTGTTTGTGTGTTTTGCACTTCAGGGCCACCGTACATATCTAATCATGACACTCACATGCTTCCAATTAACCTGTTCACCTCTGGAATGTTCCAAACAAGTGTTTTTTGAGCATTCCTCAACGTTCCCAGTCTTTTGTTGCCCCTGTCCAAGCTTTTTTGGAACATGTTGGAGGCATCAAATTCAAAATGAATGGACCGAGTGGTTTGTCCTCATACAAATTTCTGAGGTGTAGCACGAGTGGGGACTCCTTAAATTAATATTGGATTTCCTTGTGAACACAGTTAAAGTGCAGGGAAAATAAGTTATCTAACACACTATAGGTTTGTCTTGATGGCGATATCTAACATTTCATGATTGCTTCTAAATATCCATGCCAAGTAATTTTAACATCACTTACATCCAACCTAGATCAATGAAACCCAGCAACAATTCATTAGCTGACTTAGCTTGGTTGGTTTTAATAGATACATGGATATAAAGCCAGCCAACCAACAATAAGTTCATCCTGAGCGAGCTGAACTGCCTCAATTTTGCTTACATGGAGAACAAGCTTCATTAGGGTCAAAGAAAATGAAGCAAGTTTTAGAATTCAGGGTAACTTAGCAACTGAATGATCTCAAATTTCATTCATTGTTGACAAATCTAGCTAAGCGCAGATTTAAAAAAATAATAAAACAAACAAACATATTTGTAATTCCTTCCGGATAAGAACAGAGAAAACTAGGCAGAAGGCCTCCACGATGATCCTATTGGACGACTCGTGATAAGCTAGTGCTTCTTACTGGCTTTTTTTTTTAACCAGTGATTTGCAGCGTGCCTGGAAAATGCGGCATTCAAACAAACCTAGATGGACTTCCGGCTGCCCAGGTATGAAATGATGCTGCGCAACCATGCAGTAGCTCCTGCTCACTGTGGGCATTACAGCTGGCGAAAACAGCATCTCAGGAGAAGCTGCGCTCATTTTTGTAGCCCCAGTTTGTACGATCATTTGCCAGGCCCACACAAACTTTAGCAAATTATGCTGACAACTGCGACATTTGAGCCCTAGATGGTTTGACTGAGCGAATTTCTCAATCTATACGGCACACGCTGTATGACAGGGGGGCCAATCGTGCTCCTGAAGGGCCCTAGGGTGTGTTGGCTTTGGGTGTTACTCTGAACTTAATTGATCAATGGAAGCAGCTGATTACACTTAACTCAACTTACCTGGTTTCTTGGGTCTAAGGCCTGGTGTACGAGTGCACATGTACTTCTACAAATGGGTTTTCCCTCCATCGTTTTCTGAAAACAACTTCGTCCACATGAAGAAGCAAAACTTAAAGTGCTTGTGAAGATCGTGCCAGACCAACGGGCGGCTAGGATGTTATTTAATGTCATGACCGTGCAGGCCAATCCCAAAGCTGTATAAACTCGCCATAAGGCCCAATAACTCTGATGTCACCAACCAAAAACTCTGCTTTCTCTGTCCACATGTAGACAGTAAAACCGAGTTTCGAGAAATCTTCTCCGAAGGCGGTTTCCATGAGGATTGTTTTCAGGAACCAAAAACTCAGTTTGCATGGGAACAAAAGGCCTAAACGCAAAGAAAATGCTACAGTTTGATTAATATCCTCGCATGTGTGGAGTGAACAGGGTCTGAAGGGTGATAAGAACAAAACCCGGCGTTCCCTGGGGCCTCCAGGACCTGGCCTGGCCACCCCTGCTGTAGGAAGTCACAAGAGGATATCCTGACAAAGAGGGTGTATTTTCCTACATGTTGACAGAATTTCCTTTGAATGTTGAAGTGTAGCACATAGCAGTTGCTATATAGTGCAGTCTGCCAGTATTTCAACGCTGGAGTAAATTTTGTTTTGTTGGCCTGTAAAAGTCGAGACTGAGCTTCCACATGCACCCAGGCTACACTAGACAGGGAGCACGCATACACTGTACACTGATGAGCCAAAACAATACAACTGCACATAGATGCAGCCAATAATGTTTTCTTGCCACAAGGTCTGAAAACCCGAGACAGTTAGTGAGCTGTTGGTTCTTGCATTCATGGTGTTAGATGTGGAAAAAATGGGACCCAAGCAATTTTGAAGAGGGCCAAATCCTTACGGCCAGATGAGTCGGTCACTGCATTTCAGAAGCTGCAGTGTTAAGTGCCTGACCAACAATCATCCCAGGAGGGACAACCAATGAACTGGAAACAGGGGATTGAGCAGCCAAGGCTTACTGATGCACAAGGGCAAAGAAGGCTATTCTGCCTGGTCCGAACTAAGAGAAGGGCTACTGTGGCATAAGTCACAGAAAAATTTTAATGATGCCTAAATTAGTTGTGTTAGAATGCATAACGTATCCCATTCTACTGCATAAAGCAATTTTGAGCAGCAGACGGGCAGCAGTGTCTGTTCTAACCCCAGCCATGGCCAAATATCCCGACAAATGGGCAACTGAGTGTCAGAACTGGACCTTGGAGAAACTGAAGAATGTCACCCAGTCCAGTAAGTCCCGTTTTCTTTTCCATCATGAGCCTAGGCTGGGTTTGTGTGTACGGTTTATCTGGGGAAGTGACAGCACCAGGATGCACTGTGAGAAGGAGACAAGATGATGGAGGAAGTGCGATGCTCTGGGAAATATTTTGCAGGGAAACATTGGGTCCAGGAGCTCAAGTAGATGGCAGTTTAACAAAGCCATTTTTGGCGTCACATGTGGGACGACCACAATGTTTTCCCGGTTGTTTCAATGTTGAGGCTCATAAGTGTACGTCTGGCTTGTGTGAGCCAAACTCAAGTTTAATTATTTTCATTATTCCTCAATAGTAGAAAGGCTGCAAGAGAAATGCCATTACTGGTTCTGTGACTTGTGATGAAATCGTCAATTCAATAGGGGTTTGGAAACAAGTGCAAACCTTAGTGTTGTGGTTCAATAAATAAGGCAAACTGCCCCACAAGAGGAAAGATAATGAGTAAAGATGGCAGTTGGGTTGGCAACCTATCGGATATGACAAGTTGGAGCCACTGAATTATGTCCGTGCCGTCTGGGACCCGCAAGCTGATATCAGCCAATACTCAGAGCACTAGCTTGTACAATAGCCCTACTGTTCTGATTTCGTCCAAAGGAGTTTCTGTTTGTCGCATGAGCCCAGGAAGGAGGTTTGGTAGAGCATGTCCAGTTGCCTTTGATCCCATATCCCACCGGGGTGGTATATCATGCAAAAGCATTATCGGGATGACACTGCCGGGTAAAATTTGGAACAGTTCATTTTACTTAACCCTTTGGTGAGCATCTGCTCGAGGGTGGGCTGCAAAGCATGATTGTGTTTATATCCCGTCAAATATTGTGCTGCATTGTAGAACTATATATTGTTCCAAAGTTTGAGGACTCAGAATTCTAACTGCGTAACCTATTTCATTTTGCAAATATGATAGCGAAAATAGTATTTAAAATTGAGTCATGAAAACCCTCCGCCTGACTAAGCAGTCCCATAGGAACAATGCTATATGATTGAACCTATGTGTCAACATATGTTGACATCGATGTTCTTACTTTGGTAGTGGTCCAGATATAAAAAGCTGTTATAGCTGTTAGTCCGAAAAGCAAGGAAGCACGGACAAATGTTAGTATATCAACTTTGACTCGGAGGTAGTAGCTGCATGTCTTTGCGAATTTCACGGTAATTTGATTTTTTTTTCTCACGATGCAGTGTTGTAAATTGTACTGAAGTCCTTCCTAAACAAAATAAGTGCCCCCACTAGCTATTATCTGCTGACCTGACAGAACAGCAAGTGATTCAGCCAATCACTGCTCGCTCCAATCTAGCGGTAAAATCAAAATTTTTAAGTTCATACTGACAGCCAGTGGTCTGAACCTACTAAAAGATGGATGTATATGGTAACCAGGGGATTCATTTCTACAAGATTAATTGTTATCTCCGCCAAGGAGATTATGCGATTGAGTCGGTTTATTTATTTATTTATTTGTCTGTCTGTGGACAGGATTTCTCGGAAACTACTGGACGGATCTTCATGAAATTTTCACCAGAGATAGACCTTGGTCCAGGGACGACTCCATTAAATTTTGGTGATGATCCGAATCCGGATCTGGATTCTTAATCCAGATCGAGATCTGGATCTAAACATTTTGTGACATTTCTCTGAAACTACTAAACGGATCTTCATGAAATTTTCTCCAGAAATAGATCTCGGTCCAGGGATGACTTCATAAAATTTTGGTGATGATCCGGATCCGGATCTGGATTCTGGATCCGGATCTTTATTTATACACTCAGTGACATTTCTCTGAAACTAATGAACGGATTTTGATGAAATCTACACAAAAGGTAGACCTTGGTCCAAGGATTTTACATTACAAATATGGTGATCATGCGTGTCAAAATCTTCGATCCGGATCCAGATCCAGGTCAGGGATCAACTTTCTCAATGAGACGATTTCTTCGTATACCACTGCAGCATTTTCACCAAATGTTGATCCAAATTAGATCATCTCAGATGGAACAGTCTCAAAATGTCGTTAAAGACCTAGATCTGTGCGTGTCCGGAGATCCGGATCAACAACTTCGACTCTGAGGTCAAATATTGAAATCATACAAACTATAGAGTAATACCTCATATGAAAGCCCTTGATGAATGCTTACCGGATCTGACAGAATCTTCTCACTTACACGTCATTGGATGACGAGAATGGGTGTTTTAGCAAATCTCACTCAAACTTGTTGCATGGGTGGGCCTGAAATCTTCCAAAGATAAAGATTTTGCGTTTGTATCAACGTCATCCCTTGGCGGAGATCGGAAATCTCGGATTGCTCTTGTTTCAATTGTTTCTGACAAGGGGGATTTTGTCTATGATCACACACCAGCGCAGGGAATGGAAAAGAGTATATTAGAGTAAAAATTTGGCTACATATGGGAAAGGAGTCTTGATCGTAAAACAGCTGTAAAAGCGAATGCAACCATGGCAAGGAACACAGGGAAATTTGAACTCTTCAAAACGGTTTGTTGAAACAGACACAAACATCACCAAAAATTGATTACAGAATCATAATATTTGAACCTGCAGTTGTTTGGGGGTCTGACTGTGGCTGTATTAATTTTCTTGGCTGACGAGGCTTGGTCACAGCACCGCAGGGGCAGAAGAAAGCATAAAATCTCTTTCTGTCAGATAAAAACCTATATTTTCAGTGCTGTTACTCAATTTTGGTATCATTATGGGAAATACCTGGGAGCAATGTACTAAGTGTCATCTTTCAAACAAGAACACGATTATGGCTGTAGCCAAAGTTGTTGAAGAGCAGTAAGCATTTTAGTTTGGGAGGAAATTTGCTCAAAAAGTACTGCACTATAAAGTGGTTAAATCCAAACTCCAGCTGAGGAGGGTTCCAGATTTTACAATCTTCCTTGATCTCGCTAACTCTGTAATCCTGCTTCAGGAAACCGCGTCCCGGCTCTGGTCTAACAGGAGATTGAAGAGCTGGGTACTGAAGAAGGTCAAGGACCTCTCCGTTTCTGTGACTCTCCCAGACACGAGCTCCAGTGGGCGACTCTGTCTGCGATAAAGGGAGGGACCCAGGGAGCGGGCCGTTCAAAAAATAACCCAGCTATAAAGAGAAATTCCTTCCTTCCACGCCTTTTCCCCCTGTATTATGAATTAGCAATAGCACATGCAGTTTCCTCATTCCTTGGCACTTTCTAGTCATAAAAAACTCTGGTTTGCGACCCAATTCCATTCAAAATCCACTCAATCAAGGCGCTGTCCACCGATATGTTCCCACCATTTTCAGTTCTCACTTATGAGGTCATCATGGTTCCCACTTCAGATCAAACTATTTTTCATTCTCAGCAGGAACCATCTTTTTAGGTTGCAAACCAAACTATTTCTGGTTAAATGTTCCAACAGTTTAACTGAACCAGAATGGAGCCGTTTCTACTCTGTTCGAAAATGGGCTCCTGAGGGAAGCAATTAAGGTTCAGTCAGGCCTCTGTCGCTACCAATGAGAAAAATAACTCAAAAAATACTTCAGAAGCTGCACTGGAGGATCAGTTTTCATGTCTAACGCAGCTCTCCTCTGCGGTCTTGTTGGTGCTACAGGCACGAAGAAATTCGACAAAGCAAGACACAGGGAAAAGTGTCATTTTTCGAACACGAACATTCGCTTGAAAAATTCTTCACTGAACATATAACTGAACATACGGAAGTGACAGTCACTCCTGGTATTTGCAAGTACTAAGGTTCGAATGCACATGTATAATCAGAAAAAAAAATCCAAAATTTTAGTGTTGGAGACCAGGATAATGCTCCACAAATGGTGTGCTTATTGGGTTCGCTTTTAAAATGTCTTCAGCAGGACCTATTTAACCACAAAGCTGTGAGCTTTGGAAAAATTCACAACAAACACCCAATGTTCAGTGACTGAACCTGGCGTCACACAGCACAGGTGAGGTCAGTCGCTCCTGGGCCCAGCCTGACACATTCCTTTCTCCAGCATTCACCTCTAAACAAAAGGAGAAACTGTATACAGGAAGGGTGTGAACTGTCAGTCACATTCCGGGCATTTCCTCTCGCAAGATCGTTCAAAAGTACGTCCTAACTGTTGCCTGTCATGGATCATCATTATACTCTCAATTAACCCGGTATCTTAGTAATGCAAAAACTGTAGAATGTTAACCCACAGAAGTGGTGAATAGACACAATGTAAAGCTGGGGTTGATTTAAATTCAGTAAGATAAAGCAGTGCCAAGACCCACGGACTCAGAGCACCTCTGGAGCAAAAGGGACGTTTACGGCTCTCACTGTTCCCGCCAAAACCGTTCAACAGGAGTTCTGATCAGGCCTCCAGCAGGCCGCCCTCTTCCGTCGCCATTCAGATGGCTGGCCGCAAATCACACCTATTTGAGGGCAAGTCAAGGAATTTTGGGCCAGTGTTTGGCGACAAAGAGGAGATGAGTCAGTTAAATGTTTGGTATTTGAACGCACACACACACAGACACACACATGCACACGCACACGCACACGCACACACACACACACACACACACACACACACACACACACACACACACACACACACGCACAGCATGCACACATACCACCAGAAACAACACCCATTAATGCTAACAGACATTTTATGCTAATGCATTCAGTTAGGCTGACAGTGACACGCACACAAAATATGTACACAGACGCATGCAGACACAAACGCTAGCACAAGCATGCACACCCTTACAAGCACACTCAGAAAAAAACACTGGCATGTACAGAGAAACAAGTGACCTTAAGGAGGTGTTCTCATGCGCAGTGATGCGCAAGTCGCGCAGCTTGTGTGCCAGAATCCAGGCATATTCAGGGCACTGATGTGAGACCTCACAGTTCTACAGTAGTAAATTCTACCAGGCCATACAATATGTATCTGCCCATTAATTTTGGCCATGACAAGCGTATTCTTCAGAGAATGATAAAGAATCTATGCTGAAGTACATTTTGCATACTCTGGAGTACAAGTCCATTCTGTCAGACCCATTCTTTTTAACAACTAAATTCAGGAGGACGTCACGGAAACTTGGTGGCGTACAGCACCCCCTAGCAACAGAACACCTCGGAAAAGTTAACATCATCTCTGACAGATTTCTCATTATTTTGTTACGTCCTGTAGGACAACAACAGTGTGTTTCAGGTTGTAGGTTTACGTTACACCAGTTTTCAGTATAACAGTGTCCTGCAAAATCGTGACAAAATGGAAACATTCTCTCTAAGGGACTCTTTCCGCTACGGCCTGTATTTTCATTTGAGCGGGGGCCAGAGGGCTGGAGCCCTGAGTACAAATGCAGCGAACATAATTACAGACCGTTTCAGAAATAACAGGGAGCCGCAAAAAGCACGCTATATTTCTGTTGGGACAAATCTGGCTCGCAAGCTCATGGTCTGGCCACTGAGTGAAACGCCTGACAGTCGCTGAACGTAAACAACCGCAATCCCCTCCCGCCAAAATCCGGGAGATGGGGGATGGCGTTCCCAAGATGTAGGTATCTCTCAATCTAGAGAAGCATTTACAGTGCGGTCCTTAAGTATTCGGACGGTGGGAGAATTTTTAAGGGCTATAATTACAACATCGTCTACTCCAGGCAGATCTCATGCAGCAAATTGTAAATTGCCACGTACAAATAAAATTGCCCAAATACTGAACTGCACTGTATGCGATTTAAAAGCAAAATAAGAGGAATGGTCAGTGGTAGGCCTAAAAAAATATGATAGCAGGGCAGGGGACAGGAGGAAGTGTGTCTGCAAAAATGGGCTTCAAGTCGTTATTTTCGCCAGACGGTTTGATTACAGAAAGTCTAAATCAGGCACAACTCAATGTTATTACAGGCCACTGGTCTGACCCACCTCACAAACACAACAAACATCCAACAAACTGCCTATTGTGTCGACTCTGCCTCCAGTGATGTGTGGGAGACAGTTCTCCCGTTTTTCTTAGCTCGTGCTTCATTGGTCCCATCGATATTTTGGGATTTTAATTGACTGCAATGGCTAACTCATGACGGCGTGCTCATTCTGACAAAATCTTGACTGTTGAATGCTGGGACCACCGTTTGGCACGAGACAAGAGTGGGAGGAGGGGGGGTGGGGGGGGGTCTGGAATACAGGCTGAGAGGCCTGGGGACAGGGCCCAGAACAGACATCCTGACAATCCCCAAAATTCATGCTTCAGGGCTGCCATTTTCACACCCATCTGCCTAACAGGGAAGGGAATATCCCCCAAAGAGGGCAATATGAACTGTAGCCAAAAACCTACTAAAAGTTTCAGAAAAACTGGACTTTGGCTTGGGACATAATTTTGTCATTGAATGACCCAAAATTTTGTTTCAATATCAAGTACATTCAAAAAGTTATCAGACTCTACACTCATCACTCTGCACTCAATAGATCAAAATGACAAAGCAAAAACAAATACAGAATTTTAGAATTTTGGCAAATTTATTAAAATGGAAAAACTGAAATATCACATTAACACAAGTATTCAAACCCTTTATTCAAGCACTCAGTTGAAGCACCTTCTTGGGTTCGACGCACCAAGCTTTGCACACCTGGAATCGGGGATTTTCTGCCGTTCATCTGCAGATCCATTCGTGCCCGGTCATGTTGGATGGGGGCTGTTGGTGGACAGGCCGTTTCCGGTCTCTCCAGAGGTGTTCAGTTGGGTTCATTACGGACAGCGCTGTACTTCGCTTCTTTCAGCTTTTCCTGAGCCCTGACCAGTCTGCCCATCCCGCCGCTGAAGAACGTCCTCCACAGCCTGATGCTGCCCCACCGTGCTGCACTGCGGGGACAGTATTGGGCAGGTGATGAGTCGTGTCTGGTTCCCTCCTAACATGACCGAATTGAGGCCAAACAGCTCAATCTTGGTTTCATCAGACCGGAGAATCTTGTTTCTCACAGCGTGAGGGTCCTTTAGGTGCTTTTTTTGTTTTGGTAACTTAACTCCAAGCAGGCTTTCCTGTGTCTTTCACTGAGAAGAGGATTCTGTCGCACCCCTCAGCCATAAAGCCCAGATCCGTGGAGCGCTGCAGTGAGGTCCTTCTGCAGGTTTCTCAAATCCCCACACAGGATCTCTGGAGCTCAGCCGGAGTGACCATCAGGTGTTCGGTCACCTCTCTTACTGAGGCACTTCTCCCTAGAATGCTCAGTTTGACAAGATGTCCAGCTCTAGAGTCCTGGTCGTTCCAAATCTCTCACATTTAAGAGTTATGGAAGCAGCTGAGCTCCTGGGAGCCCTCAGGTGCAGCAGATTGTTCTGCATCCTTCCGCAGATCTGTGCCTCAACACAGTCCTGTCCCTGAGCTCTGCAGCCAGTTCCTTCCACCTCATGGGTTAGTTTTTGCTCTATCATAGACAGCCAAGAAACCTTATATAGAAAGGTGTGTGTCTCTCCAAATCACGTCATGCCAGTTGAATTAGCAGTAGATGGACGCCAATCAACGTGTACGAACATCTCAAAGATGATCAAGAGAAACAAAGGACACTTGAGCTAAATTTCAAGTGTCACGGCAAAGGGTCTGAATACTGTACTTTTGTCAATGTGATATTTCAGTTTTTCATTTTTTAATAATTCTGCAAAAAAAAAAAAAATCTGTTTTTGCCAAGTCATTATGAGGTATTGAATGTGATTGGATGTGAACTGATGATGGAAAAATTGAACTTAAAGGATTTTAAGAACAAGGCTGCAACATAACAAGACGTTAAAAAAAAAGTGAAGGGGTCAGAACACTTTCGGAGTGCACTGTATTCTGTTCAGTTTGCAATCGTTTGTAATTAATGTTTAAATACATCCGGTCAACAGGCTTAAATTTAGTCACCCAACAAGTAAACCCAGGACTTAAGAAAATAAATCTGTAAACCCAGCAGGCTAGGATATTGAATCAAGATTTTTTTTAAATTAAAAAAAGAGAGATAATTGACATTTCAGTAAATCCAGGAGGCCAAGATACAAAACTGAGATTTAACTCCATAAAACCTATATGGACTCGCAGCTGTTGTGATCAACCCAGGGGAGATTCAGACCTTTGTCATTTTCCAGAGGTGATCCCAAGGTTTCCAACAATCCCAAATATGTACATCTGAGTTACAGGGAAATGTGTAAAAATGATGCAGAAGAGTGAGATATTTTCCTTTGGATGTCACGCAGTGCCCATAAAAACGGGGTGTCCTTAATGTGATATTTCTCCAAATATTAGTGCGACGTATCTTCAGGGTCACAGTGCAACCAGCAGATGCAGATACAGATTCATTTATTTCAATATACCTCCGACAAAAAAGCTAAGGTAATCGAGCCGTATCTCCCATTATGAGAATTCCAAAAGAAATACTTGCGATACCAACAGCAGGCCTCGTTTAATGGCATTCCACATTCCAGAGAGGAAGGCCATGTAAATTTGATGAATTAGGTGCATTTCAGATGCAAGGTACATTCCCTCTGTCAGGCTGTTTTTCTGTATAGGGTGTGGATATTTATTTTCTTTTTCACTGCTTTCATCCTCTTCGCACGGTAAGAGCAGTCAGAGTTGTTATAAGAACTGAAGCTATTTGGAAACAGTGTGTGTAGAATTCATCCACAGATAATGTCATCATCAAACAAAACAATAAGTCTGGAGTGAATATTTCCAGTTTTGCTTTTACTCTTTACAGTATAAAGTATTATCAGCCTTATATAATCTTCAGTTTGGCTGAGCTGCCATCACAGTGCCTGGCAATACTGAGACAAACCTTTGCCCTCAAACTGACTAATGCACCAGATTGAAAGAGATAAATCATCCTTCCCGTTGAGCAGCAGGTGTGGGTGGGTGCGCACACGGTGTGTGTGTGTGGGTAGGTACGCACGCAGTGTGTGTGTGTGCAGGTGGGTACGCACGCAGTGTGTGTGTGTGCAGGTGGGCGCACACGCGGTGTGTGTCCAGGTGGGTGCGCACGCAGTGTGGGTGCAGGTAGGTACGCACACGGTGTGTGTGCGCAGGTAGGTACGTACGCGGTGTGTGTGTGTGGGTGGGTGCGCACGCAGTGTGTGTGTGCAGGTGGGTGCGCACCCGGTGTGTGTGCAGGTGGGTGCGCACGCAGTGTGTGTGTGCAGGTGGGCACGCACATGGTGTGTGTGCAGGTGGGTGCGCACGCAGTGTGTGTGTGCAGGTGGGTACGCACGCAGTGTGTGTGTGTGCAGGTGGGTACGCACGCAGTGTGTGTGTGTGCAGGTGGGTACACACGTGGTGTGTGTGCGCAGGTAGGTACGTACGCGGTGTGTGTGTGTGGGTGGGTGCGCACGCAGTGTGTGTGTGGGTGGGTGCGCACGCAGTGTGTGTGTGCAGGTGGGTGCGCACGCAGTGTGTGTGTGCAGGTGGGTGCGCACGCAGTGTGTGTGTGCAGGTGGGTGCGCACGCAGTGTGTGTGTGCAGGTGGGTACGCACACGGTGTGTGTTCACTCAGCAGAGCTTCGGCTCTTTACAAAGCACCTGTCAAGCCAGCAGTCTAACATACAGCTGCTGACGGGAGGAGATAAAATAACTCGCCATGTCGGGCTTAATGACAGAAAATATGAGGGGAGAAGCGGAGGTTCTGCTTTGATATTTTAACAGGAAGCCGCAGAAGATTGAGGGCAGTTAATGTGATGAGGCCTGAGAGACAGTCGAACAGGCAAGACCGCGATTTGATAAAATTTGCCGACTGTCAGCACAATAGAGATGTGAAGCTAAGAGGTACAGAGGGGTACAGTGTCCAGAGGGCAAATTCTTAGCCCAGCTCCGAGACACTATAGCCACCAGTGTGGGATTACATTACAGTTACTTAGCTCTACGCATTCATCACTATACAACGAGTGATTGGGCTTAGCAGGCATTTAATTTCCCCTGGAACAGTGCAGGGTTACGGGCACACAGCCATACCTGTGCTGATCTTATTTTCACTGTACCAGGACATGGACTAACAATCAGCGTCCCAGTCAAGTAACCATGCCTTTGAGCTATCGGCCACGGCCATTACCGTAATGACTCCGCCAAAAGCCGGCTCGCATTAATAGCCTGCAGAGTTTCCAAAATAACTTCACGTCTGTCCCTGGGTACTCATTTGTAATGCACCGCACGCCCGTCACAATGTGGATTCAAAGCTCGGGGCGGAGATCTCCACGACTGTGCCGATCACCCTGCCCCAAAGCTCGCGCCCTGGACACGCACGCAGCAAAGGGCCGGATACGCACATCTCACATCTCAGACAGTGGCAGACAGACTCGCGTGTGGTAGCCGTCCGTTTGCCTGACGTCTGCGCAGCAGGCACCTCCTCTCCGCGGCAGCGACCAACAGCAGACGGCCTGCAGGAGGTCTCACACACCCTCCCTTTCCCTCGCCCTCTCTCCGCCTCGCTCACTCTGTCCAGCCTCTCTTACACTCCACACGGTCCCCGGTCTCTCGCAGTCTGTCACTCTATCCGCATTTCTTTATGACTCCCTCCTGAACCCCCTCTCCATCAGCTGTCAGTCACACACAAAGCGACTGATTCAACCCTTACTGCTGGATCATTCAAAGAGAAGATCAAGCCCAATTATTGAGTCCAAAGAAAGTTCTGTCCAACTACTGCCATCAGCCCCCTTCTCACCTTTCTCCTTCAGCATCAGGGTCAGCCCAGGAATGGCCCATAATGGTGGAAGGACAACAGCAAATTCCAGATGAGCCACTGACTAAATCTGAAGCAATGCAGCCTGGAGGAGGCAGGCAAACCAACGGTACGAGTCTGCAGAGATACCCCCCCCACACACACACTCACACACACACACACACACACACCTTTCATCACTCCACACATCTCGAGGACTACGAATGACAGAGCTTGACAGATGTTCAGTAACCTAAAGAGGCCACAGTACCATGGGAACAATTACAGAGTCACTTTTAGCCGGTGGATAAAAAGGTCGTGTCTGCGAAGTCATCAGCCACTCAAAAGTCTTCATCCATCTGTCCGCCACTCACTCCCACTCTTTTCTTCCATCTCTTTATCTCAACAGACACCACAGTTTCTCCCCCCCACCTCTCCCTCTATGACAGTTTTCCAGTGGAGGCCACGCCTGCCCCCTCCGTGAGTGTTGAAGACCTGACGTAAGCCTGTCCGCAGGCTCAGCTCTCTCACGCCTCGTGGCTCAGTGAGGATTGATGGGAAGAGGTCAGACAGAACTGGCCTCCAGTCCCAAGCACTATGTTAATGATTTTGACAGACAGCCCACACTGTATCCCAACCCCTTGCTAACTCCAGGGCATCAATCTCTGTTCAGAGGCCCGAGCACCAATGCACATCAGCTCTGGCTCAGAATGACCGTGAGAATGGCAGGTAGACCTTATGGTTGGGGCAGGAAAATGAGGAGTGCAGCTAACCTGGCTTTGTCTCTATCCCCTCGGCCTTGTGTTAGTGACAGCTGAGGAAGATACGCCTTACAGCCCCAGCGAGGTCAGCCAGTTACCTCCCCACCCCCATCACCCTCGAAAAAACAAGAGTTGTGCAGGGATGTGTGACCTAATCCCAACTGCTTGGTTTGACTTCAGTATTGCCTAGTCGGCATCGACAGTACTGAGGGAATCCAGACACAGAAATAAAACAGACTGGAGAAATAGCAGACAGTTGCTGAGTGAGAAAAGGTACGAAACAGCCGAGGGGGATAGAGAGGGGGATCAAAAAGGATTGGAAGGGATGAGTCTGTCGGCAAAACTGAAACTACCCGGCCATCACATCAGCAGCATAGCAGGTGGTAGTAGCAGTGAGGTGCGGTGTAGCAGGGGAGGCTATAAGAAAATTAACAGGAAACTGCAGCCTGCAGACACAACCTGCCTCCTCTTATGGTAGACAGTCACAGCCACCACCTCCCCCTTCCCCCTCTCTAATATATGTGCTCACCTTCAATGTTCGCAAGCACTCAAAACCCCTCCCCGTTTCTCGAATTCCTCAGGGCAGCGTGAGACAGGGGTCAGCCAGATTGAGGGGGCTGAAATGCGCATTCGGACGGACATGTTGCCGAGAACCCTCACCTCTCAGACCTGAGGTTTTGCACATTCCACAGTGCACACAGAGTGTGGCTGTGATGCTGCTGTCACATCGCAGTGTATAGCTGCCAACTCGCACCTGAAGCTCTCCAGCTCCGTGTGGATGAGTGCATGCTGGGAGTTGGGCGTGTGCAAAAGGGAGCCGCTGAGAGCCTTCTCTCTGGGTTTTGCAGGCTTTTTGTTTTCATTGCGCTGTTTTTTGATTTTTTCTCTTAAATGCCTCATTGACATATTTCTTTTTCATATTGTCAGTGTAGAGTAGTTTGGTTCAGGTCTCTGTAGTTGTTGTGTTTGGTTGGGTGTGATGGGTATGGCATCTAACAGGGAGACGCCATCCCAATCTCTGTAATGTGGCTCGAGCTTGAGATGGTAAAAGACGTCCCTCTCGCAGTGGGGGAACAAACTGGTCATGGAAATTTTCTATATACTGTACCTCTCATATGAATGAGGCGGTTGTCGCGTTTTCAGAGGAAGAAACTGTAGGCAGCCTTATTGAGAGCAACGTTTTTCTTGATAGTGTTTTTAGTTCATTTATCCGTTAGCGGCCCCATCAATGGAAGTTATTCTTTTGGGCGTACCTGCCTGAAACGCACTGACGCCAGAGATCCAACATTTAGGAAAGTTTGCCAGTCCTATTGAGATATGAAACTTAAACATGTGCAGTCACTTCAGAGACAGGTGTTCTGTCTTTAAAAACCTCTGACTGGATTTGGATGTCTCCTTTCAGAACAAAACACGGGGAGGAGTCATGTGTGATGTATGCTAGCTTTGGGTGCATTAAATCTTGACAGTGGACTTATGGGACACAAGCGGTTAGCTCGCCTGTACAGGCAGAATAAGGAGGTGATGCTGTCGGTCTGTGTCTGACTGAGCCTGGGGAAGGAGGAGGGGTTAGTAGCACAAATTGGTTTAGGAGTCACACATTATACAAACCCCAATTCCATAGAAGTTGGGACGTTGTGTAAAACGTGAATAAAAACAGAAAACAATGATTTGCAAATCCTTTTCAACTTCTATTCGATTGAGAACACTACGAAGACAAGATATTTAATGTTCATATTGATAAACTTTATTGTTTTTTTGAAAATATTCCCTTATTTTGAATTTGATGCCTGCAACACCTTCCAAAAAAGCTGGGACAGGGTCATGTTTACCACTGTGTTAGATCACCTTTCCTTTAAACAACACTCAATAAGCATTTGGGAACTGAGGACACTAATTGTAGAAGCTTTGTAGGTGGAATTCTTTCCCTTTCTGGCTTAATGTACGACTTCAGTTGCTCAACAGTCCAGGGTCTCCGTTGTCATATTTTATGCTTCATAATGCGCAATACATTTTCGATGGGAAAGAGGTCTGTACTGCAGGCAGGACCGCCTATTACTGCACTCTTCTACTGCGGAGCCATGCTGTTGTAACACGTGCAGAATGTGGCTTGGCATTGTCTTGCTGAAATAAGCAGGTATGTCCCTGAAAAAGAGTTTGCTTGGATGGCAGCACACGTTGCTCCAAACCTGTATGTACTTTTCAGCATTAATGGTGCCTTCACAGATGTGCAAGTTACCCATGCCATGGGCACTAACACATCCCCATACCATCACAGATGCTGGCTTTTGAACTTTACACCAATAACAATCTGGATGGTCCTTTTCCTCTTTAGCCTGGAGGACACGATATCCATGATTTCCAAAAACAATTTGAAATGTGGATCACTTTTACACTTTGCGACAGTCCATCTCAGATGAGCTCGGGCCCAGAGAAGCCAGCGGAGTTTCTGGGTGTGGTTGATAGATGGCTTTCACTTTGCATGGTAGAGTTTCAACTTGCACTTGTAGGTATAGAGATTTCTCCGGATTCTCTGAATCTTTTGATGATATTATGGACTGTAGATGATGAAATCCTTAAATCCTACGCAATTGCACATTGAGAAACGTTGTTCTTGAACTCTTGGACTATTTGCTCATGCAGTTGTTCACAAAGTGGTGAACCTCGCTCCATCCTTGCTTGTGAACGACTGAGCCTTTCAGGGATGCTCCTTATATATCTAATCATGACACTCACCTGTTTCCGATTAACCTGTTCACCTATGGAATGTTCCAAACAGGTGTTTTTTTAAGAATTCCTCAAATTTGCCAGTCTTTTGTTGCCCCTGTGCTAGGTTTTTTGGATCTTGTTGCAGGCATTAAATTAAAAATGAGTGAATATTTCCAAAAAAACAATAAAGTTTATCAGTTTGAACATTAAATATCTTGTCTTTGTTGTGTACTCAACTGAATATTGGTCGACAAGGATTTGCAAATCATTGCATCCTGTTTTTATTAACATTTTACACAATGTCCCAAATTCATTGGAATTTGGGTTTGTATAAGACATTGTTAGGCCCATAGTTGATCAACATATTGCATGACATGATTGGGCCAAAGGCACAATTTTTATATGTTTTGCTCAATGACAAAAGATAGATTTGCAATCAGAAGAAAATAATGTTATGTCTGAAATATTGATTCACATAATTAACCCTTTCATGCATTAATTATGGTAAACTCAGTCAGGATATTTATACTAAGTGGTTTTATACATCCTTAGGGATGTAAAACAAGGTTTGAAAAAAAACTCTATCTTTATTCTATAAATGACCACTTTTTCCCATTTCAATGACCTGCCAATGAGATTTTTTGAATGGGATGATGCAATAGCTTCCACTAGAGAGGACTATATGCAGCAGTGCCCAAAATTTCAGGCATATATAGAGAAAAACACTTTTAAACAGCTGCTCACTGTAGTGACCTCCATGCATGAAAGGGTTAATGAAAAGACTTTTATGAGTTTATGGGAAATCGGCCAACCAATCAGCTAACCAAGAATGGCTCAATGGATATCCAATGAGACCACTTAATATACTCAGCCAAAATAAAAACTTCACACTCGTTTGGAGGTTGATAAGTTGAACATACAAGAAATGAGGTTTTAAATAATGATTTTATTTAATTCTTTACTTATTAAAGATGATGTATCATAAAAATAATGTTCATGATGTAACCAGTTCCACCGGAAATGCTACGGAAATGTCCAAGAGTAAAAATGGTAAGTTACAACTTGAATAAGAGCAGTGCGCAGGCGATTACGAATGGTTTGGGCAGTCACACGACCTCTAAACAATTCATTCCTAGTGGACGTTGCAGTGACAAATTGATTATGCAAATGACGTAAGACAATTTGTCGGTCTTCTGCTTTTGACGTCACACGTGGGCTACCAGAACAAGGTCGGTCAGCTGTGGTGCCAGTTTGTTGGAGACATGTCCGAAGATCATGGATAGTCCGTCGACTGCATCCCATAACCCTTGCAACGTCAGTGACGGACGTGTCCGTATTCAGCATGCCAATGGCACGTTCACGCTGAATGTTTGACAGGCATGGCATTGAAAATCAACGAATAATTAACTGTAAAAACGTGTTTTTCCGAGATGTCACTCTAACGTGCTAATGTGAGCTCAGTCGCACATCTCTCATATGGTCATGTGACTAAGAACACAAGAAAACATGGTTTTAGCTTAAAGTACGCTCGCACGTGCTACGTACTTGTACATGTCCGACTTGATGTGTGTAATGATGTCTTTCACAACGCATTTACCCCTAGTGATAATAAAAACTCTTTTAATAAAAGTTTCAAGAAAATATTTACAAATTTATGAGTGTGAAGTTTCTTTTTTGACTCAGTATATTAATACCCAATCCGCACCATGACGTGGGTGAAAGTGCCACCTTCTCACTGAATGCCTTTTCATTTGCATATTATTAGAGAAAACGCACAGCACCGTGAAACTGAAATTGTAATGGGAGACTGCATAATTGGTTTAATTATGGGCCACAAAATGTGTTTGCCTCTTGAAAAATAAGAAGCATTTTTGAGAATGCATATTTATTATAAGTTAAACATTTTCCTTTTATTTTTGCGAGCATTATGGTGGAGCACTTCTTGAAAATGAAAATGCGCATGGGGAATGTGATTTAATTTCTGAAAAAAAAAGTGCATACATTCCACATTATTTGTTGACAATGCACACGTGGACTTGAAAATGAAAACGCAAAGTAGAGGATTACAATTTCATTTTCATTGCGATACCAATAAGACTCGATTCTCATAATGCGAGAATAATCAGTTTTTTGACTAGGCAATTTATGTTTAGTTAGCATTATTACGTTCATGAAATCTTGAGGAAATGGTACATATTTCTGTCTGAATTTATGTCTGTTTTTTTGGATGGAGGGGGGTATTTGTGGTGACCTGGATTTTCACAAGAATGCATTGCTTTTTCAGCGCGGTGAGGAAAAAAGCGTTCTGTCACAGCCTAATTATTTGGTCAAGCAAAAATTGCTAAATTGAAAAGCCATAAGAAATGCAGCAGTGATGGCACTGGACTGCATTATAACCTGTGAAGTGTTGATCACACTGTGAAGTGTTCCATAAACTGAACAGAAACATTGTAGAATATGAAACCAAATGGTCAATTAATGAAGTTCTGTGCAAAATCTGAGATGGGAAATTATTGGTAATGTTCTGAATGATGAATCAGAGATACAGATTGTATTCTTCATTGTGGTTTTTTGGATTATTTTGCTTGAGGGCAGCATGGTGGTGCAGTGGTTAGCACTGTTGCCTCACAGCAAGAAGGTTGTGGGTTCGAATCCGGCCTGGGGCCTTTCTGAGTTTGCATGTGCTCTCAGTGGGTTTCCTCCGGGTACTCCGGTTTCCCCCACCCACAAAAACATGCATCATAGGAACACTCCAACCAGTACCCCTGACCAAGGAACTGGAGTTGGTCCCTGGGTGCTGCTCTGTGGCTGCCCACTGCTCCTAACTAAAGGATGGGTCAAATGCAGAGGACAAATTACCCCACTGGGTTCAATAAAGTATATCTTATCTTATCTTTGAATGTGGGTTGCGAGCTATTGCTAGTGTACATTTTTTAAAAATAATAATCTAATGCCATCAGTTTAATTGAACGATAAAGTCAAGTCTCTCTAACTCCATCTCTCGCCTTCATAAAATGCGCCTGAGAGAAATGTAATTTCACTAGTGAACCCCAGCGTTGATGACTCTCCAGGAGGTATCATGCAGGCCAGTACCTAAAACCTGGAGCTCGCCGTGGATAGAAAAGATCCCCAGATAAACATGCTCATCACAAAGAAACAAACTAATGAAAGCTGACACTGGTTCATGAATATCTTTCACATGACATCTCACTATGCGCATGGTCACACAAACACACGTAAATACAAGAGGGCTCTCGGTAGAGTGATACTTCTGCCACACCATATATCTGTTCTTTTGGTTACAGAATATTATCCACATCATTTCCAAAACTGAATAATCTCTTCCTTGGACTACTACCCATCATCCTGCCAAATTTCATGCCAAATCGTTGATAACGTTTTCTGTTATCCTGTTGACAGACAGACACACAGACAGAGAAATGAACAGCGGTGAAAAAATAACCTCTTTTGGCGAAGTTAAAAACGGAAAGGGACAGTATCAGTGGCTTTTTTTTGGGGGGGGGGGTCATTTGGAACAAAGTAGTGTTTTCACTGCTTTTCTGTTCTGCTTGTATACAAGCTGATAATGGCAAACAAAGAAGTTTTATCATATGGGCTCGCTTGCTTCTGCAGCATACGTTACAATACAGGAATGAAATAAGCCAATCTTACACTCCAGTGCAGCACAGAGGATGAGCATTTACTGCGTAAACATTTATTTAGGACTGGTAAACCACATGGCAAAATCTATTGAACAGCACCGATACTGTTCTAAGTTAAAGAAGCATTCTGCCATATTCCAAAGACCTGCAAACTTAATATAAGCCTTTGTTATTGAAGAAAGGATTTACCTGCTTCATTAAAACCACAACAAAGCAAAATGAAAACAAACTTTTAATAAAATGATGATATTTTAGATTGTTATAAAGCTCTTAAAGCGTGAAAGGGCATTTCTTTTTTGCCAGTAAATATCTATGCCCTGAGGTGGAGATTTTTTTAATCTTTTTAAAATTTACTTTTATCAATGAACCACATTTCTGTGATCTATCCAGCACCATGCTGAAAGTATTTCTGAGCAATATGCATCCTCTCCATGTGCAGTACGGAACTTTTTTGTGTGTCGTATAAAATTAATGTATACCAGTGCCAGTGTAACCACAGTCTCATACTCACTGACTCGTTCGGTGTTTCCCCATGCGGAATTCAGGGCAGCCAACACAACAAGGCTCGCCCCCCCAGCGCACACAAACGCTCTCTCACAAAGATTGAACTGGCTATTTTTAACAGAAACATTAGCTCCAACCAAAGCTCATGCTACTTTCTCCCCACTGTGCACTAAGAGACGCTTGTGTCTCTCAGCTGGCTGTACGGCTTGATTCTTACCCAAACTTAAACTATCATTGCTTGTTCATTTATAGCTCCCTAGTGCTGTCAAGGCAGAGATCCTTCAGCCCAGACCGAGCTTGAGTGCAACTCAGCGGACAAGAAGCATATCTCTTTTTCACCTCCTTAAAGAAGTCGACAACCACATTAAAAACAATCAATAGCGCTGACTTAAATCAGATCGATTGAAATTCTTTATTTCGAACACGTTAAAAGATAAAAACAGAGATAATCACCAAAACTAATGTTTACCATGCCTATACAAAAACAAAAAGGCAAATTGTTGACAACTGTCTTGCATGAGCAGCAAGATTATATGCTCGAAAAGGAGTAGGAAGAAGTAAGAACTTATTTGATCCTACCCCTTGCATTACCACATTCTACAGTCAAGTTATTAAATTCTCTATTATTATATTTACAACATTCACCGTCTATTCAGGAACCAATGGAACTTAAATGAACAAGAGGTATGCGGGTTGATACACGGACTACAGTAAACTTGTTCATTTTGTTCCAATTTTTCCATTTCTGATTGTTAGGAAGTTCAAGTGTTCAGCCCTACTTGAATACATGCTGACTTATGGGTGCTTCTTTGAAAAAGAGCTCTATGCATATGTGAACACTGAGCTGTCAGGAGTGAATGCAGGAATACTAAGAGGCAAACCTGTCTGCAGTAGGCCGGCCTGGCTGTCAGTGACGCCGAAGTGTTTCTGGACATCGAGGAGAACACCTGGATGACGAGGAAAACAAGAGAGTTGCACTCAAATAAACGCTATTCATTTTTCTTTCACAAAAATCTTAAAAACTCTAACACTTTGTTTTTAGCGGTACAGTATTTTACCGCCATTTTCAAAGATATAGGTGAGACACAATTCTCCATCTTTATTAAAAGGTTTTCTCTGGTCAGCTATTTGTGCTTCGATTGATGCGAAAAATTTACCACAGCTGACGATAAGAGACCAAAATGCATGCCTGAATCCGACTTTGCTCAAGTACCTTCCATAAATGAAAAATATGTCTCAGTTGAACGAAAAAATAAATCAGAGGAAAATCTCAAGACACAATTTGCTGATTTTCAGCCCCATCTCCATCTATTCAAGTTAAGGATTTAAAGCCCTGTTGTAACAATCTAAAAGCGTGTGGTGCATGTGCACTTAGGGCACATCCAAATCCATTCTCGCTAGATTAACGGCGAGTAATCTGAGCGCAAAGCAAAATGCATGGTTCAAATGGGTTGTGCTTAATCATTCAATTCATCATTAGCATGTTTGGGGTCTGACACTGCACAAACCCGTCTGTGCCATCTCCCATGCCCCTTAAAGGCAAGGGGTGCTGGCACCTTGGTGACCTGCAGATTTGACAAGCGGCAGGAAAAACACTTCTCTGTCAGGTAAGAGGCGGGTCTGCTCGTACACGAACGCGTGCAAGAAACTCATGGCTGAAAGCACGGAAACCTAATCCCTGCCATCTATAAAAATGCTAATAACACGCATTTATAAATAAGCTCTTGTTCAAATTTTCTGCTCATAAATGACAATAAAGCAATTTATTATTATTATTATTATTATTATTATTATTGATAAAATAAATGTGGGTTGTGGTCAAAAAACAGCTGAGGAATGCTAGAAGACTGTATGAAAGGCAAATTATGGAAGAGGCAAAAACTAATGCTAAGTATTTTATTTTTAAGTACTGCAGTAGAAAAACAAAAGTTAAAGAGATTAAGTGTATAAATACTAAAGATGGATCACTGCTGTACGAGAAGAAGAATATTGTTGATACCTTGAATTGTTACTTTGTTGAGAATTTTACCTCAGAGAGGATTTTTATTAGGCCAGCGGGCATATGTCCAATGCTCAAAATTATTTCGCGGAAATTAAGGTTATAACTATTAGAAAAGTTGCATAAACTAAAGGCAGATAAGGTGGCGGGTCCTGATGTCTTAGATCCTAGAGTGCTCAGAGAAGTTAGTGAGATCAACTTTAACCATCTTTGAGAGGAAAACTCAACTTTAAAACATAACGCGTTGCTGAATACCCCTCAGTCCGGACACAATTTCCTGCCTCAACGTCACAGCGTTAAGGTCAAAGGTCAAATCCAGCAAAAAAGGAGACATTGCACATCTATGTGTCACAGTGAGTTACCATACCTAATTTGGTGAAGCTGCAATCAGTAGTTGCCAAGTACTGACCCACATAAGATTTCCTGCCTCAGGGTCACAGTGCAAAGGTCTAAGGTGAAATCCAGCAAATAACATTACATTGCACATATGTGTGTGATAGTGAGTTACCATACCAAATTTGGTGAAGATGCAAGAATTATTTGCCGAGTACTGAACCGGACAAGATTTCCACAGTCAAGGGCACAGAGCTTAGGTCAAAGGTCAAATCCAGCAAAAACCTAGCATTGCATATCTATTGGTCATAGTGAGTTACCATACCAAATTTGGTGAAGCTGCGAGAATTAGCTGCTGAGTACTGACCCAAACAAGATTTCCAGGGTCAAGGTCACAGAGCTAAGGTCAAAGGTCAAATCCAGCAAAAACCCTGGCGTTGCATGTCTATGGGTCATAGTGAGTTACCATACCAAATTTGGTGAAACTGCGAGAATTAGTTGCAGAGTACTGACCCGAACAAGACTTCGAGGGTCATGGTCATAGAGCTAAGGTCAAAGGTCAAATCGAGCAAAGAACCTGATGGTGCACATCTATGGGTCATAGTGAGTTACCATACCAAATTTGGTGAAGCTGCGATGATTAGTTGCCGAGTACTGACCTGGACAAGATTTCCAGGGTCAAGGACACAGAGCTAAGGTCAAAGATGAAATCCAGCAAAAAATCTAATGTTGTCGGCCAAGGGGTAAAAACAGGTAGTTCATACAACTAAAAAACGTTTCTGTATTTAAGTGTGTGGGGTGGATCTGTGGAACGAGGTAGTAGATGAGCTGAAAGAAAGTACAAATGTAAATTGTTTTAGAAAACTGTACAAAAAACAAACCATTAACAGGACAGGGAAGAGGAAAAGCTGTTTTAGGGCTATCGGGATTTATTTATTTAGGTCATGCCTTAAAAACCTTCTGGAATTCTTTGAAGATGCCTCCAAGACGTATGACCAGAGCAGGGCTTATGACATCATATACTTGGATTTTCAGAGAGCATTTGATACAGTGCCACAAGAAACTGATTTTTAAAATGAGCTCCATTTGAGTTACAGGAGGTATTCTGAAGTGGATTCAAAACTGGTTACAGGACAGAACACAAAGAGTGGTGGTCAGTGGTATCTCATCTGAGCTAGGTATGGTGGGGAGTGGCGTCCCCCAGGGATCGGTGTTGGGACCCCTGCTGTTCCTCATCTACATTAATGACCTTGATAGGAATATTGAAAGCAAAATAGTTAAATTTGCGGATGATACTAAATTGGGAGGTTTGGTGAACAGTTTAGAATCCACAAAAGTGATTCAGGATGAATGAGATGTCATTCAGAATTGGGCAGAAATGTGGCAAATGAAATCTAATGTAGCGAATGTAAAGTTGTACATGTAGGTAATAAAAATATTAGACAGGATTACTTAATGGGAGGTTTAAAACTGGAATGAAGTCCACATGAAAAAGATCTGGGAGTGACTGTTGACCAAACCATTACAGGTTCTGGCCATTGTGCTGCAGCAGTTAAAAGGCCAACAGGATGCTGGGATATATAGCCAAAAGTACTGAGTATAAATCTAAGCAGGTCATACTTCTCTTGTACAACACATTCATCAGACCACATCTGGAGTATTGTGTACAGTTCTGGGGACCATACTTTAAGAAAAATATAGAGGCTCTATGAAAAGTCAGAGAAGAGCCACTAAGCTAATTCCAGGTATAAAAGACGAAAGCTACGAGAAGAAGCTGAAGATTCTTAATCTCTTTAGTCTTAGGAAAAGGAGACTCGGGGGTGATCTGATCGAGGGCTTTAAATATGTTAAAGGGATTAACAAAGTGAATTATGTAGAATTCCTTCGACAAAGTTCTGTTAGAACTCGGGGTCACAAATGGAAGTTGGCCAAGAGTAAATTTAGCACTGATATTAGAAAATATTTTTTCACCCAAAGAATAATCTCAGTGTAGAATAGCTTGCCTGACCATATTGTTGAGCTAGAAATTTTCAAGAACAGGCTGGACTTAGCGCTCAATACCTTCGAGTCATTGAGTAGTTGAAGTAATACATTCACGATAGTGATAAGAAACTGGCGAGCCTAGTTGGGCTGAATGGCCTGTTCTCGCCACTCATGTTATTATTATTATTACACTTAACAAAAATATAAACGCCCCATGTAAATTATTTGTGTAACACGAAATGTGTTACCGGAAATGAGCTGATAATGTCTTAATTGTGCAAAATGGTCATTTGTCTTGATTTGTATACAACATTTGTGTGCATCTCTGCCAGTGAGCACTTGCTCAGTGATGCAGTGATTCCACCCACAACACAGGTGTGGCAAGTGCAGACGCTGCTCAAACAGCATGAACAAATCTCAGACACTCCCTAAAACAGGGGACAATAAAAGGACACCCCAAAATATCAAATTTCATCAAAAGTCACCATCCCACAAATGTCAGAAATCATGCGGGAACGCACTATAGGAAAGCTTGATGCAGGAATGTCCACCAGAGCGGTTGCTGCACAGCTGAATGTTCACTATCGGACACTTGGGCGTTTAAGAGTTAGTTTAAGACAGACTGGCAGTCCAGCAAATCGACCTCACCCTCGTCGCCCACGTGTGACCACATGAGCACATGATCGTCACATCCGGTTTCTCCACTTGCGTGATCGCCTCAGACCAGCAACGCACACAGCAGATGAAACAGTTGGTCTGCACAACAGATGTGTCACACCTCAAACTGTCCGGAACCGCCTGAGAGAAGCCAACCTACACGCTTGTCTTCCTCATCGTGATCCCAACCTTGTCTACGAGTATCCCTGATTGCCATATGCCACTATCTTGCATTAATGAACAGTAATCTGCTGCATATTGAACAATAAAATGAATTGTGTATGACTTAATACATTGTAAAACCCTTAATGCTAATTAAAGTTTAAAAGTGTCAAATGGGGCATTTATATTTTTGTGAAGTGTATTATTATTATCATCAAGATGTAAATATCATTACATACAGCGAATCTTTAGGGTCACATTTGAACATGTGCATACAGGCTGAAACAAGCCAACGAAAAGGAAAAAGTTTTAATTTAGGACCGCAGATAAAAAATAATTACATTCGGGCGTAGCACAACTGACAAATTAAAATGAATGAGGAAAAAACAACCAGGGAGAAAGAAATGAAACCGTGAACATGTTAACCATGACCCCTTGAATAATATCCGGGAGAATATCAGCTACGAAACTGCAGCAAGCTTTTGATTTCATGTGACATCTTGCACGTGCAAGCAATCTAGTTCCCACAGACACCTCCAGCAGTAGCGCCCCATATTTAGTGAGATTCAATGCTCAACTCCATGGCAACATCTTAAGTAGATACGGTCGCACTCGCCACAGGGACCGAGTCGTGCATCTCCCCGATCCCCAAATTTCAGACAAAATGGCCGCTGGCAGCCATATTGGACGTCCAAAATAGCTGAAAATCGGTCTTGAGCGTTGTCAAATAAATATCTTCGCCTGTGCAAAATTTTAAAAAAAATTCCTGTATTAATAGTCGCTTCCAGAGCCCGGAATAGAAAATCTCTGCAGGCACAGTGGCGGCGGTGGCCCTGGAACTAAACCATAGTATCTCCCGACTATCGTCGTCGGGGAGATACAAACATTGTTAATGACACGAAATAAATAAATGTCAATCTTACTTTTACTCATATTGAATAAAAATAAGAGTTCAAAACTGAATAATCAATTGAAGCACCTATTACTAAAACCCCATAAGTCACACTTGACTTGACTTGACTTGTGGGGTTGTAGTAATCAGTGCTTCAATTGTAGCTAGACTCAAATACTTATTATAGTGAGTATCAGAAAATTGTTTAAAACTCTCCACTAGTATGCAGTAAAATGTAAATGCAACAGACTAGAAGACACCATTTTTGATATTTCAACATTTTGAGCCCCATCTAGTATCAAATGCCTCCCGACGGTTGCGAATGCTGCCGACCCGTGGCGCGCCTCCGGGCTGCCTGCCTCCTACTTCTGGGACCATGCCTTCCTCGCCCATGAGAAGGCTGAACTTGTGTGAGGTGAACTGTCCACAAGTTTATTTTTTGACAGCCTCATATGTGAGAACTGCGTTTAGTAGCTGGACTGTGGCTGATGCAAGAGCAAGTCTGTCAGCACACTGCGCTACTGCTGCATGGTGTGGCTCTGCAAGATCAGCTGAGCTGAAGGCACTTGCTATTTTCTGTTGGCTGACTATTTTATATGGTCTTGAGTTTTAATATTATTAGCTCTGCAAGTTATGTTACATCTTTTTGGCCAACATGATTGGACTCCAGAGCAGATTCTCTTGTGCCAGATCAGATCCTAATAATTTATTTTGTGTTTTGTGCCAGGACAAGTTTTGCTGCCTCTCATGGTCATTATCAGTTCTAGCAGTTTGAAGGCACAATCATCAAATCGATGTTCGTCAAACAAGCGTCACACATTTTTAAAGATTAGGAGGGTCTTGCTGCAACAAAATCTTTTTACGTTAGGTAAGTTAACTTGGTCATACTGCTGTTTTGCTGACAGCATTCAAAATGCACTGATGTACTATCAGCTAGTTAGCTACCTGACATTTAAATGAGGTTCAACTACATCTTAACTATACTCTAAGAACTGCAGCTTGTCAAATTAAAATGAAAAAGTAGTTCTACCATATCTAAGCTATGTTGTGTAAAAATATTGCAGAGTCTGGAATCTCAAAAATTTACACACAGGTACAACTGAAACGACAGAGTGAAGTATGACAGTCTTTAATTTAGGAACTGTGTCAGGAGAAAAATTCATTGGGCAGCCTGAGTCTGTGTTTCAAGTAGAAAACATTGTTTGACACGAAGAACATAATTTAGCTACATGTAGTTTCCTACCCCTCAACACTGCAGTTATATTTCTAATTATCAAAAAAAATCAACACTTAACATTTGTTCATCTTATTGATCTGGGTATATTACATAGAATTTTGATTGATTTCAGCATCTGCTCAGGCCTCTGTTACATGGTTATATAATATCCCAGGAAACAACAGCAAGGCAGTTTTACCCCACCCCACCCGATGGGTGAGGGCAAGGAGTATTGTTTTTGTTTCGGTTTGTTTATGTGTTTGTGAGTTTCTGCGTTTGTTTGTTTGTTAACACTCAAGCGGGAAAATTAATGGCCAGATTCACCCCAAATTCGGTATAGGGATAGCCACTGACCCAGAATAGATCTCTATTGAATTTCGTACAAGTAGGTGAAAGTATGTGCGAGGGGCGGGGTTTGTTGTGTCTGGCACCACTTGTTTATGACCTAAAATGGCTTTGCTTTTTTCTGGACAAGTAAGTAATCGGAGAAGCCTGTTTCTCAACTTGCGCATCATGTCATTTATTTCGGACACCCCAAAGACCAGTATGATTTCTCAGAATTGCAATCTATTGAAGCAACTGTTTACATTGGCCCCAGGCCAACATACATTTGATCATGTTCAGGTAGCTAGCAGGCTAAATTACTAAACAGTAAACATCAATAGTACATGTGAGATATTTCACTTTATATTTTACTTTGCATGTAGGAAACCATAAAGAAAGCCTATGAGTTCAAAATTACAATCTAAGCTGCGGCAATATGTCTAATGTGCAGGTTGACATTTCTGGCTTACTAAACAAGTCAGGCATGCCTGAAATGTTAATGCCCAAAGCTGGTTGAGGTTAGTCAGGAAAAAAGTAGCTATGGTATCTAAACTCCTTTTTCAGGCCAACAAGTGCTAACAAACACATACTGCTTTCCAAAATAAATATAAAAATAATGTTGCTCTATTGCAAAATACCCTCCTCCACTTTGTGATAGTTTACGATTGCTGCCCCTATCTGTTGAATGTATTCATCCATTGTGGTAACTGACATTTCCTGATTCTCTCCCCCCCATTTCTCAAAGGTATGTGACGGTATGCTTAATTGATCTTTAGCATCGTGGGAGAGCCATGTTCTCAGCAAAGCTGAGAGGGAAAGAGAGAGAGAGAGAGAGAGAGAGAGATTGCAATCTGCTCCAGTAGCACTCCAACAGTGCCTAATCCTCAGGTGAGCGGGATGATTAAAGGGTTCACCAACCAGCTCAGTCCTTCAGGCAGTCAAACACCCCGAGGGCTTCGAAGGCTACATACCTTTCATGCATTAGCCATGAGAGGCGGCGCTTCAGTTAGGGCTTCTGTAAAGGCACCAGGGGCAGTTCAAGAGAGGCAGGGACAGTGTACAGTCAGTAAACCGTAAATCACAGCTCGGTAGCTTCTTTCAGTTTCAGTTTCAAGCTGAAATTGCCACACAAAGCCCACTACTTAACTTCAAAATCTCAGTATGCAATTTCAAAATTAACGCGCGACATCAACTACTATTTGGACAGATGGATTTTTAGCATCAAATTGTTCCACTGTGTTTTGCTCGTGCATGATAATGTAGCCCAGTAAGGATGCTCAAGAATCCACACCTGTGGAGTCTGCGTAGCCCCAAGGAAAAAAACAACACATTCACTCGTTCTGAAGCGCAGAAGCAATTCATGCTGAGTTGAGTCAGTGCTGAAACTGGTGTTCTATCTGGAGGCAGTTTATTAGCAATATCAATGTAATGCTTTGTTCTAAATGTTTTGAAAGAGAAATTATGCCATGCACCATAATTGGCTCAATGTCAACATCATTTACAGAGTAATTATAATGTTGAATTGAAAATCTCATTATTTAGGTTTACATAACATCATTACTATCGCTGCTATTGTCATTAAGAATTTTCATTGCTGTCTCCACCCAATTAATTCCGTTGGCTCTAGTTTTCATGTGGCCAACAAAATCTAGGACAGCGTGAAGCGACACTCCTGTCGCCTGGGAAATGTCTCTCACAATCGTGCGAACATTTTTTAGCGCTGTTACACCCAGCCTCCGCCACATATTTTATACCCTTTTGTTCTAGAAAGCAACCAAGGCAACCACACAGTTAGGTACAAAGATTGGGCAGTGCGATGACGGAAAATTAAAACTGAAAAGCAGTCAATAGTAAATTATCTTTGACCTGTATAACGGTGAGAACGATCCAGCAGCAAATTTTTTTCAAATTTTATTTCAAATAAACACCGATTTTAATTTTAGTCCTTGCAACAAAAATTTTAATTAAAACCGAGGAGAATCCTCGCCTCAACTGACAAACTAGAGCCAAAAACCAGTAGCTCTCAGAAAAAGGGGGACAAATAATCACTTCCAAAAGGAAGGAGCCCTGGAGGACACAGTTATATTAGGCGATTTATTGTGGTGCAGGTGACTGACGTTTCCTTACAAAGTCTTCTCACTGTCGCTCCACCGCGCTGCCCTTGATAAGAATCATAATTGATTAAGCCAACATTCGCAAACATTTCATGATTTTTATACATACGTATATCTTCTTGAAACATATAAGCAAGAGCAGTTGCATTTATTACTTGCCAAAATCAGCAAGTTGGTAAGTAGCTCATTAGCATGCTTCTACATTAGCACGTATCTCTAAATTTATTTAAATTTCTTCCATTGTACAATGAAGGCCAGCCAACTTTCTCATACAACATACAATGATGCGTTCGGAAACCCAGATCAGAGATAAATCGCAATGCAGCATGGTACACAGAGTCCAACAATTTCAGAGATGATGTGGTTGCATGCATATAAAGAACATCATCATAGTCGATTACTGACAAAAATGTTGCCTGAATCAGTTTTTTTCTTGTGACAAAAGAAAAACAGATTTTGTTTTGATAAAAGAATCCTAATTTTACCCTCAACTTTTTTGTTAGATACTCCATATAATGATGAATCAACCACCTCATTATTCAGAGTTAAAATCTGATAACCGTCTTTAATTTCCCTTTTTGACCTTGAGAGGACCATCATTTTGGTCTTGTTTGCATTAAGTACGAGCCTTAATCTACATAAATTCTGCTGAACTACGTTTAAAGCACCTTGTAGGTCGTGAACTACACTCACTAAAGAAGACAAAGTAGTATATATAATTGTATCGTCAGAATAAAAGTGGAACTTTGCATCAGTAACATTTTTACATAAATTATTGATATAAATAATAAATAAAATGGGACCCAATATAGAGCCTTGCGGGACACCATTCTTTATATTTAAAAGAGTCGAAGACAAACCATCAGCTTGAACACAATGTGTTCTACCACTCAAATAGTTTTCAAACCATTTAACAGATTTTGGAGAAAACCCTTTATTAGTGAGCCTCTGTAAGAGAATTAAATGGTCAAGAGTATCAAAAGCCTCAGATAAATCTAAGAAAAGTGCAACACAGTGTTATTTAGAGTCGTCAGTGGCAGTTATGATATCATTTCAGGCCCTCATTGTGACAGTGACTGAACTATGTTTTTTCCTAAATCCAGACTGCATGTCATTTAGAATGCCATTTTTAAATAAAAAATCCTTTATTTGAGAGATAATAAGCCCTTCCAGTACCTTGGCTAAAACTTTAAGTTTGGAAATAGGCCAATAATTATTAGGGCTGGACGGATCTCCAACTTTTAGCACTGGAGTGACATAAGCAGACTTCCAGATCTTAGGTATTTGCCCACTTTCTAGAGTCATGTTAAAAATTTTATATAATGGCTCGGCCATGATCTCCGCAGTAACTTGTAAAAAGTACGGATCTAAACCAACAGGACCAGCTGATTTCTTAGTATTTATTTTCTTTAAAGCATCACATACTACACTTACATCTATAGGACTAAAATTAAAATCAAAATCAAAAGGCATCTTTTCTTCATTATAAAAAGAATTTTGTTGAAGATGTGTTTCATTTTCAAACAATAGGCCAGCAGAGATAAAGTGCTGATTTAGGGCATTTAACATTTTATCGGTAATAATTTCAGTACCTAACTTTGGCGATAATGGTGGGTCACTGCTATAACCAGAGCCTGATGACAACTCCTAAATAACCTTCCAGAATTTAGGATCATTCAGGCTATCTGCCATTTCTTTAACATAATAATTTGATTTAGCTTTGCGAATCAAAGAAATACATCTATTCCTTAGATGCCTAAAATGTGTTCAGTCAGACTGGCATTTGGTCTTTATAGCTGTTGTCCATGCCATATTATGCTCATGAATTGCCATATTATGCTCATGAATTGTCTCAGACAGTTTGTCTGCAAACCATGGGTTGTCTCCACCTTTAACCTTAAATTTTCTCATAGGAGCATGCCAGTCTATAACCTCTAAAAATACTGATTTAAAATATGAAAACGCAATTTCAGGGTCTGGGATCAAATATAACTTATCCCAGTCACATAAATTGTGTAGAAACGCCTGCTTGTTAAAAAATCAAAAATGTCTTAACTAAAATAAGTGGTCATTGTTTAGGGCGCTTTGTATCCCTAGCCGCAGCAATGACACAGTGATCACTGACATCATTTGCAAATTCAGCAGTAGCCTTGAACTTGTACGGAGCATTTGTTAAAATTAGGTCCAGTAGCGTAGACTTGTCAGGCTGTCAGGGATTTGGCCTCGTCAGTGAATCTATAATTGGTGCGAGGCGGGCTGAGTAAATGCTATTCATCTGTAACAGAATAGTAATACGGCGTGTAATAGCTACTTACTAACGGCACCTATAATAACCAGTGCCTAAATGTGTTTGACAGGCTAGCAATGCATTGTATCTTGGTATAGCCTAGCCCCCTGCGACAGTGAAAATAAACCTCCTCTCCACCTCCCAAACCCCACGTTACAGATTCACAACACTTTTTCTACTAAAACCAATATCTAGAGAAGAAAGGTAAACACTAATTCTGTATTGCGGGGTTGAAGTACAATTTCATGAACGGGGCTCTGCACCAGTGACAAGAGTATGCCTCTCATGTGGTGCTTTTCACACCAGAGAACGTTGATTGTGTAAGCATGTGCATACAGCCTCCCCGATACTGATCCCCTGCCTAATTCCATTAATACTTTATTCAGTTTTCAGTTCCAGGCCAGCCAACCAACAATGAATCAGTGACAGCTTTGGTCTTACAACTACTTCTGAACAGCACACCAACAACAATCTTTGAGTTGCCTTTACCATCTGGGCAAGGCGTGTGGAACATTTTGGCGCAGTGGATCCGTTTCAATCGAGACTCAACAGTATTTGTGTGAGAGCAAGAAAACTCGCCCACAGAATGCCTGCTGGCCTCCCTTGTGCCTGCACTTCAAAGGAACTTTACTTTATTTCTGCTGAGCAGCAAAGTTAAAATTCTTGAGTTTGACTATATCCTTTCTGAGGGTGTGTCTTAGGAAAAAGAAGCTATGCAAGGCCCGAAGGTTGCCCTCACTCTCCATTTATTCATCCCACTCTTTTCTCCTATTTCATCCTCCTCCTGTGGTCCTATCTAAAGGGAGGCAGGTGTTAACAGTACTCCTGACTTTGCACTTTTCACCAACTTAATCACACTGCATGAAGCTCTGCTTTGTGTCTCCAATCCGTGGAAGCAGATTTAAGCCGGAGTACACACACTGTAGAACATTTACATTTCTCTGATCCTCAACAGCGTACGCAGAGCTACCATAAAATCTGATGCCATTTTTAAAATTTCTTCTGAACAAGTGTGAAAACACGGATACTGGAGTCAACACGACCCTGGACCCCATTTTCCATTATTTCGCCAAAGGCTGAGCTGAAAGTGTGCATGTAAAACACAGTTTTACAGGATCTGAAAAAGATCAAGTCTGACTTTTAAATAATAATAAAAAAAAATCCCATTCAATTAAAAACAAAAATAAAGAACTTTGGATGACTCCTTAAGTGCAGAGTGAAAATGTTCCCCATAAACACTGCCTGTTTAGATTTTAATGATTTCATATTATTTATTTATTATTTCTTCGAAGGGACTACTCGAGAGAACAATGAGCCGTCCTCTCAATTTTTTTGCCGGGGGCAGCCCACAAGGGCAGCTGGCCAAGGACCCAAGGGTCATCTCTCCAACCTTTCCTGATTAATTATCTGGAAACACTGCCACAAATTCAGCAAGGCTTCACAAATACGCAATACAGAAAGGCCCAGCCGTGGCAACCTGTGTGTTCAGAAGCTCAGAGGAAAGGTGAAGTTTTCTGCCAGGAAGTCAAAATGGGTGTGAGCCCTTCATACAGGAAAAGTCCGTGTTTCCTCCAACGCAAACACGTGACCACAGGCTCATTTCCACAAAGTCAAGCAACGTTCATCTGACAACTGCCTCTTTGCAGCAACCAATCAACAGAGATGGAGTAATCAGGTTCGGCAAATGTTGTTGCAATTACCTAGTGTTCCTCTTTCGCACAATTCTGCAGGGGGAAGAACAAAATTGCATGAGCAGTTGGTTCAGTAAATGGGTGGATGCAGGAGTTTTACTTTCTGACCACAACACTTTCACTCTCTACCGATTACAAAAAAAAACCAAAAAAACAAGGCTTGTGTTAATCTGAGGACTGGCAGCTTCCTGCTTCAGCAATACATCTTCAAACATATGATATCAGTAATCAAGCTGACCATTCTGTATGAACTGCGGAAAAAAATCATTCAAAAAGGGAAACTCCTCTGGACATCCCCTGTAATTGATGTTTATCACAAGTGCTTCAGGCCTTGTCTTTGAAAGTGCCATACAGCATGTCGACTTTGAAATAGCCGAGCTAGCCGGACCATCTTTCACTGGAACAAATGCTCTCATTGTGACCAAGAGCGGACCTCTCACGGTCATCTTTTAATGCATCTGAAAACCAAGCTTTCTTAGGCTTGAGTGTGGCAGAATCAAGACAGCAAAGCCACCCTTGAATGGTCTGTAACCAGGGGCCATTATCATCACTTATGGGGGGATAAAACGGGTTGCGTTCAGCACACAGCACACGATAGTGATTTCAGTTGCCAAACAAATTCAATTTACCAGCCTCCGTCGTCCTGTGAGACCAAGGACTAAATAAAAATTCAATGGTTCCATCTTCCCATCGTACGTAATAAAGGTTTGCCTCTGACGGAATGCAGAAATCTTGCAGTTATATTTCCAAAGTTTGTGTGCGCCATGGTTAATGCTGTATCACCGTGAAAGCTGAGAACAAGCAATGGAAAAGATCTTTGTTGGTTCAGTACTTGATACGCGCCATCATTCTGTTTATACAAAGTTGTAAACGCGCTGATATAACAAAATAAACATCTGGTATTGTAAACATACTAATAATTATTATGACAATTATTAGCCCTTAGAGTGCTAAAATTAATTTTTTAAAAACATAAATTTAATTATCTTGTGCTGTTGAAAACCATCATGTGGTGACTTGTTTAAAAGACCTCCCCAGCCAGGAGCTCTTTTAAACAAGTCGCCATATGATAGGTTTTCAACAGCTTTGAATTTGATATCTTACATCCTTAAGCAACAATAGCTGCATTTAGAGCTCTAAGGGTTAATATTTATGTTTTATAATGTGTTATTGAAATGATCCATTCTTTAGTTTAAGTAGGAGTAGCCATCTCTTTCCTCATACATGATTGATATGCGTTCAGTGACACATTTACGGCATTTTCTAACTTAAGGCTAGCCTTTTAAAAAAAAAAAATTATTTTGACTTTGAATTTGACAGGCATGAGACCATAACAATAATAATTATGAATCAAAACATGATGAAGCCTCTAATCTGAGGAAGGGTAAAGCAAAACGGCAAATAACCCTTACTCACGCACACTCACACACTCACACTCATATATCCCATCGCACTCTCTCCCCCTCTCTTACTCGTGGAACATCACAACATCCATCCATCCATTTCAAATGTCTAAACTGTCTCTTCCTTATCAAGATCTGGACGGAGCTGCAACCAAGCCGGGCCAACTATAGGCAAAAAGCGAGAACACACTCTGGAAAGCTTACCAATCCATGACAGGGCTCACAAACCATTCCCTCACACACTCATACCTGAAGGCAATTCAGGGTCTCCGAACAGCACGTCACTGGACTATGGGAGGAATCTGGAAGACCCAGAGGAAACCTATGCTAACATGTAACCAGCACACATGAAGGCCCCAGGCTGAATTTGAACCTACAGCCCCTCTTGCTGTGAGGCAGCAGGGCAATCCAGTGTTCCACCGAAACGCCACAACAGAGAACTGAGCTTTAACATACGCAGAGAAAACTGTGACGCTCACAACGACATCATCTTCCCCCTGCCCTGAAACTGTGTTTCAGAATCTCTCAGGTTCAACCAGATGCACAGTGGGCACAGGCAGGCACACACCTCACCCCATACTGCAAAACACACTCGTGCCTGGGCCGAGAGGAGATGGATTCACTCTGTCGTGCAAACATGTTGGTATGTGGGGGCCGACCTGCAGACAGAGCCGCATAAATATTCTGCAGACAGAGGTGCAGAAAGCGATAGTATGAAAGTGTTGAAAGGAGAGAGGTTCTGCGTGAGGCTAAAGGCCTTAATCCTGCCTCACGCACATTTTTGCTGCATGTAACGCTATACTGTGTGGTAATACCTCACTTCCTTTTGCCATTGACTCTTTCATAAAACTGGCTCTCAGTGGGATTTTCATTCACAGGGTTGGCAAACCACTTACCAAAGACCACCCCAGATTGCTTCATATTTTAATATGCAACTACTGTTTGCCACTTGGATCAATAGAAAGAGCTACCATTTGGAGAAATAAAAATAGAGAAATATCAACTCTCATAATATGCATATTCAGGAGCCAGCTGAACAGCCTGCCTATCAGAAGGGAGAGAATCTGGCAGCAGAATGCAGTCGGTAGGCCTCTGAAATGCTCGGTGCATACAGGATGAACCCTATTGTTTAGGGTGACCATAAAACCTTTCCTGTAGCGCCAATTTGACAGGGCGTACCAACTGGCAGACTCTAAGGACTGAGACTGCCAGGTCGGAGTGCAGAAGTGGAAATATTATTACTGTATGTGCAGCAAATAGTGGCAGTGGAGAAAAATATTCACAGCGACGACAAAAAAAATAAAAATACTGAACATAAACTGAAAACAAGGCTTTGGGAAGTAAAAATGCACTGAGCGCTCAGCTATGCCAAATACACGGCACGAGGCACATCAGGACTCCGCTCCACCAACATCAGAATGAAAAGGACTCTCTGGTGCTCTTACCCCACCTGCTTTAAGGGTGTAGCTCCTCCCACTGGCACCTTCCATTTCAATACAATTAAATAAACAAAACAGGAAATAAAAAAAAAAAACAAATGCAACAAATGTAGCCACAATAATATGAGGAACATTCAAAAGCAAAACAATTACAAAGGTGGTACAAGTCTGAAATTTGACTGGAAATTTCTCTTTGGTTTGATTTCTGCTACAAAAGTATTTCCTCCCCCGTAATAAAGACCCAAGTGGTGGCTTCCGCAGCACTGCGGACCCCCTCGACCCCCATGAGAAAATACTACCTGGTGCGCCGCACTTCCTGTTTGGCAGATGCCAATCCGGATGCACCAGGTAACTCCATTTGTTTCTTGCCTGTTACTTTGGTTCACTTGTGTTCAGGTTTTTACTAATAATACAAGTAAGTATGTTTTTTTTTTTTAAATATTGTCTCTGCGCTGTTTATTCTTATATTTATCCACGATTAAAAGATCTCGCCAGTTCTTTTATGACACTATACCACAGTACAGACAGGCCTTATTCTAGATGAGTTAAAGCTGTCTTTTAAAAAAGGCTAACAGATATTAATATAAGGAACCAACACACACACACACACACACACACACACATTTATAAGTGTAAGGAGAGGTTGCAGGCAAAACGTAAAAAGTATTGTGTTGCTGTGTTTGTGTTGTGTTGCGGTGTTTGCGTCGTGTTGTATGTGAAATACAGTTTGACTACCGCACACTTTATCGCACCAGACAGGCCACGGGGTGGCCTATTGTTTAACCGTGGCTGTTTTATAAATTGTTGATTGATGTGTTTTCACAAAATATTGAAGGCCTCCAGTTATGGACTCCTCCTAAAACTGTCTTGTGTTCTGCGCAATCCTATTAAATATAGCCAAAATAAATTCATATTTTAAACATGGGCATTTAGGTTATAGGGTACTGTACCATCATCAGATAGAACTAACCACCCCTTACATGAAAATGCATTTATTGCTGGGCGTCCACAAATCTCCACTTCTTATTTATTGTTAGCTCTTAGAAATAACTTGAAGTAGTTTTTCAGATCACAATAGAAACACAATAAATCCGTTGCCAAGTGCCTGAGCAGAGGGGTCAGTGGAAAATGCAGAAAATGCGCTGAATGTCTGTTGAGGGACGCGAATAATAACTTATTCAGATTTTCACATTTAACCTTCTCACAAATGTTCGTAGAGTGTAAAATGAATAAACACAAAATATCAATTTCTTCCAAAAGGTCAGGCTGTACATCTGGACAGACGCTGCTGAATGCTACGTCCATTGATGATGGTTTTCATCCACAGCGCAACCAATTAACATAAAGAGAGGAGTAGAGGGGTAAAGAAATCCATTTGGATTGCTATACAGATTTTTCTAGCGCTTATGTTCATGAAGGTATGATTCGATACAATAATTCTGTGAGTAAAAGAGCTGTACGAGTCAGATACTGCATGACTGAATGCATCGAATCCCAGTTAAATCCCCTCCCGATTCTCCTCATACAGCCCAGCTGTCTCCCCTTTATCAGCCGTTTCACCCGGGGCCCGAGTCCCACCGGGTCCACACATACACGCCCAGTCCTTCCTTTCCCTACAAAATCTCTGTCCACACAAAGATACAAAAAACACAATTAAAGTGCCATTAAGACCCTGCCAAACTAACAGGAGGCAATGATAAGATTTCATGTTTGAGCATGGAGGCCAATCACCAGCCTTTAAAACTCGCTATAAAGCGCACACTCTGATGTCACAAGCCAAAACTGTTTTCCCGGTCTGGGCTCTGCCATCTTGCACCATCACAGCACTGCCTCCTCCAGACTGTTGACGACTGGCAAGAAAATGCATTTCAAACTGTGTAATACTGCCATCATACAAGCTCTACAGAAGTACGCCTGCCTTTTGGTGTTAATAAGGACTCAGTACCGTCTCAGGTATCCTTCCAAACAGAAACAGACATACAGTATACTGTATAGTGGAAACAGACGTACAAGCGGAGTTGTAAACATTAAATTGGCAGATACACGTAAGAAATAAGTACTCAGCAAATGCGTTTACAGCTACACACGCACACACACACATGCAAATACAAGCACAAACAGACAATCAAAGGAATACACACTTACACACACAATCAAAGGAATACACACACGCGCGCGCGCGCGCACGCAGCGCACAAATATACTGATAGATATGGAGATGCAGATGGAGATCAAGCTAAAATCCCATTTGACATTGACATTTTCAACACTAAAAGGAGAGGATAATTGATGCTCGATAATCTCCCCCTCAAGGTCCAGACTCTTCGGAGAAGGGCAGTGCGAGCTGGAGGTGTACCTGAGAAGAACTAACATCAGCCAAAGAATGAGAAGAATTTTCTTATCCATCCGGGGAAAGGAGGTATAACCGTTCTGTCAGTTCTCCCGGAATAACACATGAAACCCTGCCCTTCGCTCCGCTCCGCTCCAACCTCCCACCTCACTGTCTGCTGCGGTTACACAAGGGCTTCACAAACTCAGGAAGGAATGCCAGCTCAGGTGTCAGTGCAGCTATGCCTTGGGTTAAAGGAAAGGTATCCACACAAAGTCTGGTAAGATTGTAATATAATAATAGAAAACTATAAAGTTTGTGCCTTGGGACACGGATGCCCCCGCCATTGAGTTTGTGAAGCCCCCAAAGTTGTAAAATTAGCCAATTTTGTCAAACAAAATATGATATGCACACTGTCAATCTATGAAGAAAGAATTTATCTAAGCTTGTTGAATTCTGTACTGTAGTTTTTGAGGAGAAGTGGACATCTCGTTCATACGGGCGAACGGACGTATGGACGGACAGGAGTGACTCTATAAGCCCCTACAATATATGATGGGGGCATAAAAATTGAGAGAAAACATAATAATCCATAGGGATCCTCTTCATATCAGTAATGACCAACAAAACAAACAAAATAGATGCAGCAAAAATGTTAAGCTGTTAAGCAACAATCTTCATATCAGCAGTATACAGGGATGTGTTTCATTTGGTGCCACAACTCCCTGAAAAATTTTTGGATCATCGAAAATGAGGGGCAAAGAAATGTCTTGAATGTACATTCATGATCTTTCATTCAAAATGTTCACAAAAAACAAGTTAAAACTGAAGTGACATAATTGAAAGGAACATTAAATTCTTATCATGTAATAAATATTTTCTCAAAAGTGTGTGCCATAATTATTACTCCCACATTTATTAATTTGTGCAGCCTTCCCAGCAAAAAATGTTCTACAGGACTTCTATGGAATTCTATAGAACTCTATAGATCATCAATGGAACTGTATAGAACATTGTAGTAGAACAGCATGTTCTACAGGATTTTCCGTGTGTTCTATAGGAATTTGCTAGAAACCTATAGAGCACCTCTATGGAAAAGAAAGTCTGATAAGATTATTGCTGTTCTATAAGACCTTCCTATAGAACACCCTAGCTGAAAAACCTGTACTATAGGACTTTGATGGTCTTCAGTACCTTCTAATAGAACAAAAGCTTAATGGCAAAGACATCATGAATGCACATGGGGTACCAGGCACATACCTATTCATTGATTCTCTGATCAGACCGTTGATTGACTGACTGATCACACAACATAGCAGTATTTCAGTTACGGTATATAAAGGCCGGTATATGAAGGCTTCGAAAGAAAAATAACCTCACAACATCAAAGATCCACCACAATACTTAACAGTGGGAATGACATACTTTTCTGTGTGAAAATCTTTTTGTCAGCATCAAACCAACCAATGAAAATTTGTGAGCAAAAAGCTCTTATTTGGTTTCACCCAATCATAGAACCCAGTCCCAATGAAAGTTCCAGGAATGTCTGGCAAACTGGAGACTTTTTTCTAGCAAACCTCCCAAACAATTGTGGTGATGACGGTGGCATCCGATAGCGATTCTGGAGACTTTCTGACCCTTTGACTCAACTAAGCTCTGTAATTTAGCATACGAACAAACCTTGTACATAGTTCTCGGATTGGGCATTCCAGATTTGGGTGGGATTGAAGATGCCAAATTCATATTATTAAAAAAAAAAAAAAAACAAATCTCCATCATTTTCCAGCTGTGATCCTTTAGCCAGTTGAACCATCCTCCTCACGGTGCCTGGGGTAGTGTACGCATATCCTCTTCCAGGCTCATTCTTAACTCCTGTCACTTTAAACTTCTTAAACCATCCCTGTAGAGGGACAATAACTGTAGACACAGGCGTCTAAATGATGCCGTAACTGTAATTGCTCCTGGAGCACATTGCTGTATATTGAATGATTATGAGGAGAGGGTCTCCTAGAACTTAACTCCTAAACTCTGATATGGTGGAATAGATGTTATTTGAATCGCGCCAATAAAACCTGATCTGCCACCAGTCTGGCATATGTGGCAGCAGAAGTCATCAGGAAATATTTCATACTATATTTTGATTATTACAAATTTGGCTGACCTCCTAGCAACAACATAAAGCCACATATACTCAAATGAACAAGATTACAGTTGAGAAATGTAGCTTAGGAAATAACAAAATATATTTGGCTGTGCAGATAATGGGGTTATTCCATGTCAAAAGAGCCAATATTGAGGTGCCTTGTATATGAAACCTCTCAGATTTTGCTCAAACTGTTGCGATTCTTCATCAGCCATGCCATGTACCATGTTTTATTCCATCAAGTTCTGTGCCTGGCCTTGTGCCATGTTTTAACTGACCTATGTGTTTCTGGAATTCTGCATATGTCTGACCATTCCTAGGATTATGTATTGTGTCTTGGTATTTAGATTCCATGTTTTAGTATTTTCCATGTTTTAGTTTCTGTTTATTCCATGCCATGTTTCAGTTCCATGCATTGCCCTCGTCTCCCCCCGTCTTGTCATGAGTGACGAGTCTTGTCTTTGCTCATAGTCCCTAGTATAGCGTGCCACTCCTTCCAAGTGCTGTATGAGAATGAGGGCCCAAGAAAAGGGTGCTAAATGGGGCAAAGCTCCCGAAATTATATGAAGTGCAAGTTTAGTAATGAGCTGGAGTTGATAAATTATTTACAAAGTGGTTGAGAAGAGAGTGAAAGAGTGAGGCCCGTATTCAGGAACGACTCTCTGTTGTGATTCTGCTTTTCCGCCTGTTCCATGCCTTGTCCCATGTTTCTGCCCCATGCCATGCTTAAGTTTTGTGCCTGGCCTTGTGCCATGTTTGGATTGACCCACGTATTCCTTGACCACTGCTTATGTCTGACCATTCTTTGTTCTTGTATTGTGTTTTGGTGATTTTACATTTCCTTGTTTTATTATTTTTCATGTTCAGATTTATTCCTAGTCCCTTGCCATGTTTCATAATCTTTGCCATATTTCTTAGTTCCCTTGCCATGTTTTATTTCCATGCTTTGCACTTCGTCTCCCCAGTCTTGTCAGGTGTGTATCTTTGCTCACGGTCCCTTGTCTTGCGTGTCACTCATTCAGGTAATTTATTAGTTTCTGGGTTTCAATCTTCTTTCATTATCTCGTGCTCTTCCTTCCTCTCTCTTTTGCTACATTACTAACACCTACTAACAGTTTGTTATTTTTGATAATTACTAACCAACACTAACCTTGTATATTTTGACTAACTTACTAACAAGCACTCGGGATTGTATAGCTGCACTGACTAACTGACTAACGATCTCTCAGCATTCACCCTATTCTAGTCTCCGCCTCTTGTCTCTCCCTAATTATCTCTGGTGCGTTTCTGTGGGTCTCCATAACTGCTTTGTGCTGTTCTTTCTCTCTCATTATCAATGCAGTTTAGAACTCCTTGACTGGAGCTGTTATCTGTCTATAGGTTTGTCTTGTGATCCTTGTCTGCGTTTTGGCTACGGCTAATTTCATGTATTAGGTTGTTCTCTATGTGTCTCTCCATTAATTATTATCCCCACTGATTGCACCTGTGTTCCTTTGTCATGTGGTCACCTGGAAATGTATATTAGATGTCTGTTTGTTGCACTTCCTTGGTCAGATAGTTACTTCCCTTGCTACCTGTGCCACGCTTCTCTCGCCTTGTATCATTGTGCTTATCTTTCTGACTGGATCGTCCTAGACTTCGAGCTGTGCCTTCTCCCTGTACTACGCCGCATTCTTGTTTATTGACCCATTTTTGTCTGACAACGATTTTTGTGATTGGTGCCCTGTTTACGGTTCTGGATTTCGCCCCTTGGACTCTGATTTTGGATTGCGGACTTTGCACTGTCGCCTGCTGTGTTGGGGGGTTTCCCCCTTCAGAAATAAAGCCTCCTTTTTGTATTTTACTGGTGTTCGCACTTATTTCGTAAAACCTCACACAAACTTCGTCCAAAAATACTTTATGGTTCCAAACAAAAGAGAATCCCAAGTTTCATGTCAGTATCTCTGATGGTTTTCATGTGAAAATTTCTTGAAACTTGGGTGAAACGCCCCTTTTTGACTTAAGTGAATTGGTCATTTCCTTTTGTTGCATTTTGGAAGGACCATAACTTCTCACTTAAGAGAGACAGGAAGCTGGAATTTCATTTGCTGGTGTATTCTGGCCCATATATCAGGATTCTGCAGCCAGAATCACCATGAGAGATCAGAGGGGTGAGAGGAGGGCCCCCAAAATCAGGGTCTGAGAGGATCATTTTGGTCCAAAGTGGTTTTCTGACCCCCACCAATGGTACTATTTTCCTAAAACAGTTTGGTGGTGGGAAAGTTCCCAAATATGAGGGAAAAACACATTTTGAATAGTAACATTCACTGAACTGTATCCTAGGGACCCCCAGAAAGTGAAAAAGCACTTGCCGCCTTCAAAAAATTTTGGATTTTGGGGGCCCTCCTCTCACCCCTCTGATCTCTCATGGTGATTCTGGCTGCAGAATCCTGATATAAGGACCGGAATGCACGAGCGCATGAAATTCCAGCTTCCTGTTTCTCTTTAGTGAGAAGTTACGGTCCCTCCAAAATGCAACAAAATGAAATGACCAATTCACACAAGTAAAAAAGGGGCGTTTCACCCGAATTTCAAGAAATTTTCAAATAAAAACCATCAGAGATACTGACATGAAACTTGGGATTCTTTCGTTTGGTACCATAAAGTATTTTTGGACAAAGTTTGAGTAAAATCTGAGAGATCCCTGCAAAAAATGTGCTATAGGAATCCTATAGGACTGTTCAATAGAATTCCTATAGAAAAGTTCTATAGGAAATTTCTATAGGAAACAGTTCCATTGAAAATCTTTATAGAACAGCTCTTCTAGAATTCTTTTTTTTTTTAAATTTGGCATCTTCAATCCCACCCAAATCTGGAAGGCAACAAAGAAAGCAACCATTACATTAATCCTTTCTGGCAAACCATTCCCAATCTGCATTCCTGTAGTGCAATGACCAACTGTCCGCAACTCTGGCCAGGGCTCGAACCCAGATGCTTCTGCTACGCAACACGATGCTTAAACTTTTGAGCTATCCGGCAACTGGGAAAATGCTGATGGTACTTGATCCTGATCTATTTGAATTGCATTTGAATTGAATTGAATTTGAAGGAACTGAGTTCCTTCGCTGAAAAGAAACGCCATGTTAGCAATCCTGTTAGGTCACCATGATACATGTATAAAGATGGTGGGAAGAAGTCTTAGCAGACCTCAAATTGTACACAAATTAATTCTAAATCTGAATATAATCTGCAATCACATGCATGTAAATAGAAAGGAATAATTTGATTGATTTTTTTAAATTAAGGGGAAAGTTCGAGAGCTCAAACTTTCAACATAATTCTGTCATCGTAAGAAAAAGAGGAGCACAAGTTTTCCATTATAGCATAATAAAGTTGTAATGCCTTACATTTATATTTTTCAATTGCTGCCGACAAAATGGAAAGAGGTCTTCATATACCGTAACTGAAATACTGCTAATTTGTGCAGTCAGTCAATCAATCGTCTGATCAGAGAATCAATGAGTAGGTATGTGCCTGGTACCCCACAATATCCTTGCTACTTCAGTATTGTGGATATCACTGCATATTGCACATTTTTATACCATTAGTTCGGTCTCTCACTTCTAGAACCCAGGTACACATAAGGTTAATTGACCCTTCAACAGAGCATTGCACCGAGTCATAATATTTACTTTTTTATTTAACCCTTATTTAAGATGTCTTTCCCAAAAGTGCCCTCAAAATCCACAATAGAAAGCCACTGCGCTACCATCACTGTCCTATACTCAGTAAATATGAAATTTTAAACTTTGAGAATCTGATAAAGCACTCAAATGTCTGCTTACTTTTTAAAATTATTCACAATGTTGCAGCTCCCCCTTTGAAAAAATATGTTACACTCTGTTCTGAAATGTCACCAAGAACAACAAGATCTGTTAAAAGGGGTGAGTGTAGCGCACCCCGACGCAAAACTGCATTTGGGATCATCATTTTCTTGTATTGCCATGACTCAATGGAATACTCTGCCAACAGGCATTATTTCATGTAGAAGTTCCCACGCCTTCTCACACCTTGTCAAGCGTTGGCTATTGTCAAGACAAGAGTGCGCACATTTATGAACCTGGCACAATGCATATTCTCTTGTTGTACAAGATTAATGTCTTATTGTGCACTGTCCCTGTTTTGAAATAAATAAAATTACAATTACAATTACGCTTTTGTTCTATTAGAAGGTCCTAAAGACAATCAAAGTCCAATAGAACAGGTTTTTCAACTAGGGTGTTCTATAGGGAGGTCTTAAGGAAGAGCAGGAATCTTATAGGACTTTCTTTTCCATAGACGTGCTCTATAGGTTTCTAGCAAATTCCTATAGAACTCATGAAAAATCCTATAGAACATGCTGTTCTCCTAAAATGTTCAATAGAGTTCCTTTGATGTTCTATAGAATTCCATAGAAGTCGTATAGAACATTTTTTGCAGGGTAGTTTTGCAGCGTCTTGAAGGAAAATGCAGGGATGTCCCTAGAACAGATGATAACTGAAGAGTAGTTTATGTTGCTCTATAATTTATCAATGCCATTCTGCATCAAAGGTACCTGCAAAACTGTGCAAGTTGACTAGCTTTCCCTCATCTTTGAATTATATTATGCTCTGTAAAAGGTAAAATTCACAAAATCTGACCAAACTGCCTTTGAGAGGTGTTGTTCTGAAAGTGATGGATTATAAGTTTTACACTTCTGATGGCTAATTTGTGAGCCCCAACTCATCTTTGCACTTGACTGGATCTTCTTTTTTTTTCTCCTTTCATAATAAAACACAATTAGCTCAGCTGCTCAACGTCATCGTTTTCTCACGAGCTGTTTCACATCACCTATTCACTGCAATTCATCAAATTACTAGTCCTAAATTTTCCCAGAACCAAATTTTTTCTTTTTTGAATTTGGCATCTCCAATCCCACCGAACTCTGGAATGCCCAATCAGCAAATATATACACAAGTTTGCTCATATACAACCCCATGTTGCCATCTTGGGAGAGAGAGAGAGACAGTTCGTGGCTCTCTTCCAAAGCACGCCCCTGTCAGCCGCTGCTTGTTTTCACATTCATAGCTCGTAACTTTGCAATCTCAGAACGAGGGCGGAGGATACCGAACATGAACAAGCTTAAAACCCTCCTGACGAGTGCCTGGCTGGCCAACAGGAGGCGCTTCAGCAACGAACTATACCATAATCCCAAACCAGCAGTCCCTACCAATTTAGTTTCCCTGTGGCACGGAGCCAATTATGCGCTGCTCAGAAAGGCTACCGGCCACTGCCAGCACTATCGTGCCCGGGGCCCAAACCTGGGCTGTGGTGTTCACTACGAGTTCAAATCCAGCTATGCTGGCAAAGATTTGAAGTCTTTCCAATGGGCGGGATTTCCAATCGGCGTGCATTTGGGTTTCGCTGCCACCTGGCGGTAGAATGCAACAACACCCTACATCATCCAACAAAAATAACTAATGCACAGAGTTGCCTTGGCATGGTGGAGGTGCTGCGCTCTCTGAGTGCTCTTGTATTTTATGTGCATTATCCATAATGTACCGATTTTCTCTGGAATTGGGGTTCAGTTATACTTTTGTCAGCTAGGGGCTCCCCTAGTATATAGGCGGGTTCCATCTCGGATATATTTCAATAATTAATTTTGTTTTCTAAACAGTCTTCAAGGGTTCTCTCCTGAATGGGACTCTTTTTCCCTCATCTATAAACTTCTCCTCAACTCAACAAAGAATCCATGTGATTTAACCTCAGTAAAAAAGCGCTGTAATGGAATTGAAGTGAATATAGGTAGCAGTTGAATGAGATCTCCAGCAGTTCAATGATCTCCAGGAACAGGCTTGGGCAACTCAGGCCCAGGTGTGTGTCAGCTGATCACCATTTTCTCTAATTTTGCAGAATAAACCACAATTCTGAGGACTAGGAATGAATTTAATATCTAGTTTAAGAATAAGCACCGTTTGATCGTCCAATCTTTATCCAAGATCGGCAAAACATTGGTGTTCCGTGAGCGAGTTCCCAAAATTAGTTCCTCAAGTTGCCCAGGGATCTTCACTGCAAGATTTCCAACTTTATTCCCGGATTATTTTCACCTGCTATTTCCACAAAGTTGCTCTGATTCGCTGGCAGCCGCAGGGAATGTCACAGGAAAGGTTAAAAGGCAAATTCAGAAAAGGCTGAACATTTCGGCAGCCTCCAAAAATTACAATTCCCTGCCACGCCAAGGCAAAAGGAAATAATTAATTTTTTTGTCGAATCTTAGACCATAACATACACATACTAGTGGCACTCAATTTAGCAGAAGCACGATCATGACAAAATTCGCCCTAGTCAGTGAGATTCGGCACATGCAAGTGGACATTCTTTGTGTTGAGCAGAAGCAAAAACAAACTTTTGCATTTTTCTCAAAATGACTGTTGATGGATTTACCTCCTTTCGCCTCGGTGGGGCAGGTCTGTTCTCCCATAAATCTGTTACGGTCAGATATATAAAAGGACACTGCAAGTAGAGACAAAGATGAACTCCAGTCTGAGCCGGGGAAATGCTCTTCCACAAGCGGGAGTGAGGGTGAGTTTAATTCTTATTTCAATGCTCATTTGACGAGTTCAACCAGTGATGTGTGCAAAATCACTGCAGTCAGTCTGAGAGTCGCTGTGCTCAGCCAACCCTAGTGGACGGGACACTACTGGGTCATACAGGAAGTGTTGTGCTAATAAACGACACCGGAGGCTCCAAATAGTGTTCAAGGCATGCAGCCCTCTTGAGTAAAACTCAAGCCACGAACAGACACCCGAGCACGGCGAAATACAGCGAATCTGCCTCGCATCACTGCTCATTCTATTTCTAGAGTCTGATCGAGCACCCAGCCATGCAGTACATCTCCCAGGGGTCAAGCAGAAATACCCACAGTCACTGTCACAATTTATTTTAGCCTCACTGTTGTGACTGCCGGCGAGAGTCTACAGAAGTCATGGATTTACTCCTTGCCAGGCCAGCAATAAACATACAAGAGAGACATAGGGGACAGAAGAAAAGAAACACACCGCAAGAAGCACGCAGACCCCTCTAAAACACTGTCACACACGTCAGAAGATGAGTCCACTCTACAGCTGAAGGCCAAAATGGCAGCGGTCGCTGAGGGAATATTGTAGCAAGCAGCACTGGTGAGGTCACATGAGAGGTATTTTGGCGAAGCGAAGAGGCACCTTCTAATTCCAGTGGTTCCGATTGGAGAGGCACTTTCTAAATTCAAACAGGGGTACTGGTTCTGTTGTGCTCGTTGACACTGAAACATTGGCAGGGTGCTCAGTCATGGAGCCAAGTACTTCGCAGGCTATCAGTGAAATCTCTACAGTGTAATCCAATTCATAGACAAAATGCAATCTTTGTCATGTTACCCCACTGAAACAATGTCACTCCAAACTGACTCTGTCATACAACAATGAGGAAAGGGATCGGGCTCAAGGTCAGAGCAACACAACAGCAAGAGGAGACGGCAGCTCCTGTATGGGAAGGGTTTCTGAGGAGACGGCAGCTCCTGTATGGGAAGGGTTTCTGAGGAGGCGGCAGCTCCTGTATGGGAAGGGTTTCTGAGGAGACGGCAGCTCCTGTATGGGAAGGGTTTCTGAGGAGGCGGCAGCTCCTGTATGGGAAGGGTTTCTGAGGAGGCGGCAGCTCCTGTATGGGAAGGGTTTCTGAGGAGGCGGCAGCTCCTGTATGGGAAGGGTTTCTGAGGAGACGGCAGCTCCTGTATGGGAAGGGTTTCTGAGGAGGCGGCAGCTCCTGTATGGGAAGGGTTTCTGAGGAGACGGCAGCTCCTGTATGGGAAGGGTTTCTGAGGAGGCGGCAGCTCCTGTATGGGAAGGGTTTCTGAGGAGGCGGCAGCTCCTGTATGGGAAGGGTTTCTGAGGAGGCGGCAGCTCCTGTATGGGAAGGGTTTCTGAGGAGACGGCAGCTCCTGTATGGGAAGGGTTTCTGAGGAGGCGGCAGCTCCTGGATGGGAAGGGGTTCTGAGGAGGCGGGAGCTGATGTATGGGAAGGCTTTGTGAGAAGACGGCACCTCCTGTATGGGAAGGGTTTCTGAGGAGGCGGCAGCTCCTGTATGGGAAGGGTTTCTGAGGAGGCGGCAGCTCCTGTATGGGAAGGGTTTCTGAGGAGGCGGCAGCTCCTGTATGGGAAGGGTTTCTGAGGAGACGGCAGCTCCTGTATGGGAAGGGTTTCTGAGGAGGCGGCAGCTCCTGTATGGGAAGGGTTTCTGAGGAGGCGGCAGCTCCTGTATGGGAAGGGTTTCTGAGGAGGCGGCAGCTCCTGTATGGGAAGGGTTTCTGAGGAGGCGGCAGCTCCTGTATGGGAAGGGTTTCTGAGGAGGCGGCAGCTCCTGTATGGGAAGGGTTTCTGAGGAGGCGGCAGCTCCTGTATGGGAAGGGTTTCTGAGGAGGCGGCAGCTCCTGTATGGGAAGGGTTTCTGAGGAGGCGGCAGCTCCTGTATGGGAAGGGTTTCTGAGGGGGCGGCAGCTCCTGTATGGGAAGGGTTTCTGAGGAGGCGGCAGCCCTGTGAAGTTAATTGCCAGAAATTTCTACCATGAGTAAAACACCTCATATAACACGAAAGCCTGCCCAACTAGGCAGCAAAGTTGAACAGACCTCATTCCAGGCAATACTTTGACGCATATGCAAAGGTGGTTGGATAACATCACCAGCAAGGCTTTGCACATAATTAGGCAGTTATTCAAGCGCTTTAAATTAATGCTCTGTTCAATACCACTTATTCACCGCATTGTGTTGCAGATGGGGAAACTGAAGGCAGCATCCAGCACAAAATCTCAAACTGATATTTTTCATGTTTTACATATTTACAGGAATGACAGAGTTTAGGGAACCTAAACTGAAGTTAGAGGGAAATTGTTAGAGTGCGTGCCTCTGGCAGGACTATCTTTTTTTTTTTAACCTTTTCTGCAACATTAAGCTTGATCTTTGAATTTTATAATATAAAATCAAATCTCCATTTATTGTTTTCATCTACCTACAAAGCTTCATAAAAATTGGTCCAGAAATTTTTCTGAAATTCTGCTCATAAACAGGCAGAGAAATGAAATTGCTCATGGAGGGATGGTTGTGAAAATTCAAAAACACAAAAAAAGTCTGAACATTGCATTGGTCCCATGTCTCTATATTTTTCTGAAGTGAGGTACTCACCAAAATGTGTCTTTCAGCTTTTTTGACGACCTTGTCCTTGACCTTGAAATTCCAAAACTGAGTACCATCTTTCATGGACAAACAGTTAGGTCCGGACATAGGCAGTATTAATGGAGCTTTGACGTAAATTCTGATAGAACAAAGAAAAAAACTGGGATCCGCACTCAAAAAATGCAAACAGAGGGGACTAGCCACCTTTTTCCGGTCGAGAACCATGGCCTCGGACTTGGAGGTGCTGATTCTCATCCCAGCCGCTTCGCACTGGGCTGCAAACCGCCCCAGTGCATGCTGAACGTCCTGGTTCGAAGGAGCCAACAGGACAACATCAACCCCAAAAAGCAGAGATGAGATCCTGTGGTCCCCAAACCGAACTCCCTCCGGCCCCTGACGGCGCCTAGAAATTCTGTCCATAAAAATAATGAACAGAACCGGTGAGGGAGGGCAGCCAACTGCTGCCTACTGTACTTAAATCTGCGGTCCTTGAGGCATTTTTCGTTCAGTCAAGTTGATCTGAGGAGGAAACATAAAATACCTCCTCTTCCGTGTCAGTGAAAAGATATCTTCTCAATTAATTATATTCTTGGCTGCGACTTGTTCAATGTGAGTAATGTTCTGAGAGATTATAGTTGGGCATACCAATATGGCAGCACAGTTACTTCAAAATTATGACGTCATCAGCTATCCAGTTATTCTATATCGATCAATGGTTAATGACCATTAATCAAAGTGCCAATCAGGCATCAAATTCAAAATGAGTGAATATTTCAAAAAAAAAAAAAAAAAAACAATAAAGTCTATCAGTTTGAACATTAAATATCTTGTCTTTGTCGTGTAATCAATTGAATATGGGTCAAAAAGGATTTGCAAATCATTGCATTCTATTTTTTATTCACGTTTTACACAACATCCCAACTTCATTGGAACTGGGGTTTGTACATGTCTGCAGTCTACTAAGGTCGCGTGTCTTGGCTTTTTTACTGTTGCGTAATTTCTCCCTCCATGTTCATTTGCTTGTTTATTGACTATTTTATTTTCACACTTCAGCACACTGCCTGGTAATCCGGAGTTTTACACAGCACACTTAATTGCGAGTTACTCCCTCAGGCTATTTCTGCAGAAATGCGGACGCGCGGCAAGTATTCATAAAAGGCTCTAAATATCTGCACGAGAGCCCTGATACACTTTATGATTTGAGAGCAGGACAGCCGTAACCTCACTGACTGTGCACGACTGCAGCTCGGAGTCTGTGAGTCCATGAGTGCAGAGATTAGGATTGGGCCCTGGTCTTACTTGACATTTGAAAATGAAATAGTCATCATATTTATTTAATATTGAAATAGTTATAAAGTAATTCTCCAGCTGATTTTCAGTACTCTGCCATTTCCTCCACCCAAGATCAGATTATGAGTATTGCCTATGGGTAGAATGCTACTGTTTCGGGGAAATACCCTGCTGTTGTTTGCTGACAAGATTTCCACAATTGAAGCACTGATTACTAAAACCCCACGAGTCAAGTCAAGTCAAGTGTGACTTATGGGGTTTTAGTAATAGGTGCTTCAATTCTTGCCATAACATAAGGGATGCAGGCCTATGTGATTTAATTATATGAGACAAACAACTAGGCAGTGTTGTATCGTGTATGCATTCATAATCCGAAGCATACATTATTTAACACTATGATATGGCCATATGATCACCAAAGACTTTCCGTATTGAAGCTTGAATAAACAGACCAAATGAATGAATCATCAGGTGAGATCATTTGGTCTCATACTGCAGATTGCTTCCTAATACTGCAAAATTTCTTCTCATCTCAGACTGACACAAATATGAAATACAAAATATTTCCATCATGTTATTTACTTAGCTAAGACAGATTATTAACTTGATTTCACTTTTTTGATGAACTTCAATTCATAAATAGTCAGTGGTGTTCTGGAGGGTATATGCAGCCAGATATACAGAGTATATCCACCTCCTTTTCTCCCAATTTACAGTACACCTACCCATCAGCCAAAGAGTCATTGACACATATAGGACACTATATACACTTTCTCCTTAGTGATCTGCCCAACTATTTCATATAGCACACCTTATTCTCCAGGCACCACTACACCACTGTGAAACACAATGAACCCTTTGACGGCATATCGCAAGTAGCCAACTGCAATCGCAGAAATAAGACGGTAGAGTTGTCGGGAGAACTGTATTTCCACCAACAAAACAGTCCATTTTCCTGTATAAAACTTACAATAAGTAATATTGAATTTCAAGATCTGTCAAAGAGTAGTTCCGACCTCGAGTTAATGGAGAGTTAATGGCGTTGCCACAAAACAAAACACTCAGGACTGAATTCACCAAGACCTTATGCACGAGCAAAATCTTTTTCCTTTCATAAAACCAACAATATGGCCAGCGATTGGCCAGGGGATTCGCTTTTCACCAGTCATTGGTGAAGTTACTGGTACTGCAGGTGCCAAAAAGTCCTGCACTTGAAAAATGTCCTCGTGGATCTGAGGGGAGCACCAGAGCCTGGGCAGACGAGTCCCTTTTCACCCCATTGAAATTGAAATTACTGAACTGAAAATTGGCTGCTGAAATTGGCTGCAATTCACCTAAAGCGTGCTCGCGAGAAAAAAATGCCAAAATTTTATTTTAGTTCTGGCAAATAGAGTAGCGATGATATACAAAAATTAAAGTGCATTTTAAATGCATTTGTTTCTCACAATGAAGGCAATTTTCGCCATGAAACATTAGCATTCTGATATAGATGTCTTACTTTATGACTGATCGCGACCAAAACACCCTTCCTTGCCGGCACTGAGAGTCTTCAGTTAGCCAGCAACTGTACCCCAGTCTTACTCATCAGCCATTGCATGGACACATTCTCGGCTTTTGAGCAAATTATATTCCTTATGTATTTTCCAAACGTCAACTATTTGGAGAGTGGCACATCTGCGCTTGCTTCATGGCTCATTGCTATGGAATGGCAGGGCGAATACCACGATTTTGGCTTGTGTTAAGTGACGTCACTAATACTTTCATAAAAATATTTTTCTACAATTGAAAATAAATAAATAAAATAAATAAATAAATTGAACCATGTCAATTTCTAAAGCCCGTATTTAGTAAACCTGCTGAAAATAAGCAGAAAATATTTTATTTCCCCCATGAACATACTATTTTTGGGGCTTCAGCTCCATTGGTTTTCATTTATTCCGGACCATCTCGCGAGCGCCGCCCATAAAACAGGAATTCTCAGAGTGGGAGTTCACCCTACCTAGACATTCTCTGGATGCGCTCAGAAGCAAGTTCAACGCAAGTCAGCTTTTCATTGCCTGAGTTGGCACGACAAGCCCTAAACTGGTAATCAGAGTTACCAGGAATTACAATGCCAAATTAAAAATCAGCCACCTTCGTGACACTGAAAATCCTGGTTTTAGGGTCAAAATATCTTGCTTAGCTAATCGCCACCCTGGCCCTTGGTCGATTTTGAATATCAGAGTTCACAAACGATTAAAATATTCCGTTCTTTGCCCTGAACTCCAAATGAAGAATACACCATTATTGATTCAACTCGCGTAGCCTAAACTACATATGATTCCCGGAGCAGCCATGTGCTCTGAAGGTGTTTAAAGGGTTGAATATTTGGAGTATATAGAACATTTTTACCGACAACCCAGTTCATTTGCACCTGCCGGTCAAATTTGACCACACGTGGAGCCAGTGGGAGTTGCAGTCAGAATGGCTTACGCATTCCGGGCGAACTTTTTCATAATTAATGTTTGAAAACATTAAAATTGCGGGGTAATTACTGCCAACAAGACAGTAATGTGTCCCCCAATATTGCGATATCAAACGCCTCCACATCTGCAGGCGCTGACTGAAAATAACCTCTCAGTGTGCAAAGTCTTGTATCAGGCTTTGTTGGTCGAATGGCTGCAAATCTTTGCAGACTATGGTAGAGAATAGGCTATAGCAAATTATTTTGAGACAATTCACAATATTACATTAGGTCTATAGCTCGGGACCATCCATAGTGTCGAGCAGGCTACCTGAAATCATCTTATATGGCCGGGCATAAGATTAAAATGTCATGTATCCGAAGCGTATTCCGCTCAGGATATATTTCAGGGCGCAAACTGTAGGTTGATGCATTAGCTGCAATGTCTGAATGAGCTCTGCATTGTTCGCGGGGAAACGGTATTGAAAAAGAAAATGTGTTCTTATTGTATAATTGTGCTCTCAATGTCAGTAAATCACAGGCTTAACACATTACCGAAAGAAACAGAAGGCCCTTTGTGCATCTCAATGCATCTAGAGCGATTATTTCCCGGGCAAAATAAACTTACTGATCAATAAATTGTGACCTTGCGGGCTTACCTGCCACAGTGTATCTGTCCATGTAATTAATAACATTTCCAAAACTGAGAATCCCAGCCGCTGCCGTGGGGGACTGGCATCTTGAGAGTGCGGCACGAAATTGTTGCCTGGGTTTCCATGAATGGAGATCGGGGTTAGATTTCAAGCCAGGACTCAAGCTGCCTGACAGCGTCTGCACTTCGTCCGAACTGCTGCAGCCCTCTGTCTCGCACCCATCGCTCTCGACACACATCTTCTGACACGAAAGATCCAGCGCAGTGGCAATGAGCGGCAACAATTTGAAAAGGAAACAATCCTCCAACGATCTGAATCACGAAGAAAGATTTGGCAAACCGCGATATTAATGTTCTATGCGTTTAAGGAAGACTGCTGTCCTGGTTGACGTTTTGCCAGCAGTGCCGTGGTCGTCGCTGGCGCCCCTTAAGGCTTATTCCACAGTAGCTTCGAGGAGAGAATGCGAGAGGGGTGTGTTGCACACAACTCCTCCCCATCCAGCGCTGGCGACTGATAGAAGTTGCACCTGATGTTGAGAATTCAGAGAATTCCAGCATTCGCTGACATGGCAGATCATGTCGCGAAAATGTGTCGGCGACAGCACCAGTCGGGGAGCAAGCGATTGCAGCCTATAGCCTATCACTCTAACGTCTGAGTGATATTTTATCATTAAACAGATAAAGAGATATGCTGCATGCATTACGCATGATGTACATAATGCCGAAAAGTGCAATCTGAGCTGACATCGGAGAAGCTCCAGTCATAAAAATGCATCTGCGAAAGCGCGTGTCTGAGAGCTTGCGATTGTAGCCTAAATAAAAAACTGACAGATGTATCATGGCAAAATAACAAAAGAACCAGATACACTACGCGTGCAATGGTGTGTGGAAAATGAATTGAAATCTCATCGACATGAATAGAAAACGGATATTCTAAATTCTAAAGATCATACATTCTAATTGAATTTGGTATGACAGAATGGGCCGAAACGGCGGGCCATTCAGCTTCAGCATTTGAGGGTATTGCCATTTATAATCGTTTGACCACTGATTTTGTTGCAGTTAGTGCGCAAATCCCGCTCTCTGAAGGCTCCATTGAAAGTATGCGTCGCGCGCGTCTGTGGTTGGTGGGAGGGGGGTTGGCATGTGCTGTCGGGCAACAATTTCCAAATTGTGGAGCAAAATTGTCGAAAAATACTCTAGTACACTCATATGGATGAAAAGGAAGCTGGAAGGCCGTCCTATCAGCTCAATTTGACCAATTCAACTCAAATTCCATTAAAATGTCAGTCATTACAATTTATGAACGTCAGTTCTCCATGTCAATGGGGTTATAGTGTCTACGTTTTGGTTTGGTCTTGTAGGCTTTTTGAGTTTAAAAAAATGTGGAGGGAAAAATGTGGAAAAGTTATATCTTTTTTGCACAAATATGGACATAAAGTGGCGTCGTCGTTCAAATGTGCTTTCCTGTCGATGACGTCAAAGTCGAAGAGTGAGTTCTTTCACATTATTAAGAATGTTTCATGATCACCAGCCCTAACCTGATTCAAAGGTCAAACAGAAACTGACTTCCTTGAAGTAAACTATGTGACAAGTTATCTTCTCTGTTAAATATTTAACGAGGTAGCGCATTAATTATGTCGTTCTAATTTTATCAGACTGTTCTTCTATTTCGTTCTATGCAATACTACATGCGATTTTAACTTTAGGAGCAAGTTCAATTTTACGCCGCTGAATTATTCAATGTGCCAAACAATGCTCTGGGTTCTGCAATAGCCTACTATCGTGGCCAACGGTGCTCTGCTGTTGGAAATGCTCGTGTGCGGCGCTTAATACCGACAAACCTTTAAGCACTTGCAAGGCTCTGAAATAGCGTGCTTTTCAGGTCTCTGCATTAGGCTACTGAAAGTGTCATGCGCACTAGTAAATATCGCACAAAATAGCACGCTGTACATCTGCAACATAATTTAATGAATGGCAAGATTTAATGTGTGGTATGTGTGTGTATGTGTGTGTCCTCCATGGTTCAAATGACGTGAATGCGTTTTTTTATTATTATTATTATTCAGATGTGTAGTCTTGATATTTGACTTAGTGTTTATCAGGTTCTTCTAGGGAGGCTCACGAGGGCTTTTAATAAGTAACTTTTTGACAGAGAGTTGCCACTAGGCAAAACTGTCTCAGGCGAAAGGACACGATTTAATCCGATACTGCTGTAGTGATTGATTAACTAATCGGTGTTCTCTTGTTTTACTGTTGTTTTGAAACTTGCTTCAAGGATTAAATCTGAAACACGACTATGCTAAAAACAGTCAGTGCTGATAGGATAACCCCAAACCTAGTAACATGTGATAATTAGTGGCAATAAAGTCGCCTACTGCCCCGCGGCTGGCACTTCGATTAAGGATCTATGAAGAGTGAGCATACTTGATTAGCACTATTTGTATTTTATTTTTAATTTTTTTGCTTATTTGGCGAGCGTTAAAGTTTGATACTGGGATAATCACACACAGTTTTGTAACTTCGCCCAATGAAATAATTTTATCAGGACTTAAATCCGCAAAATACTCACGCCTTTAGTGGCCTATTCTCCTAAGAGGGGGTTGTCTTCTGAACTGAGATATAGGCAACCAGCTATGTCATCGGAGACTCAGGTCGACTCAGTAGCCTTATCGCCTGAAACCCGCCTCTAAACAGCGATAGCAGGCTGTCTCCGAAATCGATGCCATCATAATACAAAAACATCCGGATGGCTGAGCATGCATGCTGTTATGGAAAAATAAAACAATGTATCGTGAAGCTTTGTATCAGTAATGGTCCACAGCAAACTTGAGACGTCTGCCCGACGTGCAAATAATGTCTATATCGCGATATATACGTCATCTGAACGTCGGGCAGACGTCTCATGTTTGCTGGCTGATCTATCGACAACCCCTGGCAAAAATTATGGAGGATGTTCATCCAGGTTTTTTACGTCATATCAAATTGTAGATGTCACAAATCAATTTTTGTTTATCAGCTAAACATTCAGGCTGAATGAATCATACCTCGAACAAACTAAATTACTTTAATTAATGGCATATTTTTTCACAATAAAGTAGAGGAAAGAATTATGGACCTACTCGATGTTGAGGGAAAAACCATGGAATCAAAACCAAAAAATCAGAATTATTACTTTGCTCCTCCTTGCTCTATGATGACAGCCTGAATTCTTTGAGGCTGTCACATATGAATCCCTAGTATATCTCTTCGCCAGTCAGCGGCTTGCATTTCTATAGGTGTATGTGTGTTGTGATTGATTGGTTGACTTCTTGTGCGAGTTACCCCACTCGGCTGAATCTCACAACACGGTTGTTTCCTAATGAGCCGGTGGCAAGTATTTAAGCCCTTCAGTTTATGTGCAAGTAACTGGATTGTAAAATTGAATTCATACTGAACTTTGGTCATTTATAAATGACTAAACTTTCTAGTGATTCAGTGACAGCCAAAGTATCTCAGAAACATTTACTGTTATCAGTTAATTTCAGCAAGCTTCCAATCCAGAGGGCACAGGATCACTGACAACCACGAGCCTTTGTGAGCGAAGCTAAGAGCAAGTGATAAAGAGCTAGGCCTATTTCAGTGCAAATCGTCCCTACTTTCTTTATTTAAATATCTTTGCCATTTTTTCTACTTAAACCTATTTTGTATGGATCTATTTGTCAAATACTAAAGACATATGCCTACACAAACACTGCCCGTCCAAAAAAAGTCCCATTTGGATTTAAGGGGTCTTCAGGGTAAACATTTCAATTTCTTTTTTTTTTTTTAAACTTCAATTTTTTGAATTTCACATAAAATAAATAAAGGAATGCAGTGAGATGCCAGTAAACACCAAGATCTGTTCTGTTGGAGATCTATAAAATGACCATTTTCTAGATAGGTGCATCCCTAGGGGGCTAATTTTGAAAAGGAAGCAAGTTGATCATGATTTTTGTTATGGTTACATAACAGAGCTCATTAAATATTCATAAATATTCCAAACAAAAACATCCTAAGTCATTTCATAGAACTATCTTAAACCTTTCGTATGAGACTAATTTGAGCAAATTCTGACCATGGGTTATTGAAATATCAGTGGCACAAAATATTTTCAGATTTTGTCATTAAAGTTCTGTTTCCATGGAAGCCATGTAAATTTTTATCAAAATACTACATTTTATGAGGTTAAAATCATGTGAATTATTTTATTTCTTAGTTTTTACATTAATATGGTTATTTCTACACTTTACCCTGAAGACCCCTTGAATAAACAAAAATTCAAGAGCTTATGATTGAATCATTATTGCAGTGATGAACATGCTTCAGCTGGTAATAATTCTTTCAATCCTGACTGATTCAATGCGTAACTTCTCATTTCTTAAACAACAGTGTCAGAGGACATGCCTCGTGGTCGTTAAAAAGATGTTACCGACTTTGTTACAAGTGGAGCAAATTTTTGGCCAGCATCAAGCAAAGACAACAGCTGAAGAGACTGTGAAAGAGTGGTTCATTAAGCATGAGGAATCATTTTCACTCATGAATCGGCCAGCTCAGAGTCCGGACCTTAACCAGTTTAAAAATCTTGGGATGTACGGGGGAAGGCTTAACACAGTGGTTTGACTCACCCATTGTCAATACAGTATCTCACCCAAACATTAATGAAAATCTGATTAGAAATAAATGTGACTTTGAGTAAGATTGAAGCAAGATCTAAACAAATGTGCACTGTGATCAAAGATGAAGGTGGCCCAACAAAAAATTATAGTGTCCAACTTTTTTGGACAGGCAGTATATTTTTATCGCTTCCTGTGAATAAAACCTCTCATTTCAACTATCACTGATGTGCAAATGTGACCGTCTAGTGCCAAACCAGTCACATGGGTCAATTTTTCAAATATGAGTTTTTGGGCTCATATTAAATGCCCTTTAGATGAGCCCAAAAACTCATATTTCATAAATTGACCCATGTGACTGGTTTGGTGCAGGAGGGTCACAAATGTGCATAGTATCACGTGAAGTAGGTAACGTAAATTTTAAGTTATAATAAATTAATAAGTACATTGATTGAATAAATATATAGACGATTTTACGATTTACCACAAACATTACATACATATTGCGAAATTACGGAAAAATAGCAGAACATTTGAAGATCTATTTATTTATTAAACTTTTTTTTTGAGGGGCACAGGGGAAACGGCTGGGTGCCGAAATACCATGTAAATGATAGTTTTTGGTCATTTGGAGATTTAAGTTAAATGTAAAGAGGAATGAAGATGGAGTTGAATTTTTAAAGTGAAATTTAAGTTCCCAGTTAACATTTAAAAATGTGACTATAAAAAAAGAAACTAACAAGAGAATAGTTAGTTCACAGTGTAGATCGATAGCAAAATGTTCACGATTGGTTCTTGTTTTTACTTTTCAGAACTTGCCGTCACTTTTTTTTCTTGACTTGACCGTGTTGACGGAACCTTAACCTGCGGTCCGCAATCGTAAAAATACGGGCGGAAGAAAACCAGCTCCCAGGCAGACGTAAACTCCTCACCTTTGTTACTCTGATTCAGACGTGAGAGCCCAGTTGAATGCACCCAATGTATTGAAACTGCAGCGGCAGATATACACAACAGATTATTTACTATAGTCTAGCGTTTTTAGTTCGGCTTCCAATTAAATTTTAGCACAGTGGAGTTTAGAGTATGGACTAGCTTGCTTTGATATTCGCCACAGCACTCCCGCAAGATGCAACAGTTCACTGTATGAATAGGTGGAAGATCAACCAGCCTCTCAAGAATGAGGCCAAAACATCTTGATCGCCCCTTGGTGGCTGAATGCAGTAGTGGTTATAAGCCACGCCCTCCATGGAAATGGATGGGACATAGACCCATGGACCTATAAGGTGAAATATAAAACATACTTGCATAGACCTCACTGAATAATTATAGACCCCCTTTTATGCCACCAGATGTGCAGCTAATTGTGTTCGTGCTTCGGCGAAGCAGCGCACACTATTCTTTCTCTTACTTCTTCTTCTTCTTCTGTCTAAATTTCATCGACTAACTCCTAAACCGTTTAAGCTATTGATTCTGTTCAAACTTTTAAAAAATTCAGCTTGTTCTGAATTATGTTGCATCAGTACAGATTTTTGAATTGATTTTTCGTCTTTGAGATGTTTAATTTTAAATGTCATTTTTTGGGGTCCTATTAAATGAAGCCATTTTTGTGCTGATTCAGTAGATGCAGCTATTTTCTGCTATTTTTTTAATGTCATACTTTTAGCTAGAAATGATATTCAAACTGCAAAATGTTAAGTTAAGCTTGTATACTTTCTTTGCTGTTCAAATTTTTCATAACTTCGATAATTTAATAGTTAAAATTTCTAAAAATGATTTTTGTTACAAAAAATTCTGGGAACGTCACTGTTAGAGTGGTGAACAGCTGTAAAAATCATCAAGAAGTCTTCACTTGAACTTGCTCTAATTCCCACTGTTTTCAGTCCACATAAATATTTTTATATCCAAGTTGTTGCAAAATTAGTGTTGGCCACAAAAATGTCACAATGCAAGCAATCGGAAAGACGGTTTAGGCAGTATGAGCTGAAAAGTGACAGGAGCACTAACCGAAACTCCATTAACACTTATATTAAATGAGACAAGAAAATTTGTTTTGGAAGCTGGAAAACACAGTTTTATAACTTACTTGTGTTCCCACATTTTTGACACACACAATTTTGACATATTTTGCTCAGCAGACTCTCCTCTCCAGTATGGTACCTCCATTTTGTAAACTGGACTTACTATCTTTGAGGTAGAGGCAGTAGCATGTAAGAGACGCCTTCGCTAAAATCTTTGTTGGAGCTCCTATTCCAGTTTATTCAAGCAACTGTTTGCACTCGCTAGATATATTTACAATTGTATCTAAAACAGGCAAAATACTGGTATCAAAATGACCGTACTTGCCATCCTTGCTAAGCCAGCAGACGTAACTTTTCCATACTCATTGAGTAGTTTCATACTTAATGCTGGCTAGCAATTGATTATGTCATCTGCAGTGATGGTAATTTCAACGCTCAAGTTCGACCCATTTCAAACATGTTCTGTGCACCATGTTCACTAGCTAACTACCTAATAATTGCACAAAAATAAAAAGGAGCGGTGAATAATACTAACACATGTTAACAATATCTTGCAGCTTGCTATTATTCACTATTTAGCTTGCAAACACACAGAAATGAACAGAGAGCCACGATAGTAGCATTTCATTACTTGGCGAGGTCAGCATTGTACAGTTTGGGACTGGAGGAGACACTGACAATGAACTATAAGCAACAACAACTGCAGCAGTCTGCCAATAGGTGCGTTTCCATTACCCTTAGAAATGAGATTAAGTAAAGAGTCACCTCGTTAAAAAGCTAGCTTGCTTATTAGAAATAACTAACATATGGAATGCATGATCGTGGAGAGCCTACTTACCCACACAGTGGGTTTTAACCATAAAAAAAGTCAGAAAAAAATTCTAATGGCATGAAACCAATGATATGTACTCCAGAACATGGCATAGAATACATATAAGAAAACGGGGAAAATATCAGTTGGGAAATTTTTGAGAAAAATGCATTTTTCAGAAATTGCAATTTTTGAACTTGGAGAAATTCAAAAAAAGTGTTAAAATCCCCAAAAATGAGACATCAAAGGGTCATTTGTGGGCATAGTCTCTTCGCTATTGATTCCACAATGGTTATGTCACATTTCATGACAGACTCTTGCTGGAGAAAAAGCGTTGTGCAGTTGAGCTGCAGACATGTCCCAAGAATTAGTCCTGGTGAGTTCTCAATAATTTTCCTTTAAGGAGGCGTTTTCCAATGAACGTAATTGGCATCTGAAGACACGGTTTCTCTCCGTATGCGATCAAACACTGAAATCATGGGCTAAATTCTGTACAGTGGCAAACCAGAACTGATAATTGGGTGCATAAAACATCCGTTTAAAACAATTATTAGTCCTGACCTGTTCTCAGTCATTTTCATGATTAACAAAAGGTTCGCTCCGAGAGCGCTCCACACTTAACAGGTGTTGCTTGTTCTCCCCAAATAGGTAAGATGACAATCATTCATCTGGACGCGTATTTGCTGTATCTAAATCAATATTATTCAAAATTGCATACCTGCGTAAATAGCTTGAGCCACACGCTTTTTATAGCCTATTTAACTGCTGAGTGCCACTTTTATCAACCCACACAATACCGAGAGTGAAAAGCGATATTTCATTTGAATGTGGAGCAGTTCAATTAACGCAAAGCATCTGCCTATTAAGTTAATTATTTTTCTGTACTGAATTTAGCCCATGGAGAGAAACCGTGTCTTCAGATGCCAATTACGATAATTAGAAAACTCCTCATTAAAGGAAAGTGACTGAGAACTCGCCAGGACTAATTCTTGTCATAAAGGGACATGTTTGTCAAAGACGCATCACATTGTGAGCGCATGGTGATCCCAGTGCGCAAAAGTTTTGCAAACTTTCAAGGCTTTAATGAGCTGAGGAGAAAAAAAATGAAAGAGCAACCAATGCCTTCCCATGTGAGTATTAAATAATGTTTTCCTTTTTCTAAACTGGAAATCTGGGGCAGTAAACAGTATCATTATGTGCAATAAACTGTACAAACTGAATCTGTGTGTGCTTTATGTACAATTTGATACTTCATAATACAATCATCATAGAGAATGATACTGAGCTTTAACAGTCAAATTATTCTACTCACGGGCCTTAAAAAGTCACGCAGAGGCGTTGTTCGCCGTACGCAGAAAGCCATGTGTACAGACGACATCGGTGCAAACGTCGGAGCCTGCAGAAGTACGCAGAGCATCTCGACATGGTACTGACGCAGCAACAACAAAGACAGCTTTCTGTCGTGCCAGTCCACCAGCTGACCCAGAACGTGACCATGGAACACAGACCCTGTGTCACGAATGTAGGGCTGGTACAAAAATACTGGTGATCTCATGAAACCTTCTGAAACATCAACACCTGTCCAGTGCCCAGATGAGTTCTCCTCCTCCATGGATCGTGACAGATTCTTTCAAGGAATCTACTAGTCTGTACCAGTTGATCTTCAGAGATCCTGAGTGGTTCTCACGTAACAGTAGTCTTTCTGTGCCAGGTACCAGAATTTTAAAGCCAGACGGACAGAAAACTCAAGCAGTCCAATTCCAAGAAAAGATTTGACTAAACTTACCGGTTTTCAGTGTCGGGGAGGTTAGTTTAAAAAAGTCATGCGTTACATAAGGCTCCAGCTCACTGTAGCCTCTTGTGTTTATAAATTGCATAAAAAACAATCCATCCTCAGCGTTGGGGAATAAACAGTCAAGGAATAATATTACCATCAAATAAAATTAATACATTACATTACAATATTACTTTGTCTGTTATAAAATGTTACATTTGTAACCCAACTTAAAGTTTTGAATCATCCTCTTTTTCCATTCTACATCTTTTTTTCACCCCTTTTCTGAAGCTAGAAGACCCTTGTGTTTGTGTATAATCTGAACTCCGGTGAGTGAACTATTTCGCTGGCGTCCGCTGGTGAGTGTCGGCACTGTTGGCTTCTAGTTCATTAGTTTGAATGGGATAACTAGCAACCGAGGGTAACTGAGCAAACTATTTAATAACCAATCGGAAATCGACTTTTAGTGTACTGTTTTCTAAATATTGTTATTGAATTAATATTCAGTATTTATATTTATTTAGTATTTATGTATATTATTGGAGAAGATAAGTGTTATTAAGGATAAGGAATAAATCAAATTATATGATTTTAACCGTTGATGGTAACAAACTCCTAGTTAGGAGACGTTAAAAATAGAATGTTTTAAAGGTGCACACACAGTAGCCTGTGTGTGTGTGTGTGTGTGTGTGTGTGTCAACGGCACCTCTTCTCTCTCACCACCAATGACGGTAACGTCGTAGTTTGTGCCAGATCTAATTGACACAGTATTGTTTGACTGTGGTTAAAAGTATCCTCCCTTACTTGTTTATATTTATTTGGTTATAGTAACTATACTGTACCCCTGTATATAATTTAGAATTGGAACATGATGAGATCTCATTACTTTGATATTTGATATTAGATATTGATTATTATTCTCAAACTGCTGTATTCAGATTGTTCTTTTTTTTTGTACTCTGGATTTTAGATTTCATTGGATGGCGAGTCAGTCCCCTTGGAAAACTGTTCTGCCGACACTGAACTGGATTCCCAAGCCCCTTGGACCAACCCTTGTTCTGTTCACTGGACACAGATAAGCCTTCACACATACACTGATATGACCCCTTACATACCTGGGTAACGGATTATTTATTTTTGGTGAAACATTTTATTTGAAACTTTGCTTTTATTTGATGCTTTAGGGCAGGGGTTCCCAAACTTTTCCAAATCAGGGCCCACTTGAAAATCTAAAAAATGTCCGCGGCCCACCTTTGACCTATAAACAGTACATAGACGAAATTATGCATTCTCAGAACACTTAACAGCAACAATAATTGTTGTTGTTGTTAAGAAAATAAAATAAATTAAAAAAACAACAACAATAATTGTTGTTGTAGTTATTTTTTTATTTATTTATTTATTTATTTATTTTTATTATTATTATTATTATTATTATTATTTTTATTATTATTATTATTATAAAGATTCAGGATTGAAATGAAAGCAGAGGGATAAAGGAAGCCCAAACTTTTAATCTGTCGTGTACCGTTTCTCAATACGCGTTCTTCTCTGTACTTCTGTTCTAGTGAACTTAAGAAACGTCATCCGACTGAGACCAAGTACTTTCTCAATTCAAAGTTCGCATCTCGACGAGAACGGTTACCAGTCACGGAAGTGTTCTTGACACGCCCATTTTGCCGAGGATGCATCGGATGGAAACTTGTGTGAACTTGACAGCACGCACAACCCAGAATTCTTTTCGGCATCCAAGCGCGAGCGGGGCGCGATATTTTTTTCCATAACGTTAATGCGTCGCTATTCTGGAATTCTTTTCGTTGACTTTGAATGTAACCTGTCGTGCGATAAATTCGTTTCGCATCCAGTATGAAAGCGGCTTAAGTCTTTTGCTGCAATATTCGTTTGCCATTTCTTGGCTGAATTCTCTTCTGGTGATTTTAAGGCGAGGAACCATTATCCGAGTACATTTGGAATATTGCCTGCTTTACGATGTTTTATGTCGAATATGCTCCAGTGTTTTCGGAGTCGAGAAACTGGCGGAATGTAGCTAAGCACCTAAAGTTGCTTACGTTCACAGACCCCTCTTCCCCTCTTCTGAGTGTTCCTAGCCTTGGAAGTGCACATTGTGTTTGCATTTCATTTTAAGTAAACCAGTGAAAATAATCAGAAGTTGAAATGCCGACACCAGCGAAAACGACAACGTTAACGTCATCAAGTACGTTCCTGCTCCAATTGCAGAAAGACCGTACTCTCGTCCTCCCACCCCCAGGGAGTTCGGCAAGTCCAGACTCATGGAGTTCACAAGTGCGAACTTTGTGTACTTGTTATTGAGAAACGGCCAGAATTAATTATCGAACACAGTACGTGCTACTCCGATTATGACCCCCGGTCATGATGACCAGAAAGCTACGTTCCAATCATAAACTATAGAAGGTTCCTAAAATATTATGAGGTCAGTAACACTCAATAGGTTATTACTTCTAAATATTTTTAAAAATCGTGCAATAAATATTTTACAATAAAAATAATAAAAAATCATATTTGCAAAAATGAATAATATTTTGCATGACCTCTCACGGCCCACCTGCAGTACCACCACGGCCCACACTTTGGGAATCACTGCTTTAGGGTATTTTATTTTCTTTCTTTATTTATTTATTTATTGGTATTTATTATTCTTTATATTTATAAATATTGACTGAATATTCTCTGTATCCCGAGAAAGGAAATATTTCCAGAATATTATAATTAATAGATGTCTATTGTCTTCTTCTACACTTATACAGTGTCTTTGTCAACTTACTCCCCCCTTAATGCCGAACCTAGAACTGACCTAAACCTGAACCATAATCATAGAAACACCTCCTTCTGCTTAAAGGTTAATTTTGTCAGGTAGAGCAGAGGGATGCTACACATTACTTAGAGTTACGATCAAACTGCCTTTGGAGAACAGCCTCAAATATAATACACAGGGACAAGGAACTTGTGTCGACCTTGAACGGCACGAAACTTTCAGCTGAATTTTCCCACAGCCACCAAGCATCAATAGTTTGGGAATATTTTTTTCCATATGCTTATTTGATACCTTGAAAGGCTGATGTTGTTAGGCCTGAATAAATAAAAGAGTTTGATAATACTATCACTGTTTCATGATTGCTTCAGTTGCACGCTGAACAATTATTTCATCTAGTGTTAGCATGTGCCTCCTTCTAATGTTTTTTGAGGTTACATCAAGAGCCATTCCATGAGAAAATGGCACTTGGCCTTGGCCCTGAACAGCCGTCCATGGCTTTCTTCGTTCTGGGTCGATGTTACCAGTGGAGCCAGTCGAACCCGAGGCAAACCCTACTACACTGCATCCCGGGTCTCTACAGGGCTGCTTACAGGCCGTTTATAGAGAGCTTGTCTGTGTCTGAATGAAATAGTGGGCTGCAGCCTGTTGGCGCAATCACCATGGCTTGGTACACATGGAAATGGGAATTCTGTGAAAGAAACCCCGCCCTCCCAACCAGCGGGCATCCATAGGCTTGACATCATGGGCAGGTGTTAGGAATGAAGGCATTCAAGTCACCACTACAAATGAACTGCCCTTTTCTGGGCAGGGTGCTGCTTGCTTACGAAGACCTCTGTGCCCTTCATCAGGACAACCACTCGCTAGACACGACTGCTGTGTCCTTTTTCATACCCAAGCACCATACCCTGGGGAAATCCTACAATTAACACTGAAGCCTGCTCTCCAGTTCTAATAGTAAAGAGAAAATGCGGAGAATTTGTTATTTTCTGAAAACGCACCAACACCACAAAACTGTGCACTGTCCTAATAACTAGTAAATGTCTTGCATGTTGACACAAGGCTACAATGACCACCAACATTATTTTCCCATTTACAGCTAACCCAGCTTTATACCAAAGATATCCTGAGGTGTGTGAGATACTGCTACTGTGACGGCAGTGGGACACACATCATATACTGAGGTGTGTGAGATACTGTTACTGTGACGGCAGTGGGACACGCATCATATACTGAGGTGTGTGAGATACTGTTACTGTGACGGCAGTGGGACACACATCATATACTGAGGTGTGTGAGATACTGTTACTGTGACGGCAGTGGGACACACATCATATACTGAGGTGTGTGAGATGCTGTTACTGTGATAGCAGTGGGACACACATCATATACTGAGGTGTGTGAGATACTGTTACTGTGACGGCAGTGGGACACACATCATATACTGAGGTGTGTGAGATACTGTTACTGTGACGGCAGTGGGACACACATCATATACTGAGGTGTGTGGGATACGGTTACTGTGATGGCAGTGGGACACACATCATATACTGAGGTGTGTGAGATACTGTTACTGTGACAGCAGTGGGACACACATCATATACTGAGGTGTGTGAGATACTGTAAATGTGACGGCAGTGGGACACACATCATATACTGAGGTGTGTGAGATACTGTTACTGTGATGGCAGTGGGACACACATCATATACTGAGGTGTGTGAGATACTGTTACTGTGACGGCAGTGGGACACACATCATATACTGAGGTGTGTGAGATACTGTTACTGTGACGGCAGTGGGACACACATCATATACTGAGGTGTGTGAGATACTGTTACTGTGACGGCAGTGGGACACACATCATATACTGAGGTGTGTGAGATACTGTTACTGTGATGGCAGAGGGACACACATCATATACTGAGCTGTGTGAGATACTGTTACTGTGATAGCAGTGGGACACACATCATATACTGAGCTGTGTTAGATACTGTTACTGTGATAGCAGTGGGACACACATCATATACTGAGCTGTGTGAGATACTGTTACTGTGATAGCAGTGGGACACACATCATATACTGAGGTGTGTGAGATACTGTTACTGTGACGGCAGTGGGACACACATCATATACTGAGGAGTGTGAGATACTGTTACTGTGACGGCAGTGGGACACACATCATATACTGAGGAGTGTGAGATACTGTTACTGTGATAGCAGTGGGACACACATCATATACTGAGGTGTGTGAGATACTGTTACTGTGACGGCAGTGGGACACACATCATATACTGAGGTGTGTGAGATACTGTTACTGTGACGGCAGTGGGACACACATCATATACTGAGGTGTGTGAGATACTGTTACTGTGACGGCAGTGGGACACACATCATATACTGAGGAGTGTGAGATACTGTTACTGTGATGGCAGTGGGACACACATCATATACTGAGGTGTGTGAGATACTGTTACTGTGACGGCAGTGGGACACACATCATATACTGAGGTGTGTGAGATACTGTTACTGTGACGGCAGTGGGACACACATCATATACTGAGGTGTGTGGGATACTGTTACTGTGATGGCAGTGGGACACACATCATATACTGAGGTGTGTGAGATACTGTTACTGTGATGGCAGTGGGACACACATCATATACTGAGGTGTGTGAGATACTGTTACTGTGACGGCAGTGGGACACACATCATATACTGAGGTGTGTGAAATACTGTTACTGTGACGGCAGGGGGACACACATCATATACTGAGGTGTGTGAGATACTGTTACTGTGACGGCAGAGGGACACACATCATATACTGAGGTGTGTGAGATACTGTTACTGTGATGGCAGTGGGACACACATCATATACTGAGCTGTGTGAGATACTGTTACAGTGATGGCAGTGGGACACACATCATATACTGAGGTGTGTGAGATACTGTTACTGTGATAGCAGTGGGACACACATCATATACTGAGGTGTGTGAGATACTGTTACTGTGATGGCAGTGGGACACACATCATATACTGAGGTGTGTGAGATACTGTTACTGTGATGGCAGTGGGACACACATCATATACTGAGGTGTGTGAGATACTGTTACTGTGACAGCAGTGGGACACACATCATATACTGAGGTGTGTGAGATACTGTTACTGTGACAGCAGTGGGACACACATCATATACTGAGGTGTGTGAGATACTGTAAATGTGACGGCAGTGGGACACACATCATATACTGAGGTGTGTGAGATACTGTTACAGTGACGGCAGTGGGACACACATCATATACTGAGCTGTGTGAGATACTGTTACTGTGACGGCAGTGGGACACACATCATATACTGAGGTGTGTGAGATACTGTTACTGTGATAGCAGTGGGACACACATCATATACTGAGGTGTGTGAGATACTGTTACTGTGATGGCAGTGGGACACACATCATATACTGAGGTGTGTGAGATACTGTTACTGTGACGGCAGAGGGACACACATCATATACTGAGGTGTGTGAGATACTGTTACTGTGATGGCAGTGGGACACACATCATATACTGAGGTGTGTGAGATACTGTTACTGTGACGGCAGTGGGACACACATCATATACTGAGGTGTGTGAGATACTGTTACTGTGACAACAGTGGGACACACATCATATACTGAGGTGTGTGAGATACTGTTACTGTGATGGCAGTGGGACACACATCATATACTGAGGTGTGTGAGATACTGTTACTGTGATGGCAGTGGGACACACATCATATACTGAGGTGTGTGAGATACTGTTACTGTGACAGCAGTGGGACACACATCATATACTGAGGTGTGTGAGATACTGTAAATGTGACGGCAGTGGGACACACATCATATACTGAGGTGTGTGAGATACTGTTACAGTGATGGCAGTGGGACACACATCATATACTGAGCTGTGTGAGATACTGTTACTGTGACGGCAGTGAGACACACATCATATACTGAGGTGTGTGAGATACTGTTACTGTGATAGCAGTGGGACACACATCATATACTGAGGTGTGTGAGATACTGTTACTGTGACGGCAGTGGGACACACATCATATACTGAGGTGTGTGAGATACTGTTACTGTGACGGCAGTGGGACACACATCATATACTGAGGTGTGTGAGATACTGTTACTGTGATGGCAGTGGGACACACATCATATACTGAGGTGTGTGAGATACTGTTACTGTGATAGCAGTGGGACACACATCATATACTGAGGTGCGTGGGATACTGTTACTGTGATGGCAGTGGGACACACATCATATACTGAGGTGTGTGAGATACTGTTACTGTGATAGCAGTGGGACACACATCATATACTGAGGTGTGTGAGATACTGTTACTGTGACGGCAGTGGGACACACATCATATACTGAGGTGTGTGGGATACTGTTACTGTGATGGCAGTGGGACACACATCATATACTGAGGTGTGTGAGATACTGTTACTGTGACGGCAGTGGGACACACATCATATACTGAGGTGTGTGAGATACTGTTACTGTGATGGCAGTGGGACACACATCATATACTGAGGTGTGTGAGATACTGTTACTGTGATAGCAGTGGGACACACATCATATACTGAGGTGCGTGGGATACTGTTACTGTGATGGCAGTGGGACACACATCATATACTGAGGTGTGTGAGATACTGTTACTGTGATAGCAGTGGGACACACATCATATACTGAGGTGTGTGAGATACTGTTACTGTGACGGCAGTGGGACACACATCATATACTGAGGTGTGTGGGATACTGTTACTGTGATGGCAGTGGGACACACATCATATACTGAGGTGTGTGAGGTACTGTTACTGTGACGGCAGTGGGACACACATCATATACTGAGGTGTGTGAGATACTGTTACTGTGACGGCAGTGGGACACACATCATATACTGAGGTGTGTGAGATACTGTTACTGTGACGGCAGTGGGACACACATCATATACTGAGGTGCGTGGGATACTGTTACTGTGATGGCAGTGGGACACACATCATATACTGAGGTGTGTGAGGTACTGTTACTGTGACGGCAGTGGGACACACATCATATACTGAGGTGTGTGAGATGCTGTTACTGTGACGGCAGTGGGACGCACATCATATACTGAGGAGTGTGAGATACTGTTACTGTGACGGCAGTGGGACACACATCATATACTGAGGTGTGTGAGGAACTCTCGCTTCTGCTTTTTACAGGGCTTTTTGTGTTGTGGAGCCTGGAAGCCCTGAATAGGCTCTGACTCAAATGCCAAAACGATGAATGCACATGAAGGCAGCTAGAAAGAGGGGATACAGAAAAGATCTGTCAGTCAGAATCGGCCCTGAGCCACACATCTCTCTCCGTAACATGCTTAAAATGCGGGTGGCATTGCAATCTGCTGTTGTTTTCCTCCGGAGACCGGGAGACGGCTTTGTCCTCTCTCCTTGTGGCCTTGCAGGCCGGCTCACTGCCTTTCCTTCCTTCCTTCGAAGAATCTACCTCAGAGCACGCAGGCCCTGGTGCAGGATAGATGATAACCCCTTTATCTCTATGTCCCTCCGCATGGCTTGGCCAGTCAGCTGATAAGTGGGGCTCCCTGTCAGAAGCAGGGCAGGACTGTGACACAAGACTGCCTTTTTCATGGGCTCTGAAAATGAGGCATTTCCCGATAGACCCCACCCCACAGCAGCCCACCCACCCCTCCCCCAACCACCGCACTTTAACTCAACCACCCCGCCCCAACCAACCACCACCCGCCCATGGTACCCACAAACCATACGCAACGCCCTTACACCAACCTTCTCTCAACTGTAGTATTTGCCATAGCAATCTTTTTTTTTTTCTCTGACCACAGCTCATACATCATATATCGTGAAAATAATAGTTTATGGGAATTCGGGACCTGAGAATTACAGGGTTCTAACTAACATTTATACAGTTTTAAGGAATTTGCTTGCAAATTTTGGCCACTCAGCGTACACTTAAGGAACTGGAACTTTCTCATTCCGATCTGAACCCAATTTAACAAATGAATTGACTCTTCCTCATTAGATAGAACTATTTGTTACCAATTATGTGCAATAGTTAACACAATTTTGACCAAAATTTCATTTAAGACTCTGTAATGCTAAGTACGCAAATTACTGGGTCAATGCGGTTGTTTATGTTGTGAAACATACTTGCAGGGTTAACAACGAATCATAGATTAGATTAAATATAGCCCTGTGATAACATAAGCTTTATTAGTTATGAATCTTTTTGTTCCATTTCAGCTTCTAACAGTATGTAACTGCTTGTTAATACCAGGTAACAATTTCATAATATGCGTACCGTGCTTATTTTGGATGAGACACAGATGTGCCAGACCTGGTGTGCTTTCATATGAGTGTGCGCAGTTTACATTCATGAGCTGTCAGCACCCCAGCATATCAATATGGCGTGCTTTGTTCCCCTGTAGTATTGTCATATGGCCAAGGATTCATTTATGTATGGTTATTCTTTTAAACTTTTACAATTTTGCTAATAAGGTATTCATCTATTTCATGTCAATTCGGTCACGTGTTTTGACTGCACTGCATGCAGTGTAATTTAATGGCCCATGAATCGCCACATCTCTTGTCATTTGTCTTGGATTCATCTTGATGCTGCATTGGAATTAATATAATGTGACATGGGACAGCTCAAAATTTTGCTGTGATGGAAGAACCTCCCCTGCACAGTGCATGGCCCAGGAAAATTAAGGCTAAACCTACATGAATTTCCTGAATGATAGGAAAGAAACCAGGCCTGCCATTTCATTGTGCATTGTTCTGCAAAGTGCAAATCCAGATGGCTCAAGTTGAATTGTGTTATTGATGTTTATGTTCGAGGACAAAGGTTATCTTGGCCAACAGTTGGACAAAGATACTGACAGCCCAGCGATGTGATGTGCATTAAACACTGCAGGTTTTTAAAGAGACTATTTTTTGAAAGATTTCGGCAGTGAGTGATATTTGTCTTTCTCAGATTGGCCTGAAATGGCAAGCACTTGTTTTTTCTGAATGGGTTGGTTAGTATTAGGCACGAGGAGTTACATTGATTGGATAGGGACAGAATATCAGGGTAAACCAATCAGAGGCAGAGTCCGGCAGGTCATGTCATTGCCGTTCTAAGGAGAAAAAAAAATCCCCCCCCCTGCAGGACCAGTGGAGGCTGCATAGCCATTTGCTGCTATTGGAGCCAAGTTTCGCCCATCCCAATAGAAAGTGAAATGTTCTACCAACACCATTAATTATCCAAACTAAACCAACCAATCGAATTCTTACTTTTACCTCAGTTTCCTTGACACAACTGAAATTACAGGGATAACTGGTGATTATTATCTTTAAATTGGTATTACAATGAACTAGACAATGACTAATGTGCAAGTAGGTGGTGACATCTATAGTTGAATTAGGGAACCACACAATGAGATGCCTGTGCACTATGTCACATACTTGGGGAAAAATGGCAGAAAAGGGTTAATACAGAACCATCATTTCAGCATAACAGTTTATAGACATAAAAAAGGACTTGAGTGAACTCTGATGAGGACGTATTGAAATATGCAACCTGCAAAAACAGAATTTTACGCTGTGGCCAACTTGAGTGCAACCTTTCCCCCTGCACCTTCATTAACCCCCATTCATTTCAGGTAGCATCGTATTGGACTTGCTAGTGAAATCAATTAATGCATAAACTAGCTTTGGGATGTTCTGGGCACAGTCCAGAAATAACTCAGATATGTGTTGCTTGAGTAACATTTTTCTGCACCCCCATGGGCCGCACCCTCAACTGTCTTGCTCACAGAAATATTGTTCCTTCTATCGCAGACTGACATCAATCAAAATGAAACTGGCCGTCTTTGGTGCATTGAGATATTTAACTTTCAAAAACTAATTTTTAAGAAGTCAAATTTTGGCCCTAAACAGCGATCCTTCCAGAGGCCCAAGCAAAAATAGCTGAGATTACAAATTTAGGATGTTTCTATCTACATTGAAGTGAGTCTTGCTGTTGCCACAGAATTTTTGCATTAGTGTGATAACAACAACAGCTTTCATTCAAATCTTCTCTAACTTGGTTTACAGATTAACAACCCTTAGATGATCAACCCTTTTAATTGTGGTAACCTCATGACCTTTCCGCTAGTGCCATCATCAGGCCAAACTTTCAAATTAGTAATAGTGTATCTTGGAAAGTTTTCATCCAAATCTTTTCAAACTCACTGACCACATTAATGACTACAAAAGGATGAACCCTATGGATTTTGGTAACCCCATGACCTTTCCTGCAGCACTAACATCAGGTCAAACTTGCAGTTTTAGAATTATTGTATTTTAAAAATCTTTCATCTGAATCTTTTCAAATTTGATCTGCAGATTCATGACCCTTAGAGAATGAATCCTATGGATTTTGGAAACCCAGGTCCTTTCTGCTAGTGTCACCATCAGGCCAAACTTTCAAATGAGTAATAGTGTATCTTGAAAAGTTTTCATCCAAATCTTTTCAAACTTGCTGATCACATTAATGACTACAAAAGGATGAACCCTAGGGATTTTGGTAACCCCATGACCTTTCCTGCAGCACTAACATCAGGTCACACTTTCAGTTTTAGAATTAGTGTATCTTAAAATCTTTCTTCTGAATCTTTTCAAATTTGGTCTGCATATTCATGACCCTTAGAGAATGAATCCTATTGATTTTGGTAACCCATGCCCTTTCCTCTAGTGCCACCATCAGGACAAACTATTAATATCAGAATTAATGTATCATCAATCGCTTGCATTCTAATCGTTTCAAACTTGCTGGCCACATTCATGACTCTTACAGAATGGAGCATTTTGATGTTGGTGATCCCATGACCTTTCCTTAAATACACATTATTTCCTTAATTTCATTGTTTCCATTAACTTTTTTGTAACATATTTGTGCTTAGACATCATAAAATAATGATATGGTCCCTCTGCAATAAAATGCTGGTGAAGCTTCATATCGAGAGGAGACAGAGCCTTCAAAGAGCATCAACAGCTGCTGCAGCGATCCTGAGGGACATACAGACAGAGACAGACACCAGACACCCTAACTCATCCAATGGTACGAACTGCAGGCAGGAAACCTGGCTGGTGCCAGGTTCCCCCACCCCTACCCACCACCACCACACACACACACACACACACACACACACGCACGCACACACATGCACAAACGTACACAAATTGACCCCACTGGATCACCGATGTATACAAAATGTGTCCAGGACATTGAAATCATGTCAGGGTATTAATTTTATGTTTATACAGTTTTCCACATTGAATTAGAAAAAGTCATAAAATATGAAGCTACAAAATTATGTAAAATTTTACAGAGACTGTAAACACTGAATAGGGTCAAATTGACCCCAAGGATAATAGTAGGGATAAACTCATTCTATTAATAAAGGCATACAATGAAGAGGAAACAGCGAAGGTGACAGCTATACATTTGCATAGAAAAAGTGATATTGCTGCCACTAGAAGTGTCTTAGGGAAAAACAAATGTGAGTGGTCTCTACTGAAGATAAGATTATTTGGCAAAATCGTTTCCGCACTGGTCATTGATATTGAAATCATATTATTCTCTTTGCAGTTTACTAAGTGGTCTTCAAATCTTGAGTCACAATTGTTTGATATAGAATAGAGAGGAACATTAAAGCTTATTAAATAAAGAATACAGCCAGATTAGTGGCCGTTAAAAATTAGCAGAAAATTTACGCTGCATTAACGAAGGAGAAGCTGGACTGTAGGGGCCGGGGGCTCAGAACCTGTAAGCAGACACAGACTGCTTTTTTTTTTTTTTTAAATTGGGAGCCTAAACCTGTGGGGCCAGGGTATGCTTACAAATTTGCAGAATCAAGTTTCATTTTCCACTGTTAAACAGTGACATCTAGTGCTTTTTTTTGAGACTACATTTGCAAGGAAGAAAGAGGTGAACAGGACTGTCATCACGTTCAATATTCATCTCGGGAATATTTAAAATAAATTTTGATTGACAACAATAAGAATCAGGTGGTGATTCCATGTCTGTTTTAACTGATAACCAAATCCAGGGTTACCTTACACATCAACAATAACAAGTTATTTATTCTTGTACTCATACAAAGTCTCAAAAAAGAAAAGCAAGCAGAATACATTTTTACCTCCACCAAAGAGGTTATGTTTTCGTTGCCATTGGTTTGTATGTTTGAACGAAAGCAGGAGTACCTAAAACGTTATGAACAGATTTCAATGAAATTTTCTGGAGGAGTTGGGGACTGTACGAGGAACAATCCATTACAATTTGGTGGTGAACCGGATCAGTCTGGATCCGAGAATTTTTTGTAGGATTTTTTACCATTGTGGGACAGGCTTGGCGGAGGTTTGCGCTCTCCGAATGCTTATAGTTTCATAATGGCAATCAATCCTCATATGAGTGCAGTATCTGTACTGTTCCCATGGATTTTTAATAGACATACAAAACCTTCCATAAAACAGCACATTTTGTTTCATGAGCTTTTTGAACTTCCTGGAATTGTTTTTATGAATTCAGAGATGTGCTATGAAGCTTTCAATTCATAATTCTCATATCCTTATTAGGTCAAAAGGCTCCCAATTTTTCCTCCCCCGCTGGCTGTTACAAACAAAGTTAAGAAATGAATGGGACTGAAGAGATTTATTTACTCTTGTCAATGCGAAGGAATGTCAAAATGTTGCAAGAGTGTGTATGTTAGTTATGATACAAAAAAGTTTTAAATGTGGCGAATCAGAGTGACAGATGTGGGAATTTGTTGTCACTGGAGATTTCAAAAACATAAAGTGAAAAATTTCTGACATATTTTGAAAATATAACAGCATAAACAAACTGGATTTACTCAGATCCCCCACCATGATTTTGGCATTCTGACCTGGAAAGAAAACTTGACAGAGGGACTGACAGATGAACTGCAAGACGGACAGAAGTATGTAAACCGCATCTATACTATACAATGTACAGTGGGGGAAATAATTATTGAACGCATCAAAAATTTTTTCAGTAAATATATTTCTAATGGGGTTATTGACATAAATTTTTTACTAGATGTAGATAACAACCCAAGTAATCCACACATACAGAGAAATCAATACAAATAATTCCAAAAATTAAGTTATGTGCAATAAAGTGGAATGACACAGGAAATAAGTATTGAACACATGAGAAAAAGGAGGTGCAAAAAGGCATGGAAAGCCAAAAAAAAAAAAAAACAGCTGAAATCTGTCAGTATTTAGAAAGCAATCCTGCCCCCAGGATTGTGCAATTGTGATATTCAATGCAAATGAATATCAGCTGGTTTAAACTAGTCCTAATTGATGGCCTATAAAAAGGTGTCTCATTACCAAGTTACACAAGAAGCATCTCATGATGGGTAAAAGCAAAGAGCTCTCGCAAGACCTTTGCAACCTCATTTTTGCAATACATTCTGATGGCATTGGCTATAGATGTCTTTCTAAACTTCAGAATGTTCCAGTGAACACTGTTGGGGCCATGATCCGGAAAGGGGAAAGAACATCATTTCAGCTTAAACCGTCCATGACCAGGTGCTCCATGCAAGATTTCTGACAGAGGAGTCTGAAGCATAATCAGAAGAGTTCTCCAAGAGCCAAGGACCACTCGTGGAGAGCTTCAGAAAGGCCTAGAATTAACAGGTACAGTCGTTTCAAAGAAAATAATAAGTCAACTGCCATGGCCTGCAGATGACTCCATTGCTGAAGAAAAAGCATGTTGAAGCTCGTTTAAAATTTGCTGCACAACATTTGGACAAGCTTATGAAATACTGGGAGAAAATAGTCTTGTCAGATGAGACCAAAATTGAAGTGTTTGGATGTCATAGCACACACCATGTTTGGAGGACAAACAGTGCTGCACATCTACCCAAAAACACCAAACCAACAGTAAAGTTTGGAGGTGGGAACATCATGGTGTGGGGCTGTTCTTCAGCATATAGTACCGGCAGACGCCATATAATTGGAGGCAGGATGAATGGAGAAATGTACCGAGACATTCTTGATAAGAATCTGCTGCCATCTACCAGAATGCTGAAGATTAAATGAGGTTGGACATTTCAGCAAGACAATGATCCCAAAAATACAGCCAAGGAAACTCTCTCAACTGGTTTCAGAGAAAGAAAATAAAGCTGCTAGAATGGCAAAGTCAATCACCTGACTTGAATTGAATTGGAAATCTATGGAAAGAACTGAAGATCAGTGTTCATAGAAGAGGCCCCTGGTACCCTCAAGATTTTCAGTTTGTGTGAAAGAATGGGCCAAAATCATACCTGATCAATGCATGCGACTAGTTTCTCCATACAGGAGGCGTCTTGAAGCTGTCATTACCAACAAAGGCTTTTCTACTAAGTATTAAATACATTTCAGTGACCGTGTTCACTATTTTTCCTGTGTCATTCCACTTTATTACATATAACTTAATTTATAGACTTATTTCTTTTGTATGTGTGGATTACTTGGGTTGTTACTGGCATCTGATGAAAATTTCACGTCAATAGCCCCATTAGAAATATTTACTGAGAAAAATGTTGAGGTGCTCAATCCTTATTTTCAATGCTGTATATATGTAATAGACTTCAGTTCTGTCCTGTTTTGCAGGTAAAAATAACCATGTTCAGAATGAAAAGCTTCTGACACAGTAAACATATATCCACACCAGGGTAGGGGAGACTGGGGTCCAATGAGTCATATCACTATTTTGTGATCAATTGATGCCAAAGGTGTTTAAAAAAGGCAAAATAGTGATACGGCTCATTTACCCCCATGACTCAGTCAATAGTCAAATATTTTGCCAATTTTAAGCAGCTCTGTTATCCATTGATCGCAAAATAGTGATATGGCTCATTGGTCCCCATGGCTCATCGGACCCCAGTCTCCCCTGCATTCTGCCTGTTGGGCCTGTATTTAGATTCTGCCTTGTTTTATTCTTAATTATAATCATTAACACTTGAGTAGTTTCATTAAAGAGCAACATTAAATAGTCTTCTGATTCCATAATTTATTCTGATGCTCACATATATGTTTACTAGGCCATATAGTAAGTAAAACTGTAGGCCCACACCAGGACCTACCGTGTGTGTGTGTGATCATGTGTTTTTAATGTGTGCTGAGAAAGTATGTTTGTGCAAATCTAGTCAGAAATAAAAGTAACATTGTATAAGATTGTCTAAACAATACCACAACAAACATCCATTGTGATTAAAGCTAAAGGTGGTCCAACAAAATCTAATAATGTACAACTTTTTCTTTTGGATGGGCAATATATATTGGAAAAAAAAGATTTGTTGGCAGGATTTTTAACTTGCTTAAAAGAAAAAAATGTTAAATTACTTCACGATTTAATAATTAATGTGTGATTTCGTAAAGTAACATTACGAATTTTAAAGAGCACTACCATTCGACCCAGATAATTGCACGGTTCTTCTAATTGTGGGATCTGATATGGACCTTAAGCTCCTAAGAAAATGATTAAAAAGAAGCAGCCTGTAGTTCACTTTTGGGCAGGTTTCTCAGGTAAGCGTGTACTGTGAACAGAACGATGGGTACAGAGTCAGATTGTAAGGTTAGATGACAATGGTGTCTCCCTTATCTAATCCGTGGACATCAATACTGCATTTTTGGAGAACCAGTCAATCGCTGACAGCACAGTTTATCTCTTGCCGTTGAAGGAAAATGGTATCTCAGAGGAAGTATTTTGATACTGGCCTGGGGATAAACACAGTCAATATTGTTTTTTGAAAACTGAAGTGAGAACGGCGTGGATGTTTGCGTCAGCCTTTGGTACGCCTTGGAGAATGGGTCATGAGATCAGAGAGGTGCGAACTCGCAGCTGAGGCACCTTGAGTTTCTCCAGCATGCATCACCAAGCTGACCCGTGCGAAGAGTGCGGTGTTTCCTGATCAGCTGCCTGTCGATTGTTGACGTGCAGCCTCCAGCTGGGCCGCCTTCCTGTCCTTCGTGAAGCACAGAGCTGTAATGAAGAAAAACAGTCCACCCCCGGACCCCCAGGAAAGGACACAACAGCGCGCCCGACTGTAGGCTGTGAAAACTCCACACATATGTGTCTGGGTCGTACCCCCTCAAAGCACCTGAACTCAGAGCGGGGGCGGGGCGGTAGGGGTATGGGGGCCAAACAGCAAAAACAATCCATGAGGTCAAGGCGATTTGAAAATGGGGAAGAAGCAATTTCCTGAAAAATATTGTCTGTTTGTGGAAGGAAAAATGTTTGGTTTGGTTGCCCTGGAGGTTGTGAAGGGTGTTCAGAGGACACTTGACACTCTGTTGACTGAAGTCACAAAGTTAAAAATCCAAATTCAAAATCAGTCTATCACAGGGGTGGGCGATTCCGGTCCTGGAGGGCCGGTGTATATGCAGGTTTTTATTTCTATCAATTACCCTGACTAATTGAGTTAATTGATTGCATACACAAATATAGATTTATGCAAAGATAAGGTCAAAGAAAGAAAATTTACATGGGGAGATGAGAACAGTCTTTGTTGGTCATTCATGATAATTTAAAGAAATGCGCTTGAAATGTCATATTTCAGAAATAGTTTGGCTAATTTAGACAATCAACTAATTAAAGGCCGAAGTTGGTGTGAAAACCAGGGACCAATACGGCCCACATTGTCCCGCTCTGGTCTATCAGAAGAGAGAGTGAAAGTAAATGGAGTTTTATATGAACCGTTACATTCCTCGCCTGGCTCACCCCATGGCTGTCCTGTCACACGTACTTTTTATGCTTTACACAATCGTGTCATAGTGGAGTAAGACTGGAACAGGCATATTATTAAATTATGAAAATTGCTGATGATGGTGTTACTGTGAGTTTGTTACACAATATTGCGGCCGGCCATGGTCCCGTCATTAATGATTTTAACAGCTGGTGTGATGATTTTCTCTTGGCGCTTGACATATCCAAAACAAAGGACAGGGTTATTGACTTTAGACTGCATGCTCCAACCCATGATCTCACAGCCATTTACCCTTTACAGGGATACGTTGCAAATCTGTAACACCAAACTGCTTATTAGCTCATTTCTAGCTAAAACATCATTTTCATGTTTTTCACCTTTTTAGTTGTACTACAGGACTTAGTTGCGTTTCTGCAGCGTGCAGTTCATCAGTAGTCCACTGGATGGCAGAGCTGTGGCCTTTCCAATATGGCAGCCTCCAAGTGAAAAGTTCTTCCTGTTTTTTAGGCTCCTGTTTCGTGTAAGTAGCACAAGAAAACCAGTAGAACAGGAGTGCAGAAGTCATTTCTTGTTTATAGACACTGCTCAAGCCAATTTATGGAAAAAAACTGCATTGATATTTTCAGTGCCTGGCGTGTCTTCGGACATTGTCCCGTTTTCATATTGATAAAATCATGCTGACACACTTTTACTGAACTATTATTGAATCTCTCGTATTCTCTCTGGTGTCATGGCTTGATAACCTGTCACTGCAAGACAAAAACTCCCCAAAGCAAATTGATAAGTGGACTGGTGGACTTATAGGTCAATCTCAAGCCATTTTGTCAGTCCACTAAGCCACACGGCTTCAGCGTAAGGCCAAGTCTATTCCTGAGGACGGTTCTCACCCTTTGCAGAGTGAATTTCAGCTCCTTCGCTCCGGCCGTCGGTGTGTGCGAGGCCCCTGAGGGCAGAACAAAGCACTACAGGCAGTTTTGTACCTGCAGTGATCGCAGTATTGAATTAAATAAGCACACAGTAGCATCTATAGCCCATCTGAAGCACTTTAAGCCATTGATACATTCTTGTGTTTGGTATAGTCTCGGAAGTTGTATTGTTATTGGTGCGATGTCCTGTTTTTACTTTTCCTTTTTAATGCTTTCAACTTCTAATGTAATTTTGGATTGCTGCATCTCCTGTCTGCAATACAACTTATTATTAATAACTTAACCAGAAGTATGATACATCTCAGGGTTATATTCAGAACTACAGATTCTGTGAAGCCAAAGACGCTGTCCATCCAAAAAAAAAAAAAAAAAATGCACTTCATTTGAAACCATTTGCTTTGCGTACAGTGCAAATTCGTTGCGTCACTGTTTTGACAACCAAATAAGACGTCACAATTTTCAACCACAGGTTTGAAGTTTAATTTCTCTTCACCGATTCTTCACGTCTCCAACTCATTTAAGGTAGTAGACCAGGCTTGGGGAACCTTATCCAGAAAGAGCCACTGTGGATGCAGACATTCATTCTAACCAAACTGCTACACACGATTCTACTAATCAACCACTGGAATCTTTGCTAAGAACCTTGATTAACAAAATTAGGTGTGTAATTACCATAGATATATTTATGGTAATTACCAGGTTGGACTGAAAGCCTGCACCCACACCAGCCCCTTCTGGAGAAGGTTCCCCACCCCTGTAGTAGACCTTTGTGTGCTGACAAACAACTTTCATATTCTGTTGCAACTTTACTTTAATTTCCTACTTTTGAATCGGACTCAGAGTTGTGCTTTTTGATGAAGGTTGATCTGCCCATCAACGAATTTGACAAATTGTTAATATTGTTGATAATTGAATTAATTTATTTTACGCTAGATAAGTGAGAGGTTTCAACAGTTGATGCACTTGTGTTCCATATTCAGGGTGCCAGACGTAAGCCAGGGCGTCCGTTGGCTAGATCTGCTGGATCCGGACATTGCACCTAATTCACTTCCCATAAAGCACTGTTTGGAGTCCATCGTCCACAGTCACAGAGTGGGGTTAAGACTGGAGTCACACCCCATCCATTACACGAAAAGAACAAACTATAAACACAAAACCTGCAGGAAAAAATTTCAAGAAGTCAACACACAGCAAGAAATATCCCAAACGCAAAATAAGGAATAAATGAATTTTATTAGGAGCACTGTGAATCAATGGGGAAAAAAAGAATATGAACTGAAGCTGTACATTACACACCACATTACATTTCACACAGAGTCAAACAAATTTATATATACTTTATTGAATTCAGTATGGACAAGCAGATCTGCATTTTTAAATCAAACTTCTAGGAGAAAATAGAAACCTGAAAATGTAAAGAACTTAAACTGAGCGCAAGGCAATCAAATGTACCGTAAGGTGATTTAAAAGAAAGTACCTTAGAAGATTCCAGGACACCTAGAGAGATCCAACCTCTGAGGATCTGAATAAATTAGAGCTCCAGATTTTATATAGGAAAAAAGTTCACGTCACGCCTTACCTTTTGTACACTGCTACCAAAAAAAAAAATCTTCCTCTTTAAAGTTGTAGGACAGAAAATGTACATTAATCAATTTATTTGACTTCGTCATCCTATAAGGTAGCCCAACCTTTTGCCTTACGAAGTGCGAAGCATGAGGACTCAAATGCAATCTGGCAGAAAGATGCTTTTAATGCAAACGATGCCGTTAGAGGAGCCTTCACCAGCATTACACGAGGAATAGCAAAAATAGCTTTATTTATATAAATTAAATCTTGTACATACATTTTTTTCCAAGATACAGCTTCAAGGAGCATTCACACAGCATTAACACCTGAATATCACAGGCAATCCCAAATACAAAAATGTATTTAATGTATGCATAATCGAGGGCCCGGCCTCAGCACTTATAAATATAAAAGATCTCTTTACAAAATGAAATTACAGTACCTTCTCACCAATAAAACAGGGAGAAAAAAAAAGCAGCATCCTTTTTAAAAAATAATTGCACCAACTTGGCTTTCAGCCTCCAACTTAACCTGAACTTTCTCTTCCACGTCCTCCGCAGCTGGGTCTCTCGGCGTGTCAGTCTCTTGTTTAATACTGCAGCAGGGGGACTGGTTGTCCCTCTCTTCCTTGACTAATTCTTCCTTGACTAAGAGATTTAAAGGGTTTTCCACGGGAGCTTTGCTGGGGGATGGTGTGCAGTCCACAAATGAAGAAGTCTTGGTGGAAAAAGGTGGGCGAAAAAAGTACTGAGGGTTATTTGTGACCAGACCGAATACACATGAATGAAAAATAAACTAACAAAAACAATATATAACACCATTACATAATATTGTTCAGTGATGGCAAAAATAACAAAGCATTTAGTTATTTTAATACTCATTTTGCCATTTCATTATTATTAGGCAGCTGATATTTGCACCCTGATGTCAGTAGCCAACAATATACGGTTACTGACTTCAGTTAAGGTGAATCTAATGATGTATCCACCTCGGACGAAAGATATTCACCAAGGCGCACTTCACTTCAATATCACTGTCCAAGATGGATAAATCACTAGATTCACAGATAACTACAGGCAGTATTTTACTATATAATCCTACTTGAAAATATAAAACAAGCGAAGGCCAACAACTGTAACAAAGCTCCTCACAGGGACGAAGCGACGCGAAATGCAGGGAGGCCTAATGTATTTTTAGCTGGAGGCTGGTGGATTGTTACATACACCTCTCGCGCACTTTTGTACGGTGAATATCTCTGTTCGCAGTGACCGGCGGACTTGACTCCACCAATCAGAGGTGAACAAATCCTTACGTCTTATAATGCTATTTGCACTCGGGCACAAATGAGCACTGGAGCCATTTACACACAGGTGGTATAATACTACTGCATGGCATTGGCACCTGAATGCAAATATTCACTTTCAGTAACAATCAATTAAGTCTGAACTATACAAATTATATTATATAAACAGCAAGAATATACATGGGTTTAATTACAAAATAGATAGTGGGCACCCTAATTCATAGTACAATGAGATTTTTGTTGGCAGATGGTACTTTGCACTCAGTGTCGATAGTCAACAATGCCATTTGTCCCAAGGCTGGATAACCAATGTGGCCATTCAGACCTGGGTGGGAATAGCATCGCAGAGACAACTGACATCCATGTGTCTGTAGCCAACCATCCTATCTGCACCCAGGCACAGATAAGGACCGTACCCATTTACACCAGCGCGCTATACACCATTATACGAGTGTATTCATTCTTTAGATAGGAAAGTACAGCTGATGAACTCAATCAGGAAGTGATGTTGCGTCCATGCATCCAACAGTGCAGGCAAGTTTGGGAGGACGAGGATATGGGTGTTACAGAGACAAACCGCTGTAATGTGGCTAATCTCACCAGGGTGCAAACGAACTCTACAAATGACCATCATCACACACTCAACTGTGTCACTGAACATCTCATCGATTTATAAACGTTGTATTCAATTTTTTTTTTCATACTTAATGTCAACAAAACCTTCCATATACGAGGTGCCGGATGACAAGACTATTACATACGACAACACGTGACACAAAGCAAAACTGATGAGCCGCAAGCTTACATTTTTGTAGTCCTCATAACACGACGGGTGATAGGTCTAGAAATAAGAGGGGAAAAAAGAAAAATTGATGTATACTGACTGCAATTTGGCAACCTTGATTTTGTATTTGCCTTGAAACATCTTGCAACGACCTTACCCCCCAGGCTGTAGAAGCTTTAATTTACAAAAAACTTCAACAAATATCAAATATTTGCAAGTTTGCAGACTTCCAAGATCCGGAGCTCTCTCTCAGCCACAAATATTCCCGTTTAAATTCAATGTATTCATTTTCCTCAGAGGCAAAATAAAAAAAAACGTTGAGGCATTTTTAAAATAATGCCTGGGAGCTGCCTGGCGGCAGTGCAGGATTGAATCCGGTGCCATCGCTGACAGCAGCAAGCAGCCTTTTGACATTTGTGTGCCGCTCAGGGAATGGAGGAACACAGTCAGTTTGGGTTAGCATGGATCATTGCTGAAGTGCCACCTGCGGTCATCCGAGCGATAGTCGGTAAAATTTGAAACAAGCACGCGTGGGTTTCCCCCACCCTCATCGTCAGCTTGGAAGGTTTAAAGAAGCGTCGCTGTTTGGGAGGACAACTGCAAAGATGGCAGCATGAGCCGTGTGCAAGCGTACTTGTACACAGGGTGCTGATTGGACAGTCCAGATTCTGGTGGGACTGGATATGCCAAATTTTTATTAAAAAATGCCGCAGAGGACAATCCAACATGAGGGGACTAGATCGGCCAGAATAATAAGGACATTAAATTATCATGTCTTTAACACAATTACAAATAAATATACACATGGTAAAAATGATTAAAATCATTAATTAATTCCTCATCCATAGAAAGAGAATTTCAAAACTGCCCTATTCCATATCATCAACAGATCCATCACCGTACTGCCATGAACCTTATATTGTTCTTTAATTTTGAATGGGGCCCAAGGATTATGGGCACCTCCAGTTAGAAATGCACTAAAGATAAAATAAAAATACAGAAGAACAAGTCGGACAGGATAATGGGGAAAACAATGTGGGGGGGGGGGGAAGATGACCCAATTTCCTTCAAACGACTATAAATTTCCTTTCAATTTCCAATTATTTCAACAAATCACCAGCACACCCAGAACCCAGTCTGCACCCATATCCACTGAAACCTGGGAAAAACCCCCCAGTTCATCCCAACAAATTGTTATTATTTTAGTGTCCTGAGTGCATTTCTGGTTGGAGGTGCCAATACCTTTCCAGCACACAGTACTTTCACCAACTAAAAAGTTGAGACATTTGTGCTTTTATTATTCATCCGTTTCTCAATTTCAGTGTTCCCTTCCTCCATAGACACAGACAAAACTAGAATGAGTTTTTACTCTCGCCCCGGCCCCCTTCCCTGCCTAACACACCGGACGGACAGACAGACGGACAGACAGACCACAGACCAAATGGCATGACTGCGGGACCTAAGTAGTAAGTATGCAAAGTTTCGTTAAGATCATGCAAACGGTTTAGGAGTTACGCTCCGCGAACCAAGTGGGAGCGCTGACGCTAATGTGAACCGAGCCTAAAACGAAGTCTGCCCCCTCCCTCCGGGGGCGCCGTCTCTCTCGTACCTTCCCATCCACGCGGATGGCGTTCCTCAGGTGCCACTCCTCCTCTTCCTCCTCCCAGTACATCTCAAACTGCTCCTGGCAGATGTCGCAACACTGAAAGCAGACAGACGTCACAGGAATCACCTCTTTCCTCTGTGGTCAAGCCGGAGAGCCAAACCACAACTAACAGAACATTTTACACCACAAAACTACCCAGACAAAACTCTGTACACTGGTTGTCCGTGCACCGGTTGCCTGTCAGTGTCATAATTAGGGCGTCAGCTTATTTTCTGCTACCCCGAACTCCGCTGTGTTCATTTAAGCCACAAAAAAAATCCATCTTAAAGCGACACTGTAGTGTAATCAATTTTAAGCCACGTTTCCCCAATACATTTCAAATGTACATTAAATACACATCTCAATACAGTACATTTCCTTAGCCTCATAGCGTTTAATTGCCCGAGTAATATTTTTCCCAAATTGAAATACTGGCTGCCTGTTCATTCATGTTTGTCAAAAATTTTAAAAAATAGATAGGCAATTATGCTATGAGGCCAACGATAAACAAAGCATATTCATCGCATCAATCATAGGCTCATGAATATTGGCTGATTTAAAACCAAATGGTGACTTTTTTCAGACGGACAGTGTTTTTATAGCATATTAATTTCCAGTGAGGAGTGCCATTAATTGTGCAGCCCACAATCACCGTCATTCAGCAGTACAATCAAGAATGTATATCCACAAACCAGGCATTATGATTTACATGGCAAGCTAGTATAACAACAAATGCAATGAACATTACTCAAGTTCCATGTCAACGCTCAGAATTTTTAAGGCGAAATTTTAGGCTATGCGGTTTGGCAAAACGCAGTATAACTGATAAATACCGCCACTATTGCCACTATTAAGGTGAGCTCACCTCATCGACAACAGCCGGAGCTGCCGTCACGCTCTGGAATTCTCTCTCTTTTGCGGCTTCTTGAGTTTTCTGTACCACTTCCTCGTGGACTTTCTCAAAAAACTGACTCTTCGCCCTCTCCTCAAGGTCAGCAATTTCCTCAAATTCGATCCAGTCCTGAAATGGATTACAATATTCATGCTGCATCTAGACGCGATACTGATTTGACATGTGGGGTCACATGAAACGTCTTTACAAAAACACTCCTGTCCCACAGATGCCCCTCATCTGAAACAAGAATGTAGCACAGCCCACATAACCATTTCCATACGACTCGCGATTCCCTCTGCTAATCATGAGGTTTTTCCCAACATGGACACAAAACACACTTCAGGCTTCCCCCATGTGCAGACACAGACATATTCACCAAAACACGAACCATCCAGGAACTGACCAAAATGCAGCCATCATACTCTCATACGCGAATAAGCAGATCATTTTAGGCGCAGGATGCAGGCATTTTAGTAGGAAGCAAACAACCAACGACAATTCTTGTTTTTGCAAACATTGAAATTTTCCAGAAAAAGGAAATCTTCCACTCAACAAGTCGACATGGTCACCAACATTCCCCGCTAATCGTGCGCTGCTTATTTTCGAACTCAATCAAGGCCTTTATGGTCTGAAGGTACACACCAAATTTGATTACTGTATCGGTAGTTGTTTCTGAGTAAAGCTGTCCCCTTTATCTCGGACGGATGGACGGACGGACGGACAGACAGACAGAGGTCAAACCTATATCCCCCTCCCACTTCGTGTTGGCGGGGGATAATAATCCTCTGTAAGTGTAATCAAGGACTTTAAAAGGACCCCCAAGCTCTTTCCTTATAAATTCAACAAAATCATGCAGTACCAACTTAATTTATCATTTCAGTGCCTCCACTGCCACCATATATTGTAGCATTAGTTTGTTTGCTAGCGAGGAAACGTTGGCTACCGACACAGTAGACCAGAAGTATTCAACGTCGTTCCTGAGGGGCCACTGGGTATGACAGTTTTTGTTCCGAACACAATTGTAATCGCAAGATTTTAACAAGCGGTTAATAAGTTTTAATTAGATGAATTTCATGTTTAGAGCTGTTCACCACGCTCTCCTGTCTTTTATAGAAACATCCATACATGCCCTGTGGTTCCACTTCACCCCAAAATCTCTCTGATGTGGGGTCACCAAGTGCTCTTAAAGGGGAAGTAAGAGGGCGGGCAAGCACAGAGCCCAGCCATCAAATCACAGCACGAGATGAAAAATCTGCAAAAAGAAAAATAATAAAATAGAGCGGAGCGAGGGCTCACCATCAGACTGTAGTACCACCTTCTGTGCGTCACCTTCTTGCTGACATCTTTTTCTGATCGGTTTTGTCTATAATGCCAGTCCAAATGATCAGCGTACAGATCCGTTTGTGAAGCGGTGAAACGCATCCCACAGGAGTAACACTGTATTCCAGTGTACAATTTTGAGATAACACCATCGTATCTCCTGTTAAAGAAAATACCAAGGAGACAACTGAAGATGCAACAAGTCACATGCAAATCTAATTCCATAAAGAATCACATAACCAGACACCATCACTGCGACAAAGGGGAGAAAAAAAAATGAAAGGAAAGGAAAGCGCACTGTTTCATGTCTTCAATGACAAACGCAGTGAGATCAGGGACCCCGTCATCCACATCCGGCTCCTCTTCCTCTTCCTCCTCGGCCGTGGGCTGGATGGGATCGGGTTCTGCAGACTCTGTAAATACAGTAAGCGTTTCCCGCGCATTGATTTATTTGTCGCAGACCGTCACAATATCGACACTGCTTAACACAGTGATCTCAAATCTTTTTATTACACCATTGCATTTACAATTGACCTGGGCAAGGGTGTTTTTCTTGAAGAAAAGGGGCAAACGAAATAGATCTGCACAAACTGCAGCACTGCTTTAGCGTACGCCAGATTTCTCTCTGATCCGTCGTCGAAGAGGGTCAGTTTACGGAGTCATCTGAGCTACTGCCAAAGTTCTCGTGTTCCTTGTAGATTTTTAACATTCTTCAGGGGTTTTTCCTCATCTCTTGAGCTCGTATCGTAATGATACATCACAAACTCAGCCATGCGCTTTTCCTCTCTGGCTCCGACTCGATTTGGTATTAAATAAAATTATAAATTTGGACTGTTGGGGTGTCCCATAGACACGGCAAGTCTTGGCCATTTAACCTAGATCCTCAACACAGTATTCCACAAAAGTGAGTACACCCCTCGCACTTCAATTTATTATGTCTTCAAGGAACAACGTTACAGAAATGAAACCTGAATATTTTCTAGAGTAGAAACTTCACCTGTGCAGCTCTGGTGAATTCCATGCCGAGGAGAATCAAGGCAGTGCTGGACAACAGTGGTGGTCACACTAAATATTAACACTATGGACACAATTTGGCATGATGACGGTGAGGTGTACTCACTTTTGTTGCCACCCATTTTGGAAATAGTGACTGTAAGTTCAGCTATTTTGACAGCGCATTAAATCTACACTGCTACACATATTGTACAATGACTACTCTAGAATATATTCAAGTTTCATTTCTGTAATACTGTCCTTTGAAAAGATGCAATAAATTAATTGTTGAAATGTGAGGGGGTGTACTCACTTTTGAGAGATACTGTAGATCCTCAACACACAAAAGTACAACAGCACTGAGCACTGACTATGTAACCATCCCATAATAAATGCCGCAGCGCTGTTTTCCCTCCGCTCCTGTTCAGTTTGCCCCTTCGATCTTGTTGCTATGCAGAAGTACCAGCACAGGCACGATAAATGCCAGAATGTCGAATCGAATCAGTGGGAAATTTTTATTTCATCATAAAGCTACATGCAGTTTCAATTCGCTCAGCCCTGCCTTGCTCCCTGCTCTCACTCACTAACACACTGACCACAGACCAGTCAGTGAATATCCCTCCTCTCAAAGCACGCGCTGAATCAACAGACAACTATCGTGGGCTTTTTTCCCGCGGTGAAAATGGCAAGGTGAATTCCTGAGGAGAGAGCTCATGAATGATAATCATGAATATCGCTGCGCAAACTTGACCAAACTAATGCAATCAAGTCAACACTGAGAAGTGAATCAAAGTCCTTAACACAACTTCACTTATCTCAGAGACCAGATTCCCATCAGCGAGCTATCAGAGGTATAAAGGGCCTCATCTTTCCACACATGATTAACTTAGTCTCATTTTTACTTTCACTCTGTTTAACAATCAATTTATTTCCTGAATAATCAAACCCAATATGAAGCCTATAATAATTACGAAATGATTTTGACAACGTAATCCCCTATTGGCTAAATGCATATGACGGATGTGCTTCTGACAGGACGGCAATAATCCAAGTATATGCAAATATCCAAAACTTTCTCTAAATTTCATCTCTATGTTCATTCTAACTGCAACACGGGATCATAGCGCACCCTCCAGAGGCCGGTACAGCAGGCACTACGCATGATGAATGCATGCGAAAATGCTCTTACTTCAATAATTCAACATATGAGTTCTATCGTCCTTTTTTAATGATGAGACTTCACCAAGAATTTTAGTGATCTCCAGTCAAGAACATTTATGATTTTTTTTCAGCCCATTTCTTCCACGAAGTCGAAAGTTCACAACTATCCATTAAGGTCTCAGTAATAAATTGGACAGTTCATAACCCAATTTCAGTGATTTCACCAATTTCCTTCGCCGTTTGCTGAAGGTGAATCATTTGCCCCTCATGAAACAAAGTACTATCTTCACCACAACCATGGGATTTGTCTTCCGACATGGTTGCTTAAGAAATGAGAGGCTACACACTGCATCAGTCAGGGTTTATAGAATTGTTGCCAGCTGAAAGAACGATTCAATCATAGGCTCTTTAGTATTTGCTTATTTAAATGTAAATGGCGACCTTTTTTTGGCCAGGCATTGGATAATAATTCATGAAAGCCTTTATGTGGCAGTTGTTTAAACCCCCCACCCTTTTTATATAGAGTGCATACATGCATATTAGCATATTTACAAGCTTACCACTCGTAGCCGCATCCGTCGTAGGTATCTTTATAATCCCTGTCGAGACCAGCTTCGATAACAGATCATTAACGTCAACCTGTCCGAAATGACTTTCAGATGACGTAAACTGGGTTTCTGAAAAAGAAAAAGGAAAAAATAAAAAAAAAAAGATTATATTATAACAAAAAACACCATGCACAGCCCCAAATCAGAACAAGCATGAAATACTTTGATACCCCAGCACAGTTTTGGTGATCAAGCCTGGAAACCAAACAAGACGGAGGGAAAGACGGAAGTACAAAAGGGCACATCTACATAAGATGCATCAATTTACTATATTCTGCAGAAAAATGAGGGACGGTTTGGAAGTTCTGGCCCGGGAAAGAAGCGTTACAGGCAGTAACAGGCACTGACACTCATCCACTTTGTGGTGGGGGGGTTACAGTCGCAACAGTAGGTTTAAAATTATAAAAGAAAGCAGCAATTTGTAATTTATCTCTGACCTGCATAAAATTTAACCCTTAGAGTGCTAAATACAAATAGTGCTGCTCAATGATGCAAGATATCAAATTCAAAGCTGTTGAAAACCTATCATGTCACAACTTCTTTAAAAGGGCTCTGGCAGGGGAGCTCTTTTAAAACAAGCTGCAACAAGACAGGTTTTCAAGAGCACGAGGTAAATTTTTTGGAAATTAGAAGTTTAATTATTTCAGCGCTTTAATGGTTAATGAAAAAGGTAACTTCACCAATGCAGCAGATTTTCGTTTCTGACCAGTGAGAGTGCAATGTGCAAAATACATTGGAAAACAGTTTCTGTGAAGTTAGGTGGCGACAAATATGTTTTACCATGAGACCAAATGATCATAATGTCCAGTGGCGGAGATTAACAACTGCCTATGGCCACTAAAATTAACCGATTTCATTCCAGCCAAGTGCCCATGAGGTGCAGTGGAATGGCAAAATCACAGCACGAGTTAGCATTTGACTTACATCACTCCTGCCAAAAATTATGGAATCACCACAGGATGTTCATCCTCCCTTTTCGCCTCAAAGCAAATAAACATATCGCAACTATTTTTGTCCAATAGCTGAACAGTCTGGCTCCATCAAATGAAATTATGGCTTTTAATTTGTTGATCAACTAATATTAAGTAATATTCACTAATAAATATTTCCAGATTAAGATGTGTAAAAAATTATGGAATCTTCATTCCACTGATTTCTTACAGTTCTTTAACCAACAATGGTCATTTTGGCCAATTTCTTTTTCCATTTTCAAGGAGTACTACTTAGAAATTCCAGTTTTTTTATTAATTTTTTGGATTCATTTATTAATTCCGAAAATTTTAAAGTAACTGCACTTATTTTGTCCTGAGGCTCGGACTTCTTCACTGATCTACACAAGATGTTTTCCTTTTATAACCTTCCAATTTTATTTATACTTGCACCAAATTTTAGACTCAGCTGACTGAGACTCAGGAATACTTCCAGCACCTCACTGAATCTATGCCATGGAGAATTCAAGATGTTCAGCAGGCAAAGGGAGGTACAAACCGCTATGGACCCCATACAGTGTCCAGAGAATCCATTCCAATTACACCCAAACTAAAGTGTACCATCAGAACATAAAAATTATCCAACAGGAAAATTAACTCACCTGGTGGGTTGAAAGGCACAGGGTTCTGAGCAGGTATGAAAGGCTGAACCTGGGGGAAGGGCGCAGGCTGCTGGTTTTGGGGATTGGGGAGCAAATTCATCTAAAAACAAAACAAAACCAAAAAAAAAAAAACAAACATGGCATTGCACTTTCTGTAATTGTATTAAGTACCTTTAGATCAATGTCAACATTATAGATCAGGGTTATTTTATGTCAAATTACCAGATTACACTCGGTTCAACTGGCGAAAGTCTCAGATTATTATGATTTTCTGAAAATACCTTGAGATATTACATGCGGCCATGTCAAGTTTTATTAGCATAGTCTTCATACTTTTGAGATATCAGCCATGAAAGAAAGGACTTCCTGCCCCTTTCTTCTCCAAAGGAAGTTATTTTCTTCCTACTTCGGCACCATCAATCAGACCAACAAATCAATGGCCTCATGAAATCTGGTAAGTAAAGAGATTTCTATCCAGATTTTCAGAAAATGACAGCAAATAGAGTAATTGTTTCCCTTTTTCATTTGCGAGTGTCCACTCATGCCACATTTGCTAAAGGCCTCAAATCATAATGAAGGACTTAATATTGTACATGTAGTACTAGAGTGCAGATACATACAATAGAACACAATGCTAAAGTACTCTCGGCCGTATGGGCATAAGGCAAGGAATTTCAACATATGAAGGGTTTTTAATGTATAAGTTACCTATGTAACACAATGTGTTTATTACTTTTGGGCTTGAGAGAAGTTTCAAGAGTGAAAAGGAAAACAGAGGTAATTGTCCAATTTCATCTGGGACCTGCAGGTTATATGGAAAGTGTAGAACTGGGCACCTGGGACTTTACATCGTTTGGCATTCAGAATATGAGTCTGACATGATGCGCAGTCATCATAATTCTGTGTTATGTTGAAGGAGACTGAACAGTTTGGTTTATAATGTTGCTACTTGAAATTGTGATTAGAAGGCATTTAAAGCAGGTGAAGGCCATGTAGCTTCCATGTCCTTCAGCTTGATTATCCAGTGAGTTCACCTTGTGCATTTGACATCGCTAAACAAAAAAATATCATGTTAGTGCAAAGGCGTAATGAAAGTAACACTGTTCAGAAACAATGTGACCTTTTGGCCTCATTAACCAAGTGAAGGTCATCCACCTTTAATGTTCTGCAAGCTGATTATCCAGAACATTCACACTGTAAATTTTACGCAGCTACAACAAAAATAGTGAATGTAATCAAGGAACAGTGTTTACAAAGAATGTGACTTTTTGACCCCTTAAAAGTAGGTTAAGGTTACCCATCTTCAAATTTGTCCAAGCTATATGTCCCAAGAACAGTCCCTGTGAATTTCATGACCCTGACAATAATAGGAAAGGAGTTATTGTCTACACAGATGGACAGACAGACAGGTCTTCAAGGCAATGTAGCTTGCATGTCCTCGCACTCGATTATCCAGTGAGTTCACCTTATGAATTTGACATAGTTACACCAAACAAGAGGCCCGTGGGCCTTCACGGTCACCCGAGTTGTATAAAAACTGATGTTATTGATGTGAATGAACCAAATATACCCATCATTTTACTACATAAATTGTAGTAAACTTCACTCCCTCCCCAGGGGCAAACATGGAGCCTGGGGGCCATGAAATGAAGAATTTTGATAAAACACCTGAAGACCCTTCCATCAACGAAGAGTATTGTTTTCCAGCATATGTGGGTGTGAAGAAGAGTTTGAAAATTTCAGCCAATTTGACCACTTTTAGCCCCGCCCCTCAGAGTCCCTGGGGGTGGGCACCATATAACTCATAATTTTGGTGCATATTTGACCAAGGAAGGTTCCTGCAAAATGTCACTGAAATCAGATCAGTGGTTTCTGAGAAAAAGTGGAAAATGTATTGACCACTTTTAGCCCTGCCTCTCAGAGTCCCTTGGGGTGGGCACCATATAATTCACAATTTGGTGCATAATTGACCAAGATTCCGACAAAATTTAACTGAAATCGGATCAGCGGTTTCTGAGAAGTCTTCGAGAATGTATTGACCAGTTTTAGCCCCGCCCCTCAGAGCCCCGGGGGGTGTGCATCATATAATTCACGATTTTGGTGCATATTGACCAAGGAAGGTTCCCGCAAAATTTAACTGAAATCGGATCAGCGGTTTCTGAGAAGTCGTCGAGAATGTATTGACCAGTTTTAGCCCCGCCCCTCAGAGCCCCGGGGGGTGTGCATCATATAATTCACGATTTTGGTGTATATTGACTAAGGAAGGTTCCCGCAAAATTGAACTGAAATCGAATCAGCGATTTCTGAGAAGTCGTCGAAAATGTATTGAACAGTTTTCGCCCTGCCCCTCAGAGCCTAAGGGGGGTAGGCACCACACAATTCACAATTTTAATGCATATTTGACCAAGGAAGGTTCCTGCAAAATGTCACTGAAATCGGATCTGCAGTTTCCGAGAAGTTGTTGAAAATGTACATAGCAGTTTTAGCCCCGCCCCTCAGAGCCCCTGAGGGTGAGCACCAAATAATTTAATTTTGGTGGATATTTGAGCAAGGAAAGTTTCTGCAAAATTTTATTGAAATCAGATCAGCGGTTTCTGAGAAGTCGTTGAAAATGCAAGATGGACGACGCACAACGACGGACCAAAGGCGATTAGAAAAGGTCACAGAGTCTTCGTCTCAGGTGACCTAAAACTGTCATGGTATGGCAAAGGCATAATGAAAGTAACACTATTCAGAAACAATGTGACCTTTTGACCCCATTAACTAGGTCAAGGTCATCCACCTTTAATGTTCTGCAAGCTGATTATCCAGAACATACACACTGTAAATTTTCCACGGCTACAATAAGAGTGGATGCAATCAAGCAAACAGTGATTACAAAGGGTTTAACATTTTGACCCCTTAAAGTAGGTCAAAGTTACCCATCTTCGAACTTGTCCAAGCTATATGTTCCAAGAACGGTCCCTGTGAATTTCATGACCCTGACATTAATAAGAAAGGAGTTATTGTCTACACAGACAGACGGATGGTGCAAGGTCTTCGCAGTACCCTTTGGCCATATTTTGGCCTCGTGAAAAAATCAATCCAAAATATAAGAGACCTGCTTAGTAATTAAAGTTAGCTGATTATAGTATCTTTATAAAATGCGAAAAATGGGCTATTCTTTATGGGGGGGTATAACCATGTTGACAACTACACAGGGTTTTAACATTTCCACCACATAAAGATACACCTTAGATCAACATTGACGCCAATTTTTAACGTGGTGAATTTTTTCCTTGCTCCATAAATGATTTTTTTCAAGTACCTGCCTGTCCTGACACACTTGTGTATCTTTCCTGAAAAGCACTGAAAGGAAGATAATGTAATTTTCGGGGGGTATTAGCATCATGGTTGCATTGATATTGCAAGAATGGAAAGACCTTTTTCATTTCTGACCCTCTTCCCGTTTTGAGGTAAAATTGAAATGATTTCATGCAATTGTAAGTGAGCCAGCACCTAACTGGAATGCCTTCCTTCAGTTAAAATTAAAAAATAAAAATAAAATTTGCATTAGCAGATGTGGCATACGTAGTCTCTGAAAATTTAGGAGGGCAACAAGTATCCCATTTCTCCTGTTATTCATATAATCTCATCACTTTCCAGATTTCATATTGACATCTTCATTGTCTAGTTAGATGTCTGGCTCCAAGATACACAAAAATAACCAACTGCCTTTGTTAGTGGACAAAAGGGGTGAGACGCCCCATCGTTCATGGCTGCCAACTCAAAACCTAGACTCTGCAACTAAAACTTGGCATGGCTTCATGATGCATCCCAAGGTAATTCTTGGGAAAAAAATCTGAATAATCTGAGGAGATTAAGATCACTTGGTGAGGTGACGTGGAATGACCAATAATCGTGTCACACTATCTTCAAGAAAATTACACAAGGACACTGATTTGTGGTTGTAAAAGCCACTACCAATTGAGACTACTTGCATATTCTGTGATGGCTTGAGCAATGAAACAAAAATGCCAGCATTATTTTGGCATTTGACCAATTATTCAAATAGAGCACTTCCAGCATCAACAACATACTGGGATGAAAACAAACATTTCCAAAATGCGTCAGTAAATAAATGGTATTTGTAGCACTTACAGCTTGAGGAACATTTCCCACCGGTAGTGAAGGATTCACATTCCCGACAGAGACAACCGGACCACCAGGGTTGTAAAAAGAAGTAACAGGCCTGACAAATGCATTGCCAAAACCTGCGGCTCCAGATACAGCCGGGACACTGAAATTGCCTCCTTGAGACACATCTTGTGGCCCTTGAAATGGCTGTGGTGCGCCGCTGAACATATTTAATGGCTCCGGAAATCTGTGACTGGGCATGTTGAAATTTGCTGGCTGTTGGGTTCCAGGATTAGACATGGGTCCTGGACCCTGTGGGGTCTCAAACATAGGAGGGCACGGAGGTCGCAGCTGGTTTTGTAAATTTTGCGGACCGCAAAATCTGGGAGGTTGTTGCTGACCAGGTGGGCAGTCAAATCGTGGAATACTTTGCGGTCCATCAAATCTAATGGGTCCGAGTTGCCCTGGAGGGTTTTCAAAGGGCACAGCAACTGGCTGATTAACAGGCATCTCAAACCTTGCAGGCCCAAGTTGAGGTCCATCATATCTAACACCGAACCGCACTGGCTGTTCAAATCTTGCAAGACCTTGAGGCATACGGGGATTATCATATCTCATCGGCTGATCAAATCTATTAGGTTGCATTGGTGGGCCATCAAATCTGGCAGGTCCTTGGTTGTCAAACCTTCCTAGAAGCTGCTGCCCAACTGGTCCATCAAATCTGCCTGATGCTTGTGGAATGTGTGTTCCATCAAATCTTCCGAGACTCGGTGCTTCACCAAATCGTGCAGGACCAGGCTGCATTGACGGAATATCACATCTGCTAGGGCCATCATATCTCTCTTGACCTTGGAGCAATTGTGGGCCGTGAAATCTTCCTGGCCCCGGAGGCCCGTCAAATCGACTCTGACCCTGTGGATGTTGTCCATCTAATCTTGAAGCATTGTGGGGCCCTGACGGCCCATCCAATCGTCCTGGTCCAGCATTCCCATCAAACCTGCCTGGTATGTTGGATCTTGTGGGTCCATCCATCCTTGGCTGGCTGCTGTGACTAAGATCATCTAAAACCATGGACTGTGGACCTTGATTCCCATCAAACCTCTGCGAGTGTTTTCCACCATCATACTGTGACAACCCAGGTTGTAAATGGGCAGTTTCTGAAGATTGAGGTGGAGTCTGTCCCGATGCATCACGAATGTGACCTGGTTGCCCATTCCTCCCAAGTCCTGATGGAATTTCATGTCTCAGTGAGGCCTCAATGTTCACTGGAACAGTGCGGTCCGATCCTGCAATGGGAGGATCACATCCTGAGGGAATGTCAAACCTCTGGATGGGGCTGGATTCTCGAACAGTCATTGGATGGCTGTCTACATCTAAGCTGGATGAAATTTCAAAGCCTCTTGCAGGTGACTTCCTAGGGGGTCCATCACAATTCACAGGACTTGGGGAGTTTCTGAATAATGCATTAGAAGTTGAAGGTTTTTCATTTTTTCTGAGCTCATTCAGCCTTGAACACGGCTGGTTTGCAGAATCTTCATGCTTCATGACATCACTTGCTCCCCTAAATCGCTTTTGCACTTCCAAGTTTATTCCTTGTTCAGTTTCCTCAAACTGTGACATCTGATGCTGCATTCTCTCACGGTATGGCGGGTGATGATCTGCTGGAAACAAAGAATAACATTAGCATTTATACCATTTTAATAAATTAGGCTGTACGAAAACCTTTAACCTTAAACTTTGCACTTGCCTTCCATCTTAACCTTTAGTCTTTCATCACTAAATGCATGGGGATCACCTCTCTTCCTGTAATCCTGCCCAGGCTGTCCCTTTGGCCTGAGAATTCTCTTTTTATCACTAAATGTCAAATGTTTAGCAAAATCTACTGTAGCATGCTCTTCGAATATAACTTTATTTTCTTGAGAACGCTTAGGTCCTTTTGGCCTGTTCTGCTTTATAGGGGAGGTACGAATGGGTCCATCATGACCCTCACGTTTTCTAAAGCAGCTATCCCCAATCCTCGCCCCGGGGTGTCCTTTGGGGAAGTCAATTTCTCCCACACCAGCTTCCTCATTTGAAAAGCAGTTGTTTGCATCCCAAACATCATTACCTTGATGTTGGACTTGGGTTCTTTTCAACTTAGCTTTATGCTTGTTGTAAGCATCAGACTGAGAAATCTCTTTCTGAGAAGGGGGTGTATCCAGTAAGGGCTTCTTGCTCTCAATCTGACCATCTTTACTTCCTTCCCAGGAGTCAGATCTTTGCTTTTCTGCTTGGTACTGAAAAAGCTGATTTATTTGATGGGCCACGTTAAGAAAATCCTCCTTGGATATTTCACCTTCATCCAGTCTTTTGCTAGCCTAAGTAAAAAAAAAAAAAATAATAAAAAAAAAAAAGACACAGGTCAAGACACATGCATCACAATTTTTTTTTTTTTTTTTTTTACTTAAAAATCATAAAGTTAGCCCTGCATGAAAAATTTAAATTGCAAGCAGTGATTTGTAAATCATCTCCGACCTCCATAATGTGCACATTACTTGATGTTTCAACATGACCTGATTTCTCAGAATATGAACATTTCAATTTTGATTCTAGCGACACATTTCAAATACAGTTGGAAAAGTTAACCATTTGCCACAATGTAATGTTGGCACTCCTCTTCACAACAGCAAATAAACATTCAGGGACAGAAGACACAAAACAGTTGAATGTTACAGGTGTAATTTTGTTCAATTTTTTCCTTCAAACAAATCTTAAGCTGTGTAACAGTGTGGACTGTCTTCCCCTGCATTTCGCTTTTCTCTACTTAAGACAAGTCGGGACTACAGGCAGGCCAGTCCATCACCCACACTCTATTCTTAAGTAGACATTCCACTGAACATTACGCAGAATGCACCATTTAGCTGATAAATGTATGGACGTCCCTTGGAAAGATGGTGTCTTAGGTGTAGCTCCAAAGTTGCTCCAAAGTCCTCAGTGTACTTTACAGTATAAATGGCACCTTCACAGGAGCGCAAGTAACCCTTGCCAAAGGCAATGACCCATCCCCACACCATGATGGACGCAAGTTTTCTCGACTCTGCCAGTACCAGTCAGGTTAGCCCTTTTGCTTCTTTGTCATTACAGCGGCAAGCTGAAGACTAGACTAGACTACTTTGGGCAAACGGCAGAAACATACCCTGAAAGGTCTGCTGCTCAGCATCACAGAGAACACACAGCATTAACACACACACTCACAACTAAGGGCAATTTAGAGTCTACTATTAACCATGCATCAGAGTTGGAAATCAGCATCCACTATAAGCCAAATACGGGTGATTGTGTGAAGTGGCAGGTAAATTAAAGCAGAGACATACAATACAATGGCAGTGAGTGCGACTCCACAATACAGAATTTAGCATCCTGTACATTGACCAAGCTGGAGTCTGGCTGCGTTCAACAGTGCATCCTACGTTTCGTTCATTATGGCATCGCCGTGTTTAATAAAGGAAAAAGAAAAGCTCGGATGTTCGCCCCATGGTAACAGGTGGTGGTACTACACATTCAAAAAAACCGCGGTTCAGCATAGTTACACCCCTAGTGGGGAGTAAGCATGAGCACGTATCTGACAGATGCCAAGTCTCATGCATTCAACGTAGGCACTACTAATTTTTTAGGCTTATTCACCGTAGTCCGCGATTATTCAATGAAAGCTTATTAATGAGATTCTCGCGCAGTATTAAAATCCTCGTGCATAGAAGTTTGTTTCACTTGCAGAAGTAACATGGAAAGCGATTATGACTCCGGACTTCTCGTGCTTCTATTTACTCAGGGATTGGAAACAATGCATGCGTTTCATGATCGTTTAAATTTTTTTAATGACACAAGAGCATTTGAAACGTCTTTATGCCATTCCATTGCTTTTAATCTCTCAGTATAGACAAGCGTGAGAATTCCCGAGTCACAATCAATTTCCGTGTCACTCGTGGGGAAATCTACCGTAATACACGTGAAACTGACTAACTTAATGCACAAGCACTTCAATTTCGCAAGTGAATTTCTCCAGTGCGCGTTGATTGAAAAATTGCTGACTATGGCACCAGAAGGTGAATGCACCCAAGACGTGAGAGACTCAACCGAAAGCATGAGATTTGGAATCTCTTTTTTGAGAAGTGATGTCAACTCACCCCATCGTTTGGAGTCTTGTTACAGCCTATCACTACACACCTATTTGGCATGTTGATGAATGTTATCTCAAAATCAACAAAATCAAGGATTGATCAAGGCGAAATCAATTATCAGTAGAGAACAAACCACTGGTCGATCAGCTGGGAACGTTTGCAACTTTTCTCACACGTCACAGGTCACATGACAACGAGGTCCGTGCAACAACTTCTTTAAGGGGTGGGGCTTAGGACCGTACAAACCAGCCAAATTTCAGTTTTCAAATAATGATAAAAAGTCACAGAGAGCATTTACAAATGTGTGATGCATATTAATTTGCAACATATGATCCATTTCTTCATTATTTGTGCAATGTTCCGACCACTAAGGTCTTAATCAGGCAAAACATCTGAAAAAAGGGTTTGCTCAATGAGAGGCCGAAACATGGCACATTCAAATTATGAAGATTAAACCAAAGCGCCAATATCCATTTACTGACCATCTTTGATGTCCTGCCCTTAGGGCAGACAACATTCATACTTCTCCCACATAAATAACCGAAAGTACATCCGTTGTGACTACGACATCTTCGTAGTAAATCCAATACTACTCACCACTTCACGCCTAAACAGCAGGTTTAAAATACACAGTTGAATGTAGTTCTGAAAAAATATTAGTTCACACAGATGGACCATAAACTCTGAATGCAAACAAACACAACATGCCCAGTCATAGAACATGGCATTCGAAAGCACAATTCAACAACTCATAGAAATCCAAATTAGACTGCAATGTAATCACACACTGACAATGCACATAAAGCCTGCCACAATGCACTAGCTAATACAATTTGCAACTGTTTGCAGACTGGCTTTTAATGATCAATCAATTGCAGCACTCAAGGAAACCAGCTGATTTTGGCAAATCAGTCATCCAGACGGCAAAACTGAACCTTTAGAACACAGAAATAAAGTAAACATAAATAAAAATAAAACAAATATACAAGTTTAATTATCTTGTGCTGTTGAAAATCTATCACAGGGCAACACTTTTAAAAGAGCTCCTGCTTTTCCAACAGCTTTGGTTTTGATATCTTACATCATTGAGTAACAATAGTGGCATTTAGCGCTCAAAGGGTTAAGTTCCTTCTAAAATTCAGACTTCCTCCTGCTAATGGGCAAAAAACGGCAAATCACTGCTGCCTTGGGTATTGGCCGATCCATGCCGGCAGTTTTGGTCTGAACCAAAAGAACCATAAAGAAAAAAATATTCCGAAAAAAGCGGAATTATGAGTATTGATTAATAATAAACTCCAAAACAATGATCAAAGAAAAGCAGCTGGCAATGACCTTTATGGAAAATAGGAATTCAGATTATATAGAACAAAAATGTAAGGCTTCCACTGCATATCCGTTTCAATATACGTATTAAGAAAAGTTCTTTTTTATGCAGAGCACAAAAAAAGGGTCACTCAAAGTGGATGCATTTAAACCCATGCTTTGACCCAAGTGAACCCAACATAGTGGATGCATAATACACTGGTGTAAACACATTTGTACAGTATGAAGCCCTAGCGCCAAGCGATTGCTGCAATCTCATCCACACAAAATAAAACTGTTTCATTTCCAGTGACCTTGACCTGTGACCCAGGTGAACGAAACATGGTGGATGCAAAACTAGACATCAGTATAAACATAAGCCGAATATACAAAGCCATTGAGCCAAGCAGTTGCTGAGATCTGGTCTAATAGGAAAGCCTGACGCTGACGCAGACTGGAAACCAGGGTCAACCATATAGAGGGACCCTTCGGGCGACTTCGATGGAACACATCCTCGTAGATCTGACAGCACGTATTCCTACTTCACGCCATAAACAAACTGTTTATTGTAGCAAATCCTGCAACTGAACCAAAAGCATCAGTTCGGGGCCGCATCACTGCAATTAGCACAGTTATCTTGTAACAACAGAGCGTCAAGGATATACCACCAATTGTCAGATATTAAGCTAACAGTCTGTTTTTGCGGTTGATCAGCTTGACGCAGGCAAAATGGGACCAGAGCAACTGTGACAGCAGCATATCATTATGGCCCAAAATCTGAACCAGAGCCACTCCAGAGAGGCAAACAGCAGGAAAATCCCGCTCAGCAGTGACCAAACATCTGACAATAGTCAGAGGAAGGGCAAATATTTAGTGCTAAATGTTTTGGGTGTCCAGGATGCGTGCCAGCTGCAGTCACATCTGGTGCAAACTGACATGACAACTGAGGCATATGTCCCAGAGAATTTTAATGACGGTTACAGGAGGAATGTATAATTGTACAGTGCTTTGCACCATGCTGCATATGGGGCTTTGTGGCCTGCACCCATCGCTGAAAGTGTAGAATGAGTACATGCGCGTCAGAAGCAGACTGCTAGCCTGGTCCAATCCTCCCTTTACATCATGTTCACTGGCCAAGAATGTGTGTGCCATTTAAATGTAGATTCGGAACAGGATGCACAATGGAAAGACACATTTAAGGCTGAATTGTGATTCCCTGGGATGTATGTGTCTGGGACAACCTAGGTCCAGGTCAATTTGAAAGAGGCATCTTGGCAGCGTGTGAAGGACCATCAGTATAGTAGGCAGGCGGTCAAATTGCTTTGGCTCATCAGTACATATTCAACCAGAACAGGAAAAAAAATGCCATTTTACAAAGCATTCTCATTACATGAATAACAGCATGAGCAAATTAATTTCGAGAGGACCTGACATTTTAAAACAAAGTTACAAGGAAAGCCAATTTTCTCGCAGATATTACCAAAAATAATTAATAAATTTACTTACCCTAGTTTTAAATACGCAAACAAAAAAAAAAAATCAACATCCTAGGCACCGCCCAGATTCAGGCAAAATCACAGAACCCTCTCATGTGCTCGGTAATACCTTTTTTAGAAGGTCGCGCTTGCTTGCGGAGTTCAGCACTTCTGGTATTTGCAGGTCAGCATCTACACTGAGACGATGCGATTTTGGGGTGGCTGGTGCCGGACCTCTCTGACAGCTTGGCCACGATGCTTTGCGTTTCTCTCCCAATTTTCCATGCGGTAAACGGTCATCAGGCTGTTTCAGGCTTTGGGTGGGGAATAAAAAATTTGTACATCAAGCATTATTATAAGCAATTGGATCGATGCTCTAACTAACCATTTTCTACCAAATATATTCCACTTTTTTGTCATCATGTCCAGTTGTAAGTCAAGTGTTCAGATGTTATACATGCCGTCTTGGTTCAAGTAGTAGCAAATTGTTAGCGGTGAGTCACGCTACTTTTGCAAACATTACACATTTCGTTCATTTGAGAAAGGTTAATGTTATTCACTAATCAGAATCTAGCTTTTATGAAAGCTAAAACAGACCACAGTTTAAAAAAAAATAAGTTCTTCCAAATCAATAACCATCAACAGTGAATGCAGGCACTTACCGCTTCTCCTCCCATCTACTCCGCCACCTCTTGGTTATCTCTTCAGTTTCTGGAGGTAACCTCGGTGAATGAGGTTCCTTCCCTTCCACGGGCCTTTCCTCCAGTGCTCGTTTGGACCTCCTGGGTTCGCTTGCACTCTTCTTGGGAGTACATCTGTCTTCCCTCGCACTGCCATGTGGAGTAAAGTCTCCTGAATGTAAGTGCTTGCCACTTGACTGCCTCTCTTTCCCAGGCTTCGGAGGGGATTCAGAAATGCTTCTGGGTCTTCTCTTTGGAGACCGCCTGTCCTTTCGTTTCGGAGAGTGCAGCACCGGCGAACGAGATCTCGAACGCGATCTTTTCCTAATATTACTTTTGGGTAGTTTGAAGTCCAGATTCTCCTGAGGTTCTGATTTGTTAACAGAGCCATTGGCGAGTTTGCCTCTGGTGCCTAAAGGTCTGTGCTCAAATGCTTTTGACGACTCGTCCTTATCTTTTTTATCGGAGCCCCTTTTCTTCCCCTTATAATCTTCCTCTTTCACATCAGCCTTTTCATGAAAGTGTTTTCGTAACCTTGGGTCCCTCTTACTGACGTCAGTCACTTTAACATTCTCAGGATGAGCAGCCTTATTTTTCCCTTGGCCACCTTTAGCGGAGGGAGGAGGAGATTTTGATTTAGGCTTTTCCTCAGACAAATGTTCCTTTTTATGGATTTTTGTCCTTTCGAGTTTGCTTTGCTTTTCGTTTTCTTTCCTATCTGACAAAAGATTACCAGTCCCAGACCCATGGAAGTCCTTTTTATTTGGCACTTGCTCCTTCACATAGGCAGCTGTGGGGCTATCCCTGTTCAAGCGGGGATCTCGGTTGGAAACCTTAATGTCAGACTGTGGTGGAATCCAAGGTCTAACAGGCTGTGTATTAATCTGTGAACCAACTCTGACCCCAATATTCGGTTGGCTTGCAGTATTGGATGGACTGGCTGTTGATACCAACTGATTTGCCGCCTTAAAAAAAAGAAAAAGAAAAAAGAAAAATGCAGTCCATATTCAAATGAGTTACCTCAGACCTTCTCAGTAATGCGCCAAATATTAACCTTCATTCAGTGAACTACGACACAAGAAAGGAACTTGACTTAAAAAAAAAAAAAAAAACGAAACAACCATGTCAAAGTCCTTCACATTCTTAAATGAAGGCAATACAGACCTTCTGAATATCGAGACTACGCAAGAACATTTCTACGTGGCAAATTTCCTAACACCCAACAGTAGCATACCACTAACCACGACAAATTCAGTCTGTCAGGGGGAAAGGATCAATAAATGGGTATAATAAAACCATATTGTCTTAAAAATAAGGACCAGCATCAAGAAATAAATAAGAACAGGCAATAGTTTTTTTTTTTGAACACAAAAATTATGAATTTCTTTATGGTCATTGCAGTACAGTGGATGGAAAATGGGTCGGAACTCACCAGTTGGGCTTTTGTTTGTTCAAGTTCTAGCTCAATTTTCTTCTGCTGAAGCTCAAGCAATTGTTTTTGCTTTGCAAGCAATTGCTGCCTTATTACTTGTTCCTGGGACACATTCTTCTCACTCACCACTGTGCTGATCACAGGTTGTGTTTTGTCTCTTGGAGCTGTTACATCCTCAGTCTATGCAAGAAGAAAAAGTATTATTGGGACAATATACCCGCTTTAATGAAGATCCTCCTAAGAATCGTGTTTGAACTCGCACTACCCTTTGTGCAGTAATGAGTACTCTTATGAAGGGAATACTTATTGCACACTTACCGGCTTAAGAAATTTTGGGTTGACATGGATGCTGGCATTCACATTTGGTGGCAGTGGTTTGATTGGCCATGCAGGATCTATAGAATTCACTCTGACATCTAGTGCATAAAGTTTCTTCAATGGGAAAATATCATCCCAGGTGGAGCGCAATTTGAACAGACTTTTTCTAGTGTTCTCATCAACCTATGAGAAAAGAAAACTTTGTACACATTGCTGGCATTCAGCGGCAGAAAGCAGAGACCTAGGTAAAATGCAAGGAACTAATTAGGAACTAGAGAGATGTGTCAACTCAAATGCTTCAACACAAACATGCCTTAAGAGAACATTTTTAAGAAGCCACGATTTAGAAAAAAAATCACACTTCTCACTTCAGACCAAGACAGCACAAGTTTCACACTATACAGAAAATGACACGCTTGTTTTCTCTAAAAACAAATGTATTCAATACTAGCGTTACCCCAACAGACTAGTCACAGACCTTAAATACCAAAGGCAAAGTCAAAACTGGAAGCCAATCTTAATCACAGAAGTACTGACAAAGGATATTTAGGAGGGCTACATGAGTAAAAATGTTCATGAAAGGATTATAGTGAGGAAAAACATATACCTTTTCAAAAACACAAATAAATGATGTGACTAGGTTTTTAGCGAAAACCTCAAGATATTGGCCCCCAACATTCTTCACTATGGAATCCACTAAGTACAAAACTGGAAGCTTCTCAGGTGGCGGTGCCTAGAGTAATGGAAAACTTGAGAGTTTAGAGAACACACAAAAATGGACATTTAACAATATAAAAATGGCATCAGTCAACACTAAGTATTTTAACACATGGAAAAAATTTAATTTACAAGTGAGAGCCTGGTTGTTAAGTTCCAAGAGTTCACCACCATTTAAGTTCTTTCATCGTCAGCAGCATCCTTTGATCTTTGTAGCATCCAGAGATTACCAGATCACCGGTTCCATTTTTCACCAAGGTCTACTCAACTGGATTATTGTGCACCCAAGAACAACATCCACTACAAAAAAAAAAGCTGCTTTCTATGCCTTCTGGCAAAAGTGGAATGTGTTATTTTTTTTTTAATAAATCAAGAGGCATCTTTTTTAGGGCTCCTTTTCCCGCAAGCCAACAAGTTGCCTGCAAACTGAAGCAATCATCCGTGTTCTGCAAAAGACTTTCATCCCAAGACATCTTCATTCAGTTTTCCCACAGTCCATGGTAAAAATGTTGAAGTTAGAGGAAAACAAAAACACCAAGCACTATTTTTGGTTATGAGATGTAATGTTCCATATTTAGTTAACACCACATGTGAAATCCCGGTATTACAATGGGGCGGGGAAACTTTTGAAGGCATTTGCATTAAGTCTGAACCCAAGATTTTAAAACCAATACATAGGACATTAATTTAAAAAAAAAAGTCAAAGCATTTGTTCTGTAAAGTCTTTTTCTATACAAGTAAGGGTAGTTCTACATTTGAGCAGTGGTGAAATCTCAGCATCGAGGCTCTGAACTTGGTTGTATTTCGATGGAACTGAAAAACTTGAAGCACAGGTTTAAGATAGTGTTTTTTCCCCCCATTAAATAGGTATATTTTTAAGAACCCATGCAGCCGCTAAAAAAAACACCATTTCAAATGGAAAAAGTACGCTTGAGGTTTATTCCTCGTATATTCTGTTCCATTTCCCACATGACAATAGCTGGTATGTCTGCAAGAATTAGGTCGAGTATAATGCGACATACTAACGATAGAAGAAAAGGGAATAAACATTGTTTAGAATCAATAAATTACACTGGGAAATAAAAAGGCAAAACCGTATTTCATGGTTTTTATTGTGACATTTAGAATATCAATCATTCACATTCCCAAAATTCAAAATAAGACGAGTAATAAAAAGGTTTGAAAATCTTAATTCCTATGCAACATAAACCGATACCATCCAAAAACTGCGCATATCCTGCGTTTAAGAAACATCAGGCAGCTGTCCTGCATTTTCAACCAAGAAATACTGTCTGAATTCGTATTCCAACTAACCCACCCAAATTCAATATGTTTTAAGGTTTTGTTTATTCAGGATAATGTAGCCATTTTTGCAAAGAAATAACGTTGCGTTCTTCTGAAAAAGACCTCGTTGCCAATCCAAATTCATGGTCCGACTGAGCCAAATTGAAGATTAGCAAGTCAACTTTCACTACGCAAGTTACAGAAATCAACTGCGGTTGAAAATACAGTGACCAGAATAACTTGGAGCTTACAATTCGACATAACAGGCTGATCAAGCACCCCGGTCAAATGAAGTCACATCCCAGCTGCTTATGGACATTATTCCCAGCTACCTTCAACGACACACGTGTGCGTTCGCACTCATGAAGCGTAAAGCACATGGACTGAGGGCCACTGCTGTAACGTTACTTATCTGCCATCTTGGCAACTTGCGCAGGCGAAATTAAATCGAAATCAAACCAACTCGTAGCTAATTTAACGCTGACAGTAATGGGTTTAACGTTATTAATCTCACTGCGAACGTCTACCGTCCGCAGCCAATTCACACAGCTGTGAAGTTACAAGGCCGTTAGTCTGTTGGCCAACTAGCGTCACATTCTTCACGTCAACTGGTTGACAGCAAATTCAAGCCTTTGTTTAACGACGAAATGCACTTCAGCTGACATGGCTTTAGCTGCTTTCACGCAGGACGCGAAACGAATTTTTTCGCACGACAGATTACATTCAATGTCAACGCGAATACGTGCGTATTCGCGTTGACATTGAATGTAATCTGTCGTGCGAAAAAAATCGCTTCGCGTCCGGTGTGAAAGCAGCTGCTGACACTTGATAATTCGTGTAACGTTACAACACAGTCAACCAGATGCCAATCAAGACTGGTGTTCATGCACGTAATACCGTTAACTAGTTTAAGTTTACATTTCACGGCCGCGTAAAATCGGCCAATTCAGTGGTGCACCGAGCCCATCCAGCGAAGTGACTAAGCAACGCGAATGGCACAATGAAGTGGCCATATTGCCTTGGCTGTTTTTCCAAAGCGCAGCTAGTGGTGATGAAGCCCATACAGCTTACGTCGAAATGAAAGCGGCTTAAGTTAAAAATTCTATGTTATAAAAACCTTGGCGATTTGTGCTTCGATTATTGCGACGATATCCTTGGCGAAGTGCAGATTCTCCTCGGCAAGAATGGTCAGCATGTTGATGTGAGGTTTACTGTTGAAAGTCAGATCTTCCAGGGACGACAAATACTCCCTGCAAGCGTCTTCCCTCGCCGCTTCGTCCGACATCTTTCCGTCTGTTTAAACTCAAATTCGACTCCTATCTAAATAAAATAAAAAACACGTATTACGACACAGTCCTTCTAAACATTTGATTTTTAATATATCTTATTCTCAATATAACGTTAAACCGTTCCCTTTTCTCATCCTAATAATCTTTACTCTAATTTTCTTTCTGTATCTAGAAAATGGCCGACGAGGCTCGGAGTGCCATCGTCATGTTAAATTATTTACACGCAGTGACGTCATTGGATGTTGATTGGCTAGTTTGTATTTGTCGACCTTATGGGGAGGTTTGAGTAAGGCGGAAACTCCGTTAAATGCCTTTTCCGGTGTAACGAAAAATCCCAAGGGTGCATCTCAAAGCGCAGGCTGCGTCCTTTGAAGGCTGAATTTTCAGGGGTCGTCGTTCAATTCCTTCGGCGAACTTACGTAACGTAATTTCATTTCCATTAAACAGCTTTGGTTTAAGTGAGTTGTCACCGGTTTCTCTAACTTTAACCTTAACTCTAACCCTTAACCCAAAACCTAACCCTAAATTAAACTGATCCTTGATTCTAAATGTTAGTTTGGCATATGGAAGTAAGTAACGACCCCTAAAATTGCAGTGAGGGATGCAGCCTACGTTTGGAGATGCACCCCAAGTAAGGCGTAGGCTGCATCCTTCGAGGGCTGCATTTTTAGGTTTACGTCACCGCAGGCTGTTTCATTGTTAAGGTGCTTTCCAATACATCCGAGAAATGCAGACTTTATCACGCCTGATATCAGATGCAATTGTAAACATGGAATCGGAATGTACACGAGCTGAAAGCTTTGTCTGAAATTAGGCGAGAGGAAGGATGTATTTCTTGGCTGTATTTAAAAGCGCCCGCACAATGGAACAGCCTGCGATGACGTAGCAGCCTAAAAATGCAGCCTTCGCGCTGCGAAACGGCCCTAGCTGTAGCCTGGGGCATGTTCAAGATCGTGGAGTCAAGCGAATGTTTATGGGGTGCATCGCAAAGCAAAGCGTGGGCTACATCCTTCGAAGGCTGCATTTTTCGGGGTCATCATTTATTTCCATCCGCCAAACTTACATAATGTTATTTCATTTCCGTCAAACAGCTTTTTTCTTTTTCTTTTAAAAGCAGGTCGTCACTGGTTTCCGGAACTGTAACCTTAACTCTAACTCCAAACCCTAAACCTAGCCCCAAACTTAATCCCAACACTAAGTGTTACTTTAATGGAAGTAAATAAGTCAAGAACCTTACAAATGCAGATTTAAGAGGATGCAAGCTACTCTTTGAGATGCACCAATGGAAAATTCTTGGAAAATCAAAAGGCCAATTTTGAAAAAAAGACATTAAACTGTAGCCCTCTGGGCATGAGCTTTTGTCCGACAATGAAACTGAATTGACGGTAATTTGTTCATTACAATTTAAGAAATATTTAGGGGAGAAATTTTCAAATTTTTTGTCAGTATCCATGTCAAAATGATAATGTTTTCCCATCCAAAAGTGTGAATTATCAATTATCAAAATGATTGACTAAAAGCTTGCAATTATGTAGATGCAATGGCGTTTGACAGTTTTTTCAGTACTAACATTACCCTCTACTTCGCTCTTGAAGCTATTTTTCAGTCTTATTTGCATGTGAATTACCCACATTGTGGATTCTGACCTTGAATATCCCGCACATCAAATGGTCTGAAAGGGGACTGACCGGACAGATCATGTGATAGATGTGCTACTTCATAATTGGCTAATTCAACTTGCTAGGTTTTGTCAGAACAAAAAATAGAAAAACTTAATGTTGAGAAACCCAAGAGGATCAACTTGCTAGGTTTTTGTTTCACAAACAACGAAGTACCGATGACTTGCTAGGTTTTGCCGCAGTGAAACATGGGGGAGATTATCTTTACTATATCTTACTGTATGTGGCCAGGCAAAGCCTAATAGGAAAAAAGTTCTTATTTCAGTTTTGACTAAAATTAGACTTACTAGGTTTCTCCATAACAATCAAGAGTGAGAACCGCCAAGTTCTTATCAAAGGGACTGAAGCCTTGCTAACAAGATAGAGATAAACTGAAAAATGAATGGGAGTTTTTGGTCGTAGTTCCAGTCTCCTAAAGTGGGCGTAGCCCTCAGTGCATGCTCTCTGTGCTCAGTATTATCAGCAGCCATTTTGACAGGTGGTTGCCTGTTTAATGGTTAGACGGTGAGATCAATAGAAGGAAGCCATGTTTTTTCGTCTTTGCTGTCAAGACTGAAAATATAGATGACTGACGAAGTCGAGAGCTAGGTATTAATTACGTCTGCTGGCTAAGCAAGGACGGCGGCTACATTCTTTAAGAAATTTGACGGTCATTCACACATTTGTAAGTCAGTCTCTGACATTAAAATTGATTAATGACTTACATCTGCATGGTAGCAACCATTCACTAGCTAACATTCAATTTATTGGAATGGTGGCACTGTTCTCCCAAACTCAATTCACCCAATCAATTTGTTCCTATTGTTATGTCCATTCCAAAAGGGAAAAAAATGGACTCATAAAGGCAAAATTTTTCTTTCAATACAAAAATGGTTAAGTAGACACTTGTGTACATATGTGTATACAACATGCAAATAAACACATGGGATATATACACATACTCAAACACGGGATGAGCAATCAGCAATTACATTGTCAGTACCTTTTAAATGCTTAATTTGCAAGTCAAACTCCTGTAAAATCAAACTTTAATTCAACAATCTCCGATTCTTGTTTTTCATCTTACTCAAAAACATTAACGGATTGTGGTCAGTGTACACAATCATTGGCTTTTGCCCTGTAGAAACATAAACCTCAAAGTGTTGTAAAGATAGAACCAGAACCAACAGCTCCTTCTCAATTGTAGAATAGTTCTTTTGGTGGCGATTGAACTTCCTGGAGAAGTATGCCACGGGATGCTCAATGTCATCAGAGTCACTTCTCTGTAGGAGCACAGATCCACAAGCTTGGTCGCTAGCATCGACCGCGATGGAGAACTGTTTGTTGAAGTCAGGAGATTTGAGCACGGGGAAGTGACACAGCAGAGACTTCAGGCGATCGAAGGCTCTTTGGCATTCTTCATCCCAAGTGAACTTTACGCCTTTCTTCAGTTGGATAGTGAGACTGAGAGCAATCTCAGCAAAGTTCTTGCAGACCTTGCGGTAGTACCCGATCATTCCAAGGAAGCAGAGCAAAGCTTTTTTGTTGTCAGGAACTGGAAAGTCCATGATGGCTTGGACCTTTGCAATTATGTGTGCCACCTTACCCTGGCCTATGATGTAGCCAAGATACGTGACAGTAGCACAACCAAAGTCACCCTTGTTCAGGATAACAGTCAGGTTAGCGTAGGTCAAGCACTGGAACAACGTCTCTACATCTTTCAGATGTTCTTCCCAGGAGTCACTCCATGTGATCAGGTCGTCGATATATGCACCCCTGTGTGGCAATCTGGCGATTGTAGACTGTATCATCCTTTGGAACGTGGCTGGGGAATTTTTTATGCCAAAGGGTAGGACTTCATACTGGTATAACCCAGATGGTGTGGCAAAAGCAGAGATGCTCTTGGCTCTCTCAACTGACCAATCCGTACAGGGCACTTAGCCACGCCCCCTGACGACGAGATCGCTTCCTTAGACAAAGATGGCGGCATGTGTCAAATCTCCGTTAGGTTCCCCAGGCAGCCCAATTCACGTTCTACACACGCAAACATGCTACACATCATTGGAAAATCCTCATTATGTATTGTAATTATGTTAGGATAAAAATAAGCAAAGTATCGTTTTGTTTATATAGATATAATGATTAGGCTACGCACCATTCAAGATGGGGGTTCTTCCCTTCCAGGAATTCAATGAAACACTCAGAGATTTCACTTATTTCGATTTCTTTTATTTTTTCCTCAATATAGCTTTCTCTCTTTTCCTCTTCCTTCTCCCCTTCTTCCTTCGCGAGGTTTGTTTTTACTTGTCGTTTAGGCATTTTTGACCAAAATACGAAAGTTTTGGGGAGGCGCAATACGGCTATAATACAGCTTTTTTACGCACGGGCATCCAGCGAGAAAAGCACACTCGATCTCCCAGGTTTCCCGAGACAGTGAGGGTAAGTGCTATTTGTCGTTGGAAAGGTCTCCTGATTGGCTACAAATACATCTTGGGCTCATCTTCGTAGCTTGTTATATGACGGAGCAACCGTCAATCAAAGCAAGTTAGTACGATTTCATTTGTGCGGGTCTCACTCGCTTTCAGGGAACGAACTGTATGCCCCCCTCTATCCTATCTGGGTACCTGTCGTCACTGTTATATATACCGTAACAACACCGCTTGACCATATTGATAGAAAACGAGTCTGAAAACGAGTGTTATTTCGTAATGGCCGCCATACAAACAATGTCTAAGTTGTCTAAGGAAGCGATTTCCCGCGAACATATGCGCACGCATACGTGACGTTAAGCGTGTTGATTGGTCAACTCGACCTGTCAATCATATTCCATGGATAGGTCAATTAAAGGTAAGCCTCTGGAACCAACTCAAAGGCTATCAAAATAACCTTTTTGACAACCTCATAATCAGAGGAATCATCTGCAGACAAAGTTGAATAGGCTTGTTGAGCTTTACCCTTGAGAACAGTTTGCAACATCAGAGACCAGTGTTCCTTTGGCCACTGACAACTCTTAGCTACCTTCTTGAAGCACTGGAAATACTTATCAACCTCCCAGAATGGAGGCACCAGCTTTACCTCCTGGCTGGCATGAAATTTGTTTTCAACTTCCATTTTGATTTTTAGTCGCTGCATTTGGAGCCTTTCTTCTCTCTCTAACTTCTGTAAATCAAAATCTCTCTGTCTTGCTAATTTTTCTAACTCAAACTGTCCTTGTTTTTCTTTTTCCTCCCTTTCTTTTTTCTCTTCTCTTGCTAATTTTTCTAACTCAAGCTGCCTTTCTTTCTCTCTTTCTGCTCTCTCGAATGCTCTTTCCTTTCTTTCAATCTGTAGCATTTTCAATTTTAGTTCCCTTTCTACATTTGGATTTTCCACTGGAAACTGTTCCAGGTCTCCAGGTGCAAACACATTTTCATCAATTTAATATTCAACAATCTCTTTAGCCAATCTTGCTTTTCGCATGGCTGGTTTTACCTCTGTCAGCACTAACTGTCTGCATATTTCTAGCAGTTCTCTCTTTCTAAAAGACTTCAGAACCTCTACGGTTGGTGATGCCAAGAAATCATCCATTGCTGTTGATCTGTCCATATATATATATATATATTCAAAAAACAATTTCACAATTTGAGATTTTAGATTTTCAATAAATGACTCACACAATAGTCTATCCCGGACAAGCCCCCAATTTGTTATGGCCCCAATTTGTTATGACCTATCGGACAGCAAGGGATGACAGACAAAATTTTAAAACTTAAATAGATTTAATTAAACAAAACATTTAATGTTGCCATGGCAACCAAAATCGATAGGTGTTATGAGTAAAGTGTATAACATTGCCATACCAAATATGAAAGTAATTGGTCAAAAATTGCAGCCTGTACTGCGTCCACAAGGAAATCTCAATGTTTTGCCACTAATGTGCGTATTATTCAGCCAATACTGTTGCCATGGCAACCAAAAATAATAGGTATCATAAGTGAAATACAACACATGTCCATACCAAATATGAAAGAAATCGGTCAAAAATTACTGCATCCATTTATGTCCACAAGGCGACACACATGAATCCATATTAGCTGCCCGACTTCGTCCGGGGGCTAAAAATACATTTGCTATAGAAAAAAAAAAAATCCACCCGCCCACATCACATTTTTCAGATTAAAGGGATGATGAACTAATATTATTTTTTAGTGGCGTTGTAGACATGATACAGGAGATCGGATATTCTAGAAAAAGGAGAGATTTTCATCGATTTCATGGCCATAACTCATGTTGCCTGTAACCCCCAAATCAGAAAAAAGATCTCCTCAGGCAGGGCGACCTTTAAAAGAGTGAGGGGGAGACAGGAAAGAAGGTTCAGGCAGGAAGGAAACAGAGATGCAAACAACATTACAATGAATATTTTGATAACCATTTTATTTTACCTCAGCAGGCTACAAAGGCAGCTTTCTCAATTGCAATTACCCTGTCAATGACTATGTCGGCCTCCAATATCAAGAGAGAGTCTTTTTTGGTGGCCACCAACATAAACATCTCCAGCTTGTTTGCCAACAGGCTCCCTTTATTTTGATGAATTTGGGCGTTAAGAACATTCTTTCACCGGCCACTTGAGTCAGGGAAAGGGTCAGCAGGTAGGAAATGATAAGCATCTGAAAACAAGCTGAACCATCTGAGTACTTGATAGCAGTGGGCAATATTTGCAGGAGGCAAAGCTTCTACTCACAATATTAGGTTCTTCCTCCTGTTTGGCAGATTCATCTTCTGTTCTGGTCTTGTTCTCACCCACAAGTGATGCCTTAACCCTGTCCAAATGTCCAGCAAAGCTTTTCATCGCTGACTGTAGGCTGTGAACCGTAGCCCTGCAGTCACATTTAAGCAGATCTTTACTGAGGTCTTCAAGTGCATTACTGGGAAGAGTATTGGTCCTGATCTAATCAATTTTGAAAAACATGTCTGTCTTATGATAAATTTGCTTTTAAATGGCTCACTCTTGAGTGCGGACTTTTACTTTTGCTTCTTTATTGATTCTTCCTAGAAAGTCTATGCACCACTTGAACTATTTTTGATAAGCGCGAGGTAGATAACTTTGCTCATTGGTTCATTGAATTAAATAAGGGCCCAACTCCACGCATTTCCAAAATTCAGGTTTTGCATTCTTTTTCTCAATGTGACGAGGCTTTTGATTGAGAGCAAAGGGACTCCAATTTCCATGAATAAATGTGGTTATTCTTGATGTATTTTACATGTATTATATAATACATAATATCTAAATGTATTTTCATTGAGTTCAAGACAGGCCCAAATCCAGGAGTTGGGCACTTGATGCAAGATATTCGTTTTTGAGCAATAGGGTGGTCAATTGAAGCACCTATTACTAAAACCCCATAAGTCACACTTCACTTGACTTGACTTGAATTGTGGGGTTTTAGTAATCAGTGCTTCAATTTCAATTTGACCCATTACTAAAAGGGTCCTCTAGATGGTTAATTTGCCACCATATTATGTAATTTGTTACCTTTTGTGAGGTACTACATGTGTCAAAAATATGATACTAAAATCATGGCCACACTTTGAAGAAAAACATTCAAAATGTTGTCCTGAAAAAATTTGTTTCACGGAGTTGGGCCCTTTTGAATTCATCAATTCAATTGATGTTTGATAAATAAGCAAACACCAATAAAAAAGTTCTAATGTAATGTACTTAATGTGTATTATTCTTAAGAACCTAATGTCCCCGAAAAAACAGGTCCGGCTAGCGCCATTCTCGCACCGGGGCCCAGCGCCTCTACGCTACGCCACAGAGTGAAATCCAGCAATAAACATAATCTGAGCCACCACTGAAAAGTGCTTACGTACATGTGGGTCAGTATACTTTGCTATACTTCTCCTGTGATTTGGAAAAACCTAGTGAATTTTTCAGTTGCAAGGATTCTGAACAAAAACCTTTGGATTCTGGACTTTTTCTAACTAGAATGATTTTTTGATACCTGATTTTGACAGTTCAAATAACACTAATAGCTATTGTATTAAGATTTTCACCACTCATAATTACCGCAAATGAGGGTCATACTCAGTTTCTCCCAAAAGTGACAAATGTACTCGGTTTTTCCAGATCACAGGAGAGGAGACTTACTGGTAACATACAGTAAAATGTAATTGAAATGTTCAGATTTACTTTAAATGTGTTGAAAGAACATTTCCCTGTATCATTTTGTTTGATATTAATACAATTTAAATAAACAGGAAAATTGCTGTTAGTATATTTTAATAGCATTAAAATTAACCACAAAAATATCTAACATGTTCAAGTATAATTTAAGAGTGTCAACAGTACGTACAGAGATAAGCGTACTGCAAAGCAACACATTCAAATCAACGGGTTAATCAGAGATTCTTTGGCTATTTTGTCATCAATCTCGTTTCCCTTGATCCCTGCATGACCAGGTATCAACAAAAATTCAACATGACATCCCATGTTCTCAATTCTCGGAATGCAGCATCAAGATCCCATTTTAAAAGCCAACATGGCAGCTGCTGAATCTGAACAAATTACACATTTGGAGGGTTTGACTTCGTCTATCCACCACATGGCCCATAAAATTGCCAGGAGCTCAAATGAAAAGACAGATAAATCATCAGATATGCATTTGCTCTGTTGGATCTAAAGAATGAACACATACATCCCAAACCAAGATCTCCCAGAAACTAGATCCCCAGATCCATCAGTAACAAATTGCATACACTCTGTCGGAAAACTATTTATAACAGTGTTGGCTTTACTACATGGAGGACTATATTTATGCATCTTATCAAGCACTGACAAAAGAACTTCAGGTTCAAGGAGAAACCAGAAAGGAACTAGAGACCAAACAAACCAATTTGCATTATCTTGTTTCAGTTCAATGTTTAGTTTAATTTAAGAAAGAAAATAAATTAGACTTATTTTAGTTATTTATGAATTCACAATAGTCGTTCAAAAAATATTTTGCAGTAGGACTATGTTTAAGGCCACATAATTTTAACCAATAATGGAGCCTGAGTTTGTTTCTCCCATAATCTAAATTAGATTTTATCATTGCTTGATAAATCATTAGCAAGGTATGTGTCTCAGACGGGCCCCCATCACTTCCTGCAAAGTTACTGAGGATGTTGATTGCTTACAAATTATTTTCTTGGCATGATTTTCCTGTGTTATCCAGATAGCAAGCTCCTCCGCTCCGGATACCTAGCTCCGAGCCGGATCAGCTGGGGCCGGGGCATATCCGGAGCGGAGGTGCTTGCTATCTGGGTAATTTCTCATCCAACCATACACCCTAGAAATGAAGAATATTGACTTTTTCCAAAGGACAACCATACGTAAAAAAGTAAGGATTTTCCTCTTTAATAAAAATAATCTTGAGTTTACTCTTTGATGTAGAATTTCTAAATCCCGACTTATTTCCCATGGTACAAAACGATCCAAGGCTTTTTGAGTCTGATTGAACATTAGTAATGCTTTTACTTCTTCTCCAGATGGCACCATCATTTGCAAATAAAGATTTCCCAAACCCTTGGGGAACAATCCTAAAGATGTCGTTTATCAATATTTTTAAAAGGACTGGATTAATGATAAAATCTTGTGGTTAACCACCTTCAATTTTAACTCTCTTGGTGTCAACACCCCCATTCTCACCTGAATTAATCTAAGGTCGATGAAATCCTTAAACAAATAAAAAATTCGGCCATTAATGCCTGTTTCATGGGATTTAATGGGCAGAACCACCATCCACTTTCTCGCACAGCTGCTCGAATTAGCCGGTTTTGTTAGCAAAACGGCTTCAAAATGCAGTTTTCACTACACAACTAAGTTCGAAACCTGGCGCATCGCCAAGGTGGTTTCGGAGGAGATGAGTGAAATTACTCGAATCGTCAACTCCGTAGTAATGTATAGACATAGATGGACTTGACAATGAAAATTTTTGATTCTGCCTAGTTGGTATTGCACCTCATTGAGATTATACACATCAATAAAATGTGGTATATAGATTTAGACTCGGAAACATTTCGCGCAAAGATTTTTATTCAGGGATAATATTTGCTGCATTTTATTATAACTTTTCAGCTGGCTTCTCTGCATCTCTTAACACCTAAAATCAAATGACAAGTTTATTTAAACAAAAAACAAACAAACGTGCTTCAATTTATTGACACATAGGGAAATACTCGGTGAGCTTTAGAAAATCTAGAAAAATATTATGAGCAACTGCGGAAAAATCCTTTCAAAATCCTTCATCACGACTCAACGCAGCGAGACGCCTGTATTTTCCCGTGGCTTTTTAAAAAACCGGATAGCGATCACGTGACGTTTCGAAACATCCCTCGAACACCGTGTCGGAACCGGAAGTGTTAAAACCGTTCGAACTTCGGTGCCGAAATTGCCAACTCTAGAAATCACCCTCAATGAAGTATCTTGTTGTGGTGTCGTCTCTGTTGTCATCTGCGGCTTCTGGAACTTTGCTCTCTTTTCCGTAAGTGCTTCTACATAACATCACATGACATGAATGGCGAGAACAGGCCGTTCAGCCCAACTACGCTCGCCAGTTTCTTTATACCATTGTGAATATATCCATATACATAACCGTACTAAGAGCATTACTGTTCACTGCATGCTTTAAACACGGGTAACTGAAACATGTTGTATTCAATGATGCATTTTTGTTGTATGTCGTTCGCTAGCCAACTATGCTGTTAGCTAGTTGCTCGCCCTGCTCAGGACCATCTTACAACGCGGTCCAGGGCGCTGGGATTGCGACGCATCCGTTTTCGGCTTATAGGACCAACAAAGTTACTAAACAGAAGAATTTTTTAAAAGTAAACTCAACGCATGCAAGGTGAACCTGTCGGCTACATAGCAAGCGACAGTATACTATTGTGAGGCGCATTTAAAGTAACAAAATCACAATTTATTCCCATTGGCGTATCGGTTGTGTTCCTTCTCAGTTCAACCCATGTAGAATACAAGATGGACGCAGTTTTCGTTGTCGTTGTCCATCTTCTTCCTTTGAATTTGAGGGTCTATCGTCGCTACTATGAGCATTACTGCCCTCCGCAGATTAGAAATATTAACTACATCTTTTTTGAAGAAAAAAAAAACTGCGCCAGTTACCTTGCCCTATGGATGCATTATCAGAATTATTAACCTCCGCCAGGAGGTATATGTTTTCGGTGCCGTTTGTTGGTTTGTTTGTTTGTTTGTTTGTTGGTTTGTTTGTGTGCAACATAACTCAACAACTTATGGCCGGATTTTGACGAAATTTTCAGGGTAGGTGGGTATTAACTCAAGGAAGAGGTGGCATATCTAGGCCAAAGTACTGCTGAGATATACGCCAAAGTTCAAGATTTCAAGTCTTTCCAATGGGCCGGAGTTCCAATCACCGTGCTTTTGGCTTTGCTGCCCCCTGGCGGAGGTTCTGCACTCTCTGAGTGCTTTTCTAGTTATATATTTCGGATACATCCATACCCTCCCCGCATCCCGAAGTCCTCTTTTCCCCTATTTTACTTCCCAGTCTCCTGACCCCCTCCAAACCATCTCTCCTAAAATTCCTGTCTCTTCCCCTTTCACAGTGATTACTCCCAAAAACTCTCTTGCTGCATCCATCACCATTCTAATTCTCTCTGTTCTACTTTCAGTCTCTCTAGAACAAATTACCTCCATTGTAATAAAAGCCAAACATATCTCTTCTCCATTCGAATGTTATCCCCATCTCGTCATTCCAATTTCCTGAACCCTTAGGGCTGGGCGATGTGGACAAAATCTAATATCCCGATATCTGTGAATGAATACTTCGATATCGATATTTTGCCGATATTATCGGGACAAATGTTGGTGCTTTTGCAAAATATTTACACAATAATATTTTTTATAACCATTTATTAGTAATGTTGACATAACAATGAAGCAAGTGCAGGCAACAGCTTCAACAGTCTTGCAAGTGCAGAAAAATGCAACCCATTACTGTAATTCAGCTTTTAAAACCAGAAAAGCCATCACTTATTTCATATCACGAAATTACGATAGTCAAAATCCGTGACGATATTTTACTTTGCATCAAGATATCGATATAATATCGATATATCGCCCAGCCCTACCCTTACCTGTTCCTTCCCCATTTATTTCCCCCTTTTTCCTCCTACAACTACTCTCTGAGTTGCATCTGCACAGGACATTTTCACCTGAGAGCTTACCATTTCCAACTCCCCCTCCATTTACCATCTTTTACCCTTCAATGCACCAATTTCATGGTTTCCCCTGCAGTGAAAACACCCCACCTGCTCTTTTGATATACATTGGTCCTCCACACGTCTATCTGCCTCCTACACATTGCAGCTTGGCGTCCAAACTCTTGACACCAATAACACTAAAGTGAAGCCCTTTTATATTCCCTCAGCCTGGAACTCACATAATCTATAAGTACCCTTTCAGGAAACGGATTTAAATTCCAACAAAATTGATAGACTTTCCTTGCGCCACTCCTTACCTATTGCTTTTTAGCCTCCTTGCAGCACAAACTCCGCCCTCTTTCAAGACAGCATTACCCATTACAGATAGCGGAATGCCGCTAAAAACCTCCTTTGTGTATTTGAGTCCGATTGAAAACAGACAACACTACTTAAATCATACATTTTGATTTTCAGTAACTTATCGTACTGTTTCATTGTTTGGCATTCCACTATCACTCTTCCACCAGGTGGTACTCTTCCTGTCATAAGACATCTCCGATTTTTATCGTTTACAGATCTTCTTACTGTGCATGTCACTAAAAACACCATTTGCATGACAGCCAATTTCCGCCAACTTCATTCCCACAGCAAACACCACTTCCTCTCTTTCATTTTCACTTCTCTTTTTCCTTTTTATTCCCACGGTATAATAATTTCCGAACATAAACAAGAAAAAAAATACTTAAAATATTTATTTTTTGGTTATAATATAAGCTGCAGTTGTTCGGGGGTCTGACTGCGGTTGTATTAATTTTCTTTGTTGACGAGGCTTAATCACAGCACCGCAGGGGCAGACGAAAGCATAAAATCTTTTTTTGTCAGACAAAACTTATATTTCCCATGTTATAACTTAATTTGGGTAATATTCTCAGTTTCTCAAGGATCAAATAATTGGCCTGCATCAGGCAAAGAAAACATACTAGGAGATTGCTGAAACTTCTAAAATATAGTCACGAGCTGTCCAACGCATTATTAAAATTTGCATCTATATAATTAATAATTGAGGACTGAATGTGTTTGGAAAAAAATTGTGCATGATCATGATCAGAAATCACTTTATCATTTGGTGAATTAAAATAGTAAAAAATGAACAGTAGAACTCTGGCTGTGTTTAATACTGAGAGTAAATGGATTTCTACACGCACAATGTGAAGAGAACTCAAGGGACTGAGATGAAACAGCTGGCAGCCTTAATGAAACCACTTATTAGTGAGGGTAAATTTGCAGTGGGGGGGTGGGGGGAGCTTCAGTTTGCTGGGAAGCATAATGATTGGACTCTGGAGCAATGGAAAAAGGTCATGTGGACTGATGAGTCCAGATATACCCTGCTCAAGAGGAGAGGTGGATGAGGTGACGCCTATCATGCCTAGTGCCTACTGAACAAGCCGGTGGGGGCAGTGTTATGATCTGGGGTTGCTTCAGCTGGTCAGGTCAAGTGTTAATAATGATACGTGCCCAAAGAATGAGGTCAGCTGACTCCCCGAATGTACTGAATGACCAGGTTTTTCTATCATTGGATTTTCTCTTCCCTGATGGCATGGGCGTATTCCAAGATGAAAACGCCAGGATTTCTGAGGCTGAAATAGTGAACGAGTGGTTCAGGGAGCACGAGACATCATTTACACACACGGATGGGCTGCCACAGAGTTCAGACCTTAACCCCACTGAGAATCTTCAGGATGTGCTGGAGAGGACTTTACGTGGTGGTCCGACCATCCCATCATCAACACAAGATCTTGGCAAAAAATTAATGCAACTCTGGACAGAAATAAATGCTGTGACATTGATTATGCTTATAGAAACGATGTTATGGGAATGCATGCCGTAGTCAAAGAGAAAGGTGGTGCAACAAAACATTATGAAGTGTGTGACTTTTCTTGGGCGGGCTGTGAATTTTGGGGTAAGTGATCTTTAGTGGCTGCCCAGTCTTGATTGCCTCTTTTGATGAGCTATGTGGTCAGCTGCCGATTTTATGTGCGGGCCCATCTGCCAGCTCAATGACGATCAACACAAGGTGCTAAAACTAGCAGCGGTGAGGTATGAAAGCACTTTGTGGAAATAGAAGGAAATTAAATAGAGGGCAAATTATGGCAAGCAAAGTTGAGGTTACATATCACTTAGTGCTCTGCTGACATCACTGACAGGAACTACAGATTCACAGCACATAGTGTTCATCCGCTCAAGATACCGGTGTGATCCAGTCAGACAGTGAGAGTATCATCAAGTTCATCATGTTGATGATTACTCTAGAGATGCTGTTGGTTGATAGGCTTATCCCTCCGATTTTGGTGGGTTAATTTTGTTTTTAAAATGTAATTTTTAAAAGGTGCACTTTTATTCGCAATGTCTACATTACTTTTTGCATTTTGAACATGTTATTGTAGCGCATGCCTTTTTAAATTTCTCTAACATGCCTTTTGGTGAATCAATGCTATGTTTAAATGTTATTATTTGACTTAATGCGGTTTTTATTTGCAATTTTTATACTTGCATCTTACATACTGCACATTCTTCTTGCCCATGTCTGTTTTTTTGTTTTGATTTCGGCACATTAAAAAGTTGATGCTTTTTACAATTTTATTATTTAATCCTTTCTTGTTTTTCGTAATATAAATTCTTACTTAAAGTATAGTGTCACGTCATCTAACAAATGTTTATAGTGCAGATCACTGACATTTGATCTCACCTACGTGTAATTTTTTACCGTGAAACCCAGTCCACACATTAAAATGATAATGGTTATTATTATAATGGACATCTAAGTTTGAACCTGATCCAAATCTTACCCTGTCCTTAGTGATTACTGTATTTCACAATATTCGCAGATAGACCTTGTGAAAGTCCGCTTTCCCTGCTGTCTGTAAGATTTCCCTTTGCTACAGCCATTTTAAAGCCTCCTTCCAGCGTTTGGGCCGCGCTTCCTAATTTACATACTGCTTGAAAACCCAATTGGAAAAGGTGAAGCTTAAAATGCCAAATGGAAAATGGCAAACATAAAATTTTAAATATCACATGTTAAGTGACAAATGGTGGACTGAAAAGAAAAGTTTTTCTGTTTAAACTTTTAAGTATTTCTATTTGAACTTCTCTATTTTCCATTTTAAGTTTAATTGTTTCCTTTACCCTATTACTATTACCAATTCAATTTCATATTTAAAATTTAAACTTTCAGTTTCAGCATTTCTGGATATGGTGTTGGATGTTGAATTTCTCTTTTTCATTGTCACTTTACATTTTGCTTTTTAATTTTCAATAGAACCAAAAATATCATTTAAAGTCAGTGTGTTTAACATTCAGTAGGCTGAACAAACGACACTTTACAGTTATTACAACACTTGACGGGTAATGTTACTATTTTTGTTTTTATTTACTGTGTTCTGTTTGCTACTTCATGGCAAAATGGAGAGTCAAGAGTATGCCTGCTGTAATAGTATGGACTTTCGAATGCTGCCAGACCAGCTTAGTTGTGTTGCGGAGTTGCACTAACTGCAATACTTGTGTTCTTTATGTTGCTGTTATTAACCTGCCATTGTGGCAGGTAGCCTGAGAGTATTTTCCTGCAACTTGCCGAAATCTCCCACATTTGTGAGGTGAGACTTGCAAATTTCCATCTGTTACTGCTATATTCTCTTTGAACTGGTTTTTCAGGTTATGATGGCACTGTCATCCAGTTCTGAGAAGTATGTCCTCGGCATGGACTTGGGAACAACTTCGATCAAGGTTGTGCTGGTTGACACTCAGTCAAAGAAAGTGACGGACAGCTACACTCTGCCAACGAAGGCAGACTCCAAAAGCACAGTCGAACACGTATGTGCAAAATCCTAAATATCATTGTTGTTTGCAAGCCAAATGAATCAGCCTAGCAGAGCTTATTTAAGATTTGAGTGGTATCTCCCACTCCCTGTACTTGTCTGTTTGTGATACATTTCTGTCACTGTTCCTGGCAAAACAAAAACCTTTGAAAGATATAGAGGCTCTAGAGAAAGTTCAGAGAAGAGCCACTAAGCTAAATCCAGGTATGAAAGATGAAAGCTATGAGAAGAGGCTGAAGATCCTCAATCTCTTTACTCTTAGGAAAAGGAGACTAAGGGCTGATTTGATTGAGGTCTTTAAATATGTTAAAGGGATTAACAAAGTGAATTATGTAGGATTCCTTTGGCCAAGTGTTGTGAGTAAAACTCGGAGTCACAAATGGAAGTTGACCAAAGGTAAATTTAGCACTGATATTTGGAAATATTTCTTCACCCAAAGAGTAATTTCAATGTGGAATTTGCTTGCCTGACCGTATTGTTGAGGCAGAGACCCTGGGGGTTTTCAAGAGCAGGCTTGACTTAAAGCTAGATGCCACTTAGTCACTGAGTATCTGAAGGGATATATTCACAATAGTATAAAGAAAGTGGCGAGCGTAGTTGGGCTGAATGGCCTGTTCTTGCCATTTATGTTATGTTACGTTACGTTACGTTATTTTAGGCCCACTGTGCTCTTCGAGTGTTTTTCCATTATATACTCTCCAATGTATATATTTGGACTGCCCCATGCTAAAACAAATCTTGGTTGTCCAACAGTCAGCCATTTTGTTCCAATCGGTCAATATTTTTAAACTCTTTTCAGAGCCTCGTCTTCATTCTGCTCTTACAGATGCTGCTGTTACGAAGTTGAAGGCTATGTTTTATTTAATAAATTTGGTTGGTCTCATTGGAATTTAAAATTTCTTTAGCAAAAATTATTTTATCTTGGGTAGATAAAGTCCAAAACTCTCATGTACTCTGTTAGTGTCTCTCAAATAGATGCAAAGCAGAGATAACATTAAACTAGAGGGCACTCAGCGAGCGCATACCTCTGCCAGCAGGTTTTCATCCGTTAGCATTTATAATCAGCTGCAGAATCCTCAGGCCTACCAAAGAAAACGACCAAGCTGTAACAATATTTTATCTGATGTCTACCTTTCTCAAAGAAGTAGCAACACACTATCGAAAACTCAGTTGGTTTGTCTCTGGGTTTGTTACAGGCTGTGCGATTTTTGCGAGTGTGGTTCTGGTGAAAATGTATTGACTTCAGAGTGTGAAGTTTTGCGGGAATGGCATTTATTTAAAAAGAACAGAACCCCAGTTAAAAGTGAGGAACAGTTAATGCCATACCCGCACCATCCAGAATGGATTATCATATGGATTTGGATTATTTGCGATTGCTCAGCTATAACAAATCTTGGTCAACCAACAGCCCATCAACCAAACAATTGACCAGCCGAATGGTTCTCAGACTTGGTCCTGATGCCCCTCTCATGTATGCTGGTTTTTGTTCCAACACAATTAGATTCAAAGGCGTTTAATAAACTATTAATTTATCTAAACTACGTTGTAGATACAGGTCTCAAGTAGTTATGTATCATCTTACGCCAGATTTTGACAAAAATATCTGTGTGCGATAAAAAATGAAAGAGCCCTTAGCATATTGTGTTTATATTCTTGTATTTCAAGCCATCTCAGGTAACATTTTTAAACGGATCAAATTGGACACTAAGAAAATCAGTCGGCTCCAAACTGAGTTGCTGAATACAGGTGTTTAGAATTCTATCAAAATAATTTGTTGGAAATTACTAAAACAAATATGACCCAGAAAAGGTTTGACAATCATTTGCTTACCTAATAAAAATGTTTAAATGACTGTGTGTTGCTGGTGTTTGGCAAATTAACCAATAAAAGTCAACAATCAGTGGGTATGGTTCCAAGATGGCAAAACCTTGGGAAGTCAGGCACTCAGGAAGAAGCGGGTATAGAGGATGGATGGATGGAAGCATCAAATAATGAATTTCTTATTACAAACATAATTTGCTTTTTCCTATAAACTGCTGTCACAGGCTAAGGAACAGGATCCAGACCGAATAGTCGATGTTCTAAATCAGAGCATGGCTGCTTTGCCAAAGGACAAACTCCAAAAGGTCACTAAGATTGGTGTGTCTGGACAAATGCATGGAGTCATGTTTTGGAAAGCACAATCAGGTAAAATATTAACTTCATATCTTATCCCTCCACATAGTCTGAAAGCCTGTAGATGCTAAAGTAGTGCTAATACAGACTCCCATGCTAACATCTCCCGCCTGTGTGGCCTACCTGATTATCTAGAGGCTCTATTTGACAGACAGTAAAATAAAGATTAACTACAGGGTGTAGTACTGTACTCAATCAGCCTTAATGCAATTGGTAATACTTTCTTAATTTCTTTGCATAAGCGATTGATTGCATGAGTTTGTCCCACTATAAACAGAGGGAAAAAAATAAACCTTGATGTTCCCGGAGTTGATTTATATTTCTGCATTGACTTTTAAAAACTGGGCCGACTTCAATGCTTATTTTAAGTTTAACCATTTTTGTCTGTCTTCCAGTTATCTGGCTCCTGTGTGGGACTGTGGAACATTATGTAGGAGTTTGGTGAAATACAAAAGTGTTATAAAAACTCTCCTTAGCTTTGTTTGACTCAGTGAAAATTTTGTTGTCTGTAAGAAATGGTTTTACAGGAATAATCCTCATTCCTCCATTTTCATCATTACATTCTTGAGTACTTGTGTATGAGGTAATGTGCTAAACCTCTCACTGAATTAACCAGCCAAGTCAGAAAAAATGCATACCAAGGCCTCGCAACCCAGCCTCTTAAACTCTTCACAGCAAAGTGTAGTGTCCTGTAATTTGAAGTCTGTAATTTGGGCCAGTCTTTTCAGATTCAGATTCATTACTCAAAGACCACAATTGTGGTGTGGAGTACATGTTACATTATTTCTCAACAACCTAGCAATGGGCATTTTCATTTGAACAATGGAAATACATTACAGAGAAAAGAGTCAAGCTTATTCAATAGTATTTGTTTGTTTGTTTGTAAAAGATCTATACATTTGACCACAGAGTGTGTTTAACATAATACTTAGGCAGGAATATTTTTCTACAAGAGAAAATGGTTGGATGTTTACATGGGCGTAGTTTTGACTACTAAGGTGGGGGGGGGGACACATTTCTAGTGCAAATTCTCAAAAGGGCTTTAGTTCTGAAGTAGAACAAAACAACCATATTTTTTGATTGTAAAATAAATTTAATGCAAAATACATCAGAGAGTAATGAAATTGATAAACATATCGCTGTACCCCATGAGGTGGAAATCAGCACAGTAAAACCACCCTGGATCGAGGTGTGTGCGGGGTTATGCGGGTGAACACTTAATCTCACGTAATTTTTCACCCATTGCTGAAATTTTGTAACAATTTGCAATAACAGTACTCTGAAAGCTGCCATCAAAGCAACATGAATATCAAAGTATGTATTTACTCAGAGCCTGAGCCCAGCGGCTTTTAAAGCCACATTATGTGGACTTAGGAATTTTTTCAAAACTGCACCCCCTCAGGTTCTGTGCTAGACTACTGTTGTAACTCACACGCTTCACCTCCAAACCCACCAGGAAAACAGTTAACGCCAGTGTAATAACTGTTGAAGCTTGCTGGTTAGGGCAAAAACCACATCACATCGCTTAAATATGACAATTATTTTCAAAGATTTTTCTTAACTAACATGAGCTAACTAGCTAGGTGGCTGTATAATCTCAACAATAATGTAATTCGCAAATGTATATGGAACAACATAAGGTAGCTAATGATAATGTCTCTAGCCAAAGTGCATGCTTGCTGTGTTCAGCTAACAAGAAGCTGTTAGAGGTTATGTGGGCGTGATCGCATTGAAAGCAACCAATCATAGGAGGGCTAGTGCCTCCAGTGTGTATGCCCTCCCGAGAAGCTTATTGCCTGCAAAGTTGGCTTTAACTTGTTTTCAGCCGATCAGAGTTGTCAAAACTTGTTTGGAAATCACACATTTGAGCTTTGGTGCAGGTTAAATGTTAAGCAATCAGTGGTTCTCAAACTCTGCCCTTTCGCCCCTCTATGTATGCTGGTTTTTGTTCCAGCCATAATTGCAATCTTAGGATTTTAAAAAGCTGCTGATTTGTCTTAATTAGGCGCATTTACATTCACAGCAGTTGTTCATCCTCTTCATCCACATTTGACAGATCTATACATTCCATGAAGAATAAAAATTTCATATCCAAATTGAGATTTACTAAAAACTTGTATAAATAACTGCTGAGGGAAACAATTTAACCATTCATTTAATCAATGTGAACAATTGGTTAATCAACAAACAATAGGTTCTCATCAATAAAGCTGTTGACACATGGTTGCCAACACTAATTTTTTACTGGCAAACTGAGTCGCACCAGTTTTGTGTCGTGTTTATTCAGTTCAGGCAAATTATTTTGCGAGAACTCAAAACACCACTATGAGCAACCTAATTTGGAGCTTACTGATTTTATCAGTCCAATTTGATCTGTTTAATAATGTCTTCACCTGTAAATCCTCACATTATAGAAATACACACAATATGTTTAAGGGTTTTTATTCTTCATGGCACAATGGATATGTCCAACAAAACGCAGGTTAAGATGGTAAATAACTGCTCTTAACATGGAATGCAGCTAATTAAGGCAAATAAACAGATATATCTTAAAATCTTACGATTCCAATTGTGGTTGGAACAAAAACCATCATACTCAGTGGGGCGCCAGGACCGAGTTTGAGAACCACTGCCATAGGTCAACATGCTGATTTAACCCGGTAAGAAATGAACCACTGAAGTGATCCTGAAAACCAGATTAAACCTCAACATACCTCGAAAATCTCAAATCCTGCTTCGTAGTGCAGTCCCAGGTCAGATCTGAACAGAGACGTGCGGTCAGGGGAAGCAGTGACTCCTTTTTATTACCAGATTTTTGTCAACATGTTTCCACGTACTATGCCTAATTGACAATCAGTCAATTTTAACTTTTTTTCTTTACCAAACAATTAAGAACAAGCGTAGGCTTTATGTAGCCTGTAACGATTAAGAGATGATAGTGACCAAAAAATAAAAATTAATCTATCTCTACACTTTGATTCGAGACTGCAAGTATGTAAATCTTAATAATTAAAAAGAAAAAAAAAACTCAACTCCCTCTGTAATTCCGTGTATCGTTTTGACCTTTTGTTTATCGGTTTATGAAAGAAGACGGGAAATAAACTCCCCATTTTTTTGAATGGCATTTAAAAGTACATATTTAAGGGGGAAAACATGATCATAAACATATTGACCACATATTGAATGCCGCATAAAAAAGATTTCAATATTTGTTAATGGCATTGCGTTAGCTTCCTGAAAGCAAATATGAACAAATTTGCTGTCTCGTGAGCATTTTAAATTCGATGCACTGAGTAATAATGTTGTGGACAGAACTGGCGCGTCATTTCCGCCGTTTAGTCTAGTAAGTTAATCAATCCTCAGATTGCGAATCAAAGTAATAGTGAGTTTTCGTTAGTTTAACGGTGAGGATTCTGCCTCCCCTTACTGACCTCCAACGGCACCTCACTGGATCTGCATTGTCATGACCGGGGATGAAACAATTTCAGGGCTCCCAAGTTTTGAATGCAGGCTAGAGTAAGATTTTCTTCGGAGGAGGGGGGTTGCATGATACTCCCATTTTCAAAGGTGCATAGTACGATGTACATGTACTTCCTTACAATATTTAAGTAGTATACATTCACTTGCTTACTTTGACACTGGCAACTTAATTACTTGTTTCAAATTAAACAAGTATTTGCCACTAACGTGTCTTAGTCCCCCGCCAGGAAATGGCAAATCGTGTCAAAATGAACAGTGTCTCGGTGTAACCTTGAGAGTGACGCGAAGGTCACCAAAATCGACTGGCGCCGGGGCACAACCCTAATACATGTTGACATGAAATTTGATGGAAATCCGTCAATTCGTTCTTGAGATATCTCGCTGACAAGGATTCGGGACGTGCGTACATACGGAGGGTCGTGAATACTATGTCCCGCCGTTTCGCGCATTCGCGCGGCGGTGGACAAATATTAATTTAATGCATCAATTATGGATTATCTGGGTTTGGTGTGTTCGAGAAGAACAACGGTGCGTCTTTGTGCAGGTGTGTCCGTCGGTGGACATGGAGCTGCATATTTATGCATGCAGTTACAATATTCCACCACTAGATGGCACACCAGGATTAGTTATTGAATATCGCACAACTGCCAGTAAACTGAAATGAGAAGCGACTCTTCATCCCCCCCTAATATTTGTGCTTTTTCAATTTCATTGGGACTCCCCAGTACATAGTAAGACTAAATTAAATAATTATTTTGTGTATTTGTATCGTTTTGTCAGTCACAAACCAGAGATGTTGCAATACCACCTCGGACACCGTATCGTAGCAGGGTTTGTTTTCAGCCAAAATACACGGAGGGCGGAGAGCCCCCACTATCCCCGTAACAAGTTAGAAGTCAATTCATCTAACGCCGCCCAAAGCTGTTAAATTGAGGTAAAAATTATTTATAAAGCAAATATCCTACATAGTTCTTCGACTTTAATAAGCCGTTATCGGGGGAAAAAAGTAATGAAGTGATTAACGTTACCTGATTTCGGGCTTCCACTTCCTGCTCTTCTCTGTCGCGTGCACTCAATAGCATTCGCGCGCGTGTGGAAGACGTGAATACGGCGCTGCTATTTCACCTGGCAACAAGAAATTCTATTTTCTGATTGGCTGATAGGTTGCTGATTCAAGCAGAGCCGCCTGCTTCATCCATTCATAGATTGCTAATCTCTTTTATATACAGTCTAACTTACTAATGTGCGGCGAGTTTTATCGCTTCTCAGCGTGAGAAATGTCCACTTATTGAAATGAGAGCCCTGACAATATTGGTATTAGTCTGCCAAGCAGCTCACTCTAACAATCAATCCCCCAAATCAACTACGTCGTTTAAGGAAGTCCAGGATCTTTCTGATAGGATTCTTCGGCTTTAACTATCAGAAACTATCAACGAATAGATGCTGATTTTGACGCTGTGAAGGCATCTGTTCCAGAGGCGTAAAGCCGCTTTCACACCGGACGCGAAACTAATTTTTCGCACGACAGATTACATTCAGAGTGCGTCTTTGCATTGACTTTGAATGTAATCTGTCGTGCGAAAAATTCGTTTTGCGTCCAGTGTGAAAGCGGCTTCATTATGTGCCCCGCGGTCCATTGTTAAATCAGACTGTTGGCTCTTCGGTTCCACAGGCTGTAGTTGGGGTGTAAGAGATGCGGTTCTTATGTTCTGGCCCAGAGAGACGAGTCCACTGATCACCTGGCAGGATGGGCGATGCAGCAGTGATTTCCTGTCTTCGCTGCCAAAGCCCGACTCTCACCTTAGTGTAGCCACTGGGTTTGGCTGTGCCACTATCTTCTGGCTTCTCAAGCACAGGTATGGCATTGTTGGTGTGTGTTTTTTTTTTTTGTTTTAGGACACATCAGATGATGGACTTCCAAATGGTTATTGCATTTTTGATCACATTTGGCTTAGTGGCCTCATTATACAATTAAAAGGCTGATTGTGAGATGATTCATTATGCTGGTCAAATATGAGCCCCTGAAGGGAATTATCAGATGTCACTGCCCGATTAATCCAGCCCTGTCCTCCAGGGCTTCACAAAATTACAGATACACCTGGTTCACCTGGTCAAAGCTGCAACCTGTCAGCAGCTGCCTTATCAACTATACCCCAGGCCCAGGGACATGGGTACCAGCCATCACCTGGTCTCCTGTCCTCCAGGAAACAACTGGAATGCATCAAACACTTTGATTCATACAGCAAATATAAGCTAACCATTGTACAACTACATCAGTGCAAAGGGTTAATGGGTCACCTTATCAAATAAAGCGAATTAAGAAGAATTTCCTGCCTACTTGAGGCAATGTAAATTTAATCTCCTCTCTTTGGGGTTTGCGGTACCCTGTGTTCTGGGTAGTTTGTTATTGCATCTCAAGGACAAGCCCCCATGAACTGTTGTAATTTTCTTAATTGAAAGAAACAATTTTTCTTCCGCACCCCCTGTGGATCAGGCTCAAAATGCTTTGGTGAACCCATTTTCAATCACAGACTGAGGGCATGTACCCAGATCTGTGATGATTGGATTAATGGTTAATAAGTTATGGCCAGTACTCATAAAGCACCGTCCTTTGCAAAGATGTTTTTTGACCTACCTTTCTCATTATGCCTCGGTGCGCATGCGCTCAAGCGGGGCATACGGTAGTTCGTTTGTGTGTCATTCTGTCTGTTACTGGGATAGCCGCTCCGCAGGTCAAAATCAAGTCTTAGAACATGGCTCTATGGGTTAAATGCCATGATATCTTGGATTTAAATTTGCCAGATTTTTGAGAGAGAGCTTTATTTTCGACTTATAGCACTATTTGACACTTCCATAGACTCCAATCGGAATCGAGGAATGCGGAAGTAATGCGTGTTATGGGGAAAGCAATTGTTCCAAACAATGAATTAATTTTCATTGGAACACGCTTGCAGGTAAGTTCATCAAATGACTGCATTTTTGGGAAATTTGTCGCATTAGCTGACCACTAATGAATTTTGTTGTTCGTGTCATTTTCTGTACCCAGCTCTAGTTTATGTTGATCGTCCGATAACCCGTTAAATTCGTATTAAACTTAAAGTAGATGACGTGAGCAGCTCTTAACAATCTAGCATAAACCACGTCATTTGTTCATTTAGCTACCTTAAATTAATTGCAGTTATTGGTGTTCGTTTGAGTACAAAGTTTTTATTCGCTTATTAGATTCGCTGATAGTTTCAACCCCATTTTATTGCTAACTAGTTAATTTTGTTGCCTACCACACTACTACTGTTCACTCGAAGGTTCTGCGATTCACTGTGAAAATGAATGGAAACGGCTTGAAATGTCAAATCTATTCCATACACCGATTTGATTGCATAGCAGCAAGTAACATCGTTACGCACAAGTTTTTATTCCTCAATGCTGTGGGAATGCAATTTCACCGCCTTTATTCGCATGAATATTTTTGGCAAACTTCAGGTAATTTGATTGACAAGTGGATGGAAACATAGGTTATGTCAAGCATAGATGCACAGCTAGGGCACTCTGACATGTCCACACAGAATTTTATTGCTTCACTAAGGGACATACTTGCCACTGCTGTAAGCACAGAGGCATCAGCAACTTTGGTGCTTTCATTTATAATAGACATGTGAATCTCCATCCCGCTGTGTACCAAATTTGGCGTCGATAGGGTCAAAATGTAAAGAGAACTCAATTTCATTTCACCGTTTTTCAAATTATTGCAAACTGGCAAAAAATCTGTCATGGTGGACCTTAATAGTCCAACTGGCTTTTTTGTACAACACATGGAGCCGGGCTTCTGTAGTCAAATTTCTTGTCAATCTGACTTCTGTTGTGCAGGGGCACCCTTTTAAAAATAGCTTTTTTTTGCTTTAATTACAGCACCATCATTTGGCTGATTTGGCTAATCTTTCTCTGCAGGATTTGCTCATCATTTCAAGTTATTGAACGAACTTTCATGTTTCTCTCTCATTCCAGCTCAGCAAATTGAGCTGCAGCAGAAGGCAAATGGTAACAGTAAACCTGAATAAACATTGGGAGGTTCTACCCCCATGGGACTAGAACCCTAATAATGTTCTATGAATTTAATGTGCGGAGATGACAGAACTTGTTTGGTACTTCTGTTTTAATGTAGGCCGGAGTTTCTTGCTGAATTCACTGCGGCAGGAACTGTCCATGACTATGTGGTTGCTATGCTGTGTGGCTTGAACAAATGCCGAATGTCCACCCAGAATGCTGCTAGCTGGGGATACTTCAACACCACTTCCCACCAATGGAACTTGGACATGTATGCTAACCATTTTTGCCATTTTGAACATTTCTTTAATAATTCTGTCCACTCATCTGTAAATTCAGACAGTTCATTATTTTGGATCTCAAGATCATTGTCAGTGCAATAGTGCGTGAGATGTTTCAGGAAAAAAAAGGTATACTGAGTATGATTTGTTGGTTGCGATTTTGGTCGCCACTTAATTCCATCCGCCAAACCGACGAGACGTGATCTGATCTCCGGTAAACTGCTTCAGATTACGTGGGACATCACTTATTTCCCTAAGCCTTACTCTAACCCTAACCTTCAACCTAACTCTAACCCTGAACTTAGCCCTGACACTAACCCCAAATGTCAGTTTGGAAGATGGAAGTAAGTGACGATCACGATCGCAGAAGCGCTACACTGCAGTACAGAGTTATGCCCCGCCCTCACGCCTTGTGAGCTGTCATTGGCTGGGTGCTACAACCCACCACCCAAAGGCTGCCACCTGGAAACGTCCTGTTCAAATTCAACTAAGACCAGAGGGGCCCTTAGCAGAGCGCATACCTCCGCCATGCCACTTGTCAGTCGGGTCCATCTCTAATGTAATAGCAACCTGCCCACTGAATTTCAGAGATGTCTGATCACTATTTTTTGAGTTATCTTATACATCAACAGACAGACAGACAAACCAACGCCGGCAAAAACATAACCTCCCCGGCAGAGGTGAAAATGCAGTTAGACTGCTGGGTTTTCTTGGATAAAGACTCTGCCTCACACTTCCAGTGGGTCATAAGTGGTGATTGAGATAAGTTATGTTTGTATGTGGTTTTTTTTTTAGCTAAATCCTACTCTGTATGCCTTTTTAAGACGACAAAAAAATTGACGCACTTCCTGTTACTCTAGCGCTAATGCTCGGCTTTTAAGGTATGTTGAAGTGTGCCGGGTTTCTATGATGACCATCTCCCTTTTCTCCCGCCTCTCATCCCTTCTCCTCTCCCTTCCCCCTCTCCCTTTGTTGTTTCCCTCTGTGTGTGTGGCATGCATGCGCACGCGTGCACGCATTCGTCTGTGCTTGCATGCGTCTGCGGCTTACTGGTGTGCGCTCACGATTGCCTCAAGTCTGAAGGATTCTGGCTTCCCTGTGCACCTCCTCGCTGATCCGGTGATGTCTGGTTGCACGGCGGGGCTGTCATGCTCGGAGTGGCATGGAATCCCCTCGCAGACTCCTGTGGCAGCGGCCCTGGGTGATTTTCAGTGTTCTGTGTACTCGTGCTTGACTGACAGAACTAGTGCAGGTAATGAGTTCACTCAGACGACAAGTGTTCGTGCTTAACTGCTTGGGAAGCAATGCATGTGACTTCCTCTTGAGGCTGTTGTATCTCTGAACTTGTTTTCTTTGCAGTCCTGAACGTCAGCACCTCTGCCCAGCTGACTTTCGCCAAGCCTGAGGACTTTCAGCCTCCTGCCACCCCGAGTCCCCACTCGCCCGTTTCCTACTTCCCTTATTTCGATGGCTCTTATCTTGCTGTCGCAGCTTCGCTCAATGGGGGCAATGTGATGGCCACCTTTGTGGAAATGCTGATTGGCTGGATGAGTGAACTCGGTAAGCACAATGTAAAATGGGCGGCCCATGAGATGAAGGCACCGGTAAAACCTGCCCCGACTCAGTAACTAATAAAACCCAACTGTTCTCTTGCCTCATTAGGAATGGAAATTGATGACAGCACTGTGTACTCCTCTTTGATCAGAGCTGCTTTAGGTCAGCAAAGCAGCGACCTGAAGGTGAGCCCTACCATTTTCGGCGAAAGGCACAACCCGAGCTCGTGGGGGCGAGTGTCCAACATCTCTGCCGCAAACCTGTCCATTGGTCAAGTGACCAGGGCATTGTGCCATGGAATCATGGACAATCTAGCTTCCATGCTCCCGCCTGAAGCCCTTCTGGAGGCTGGAGTAAAGCGAATCATGGGTTGCGGGAGTGCGCTCTCCCGAAATGAGGTCCTTCGATTGGAAGCTGAGAATGTGCTTTCCCTGCCTGTGCTGATTGGAAAGGATGTTGATTCGGCAGTTGGGGCTGCTATGATTGCAATTGACAGAAACTGAATCCATAGGTTGATCATGTTTACCACAAGGGAACAATTGTCTTATATCTACAGTGTATATGAAAGCAGTTAAGAACCAAAATGCGCTCACGATTTGTGGTTTGATTTAGACATCATTGATTTGGAGGTTTCAGCACATATTCTTATAATGGCATGTATACAGTGGACCCCAATATGAAAAAAAAGAATTAGTCTCACAAATTATTATTGCAAATTATTTCGATTAAATTAGGTTTTCGATAATTATTTTCTAAAATAAAAGGTGTTTCTATTTTTTTTTAAATGTGATAGCTTGAAATTGTGGGTGTTTCCGAACATTTTATTTCCTAACATTTTACTGGTACAATTATGTATAAACACAGTTAAAACTTGCTGGAATATTGAATGAGAGTGATTGAGGAAACATGCATGTGGAAAATCCCCTCGCTGGAAATGAAAAGGCTCCTGTCAGCAAATGCAGCAGGTGTATTAAAATACTGCACCACTAATTACCGCACTAAAGCGGTGTGATGTTGGGTGTTTTGCAGATTGTATTAACATGATTGGAACAGAAACACCATTATCATCCCCTAAAGAGATTCTCTGAAATGTTGAACTGTTGCGAAGTCATTTATGCTTCACATTTGCTGCTGACTGTTCTATAAACATTCCATGACTAGATACTCGCCTGAAACATGGCTTTAACTAGATGATGATGTGATATTTTAGAGAGACTAAACAAGGAAATTGTGTGCCGGTGTTCATTTTCCAAATGACAAGGAAAAGGACACTGTGGGGTTGCCGGTGGCAGCTGTGGCTGGGTTCCACTGTGGGCCTATCATTATCGGCAAATTTTCTTTGAACAAATAACCAGACTACAGTGTCCTGAAAAAGTATTTGCCCCATTCTGGGTTCTTTTATTTTTGCTATTTGTGATATTGGAAGGTCTCAGATTCCATTTTCGGAGGGTTTTTGAGTATTAACTGCCTTTTTAAGATCCACAGCTTCTCACTCAGATTCAAGTCTGCACTTTGACTAAGCAGCTCTAAACCTTTCAGAGGTAGACTTGCCTGTGTGCATTTGGTCAATGCCCTGCATTCCCCAGCTGTGCTTGAGCTTCAGGTCACAGACTGATGGGGGCATCGCCCTTCAGGTTTTTCTGGCAGAGAGCAGAATTCATGGTTCCATCAATGATGGCAAGTCTCTCCGGTCCTTTAGAAGCAAAGCAGCCCCAGTCCTTCACACAAACACGACTCTGTTCGACTGTTGGTGGGATGTTCTCATTGCAAAGTGTTGTGTTTGCGTCATGCCAGATGTAATGGGACCTACACCACAGGCCAGAAGTTTGGAAGCAAGATCAAAATTGTACAAAAAAAAGTTTGTACTTTCATTGGCATACTTTGTTACAAAATAAACATGATTTTTATATAAAGTCACTTATCAGAATACATTTTTACTCAAATTATCAGGACCATATTACTAGGCCCATGGTCCTTGTGCCTGCCGGATTGCCTCTGCCATCCGGTGGGCTGTAAACCATGACATAAAGTGAATAATACAAACTGTGATTTGTTTTTTACTTTTTCACTGAAGTTGTCACTCATGAAAATCTTCTCAACCCAAAAACCCAACCCCAAAAAAAAGCCCCCCCCCCCCCCCCCTTTTGTTAACATTTATTCAGCAATGGTCTGGTAATATCAATGTATACAGTACCTAAAGGTAAATAGAGGAAAATGGTACATATCAATGAAAGAAAATTCTAATCATGCAGTAAATACATCCCAAAATCCATAGATTTCATACTGGTTTTAAAGAAAGGTACTGTGAACAGGAACTTGAAGTTGCTTCCAAATTTTTGACATGGATTGGCCTTGCTTCCCAACTTCTGGCCTGTAGTGTATACACTACCGCTCAAAAGTTTGGGATCACTTTTTCCAGGGAAACGCACATGAAATTTGTCTGAATAGGAAATATAGCAAATGAACAGAACATGCTGACATTGTCTGAGTTAGAAATAATGACTTTAATGAAAAATATGTACTTCAAACTTTGCCTTCATCAAAAAAAAAAAAAACCACCTTCACTGTTGATACTGAAACTGGTGTTTGACGGGAACTATTTAGCGTAGCTGGTTGACAACCTGTGAGGTGTCCTTGTCTTAAACTACACACTCTCAGATATTTGTCTTTTTGCACAGTTGCGCATCGGGGCCTCCCACTCCTTTTTTCTTCCTTGTTAGTGCCAGTTTGTGCTGCTCTATGAAGGGAGTAGTTGACAGCATGGTAAGACATTTTAAGTTTTCAATTTCTCGCATTGAATAGCCTTCTTTTCCAAGCACAACAATAGACTAGCGGGTCTCTAAAGGAAGTTCATTGTTTCTGGCCATTTGAGCCTGTAAACAAACAAACAACTGCTGATGCTTCAGGTACTAAACCAACCTCAAGAATGTCATGCTCCCTTTTGCGCTGCCTTATTAGTTCAACGGTTTTCAGCTGTGCAACACATTTGCGGAAGGGTTTTCTAATAAGTAGCCTTATAAAATGCTTAACTTGGATTAGCAGCCATACCAGGAGATTGATGCAGTGGACTGACAGTTGCTGATAATAGGCCTTTATGCAAAAATTTTGATCATTCTTTGAAAATCATCTGATTAATTTTAATCGTTTGTGAAATGGAAAAAAAAATGTTTGTGTAATGCATGAAAATGTATTTTTCTTTGGAAAACAAAGAAATTTGCAAGTCATCCCAAACTTTTGAGTGGTACTGTATCTACCAAAATGTTCTATTTGTGAATATTACGTCCAAAGAATATTATCCCAAATGTCTTAGGGGTTATCATGAGTTTATTGAAATGTGAAACAAACCTTTGTGTTCTCTTTAGTCAGCAGTGATTTACACCCTGCAGCTCTCCCACTGATGCCATTTTTGCTCAGTTTTTTTCCAGCTGTGGAATCATGAGCACTAACGTTAACTGAGGCAAATGAGGCCTGCAGTTCTTTTTATATTAGTTTGGATGCTTTTGAGTCCACCTGGATGAGTCGTTAAAAAGCACTTGGAGGAAATTGAGTTGGTCACCCATTCCTGGGATGGTTCATCATGGTTCACAGCAATTCTGTGTTTTTCTTTCTTGTGCTTAGTTATGAAAAAAATATTATTTAAAATAATTTAATCTAATTTGTTGGTGTATTTCATTATGCCTGAATGTTATGCACATGTAATGCATTTTTTTCATATTTGCTATGAAGAAAAAAGATGTTCAAACATCCTCTATGTGTGATGATTCCATAATTTCTTTATGGAGTTGTAATTGTGTTTTAAGGCTTATTGCAATATTATGCTACTATGGAAATAGCATTGAAATTGATCAGAACATTTCAAATTAAAATGTTTGCTTCGTTTTACTCAGAATGTGAAAAGCCTGGTGCAGATGTTCAATTTGACGCATTTGCTTGCAAAGGCAGGGACTAGGCGTTGTTGCCGATCCTGTCCATTGCTGGTTATGCAACTGAACATTCTGCAATGCACACACAATGAATGTTTTGTGTAGAGGTGGCATGTATAAAGTATGAAGTAAATTAATTTGTTGTTTGCAATATTTTTGGCAGTCATATGTCTCTTTCCTCAAAATCTTTGGCAAGTTATTCATTACCATAGACTCCTATAAATTTTGGAGGTGATCGGGTCAGGTCAACGTCACCAGAAAGCTCAAAACTGATAACGACCCCAATTCCAAAAAATATTTGCATATTTCAGCAAAACGATGCCAAACCACATACTGCATCCAACCACAACAGCATGGCTTCGCGGTAGATCAGTCGAAGTGCTGAACTGGCCGACCTGCTGTCCAGACCATTCACTAATAGAAAACATTTGGCTCATCATTAAACAAAGAATCCCACAAAGACGACCCAGGACTGTTGAGCAGCTAGAATCCTACATCTGACAAGAGTGTAACAACATTCCTCTCCCAAAACTTCAGCAATTCGAAAACGGTTGCAGATAGCAAGATATTTACTATTACCAACGCTAAAGCACTAAAATAAGTGCTACTGGGCGAGGTTTGTTTTGCCTGGCAACACTTGTAATTCATTGCTATTTAGTTAACCTAGTGAGTTAAGATTATCCAAATTAACTTTAGCCAAACAGAGAAAATTCAGAGAACTTAACTGTCGCGTCTGGACTGGGTTTTCAGACTGACGTGCCCCCTCCGGACTCAGAGTTCCACTCCACGTTTTCCATTCCACTCACCTGATGGTTGATTCCTCAGCACCTGTTTTCCACTGGGATTCCCAACATGAGCAGTCACTCTCCCTGCGCTCTGTCTGGCTTTTGTTTCCTTAGCTTTATGTTGAGTAGGGCAATTTCCCTAATTCAGTATTGTCATTTTCCCTGTGTTTGTATCCTTTTTAAGTAAGTAAAATTTATTTGTATAGCATATTTACAACCAAAGTGCTTTACAATCAGTATATATAAAAGAAAAAAGAATCATTAAGATTCAGCCAGAGCTGCACAAAGAATATCAAAGGGCACTGACAAAGACCATGACTCAGTACAAGGAGAAAGACGCCTCCATCCAGCAATCACATGCAAATCAATGGCTGCCAAATACAATTCGGAACAGGTGTGTTTTAAGTGAAGTTTTAAAAACAGACACAGATGATGCAGATTTCAGTTCGTTTGGTAGACAGTTCCAAAGCCTTGGAGCAAACACATTGTCAAGGGACGATCTGAGTCTGGACGTACAGCGCATGCGCAAAAACGTTGCCTATGTTTTTAGCGTCACTGCGGCAACTAGCTCGCTAATAACGTAACAGTTCGCTTCTACTATAATAAAAAAAAAACCCAATGTTAAAGTACAGCGCCCCCACTAGACCCATTTCCGTCGATTGAGTCAAAATGTTGCTCACGCTGTACATTGAGGGTACCAAGATAAGTCGATTACCTGATTTAGAAAAAAATGTATTCAGTTTTGGAGAAATAATTTTGAAAAATGTTTAAGTCCAACGTTTCACAGGGGGGAATTTCGAGGGCCCATTAAATGGACAAAAACGATTCAATCAAAAATCCAAAAAACAGACTGGAGATATGGTCTAGTGATGTGTTATGGCAAATTTACACAAAAATTCATCTGCCCAAAATAAAGATAAAAAATGTTCCGTAGGCTTGACCACGTCAATAGTTTATCGGCACAGGGCCGGCAAGGTAAAAATGACTAAATTATTGAATAAATCCATATTTTGACTCGCCCCCCTGAGGCCTGGGTTCGATTCTGGCTCAGGCCCTTTGCTGCATGTCTACCCCTCGCCATACCACCTCACTATACCTATGCAATAAAGTGAAAATGTCAAAAAAAAAATGTATTACTGAATATGATAGGCATCTTACCGTATAGTCAGACAGTTTCCATGTTTAAGATTGATTTATTAGTTAGAGATGTCGGATGATTCAATGAGGTCAGCTTCATCAAAGCATAATACAGACACAGAGGCAGAATCACACATCTATACAAAGGCTACAGACAGTTTTTATGCATTTATAGTGACACGAAGTATTTGTGGGCAAATAAGAGCACCACAGAGAAGGATAAGCATTTTAAAGGAGAACTGTACCAGTCAGCCATTTTCACAACATCAGCAATGTGTTGCTTAAATTGTGTTATTTGTCCCACACCAACTCTGACATCTGTATTTCAATAAAACTAATAATTCAAGAGTCATGCCATTAGTCCTTTGCTTCTCTGTGGGTAGCTGTGTTTGTGACGTTGATCGTTGATATGTTGCTGCAAGATTCTTGCAAGAACTGTCTTGCACTGGGTTCCTGGAGACAATCTTATTCAAGAGACAAATGGACTTTGTAGTAAATACAAGCTGCATTGTTATGCCCTCTAACACAACTTTGACTGCAAAACAGCTAAGGTAAGACATAATTTATGGTTACGGCTAATGAAGTGCAGTTTAATTATGCTCTTTTTTGACTAATCCAGTGAGTTTTGGTCATAAAGCGATAACCCTCATGTAGTTAGAATCCACAGTCTCTGCTATCATATGATATATCGCTTGTCCGTTACATTGAAGTTACAGATTTGCTAGCGTCACATATGCAGCACATGCACCATTTGCGTGTTTTTGCGACAAGCGTATTTAGTTGTTAGGTGTTGAAATTGTGTTTCATTTTGGTAAAAATGGTTAATAACCCTCAGAACGCTGCTACAGAAGCCGGAGTTAAGCACTGGCCTGATGAGCCACATGGGTTCGGGACAATATCCATCACTCCTGTTACTATTCGAAGTTCAATGTGTGTCATACATGTGTACTTTTCTGAGACAAAAGGCAATAAATGTAAGTAGTAGCCTTGCATTTCTCTCTTTGAAGATGGATTATTGACCAGCACAGTTCCCCTTTCAGATATTTACAGTCCATCCTTGTGCAAATTAATTGAAACAAGCAGCAATTTTTCTAGTCATTAATCCCAATTCATGTGCTCCAGTGAAAACCTGCCTTACTGTCTTTATTTTTGCATGTCTGTCGGCAGGACAAAATGAAATCATATTGCATAAAAAATGTCATAATACTTGTGGGCTGCGTGCTGTGCAGTCATTACATCAATCGGGACGGCACCACACGTCTCGGTCATTCGTGGACTTTCGTTTCCCTCACTTATTAATTTTGAATCTGACGTCATATGTGATGGATGTGCCCCTGAGAAAGTGCATGAAAATTATGACTTTAGTTTGCACAAACACTTCAGAAAGTCATGCAGGGATATAGCAAGAGAACGGTTGATGTCAGTCTTTCAGACAAAAAAACCTGAGGAGGGCATATTATGTATTAATGTGAGCAAATCAATATGATTCATAATAAAAATCCAGTTGAAATTTGAAAAAAAAAAAAAATCTATCAGTTACCTCGTTCTCAGCTTGTTTCAGATAATTTGCATGAGGGTGTATTTTTGTGAGAATAATGACTGTCGTAGAGGTGGGTCAGTTGGCCATCAGGAGGGCATTGTATATACAGTTGTGCCGTCCTGATTGACGCTGGTTGACAGCGGGCTCATCGCGTGGCGACTGCTTTGCTGTGGCAGCCTCCGACCAATGTGTCTCAGAGTTCGGCGCCAGCCACGTCCTGAAAACAGATTGCAGTATATGATTACAAATATGTAATTTTAATGTTTACATTTGAACAATGTAATGCTGATGCAACAATAATTAATTTGAGCTAATTCAAAGTAACGGGGCTTTAGAACACAGTCTTTGCATACTTTTCATTCCAGGACTACTGAGTCACCCTGATGAAGGCCTGTATGGCCGTAACACGTAGGTGCGCTTTTTGATCTTGTCGATGCATTATCCATTCAATTAATGTTTTTTTCTTTTTTCACTACCAGAGTGCCTTAGACTCTTTTTTTTTTGTATTTTTGTTACAGTCTTTGCCCCTTGCCTAAGAGCACCTGCTTCTGTGATTTTGATTTTCTACCCTTGGCGCGCTCCCCTTTTCCCCCAATTCATTTATCTTTCAACGCTGTTCATATTTTCCTTGACCTGGAGTTTGACCTTTCAAAGTCAACTGAGGAACAATCAAATAATCAAATTTAACACTGCCAAAATATAGGTCAACTTCCTGTATGTGGATAAAACAAACTTTAAGTGCACTTAAAGTGCAGCACCCCCTCTAGACCCACTTCCATTCTTTCAATCAAAATGATGCTCGCATTGTGCATTGAGGGTATCAAGGTAAGTTGATTGCCTGATTTAGAAAAAAAGAATTATCTGGCAGTTTTTGAGAAATAATGTTCCCCATGTTCTTTCTTTATATAATTTCATAGATATGACCAAAACAAATGGAAATGAATAAATGATTTCTCCGAGAATGCTTGAAATCCTCCGAGTATTGAAGGTGAAAATAGTTCTTGTGAACTGCAAAAACTCCCCGCGCCATTTGAAATACCTCATTATTATTCACGTTTATACAAAAATGATGTCTGGCGAAAACGGATGTGAAATATCTGTCTGATTCGGCCCGTAAAAGTGCTAGAAAAGGCCACGAAGAAGATCGATTGAAGATTAATCCCGGGATTAATCGCGGGCTGACTGCAATAAACAGTTATGTCTAGATGTTTATTGCAGTCAGCCCTCGAAATATAAAAGGCCAAAGTGATCGCTGGCAAACTTTTTAAGCCAGGTTTAGAGATATTTCCAATGCAGCAGTGGCCGGATACGTAAGTAAACTTGATGCCTGGTGCAAAATGCCCGATTTCCCCATTTCTTAGCACTTTCAGATCGTTAATGTACTTGAAATCGTCCCATATTTGTAACTGGACATATTTATAGTAGTGAATTTCTAATGCATAAACGTAATTTATTTGCTAGCAGTCGAATCTGATGACTGATCTGACGTGACTTTTCATGCAAATTGCTCATGCATATTAAGCACGAGGCACGATAAAATGGCCACAGTCCAGCAGCCACAATGGCTGATCTTAACGGTCGGGTGACTGCTTTCCTTCGAAATTTATCCTTCTTAGGGGTCGATGACAACATTAAAACTTAGACACAAATCTTTTTATTGCACAAATTATTTATGCAGAAATCATTTTCCTTTGAGAATGTCACACATGCAAGATTGAATCGCTTTTTGTTAAGTGTCCTGTGAATTACAAGAGATTTGTAACAATTTTCAAAATTCTGTATGTAACAAAAGTGACTAAATTTACCATCCAATATCAGCATTGTATTCGTTCAAGAAAAAAGCAAGTCTTTTAAAACAAAACAAGAGTGATCTACGAGCTACATTTCATCAAAATGTCATGAAATTTAAACTGATGATATTCAGAACTGGTTGTATTTCCATCCTTTCACCTGCTGTGAAAATTTTCAAATTATAACTGAATGCACCCGAAGTTTGAAATATTTCAGATTACAGTCCCCTAAAGAAAATTAAAGGAAAACTAGAGGGCATACCTCCACCAGCAGGTTCTGATACAATAGCAAATATAATGAGCTGCAGAATCAGGACCTGTTTCTGGATTGGTGTGGAAATATAATCATTCCTTCTCATTCATACAGTCAAACGTCCCAAGAAACTTTGTGGTAATCCATTGCATACTTTTTGAGTAATCCTAATGGCAAACACACACAAGTGATCACAATACTTCATCATGGAGGTAAAAAATGTTGCCTAATACACATGAGAGAGACACTAGATCAGCAAACCTTGGTGACAACATTTGTCTCTTTTCGTGGAGAATCAGTTGTGGAGCTTGGAGAGAGCCTGGAGATGAACCATCATGGAAAATCAGTCACCGTGAGAATGGTGGAGTTTCCCTCAGAGGTTGTGAATCACACTTTACAGGTGGTGACAAACTCCCAGGTGCCTCGGCAGATGGTGGGCTACCAGAAGCATTGACAGATGAGTGCCAGAGTATGGGAGATACTAGGGTGGCAGGCCAGCTGAGAGGAGTGGGTCAAGGACAGGACTCTGCTCATCACTCCCTCAGGTACAAAGATGCCATTCAGTGGGGCATCTGGTGGTGAGGGGCAGGAACTCAAGGCCTCCTCCACTTTGCATTCTACCCGGAGCTTGGTGGTCACCAGCAGACACTGCTCTGGGATGATGGTGTCAGAAGGTAGATAAGGAATAGCGAGATGGAGACTAGACAAGGCATGAGGCTTTACATTTTTTAACAGACCATGATAACTCAGGATGCAATTGAAGCAGGCAAAGAGGATGGACCACCGGGCCTGCCTAAGTTTCAACTGTGCGGTGGAGGAGAGGCACTCCAAGTTGCGATGCTCTGCCCACACAATGAAGGGCATGCTGGTCTCTTCCAGCCAATCCCTGCACTCTTCAAATGCCAGCTTCACTGCAAACTGCTCGCAATCACCGATGCAGTCACGGCTGCCCTATAGGAGAGAACCATCCCTGTGCCAACAACAGAGGTGTCCACCTCCACAATAAACTGGCACGAATACGAGAGCTCCGGTGAATAGCTCTTTAAGTCGGCGGATGGCGGAGGCAGCAGTTGGGGCATCGGAATGGAACATTCAATGCCATAAGGGCAGTAAGGGGGCAGCTAGTTGGATGAATTGTGGGTAAAAACTTGTAAACCCAGGGAACTTCAGCAGCTGCTCCCAATCCTTATAGTCCGGCTAAGACAGCACTGGCAGCGCATTTTGGTGACGCATCTCAATGACACTTTGAGACACAGTGAAGCTCAAGAACTGAACTGTGGTGCAGTGGAATTCACAGTTCTCTGGCTCGAGGAATGGGTGAATCTCCAATAAATATTAGATGACCAGGCAGACATGACGGGCACGTTCCTACAGGGCGCCACAGAAGACTAGGATGTTGATGCGGTAAACAAAGACAAAACAAGGACCCAAGTCACAGATGATATTATTCATGAGGTTTTGGAAATCATTGAGTGCACTATTGAGCCTAAATGGTGTCATGAAGTACTTGTAATAGCCCTAAGGGGTGCCAAATGCCATCTTCCACTCCTGTGAGCATTGGGTGGCAAGCACTGCGCAATGGAGTTTAGTAGAGAATTGGCACCCTTGGAGGTTGGGGAAATCAGAGTCCATCAAGGGGAGAGGGTAACGGTTCTTGTTTATGACAGAGTTAAGGCCTTGCTACAGGGTCACAGACAACCACCCTTTTTCAAGATAAAAGAAGAAACCAGCTCCAGCTGGGGAGGATAAAGATCAAATTAGCCCAGACACCAGAGACTTGGTGATGTACTCTTCTATAGCCTTGGATTCAGGCGCTGACAAGGTGTACAGAGTGGGCAACGTTCCTGGGAGTAGGTCAATGACGCAGTTGCAGGCCTTAATTTTTGGCGCAAGTGATCATTTAGATTACGTGAAGGTTATGCAAACTCAATTTTACCCAAACAGTCCCCATTCACACTAAATTCTGCTGCTTGTAGTTAGCAATAATAAAATGAGCATGTGTATGTACGGTAGGCCCATATATTCGCCACTCATAAAGGCTTTAAATGTGCAACATACAGTAAACCTCTCCAGCCAATGTGTCAAGATATGAACTCTGGTAAACCATATGCTGTAGAAGTTTGGCCTGTCTGTTGTCAAGACCAAGACAACAGCAGTGAGTAATGCGTGCAGTGATTGTCATCAAGCCAAGTGGTCAGTTCTCACTCATGCACGCATTCTCATGAAACCCTAACCTCTACCAAAAGGAACTTTGTCACTTGTGTTTATGGCTGTGATTGATGCATGCAACATAACCACTCCCAAAACGTAACTCGATCATGGCAGCTATTCTAACAGAGCCGAATTGCCACAAGTGATTTCTCGTGTGATTGAATGCTATACTCAGCAACAAAAGTTTCTGTGACACTATTTATGTGTATGTTATAAATGACACGCAAAGATCTCAATGCAATCAATATGTTTATTTAACAGGAGAAACACTGACTTTTCAGTGCCAATGTCACTCAAAACGAAAAATGTCATTTTCATGCGTCATGAAGCACTTGTCTGACGTCTAACCAATTGTGACCTTCACACTTCAATACCGGGTGTGACTTCCTCGTGACATGATGCAAGCAACGCATCTCCGGCGCATGGACCGAATCAGATGTGCCAGAAATTGCTGTGGGATGTCAATCCAAATCTGACGTAGACGTTGTCGCAATTCCTGGAGCGTAGCTGGCGGGTTATCCAACCGCCGCAAACGTCGATCCATCTCGTCCCAAAGATGCTCGATTGGGGACATGTCTGGGGATCTGGCTGGCCATGGCAGGACATTGACATGTTGTTGCATCAGATACTGCTGTACAATCCTTGCAACGTGTGGTCTGGCGTTATCATGTTGCAGCGTTATTCCGGGACCATGTTGCATCAAAAACGGTACCACCAATGGCCGTAGCACTTCATCGCGATATCTTTGACCTGTCAGATTTCCATCAATAACAAGCAAATCTGTTCTGTTTCTAGCCGTGATCCCTCCCCAAATCATGACACTACCACCTCCAAAACGATCAAATTCCTGAACACAGTTGTTGGCATAACGTTCTCCACGTCGACGGTATACACGTAAATGACCATCACATCGGTTAAGCATGAATCTTGATTCATCAGTGAAGAGTACAAGATCCCACTGACGTTGGATCCACCGTCGATGTTGTTGTGCCCACTGTAGACGCAGTCGTCGGTGTTGTACTGTGAGTATTGGACGTCTTGCTGGCCGACGTGGGACAATGCCAAAATGACGGAGACGGCGACGGATTGTCTGTGCAGACAGTCGCCTCAAACCAGGTATCGTTCTTGCAGTTATAGTTGCAGGTTGGAATCGATTTCGGAGATGGGTTGTTCGAATCCAGTTGTCCTGTCTGGGAGTGGTTACTCGTGGACGGCCGCTGCGAGGACGGTCTCTGACATGTCTTGTCTGCTGATGACGCTGCCATAAGTTCCAAATGGTGTTTCGGTGGACATTCAGGCGATGAGCAACTTCCCTCTGCGAGGTTCCGGATTCAATCATCCCAATGGCCCTCCACCGATCATTTTCAGACAGTCTTGGCATTTAGAGGGTAGAGTTCCTGATCCGAAATGGCTGTGTTTTCGATAAGTGATGCTTCCGTCGTTCATCAGGCACAATGTGAACATTCCAAAAATTCTCCTCTTTTATTGCCATCCACAAGCATGATTTACGCACATTTTCACGTGCAAAGTCATTTTCTCGCATTTTCATGATTTCCATTTCAATGTTGTGTTTACGTGTACTGTTTCAGTCTGATATCACCATGTATGACAATTTCATAATTGCGTTATGAAAAATAATTAACAATATTGGTGTCACAGAAACTTTTGTTGCTGAGTATATTTTATCCCATAAATGATTAAAAATTTGTGTAATACAGCTATGTCAAACATGTTTGATATGACACACGTGTATTACAGCTTTCCCGCATTGCGATTAGTTCGATTCCGTTCACTGGCAAACTTCAACTAATATCTTCGCAACACTAACATAACCAATCCTACTGGTAACCGTTTCTGGTTGGCCATTTATTCATGACAATGCAATGAATAATTTACTACCTGGCATGTGAACGCTTTTTGCCATATAAGTAGTAAGTTACACCTGTAATAGTTGTCGTAGAAACTTGAATTTATTCATTTAATGGCAAAAAGAGTTGGCCTGCTAGCTTGCAACAAGAGTTGGCCTGCTAGCTTGCAAATTATTCATTGACTTGAACAGACCGCCAAATAGAAGTCTACGCTTTTTAAAAATTCTCCTAATAAAAGGCCGCTGACATTTGAGGATCTCAAATAGGAGCCTGAGATATCAAATTTATTAAATTCGAGGGGTAATTTTCATTTATTCCGTGCCAAAGGGTCCATTTTTTTGTAAGAAATTCAATAATTATTGAAAAAAGACTATAAAAACCCAACTTAAATCACATTTTATCTTCTTCATAAATGATAATGGCAATTTTCAGAGAAGAAATTGCCTGTTTTCATAAGCCGAAATTCAGCACCCGTACTCATAACCTTTGCCATAGTGCCATTATCAAGCTAAATTTTTTAAATATTAAATAACTCCTGTAGCTTTAATGGGAAACATGTCATATCTGCTTTCAACATTCCAGGTGCACAAAGGAGGAATGTACTGATTGTGGTGGCTCTGGATTGTTTCCTGTACCACCACCCCTCAAACAAATGTAGAATTTTCAAATACAGCAACTCGCACAGTTCAAGTCTTCCTTGATTATTCCCAGTTTACAGAGATGCTGCTTGTGTAACTAGAACCTCTCCTGCAGCACCACCATCAGGTCAAATTTGTCACTGTTAAAATTGCAGCAATTATAATGGGAATTTCGGCCTAATCTGCAGTCAAGTTTCCTGAGCAACCTTACTCATTTTGAAGGCTCTTTCACTTTCCTGTGGTGACACATTAGGTGAAACAGAGCTCGTGCGTGCCACTCAAAAGTCCTAACTTTTGCTCCAGGTGAGCACTGAAACTATCTAATGAAATCTCGAGGCAAACTTTCGAGAGTGTAAAGTCTAATTTCGTTCAAGACGAGATTCTGCCCTTATATCTGGCCCTGGTGTGCTCTCCTCCAAGGAAATTAACTGAATAATGCTTAGCCATACTGTCTTGAAATCTGAGTCAACAGTGACGAGAGGGTGGCCAGCCAGTTTGTGGACCACGATTTAAGGAATGGGACGATAGTCCAGAGAATTTGCAACATACCCAGTCCAGGATGAGAGACCCTTCTGAAACCACATCCGCCGGGATCCTCATCCACAATTCCAAGATCGGCGTTCCATTTGCTCCAGTTGACTTCCTCTACCCTTGAGTGATATCACACACATACACTGGTTAGAGTATTACTCGGTGGATGTAGATCAATTATTATTAACGGTACAATTGCTTTTAATTTTTTTCCTGATCCATGGCATTGTCCACAAGAAGATCAGAAAGGCAGTGAGGTAAATTTTGGCATATTCTGCCTGAATTTCACATGCACTCTAAGGGTCAAATTGAGAGATGCACTGAAATGTTATTTTTTGTCGGCTTTCAGTGGTAAACTGGTCACCTGTCACAGAAAAACAGGAGGGAAACACCGAGACAGGAAGCTTCATCTCTGCTGAAACATGGCCAAAGGTTTACAATCCTTAAATTATTATGCATAAGAATTGCATATGTAAAGTATGCACTCCTTGACTGAAATTGCACATTTTTAAAATGTAATGCCAGAAATGACAGCATCATGCATGTGAGACTATTTCCATCTCTAATGTCACCTTGACGCAAAACAAAATGAAATAGTTACATGTAAATTGTAAATTTAATTTTAAAATTGTAAAATTTACATGCATTTACATGCATGAATTACACCAATTTTATGCACAGCCCTATCAATTGTAGGGTGGTAATTAAGTAAAGTAATTGGACAAATTGACATAATCAATAATTAAACTGCCATATTTAACACTTGGTGGCAAACCCTTTGCATTTAAAGGCTGTCTGAAGTCTGAAACCCACAGACATCACCAGACACTGGGCCTCTTCCCCGGTGATGTTCTGCCCAGCCCTGTCTGCAGCTGTCCTCAGTTCCTGCCTTGTTGATGAGGTATTTTAACCTTGAGTGAAATTCCAGCTCAGTTGGATTCAGGTCATATGTCTAGGGAAGAACATTGCGCTTCTTTGCCATAGAAACTCTTGAGTTGTTTTTGCAGTATGGTCCCAACAGGAAACATCAGCGGGATTTAAAACTGTATCAGGAAGGCATCTGGACCAATTCAGAGCAAGACGATCCCCTCAAATCCTTCTCTTGGGAAATAATCACAGAAGGTAGTGCAAACCACCAGGTGGAAAGATGGTTAGAACATTGCTCTGAACTAGTCTCCAGGGAGATCTGTGTGTCCCCCACAGCTTTGGATGTGATCATTTGCCTGCCATCCATGGATTTGCCAGTGGCTGAGCCAACAGGTCAGCAAGGCCATTGACTGCTTGGTCTTGGGCAAGACCCCAGGCAGCAACGGGATCTCCCTTACCGGATCACTCACTGCTACTGCTCCATTTGCTTGAAAGTCTTTGCCAGAGCTGACAGAAAAAGCTGTATGCTGTATGCTGGGGAAGCTGGATATGAGGGATGTCAAGATCATCATCCTCTACAAGGACAAGGGTGCGAGAGAAGTGACTGCAACAGTAGCGGAGCTAGCATTGGGAATTGGGGGGGCACGGACACATCCCTTTATGACAAGAATTAGTCCTGGTGAGTTCTCAATCATTTTCCTTTATTGCAAGTTTTCCAATTATCGTAATTGGCAACTGAAGACATGGTTTCTTTCCATATACAATCTAACAGCAATTAAATCATGCGCTAAATTCAGTACATTACCAGAACCAGAACTGATAATTGGGGTGCGCAAAACATCTGTTTAAAACAATTATTAGTCCTGACCTGTTCTCAGTCATTTTTATAATTAACTGAAGGCTCACTCCGAGAGCACTACACACTTAACAGGAGCTGCTTGTTCTCCCTGATTAGGTAAGACGACAATCATTCATCTGGACGCATATTTGCTACATTTAAATCAACGTTATTCAAATTTGCATACCTGTTGACTCTAATGCAAATAGCTTGAGCTGCAGGCATTTAATAGCCTATTTAACTGTCAAGTGCCACTTTTTTTTTTTATCAACCCACGCAATACCTAAAGTGAAAGGCAATATTTCTTTGGAACGCGAACCAGTTCAATCAACGAGAAGCATTAGCCTATTAATAAGTTAATTATTTTTCTGTACTGAATTTAGCCCATGATTTCATCGCTGTTAGATCGCATATGGAGAGAAACCGTGTCTTCGGTTTCCAATGAAAACAATTGGAAAATGCGTCAATAAAGGAAAATGATTGAGAACTAGCCAGGACTAATTGTTGTCATAAAGGGATGAGTCTGTGCCTCCCCAATTCGAAATTCTAGCTCCACCACTGGACTGTAGTAACTACAGAGCCATTTTCCTCCTCAGCTTTGTTGGAAAAGTCTTTTCAAGGGTCATCTTGACTCACAATGCCCTTACCAAGGCTTTTGCAGGTCAGCAGAGACAAGGCTCTTCCAAAGATTGATTGCCTCTGAAAACTGGACAGCATGATCGAGGCCTTCCCCAAAAACATTCAGGGGACAGTACAGTTGAACAGAAACTGTTCGGAGCCCTTCGACATACACAGCTGAGGCAAGCAGGGCTGTCTCTTTGCTCCCAGATTCTTTGGGATCTTCTTTGCCCTGCTCCAGACGCACACTTTCAGCACTGCAGCAGCGGGAATCTACTTGCAGATCCATCAGATGGCAGGCCTTTCAACCTCGCCCGAGAAACACTCTGGCACCTCAGGATGTCAACCAGGCTACATATTTCCACTGGCAAATAAACTTGGATGCAGCCATTTTGTCAGTTGAAATGATAGTTGGAGTGTTGAGGCCTGCCAGTTATGGCAAACAAGCCAACACGAGTGAAGAGGTAAGCTAGTAAAGATGTTTACATAGTTAGAAACCGCGAGGACTTTTTTTCAATTGCATGTGTGTGTGTGTGTGTGTGTGTGTGTTTGCATAAAGCAGAAACAGCAGTCACCTTAGTAGCTGAACATGGCAGCAAATGACATGATTGTGCACAGCTAGCAAATGATAAGCCTTGAACTCATATTACTAAAGTATAACCTTTTGCCTTTTGTGCGTTGAGTCGTTGACTCGTTGAGCCATTGAATTTCCGACCATTATTCTCCGCTCTCCCATATTTAACAATTCACTGTTTTCTTGTTGCGACCAGGTGTTTCCTCTCTCAGCCCTAATAGTCATTGCTTTTTTCTGTTTCACCTCCAAAGTTATTTTATCTCCAATGTACTATTGTACATTTTCTTCAGTCAACAAAAATTCAGCACTAGAACGCAAAGTGGTAACTGCGAAAACATATCAGGGCCAGGCAAAAGGGCAAAAAAGTGAGTGGGAAAGATTAATTTTTACAGTTGAAGTTTTGAGAATTAAGTCAAAATGCAGACCTTCTATTGTTCATGTCGGGCAAAAGAAAATATACTGAGTACAAATGAAAACGCACCACTTGAAAAAAGTCAATATTTAAGTTCAAATGAACTTCAATATAATTTTTATACAACAACAACACTACAGTGACGTCACCCGACATGCCAGGTGCAAGAAATGTGAGAAAATCAAGTTAACTGTAACGCTAGGCAATTTTTTGCAAAAACGCAACATCTTGCACGCACACCACAGGAAAAATAAATTTCACTCTGAATTTGTGCACACATTGCCTTTAAAAGCATGTGAAACCAAATAAAATTTCACTTCTTCACTGACACTTGTGAAACGACACTATGCCGCGACTTACAGCCCCTGAATGGGAACATGCCATAGGCATGCTTCTAATTGGCGCCAGCACCAGGGAAATTGCCAGACGACTACAATGCCCACACACAACGATAGCAAGACTCCATCAAAGGTTTCTGCAAACGGGGAGCACTCGGGACCGTCCTCGACCGGGTCAACAACGTGTGACAACGGCACGTTAGGACCGTCAGATCGTACGGGATCATGTCCGAGACCGAACACTACCAGCGACAAGAACGGCTGCTCAAGTCCAAGGACGACGTGGATTCATTCACCCCAACACTGTATGGAACCGTCTGCGAGCTGCAGGCCTGCGTGCACGACGTCCTTATTTCGGCCCCATATTGACGGATCGTCTACAGTGGGCAAACAGGCACCAGAATTGGCGACTATGACAATGGCACGGTGTCATCTTTTCTGACGAGTCACGATTTCACTTAAGAAACGCAGATGGCTGTATACGTGTTTGGCGGAGACGTGGTTAACGTTATAATGCTGATTGTGTCGTTCAAACGGACCACTGGGGTGGTGGCAGCGTTATGGTGTGGGGCGAAATAAGCTACCGTCACAGAAGCCCTCTCCATATCTGCAGAGGAAGGGTGAACGGCGCCTACTACCGGTACCAGGTGCTGCAGAACCATGTTGTGCCGTTCTTCAACCAACACCACGATGTCCACACGCTCCAACAGGACAACGCTAGGGCACACACTGCAAGGGTGTCTATGCAGTACCTTGCAAAGCAGAACATCCCAGAGCTTCAGTGGTCAGCTCTGTCACCCGACCTCTCCCCTATCGAGAACTTATGGGATGAAATTGGACGACGTCTTTCACGTCGACGCCAGATGGACAACATCCGAGAACTTGAGGTTGCCCTTGTTCAGGAGTGGAATGCTATCCCTCAGAACACTATCCAGAGACTCCATGCGACGACGATGCACCGCTTGTGTCAATGCAAATGGCGGCCAAACCCGTTATTGACTTTCCTGTTTGACCCCTACACCAGTTAAACCTCTCTCGCGCATTAACATTATCGTGAATGAAATTGAATGATGTTTACATGTCTTCTTAAATCATTCATTATCTCAAATGCATCATACGTATATACTTCACATATCAATCCGTGGAGCTATTCCAGATTTCGTGAGTGGTGCGTTTTCATATGGACTGAGTATACATCAAAGCAGAAAGATTTTTTTTTTTTTTTACATTTTGAGAATAAAGTCAAAATGTTGAGAATGAAGTTGAAATACCGTTTCAAGGATAAAGGTAAAATTTCCAATTTAATTTTTGACATTTCGACATTATTCTTGAAATGCAAAATTTAAGGGCCATTTTTTTTTCTTTATGCTTGGCCCTAATACTCCGTTGCAGGTTACCATGGTTACTACGGCAACCCTGGCAGTTTTCCCTCAATGTCAGAGACACAGGAAAAAAACCAGTGTTTTGTAACTGTTGAATATTTGTAACATCACAGATAGTGTCATTGGTTGACAACATATATATATATATATATATATATATATACGGTTGACATAATTTAATTGGTTCGATGGACCAAGAATTTGATGGTTGACACAAAGATAGAAAGTCGAAATAGTGGCATTTGCTAAAATATCAGTTGGTTTTGGTAATAAAGAAATAAATGTTATTACCACGAAGATGACAATTTGCACTGCATACATCGTCCAACACTTTGTTTTTCTTTTGAGGTCTGTAGACATGGAATGCTCAGCATAAATAAGCACACCTTTTTTGAATATTAAGATTTTTATGCATTTCTCAGTGAACATGAGAGCAATTCACAGGAATGAGTTTTACTAAACATTTATTTTATTAACATAAAAGTGTGGTCATCTAACATCATTACGATAAGAAAATATTTCATTTTATTAAAATAAGGTGCTTGCAAAAATAATCACACCCTACAACTAATTCTATGAAAATTTTGTATGGTCACCTTGATTTTTCAGAACGACACCAACACTTCTCGACATAAAATAAACAAGTTAGTGACACACTGCTACATCTGTGCTTCTCCATTCCTGGAGAATGCACTCTTTAGATCCTGGATGCTGGATGAAGAGTGACGCTCAACTTCTCTTTTCAGAAAAACCCACAAGTCTTCTGCTGGGTTGAGGTCTTGTGACATGCTTGGCCAATGAATCACTTTCACTCTGTGGTTCCGGAGAAACAAAACCGAGTCCTTAGATTTATGTTTTGGGTAGTTATATTGAAAGAGTGCCCGTCAACCTCGGGCGCAGATTGTATGTTCTCTTTCAGTATTTCACAGTACATCTATGATGTGATGATACCATCAAGAAATGCAACTCCACGAAGCCTGCAGCACTCATGCAACCCCACAGAGGAACACGGTCACCACCATACTTTACTGTAGGTACCAAGCATTTTTCATTGCACTCCTTGCCCCGGCAGTTTGAAACCCATCAGTGCCAAAAAGATTTCAGTGTCTCATCACTTCATATTACAGAGTCGCAATAGTCTTTGCCGTAGTCAAGTCGTGACAAACGACTAGATAGGCTATTTTGTACAAAGGCTTCAGCAATGGCTTCCTTTGTGGATGACACGCATGCATGCCATTCCATTGCAGGGTATGTCGCAGTATGTCACCCCAGTTTGACTTTCTAATGCTTTAGCTAAGAGTGATGAAATTTCTGGCCGATTTTCCTCAACTCTTTTCGTCACAAAACGCTCATTTTGAGGCGTCAACTTCTGTGGGCAGCCTGGACGTTTCAGCCAGTTTCCCACAAGTCCTTCCTTTTTGAATTTTTTGATCAGTTTTGCCACTGTATTCCGACTTATTAAAAACGCTTTAGTGATTTCCTTTTAACCTGGACCCTTATGCGCTATGAATTTTTTTTTCTCAAGTCTAGTGACATTTCTCTTCCACGTGATGCCATTTTTCTCTGCACTGAATGAGAGTGAATTTTCTGTCTGAAATACGGGACTTAATTAACAATCATCTGGTGACCACCTGTGTGGTGATTGATTAGACTGATCTGTTGCCAAATTCCTGTTAATTAAGAATTTTTCCATTTTACTTCTGAGACATTCATTAGGGAGTGCTTATTTCTGCACCAAGTTCCAATTTTGTTTGTCGTACATATAAAGCACATAAACCAAATTTGCGCAAATATCTTAGTGTTTAGGATCCCATAGAAAGTACTAAAGGGAGATGTTTTTTCTAAGAAATCTGTTGGGGTGTACTCATTTATGCTGAGCACTGTATTTCTGAACAGTATAAAATGGCCTTCAGGCTTTGGGAAAGTCAGCAAGCCCACTCTGTGCATGTAACCATGGTCTGCTTAGCTGCTGTCACTTTTGCAGAGACCGTAAGAACAGCGTCTAGTCGTTCCTTGTGCATCGTGAAACACCGGTTGAAAGTTCCCATAACATGCTGATAAAGGATCTCGAACCACTATTCAAACCATGCCCTGAACCATGCTGCTTGTTCCATTTTGCCAATCTGAACACACGCATGTGTACTAGCGTGAGCAATTTTTATTAACACCGATGCACGCAATATAGGTCATGCACACATAAGCAAGGATTGGCTTCATTAGGCATGTGTGCAAAGGGGTCAAAAGTAAAAAGTCTTAGATTGAAGATGCGATTTATGACTTCAAATTACAAAAACTCCCATGTTCAATAAGGGTATACAGACTTTTTAAGGTAGATTACTACTATAAAAATGCCATTACCATTTCCACATTTTTCACTCGCCATTTCTCAAAAACCACTAGTCTGATTTTAATGAAGTTTGGAATCAATAGTTTACAGCATGATGGCTTTCCTGAACCTAAAAAATATGGCTTGTACTATTTTAATTTCAGGGGGTGCTGAATAAATAATGAGGTAGAGAATTTTCAAGGAAGAGCAAAATTTCAAAAAACCTTTCCATTTTGTTAAAGTATCCAACTTTAAGAGGGTTAGCCCATAGATGCAGATCAGGCAATCTGTGTGCAAATTAAGAAGTTGATGTGACTGTTTGCTACTGAGGTGTGGAGTTTTGAAATAGTCATGATATGCCCCTTTGCGCCAGCCATCTTGGACACCTAGTTTGCATAATTTATGAAAATCACCTCCATCCCTGCTAATTTGAATGTTTGCTTCTCATATCAATAAAGCAATTTGATGTAAGCGATGAAATAAAGATTTTCATGCTTAATAGCAGTATTCTACCTTAAATCCACGGTAAACAGATGGATGTGGCTGAATTGAGCCCCCCCCCAGCATTGGTACTTTAGGTTGAATCACACAAAGAAAAATGTAGAGCTCTTCACCGCAAACACCAGCGCTTGTCATGTCCAGCTGCTCCTCCGAGATGCTTCAGCACACCTGAGCGCAGCCTTCGCTTCAGACAGTAGGGTAAGGTCTTCTCCATGTCCAAGGTCGTGATGGCTCTCTAACACATGAAAAAAAATCACACTAGTTTCCCCCATTTCACCAACTAAGTCCCCGTCAGACAAACCAGTTGAAGCCATCCCATCTCTTCCACTTTTCCGTTATTTAATACAGTATATGAATGCATTCCAGCAGAGATGGATGGTTAATGCTTTCGCACTTCAATCACAGGAACACTCCCACCAGAACCCCTGACCCAGGCAGTGGCTTTAGAACTGGAGTTGGTCCCAGGCGCTGCTCTGTGGCTGCCCACTGCTCCTAACTATAGGATGGCTTAAATGCAGAGGACAAATTACCCCATGGGGTTAAATAAAAGTGTATCTTAATCTTAAATCTTAAGATTTTGAGGAATTCACACAATTACTGGGTTTCTCTGCTTGAAGCCTGGACACAACAAGAAGCACCAATCTGTGACAGTGTTTGGAGAAACATCAGTTCTAGTTTTACAAAAAGCCTTTCTGGATATGCTGAACAAAAAAAGAATTTCCAATGTTAGTTGATCATATTTGGTGAGAAAACAACATGCTGGGCTCTCAAACCTTAAACTCTTGTCGCCTCCAGTAATTTCTCATTGCTCTCGCAGTCACAGGGACTTTTACATCCCAACACACTGGAATCTCGACAAAATGTCCTGTAGAGCATTAAAACAGGAAGGAGCAGTCCTGATTGTGGAGACGACACACCAGCACAAGCTGCTTTGAGTTGCTCATGAGTGGTTACCTGCAGTTTCCAGATGCTGGTGCTCTCGTTGGACATGTCCTCCGCCTTCTTGTTCATGAGTGCAATCAGCATGTTCAGCAGGAGGATGTAGGTTAACACGATGTAGGTGATCAGGAGTATGTAGAACACCACTGTGTTCTTGTGTTTGTGTGTAAACTCCAGGTCGCCCATCCCAATGGTGAACTTGAAGAGCTGCAAAATGGCAAAGCTGATGCCCTCATAGGTGGGCACCTTACAGATCATCGTTTCCCCTTCAGGAGTGCTCTCTGCAGGTTTGATAGAAAACCGTGTTTTTGGGGGAGGTGGCTCGGGGGTTGGCGTAGGGGTTACTGGATGTTCCACAGTGGAATTCGGAGTAGAAGGCTCATTTAGCAGTGTTACCATAGCTGTGTAAAAGAAAGAGATCTTCAGTTATTTTTATGCGCCGAGCATTGAATAGCACCTTTTTCTGTGCAATGGTTTGTATGGTTCCTTTAAATATTCATGAATCAACACTGTATGGGCCTTAGCCGTGCAGCAAATAGGTTGCATTTAATGAAATGCATCTTAAAGGTCTTGTCTGCAACAAAATGCTCCACCTGCTTTGTATTTAAACATCCCAAAGGACTGAATAGGACCAACATACTACATTATTTTCTTTAATATCACCATCTAAAATATTGAAACTCTTTCAAATGTACATCAGCTAAGATAATTGGCTCAATGATTGACAGTTCACAAATTCCATTTTTGTCAAAAAAAAAACTATTCTGAATGAATGGATGAACTGTTTTTGAGTTGAGCCCTTACTGTCCCCTGCCAGTTACGCCTCACAGTGGAAAGCCAGAAGTAACCAGAATACCTGCAGAAAATCCAAACAGGAAGACCATGTACACCAGGAGGAAGCGGAAAATCTCACTGAGAATCATCTAACCAGGACAGAAAAAAGGAAAAGGGAAATAATGATGTGACTCAGCGAAAAAAAAAAGTCAGCGTTTTTTTTGTTTAAGTTGCTGTCTTTCAACATGAAATTTTTTGCACAACATGCTATCACACTGTGTTTTGCCTCAGTAACTTCAATGAGCTGAAATCAAATGTCTTAGAAAATTCCTTTCTGACTGCATAGTTTTTCATGTTACAGCTGAGATCACTAGCATACTTCCTGTCTGTCTGCAGTAGGCGTTTGAACTAACGTGCGGTACACGTACCTTCTGTATCATGACACTGTAGATACCCAAGCTTCTGTACCCCCTGGAGAAGTACAGGAGGTTCACCCAGCTGAGGGCCAAGCACACCACCAGGCAGGGCAGGTAGGAATCATTTTGAGTGAAGTACAATGCTGCAGTGAGGAAGAAGAGGATGGCCTGCACAAAACTAGGGACAAAAAAAAAAAAAAACAACAAAAGTTAACCCTTTCAGCGCCGTGGGCAACTATACTTGCCCAATGATGGAAGATATCAAAGTCAGATGCTGTTGAAAACCTGTCATGTGGCAACTCGTTTAAAAGAGCTCTCACAGGGGAGCTCTTCTAAACAAGTTGCCACATGGAGAGCTTTCATTTGCTGCCAGTCTATCACAGGCGACATCATGGGTGATAATAAAGGTATCAAAATATTGGGCTCTAATTTCGTAGACCAGGCGCAGGCGCGGCGCGGGCGCGGCGCATGGGGGGTGCGCCGCACCAACGGGGTGTGTCCAGGCGTATGTGGCAATTTCGTGCCTGGCGTAGCCTGGCGCAAGTACTCCTCTGTCCCGCCTCTGCCCCTCCTTCCAGCGCAAGTTGGCAAAGAAGGCGTGTTTGGGTATAACACAGCCGAGTCAAATCTTCACCAGTCAAATGAGCTCCTCACCTCACCTTTAATGTGTTAAAATATAAAAGGCGACACAACCGAGTCAAATCTTGCTCACTGGCAAGAGAAACGATGTATAGCGTGTTCCTATTATTACAAACTGTTGCTGCTTAAAATTTTGGGATTAACATGCATGGACAAGAAAGCAAGATACGTGACACATTTATTTCCAATATGTGATCTTAACTCAGTACGAGATCATAGCAATCAGGCTGTATTCCTTTCCCCCACTAAAAACGATAAAACATAAGTGACAATAATAGTAGCCTAGTATTAAGCCGCTTGCACACTGGACGCGAAACGAATTTTTCGCTCGACAGATTGCGTCTTGTGTCCAAAGGTCTGACAGGGTTTTAATAAATCGTTGTGTCCGACAGTCTATTATTGTTTTTAATTACTTCAAATCTACTGACTCTTTCAGACATTAAACGTGAATGTTTTGATAAGAGGACTCAGTTCATTAAGATGAGTACCGAGAATTTCAATCAATGTTTCTGTTTAAGCTCCGCTCAATAAAGTAAGTCGACACTGGCGCGAGACAATGTACAATGCCTCCGTGTCTGACAGCCAAAAAAAGAGGACGATTAGAACAGATTGATAATGAAATAAAGAATAAAAAGAAACATTTTAACAACAGAGCATCCAATGAACACTGCGATTTATTTATTGGCAGGTCATCTTTGTTTGATATCACGTTTGTTGCTGATATATTTTTATTCTTTATTTCGTTATAAATCTGTTCTCATATCAATACTTTTACTTTTTGCTGGCTGCTGGACATGGAGTAATTTGCATTTCGTGTCGGACAGTCTTGATTGTGCATGCGATGATTTCTTCACTCTGTCAGTGGTCATGGAATTGAATTGCTCACGCTCTATATTATCTCTGCTGTGGAAATAAAGCGTGAATCTGTTCGATCCATCTGACTAATTTTCAAAAGAAAGACCGAATAAATACTGATGTCTATCTTCAACGGAAGAAAACAGATGAATAGGCTAAAAAGACCAAGAAAAGTCGATAGCTATCAATTTGCATTTTGTGAAGGCCGAATACAAACATAGCCAAGTTTGCACATCTAATAATTCCTGGAATACTTGGAAAAACTAGAACTTGTATGACTCTCGGACACGGAGCTATATTAAAACCCTGTCCGACTATCGCGTCTTTGCATTGACTTTGTCTGTAATCAGTCGTGCGAAAAATTCGTTTTGTGTACAGTGTGCAAGCGGCTTTAATGAGCATAGAACGCAAGCATTCGATATATATATATATATATATATATTATACAGTTTGTGGTTGGCTGAGAAATATGTGAAGTCGTTAGTTTGCATCACAGATTCAGCTGCGTTGATTAAGACAGGTCAAGTTTCCATTACGCGTGGCAACCGCCTGACATCAGGACAATCGATATATATACTATAATTTATGTCCTTATTCAGATAGTTACATTAAATAGTGCTTCCTGTAATTTTTTCTTGCATTGAAATGTGCCTGACATTCTGTAAACCTGCCTGTGAGATTTCGATGACGTGTGCGCACTCTGCGCCGGTCAGCCAAATTGCCACTGCACGGAAATTAAACCAGGTTGGAGTTGGCGAGTTTTCTGCGCAATCCAGCGGAGACTTTTTCTACGAAATTGTCACTGCGTCTTGGTGAATATGTGACACCTCCCCCTACTACGCCGCCACACCCATCTCGGCGCACCTTCGTCTACCGAAGGCTGCGCACCTCACGAAATTACCACTACGCGGGCTGCGCCGTACAAAATTACCACTGCGCGGGCTGCGCCTCGCTACGCCAGCTGCGCTGCGCCAGGAAATTAGAGCCCATTAAGTTCACTTCCCAATGACAAAACGACAGAAACATTGTGATATGGAAATACAACAAACTCTGGGACAATAAGGTTAATAATAAGCTGCTCCTTTTAATATTTTGAAAAAACAAACATGAAAATAAATTCTGTTTAGCTCACAATGTGTTGGTCTGGCCTCATTTTGCTCACGAGTGGTTAAGATTGATCCGCTAAATTTGTCACGAAAAGAGTTGGAGAAAATTGGCCAGAAATTTCCTCACACTTAGCGAAAGCATTAGGAAGTCAAACTGGGGTGACATACTGCGACATACCCTGCAACGGACTGGCATGCATGCGTGTCATCCACAAAGGAAGCCATTGCTGAAGCCTATAGTTGTGTGTAGTGATTTTTATACAACACCACCTTCATCTATAAGGGGTCCTAATATATTAATTCTCTATAATTTTTTTTCTGAAAATGTATTGAAAAATACTATTGCAGGCAATGAGAACAAAAGAAATCATTCCCAGCAGTACAACCCCAATTCTAAAAAAGTTGGGATGCTTTTAAAAATGTAAATAAAAACAGAGAGCAATGAATTGCAAATCTCATAAACCCACATCTTATTCACAATAGAACATAGACAATATATCAAATGTTGAAAGTGAGACATTTTCCTATTTCATGGAAAATATTCTCTCATTTTCAATTTAATTTCCCAGGCTGTACCGAGAGTGATGGGCAATGTTTCATAGGTACAAGGATCAGTCATTATTCAAACCTATATTTAAGAGATTCTCGAATGGAATTGAAGTCCTTCATAAGTAGAAGTTTTTCAGTTTCACGTGTGTTGCACTAGATTTCACAATGAGACAGGCAACAAAAGGGATAATGATTCCAGACTTCTTGCGCTTTTCATTTCTCGATCATTGGAAGCTAAGTGAAAGTGTTCATTTTAAACTCAGATATTTGCATAAGGCTGAGTTTTCAAAGTTGCATTATGAGCATATCAGCTCATAAATTTGCACTACCAGCGTGTCAGAGGTGTCTTGGGCTATGGACATGTCAGTGGTTGCCAACCCCAAGATGCTGCAGCAGATTAACTCCGGATGAGAGCTCCATTGAGGGGGGGGGGGGGGGGGGGGCATTGTGAAGTATACTGCGGTATGCTACCTGAATTTATTACTCTATTTTCACAAGGTCTTCAAGTTTTCAAGTATGTAACATGATATAAATTAATTTTACTGCAAAATTTTTGTTGTGTTGAAAATTAAGCAGATTTTATTTGAAATGTGAGAATGAGGCTAATACTGTATGTTCATTTCCTCTTTTAGTGAATTATATAAGTTTTTGATACAGTAAGCAATATTAAGGAATTATAATCAAACGAGAATGCATACTGCACCTACATATTGCCAGAAAGCTTGCAACACAAACATCATTTTTGTAAATAAACAGTCAAATTTATGCACATTCTGTCTAATGTGACTTCACTTAATTATACCTGATGTCTTTGATGGTTGCTCAGCTTCAATTGTTTTTGCATAATTGGAATTTAATGACCCAAAAACATGCACCCGCTTGCGTATAACCAAAGAGGCGAGCTATGCTACTTCCAGTTGCAGTGATTTGAGTGCCTCCTAAAGGATTGCTGACAAACTGTGAACCCCATTACAGTAAGCTGCTCAAGTACTGAAGCAGTACATTAGCCCCAGACTACCGCACTACCACAACTGTGGTTGACTGTTGGTATGATGTTCTTTCTGAGAAATTCTGTGTTAGATTTATATCAGATGTAATGGGATCCATGTCCTCTGAAATTCCCACTTTTGACTCCACAGTCCACAAAGTGTTATCTCTTCAAGTCAAGCCTTTGTCTTCATTTTGGTCCTCAATCCCCCCCCCAAATTTGGTATTACTTTATTTAAGCTTTTTAATTCAAGATTGCAGCTTCACAGAGAGGAAAAGTCTGGCTCAATTGAGTCAAGACATTTGAAGCATGTTTATTTAAATGATTTTGGTAGAGAAAAAGGGATGCAAACATAAAGAATCATGAAAATTCAGCATTGAAGCTGCAAAAAAAATAATGCTTACAAATGAAAAATGGCTGGGGGTCAAAACTATACATTTCTGGGACCTCAAGTATAATTCATCTGAGCATTAAATTCAAATTACCTACTCTCTCGGAGCCAAATAAAACAGCTCTCCAGGTGGCTCCCCAAACTCTAAAATCCCTCAAAATGGCACACCGTTAAATCATAAAATAATCATAAATTTTACAAAAATCAACCATTGATGCATGAAATTCAATATGAACTAATGATTTTCTGGTTGAATTTAACATGAGTATATAAATATAGGTGCAGTTGGACATCAGAGGTAACCAGTAACCTCTCCAAACACAAAACATGCCATTTTTCCATGATTAAGATTAGACTTTTGTTCATTTTTCTTCAGAGTCCCACAAGCCAGCAAACAAACTCATTAAAGGAACTGGGTTTTTTAACAGTCAGAACCTTCACCCTTGTAATGAACTCCCCACTTCCGAGCTCACAACCTTATATAAACACATTCTACACATTATAAGGAAAAGGTATAACTCACTAACTCAGTGATATCTGAAATAAACCTTATCTTAACAGAACAGAGATTCCACTATCAGGTAAAATCAGGCAATATTCTACTCAAGATTGAACAAAGTGGTGCCATGAACGTACCAGTGTGGAATTATATTTGTGCCACCATCCTGAGCGAGCAATTTTAAATTTTAAGCGCAGAAAAATATATTGCGTAAGCACGCAAATTGTGTCTCCCTCCACCCAGTCTTCAGCATGTCCTCCCAGACAACCTCAAAGACAACATCCCTCTTTCACCCCATGCCCACTCTCACAATTGCACAAATTACATTAAATTTTTTTACTACACATTGTTGTGTCATGGTTTTGCTAGGGAATTTGCTAATGGCCACAAGCATCTTCACAAATGATTGAATATGCCACTGAGTACTGCTGGGGCCATTATGAAAAAATTCCAAAGATATGGAATTGTTAAACACCTCAAAGGTGGAAGATGCAACTGCATTTTGCCCCCCAGGATACTGAGGAGGATGGTGAGAGAAGCAACATCCCCAAGAATCACTGTGAAGGAATCGTAGGGCCTTGGTGGCATATTCACGTCACCAGATTTCAAAGAACACCAGGTGCCACCTCCACAACCACAGAATCTTTGGAAGAGTTGCCAGAAGAAAGCATTCTTTGATCAGAAGAAATAGAAGCAAGTGCTTGGAGTTTGCCAAATATCATTTCACCCTTTGAGCACCGAATACATTTAAGGAATTAAAATTGTAGTAATCCAGAGCTGTTGAAAACATATTGTATGTAAATAGTTTAAAAGTTTTAAACAAGTTGCCACATGATAGGTTTTCACCAACATCTGAATTTGATGTCTTACATCATTGGGCAACTATAGTTGCCCACGGCGCTGAAAGGGATAAATTTTGACTGGAACAAACTGCTTTAGTCAGATGAGGCCAAAGTTCAGATAAAGCATCGGCATGTTTGGCATAGAAACAGATGCATACAAGGAGAAGCACCTCATACCCACAGTGGAATATGATGGTGGGTCAGTCATGTTTTGGGGCTGTTCTAATTCAAGAGGTCCTGGGGTACTGGTTAAGATTAATGGCATTATGAATTCCACCAAGTATCAGGATATTTTGCCTGACAATCTGGTCACCTACACCAAAAGGCTGGGTCTTGGCGGTAGGTGGACTTTCCAGCAAGACAATGACCCAAAGCATACCTCAGGATCCACACAGAAATGGATCCTGGATGAAAGAAGCAACGTTCTACTATGGCCATCTCAGTTGCCAGACCTCAATCCAATTGAAAATCTGTGGGCTGAGTTTATGGAGGAAGTTCATAAACGCAAACCTAAGAATTGGAGAGGCCTTGAACAGATCTGCTCAGAGGAATGGTCCAAATTTCCCCAAATATTTGCCTTTACCTTATCATGAAAGGAAAAGACTCCATGCTGTAATCCGTGCTGGAGGTAGTTGCTCGAAGTACAAAGTGCAGGGTCCCTATTATTATGAAACCTTGATTTTGTATTTATTTTGTATAAAATGATTTTTATGATTTTGGTTGTTTCCATCAAAACATTAACTATTTCACATGTTGGTATATTCTGTTTTTCCGTAATTATATTATTTACATCTTTTTTTTTTTTAATAGTTTGTGCATTGCCAATCAGGGTTGCTGGCAATTTTGGAGCCCAGTGTGATGCAGGAAAATTTACAACAAAGGGGTCATACAATTGTTTGGTTAAAAACTTTTGTATTGAAGGAAGGAGGGCGACAATTCTGTTTGCCTGACTTGAACAGCTGGTCTCTGCAGCGCTCAAAAGTTTAATGAGTGTAATTACAAGATTTACAGTGAAGAGTCAAGCTGTTTTCATCCTTTGGCAGTCATCAAATTGCATTTTGATTTTATTTTCATTTCAATGTTTTTGGAATCGGGGATGGAGAAGAATAATAATGTGGTTAACCATTTGAGGAAATCTTTAAATAAAGAATAAACAAAATCAGCTTACAAAAGGAGGTCACTGTATCCATCTTCCATCAAAGCTTTCAAGGATGAAGGCCTTCGCCTGAAGTCCAGGAGCTTAGAAAAAAACAAAAGAAGTCAAGGGTTTAGACCAGGGATGGTCAATCCCAGTCCTGCAGGGCCAGTGGGTATGCAAGTTTTGTTTCCACCGACTACACCGATTAAAGAAGCTAACTGGTTGTCAACAAATGTATATGGCTTTATTCATAGATAGTCACATAAAATTTTTCATTTAGGTGCACAGGAGCAGTTCTTAAGTCATTAAAGAGCTTTTCACCAACTGCAGCTACAATATCATGTACAATGTCATGTAAAACTCCAAATAAGATACAGTAATGATAGTATGGTGAATTCTGAGAGCAGCGATTTGTTCATCATCTTTTATCTGTATTACACTGACCTGAAGACAGCAGCACATTATTTGAGGTTTCACTGCATGATTTTTATTTTTTGTCCAAAATAAACACTAATTTCAATTTGATTCTGGTAACATATCAAAACACTATGCACCACATTGTAATGTCGCAATTCAAGGCAGAAAATATGGGGCGCTTGCGTGGTCTGAAATCCGTTTATTGACACTCAAGACCCCCTGAAAGTCACATCAGGGAACTTTGAGGGGTCTTCGGAAATGTATATTGAGTTTCTTTCCAAAATGCAATATATCCATTTTACTCATGTTTAGTAAAATCAGCCTTTTCTATATAGGCACCAGTGGCGGCTGGTGAACTGGCGATAGGGGAGGTCAAACCCATCCCTTGGAAATAATGATTGGTCATGACCTGTTTTCAATCATTAATTAAAAGTACCATTACAAAAGCTCCATAAACTCTCAACATTATCAGGTGTGGTCAGTGTTCATTAGTAACGCACACCTGTTAACTTTCACGCATTCCGCTTGAGTTTTAGTGGTATATTTACTTTCCCCTGTCATAGTCAGCAATTATTCAATCAAAGCATATGTAAGAGATTCTTGCGTGGAACTGAAGTCCTTGTGCATGGAGGTGCATCAGTTTCACCTGCGTTATGACTCTGGACTTTTCACACTTTTTCACTTAGGGGTTGGAAGAAATTTGTGTGTTTCATGATCATTTAAACTGTTTAAATGAAATGAGATCATTGGAAGCAATGTAATTGCATAAAGATGCTTTGAATGATCTTATTTCATTTAAACTATTTAACCAATAATGAAACATGCATTCCAAACCCTGAGTAAAGAAAAGCATGAGAAGTTCTGCCGGTGTTTTCCTCTACAAGTGGTAAACTTCTACAGACCTACAGCTGCATCCATCAAAGTTTTTTTGGGCCATTGTCAGTGGGCCATTGTCAGTTCACAAAGAGAACTCTCCAGTCATCGACTTCAGTTGTCTTTCTCAATATACCAGGACTTTTAACATAATTGAGTTCACCACGTTTTTTTCTTGTTCACAATAAACCAAAAAGTTTTACTCAGGCGTACCCAAGATTTTTGCAATCATCCTCATTGATTGATTTTCATTTCTGAGCTTGATGACACACAACATAATTTACATCTTAATTTGCATTGTTGTGTTCCTCTTGCTGTCACCCCAACAAATCTAAAGGCAATTGCAAAGTCTAAAATCAGGACAGGTCATCAACTGCTCTTTTCTGCATTCATGAACAGCATAAATTAATACAACTGCTGTATGTAACAATAATGAAATCTGTGAAGCCAATGCAACAAATACTTGTGACTTAAAAGCGGGGAAGCATGTAAAAAAAGCTGCTGTCATTTCAAAATAGTTCATCCAATATGAATGAAAACACCCTCAAATAAAGTTGTCCATCTGCCCATCAATGTCATTGTCATTAAATCCTTACATACCTAAAGTGGTAGAGTACCGAACCAACACGACGAGAAATGAGACATGTCTAATTAAGAATGATGCTCACGATAAATTTAATGGAAAATGTTCCAGATACTCACTGCTCTGATGAAGAAAAAAATGGCTCCAACTGCACTGAAGACCTTGCCAGCAAGTATCAGGAAGCCATGGGTGGAATGCTTAATGGTAAAAGAAGGCTGCAACCAAAGCTCATGGTCAAGGTCAATTAACGTCTGGGCCTTCCTTTTTCCTCATTTTCTGTTAGTGTTAATCACTTCAAGAAACTCGAGGGGTTTCTGAGTATGAAATTGTATTAATATGCAAAGCAATTACCTTATTCTCCAGCCTGTTGTACGCAACCAGACTGAAGATAATCAGGTACACCAGATAAACAAGGAAATTGAAGTTGAATATCCATCTGGCAAACCTGTTCCACTTTTCATCGAGCAATCTGTGGAGTGGCTCAACATCAAGCATTTCTAGACGATTCTGGAATTCAGGAAATATGAAATACGAACTGTTGATAAACTAAACATTATGACATCGTGCTGTTTGCAACACTGAATGAATAGAACAAGAGACAGAAATCATCCCATCATTTTTCTTACTTCAATTCCACTGCCGTACACAATGATCTCCAGCACTGAGTTGTTTTCATAGGAGTCAATGGAGGCCAGGTCATATAGGGAACAGTGCACAGGCCCATAGACCCACTCTGTGAACTGACGGGATAAGTGTTTACTCTCTGGGTCCTGGAACTCCCGTTGCATCATGTGCTTGAACAGCTGTGGAGGAGAATGACGCCCTTAAAGTAATGCTGCTTTGAAACATGGATGTAAAGGGGATATGATCAAATTGATCGCTGACATGAAAGGGCCACTTTCATGATGATCTTATTCTGCAGAAATATAGCAAATGGGGATCCTTGAGTTTTGTTGGCATGGCTTAAGAGACCACCATGGGCAATCAAAAACCTAGAATTAAGAATTGATGCTGAAATCTCTCACATACCCGAACTACAGAAGCAACTGAAATGACCAACTGATCAAAACACTGGTGAAGCCTATTATTAATATTATGGTGCCTCAAAGTGTGTGTGTGTGTGTGTGTGCGCGTGTGAGTGTGTGTCTGTTACATAAAAAAGCTCTGATACTCATATACATACATTGTGGGGCTGACCATCTGGGGCTATGAGCTAGCCGAACCAGGAGTTACAATGACATCTACTTCCAGCAGTAGTTCAGATCCTTGCAGTCCTCTGTTTCTGTGCAAATTTCGTCAACATTGAACATATCTAAGGCAGGAACCTACCCCAATCTTTCCATTCTTGGCTGCCAGCTTAATGGGAGTAAAACCTTTGTGGTTTTCAATGTCCTCTGGCATATCCTTGGGGTACAGCTTTGCTGCCCTGGTGAGGATCTCATCATACATCTTGGTGACAAAGCTGGTGTTCTCAGGGGTGTTGTCTGAGATCATGACTAGTGTATGCAGCACTGTGTTGCCTCTGGAGTCTGTCTCTGTGATGCGCACTTTCTGATAGGGGTTGTCCATAAGGAACTCGACAATGTCCAGTTGATTGGTGCAGGCTGCAAGTGATAATGGCAATTCACCTACAAATGAGAAAATTACACCTTCATGAGGGGTGGCACTCAGAGATCCAGTGATCACAGAATCAACTCAGCCATCACGGTAAACGACGTGTATCAAAGGGAATCTCCACTCTTCTTACCAATGTCACCCAAAATGTTCCTGTTGTACTTATTAGAAGATCTGTAATAAAGAATATCTCCTATCTTGTGAAATAACTTTTTTTTATCGTCTTCCAAAGATGGGCCTTAAAGCAGCCTCAAGGGTTACAGGACTTTTTATCCCTGCATTTTTCGCCCCTAAGTTTTTTGTCCCTGGACTTTTCGTCCCTGGACTCTTTGTGCCCAAGGATTTTTCATCCTTGAATGATAACGAAATGTGCCACCATTGTTGACAAGCGGATGGACAGACAGATGGAGGACGGATCACCACGATATAAGGGTTAGGGTTATGGTTACAATGCAGGAAGAGGCCAAAGCATTATTCAGGACAAACAATACAGTCCACAGGGACAAAGATTCTGGGTACATAAGGAGTACAGGCAGCTGTTTGAATGTATTGAGGTCAATGGTAGGCTGAGGCGACTGAGCAGAACATCACATTTATATTTCAAACCCGCATCATATGGCACCCAATCAATACAATTTTTAGTTAGGCAAAGGTCTTCCAATTATTTTTATGCCACAATTGAAGTGACCATGATGAACGTTTTTTTGTAAAAATAGCCTTTATTTAGGTCTGTGCAGGTTGTCCTTCGGCGTTGCCGGGTAACAACAGGTCAACAGTCACGACTGCTCTCTTCCTGTCAGAAGTGAGCCATCATTAGCGTGCTGGCTTGCTCAGTGAGAAAATTAAGGATACTGTAGATAAAAAACAAAATAAATGTTTACTAATTTTACAATTTTGTGTTCAGATTTTGTTTGCAGAATGGCCATGCATAAATTATTGAGCGGCAGAGTGATTGAGTTATCTCAAAGGTAGCACATCGTTTGAATTGCCATTAAGGCGCTAATGAATATTAGCAATGCAAACACATAGTAGGAATTGCCATTTAGGCGCTAAAGGAACTTAGCAGGGTGATCCCAATTATATTAGCAGTCGACCTATGTCCCAGCAAAGTTTTTGACCAAACTGGATAGTTTTGTTTGGCCAGAGGTAGTGACGGAGACGTGTTGATGGGAACAAATTGGGTGAATTCACTTCGAGAGAATAGTGCCGACATTCCAATAAATTGAACGTTAGCTTGCCAATGGAGGTTGCTATCATGCAGATGCTAGCCACGGATCAATTTTCATGTTAGAAACTGAATTCCAAATGCGTGAATGTCTGTCGAACTTATTGAAGAATGTAACTGCCGTCCTTGCTTCGTCAGCAGACAGAGCATTTCCATTCTCATTGAGTAGTTTAATAGCTAGCTAGGTACTTCTAACAGTCATCTGTATTTTCAGACTTGACTGCAAAGATGGATAAATGTAGTTTCCATCTGTCGGTCTTGCCATCTAACCAGAGGTGTATAATCCAGGTTCAGAAAGTAAAAGTCCATCCCAGAGTATTGTTCCAGCCACAAAAGACCTGTCAGTTGGCCCTATTCTACAGCTTGGAGGTAAAACTAACAAGTGAAATCTGCTGGCAGGAGTTTACAGAGGGTAGAATTTTTACTTTCTGAACCCTGGATTATACTCCTCTGCATCTAACACACAATCACCTGCCAAAATGGCTGCTGAAAGACCGAGCACAGAGAGCATGCGCTGAGCGCCACGTCCACTTTTGGAGACCAGAACTAAGACCAAAAAAATCCCATTAGTTTTTCCGTTTTGCTCCCTCTTGTTAGTCACATGTGCTGCACAAACAACCAGCAGAGGTGGAGTGTGATATGGTTTGCTTTTTTCTTCTACCAACAATGAACACAGTAAGTATTTAGTTCTATTATTAAGTGCCATTTGGGGACAGAATCTGGAGAGGGGGCAATGTAGCAACCTCACACTCGAATGAAAGTGTTGAATTGCCCCGATTGCCCCTGAAGAAAAAGCACAACATACCACCAAGGTGTTTAAAATCAAAGGAGGAACTAATGCCTCGCACGCTGCCTTTGATAGCTCAGTGTAATACGCATCTGCAAGCAGGCGAGAGAGTCTTACTAAGTGTCCAGGTATATTCTACCCATGGTGCCATGGAGTCCCAGACATATGCAAGACACATCTTTGAGGAGAGAGAGTCTAATCACCACACAGAACATTATTTTGCCGAATTAAAATGAACCAAAGGGTGACTATAGTATACTATGAGAACTGCAGCATGTTCTATAGTCTGGTTGCAGTCTTCTATAGTATATTTCACCAGTATATGGTATTACCATGGTTTTTTTATTCTGTAGTGTAATTTTATTAGCTATGGTAGCCCTACAATATTTAATAGTAATTCTAAACTCTCTATAGCATGTTGCAAAAAATATATATATAATTACTACAGTAATACTGATTTTGTTTTATGGTCATTTTTAATGGTATTCCTTTAGTTGTTTTTTTGTAAGGATTGTGATTTTCCCTCTTAAACGGTCCATCACAACCACATAAGGAAAATTAAAACAATTATGGTGTAACTTACCAAAATAAAAGCACGCTCCTTTATTTTTCTGGAAAAATTTTCCACAAGCTTTGGCATGGACATCTGCTCCTTTCTGAACAAGCAGTTGAACATAGTAGAAGCTCCTCCTTTCAATTGCAATATGAAGGGCTGACTGACCTGCATCATTTAGACATTCACACAAAATGACTCAGAGCATAATACATATGCGCACTACGGCAGGGCCAGAGCCACAGAGAGGGAGAGAGTCGCAATGACGGATCATGGAGTCTCTCAGCAGTTCCCTTTTGCTGCTTTCACACCGGACACAAAACAAATTTTTTGCACGACATATTATATTCAAAGTCAATGCAAAGACGCAAAAACAGGCGACCTTGAATTTGAATGTTATCTGTCGAGCGAAAAATTTGTTTCACGTCCGGTGTGAAAGCGGCTTTAACATCATGCTGCTGCTGCTAATCCACGGACTCATTGCGCTGTCAGTTGATAATCATTGATAGTCACCTGGCAGTGGTCCTCTGTCCTTTCAGAGAATCCTGAGGACTACATAAGTCATTATTTCATTGATTACTTTGTTCCTCAGTTTCCATGGAATTATTGAAACTGTCATTAATTTAAAAAACTTGTAGAAAATTAAACACATTTTTAAACTCTCCTTCCCGTCCCTCTGTATATATTAAAGCTGAAGTGCGACCTGCGAAATTCTACTGCTCCAGCGCAATTAACCAATCAGATCATTAGCACACGCCTTCGGATGTGAACGAAAAATCGAGGGAGGGACCGGTTTGGATCTCAGTGCAAATAGGGGAGGGGCTTGAAAGTTGTACTACTTCTAAAGTCCTCTCAGCCAAGCAATTTTTCCGACTTCAGCTTTAATAAACATTAGGATGTGACTGAACTTTCTAAGTAGTCAAAACCAAATACAAGAAAGAACTGAAAGCATTTCAGCAGGAAGTCCCTTTAAAGGGACTAAAACCTGCTTTGGTAATTCTATTATTTAATTACATGCATGGCACTAAAATTGCTTGAGTACTGCATATACTGGGTGCAAAAGTTCAATATTATGCCATTAAATGTTGCTTTATCACGGTTCACGTTGATGTCGCTTTAATAAGACGTCTAACGTTAACGTCTAAAATATGTCAACAGGTCAGAATGACCCAATGTCCAAAAATCACAGGTATGTCTTTTTGTTGTGTATTTGATTTATGCATTTAAATTGCCCACCAATAACTACCCGGAACTATTTGCTATCTCCATGAATCGCGTGACGATCAAGAAATTTGGACTTCCGTTGACGCGACTCTCTCTCTCTCTTTGCCTTGTAACATATTCGCGCATAATTGTTGTTACTGCTGAAAAAATTAACTCTTGCTGTTACTCACCTTTATAAAAACTGTCTGTGTAGGCAGCTCCGATGAACTGGTCTAGATCTCCCATTTTTTCAGCAATGTTTAGGAGATATTCAACAGTATCATTTCTACCATCCTTCAGATTTAGAAGAGCTTTCAGTAAAACATTTTTACCATTTCTGTCTTTATCTGAGGAAAAAAGGAGCATGTATGAATTTTTGTCACCAAATTGCCTTTTATCGTCTGAGATGCTGCAAAAATATGTTCACTTGATTATGCAAAAAAGTCAAACCCCAATCCTGAAAAGGTTGGCAGGTAATGGGAAATGTAAAGTAAAGTAAAAGTAAAATCAAAACTGAGTGATTCAAAAACTGCTTTCACTCTCTACTACATTGATAACGTAACAACAGGGGTGTTTAATCTCATCCATAAAGGGCCAGTGTGATTGCTGGATTTTGTGATGGCCCAACACTATCATACCAGCTTCTAATTATCAGGGTCTTCTTAATTAGTAGAGTCAGGTGCTGTAGCCCTGGGCTGTAGTACAGATCTGCCCCCACACTGGCCTTCCAATTATAAGATTGGACACCCCTGCATTACAATAATGCATGTGATGCTTAAAATAGTGAAATCAGTGGTTAATTTATACTTAAAGTTTATTTCATATCTGATCATTGCAACAGACTCCGAAAAGTTGGTGCAGTGGCAATTTATGACGAACAATGATATGATAAGGTATGCAGAAATATGGTGATGCAAAGCAGGTGATGCCAGTATATAAGCAGCGTCCAAAAAAGGCCCAATCCTTCAAGAGCAAAAATGAGTTGAGGCCCACTAATTTGCCAAAAGATTTGTAAGCTTTTATCTATCAATTGGAGAATAAAATTCTCCATAGATAAATCAGTTGGATTTCGAGTATTTTAGCTGCAAAGTGCATTGTATAAATAAATGATGGAAGATGTACATTAAATCTTGGTGTGTAAAGGCCAAGGCTGAAGACACACCTCAAGAGTATCCAAAAGCGCCACCGACTTTTCTGGACTTAGATTTTTCCGAGATGGACAGTAGCTCAGTAGAAAGGTGCTTTGTGTTCTGACAAGTCAATATTTTATGTGGTTTTAAGGAAAAAGCAGTGTGTCTTGTGCATCTGAAGTGCTAGTTCAGTGACAGGAAAATTTGTGAGCCAAGTCAGGCTGAATGGCCTGTTTTTATGTTATATTATGTAAAACGTGCTTCGATCTGGCTACTGTCCATCTCAGATGAGTCTGATCCCAGAGAAGTGGGAGACACTTTTGGGCAGCGTTGATGTCTGGCTTCAGCTTTGCATAGTTCAGTTCTCACTTGCATCTGTGGATACATCTGCATCTGGGAATGGTATTAGCTGACGATGGTTCACCAAAGTATTTCTCAGACCTATATCTTGATTCCCACTACAGTCACATGATGGTTCTCAAGACAGCAACATGAAAGGGATCAGAGAAGACACACATTTAGCCTCGGTTTTTATACCTGCCCTTAACACATCACGATTCAGCCTGATTCCTCATTTCTTCATTTTATTATGCACTGTAGGGAATGAAATGGTCAAAAATCGTACCTCCTTTTTCTTTAAGGTTTGTTCTCGAACCTATTGCTTATATGCTCATGCATCTGGGGACGAATTTGTGAGCCTCAAATCACCTCAAGTGGGCCGTTTTTGGAGGCTCCATCATTTCTATAACTTGATTAAATCACCTGTTTAACATCATTTTATCACTGCACCTTGTCACATCGTTGTTAGGTCTAAATTGCCCGGCTCCAACTTTTTTGCTCTGTTGCAGTCATCAGATGTGAAATGAGCAGATTGGATTTTATTTGCATTTTCTATAAGGTGCCAACTGTCCTAGAATTGAGATTGTTGAAAGAAAGCGTTGTGCTCCCAAGTGGTGTAAATTTGCTTCCAGCACGGGATGGATGGGGCAAAAGTAACAACAGCTTCCATACACTCTGAATCCGTGAGATGTTTCATGCTGCGTTGCAGGTACTGGAGTAACCCGTCAAGTTGGGAGACATCCCCACTCGCTGCCGCTTCAAATAGCTGTTGAATGCCAAATTTTTTGGTTTCACTTCTGTCACTATTCTCTGCGGTTCCTCTAATCGACCTGTTGTGGCGAAGAAAATAATTACAAATCAAAATCTGACTCTGGAATTTGGACAGAAAGCAACTCATGCAGGTGGTCAGTGATGTATTTGAGAAGACAAAATTCTGCAGCACAATTTACAAATGGTACCACTGAATTACAAGATGGGAACAACTGGAAATGAGGGCCAACTAGCATGTTCAAGAAGAGGGCACTCCAACTGTCGCTCAACATTTTACTTGGCTAAAATTATTTCCAACAAAGTTCGTCTCAAACTAGGGTTTCTGAAGAATGGTGCAAGCCTGCTTACTTGTCGAAGTTCAAATTGAATTTTATTTTTGGCGTGGTATCTCCCAAGTTCTCCTGGAAGTTGGAGTCCATAGGCGCAGGATCCTTGTCTACGCCGTCCATGCCTAGAGCTGACGCAAGCCATTCTTTTTTGGGACTGCGTCTCCCTGCCCTCTCCTCCTCTGTCCTGTCGTCCATCTCCAAGGAGAAGGGCGTTTTCTCTGTGATTTTGCTCATTTTGCCTCCTCTCAATGACAGCCTGGCAGTCAGGCAGAGGATTTATATTAACTACAGATATTTTTTGAATTGTTGTAGCGCTCTCTCTGAAAAGCAAAGACCAAAGAAGAGAGAAGAATCCACTGTTTTATTTCACAGGGGATTCATGTATCAGTCTGCACTACATTGGCAGCCTTGACATCTGAATACATGTGTGGAATCTCGTGATGTTTCATTACAGCCGTACAACAAGGACACCATTTACAAGCCATCTTCCATGAGGACAATAACACTTTCAGTAATGAAATTTGGACTGTTTCTCTCTTTTTTTTTAATATATTTTGAGCAAATTTTTGCAATGATCGTGGGGTAAATGATGAGTATTAGGTTATGTTAATATGAAGCAATGCAGACATCCTCTGCAGGTGCCATTAACACCATTGCTTCCTAAATAAGAGCATTAAAAAAAAAAAATTACATTCATGTTTCACCAGTAAAATGATCATTTTTCATAATGTTTCTGATGATGAAAATGAAGGTCATAATGACATTACCAGGTGTTCTTTATATGAAGAGTTTGATCGCAAAACAGGACCACCACCAAATCCACATTCTGCTTGTTTATTATCCCAAACAACAGAGAAGAGATGGTCTTACGGTGATGTGAAATCAGATATTTGACAGGTGAAATACATTCAGAGCTTTTAATCAGCAAAATGTATATTTTTTGCAAAACAGCGTAAGCGCCACCTCTGTTTGTTTGCAAAATGGGTTACATCCAGTTGACCAATCAGTGCTGCGTATTTTTTCCAAGATAGCTGTGCCTATGCAAGGCAATATTCCGATTGGAACATGTGTTTGCTTGATTGGGTGCGTGTTTGTCTGTGTATGTGTGTGTGTGAGTATTTTTTTTTACATGCACTCATACTTGTGTTTCAGGACCACACTGTTTGCGTGTCCAACCAAGACTGACAATGGGTGGTGTGTGTGTGTGTGTGTGTGTGTGTACATGTGTATATGTTTATGTGCATGTATGCTTGTGTGTGTATGTATGTGTTTGTGTATTTATGCTTACATGCACACGCGCGTTTGTGTTTCAGGACCATAGTGTTTGTCCAGTAAACAAAGACTGACACTGGGTGGTGTCGTGTCTGCGTGCGCGTGTTTGGGTGTGTGTGCGTGCGTGTTTGGGTGTGTGTGTGTAATTTTTGTTTACATGCATGCCATTAGTGTTTCAGGACCATAGTGTTTTTATGTCCAATGAACCAAGATTGATTTTGGGTGGTGTCGTGTGTGTGTGTGTGTGTGTGTGTGTTTGGGGGTGTGTGTGTGAATGTGCATGGATATGTGAGTGTGTGATTTTGTATTGTTCAGCAATACTGAATGAATAGAGCTTCCCGACTCTACAACAAAGAAACAAACTTATTTGCAATGAAAGCAAACTATGGATTTAACTCGTGCAAAAAAAAAAATAATTTTTTGCGTTTTTTTCAAGAATATTCCTGTGGCTGGATTTGAAATGAATGTACCAATTGGTTGCCATTTAGCTCATGTACAATGGTAGAAAAGACCATTATTCAAAGTTTTAAAGAAATAGTAATTACAAAGAAAGCCATTTTTCTCAATTCAGACTCAGTGGAGTTACCCTGTTTTGTGATAAAACTCTTCATATGATATCCATTGTTTTTTATTTAAGAATACAAGAGGCTATGATTGTCTCTATACCTGCCTGAAAATCACTGTGGAAAAATTATGCTGCTTTATTGTCTGCCAAAAACTGACCACTCCGGAAATGCAATTATTTTCCACCATAAATTGAGATGCAGCGGTGGGCATGGTCCCACTAAAGGCTCATTAGCAAAGCAACATTTTTCTTTAGCATAGCGTTTCCACTAACTTTGAAACCCTTAGTAGACCAATTAGCTTCTGCCAAATTTAGTTCCACAAACTTAAGATTCTACTATTTCATTTCCACCAGTAAAGAAAATAAAGTTTAACAGTCAAAGCATTTGTAAACTGTAAATCATATTTGTTCGTTCCTGTCTGTTCTGAGCACATCTGCGACAGTCAATCTGGCTCGCTGTTGGCTGGATACGTGATTGGTTGACACAGTAGCAGCTGAGCAGCATTATTCATTTTACAGTTCAGTTCACTAACAATGGCAAAGCCAGAAAATTGAGTTGGAACAGAACATCCCACTACAAAAATTATTAGTGTTGACTTGTTTTTGGCCATTTTCCTTTGTTAACACATTTTCCAATTATACGAATAATCCATTGGCTATTAAAGACAGCTTCCGTCTTAAAGCGATCTCAGGGTGATTCATATGCTGAATTCAGCTCAGAATGGTAGTTTACTCATAAAATTGCTAAGGCCACCAATAAGGCCTGACAATTGATAGTGCTACACCATACCATATGTAATACTCAAGTTCCTGTGTTTATATTTTTGGCCATAAATTATTGATGATTTTTGTCAATAAGCTTAAAATTCACTGATGGAAAACAAGACAAGGTCAAAGTCTCATAGCCTTTCTTCATTGACATCACGCATAATTTAGGGTTCCAGTTTAAACTGTAAGTCAGCCGTGTTGGATGGCATTTTGACCCAGACAGTGACCAGGAACTTCTGAATAATTTCGACTGAGACTTTGAGCAGTTTGTTGCAGCCACAACAAACAGAGGGACAAACCATTTTTCCAATTTCCCATCCTGAATCAAGGGGAAGAAACAGAGAAATGAAGTTAAATGCGATGGATCGCAAACATTCCTCGGGGATCTTCCAGAGAAGAAACTTCACAGACTCACATATGCAGCGCTCATCAGATAAGCTTAAGTCTAAACTTAGAGGCCCATTTTCTGAAGTCAGCTCTAAATGTGGTTAAACTTAAACCCTGGTCTAAGTATGGTTTAAGTGAAGCTTATTTATTGAGTCTGTTGATACTTCAGCCTAGGGTTTAAGACTCTTTCTGATGTACAGTTTAACTTAAACCTTGGTCTAAGTGTAGTCTTAGTTAGTACACATTTTTAAACTAGGTGTTTGGTTTAAGTTTGGTTTCACTCTCTTGTGCAACCAAATAGCTCATCTTTTGGATGTTTGAAGGAGAAGAGACCAGCTGGCAGCTGCTGCACCGGAGGCATCATTGGTTGACAGGAAAACCCCTTTAAAACCCTCAGATCTTCAGTCGCTTCCGCTGCTCTTTCGATTCCCTCATGTCTCGGCGGCCGTCTCCCTCGACTTGGTCAAACTGATCTCCCAGTCGTTCTGTTTGTTCCCTAAAATCTCAACACTTCCCTTAACTAATTCTACAAATAAGAGTTTTCCTCTGCTTTCCAATTAGCCTAACGGCAGGGGAGTCCAATCTTATCCATAAAGGGCCAGTGTGGTAGCTGGTTTTTGTGACGGCCCAACACTAATACACCAGCTTTTAATTACCAAAGTCTTGATTGCACCCCTTGTCACTTAAGTAGTTAAATCGTCTGCTGTAGCCCTGGGCTGTAATTAAGACCTGCACCCACACATGCCTTTCACGGATAAAACTGTACACCCCTCCTTTATGGCTTTTAGATTTTAATAATTTACCAGGCATATTTCAAACACTGGTCACATAGATCACACGCAGAAATTGTAGCAGAAACTTGGTTGTACACTACTGCGCATGTGCAGTAGAGGCAGATTATATGTCAAGGTTTAGTCCCGCCAGAAGCAACAATACTCTAAACTTCACCTCCACTTCAACGAGCAACAGGTGTGTACAATAGTAACAGGTGTGGCTCGTTGAAGTGGAGGCGAAGACAGCAGGAGGGACTGCAGGGCTGAACCTCACAGTATATCTCCAGGACAATTAGACTCTGGATAAAATTCAGACAACAGACTTAAAGTTAAACCACACTTCAATTACACAAAGACCGAGGTTGAACTAAACCTCACCGTCAAAAAGTAAAACTGACTTAAACCCCACTTAGACGGGAGCATTGATCTGAGTGGGGTTTAGTTAAATCAGGGATTGAATATAGACGGGTTGTTAGATTGAACCTGACTTCAGAAACTGAGGGATATTCTAAAGCAGGGGTGGGCAATCACGGTCCTGGAGGGCCGGTGTGTATGCAGGTTTTTATTCCTATCAATTACCCTGACTAATTGAGTTAATTGATTGCATGCACAAATATAGATTTTCGCAATGATACGATCAAAGGAAAATGTTTTATGAAGGGAGACAAGAATAGTCTTTGTATTTTCATGATAATTTAAAGAAATGCACATGAAACGTCAGATTTCATAAATGGTTTGGCTAATTGAGACAATCAACTAATTAAAAGCCAGATGTTGGTGTGAAAACCAGGGACAGATACGGCCCTCGCTGCCCACCTCTGTTCTAAAGCATTAGGAAGACAATTTTAACCTCCTGAACCCGAAGGCCCCTGGCACTGGGGGCAGCGATGCACCTCACAACAAACATCGCGATACTGGGTAATGCTCACCATCGAGCATCATAGTCATATTTTAAAAGAAGAAACTTGGCTAAAAGCTCATGATTACCATTTTTACCAAAACAAAACAATAAAGGTAGGTTTGAGGTTCTGCAAGACAAATTTGTGGAATTAGCCGAAAAGCTTAGGAGCAGATCCTCCACGGTAGTTTTCTCCGGGATTCTACCGGTACCATGTGTCAGCAGAGGGATGCAGAAAATTGTCTGGAGGTTTGTCACGTGCTATGAACCTGATGTGGGAAAGAGGGGTACAGGTTTATGGGGCACTGGAACTTCTGCTGGGACAGTGGTGACCTGTGCAAGCCGGACAGGCTATCCCTGAACTGGAGGGGTATCTTTGCAATGGGTCAGCGTATGTTTAGGGTAGCACAGGGTTATTTAAACTTGGGACTTGGGGGGCAGGGAGGTTAGAGAGTCTTACAAATAGGGAAATGCAGACTGCCCTGATGGAAGCTGACAGCACTATTGATGATATATCTTTTAATCAACAAAGCGTAGTGGGGGACTTGGAGCAGCAGGCATCTGGAAATCGAAGGGGGGGGGGGGTGCATTCGTAATACCCTTGAATCTTTTTATTTAAATGCTAGAAGCATAAAAAAACACATTTCCAGAAAGTGAGGCTGTTATGATTAGTGAGGGCTATGACATAGTCGGGATTACAGAGACATGGCTTTGTGAAGAGGATGGAGAGGAATGTGATACAGAATGTTATAAGCTCTTCAGGAAGGATAGATGTAATAGACAAGGAGGGGGCATAGCAGTCTATGTGAACGCGGACAACATAAATGTGCAGGAAATTCCTGAAATTGAACATTTCTTGCCCTGTGAAGATATCTGGGTCAGTTTTATTGGCAAACTCAAGACAGGTTGAAATATTGGAGTATGCTATCGACCGCCAGCTTTGGACAGTAATGTCAATTAAATGTTCTTTAAGAGGATTAGGCAAGCTTGTAGAGAAGGAGGGACTATTTTTATGGGAGACTTCAATTATCCTGGTATCGATTTGGAAATAGTGAAAGGACAGGGTAAAGGGGAAGAAGAATTTCTAGATGCTATAAATGACCATTTTTTGGTGCAGTATGCTAATGAACCAATAAATGAGAAGGTAATTTTAAATTTAGTGCTCAGTAATGACCCTGATAGAATTTGCAATGTCGAGATACTGGAGCCACTTGGGACTGGTAATCATTCTCCTATTAATTTTGATGTTTGATGGCAAGTAAAAAAGGTGTCTTCGAAAACCAAAATTTTAAATTTTAGGCGAGCAAACTTTGACAGGATGCAGTCATATCTAAGTGAAATATGTCTGTAAATGAGATGTGGGTAAGATTTAAGGGGATTTTACTTGATTCATAGTGCAAATTCATTACAAAGGTGTCCAAAAGTAAGTTAAAAAAGCAAAATCCTCAGTGGATGACCACAGCTATTCGTAGGAGTTTGAGGGAAAAGAGGAATCTTTATAAGATGTACATAAAGGGCAACAATGAGATTACTGAGACTGAATACTGTAAAATGCAGATGTGGTCAAAAAGAGCTGAGGAATGCTAGAAGACTGCTTGAAATGTAAATTGCGGAAGGAGCAAAAACTAATCCTAAGCACTTCTTTCAGTACTATAGTACAAAAAGAAGGTCAAAGAGGAGGTTAAGTGCAAAAAGAATAAATATGGATCACTGCTATATGATAATAAGGATATTGCTGATACCTTAAATCAGTGGTGGTCACCCCTGGTCCTGGAGAGCTTGCTGGTTTTTGATGTTACGCAGCACTCAATTGGTGAATTAAAGCAGTTGATTACAGGCTTAACTCATCTCACCTGGTGTCTTAGGTTTAAATAGGGGAAAACCAAACTCAGCACACCCTGCGGCTGTACGGGACCAGGGGTGACCTGCCAAAAACCACCTGCCTTAAATATACTCAGCAACAAAAGTTTCTGTGACACCATTTATGTGTATGTTATAAATGACACGCAAAGATCTCAATGCAATCAATATGTTTATTTAACAGGAGAAACACTGACTTTTCAGTGCCAACGTCACTCAAAACGAAAAATGTAATTTTCATGCGTCATGAAGCACTTGTCTGACGTCTAACCAATTGTGACCTTCACACTTCAATGCCGGGTGTGACTTCCTCGTGCCATGATGCAAGCAACGCATCTCTGGCGCATGGACCGAATCAGATGTGCCAGAAATTGCTGTGGGATGTCATTCCAAATCTGACGTAGACGTTGTCGCAATTCCTGGAGTGTAGCTGGCGGGTTATCCAACCGCCGCAAACGTCGATCCATCTCGTCCCAAAGATGCTCGATTGGGGACATGTCTGGGGATCTGGCTGGCCATGGCAGGATATTGACATGTTGTTGCATCAGATACTGCTGTACAATCCTTGCAACGTGTGGTCTGGCGTTATCATGTTGCAGCGTTATTCCGGGACCATGTTGCATCAAAAACGGTACCACCAATGGCCGTAGCACTTCATCGCGATATCTTTGACCTGTCAGATTTCCATCAATAACAAGCAAATCTGTTCTGTTTCTAGCCGTGATCCCTCCCCAAATCATGACACTACCACCTCCAAAACGATCAAATTCCTGAACACAGTTGTTGGCATAACGTTCTCCACGTCGACGGTATACACGTAAACGACCATCACATCGGTTAAGCATGAATCTTGATTCATCAGTGAAGAGTACAAGATCCCACTGACGTTGGATCCACCGTCGATGTTGTTGTGCCCACTGTAGACGCAGTCGTCGGTGTTGTACTGTGAGTATTGGACGTCTTGCTGGCCGACGTGGGACAATGCCAAAATGACGGAGACGGCGACGGATTGTCTGTGCAGACAGTCGCCTCAAACCAGGTATCGTTCTTGCAGTTATGGTTGCAGGTTGGAATCGATTTCGGAGATGGGTTGTTCGAATTCAGTTGTCCTGTCTGGGAGTGGTTACTCGTGGACGGCCGCTGCGAGGACGGTCTCTGACATGTCTTGTCTGCTGATGACGCCGCCATAAGTTCCAAATGGAGTTTCGGTGGACATTCAGGCGATGAGCAACTTCCCTCAGCGAGGTTCCGGATTCAATCATCCCAATGGCCCTCCACCGATCATTTTCAGACAGTCTTGGCATTTAGAGGGTAGAGGTCCTGATCCGAAATGGCTGTGTTTTCGATAAGTGATGCTTCCATCGTTCATCAGGCACAATGTGAACATTCCAAAAATTCTCCTCTTTTATTGCCATCCACAAGCATGATTTACGCACATTTTCACGTACAAAGTCATTTTCTCGCATTTTCGTGATTTCCATTTCAATGTTGTGTTTACGTGTACTGTTTCAGTCTGATATCACCATGTATGACAATTTCATAATTGCGTTATGAAAAATAATTAACAATATTGGTGTCACAGAAACTTTTGTTGCTGAGTATAGTTTGTTGAGAATTTTACCTTGGAGAGAATTTTTATTAGGCCCGGGGGCATGACTAATGCTCAAGATTATTCGGCAGAAATTGAGGTTAGAGGTAAGGAAGTATTAGACAAGTTGCATAAACTAAAGGCAGATATGGCCACTGGTCCTGTTGGCTTGTATCCTAGAGTGCACAGGGAAGTTAGTGAGATCATCTTTAAACCGCTATCCGCCATCTTCAGACAGTCTTTAGAAGCTGAAGAAATAACAAATGGTTGGAAACAGGGCAATATAATGCCAATATATAAGAAAGGGGACCGTACTGAGCCAGGAAATTACAGGCCAGTCAGTTTAACTTGCATTGCATGCAAAATACTGGAATCTATCATAATTGACGAGCTGGAATTATTTCTTGTACATAATAATACCTTGAGGGATAGCCAACATGGTTTCCGTAAGGGAAGGTCATGCCTGACAAACCTGGAATTCTTCAAAGAGGCCACTAAGACTTATGACCATAGCAGAGCTTATGACATCATATACCTGGATTTTCAGAAAGCATTTGACACAATACTGCATAAGAGACTAATTTTTAAAATGAGCTCCATTGGAGTTACAGGAGGTATTCTGGAGTGGATTCAAAAATGGCAACAGGACAGAACACTAAGAGGGGTGGTCAGTGGAATCTTGTCTGAGCTAGGTATGGTGGCGAGGGCGTCCTTCAAGGATTAGTGTTGGGACCCTTGCTGTTCCTCATCTACATTAATGACATTGATAGGAATATTGAAAGAAAATTAGTTTAATTTGCAGATGATACTAAACTGGAAGCTATGGGGAATAGTTTTGAGTCCACTAAAGTGATTCAGGCTGATTTGGATAGAATCCAGAATTAGGAAAACGTCCTTTTTTGTCTTCCCAGCCAGTCCTAACATGGTGGTTTGTTTAGACCCGGTTAAAATTACTGTCTGACAGTGCATGCATTTTTTTTCACTGGACAGCTTTGGAGCTGTCCAGTCCTACAAAATGTCATGACAACTATTTCTGAAATCTCAAATTGCCTCCGATCCCAAGGTTTGGACAGGTGGCATTAGGTCACTTAACCCTTTGAGCGCCGAATAAATTTACAAGGAATTAAAAATGTAGTTATCCTGAGCTGTTGAAAGCCTATCATGTGGCAACTTGTTTAAAAGAGCTCCCTTGCAGGTTTTCAACAGCGTCTGATTTTGATTTTGATATCTTACATCATTGGGCAACTATAGTTGAAAGGGTTAACATGACACATCATAAGAACTGTTTTACTCTGCAGGCAGGAACTGCTGCAAAAAAAAATATGTGCAGCCGACTTTAAAACTGGACGTCAGAAGAACCCCCAGGACAGATATATTGGATCAGTGAGGTAGTATCCTATAGTGCCCCGGAGAAAACAGTGTATTTTGTCAAGAAAAAAGTTTCCTGGCCCCATTATTGACTGTATCTATATATTCAGGTTTCTTACTCTTGAAGTTTATTATATTTATTTATATATTTATTTTTGATGCCAAATGGTAATAAATAAAATAAAATGGTAAACAAACGAATATGGAACTCGGAAGGAGCAACTACAAGAAAAACACGCACGACGCGTGAAATCAGCGAATTGCACACATATATAGCAAACCAAATTTTATCTTCGACAAGTTCTTTTAACTTTTGCCTACAATGCTTTTTCTTGACAAAAACAACTAAACTGGTGATTTGACAAGAAGGCAGCCTCTCATCTGCTTTGAATGGTAAGAGCTGGGAGAAAATTGAAATCATGCAGTTGGTGATATATGTCCTTACTTGGCTCTGAAGAAGGAGTAAAGCGCATAATGTGCTCTTAGCATTAGGTGATACATGTTGCAGAGTGCTGTCACGGATACTCAAGCACTTAGCAGCTGATGTAAGGAGGTTCGTGTGGGTTCAGGACTTAAGGCTTTAGGGTGGAGGTAGGGACTGGGCCAAACAGTGATCACATTGTCAGTTACACCACAGGGTCCATTTTACAAGAATATCCTAAGCAGTCGGTTTTAGAGCTGCCACACACAGTGACTCAGAATGAAACCATTTTTCCCCCCGAAAACATCAGATGACCATAAAAATGGGGAAGTGTTACCAGTGCTTTAACATTTGCAGCCCAATGACCTTCAATGAACAAAAATCAGATCATGCTCACATGAGTGACCAATGCAATGCTTTCAAGAACAGCGAGGGCAATGATATTTATGGATTCTGCATTGTAATTGGAAAAAAAGTTGGTTAGATTGGTATCATATAAAACTTACGAGCATAATCATTTCCAGCAAAGGTTTATAAGGCCTACAGTGTACCACAAAAAAAAAATGCTGTCTTTTGTGATGAGGAAGAACAGAATTACACAGATTGTCTTGGTGTGGTCAGTGCCTGCATGCACTGAATTTTTAATGCTCGTCTTTTGTTGTAATCTGATCTCAGCCATCTTTGTTCTTGCTAACGTTTTTGCTGGAACATTCCTCACTGTGGACCAAGACAAGCCTAGTTTGTGCGAGTCGATGACTAAGAAAAAATACAAGCAAAATAAACGAAAACATGGCATCTTGCCAAACAATTTAAACTTTTAATGGATTTTACATGAATTAAAAATCCTTTACATTGCAGCTCTGGTAAGGGTTATTTTCCACATTGTCCACAAACCAGGAAAACGTAGCGTATTCAGAAGAATTTATAACTAAATTACAACCACTTTCCTCTCTGGATACTGTGATAAGACACAGACTTGATTTAATTGCTGCCCGAGCTCTGGTGCTGTAGGATAAGGGCCTGACCTTGCAGTTCGTTTTGCAAAATGACAGATGCAGGGCTGTGAAAAATGTATATGCCCCCTTCCCATGTTTTTTTATTTTTTATTTTTGTTCTTTTATCATATTTAAATGTCTCAGATCATCAAAGTGCTTTTAATACAAGACAAAGACAATGTGAGAAAAAACACAAAATTTAGCATTTAATTGATTATTTAATTTATTGCTGGAAAAGACTTTTGAAGAGTTTCTTTTCAAAATGTAAAATATCCATTTTAGTCATTTCGTGTAAATCAGCTTTTTCTGTGTCGGCGCCTATTGCATTTTACAGAAAAACAAACTTTGACCATGAGAAAATACACTTTATGTGATGAATTTGAAAAAACAGATTTTTGCACGTGTTAGAAGGACAGGGCTATCATTCTTCTGGCACTTATTGCGTTTTGGAAACAAACTCTTCACTTATTCAAAACCTACATCACCCTTGTGAAAAAATAATTGCCCCCTTAAGCTTAACTAGTTGTTCCACCCTTTGCAATAACTGGCAATGAGACTTTTGCACCACTGTGGAGGATTTTTGGCTGACTCTCCCTGACAGAATTGGAGGGTTTTCAATCATGAACTGCTGGTTTAAGGTCATGCCGCAGCATCTATTATTGAATTCAAGTCATGGCTTTGATAATGTCACACCAAAACCATAGTTTTATTTTTTCTTTCATGCAATTCAAGGATGGACCTAATTTTGTGCCTCCGATCGTTTTCCTGCAGCATAACCCAACTACGCTTCAGCTTTACATCACAAACTGATGGCCAGATATTCTCCTTCAGGATTTTCTGGTTTAGAGCACAATTCATGATTCCATCAATTTTAGCAGATTGCCCATGTCCTGAAGCAGCAAAATGGCCCCAGATTACTCAGGCTACCACCACCGTACTTGACTCTGTGCAAGATGTTCTTATTCTGGATTGCTGTTTTTGCCATACATCAAATGCGAGGGGTACTCATGTCTTCCAATAGGTTCAATTTTGACTCATCAGTCCACAGAATATCATCCCAAAATTCTTGGATGTCATCAAGATATTTTTTGGCAAATGTGAGACGAGCCTTTGAGTTCTTTAGGGTCAGCAGTGGTTGTCCACCTGGATAATGCAATCTTAAAGGAATTTTGGTACGCCAGCCACTCCTGGGAAGGTTCACCTCTGTTCCAAGTCAGAACTCAAACGTGGACAGAAATCCAGATCACAGTTTTTATTAAAGTAGACATCTATTTGTTTTAAACTTTACAAAAAACTCTCATATTTGCTATAATCCAAAAGGGCATACAATACTCTCTCTAACTATCAACACTTTTCACCCAGAGATGATCATAGAAAAAAGTAATCATGGTGTAAAATGGGATTTTAGCCACCCCCAATTTTAACCCTCTCATGCATGAATTATGATAAACTCTGGATTTTATTTTACTAATATGCAGCAGTGCCCAAAATTGCAGGCATATATATAGAAAAAACACTTTTAAACAGCTGTACACAGTAGTGACCTCCATGCATGAAAGGGCTAATCTTGAACAGCTCTGAGAATCGGGCCAAGAATGGTGACGTTTCTTGTGGGATCAATTGTGACACAAAGGCTAAACTTCATAGTGCAAGCAAGATGTCAAAATCTGCTAAATTTTTGACCTGGACATTGAAGTTGAAGAGGGTAATTCCAGTGCAAGCTCGATGACTAGCAACAGTGTTGATGACAGAGGGGAGGTAGGAGAAATGGAAAATTAGGAAGAAATTGGTGAATGCTGCTGAACGCCAACAGCTCTTGTAAGCGTACCAGCACAAACCGCAGCCTCGGCACAGGTGAGTGAGCGGGAAGGAGGTTTCGTGCTGCGTTCCCAAAAGAAAAGTTGCTAACTTACTTATTTGGAATCATTGGCTGTATATAGTCGACCTAGCTACATAAGTTGCTAATGTAGTTAGCATCTATGCTTTAGGGAAACCTTCCCCAGAGTGAGCGAGGAGGAAACCCAAGCATGTACGAGCTCAGAATTTTACTGACGAGCGACCAGCTGGCTAACAGGAGGCCCTGGAGCAACGAACAAGACTGTAATCCTGTTATACCAATCCGGTGGTCTCTCCCAATTTATTCCCTGCTGCATGAAGCCAATTGTGCACTGCGCTGAAAAGGTTACCGGGCACTTACTCGACCCGGGCTCCAATCTGAACCATGGTCCTCACTACTATAGCACAAAGCGGCACATGAGCTGGGTTAGCTAACCCAGAAGCCAAACGATAGCATACTTTTAGACGATCATAAATCTAATCAGTCAGAAATATACAACGAAATAAGACCAAGAAATGAACAAAAAAGGACAGGCAGATGATGGTTGATTCACTGGACTTCCTTCCATATGTCCGTGATTCCCATGAATTACGCCATCAGAAAGGGGCTATTTTTGCTCGTATCTTCAGGGGATGTGCGCGAGTTGAAAGGGGGTTCAAAATGCCTCTTCTACTCTCTTCCTCTTTGAGTAAGTGTCCAGAAAGTGTTTAATTCATCATCTCCATGACATAAGCTACAATTCCCTCATTTATTTGATTTCTCAATACATATCTACTTCAAGAATCATGGCCAGGCAATCCAGGTCTATAACGGGCAGTAAGACTTCAGTCCGGAGATACAAATCCAAAGTCTTAATCAGATACAGTCCAATGATCTAAACCAGGAAGTCAACATGCCAAAGCCAAATCACAAAGAGAAATTAAAAAACCAAAAAGCCACATTAGAAATCAAACATGCTTATCAGTCAGACAGGAGGGCAAGACAGAATCGAAAAACAAAACCAAATCGTACACAGGGTGGTCTCTTAAGATGAATTGCTCATATGGTTAGACACTTGGGTTGCGTTCGTTTAGGACAAAGTATAAGTGGCCGCGGAGACACCAAACATGCGCACAGCAAACTGTAGTGCAAACTGTCACACAAACCCTTCCGAGCACACAATTGTCCATAACGACCGCACCCTTGGAAGCAGCCGAAGTCAAACTTACAAACTGAAATTGGGAGTGAGAGATATGTAAAGATAGGCTGAGCGACTAATGGGATGGGCCAAAGGTGTGAGGGGGAGCTTAATGGGTGCAGGAAGGTGTGGTTACAAACGAGAAGCAATCAAACAATTAAAAAAAGGAAAGGGTGGTGCACTTGAGCGGGTGAGAAGCATAAAGCACACATGGTGCGTGAGAGAATGGGATTGCAGAACTAAAACAATAAAATGCAAAAACTTGACAACGACACATGAAAAATAACATATACACACACAAAAAGCACATAAATATAGAACCAAATTCAAACCCTGACATATTGTGACATACACGGAAAAATACACAAAAACTGGGAAAGGGGAAAATACTTTTTGACAGCACTGTCCTGATCTTAATTCATTTTTTTGCGCATTTCTTCATATGCAAAAGACATAACCAAATATTTTAGTCCACAGCTGGGCTGTATAGCCACACAGTCCTTAATATAGCAGCAGTCAGAACAGCATCTTCCGCATGAAGACTGTGAATAAACTGTACTTACATGAAAGTCCTCTCGTGTTCTCAGATGTTAGGTACTTAACCTATAGTGTGGTATTCTGCGCTGTTGTTGCCGGCCATGTGTTGCTTATTTCTTCACTTTAAAACATTTTCACGCTACTGGAAGTCAACAGAAGCTGGTGGCTATTGTAACGAGCCAATGACATTAAAATCCGGTCATGACGGGCGGTTTCAGATTGTGCAGGAGCGGACTGAGGGGAGCAGTACGGTGCCGCTCAGCAGGATGCTGCGGATGGGGAGGTTGCATTAGGGGAGGAGAAACGCTCCGCCTTCAGTCCTTTGGGAGCGAGAGAACATTACCGCTGTCCTGAATGGTTGTATCGCTTAAGTATTAGGATTTCAACTTCCTGGTAGGATAAAATCAATAATTCTGTCCCTTTTGTTATTATATTACATACTTTGGCTGTAAAATCATTTTGTTATGAATAAAAGATTTATTAAAATATTAGTCGGCAGTAATTTGGTACACGACTGAGCCAGTGCTGTGCAAAGTTGCATCAGTTCAAAGCTATTTTGTTGGCTAAAAATCATGTAAATTCAGTTTAAATCAGCTAGCCAAGCTGGAACATTACAATCTGGCCTTGCACTTTACTTTGATCCTTGAGATTTTAAACTAGAGGTGTCAGTAAAGCAGGTGTGATTTGGTTAAACGGTCATCATTTGTCTTAAAAATAAAATCAGCCGTTGCTGATAAGAGACCAACTGAACCTCTCAACTTATTCACAGTGTCAGCAGCCTGCAATGTGCAACTTAGTGAAATATATTTTCTTATGTCATAGATGCAGTTTATTCACTTACCTTAGCATAGATATGTCAGTATTCTTTGTCTGGCACTCTTTTGTTTTTTTTTTTTATTTCCTCTGTCAGCTCTTTTAACCGCAGCGCCTCTGAGCTTCCTGTGCACACTTCTGCATAGCTGATGCGATCATAGGCATGTGACTGAAGTGGCATGACTATTCATCGGCAGCCGATATGATTCTTTTCAAAGAGAATCACTATTCTGCATTTGCAACTATGTGCGAATCCATGCACTCCACCATCAACCACCATTATCATAACGTCAGATGGTTCACTGCAAGATGCAGTTGACTGGGCAAATCACTCCCCCTAACTGAATCTTATTTAATGTGCATTCTATTTGCCACAGACAAATCTGATGCTTAGAAACCAAAAAGAAAAAACAAACAGACAGAAACTGATAGCAACTGCAACACAAACCTAGAAAAACTTTACAAGGGAAGATAACCAGATGTTGGTGATGTTTCTTGGGTTTTGACGCCATTTGCGGTTTTAACCTGTCACAGGCCAGATGTGCCCCATATTTGTGCCACTCAGACTGTAAAAATTATGATACTAATACAGTACATAATTATTTATTTATTGACTCGGGCTACCAGTAAAGTAGTTTACTCGGGCTGCCTGGGAGGTAGCTTGAGTCTAGATCTACTGTTTCATCTGTTTATGTCTATCTGTCTATCCATCGATGGTCTACTTCAAGAATTGGAAATTACCCAGAAGCATTAGGGTATCCCACCAGGAAAACAAAACAACACGAGGTCAGATTGTGGGACTGAGTCAGGAAGCCCAAAACACTAGGTGCTGTATGCAGAATATTTTTTTTCCTAGGATGAACATGGACAATTTGTATACAGGAAAATGTCAAACCATATAAATGTCAAACCATATAAGCCCTATTGAAATTACGCCATTGACAGACATTGCGTCACGGATACAATTCCAGTTATGAATACAAACTTAATTTCAGAGTTTTGCACGGAAGACCTGGCTGACATTTAAATCTTCAGTTTGTCTATTTCTACTGCAGAAGAAGCAGAAGTGGTTCAAGACAAATGGCAAAGGACGAGTATTAGGTTTCTTGAATGCATGAAGCCAGGACGTAGCAATATTTGGTAGCACTTTACTTGAAGGTATCGTCATAAGAGTGACATGACACATGAACATGTCATAAACATTATGTCAATGTCATAAACTTTTTATGACTGTTGTCATTAAATGTTATTTGGTTTTTCTAATGAGAAGTTGACATTGTTTGGGTTGTCTTCAGTCATAAACAATTATGACATCAACATAATGTTTATGACATGTTCATGACTGTGTCATGTCTTATGATGATACCTTCAAGTAAGGTGTTAGCCAATATTTTCATATTTGCAATGATTCAATTATGACCTATTGGAAAACTATTGAATAGCCATTGCATACTGCTTAGTTGGGAAGATATTGTTGGGAAATGTTCACTTTATTTAGGCTAACGTTTATGATGTTTCTCAGCCTTAACAACTCGATGTCGCTTGATCGAATGAGTAATAGGGACAGGCCATTTCTGTTGTAGACTACTATAATGTTAGATATTCTGTATATTTAAACTGGGCTATTTATAGAACTTCATTGTCTATTACAGTGGCGTAGCCAGAAAAATGACACTGGGTGTGCCTTGGAAAAATGGCGTGTGCCACTTTAATTTTCTCAAACACAAAAGGCTACGGACCTTCACTACAATAAAACAATCCATAACTCACTACCACATAGCAATAAGTTATGTGGTAGTGATTGCCTATAAGCAACAATCAGGCAGAAAATATATTGATAACTGAAGCCTCAGTCTCTGTAAATCAGGATAGGCCTACAGTTTATGTACCTGTACCAGAGCCTTCACAGAAATACGCCTATCCATTACTCTCCGTATAGCTACAACACAGCCATAACACAGCTCATAAAAAGTGCTTTGGTCATTTTTTGGTTGGTATTTAAACCGTGCAATCATCATTTATGCTTATCAAATAAAATAAAATAGGCCTTCGACAGATAACAACAGCAGAAATTTGACTTTAGTCTGTGCAAAAGTGAAACAGAAGGCTACTGCATCACAAAAACACAATCAGTGCAATCAATCTTATATGCTTACTATGACAACTAGGCAGAAAGGATAACGAGGCCAATTACAACACAGACGAGACCAGCCTCTAGACCACCTCATGAGATCTATCGTAAAGAATGTGTACAATAGGATCAATGAAATGATTGAGCACCATAGCACTTTAAATTCTAACAAGAACATTACAGGCATTTTCTTGTAATATCATAGGATCTATATCATAAAGGATAATCAAGGTCACTTTCACCAATTAGCACCACAACTACATCAGGCCACTTGAGGGTAAGTAGGCTGCCCTGTTATAACTACATTTCAGTTATATTGTTATGACTTGAAAAAAATCACAAAGAAAACCAGCAATGACAAATAAAACAAATGTATTCTTCACTAAAAAAGTTCTACAAAAAAGTCAACTGTTTATTTCTCTAGTAACACTCTAATGCCACTAATTAACTCTGTTGCCAAAACAAAAACTCTGATTCTGCTCTGCTCAAAATCACAGCATTTATATAGACTAGCAACATTCTGGAAAGATCCACGGGATTCCTGGGAAATCCCGTCTCCTCTAGGCAGGAAGGTGCCAGTAGCTTCTAGAAAGCACTAGTCCTTTACATAGAAGTGAGATATTACATCAGATTATGTTTTACAGACAGACCACCAGAGGGTGCCAAATGAGCAAAATAAATAGCTGACCAGCAAGGCAGGAAAAACTGCACGTAACAAATCTCCATTTACAGATGATATACAATGCTGTACATAAAATACGCATACATAACACCTCCCCTCTTTAAGACAAGAAAGGTTTGCTAAAAGCTTTCTTTTGTTAAAATTAACACAGTTTTATAATCAGTATAATCTTGAACTTTACACAAAAGTATCATTGATCATTATAACAATCATATATATAACAACAAGTGCAATTTTCACAGTCAAATAGAAAAGTAAAATTACATTTTTCACAATCAAATAAAGAAATAAAATTACATGCATGAAAGTGTATCTGGGATTACATTATCTTTTCCCCTGATGCGAGAAATATCCAAATCGTACGCTTGCAAAAGCAAACTTCATCTCAGTAATCTTTGATTCTTGTTTTTGATCTTATGCAAGAATGTGAGGGGATTGTGATCACTGAAGACTTTGATGGAAGTAGCTAAACAAGTCAAATAGACTTTAAAATGTTGTAAAGCCAAAACTAGTGCCAAACATTCTTTTTCAATTGTTGAGTAGTTTTTCTGATGTTTTTTCAAACAGGATGATCTACTCCATCAGTGTCTTCTTGCAGTAAAACTGCGCCTGCACCAATGTCACTAGCATCAACTGCCAACTTGAACTCCTTTTTGAAATTAGGAGATGAGAGAACTGGTGCATTTTTGAGGTTAGCTTTCAGCTGGTCAAATGAATTTTCACATTTTTCATCTCAAACAAATTTAGCCTTTTTCTTCAATAAATTTGTCAAAGGTCTAGAAATGATTGAGAAATTTTTACAGAATTTTCTGTAGTAGCCAGCCATCCCTAGAAATCTCATTAGTTGTCTTTTAGTTGTAGGCTCAGGAAATTCAGTGATAACTTTTACTTTCGCATCAATTGGTTTGACTTGACCCTGTCCTATAATATGACCTAAGTAAACAACTGTAGCTTTATAAAAGTCACTTTTAACAAGGTTGATAGTCAGCTTGGCATCACTCACTCTCTGAAAGAAGTTTCTGATGTAGGTGAGGCGCTCTTGGAAGGTCTGGAATTTCCTCCTCTATAGATTCAGATTCTTGATCAATCAAAGGAGTGTCAGTTACAACAGGGTAGGGCACAACCTTATCCCCAGCAAGATCATTACCAAGAAGCAAATGAATGCCTTTGAAAGGAAGAGAAGACCTAACACCAACAGTAACAGGCCCAGGGACCAAGTCTGATTTGAGATGAACATTATGGAGAGGTACACTTGTAAAACCACATTCTACTCCTTGAATAAGGACATTAGCCTGAGTAGGCGATTTGTCCGAAAAAGGCAGAATATCTGCAAGAATAAGAGATTGGGAAGAACCAGTATCCCTTAGAATTCGAACAGGAGCAGATGAGGAAAAATCATGTGAAAGTGAGACAAACCATCGGTGATGAATGGCTCAAAACCCTCCATAACAGAATCAGACACAGAAGGCAGAAGATCAGGCGAACTGACCATTGATACAAGAGATTCTCTCTTAGTGAAAGCAGTTGGCTTGGTTTCTTCTCGTTGTTGTTTTTTCTTGAGAGCATAACACTCAGAAATAAGGTGACCTTGCTTTTTGCAATATTGGCAAGACACAGAAGGTAAAGAATCAGAAGATTGCTTCTCACTGGAAGGTTTCCTCTCAGAAGTGGCCTTAGAATCATTAGAAGTGTTATTAGAAGAAGTCTTGGACTGAGACTTGTTTTGAAATTTAGAAAAGGTGGATTTTTGGACAAAAGAATACTTATGAGTCAATGCATAGCTATCAGCTAGGGTGGAAACATCTTGCAAAGTATTGGTTTGTTTTTCCACATGGAAAGTTTTGATATCAGGCTGGATACACCTTTTGAATTCTTCAGCCAAAATAAGTTGCCTCATTCTGTCAAAATCTTTCTCAACTTTCATGGAATTACACCACTGATCAAACAACTGTTCATTTAACCTGCCATTTTCAACATGAGTTTGACTGGCTTCCTTGCGAGAATTCTTAAATTTTTGCCTTTAAGCCTCGAGGACCAATTCATAACCCTTCAGAATGGCAGATTTGACAAAATCATAATCAGAACACTGTTGGACAGATAACTGGTTATAGATTTTTCTAGCTTTACCAATAAGAACACTTTGTAACATCATTGTCCAGTGCTCTTTTAGCCATTTAAATTTTTTCAAAATGGGTAAAGCATTGGTCTACATCATTTTCTAGGAAGGGAGCACAAGTCTGATGTGTTTAACCACATCAAATGATCAGAAAGTCCAAAAGACTTTGTAACAGTACCTTCTTCTATTTTCTTCATTTCCAATTTGTACTACAAGTGCATCCTTCCTTCTCCAACCTTCTGTCTTCCAGTTCCAGTTCTTTCAGGCAAAGCTGAATCTTAAGTCTTTGCAGCTCTGTTGCAGACACTTTCACATTTTTTATCAATTCTGCTGCTTCTTCTCCAAAGATGTCTTCATCGATGAAATGTTGAACCAAAATGTACAATATTTTTTGTTTCTTCATTGATGACTTCACATCAGATAATCCAAGGTTTGAGGCTATTTGCCGCAAGTCCTTCTTCTTTGCCAGCACAATTGATTCCTGGGTTGGAGTTTTCAAAAAAATTCAACATCAAAAGTCATGATTGCTGGCTTTTCAAATAGCCACAAGATTTAAAAATGATAGATCTGCTTTAATCTTTGGTGAATCCAATTGTTGATCCAATGAATGGTTTATCTCGGTGGAACCTCCAATTTGTTATGACTTGAAAATCACAACAAAGAAAACCAGCGATGACAACTTAAACAAATTCATTCTTCACTGATTAGGTAAAAACTTCTCCAAATAATCCACTGTAATCTTATAATAACATTCTAATGCCACTATGTAACTCTGATGCCAAACAAAAACTCTGCTCTTACTGACCAAAATCACAGCATTTATATAGATTAGCAACATTCTGGAAAGATCTACAGGATTCCTGGGTGATCCAACCCCCTCCAGGCAAGAGGATGCCAGAAGCTTCTAGAAAGCAGTAGTCTATTTCATTACAAACAAGTGGTACTGCATCAGACCATTCAAAATAGACTTTTACACAGACATACCACTAGAGGGTGCAAAATGATAACCAAAATAAACAAATCGCTGACCAGTCAGAATGGGCATTTAAATAGTGTCTAACAAATCTCCATTTACAAATAATGTACAGTGCTGTACACAAAATACTCATACGTAACAGTGCCTTTTGACATTTAGGAGTTTCTGTAAAAATTCTTTTCTGTATCTTTCATGAAAATGTGTGTGAAGGTGGACTTAGTTCACTGATAATTTTGTTTGGACAATATATCTGAAGCCATCTCTAACTACACCAGCGTCAGTTAAACTTTGTTTAATATGTTCAAGTTCATTTATTGTCTTTTGAAATGTTTGTTATCCCCCCGGCATTATTTTTATAGAAATAAAAGGTGAAGCTAGGAAACTCCTGGCACTCGTGGCAGCCCACTTCCTCATAGTGAGTGCCGGTAACATGAACAGCAAGATCAAAAAACAACCACAACTACAAAACCCAAAACCAGTGAAGTTGGCACGTTGTGTAAATCGAAAATAAAAACAGAATACAATGATTTGCAAATGCTTTTCAACCGATATTCAATTGAATACACTGCAAAGACAAGTTACTTAATGTCAGTGGCGGCCCGTGACAAAAATTACCGAGGAAGCCAGAATGAACAACGAATTTAATTCAGTGTTTACGTGTTATTAGGAGACACCTCTTGTGACAGGACCCTACAACTGTCACACAAACATATTAGCCTACTGTTACAGTACCTTTATTCTACAGATTCTCATTCATTTTAGTGAAAAAAAGAGGTTAAAAAAGAGGACAGCGCGTGTCTGAGAGCGCGAGGGAGAGCTGTGGATGCGCGCTTCGGGCTGTGCGCGTGCTCACAGTAGTATGTGATCAGTTAGAGGAAGCCCATGCAAAGCTGGTAAACGTCTCGTAGCTTTATTACAGCAGAAAGCTAAACACATAGCGATCAGACGGAAATTATGACAAGATCTAGATATAACAAAAACATTTTAGCCATTGCTTTCACAGACAGTATTAATGAAGTTCCGTTTTGTGGACAATGCTTCTCTCTGACTCATATTTAATTAATTGGCAACAAAAGCATTTGCAAGATAGCCGTGGAGTATTGTACAGAAACACAGGCAAACCCCTTCCACCAACATTAGAAGTAACAATGTCATATGTGGCAGCCTCGCAACTGAAATGAACAAATCACAAGGATGCCCAATATTCATACATCCTAAAACACACTCACCATGAATGCACAACCCGTGCGCAACGTCTGAATTACATAAACAAAATATAAAACACATAGTTACAAAGGTTTATATAAAAATTGATATCAAACATGCTGCAGCGCTATCAACTGTAAACCTTACAGCAGTCAGCTGATAGTGCAGCTGATGTCAGCGGACCTGAATGCAGTCTCGGTTAGGATTGAGAGTATTAAAAAAACAGTACAGCTTAGCCATCATGCTCTGAAATCCACTTGACACGACAAGAATAATAAAGAATAAAACACCACGTTTTATGCATCACATAAGAAAAATGTGACAAAATAGGAGACATGGCCAGCAGAAAAGCCGGTTAAGCTCGGCACTTCCTGTTAACCTCTCGTTTCTAGCATAGTCAGTTTCACAAAAAGAGCGATCTTTTCCATAATCTCTCCCCTTAGTTCAGTGGTTCTCAAGTTCGGTCCTGGCGCCCCCCTGTGTATGCTGGTTTTTGTTCCAATTACAATTGCGATCTTTAGATTTTAACCCTCTCAAGGCTCATGTTGCAAATTTGCAACAATAAATCAGTTGATGACTGATTATAAAATATGAAGACCACATGGGAAATGGTTTGATAAAGACAGCTTTCCAGCTCAGTATTGCAAAAATAAAATGTTAGTTCTACCAGCAGCCACTAGCGTATGAGAACTATTCTCCATGAATGAAAGATTTTTCAAATCTCAAAATAATAAATTGGGCTGGAGAGGGTTAACAAGCTGATGATTGGTTTTAATTAGGTGCATTTATGCAAATATCCACATTGAGATATATTGTAAATATTGGCAGAGGGAAACAATTTAACCAAACATTTAACCAACATAAATAATCAAAAGGTTCCTCATTGGTGAAACTCTTGACACATGGTGGCAAAACCCGACAATTTACTTGGCAAACAATGGAGTCACACCTGTTGTGTTTCCTGTTGATTTTATTTGGTTCAAGCAGGTTATTTGGGAAAAACTCAAAACACCTGTAGTCAGAAACCTAATTTGTTTCTTATTGATTTTCTCAGAGTCTAATTTGATCTGTGTAAAAATGTTTTCCCCTGAAAATCTTAGCAATATTGAAAATTAAGCACAATATGTTCAAGGGTTTTTATTTTTCATAGCAGAATGGATATGTCCATCCAAATGTGACTTAAGATGGTAAATAACTGCTCAAACCATGGAATGCTGCTAATTTAGACAAAGTAACAGCTTTTTCAAATCCTAGAATTGCAATTGTAGTTGGAACAAAAACCAGCATACACGGGGGAGCGCCAGGACCGAACTTGAGAACCACTGCCTTAGTTAAACTGAGCTTTGGAGTCGGCCTACCGTCCCGCTTGACTTTTAGTTGAACCTCCAAAGGAAGTTTTGTGAGGTCATTTTTTACAAGAAACTCAGGGTCCCTGTCACCATCCATTCTCTGACTTACTGGCTGTACTTTCTGTGTGGGCTGGCTGGTGCCTGGCGGGACAGTTGAATCAGTGTGTGTATTTTCCATAACAGTTTGTGATTGGTTGGAAGCCAGATTTGATCTGGCCTCCCTCATTTTTTTTAATGATGCATCGATCATTAAGCGATGAGCCTTGCTTCAATCTGATTGGCTTATAAGGGCTGTTTTTTTCCCTAAGGGAGGCCAAGTGAAGCTGGCCTCCGAACTGACAGACAGGGCGGAGGGCGTGAGACACGAAGTGTAAGACACAATGAGAGCTTGACAGGAGGGGGCGCTGTTCTGCTCCTCACGCTCAGCCAAAGCAGAAGGGCGCTGATGTCGTGTTTCGACAAGGAAATGACAACATTATAAAATACATTGTGGTGAAGCTTATTTATATTTTTTCTTTCTTGCAATAAATTTTGGGTAAGCCAGGCTTCCCTTGGCCTCCGCGAAAAACCGCCACCGCTTAATGTTCGAACAGGTAAACTTTGTAATTTTTTGCAAATATTAGCTCATTTGGAATTTGATGCCTGCAACATGTTTCAAAAAAGCTGGCACAAGTGGCAAAAAAGACAGAGAGTTGAGGAATGCTCATCAAACACTTATTTGGAACATCCCACAGGTGAACGGACTAATTGGGAACAGGTGGGTGCCATGATTGGGTATAAAAGCAGCTTCCCTGAAATGCTCAGTCATTCACAAACAAGGATGGGGCGAGGGTCACCACTTAGTGAACAAATGCGTGAGCTGATTATCGATCAGTTTAAAAACAACATTCCTCAACGAGCTATTGCAAGAAATTTAGGGATTTCATCATCTACGGTCCGTAATATTGTCAAAAGGTTCAGAGAATCTGGAGAAATCACTGCACGTAAGCAAAAAGGCCGAAAACCAACATTGAATGCCTGTGACCTTCGATCCCTCAGGCGATACTGCATCAAAAACTGACATCAGTGTGTAAAGGACATCACCACATGGGCTCAGGAACACTTCAGAAAACCACTGTCAGTAACTACAGTTCGTCGCTACATCTGCAAGTGCAAGTTAAAACTCTACAATGCAAAGCGAAAGCCATTTATCAACAGCACCCAGAAACGCCGTCGGCTTCGCTGGGCCCAAGCTCATCTAAGATGGACTGATGCAAAGTGGAAAAGTGTTCTGTGGTCTGACGAGTCCACATTTCAAATTGTTTTTGGAAACTGTGGACGTCATGTCCTCCGGACCAAAGAGGAAAAGAACCATCCGGACTGTTATAGGCGCAAAGTTCAAAAGCCAGCATCTGTGATGGTATGGGGGTGCATTAGTGCCCAAGGCATGGGCAACTTACACATATGTGAAGGCACCATTAATGCTGAAAGGTACATACAGGTTTTGGAGCAACATTTGTCGCTATCCAAGCAACGTCTTTTTCATGGACGCCCCTGCTTATTTCAGCAAGACAATGCCAAGCCACATTCTGTACGTGTTACAACAGCATGGCTCCGTAGTAAAAGAGTGCGGGTACTAGACTGGCCTGCCTGTAGTCCAGACCTGTCTCCCATTGAAATGTGTGGGGCATTATGAAGCGTAAAATACGATAACGGAGACCCCGGACTGTTGAACAACTTAAGCTGTACATCAAGCAAGAATGGGGAAGAGTTCCACCTGAAAAGCTTCAAAAAATTGGTCTCCTCAGTTCCCAAACGTTTACTGAGTGTCGTTAAGAGGAAAGGCGATGTAACAGAGTGGTAAAAAGGCCCCTGTGCCAACTTTTTTGCAATGTGTTGCTGCCTTTAAATTCTAAGTTAATGATTATTTGCAAAAAAAAAAAAAAAAAAATCTCAGTTTGAACATTAAACATCTTGTCTTTGCAGTGTGTTCAATTGAATATAAGTTTAAAAGGATTTGCAAATCATTGTATTCTGTTTTTATCTACAATTTACATAACCTGCCAACTTCATTGTTTTTGGGTTTTGTACTATGTAATGTCCTCAGACAGACAGTGGAACACAGATTGACCACATCTACACCAACATACCTTGACAGACAATTGACACAAGGACACTGAACACGTATTGGTCTGACCACAACATTGTCTGGATTGCCATATCATAGTCAGGCAAGTTTGTTACTTCAGATCAAGTCCTTTAATACTGTAGTACATTTACTCATGTAAATCGAAAATGTTCATACATGAATGTTGGAGGCCGGGGGGATATGCCATTGCCAGATGGCTCTTGTTTGTGCCTACGCACCATTTAGAAATGAGGCCCCTGAATGTGCCGAGTATCGCGACGTATGCTCCTCAGTATTAGTTCGCCCAAACCATGGAAAAAGGGTAGAGGGGCCAAAATATGCTCAAGAGCGATTCCAGGGGTGGGCAATCCTGGTCCTGGAGGGCCAGTGTGTATGCAGGTTTTTTTTTCTATCAATTACCCTGACTAATTGAGTTAATTGATTGCATCCATAGATTTACGCAATGATTAGATGAAAGAAAAATGTTTTATGATGAGAGATAAGAACAGTCTTTGGTGACCATTCATAATATCCTAGTTTAACAAAACGCGCCTGAAATGTCAGAATTCCTAAATGGTTTGGCTAATTAAGATAAACTAATTAAAGGTCAGAAGTTGGTGTGAAAAACAGGGACAGCCCATCTCTGGATTAGGCCAATAGAGGACATTAGTTTCAGTGACATTAATATTGCATCCTCTAACGATAAATATGTTGAAAAAGAAGTAGACTTAGTCGTGGATGATTGACATTTTAACTCTAACATGCGTAGCCACTGTATGTAGATTTGTTGTCGTGGTGTGGTTCCACTGGGTGCAACCTGCAATCCGGTGGGCATTGGGACCATGTACCCAAAAGTAGAGGAAGATGACCCACTCGCACAGGCAGATAAAAAAAAAGCAAAGATTTAATAAATACATTTTAAAAACCAAAAACAGGGGAGCAGCAGTACCACACAGCAGGGATAAAAACTAGAATGGAGCTCCTTAAATAGGCCAACTTCACCTCCACAAGCCACACCTGTTATCCGTTGAAGTGGAGGCGAAGATAGCAGGAGGGGGAGGGACTGCAAGGCAAAACCATTCCAGTACCCTCCCCCGAAGGCAAGCCTCCTGGCGTGCCAGGAAAAGGCACTCTGGATCACACAGGGCCTGGCACAATGGAGCACGCCTCCGCCCGGAACACACTGGAGCACGCCTCCGCCCGGAACACACTGGAGCACGCCTCCGCCCGGAACACACTGGAGCACGCCTCCGCCCGGAACACACTGGAGCACGCCTCCGCCCGGAACACACTGGAGCACGCCTCCGCCCGGAACACACTGAAGCACACCTCCACTGGACCCCTGATGACTGCTCCCCAGATGCAAAAAACCCGCTGCTTCTCCCCTAACAACCAGCCTGGCTGGGTCCCATACTGGCAGCTGCATTCTGCCAAGGTTTAGTCCCGCCAGATGCAACATGCAATCCGGCGGGCACTGGGACCATGTACCCAAAGGCTGACAAAGGGACCCACTCGCACAGGATGGTACAAACTAGAGCACTCGGCAACCGAGTACATGTATCCCCCGAAGGTCTCCCAGTTGGGCCCAGATGGTCCAAGAGTACCCAAAATCAATAGGTGTCGTGAACTTACCATAATACATGTCCCTGCAAAATTTGAAAAGAATCGGTGCACTTATGTGGGCTGTAGAGCGTTCACAAGAAAATCTCTGCGGACGCGGATGCGTGACGAGGCCAAATCCATAGTATCCTCCGAACTCGTTCAGGGGATACAAAAATAAACAGATATTTAATGAATATACTTTAAAAAATGACAGAGACAGGGGAGCAGGAACACCCACGGAGCTAAAATTCCAGAATGCAGCTCTTAAATACTGTAAGCTTCACCTCCACTTCAACGAGCAACAGGTGTGTACAATAACAGGTGAGGCTCGTTGAAATGGAGGCGAAGACAGCAGGAGGGGGAGGGACTTCAGGGCAGAACCATCACACTTGTGAAACTTGAGGCTATTTTTAAATTATAGCTCTTTGAGATTCCAAGATTTCAACAATTCCAAATGTTTTGTGGAATTAAGGGGAAACGTTAATAAAATTATATGCTAGATATTTTCTATTTGATGTACTGCCATGGCCGTAAAAATTTGGTGTCCTCTATATGAATATTTCTCTCAGTCTAAGTGTGATGTGGCCTTTGAAGCGCTGCCTTCAGCAGATACAGAATACATGACATTTTCCCAGTAAACAGGTAACCTTCTGGGAACATTCCCTGAAGGTTCCCTAGAGGTTTTTTTTAAAACCTTTGGAAAACATTCTCTAAAGCATTAAAAGAAAAAAAAAACCCACAGAGAACCCTTTGAGAACGTTCCTGAGAGGTTCTCAAGGCTTTTTTAAGGTTTAAAAAAACCTTTAGAGCATGTCCTGAGAACGTTTTCAAAAGGTTTTCTTACGGTTACAAAATTAGCCTTTGGAGAATGAAGTTCTTTCAAGGTTATTTAATAAACCTTCAAAGACTCGTTTGAGAACGTAGAGGGTGTTTAAAAAAACCTTCAGGGAACCTTTAGGGAACGTTTTCTGGTGGTTTCAGGTTAACTGAATCCACACCGACTCCAAATGGTCCATCTGTAAAACAGAGAAGAGAGGGGCCTCGACTTTTGACGGTTGCAGAAAATTATTGGACCGTCCAATTTGGACGAGTAGCCTAGATTCAATTGTTAATAGGCTCATCAAACTTTCTGCATTGCTTATGTATACTGATTTGATTAATATATTTATTATAACCAGGAAGCTGGTTAAGACACTGGGAGGCCTTTTTTTTTTTTTAAATTTGGCATCTCCAATCCCACCCGAATTTGGAATGCCCAATTGGGGAACTATGTACAAAGCTTGCTCGTATGCGACCCCTTGCTGCCAACTCAGGATAGTGAAGACAGTTCACGGCTCTCCTCCGAAGCACGTGCCTGTCAGCCACTGATTCTTATACACTCGCTGGTTGAATCTTCGCTAGTTCAGAGCGAGGGCGGAGGATACCCGGACATGAACCAAGCCGGAGTCTTCCTGACGAGCGCCCGTCTGGCCAACAGGAGGCGCTGGAGCAATGAACAAAGCTGTTATCGAAAACCCAAATCCGGCAGTCCCTTCCCAATTTGTAACCCTGTAGCCCTGTAACCCTGCGCGATAGCCAATTGTGCGCCACTCTGAAAAAGCTGCCGACCCCTGCCGGTGGGTACGCCGAGGCGCGAACCCGCGACGTGGTGCTCACCTCTGCACTGCAGCGCAGTGCCTTAACCGTGGGAGCCACCCGGCAGCACTGGGAGGCCTTTTATGCTTAATTTTTAGTGAAATGTAATCCCCACCACCATCTGCTAAAATAACAAAAATCTCCTCCTGTTCCTATTCACGATATCAGATCACCTCTGTTCTGACTTTTTTAATGTAAAGTGATAATTGGGCTCCCAGTGTTAGGATAAGCAGTCTTGTTTCACTGCAGGCAGACCGTTTAAAACTGTTCTGGTCAGAATTGGCAACATTTTACAGTACATATTGTCTTGCAATACATATCGGTCTATTTATATACTATATACAGTGGTACTTGAAAGTTTGTGAACCCTTTAGAACTTTCTATATTTCTGCATAAATATGACCTTAAACATCATCAGATTTTCACACAAGTCCGAAAAGTAGATAAAGAGAACCCAGTTAAACAAATGAGACAAAAAATATTATACTTGGTCATTTATTTATTAAGAAAAATGATCCAATATTATATATCTGTGAGGGGCAAAAGTATGTGAACCTCTACGATTAGCAGTTAATTTGAAGGTGAAACTAGAGTCAGGTGTTTTAGATGAATGGGATGACAATTAGGTGTGACTGGGCACCCTGTTTTATTTAAAGAACAGGGATCTATCAAAGTCTGGTCTTTGCAAGACGTATTTTGGAAGTGTGTCATGGCACAAACAAAGGAGTTTTCTGAGGAAAAGCGTCATCTCTAAAGAGTTTGGACTCCACCAGTCCACAGTCAGACAGATTGTGTACAAATGGAGGAAATTCAAGACCACTGTTACTCTTCCCAGGAGTGGTCGACCAACAAAGATCACTCCAAGAGCAAGGCGTGTAATAGTCGGCGAGATCACAAAGGACCTCAGGGTAACTTCTAAGCAACTGGAGGCCTCTCTCACACCTAATGTTAATGTTCATGAGTCCACCATCAGCAGAACACTGAACAACATTGGTGTGCTTGGCAGGGTTGCAAGGAGAAAGCCACTGCTCTCCTAAAAGAACATTGCTGCTCGTCGGCAGTTTGCTAAAGATCACATGGACAAGCCAGAAAGCTATTGGAAAAATGTTTTGTGGACGGATGAGACCAGAATTTAAATGAGAAGCATTTAAATGAGAGGTTTAAATGAGAAGCGTTCTGTTTGTAGAAAGGAAAACACTGCTTTCCAGCATAAGAACCTTATCCCATCTGTGAAACATGGTGGTGTTTCATTATGGTTTGGGCCTGTTTTGCTGCGTCTGGTTCATCGTTCGTTAATAATGAAAAAATAGCAATTTCTTTGCATGGCAACGCTATGCCCAATTCACTACTATTGTAAGCCTGTTGTGAGCTTCGGCTAAAAAGCCACGTATTTCGAAATGTTGTGTGCGTACAGAGGTGGGGTATGCGACAAAAGTTAGTACTCGTTATCATGTTTCAGTTCACCCCAAGTCAATTTCACACCGGAATTCCCCTTTAAGATGGTTGCTCGCGGCAGCGTTGAAAGAAAGTCACTCAGGCTAGAGTCAGCATCTGCGTTTATTTTCTATAAAGGGAGGCACACGCCAAAGTTAGCACACACAGTCAGCAGCACGGTTTCTCGCTCTCTTCATTACAGAAGCTATTTACATTATTTTCCTCCTTTTTTTAAAAAAAAAAAACAAAATTATAACAAAAACGATCTCAAATCAAACGAGCACGTAAAAACATGTCTTTAAAAGGTGTAGATAGCCATTTTCTATAGTTTTGCTTCTATACAATAGAAGCAGTTACAGCATTGACTTTGCGATAATCTGTACAGAATGTAATAAGACTTTTTTTTAATTCTCTGGGACTTTCTGTCTCAGACATGCTAAGGACATGCCCAAACCTAGCTCCAGTCTGGGCTTAACAAAAAGTCAATACTGCCATCTAGTGGCTTTTTCTCACATTACACCTCTATTCCAAAAGGGAAAAATTTTGACTCATAGGCAAAATTTTCCTTTTCAAAACAAAAATGGTTAAGTAGACGCGTGTGTGTGTGTGTATATATATATATATATATATATATATATATATATATATATATATATATATATATACATATTTGAAACATATCAGTTCTAGTTATAGCATTGACTTTGCGGTAATCTGTACAGAGTCTAATACTTCCATCAGGTTTTGGAACTAGCACACAGGGTGAACTCCAATCTGAGTTGGAGGGTCTGATAATATCATGTTCTAACATGTACTCAACCTCTTTCTCAGCAATCTTTCTCTTTTCAGGATTCATCCGGTACAGATGCTGTTTTATTGGTTTGGCATCAACATCGACATCATGAGAGGCTATAGAAACTCTCTTTGGAACATCAGGAAATAGATCTTTATATTTCTTGATCAACCTCTCAAACTGATCTCTCTGTGAGGGTTCTAAGTGCTGGAGTTTTACATCAAGATTTTGCAACACTTCAGAATTTGACAATTTACACGATAGAACTTCAGCTTTAATTCTTGGTTCATCATCTTGAAACTCCCCCTCATCTTCACATTATCCATAGGAGAATCGGAAGTGACAGCTGCAACCCTAGCATTTCTGTCATGATAAGGTTCACCATATTAATGTGACACAATTGTTTTGGTTTTCTCCTATCTGGAGTCTTCACAATGAAATTGAGATCATTGAGTTTTGTCAGAATTTCATAAGGACCATGAAATCTAGCCTTCAATGGATTGGACTGCAAGGGAAACAATACAAGGACCTTGTCTCCTGGTTTAAACTCACGGCTTCTAGCCTTATGATCATACCAAGTTTTCATTTTTCCCTGACTTGATTTCAAGTTCTCTTTGGCAAGGTCACAAGCTGCACGCAATCTTTCCTTGAACTTGCTAACATAACAGACTGATATGCGGCTCTTTCTCTTGCCATTGTTCACTCAATAATAGCAAAGGTCCTCTCACTTCATGACCAAACACTAGCTCAAATGGACTGAATCCAGTAGACTCCTGCACTGCTTCTCTAGCTGCAAACAACAGCAAATGAACCCCTTCATCCCAGTCTTTCTCGTGGTCATAACAATAAGTCCTCATCATTGTCTTGAGAGTGGAATGAAACCTCTCTAAGGCACCCTGAAATTCTGGATGATAGGCACTGGAAAGAATCTGCTTCGCACCTAGTTCACACACTACCTGCTGAAACAATAAGGAAGTGAAATTGCTACCTTTGTCTGACTGAATTTCCCTGGGAAGGCCAAGCAATGTGAAGAACTTTATCAAAGCCTTCGAGATTGCAGTTGCCTTGATGTTGCATAGAGGTATAGCTTCAGGGAATCTGGTAGATGCACACATGATTGTCAACAAGTACTGATTTCCAGATCTAGGCTTGGGTAATGGACCAACACAATCAACAATGACCTTAGAGAAGGGCTCCCCAAATGCTGGGATAGGCTGCAATGGAGCTACAGGTGGGTCTAACTGGTGTTTTCCAACTACCTGACAAGTGTGACAGGTTTTGCAATAGTTGGAAACATCTTTCCGAAGCCCAGGCCAAAAGAAGTGTTTCATGATCTCATCAACAGTCTTCTTAACACCAGGATGACCTCCTAAAGGTAAACTATGAGCCATTGTTAAGATCTCATTCCTTTAGACCTTTGGAACAACAATTTGCTTGACCACTGCCCAATCTGCATTGGCAGGGATATCAGGAGGGCGCTACTTCCGCATCAACACACCATCCTTAAGACAATACCCAACTGGAACTGCGTCTATTTCTTTATCAGGAAGGGCCCTCCTCTTTAGTACACAAATTTCAGGATCATTAGTTTGCTCCTGAATCCACCGCTTTCTGGACAGAGACAAGTCTCCAGACACATCAGAATCACCAGACCCATCCGGCTGGCTGAATAGAGAACTGATAAAAGTATCTGATAAGTCCTCAAACGGAGAAACCATAGTAGGCCAATCAGAGTCATGAGGCGAACCACCTGAGTCCTGACTATTCGATGTGCTGGACGGCACCACATCATTTTCTTCTTGAGCCTTCTTGGCCATAGCACGAGTCACTGCGCAAGAAGGATACAGAGATGGGTCCTCATCCCCATCTTCAGTGCTCGGCTGTGAAGTAAGATGTACAGGGGGAACTACTTTGCCCCCAGCCAGGTCATTGCCTAGCAACAGAGAAACACCCTTTATAGGTAGACTTGACATAAATCCCACCTTTACCTGTCCAGTAACTAAATCTGACTTCAAGAATATAGAGCGCAGGGGTACAGATACAGTCCTCCCTTCAATACCTTGTACAAGTATGAAATCCCCAGAAGCGGTCTCATCACGTAACTCCAAGGAGTCCATCAACAAAAGTGACTGAGAAGCTCTGGTATCCCTTAGGATATATATGGGTACAGGAGGAGAATGCTCATTCAGAGCCACAAATCCCTCTGACACAAATGGAAGAAATTCCTCCCTCACAAAGTCAGCAGTATCAGGCTTCTTAGCCCCACAAGGAGCAGGCAATTTAGCAGATCGGTCATCTACTACAGGGGTTTCTAACCTTGTTTTCACAAAGGCATTTGGTTTGGTATCCTTTTCTTTTTCTTTCTTAGCTTTAAGGAACCAACAGTTAGTTGTAACATGACCAGATTTCTTGCAATAATTGCAAACTAGACCACTTTTGTCACTGTCAGCTTTCACACTTTCATCAGACCTGTGACTGGATTTCTGAGCACCATCACCAGATTTGTCTTTGGTTTTGGGTGAGGAATCTTGGGTATCACCATTTACCTTTTTTTTTAATTGGGACCATCTATTGTTACTGCTAGACTGAAATTTGGACTTATGCGAGAGAACATATTCATCTGCAAATTTGGCAGCTGACTGCAAATTCAGGGCTTGCTTCTCATAAAGGTAGGTCTTAATATCATCCTTAACACAGTTCTTGAATTCGTCAACTATCACCATCTCTTTTAGCGAGTTGAAATCATCCTTGACCTCCATAGAAGTACACCAGCGCTCAAAGCAAACCTTCTTCTCGTTAGCAAATTCCTCTGATTGTCAGATTTCTTCAGACCTCTGAATTTCTGTCGGTAAGCCTCTGGAACCAACTCATAAGCTCTCAAAATAACCTTTTTGACAACCTCATAATCAGAGGAATCATCTGCAGACAAAGCCGAATAGGCTTGTTGAGCTTTACCCTTGAGGACAGTTTGCAACATCAGAGGCCAGTGTTCCTTTGGCCACTGGCAACTCTTAGCTACCTTCTCGAAACACTGGAAATACTTATCTACCTCCTTCTCTGAGAATGGAGGCACCAGTTTTACCTCCTGGCTAGCACAAAATTTGTTTTTAGCTTCAATTTTGATTTTGTCGCTCCATTTGGAGCCTTTCCTCTCTATCGACTTTCTCCAACTCAAAATCTCTCTCTCATGCTAATTTTTCTAACTCAAATTCTGTTTTTCTTTTTCCTCTCTCTCAAATTCTCTTTTTATTTTTCCTCCCTTTCTTTTTTCTCTTATCTTGCTAATTTTTATTACTCAAACTGCCTTTGTTTTTCTTTTTCCTCCCTTTCAATCTCTAGCATTTTCAATTTATGTTCCATTTCTTCATTTGGATTTTCCACTGGAAACTGTTCCAGATCTCCTGGTGTAAACACATTTTCATCAATGTAATATTCAACAATCTCTCTTGCCCATAGATTCTCAAAGTGCGGCCCCTGGGCCAATGGCGGCCCGCCGAAACATTTCTGGCAGCCCGCAATGAATTACAGTTATTAATTTTAATCCAACTGTACATGAAAGGATGAATCTCCGTTTCGTGGTCTCTAGCGGCATCTATAGGAATAAGCGGTAATTGCAGGTGTGGTTTGGACCTCACTCCCAGAGTTCCACGGTGCAATGTTTTTTTCTCACCACGGGAGTGCTGACGGTAGTGATGGCAGAGTGAAGCTTTCTGAACCAGTGAAGCTTTCCAGCCAATTGTATCGGAAAAAGGTTCATTCATTCAATGCCTCAAACTCTATGATGACCTCTGCTGTTCAAAACTTGTAGTGCAGTATGTTTGAAATAGTCTACCGGTATATTTTGGCCCAGTCTCTGTGGGTTGAACATGGTTCTGAAAACTTGAACCAATAAATTATCTAATAAATACACTGATTCCTATATGAATAAAACTGTTCTTTTAGTTTTAAAACAACAGGATAGTTTTAATTGTGTCCATATTTGCGTCATAAAAATTATAGCCTGTCTATTGCCAACCTTGTTATGGGAAATCAAATTAAAGTGCTCCCACATCTCAGAGCGACCTCTCTTTGCTACAGGTTCCATTATAATCTGCTGTTTGCTACGACTGACTCGCAACACTGCTTTTGATTACTTCACACCCACAAGCGCGCGCCCTGTTTCGCACATCTTTGAATCAAATCGAAGCGGTCACGTGAATGTGAGCTAGCACGAAGCTTCGGACGTCGCTGATCACGTGATCAGCAGCAAACGAACCAAGCACCGATACATTTGCTTCGCCTTCAACTGGTTCATACTTTGACACAAGCTTTGAAGCAGGAGGGTCGGAGGTAACAACACTAGCTGACGGCGTCTCCTGCCTCACTCTGCCTCGGGGAAGAGATTGTGACCGCAGCTGTGAAAATGGAGTGGGATCCGAAGCAGGGCCCCTCGAGAAAGAGACGATGCGTTGGTGAGTAAAAAAGACGGTTTCAAGATAAGTGGACAAAGGCTTACTTTGTCATACCTCACAGGTCGGATAAAGTCATGTGCCTGATCTGCAAGCAGGTTAATGCTATGCTCAAGGACTTCAACATAAAACGACATTATGAGACCAATCATAAAAGCTACGACAAATTCACCAGCGAGGGGCGCGCCAGTAAGCTTGAGCAACTTAAAAGAGGCTACACTGCACAGCAGTCAGTTTTCACAAATCTGGCCAAATCCAGTGAAGCTGTGACACAGGCTAGCAACGTGGTAGCTCAAGAAATAGCCAGGCAGAGCAAGCCGTTCAGTACTGGAGAATTTGTGCGAGACTGCATTTTGAAAGTGGCCGACATTGTATGCCCGGAGCGGAAAGCAAAGCTCCGTGACATAAGTTTGTCAAATGACACAGTGACACGACGAATCGAAGATCTGGCGAACGATCTCAAAGAGCAGCTGGGACAACGTTTGGAAGGCCTGGAAAAGGGAGCCTTTTCTATTGCACTGGATATAAGCACGAATATTTCCGATACAGCGCAATTGCTGATTTTCATCCGACCAGTTCACTGAGAACTTTGAAATAGGCGAGGAGCTGCTAAGGTTGGAGAGTATCAAAGACAGAACAAGGGGAGTCGACATTTGTGATGCTGTGTGTCGCAGTCTCGATGCACTCAATGTGAAGCTGCCGTCTATGGTTGGTGTCACCACAGATGGAGCACCTGCAATGATCGGGAGAAAGACGGGTGCCGTGTCGCTGCTCTCTGAGAAAGTGGCCAACAACGGAGGTGAGAAGCTAACCAAATATCACTGTATAATACATCAGGAAGCTCACGCCGCTCAAACGCTTGATATGAAACATGTGATGGACATTGTTGAGAAGACAGTTAATTTCCTTAAGTCCAGAGGTCTGAATCACCGCCAATTCAAGACTTTTTTGGAGCAATCAGAGGTGACGTCCTATACTTCACTGCCATCAGGTGGCTGAGCAGAAGTGCCGCGCTGAAGCGTTTCTTTAACCTGACAAAAGAAATAAGGGAGTTCATGGTGTCAAAGGGACAAGATGTGACACAGTTAAGTGACACTAAATGGCTGAGTGACCTCGCGCTCCTTGTTGACCTGAATACTTGTCTCAGCGATCTCAATGTGAAGCTGCAGGGCTGTGGGAAGCTCATTTCCACACTTATTGACAACGTAAAAGCTTTCCAGCGAAAACTTGAACTGCTGCAGGGACAGCTCAAACAGGGAGATCTAACCCATTTTCCCACCTGCAAAGCACTCGTAGACGACACAGAGACAGATGGGCGCTACGTTTTACGTCACCTGCGTTCAGACAAGAACCATAACCTCATAAAAAAACCCAGAGAGGAATTCGACCACCGCTTCTCCGACTTCAGGGACCATGAGAAGTTATTCAACCTCTTCCAAAATCCTTTCTCATGTGTCCCTGACGAAGAGCCGGCAGAAATGCAGTTTGAGCTCATCGACCTGCAGGGGAGCTTCGAGGCAAGAGCAGCATATCGTGACAAGAATCTCGTCGAGTTCTACAAAGGACTTTCCCCATCTACATACCCTGCACTTCGCCAGCATGCTATCACAATGGTCTCTTTATTCGGAAGTACATACATTTGTGAGAGGACCTTCTCCACCATGGCCATCAACAAATCCGAGCTGAGGTCCAGGCTGACAGATGGCCATCTACATGCTGTCCTTCGTATCGCAACGACAGAGATGGAGCCAGACATCAGAGGAATCGTGGCCAACCGAAAACAGCACCACAAATCCCATGCCAATAAAAAAAGGTATGTTACCTAGTAATAAATATTCTGTGTGACTTAATGACAAGCTAATTAATTACAGGCAATGACAGATATTAATGATTGTGATGATGATGATGATGATGATGATGACTTCTGTTTTAACAGTCTCTCTCTCTCTTTCTCCCCCTCCCTCTGTGTGTGTGTGTGTGTATCTGTCTGTCTGTCTGTCTGTCTCTACAGGTCTTCCTGTGGTGCTTTGGAAGCTGGAATTGCTCCTGAATAAAGTCCATGCTGATAAGACAGGAGGCAAGGCACACTGAGACTGACATTTTGTTCTTAATAAGTTTTTACATATATTCTGAAATGGACTGCACACAGGACTGTTATATCCCAAATGTGACTGTAGGGGGGGCAGAAAATCCCAGGGATTTTGTGTGCATTACGATGTTTCTCAGACTTTTCTCAAGTTCACTGGTAGTTTTTATCATGCTGTAATGAAACACATCACTAACTCTGCGGTCAGGACTAATCCCTGCATCTCGTATAACCTTGCTGGGTGGTCCTCGCATGTTCAGCAGCTGGCTTCAGTTCAAAGTGCCATCTGTGCGAACTGAAACTGGAAAAAAAAGAATCTGTCTTACTTTGGTCCGTGGGCTTGGAATGACCCGCAAAAACAGCTAAAACTAGACTCTAATTTCTTTATCGTCTTTTAAACAAAAAATCTCAGTAGTCCTCACCACAAGCTGCACCTGCTACGACTAAACAAATCATCTCTCTCTCTTTTCTATTCTTCACGCTATAGCACTACAGCTGCGGTTTAGATTTTACATTCTAGTTTAAATTGGTTCAAAGATTAGACTGTAGATTTTGGGTCTAAACTTTTGGCCTTGGCATATTATGTTTTTTTAGGTCTGAATCATTGTCTTCATTATGTATTAACAGCTTTTCGCTGATCACATACATTCGCCTACAGTTGGGATCTACAGTACTATATTTCAATTTAATACACACCAATTCTTTTGTTCGTTGTTGGTAGCCTGATTATTTTGTACTGTTTATAGTATAGTTCCTTTTTGTCATGTTAATGTTGTATTGTCCTGTATTTATTTATTTTTTGTCTGAATATGCAACCTGCTGTGCTCTGCCCTCTTGGCCAGGTCACAATTGTAAAGGAGATTTTATCTCAATTGTCTATCTGGTTAAATAAAGGTCATGTATGTATGTATGTATGTATGTATGCATGGAAAAGGACAAAGAAGGACAAAGAAAGAATGAACAGTTCAATCTGCTTAGCTTGTGAGTAAGAAAAGAACAAAGAAATCTAAACAAAAGGTTCCTGAGAATTTAGAGCAAGAGAAGATAAGAACAACCTCAATTCTGAAATAGTTGGGATGAAGTGTAAATTGTGAATAAAATCAAAATGCAATGAGTTTCAGATGACATGAGACAATGTAATTTACAATAGAACATAGGTAACATTTCAAATGTCGAAACTGGGACATTTTACATTTTTATTCAGAAAATTAGCTTATTTCAAATTTTCTGGCTGCACCAAGTCTCAAAAAAGTTTGGACACAGGCAAAAAAGGGCTGAAAAAGCAATTAATTTAAGAGAATTAGCTGAAAGAACATTGACCAAGTAATTAAGTTAACTGGCATCAGATGTGTAACATGATAGGCTATAAAAGGGATGTCTTAGAGGGGCTGAGTCTCTCAGAAGTATGGCCAGAGGCTAAGGCTTGCGTGAAAAAAATTGTGGAATACTTTAAAAACAATTTTCCTCAACGTCAAATTGCAAAGGCTTTGAAGGTCTCATCATCGACAGTGCATAACATCATCAAAAGACTCAGAGAAACTGGAAAAATTTCTGTGCGTAAGGGACAAGGCCGAAGACCATTACTGGATGCCCATGATCTTCGGTCCCTCAGACGCCACTGCATCACTCCCCGGCATGATTCTGTCATTGACATTACTAAATGGGCCCAGGAATACTTCAAGAAACCACTGTCTGTAAACACAGTCTACCGTGCCATCCACAGATGCCACCTAAAACGCTATCATGCAAAAAGGAAGCCATTGTTGAGCATGATCCAGAGGTGCCACCATGTTCTGTGGGCCAAGGCTCATTTAAAATGGACTTTAGCAAAGTAGCAAAGTGTCCTGTGGTCAGACGAGTCCAAATTTGACATTCTTGTTGGAAATCATGGGCGTCGTATCCTCCGGGCTAAAGAGGAGAAAGACCACCCCTCCTGTCATCAGCGTTCAGTTCAAAAGCCAGCATCTTTGATGGTATGGGGATGCATTGGTGGTGTGGGACACTTGCATATTTTAAAAAGCACCATGAATGCTGAAAGGTATATAAAGGTTTTAGAGCAACATATGCTCCCCTCCAGACATCATCTATTCCAAGAAAGGTCTTGTGTATTTCAGCAGGACAATGCAAAACCACATACTGCAGCTATTACAACAGCATGGCTTCGTAGTAGAAGAGTCCGTGTGCTGAACTGGCCTGCCTGCAGTCCTGATCTTTCACCAATTGAGAAAATTTGGTAGATAATTATACGCAACGTCCGTCAAAGGAGATCCAAAACTCTCCAGCAGCTGGAAGCCTGCATTAAACGAGTGGGATCAAATTCCAATGGCTAAACTCAAGAAACTTGTCTCCTCAATGCCCAGACGCCTCCACTCTGTGTTAAAAAAAAGAGGGGATGCTACACCATGGTAAACAGGCCCCTGTACCAACTTTTTTGAGACCTGTAGCAGCCATCAAATATGAAATAATCTCATTTTGTGAATAAAATTGTAAAATTTCTCTGTTTCAAAATTTGCTATGTTATCTCTGTTCTATTGTGAATAAAATACTGGCTGGTGTGATTTGAAAGTCATTGCATTTTTATTTTATTCACAATTTACACTTCTTCCCAACTATTTCAGAATTGGGGTTGTATATAAAGACAGATAATAATAAGAAAAATAAGAAGAAGAAAGAAAAATAATGCTAATACAGGCCATAGTGGGAAAAAAAGTAGTAAATTGAAAGAAAAGAAAAATATTAACTCCCTCCTCTCATTTAATTCATTTTATTATTTTCCCATTAAAATTTTTCCTGAAATAACATAACTAAAACTTGATTTAGGAAATCAGTCGTTGCAGATTAAGTTTGTCTTATCCTATTTGATTTACGTCAGTGGTTTTTCATGAACATTTGCAACATCGCAACTGGTTTTCGGCAACACACCGTATACACCGTATGCAGCAAGAAATGGTCATTTTTCCATGCAGTTGAAGTAACATTTCCAGCATGTGAACATGCATGTAAAAATTAAACACACTTCCCATTCAAAAAAAAAAAAAGGCTCACACTAGTTTTGACCATGGCGCAGAGCACTCTTGCTCTGAGGTTGGGGTGGGGGGTAGATGGGCATGTTGACTGTATGTGTTTCTTTGTGAATTTGGAACTGAGAGGGTGTGTATGAGTGTGTACGTGTGGAGTTAAACCAGAAGACACAGGGGCCCTTCAGGACTGGAGTTAAACCTGCAGACATCGTGGTCCTCCATGACTGAAGTGAAACCTGCAGACACTGTGGTCCTCCAGGACTGGAGTTGAACCTGCAGACACTGTGGCCCTCCAGGACTGAAGTTAAACCTGCAGACACTGTGGTCCTCCAGGACTGGAGTTAAACCTGCAGATACTGTGGCTCCATCCTGCAGATTTTGGCCCCATCGTGATGCACTCATATTGTGCTGATACAGAAACGTTAAATAAGCATGACTGTCATAGGAGTTCAATACATCAGGTAATAGTGAATCATGACAGAAAGAGATAGTGTTTTTATTTGGTTTATTCACTGAAAATCATTGTCTGCAATAACAGAAAATTGCAGTGACAGGGGTTCATAGGTGGCTGGCTTTATATTTTAGTAATTTTACACTTGATTTGCCCACCATACTTCTGGGCAGTCTAACAAATGACTCCAGAAAAATAGTCAATATTATGATACTTCTTGGGAAAATTTTCATTTTTAAATCAAAATCTGTGCACGCTTTGAGGATCGAGAGATTTAAACTCTTCGTCAAACATCACAGTAAAATTGAATGCATGATGGCTCATGAAAACAGTAAGTAATGTGTATACAAGGATGGATGGAAGGCGCTGAGAGTAGCAGAAGGCTGGGAATGAAAATAACAAGTAAATAAATATGAGTCTATTAGTATATGATGTGTCAGTGATTGTATGTACATAAGCCAAAGCATGAGTATATACTGTATGTATATGTAATTATGATCATTGTATGTCATGGCGCATGTATGCTGATAATTCTCATTTCTTTTTATTCAGTTTTGTATATTCTAATTTATGTCATTGTCCTTTCACTGTAGTGTATGGATATATGGGTGTAGGGTGCTGTCACGGGAGACAAAGGGTGGGTGTGGGGTCTTGTGATTGCAATTGAATGAATTCAGTAGACCCCTTGATCAGTAAAAAAATTGCGGTGACATGATCAAACAGCAATCATGATAGAAATAATGACACTGAATCCATGATATTTTACAGTAATGAAATAAGTGCACTGCAGTGACCTGCTTTCTCCATCCGCTGTTGTTACACACAAACTTTCACATGGAAACTCTGGTAAAAATTAATGAAAGCAGCTGGTAAATCTGGTAAATTCCCAGTTAACCAGAGGAAATGGCTTCTGTTACACAAACACACTGATACAGGGGACAGAATTAATATTTCATTGTATTTTAGCCAGCCATCATACGCCAAAATAAAGATCAATGTATATTACTAGAGTGACACCCTGATCATCTTCAACATGCATTTATTAAATCTCAAGAAAAAAAATTGACCTTAAATGACAAGTGCACGACCAGAGCCAGCTAAAAGATCATACTCAAATATACAGCGTTTAAGCTGCACTGAGGGTAGTGTGTGTGTGTGTGTGTGTGTATGAACATATGTGGGTAAGTCTGAGTGTACAGTTCCACAGTCTTGTGCATATTTCATATTCACGTATTCTGCCAATTTGTTAAATTGTGACGCACGTCACTTTAATTCATGTGTTCCTTTGGCAGGATTTATTCTTGGAGGACATAAAATCCGAAACCTGATTGTGTGTGTTTTTGAGAGAGAGTATGAATTTCAGAGTGTGCATATGTATTTGTGAAACTGTGTGTGTGTGTGTTTGTGAGTGTATATCCACGCATTTAACTGAGTGTGCACATGTATTTGTGAAACTGTGTGCGTGTGTCACTTTTGTGAAGGAGTTTTCCTGCATGCATGCGAATGTCTGTGAGTGCACGTATGTATGTGTTTGAGATTGTATGTGCATGAAAATATGTGTGAGTGTGCGTGTTGCTACCAGTTGACAGTGGAAAACTGAGGAGTTCAAAGCTCCAAACCCAGCACAGAGGTGTGTGGGTGTGTGTGTGTGTGTGTGTTGGGTGAAGTGTGTGTGGACTCTTAGCAGGAGGACCAGTAAGTCAGAGTCAGAGACACTGTAGAAGGACGGAGTGCCGGCTGACAGTCCACACATACCTACCCTGTAGAAAAAAATCTTGAGGTATGCACTGCCCCCCCCCCCCCCCAAAAAAAAACACGCACATAAACGAGGCCTATAAGTGCCGCTCACAGTGACACGCTGTTTTTGTTTTTTTTCCCCCCCTACTGGAGCGCAAGGACGCACTCACCACTCAAGAACATCTGCAGTCGTTTCGGTGAGGCAGATAGGAAGTTCACGATGTCTTAGACAGTGGTCAATGCATTTCTGACTGACGGTAAACTGGTTGAGTGCACAATGGCCAAATTCAGGACATGATTTCTGCAGTGAACATAGGGTGTATCAGGACAAAGTTGCTTGATGTGCGCCTGCACCCCTCGCACTTTGCCACTTACATTTCCTGCACCGTCGCTCTAACTTCAGCTCATTCAGCTGATCAAGCAAGACGTTAGTCAGCGCCTCGCCCGTGGTATCAGCTGTAGAGATTAAGCACAAGAGGTCCTCTCTCACGGAGAAGTTCCCGCCTCACGATGCGCATAACGCGCCGACAGGGACACCAGTTCTGAACTGCTGATGTCAGCCGACTCATCAAGAATGCGCAAAACCAGTTTGTGGTCAGACATTTCTGCACAGCATCATTTTGAATTTGTTTTCCGCATTTTGGACTTGGTGGCCACAATAATTAGCGTTCGCGGGAGCGAGTTGTAAGTATTGGTTTAAAGAGGCGTCCACCTTTGTGCGACGCTTTAAAAATGCCTGAAAATTGCTCCGCTTGTCTGAATGGCTCCGAAGAGCTGGGTTTTGCTTACCACACGTGTTGATGAGATCAATAATGGCTTTAATGCCATGTCTATTGCGCTCGCTTGTCTCTTGGACGGAGCGATCCAGGGCTGCACAAATTGAAAGCTTTTTTCCAGTGCATACTAAAACGATTTATTTATTTTTATTGCAAATGATCAATACAATGCAAATTCTCCAGAAATACAATGGTACAAACTGCAAGAATAGAACAATTACAATAATAAGCAGATGAAAAAACAAAAGGGAAAGAGGGGTATAAACAATCTTATACTAAAGAGAGTTTTAAGGCATTGTACTGGTTTGAAGTCCTCATAGCTTTCTTGTTTGTTAGTCCTTTTAGTGTTTGTAAGTATGCTTTAATTTCAAACTTAAATTGGTGAATACTAGGTTTTTATCAAACCACTTGCATTTATGAATATGAAATTTACCAAAAAGAAAAAGGTTCAAAATAAAAATATGGTTTTTGTTCAAATTTTTTTTCCTCAAAATAAAAAACAACATCTTTTCGGTAAAATTATCTTAATTCCACACAACATATTAAAACATTCATAGAATAAGCGCAAGATACTTTCTGGAGCATACTTGAACAAATTCAGAGGCCTGCAACTGGGCAGTCTGATGCGCTGGTGTCTCCTTAACCAACGAGTCCCTCCCTGCCTCCCAGCACGCACAATCAATCAATTTCTCTCTCTCTCTCTCTCTCTCTCTCTCCCTCCCTCTCTCTCAGAAGCTTTATTGCCATGAATGGAATAAGCATTGTTGCCAAAGTGTAACAGTAAACAATCATATACAATTGGGTAAATTCAGGTAAAGTGGGACACTTTTTAATAAAATGCTGTTTAAACTACCAATATCCATAAGAATGATTCAAATGTGTGTATATTTTCTTCAAATTGGTTGTTATGAACATATCTAATGGTAAATTAATTTAGTTTATATATTTTTAAGAACCTTACACATCTTTGAACACAATCTGACAACCCTTCAGCAAATCTGAAGTATTCAGGTTGAGTGGGACACTTTCTTAGGTTAAGTGGGACAGTATGTGATGACTATAGATTGACCACAGGAGACAAGCATTTCTTTGTTTTAAAGCATCAGAACATTTATTAACTACAAATTATTGTCAAACATAAACATTTAACAATCTGTAAATGTATATTAAGTATAAAGTTGAATAGCAATATTCTTTATAATTTTAAATACCGTTAGGTATAGCATAAAACATTAAAATCTTAAAAACTTCCACCGTTTTCCCAGTGGAACTCTTAACTAGTTTTTAAAAACACTTTAATAATGGATTATGACCTGGTAAGTGCCAAGTGATCCAACAACAGCAAATTCATAACAAGGGCTGTGTATTAAGAGCGTAAGCATGACTTCCCTTTTGCTCCAACCACTCTTTTTGATATAAAATGGTCCGGCAGCCCAGACTCGTCGCAGTTCCAAAGATGTGACGGCACATCATGGATCTGCAGCTGGTTCAAGAGGGACTTGTATGTCTTGAACCAGGATTCTACCACCCCAGGGTTCATTCCCGAGGCCCTGGTTTTCGAAGGCTGATCAGTGGATTTGCTTTTAGCCCTTGCTAAAAACCTCAGCTTCGGCTCCTGTCCCTTAGTCATCTGCCTCTGGTACTCCTCAAAAGCCCCTGCCATTCTGTCTTCCTTCCATTGATTTAACTTTTTTCCCTTCCTAGATTGCTCTTTCCTTCTCTTCATTCTCTTCACCTCTCCTCTCTCTGACAGCCTGTCACTTCTCTTGACAGGGACATTGATGTCCCTTACAAATCTGTAAATTTTACATTTAGTCCCATTATTCTTTACTCACCACAATAAAGACTCACAAAAATGTTGTTATATTTATTAATAAATATAATATTTTTCATATTTTTAGGCAAATTTGCTGTTTTGTACATACTAACATGAAGAGTAGCACTGTCCCACTCAACCTGAAACACCCTGTCCCACTCTATCTAACACTGTCAGGTTGAATGGGACAGTGCTAGAATTGTAATTTTCATAAATATTACTTTCAGTTTCACTTAAATGCATAGTAATTTATAAGCACACTGACAGTATGATGCATTAAAAGCTAAAACATGTATTGTTACATCATAAAGGACAGAGCTATCAACCTTAGTAGTTTGAAACAGATATACAATTGTACAGTGTCTTACTATGAGTTTTCTGGGGTCTCACAATTTGAATAATAACAAAAGGACCGCCCCTGTGATGTCAGACCGATCACAATGCTTGTTTCATGTCCACTGGACATTAAGCAATAACCCAGTAACAATAGCTGTGATTGGCCAAAAAAATTAACGCTTTAAATGACTGATAATCTTAAGTGTCCCACTCAACCTGATGTCCCACTCAACCTGAATCTACCCTATATATACGACATAAATTGGGTAGTCGAGATTCAACGAAAAAGATATATTCATATACAGTTCATATGAAATAAAATCAACAATATTATAGTAATAATGGTCATGCATGTGAAATCTGACTAAATCTGTAGTCTGGGAGTTGGGCCTGTCCTCAGAAATGGGGTACATAAGTGTGACACACAAGACGAAAAATAAACCAATAAAGGAGAAAAAAAGATTCAACCTAATAAGTCACTAAAGGGACCCTGAATAACTTTCTGCAGTTGTAAGGATAATATCAGCAAAGATGACATTGGAACACACAGTTGAAATGGTCACGGCAACACCGATTTACGTATGTAACAAGATAGATATTTCAACCTAAAATCAACACAAAATGCTTATTAGAAGTAGGTGAAAACATTAATTTATTCTAAAAGTCATAAAAACAATAACACTGATAAAAGATACATTGAGTAGTATTAAAAATCAAACTTTCTTCCAGATTTGCAATTTGTGGATTTCCCGCTTGCAAATTCTGGCACATTGTGTTTTTCAACACTCAAAGCAAACACCTTGCAAAGTTAAAAACTGAGCTAAATTAACTCCATTGAACATCAGTAACATCAATCAATAAAAAAACCTGACATAAATCAACACCACAACTAACAATATTCGTTTTCAAAAACTAGCTGAAAGGTATTACGTATGTAACAGGACAGATGAGATAAACTGCTGAGACATTTCCTCGGAAATATTATAATTTACACTCACGTGGCATATTTAATGGTTTAAGTATGCAAGACAGATTGCATTCAAATTCAATGCAAAGACGCAAATACGCGTGTTTCACGCGAATTCGCGTCTTTGCATTGACTTTGAATGTGATCTGTCGTGTGAAAAATTCGTTCGCATCCAGTGTGAAAGGGGCTTTATTGTTAACATTCACAACGATATTTTCGGGTAAAGAAATAATTAAACAATTCAGAACGACAAAAACAACGATTAAAAACGTAATTTTGATGAACATACATTCGGATTCAACATTTATAGCAACATTAGCATCTGGAATATCTTATTTATTATGAAATAACTAATCGGAACAATGACACGGAATTAGAAAACAATTGGCCAGGGAGGTGCTGAACTTTTTTTCTGATTACCTTTTTATTTATTGGGGTGGCGTAGCATTTAGTCTCATCGTAATAGTCTGCGCAGGTGACCTCCGTTTTCCTGGTGCAATTCCCACAGACGGGTCTGAAGCAATTGCAGCAGGTGACGCGTCTGATTTTGTGAGCAGCTCCTGCGGACCTCGCCCTGCCTCCGTTTTGGTGCCAGCGTATCCTGCTGCTGCTGGCTCAAACTTTTTGCCAGTGCTGCCCAATAAAATAAAATAATTCTAGACTACTCTACTCCACCAACTCTGACAGGGGCATCGGTTAGTTGCTAGGCAAACAAAAGATACATTTTTCGAAAAAAATTACAGCCGCAAAACTGCACTGTCAGTGAGACCGCTAATGGCAGAAATAGGTAGATTTGGTGATATTTTATGCTCCGTAAGTGTAATCTATATAAAAAGCCGGCGAATTTGCTCCATGTTTGCAGTCCAATCTGAGACTTCAAAGAGCATTATTCGCCCAAACTATTGTGTTGATTATGTCAACTAAATGATGTGATCATGGCTCATTTTCTATTACGTTCGTAACAGTACTTACGAAAGTAATATTCGTGACAGATTCAGAGAAAATCATTCCAGCATTGCAGACGATGCTTGCATGACCTTCTAGCAATGCCGTCAACGTCGAGGCGCACACGCATATTTAGTATTCAGCTGTGACTGAGTTCACAGTCATAGATTCGCATGTATTTTTCTTGTTTAGGTGGGGTTACAAACGTAATATTTTTTGGACAGACTCGCAATGCAAAATTTTTAACAATCATTGAAAGCAATCAGACGGAAAGAAAACCGAAATCAATAATTATATCGTATATCAACAAATGGACTCTTACTTTTCGTACATGTATGGGTGGTTATTTCCGCAAATATATCCCAGTCTGACCCAATTTTATGTTCGTAACTGCAAGGACAGACTATGGTTAGGAACGTAAGCTTTTCAAATAGGGTGTCATTAAATTACCCGTCATTATTTTTTTTTTGGAAAAGAAGAGAAACTGAAAGAAACTAAGTAATTTATTCAAGCTGAAAACTTTACTCAAAAGAAGGGTGCCTTTTGATGGGCTGAAACCGCCCTGAAATGAACAACATCTACAATGTCACAAAAAATGTCAAAAACCAGTGTGGACATTTTCTTCTTTCTGCAAGTAAAAATAAAACTAGGCAAAGCATAACTTCAAAAATGTTCTTATTATATCTTAATTCTGATTCAACATTCATGTTTTTCTATAATGTCATGGCAGAGTGTTACATATTCTACTCCAGTTGACAGAGGGTCATTGCGGAGTTCCACACTCCAAACCCAGCACAGAGGGGTGTGTGTTGGGTGAAGTGTGTGTGGACTGTGTGCAGGAGGGTCAGAGTGTCAGAGTCAGAGACGCTGTAGAAGGACAGAGTGCCGGCCAGATGGTCCACACACACACCAACCCTGTACACACACACATCATCATCATCATCACACACTCCTGCTCTGCGGTAGGGGGAGGGGGGGGCAGGTAAGTGTGTTCGGCTCCAATTGTGCAGGATGATGTAACGACCTTTATAGCACCGCAGACTCCAGGAGTTTTTATTCTGTCCGAACCTACAGCTCTCCCCCCCTCCACTCCTGCTGATTCCTTTATCCGTCACTGCTATAGAAACCCATCCCTCCCCCTTACACACACTCCACTCAGCCTCCCAGTAACAGCGCTCACACACACTCTCTCTGCACAAAACCTGCCGCCAGTTCTCAAATCTCTCTGGATGATCAGGATACGGCTCCTCTCTCTCCGGTGTGTGTGTCACCCTCCTGTTCCCCTCAGACAGAGGCAGCTCTCTGTGCGCTGTGTTTGGATCCAATGTGAGGCAACAGCCATCTGCACACCAGAGACATTGATGTGATTAATTCTGATTATTAATATTCACCTCATTATTTGAGTGTGTGTGTGTGTGTGTGTGTGTGTGAGAGCTGTGATAGAAACTGTGTGTGAAGAGATGTTTTTGTAATGTCTCTCTCACACACACACACACTCACACACACACACACACACACACACACACACACACACACACACACACACACACAGTAGAGTGAGGATCCATGATAATGTTCTGTGTGTGTTTGAGAGTGCATATAAGAGAAATGTTTCAGTAAAGTCTAACACATACACACACACACACAGTCGAGTATGTATCTAAAGATGGTGTTGTGTGTGTTTGTGAGTGTGTGTAAGAGAGAAGTTTCAGTAAAGTCTCTCTCTCTCACACACACACACACACAACAGTGTGTGTATCTGTGGAAACTGCTCAGTGTCTCACACACTCACATTTCCTGGGTCCTGGTTTGTTCCTGTTCTCTCCTCCATGGTCCACACTGTAAGAACAGCAGAACAGGGTGAGTGTGTGTGTGTGTGTATACTTGAAGCAGCAGACAGTGCTCTCATTCCAGAGTCCTCTGGGTGATTGTATCTCAGGTCCAGCTCTCCCAGGTGTGTGTGTGTGTGTGTGTGTGTATGTGTGGCGTTAAATTAATCTTAATCTTCTTTCCGCACACGCTCTCAATGTCAAAATATGCTCACAATATCAGTATACGCTTGCTTGCCGATTTGACTTTTGGACTTTGGAGGCGGGACTTTCAGCGCTGACCATGAGCTTTAAGTGGCGAATGACGAAGGACGGGAATGCAGGTTTCTTGACCAGACGAAACTAAAGTCAAGACATAGCAGCTTTTTAATATTTGCAATATTCTATTATGAGCGATTGGCACACTATGGTGTTGTCATTGTGTTTTGCTTTGTTGGGATGATATGGTTTGGAAATATTCACTATATTCAGGTAAATGCTTTCAAAGTATCTTAGCCTATAGTTACAACTCGATGCCATTTGAGCAAGTGAGTTATAGGTACTGCTGATGTAGACTAATACAATGTTACGAATAAATAAAATAGCCCTAATTTAATTTAAATATTTTAGGCATAAATATATGCCAGTTTGTGATGAGAGCAGTGAAAGTGTAAGGGGGCAAAGGCTGTTTAATACAGTACACAAACACTCTAAATTTACTGAACAGTTAACATTGTAGGCTACTTGTATACAGCAGCATTGCTAGCTCGTGTTTATTACTCCATTTGCTCAAATAGCATCGAGTTGTAATTAAAGGCTGAGAGACGTTGAAAGCATCTCCTGAATGTGGTGAATATTTCTGAACCATATCATCCTATCAAAACCAGAGCGTGCCAATAGCTCATAATGGAATTACTGCAAATATTAAAGCACTGCTACTTGTTACGGCATTAGGTTCGCTTGTCAAGAAACCTACACACATAATGAATGAAGATCTTAACTCTCGGCCGGGTCTTCAGCATCAGAAAAGAAATATTGTTTGGAGGAAGTGATAATTAAGAACAACTCAGGAACATAGTACTGCTCTGTGGCATAGCCATGGGTAAATTGATGATAAAACAAGCTAGCTAAGTACAAGAATTAACGTGCGGGGACTGACGTTAGCTAGCTTTTTGAACGTGAAATATTTAGCTAGCTATAATCATAACTACGTATAGTAAGTAAAACCAATACCTTCAAACAATATCAAAAAGGGATCAATGAAATATTTCGTTTTGTGAAAATGTTTATTGCTTCGATATGATTGTTGTCCTCTTTGATTTCTGTAGCCTAGTTTATGGTAGTTGAAAACCAGTTAGAAAATCAAACAGCCAATCAAAGCTCATGGTCAGCATTGAATGTCCCGCCTCAAAAGTCTAAAAGTCAAAGTTGGCAAGCGAGCGTATACTGATATTGCGAGCATATTTTGACATTGAGAGTGTGTCCTGAAGTTGCAAGCGAGTGCGTTTTAAAATTGAGAGCACATAATATTGAAATTGCGAGCATTTTGAGGTTGCGAGAGGTAGAGAGGGTCTTGCACGCTGTTTTTATGCGCTCGGGTTTTGAGATTAATTTACCGTGTGTGTGTGTGTGTGTGTGTGTGTACACTTACAGCAGTGTGAGTGTGTCCAGTCTAGCAGCAGACAGTGCTCTCACTTCAGACTCTCCTGGGTGATTGTATCTCAGGTCCAGCTCTCTTAGGTGTGAGGGGTTTGATCTCAGAGCTGAAGCCAGAGAATCACAACCTCTCTGTGTGACTCTACAACCCGACAACCTGCGGAGAGAAGAACACACACACGCGCACAAATACATATAAACATGAGATCCTGAGCAGACTGCATGAAAAATGTTAAACTTAAAGGAGAATTCCGATGTGAAATTGACTAGGGATGTATTGAAACATGATAATGAGTACTAACTTTTGTCGAATACCCCACCTCCGTACGCACGCAAATTTTTGAAATAAATGGATTTTTAGCCGTAGCTCCCAACAGGTTTACAATGGTTGTGAATCGGGCATCGCGTTGCCATGCAAAAAAATCGCCATTTTTTCATCATTATAAAGGCTCAAAGTAGCTCCATACTTCATCGGTAGAATCCGAGGGCCCTGACATTTAAAACGAGGCACTGAGAACTTTGAAAATGCACAGGTAGTTTATTAAAAAAGACTATTAATGCAAACAGTAGCTCGATGTAGTTTCCAGTCGCCTCCATCTTGAAACTCTCAATAAGTCGATTGACGAGCAAGAACGAATAGGAAGGACAGGGAACAGATTGCAATCTATTCGTTCGTGCTCGTCAATCGACTTATTGTGAGTTTCAAGATGGAAGCGACTGGAAACTACAGAATATGTTCGCACACAAGTCCAAATTTCAGTCTAGCAGTAAGAATAGATGGTTCCAATTTCAGAAAAAAGGTAACGGTGATACCCAAGATTCCTCACCCAAAGACAAATCTGTTGATGGTGCTCAGAAATCCAGTCACAGGTCTGATCAAAGTGTGAAAGCTGACAGTGACAAAAGTAGTCAGTTTGCAATTATTGCTAACGTTAATGATTAATGCCCTGTGCCCGCTAGGTGGCTTTGACGATCGCTCCCATCAAGGCGTTAAAGGAAAGCTACCTTGCGGCGCTTCGCCTGAAATTCAGATCCTCGCGGGTCACTAGGGTCCAATATGGCGCAGAAAAGTCATGTTGGGAAAGTTTGCAAAAGGTTTTCTCAGTAGAATTACAAAAAGATTTATTCAGCTGTGCATCGGAAAAGAGAAATAAGTCAAACCGTATTTCAACTTGGAAGTGTGTATTGATGATGGATGCTTCTCTTCTTAGAAGCCCTTTTTCATGGTTTTCACTGGCGGGCGGCCGGTAGTCAACAAACAGGAGGGGTGGATGGTGTTGACAGATGTTGAGAGAGATGATATCGCACAAACGCCTACTCCCTCGATCCAAGTGCTACCTAATCAAATGCAACCTCAGAGTCAAAGTAAAAAAATGTCTGTGTTGAAAAAATCCAGTAATTAAAAGCCGAGTGACTCACCATCCACATAACTCCTTAAAATCTTTGCTGTGAGTTATGCGTCCTGATTATTTTATATTTAAGTTTCGATTTGTGATCTCTGAAAGGGCAGGTGAAAGTAGGGTACCATACACCATAAACCTCAGACTGACCTCAGATCAGCTCTGACCTCACCTTTAAACTACCCCAGTTTACGGTTACCGTTTCCTGAGCATCTAAGATCACTTTTCCACCTGCATCAGACTGACTCTCCTGTTACATCTGCTGTTCAGCCGACTCTTCTAATAGACACCCTCACGATACTTTCATCTGGTCTGTGTGTGGCTCCCTGGTCTGGATCATAACAGCCTGATACAGGAGGTAACTGAGGAGAAATGAGGACGTCCATCTCCCCAATGCAAGAAAATGTCTGTACTCACCCCAGTCTCTGCAGTTTACAGTGTGGGTCCTCCAGTCCTCTAGAGAGTGCTGTCACTCCTGAATCCTGCAGCTCATTGTCTCTGAGCTCCAGGTCTCTCAGCTCTGAGTGAGGAGAACGCAGGACTGAGGCCAGAACATCACAGCAGCCCTCTGTGAGATCACACCAGCCCAGCCTGTGGAGAAACACACACACACACATTACACCAACCCAGCCTGTGGAGAAACACACACACACACACACACACACATTACACCAACCCAGCCTGTGGAGAAACACACACACACACACACACATTACACCAACCCAGCCTGTGGAGAAACACACACACACACACACATTACACCGACCCAGCCGGTGGAGAAACACATACACACACACACACATTACACCGACCCAGCCGGTGGAGAAACACACACACACACACACACACACATTACACCGACCCAGCCGGTGGAGAAACCACACACACACACACACACACACACACACACACACAGATTACATCAACCCAGCCTGTTGAGAAACACACAAATGCACGCACACGCACACACACACCCACACTCTGGCTCCTTTTTATGCCCCGCCCTCCAAAGAGGACAGGGGGCATTATGTCTGCACCATGTCCGCCCGTCGTCCGTCCGTCATCCATTAACTTTTCGTTTCCGTGAGATAACTATAGAATCCCTCGTCTGATTGATGCCATTTCTTAATGGCGTATTGGGAGTGGCTAGAGGAAGGTTCCTTTCAAAAACCAGCATCGTGCGATATCTAATATGGCCTCCACAGCAGCCATCTCAATATGCCCTTGATCGACATACAGGCGGGGGAATATTCCACACTCTGCGTTGCTCTTGTTTTTAAACACAACGCAACAGTGACAACAACAAGGCAGACTTTTGTCTCCCACCTCTGCTGCCTGATCTCGCCCACTTTCCAGGCGAGGAGCAGTTCATCTCGAACAAGTGTCTTGTTTGCGTCCAGAAGTTGTCCCCAAAGCCCAATTTTACACGAGAGCTTCAGGAACTCAATGAGTGGTGTGTTTATCTCCTGGGATTGAAGCTCTTATGTCAGACAGCACTTATATTACTGACTGGCACCAGTAGATCGTCTCTCTCTCCAGGTGAGAGGGTCTTACTGCAGATAACCCCATATGAACACACCCCATGAAATGAAACCTGTACTCACACTAACATTAAGTTTACTTTTCCTTTGGTGCACAGAGAACAGAAAAACAAAGCATGTGACCCTTTAATCGAGTGTTATTTGACATCTGTCATCATCTTGGTTCTTCATGATTCCGTAATGATTTCATTGGGACTGACAGGAGAACTGCAACTGAAAAAACACCTTCCAGTGTATTACCACAGAACATAAGACAAAATGCATGTGTCCTCTCACCCTCTCACATCTCCATCATAACACTATCACTTACCAACACTGCAGATCATTCACTCACTCACACAAGCACACACATTCACTCATCCACTTGCATTCTTACTCACTCACATGCTCACACACACTCTCACTCGCTCATTCAACACACTTACTCACCCACTCAACTCACTCACTCACCTACTCACACACACTCTCATACTCAATCACTCACATGCTCACTCAGTCAACACACACGCTCACCCTAACCCACACTAACTCAATTTCACTCACTCACTCAGGGTTCTTACCAGAAGTCTTTGACAGCATAGTGGAGTGGGACATCACCCCAACCGGCCATGGGGTTTGGGGGCCACAGAGGCCCCCAAGGGGGTCCAGGGGCAGAGCCTTGGTGGGGGGCCAAAGCCCCCCGGAAGCTCCGGCAATTTATGGTTTTTTGAGGCCTATTTGGCAGTCTAGACGGCCCAATTTATGGATATATATCCTCACCTATAATACAAATCTTGCATGTAAAAGATTGAAAAATACGGGATGCGTATTTGCTGTGTTTAAATCAACGTTATTCAAAATTGCTTTCCTGTCCAGTCACAGGCAAGCAGTGAATTAATTTTCTGAACTTAATGTACCCCACCATATCATCGCTGGATGCTGTTAGATCACATATAGAGAGGAACCGTGTCTTCAGTTGCCAATTACGATAATTTGAAAACGCGCAGATGAAGGAAAATAATTGAGAACTGGCCAGGACTAATTGTCATAAAGGTCGTGTCAAAGTCCCCACCAACTCCCAGTTAAATCTACGCCCCTGTCCGCAACACACCTCGCCGGCATTCTGCAAACTCATAGGCCTTGGAACTGATTCTACGATTGTACAACATGCTTGAAATGCCGATTGATCCACCGAATAATCCTCACTAAATTATGGTAAACACTGCACAATGTGCGCGCGGGTGTCCCGCCGATGACGTCTCGCAGCGCGAATCTCGCATTGTCCCGTTCATTCTCGTTTAACTTCTCGCGTCAGAGCTGCTGAGCAGATGTCATTTTAAAAGTATCATTCTGAGGTAGAGAAAGATTTTTTTGGCAGTTGCGCTACAATTTATGAATCTATACAACATATACAAAAGATTGAGCATATTTTTTTAAATTTCAAAATCTGCCCGTATTTCCTTTTTAAATCCAACCCCTTTGCATCGAGCGCCGTACTATGTGCCCAGATATCCTGCCATTTAACTAGCAGAAATGGATTTTGGACGCACCCAAAATGCACTCGCGCCACACGTTTCAGACCGAGTGCTTAGATTTTTAAAATAGGGCCCATTGTGTTTGTTGAGGCAATTTTGAATTCTTGTATTTATAGTACTACATAAAACCTTCCCCAGATTATTTTTCACACAAACGCCTTGGTAATTGTTGGGGTCGAATTGTCCGACACTCAGAACCAAATTGAATAGTTTTAGAATTTCTGTCCAAAATTTATCATCAGTGTACATCAGCAGCTCTTTTAAAATCCCACCTGGCCTACAGGCTGTAGTTTCTGCAGGTGCTCTCTCAGTTCCTGTTCTGTAATGGGGGAGTCCAGTGGGCTTTGGTAATCTTTAATCACTGATTCAAGTTTTTTACCATTTAATTTTGGTTCTTTATTTTCTGTAATTTCTCCATAAACGTTTTCGTGATGCTTTTTCCAGATATCCCCGTTTTGAATGGCCAGTGCTACATGTTGGAGTTTGATTAATATAATTGACTTCAAATTGTCCCAGAATTTATTTTATTTTATGGACTCCGCAATCACAGTTAGTTAGTGGTTGATATGCAGTTCTTTTTTGGTTCCGAGTGTGTGCTTGAACTCTTTTAAGGTCTAAAAAAACTACGGCACAGATCTTGGATGTCTGTGTTTCTGATTGGATAATGATATGGTTTTTTCAAATGGTATGGCAGTCAGTGCAAAACCACTTTTTATAATTTGCATTTTTTGGTTTTTGTTTACTCTAGGATGATTTCAAATTTTGAAAGGTTATGGCCAATTTCTCAAATATGTACAGGGTTTCCCACACATAGACCATTGCGTGGCGGGCCGCCAAAGAATCAACTCGGACCGCCACAAATTGATTCCGCCCCAATGCGATTTTCTGGATAACATTCTCATCTGCGTGCGCGCAAAGAAAAATGAATTTAAAAATCCGGTAAAATTAAAAGCACTGGGAGACATGTGATGTGCGCAATATTAGTGCGTTGCTCCCCAGCTCAACAAAATTAAAAAGCATGTACACCCCCCCCCTCCCCACACACACATTGCTTCCTGCTGTGTGGGAAACACTGATGTAATTCATATTTTTTACTGGCAGGTTGTGAGGGTATGTGGTAACCAGAAAGGTCTCTCTCTCTCTCTCTCACACTCACTCACTCACTCACTCACTCACTCACTCACTCACTCACTCACTCACTCACTCACTCACTCACTCACTCACTCACTCACTCACTCACTCACTCACTCGTTCGCAAACTTTCTCACGCTTTGAAAATGAAACAAGGCCAAACACAACAGGAGGCGGCAACACAAAAACAGGAGCAGACAAAAGACTCGTATCCAGTACATTAGATTCTCAGCCTCAGATCAGTGAGATCAGCGCAACAACATCAGTCAAAACAGCCACTGTAGACACTTTGGCTCCAGATATCTTGGCAGGGGATTGTTCCAGGATTAAGGTCACTAATTCAGTTAAAGTCACACAGTTCAAAGCAGTACTCACCCCAGTGTCTGTAGTTTACAGTTTGGACTCATCAGTCCAGCACAGAGCAGCTTCACTCCTGAATCTCCCAGGTTATTGAAGCTGAGGTTCAGTGTCTGTAGTTTACAGTTTGGACTCATCAGTCCATCTTGGAGCAGCTTCACTCCTGAATCTCCCAGGTTATTGAAGCTGAGGTTCAGTGTCTGTAGTTTACAGTTTGGACTCATCAGTCCATCACAGAGCAGCTTCACTCCTGAATCTCCCAGGTTATTGGAGCTGAGGTCCAGATCTCTCAGGGGTGAGTTTGATGTCTGGAGAACTGAGGCCACAAGTTCACAGGACTTGCCTGTGAGGTCACAGTTGTTCAGTCTGTAAAGAAGAGTTAACAAATTACAAAACTAAAAACCAGTGAAGTTGGCACGTTGTGTAAATTGTAAATAAAAACAGAATACAATGATTTGCAAATCCTTTTCAACCTATATTCAATTGAATACACTGCAAAGACAAGTTACTTAATGTTCGAACAGGTAAACTTTGTAATTTTTTGCAGATATTAGCTCATTTGGAATTTGATGCCTGCAACATGTTTGAAAAAAGCTGGCACAAGTGGCAAAAAAGACTGAGAGAGTTGAGGAATGCTCATCAAACACTTATTTGGAACATCCCACAGGTGAACGGGCAAATTGGGAACAGGTGGATGCCATGATTGGGTATAAAAGCAGCTTCCCTGAAATGCTCAGTCATTCACAAACAAGGATGGGGCGAGGGTCACCACTTAGTCAACAAATGCGAGAGCTGATTGTCGAACGGTTTAAAAACAACATTCCTCAACGAGCTATTGCAGGAAATTTAGGGATTTCATCATCTACAGTCCGTAATATCGTCAAAAGGCTCAGAGAATCTGGAGAAATCACTGCACATAAGCGACAAGGCCGAAAACCAACATTGAATGCCCGTGACCTTCGATCCTTCAGGCGGTACTGCATCAAAAACCGACATCAGTGTGTAAAACACATCACCACATGGGCTCAGGAAAACTTCAGAAAACCACTGTCAGTAACTACAGTTCGTCGCTACATCTGCAAGTGCAAGTTAAAACTCTACAATGCAAAGCGAAAGCCATTTATAAACAGCACCCAGAAATGCCGCCGGCTTCCCTGGGCCCAAGCTCATCTAAGATGTGGTCTTACGAGTCCACATTTCAAATTGTTTTTGGAAACAGTGGACGTCGTGTCCTCCGGACCAAAGAGGAAAAGAACCATCCGTACTGTTATAGGCGTAAAGGTCAAAAGCCAGCATCTGTGATGGTATGGGGGTGCATTAGTGCCCAAGGCATGGGCAACATGCACATATGTGAAAGCACCATTAATGCTGAAAGGTACATACAGGTTTTGGAGCAACATATGTTCCCATCCAAGCAACGTCTTTTTCATGGACGCCCCTGCTTATTTCAGCAAGACAATGCCAAGCCACATTCTGCACGTTACAACACCATGGCTCCGTAGTAAAAGAGTGCGGGTACTAGACTGGCCTGCCTGTAGTCCAGACCTGTCTCCCATTGAAAATGTGTGGGGCATTATGAAGCGTAAAATACGATAACGGAGACCCCGGACTGTTGAACAACTTAAGCTGTACATCAAGCAAGAATGGGGAAGAGTTCCACCTGAAAAGCTTCAAAAATTGGTCTCCTCAGTTCCCAAACGTTTACTGAGTGTCGTTAAAAGGAAAGGCGATGTAAGACAGTGGTAAAAAGGCCCCTGTGCCAACTTTTTTGCAATGTCTTGCTGCCTTTAAATTCAAAGTTAATGATTATTTGCAAAAAAAAAAATAAAGTTTCTCAGTTTGAACATTAAACATCTCGTCTTGCAATGTATTCAATTGAATATAAGTTGAAAAGGATTCGCTAATCATTGTATTCTGTTTTTATCTACGATTAACATCACGTGCCAACTTCACTGGTTTTGGGTTTTGTATAAAACAATCATGAAATACTAATTTGCCACCGCAGCATAGCTGATATCAGGCCAGGAAACAGAACACAGTGGAGGGATGGATAGGAGGACAGGATGAGGGATGGACGAATGAAAAGGCTCATCTACACAATTACACACAGCCATTTATGACATTTTGCAGAGTTATTTTGAACGAGGAGTTCTGGCCCGGAAATGTAGCTTGACGGACGAACACGCAGAGGGACGAAACTTATTCCTAAATTCCCATCCACTTCTTGGCGCGGCGGGATAAATTTAGCATCAGATAAACATGAAACATAACAGATGTACAATATGTAACATGGATGGTACTGAACAGAACCGAACAGTTCTGCAGATGTAATTCTGACTCAAAGGCCTATTTTCTCATACTGTAAGTTCTCTGAATTGGGGCTGAGGGCCCATCTACCTTTCCTTCGATCTTTTCTCTGGGTTTAACCCTCCCCATCCCACCCCAGAACAGCAGCTGCCATTACAGGAAAGATGTAAATCACAACAACACCTACAGTTAAAGAGCCTCCACATCTTCCCACAGCAGTGCAAGCTAACGCAGAGATACACACACATAAAGGCCCATTCATTCAGAAACAGGAAATGAAAGGAAGAGACGTGTTATATGATCAGGGAGTGCAGCACATATGTACCGCTGGTGTTACTCATACAGAGCTCCATGATGTTTGGGACACATATTCTTCCACATTGATGTGTCTCTAGGCCAGAGTTTTATTCTCAGCTTTGATTAAAGTGTATGTTTGTCATGGACTCAGAGTTTTACAAATGAGGCTCTGTTGTGTCCCCCAGCTTCATTGGCCGCTCATACAAATTAAGCTTGTGTTTTAGCGACCCCCTACTGGTTGCCTTGTGCCTCCCCTGTTGTTCCTCCAATTACAGGGGAGACACAACTGTTCTGGGCCTACCTGTGCTATCTAATGCTTAGTTCCCACTGTCGTGCGCACTGTTACAAATGCCACGATTGGCCTTTCGTAACTGAACTTTTCTGAAGCTGCTTTCACACCGGATGCGAAACAAATTTTTCACACGACAGATTACTTCAAAGTCAATGCAAAGACGCAAATACACGCAAAATGTAATTTGTCTGCAAAATCTGAATGTAATCTGTCGTCCGAAAAATTTGTTTCGCGTCCAGTGTGAAAGCGGCTTAAGGTTTGGATAAGGTTTGGTGATGCGATGATCAAGATTGACAATTTTGATGAAATTTTCAGAGAAGGTGGGTATTAAGTCAAGGAACAGGTGTTTAAATTTTGGCATATCTAGGCCAAAGTACTGCTGAGATATACGCCAAAGTTCAAGATTTCAAGTCTCCAATGGGCCGGAGTTCCAATCGCTGTGCTTCTGGGTTTTGTTGCCCCCTGGCGGAGGTCTGAGCTCTCTGAGTGCTTTTCTAGTTTTGATCTGTTTTGCAACAAAAGGGGGGGGGAGGTGGTTGGTATTAGGCAAAATAATAACGTTGGTATTAGGCATATGATTCAATCGAAACAATTCAGTTGACGGCAAATATGCTCAACCAGGGTACAATGAATTGAGGAAACCAGGGCGTAATTTGATAACGTATATGGACATGCATCGACTTTCTTAAAGCGGCGAGAAAGTCCAAGCAATTATCTTATCAGAAGGTCATAAGCCTCGGTCAAGTTAAAACAGCAATTATTCAATCAACGCGCACTGAAGAAATTCACTTGCGGATTTAAGTCGTGCATTAAGTTCATCAGCTTCACGTGTAATGTGAATAGAAGCCACTAGATAGCAATATTAACCTTTTCTTTTGTTAAGCCCAGACCGGCCCAAGTACCCCTGACTGAGGGCCGCGGAATAGGGCGGGGTCGGATAAAGAGGCGGGGACGGACATCCAATGGGTTTGCTTGGTTTGGTCTATGGCAATGACAAGAACAGCACCATCTGCTGGACGACTGCAAGAAGTACAAATACTCATCCGTACTTTTTGGAAATCGTAAATGTATTTAACTTAACGCGTAAATATGGTAAAATAAAATTAAAATCTTACTTTATAAACATTTTATCCCATATATATATTTATATATGTGTGTGTGTGTGTGTGTGTGTGTGTGTGTGTGTGTGTGTGTGTGTGTGTAATATTTTAATCCAATTGCCCTGAAGGGGTTTTCCACAATAATGGCCAACTCGCCGAAAATTATCTCTCTCGCTGAGAACGGAACATAAAGTTCTTCGCAATGACAACAACTATGACACCAAAGTAGCGCAGGAGCTGATAGGAGACACAAGAGAGAGCAGGACATGAGAGGAAAGCAGTAAAAAGGCATGAAAGAGCGAAGAGGACATGCAATGGCCCCAGAAGGACAGGGCCTCGACCCCTCCCCAGCGTGGGGCCCTATGAGCTTGGGCAGGGGCGGGCTTAGCCTGGGGCATCGGGGAGGACCCCTGGAAATGACTGGGGAGCTGGCCCGGCCCCCCGGAGCCGCGCTGGGTGGAAGGGGAAGGTGGAGGCCAAAAGTAATCAAACAGGGTGGGTTTGAGCCCTGCCGTGGCTGCGCCCCGGGTCGAGGTGGGAGCCTGGTGGAAGGGCTCCATCCCAGCTACGCCCTGCTACAAACCCCATCCCGATAGCTGGCTGCAGGGCAGAGATACGGGTAATAATTTGACGGGGCGCAGCCGGCTTCCATGGGCCCTCCCGGATCTCTGCGGGGCCGCAGCCCTCCTCGAGGGGCCTCGTCCCGTCCTTCCCGGCCCCCCGGAGGCAAACGGCAACGACTTGGGCCTTCCCATCCCGGGGAGGCCAGGGGCCGGAACACGTTCGCGCCACTGCATCCCGGTTTCGCGCCGACAACTACTGCACCCCGGGTTCAGCCGGGGCTGCCCTGAAAGGGCTCCCCCCCACCTCTGCCACCTCCAAACCCAGTCTTGATAGCTTGCTGCAGCGTAGAGTTATTTGCCGAAAATCCTCCCCCCACCCCCCCGCCGAAGTTTCCCTGCCCCGCCCCGCAGCCCAGCGACCCACCCAGGCCGAGTCTTTGTCTTCCAGGAGACTCCCCCCAAAAGGCCCCCGGGGGCCAGGCTCGGGTGTGGCGGGGAAAGGGGTGAATTGGTGTCACCCTCTGCAGCTGAGTGGTCATAATGTTCTGGAGCAAGGAATCCGATTTTAAAAAGTAATGCAGTGATACCTCCAGCTTTCAGAAATTTGACTAAGTCCCGCGGTGGGTGACCAATGTGTCATATATCTGAAGTACGAGATCGGGCTGCATCCGGCTAGTCAAAAAAAATTACATCCTTTCCACGAAAACCTAACCACTTCTCTTTAAGATTTAGTTTGTGGAAAATGTCATAAGATAAAGGACAGGTGTAAAGGGGAATTTCAAAAGACTTAGGAAGACAACCGGGCGAGAGAATCCGAATGCACTTACAGTGAGCAACGTAATCATCAGTCCCCTGCTCATCATATGCAACCCCAATTCCAAAATAGTTGGGACAAAGTGTAAACTTAGAATAAAATCAAAATGCAACGACTTTCAGATCATGAGCCAATATGTTATTTACAATAGAACATAGATAACATTTCATTTTACATTTTCATCCACAAAATGAGCTCATTTCAAATTTTCTGGCTGCAATGGGTCTCAAAAAAGTTGGGACACAGGCAAAAAAGAGCTAAAAAAGGAATTAATGTAGAAGAGAATCAGCTGAAAGAACATTTAGCAAGTAATTAAGTTAACTGGCATCAGGTGAGTAACATGATTGGCTATAACAGGGATGTGTTAGAGAGGCTGAGTCTCTCAGAAGTAAAGATGGCCAGAGGCTCTCCAAACTGTGAAGGCTCGCGTAAAAAAATTGTGCAATACTTTAAAAACGATGTTCCTCATCGTCAAATTGCAAAGGCTTTGAAGGTCTCATCATCGACAGTGCATAACATCATCAAATGATTCAGAGAAACTGGAGAAATCTCTGCATAAGGGACAAGGCCGAAGATCTTTACTGGATGCCCATGATCTTCAGGCCCCCAGACGCCACTGCATCACTCACCGGCATGATTCTGTCGTTGACATTACTAAATAGGCCCATGCAGGAATACTTCAAGAAACCACAGTCAGTAAACACTGTCCGCCATGCCATCCACAGATGCCACCTAAAACTCTATCATGCAAAAAGGAAGCCATTGTTGAGCTTGATCCAGAAGCACCGCTGTGTTCTGTGGGCCAAGGCTCATTTAAAATGGACTGTAGCAAAGTGGCAAAGTGTCCTGTGGTCAGACAAGTGCAAATTTGACATTCTTGTTGGAAATCATGGGCGTCGTGTCCTCTGAGCTAAAGAGGAGAAAGACCACCCCTCCTGTTATCAGCGTTTAGTTCTAAAGCCAGCATCTCTGATGGTATGGGGATGCATTAGTGCATATGGTGTGGGACACTTGCATGTATTAAAAAGCTCCATGAATGCTGAAAGGTATATAAAGGTTTTAGAGCAACATATGCTCCCCTCCAGATGACATCTATTCCAGGGAAGGCTTGTGTATTTCAGCATGACAATCAAAACCCTGCAGTCCTGATCTTTCACTGATTGAGAACATTTGGCGCATAATTAAACAAAAAGTCCAACAAAGGAGACCCAAAACTCTCCAGCTGCTGGAAGCCTGTATTAAACAAGAGTGGGATCAAATTCCAATGGCTAAACTCAAGAAACTTGTCTCCTCAATGCCAAGACGCCTCCACTCTGTGTTAAAAAGAAGAGGGGATGCTTCACCATGGTAAACAGGCCCCTGTCCCAAGTTTTTTGATCTGATTTTATGGATAAAATTGCAAAATAACTCAGTTTCAACACTCGCTATGTTATCTCTGTTTTATTGTGAATAAAATATTGGCTGCTGTGATTTGAAAGTCATTGCATTTTGATTTTATTCACAATTACACTTTGTCCCAACTATTTCGGAATTAGGGTCGTACCTTTGTTTACGCAATTGGCCAGATGAATGGTCGTCGCTTTAAATATTGCAGCTGCGCAGAATTGTAGGATAGCGTTATCTCCTTTCTTTTCGAAAAGAATGGTCCTGTGTGCTCTATGTTAAAGGAGGTCAATTAGGAAGCACAGAGACCCCTTTCCTTTACATTTAAAATATTCGAATCCCCTTGTCATGGCTGCCACGTAATTATTTCCGTATCATTTATCGGGAGTTGGGGACTTTCCTCAGCAAAAAAGACTATTCGGACGCAGCCCCGTTCTTCAGAAATTCGGGATAAACTTGAGCCGTTTGGCAACAACGTTTAGGGGTATTACCATCGCCAAATGGTAGGGAATGTGCAGTGTGGGGACATCAGGGGGCGGGGTCGGACATCAGGGGGGGCGGGGACTGATGTCCTGCACTCTGCTGCGAGGGCTCACTCGACTGGAGCTAGGTTTGGACATGTCCTGGGCATGTCTGAGATGGAAAGTCCCAGAGAATTAAAAAAGTCTAAAAGGTGGGAGGGGTCTGCAAAAGAGTATATCAAGAGGAAAATTGAGAGAGTAAAGTAGTAGGAGAAATTGCAAGGAGAAGGATACATGTGACCAGACCTGTCACTCTTTTCAAGACCTGTGAAGTTTCTTGTGGATTTTTGCCTGTGTTAGAGCATTTTCCTCACCCGGAACATCACCAAGCAACCCAACCAAAGGGACTGTATATTTTTTTTTCTTGTATATATCAATCTTGGTCAGTAGAGTAGATAGTAGATTAGTTAAATGTCTTTGTTTAATTAAATGTGTTTAAGTTTTAAAATTGTGTCTGTCATCCCTTGCTGTCGTAAATGTAACTACAAATTTGGTTCATAACACACGTGCATTACGGTGGATTTCCCCACTAATGACACGGAAATCAATTATGACTCGAATTCTCAGGCTTGTCTTCACTGAGGGATTAAAAGCAATGGAATTGCATAATGACGTTTCAAATGGTCTTATTTCATTAAAACAATTAAAACGATCATGAAACACATGCACCGTTTCCAATCCCTGAGTAAAGATAAGCACAAGAAGTTGGGAGTCATACTCGCTTTCCATGTTACTTGTGGTGGGGTCAACCTTTACGCAAGTGAAACTTAAATGCACAAGGAATTTAATACCACATGAGAATCTCATTAAGCCTGCAACGAATAATTGTGGACTACAATGAATAAGCCTAAAAAATGCATGAGATCGACGCCGAATACGTGAGACGTGGCATTTCTGTTAACATTCTGCTCACACGTTAACGTTGACACCGAGTCAGATTTCGATCTTCCCATTAGAAGTGTGCCGCTTTCCATCCTCCAAAAAGCACATATTTAGGGAGACAAAATGTCGCTCTGCACAGCAATGCCAAAATAACACCGACTCGCACGCAAGTGTTTTTGAAAATGTAATTTTAAAGTAGACAAAAATGAATGGGAGTCTATGTGCGAATTGTACTTCCGGGTGCTTCAGATGAGCGCAACGAGCTAGATATACTGAGCAACAAAGGAAACGCAAGTTAATTAAAGACAGACCGGAAAATAAGTTTGTGCGTAATTATTACAGAAAATCACTGGTTTCATCAAACGTATTTGTTTTGCGGTCACTTTGACCGGAGTACATGAACTAACTAGCTAATTTGCGTTTCTTTTGTCGCTCAGTGTCGTTGCTCGAGTGAACCCTGTCAGCAATCTAATGTAGTTGGCACCTTTGCTTGAAGAGCCAAGGATGTTCTCAGCCTGGTGCGGCCCTGGTAACAATGACTCAATGGCTGCCTCCAGTGAAGGAAATCGAAGATGGCGGGCCAGGTAGGTTTATCATTGAAATGTCTTCGTTTTGATATTTCTAGGAGGTGTCATGAAACGTCATTGTGGTCATAAATACATTTCGGTATACCATGTTGATCACGATCTCTATAAATTTTTAGAACAAAGCGATAATTTTATTTTGGCATGTGTACTTGCCGACAGTGGCGTAGCCAGCGGGGGTGCTGAGACGCGTCCCTTTTTGACTGCCATTCGCAGTTTTTCATTTATTGACGCGTTTTCCAATAATCGTAATTGGTAACCGAAGACACGGCTTCACTCCGTTCTCAGTCATTTTCATAATTAACAGAAGGTTCACTTCGAGAGCACTCCACAGTTAACAGGTCCGGCTTGTTCTCCCCGATTAGGAACAGGTCAGGACTAAATGCTGCATTCATGTGCTATGGGAATTATGGTAAATACCAAAAGCCGACGTGAAAAGTTCACATGAACACCCCCCCATGTGGTATTTTCCACTGGGCAACTCGTAGAAAATTTTGATACACGAGTTGCCGAGATGAGATAACCTCTGACCATTTCAAAATGGTTTTACCCAAGAAACAGGTCTGAATCTGTGAGTCCGCCATCTTTAATTTCCCAGTACAACAACAAAAGCACGTGAACACAACACACTGGTAAATACCACTTTGCAAGGGGAAAATATCATCTTTTCCATCGCACGTGAATGCAGTTAAATAATTGTTCTAAACGTAAGTTTTGTGCAAACCAATTCTCTCTTCGTGTTTCGCAACTGGACTGAATTTAGCCCGTGATTTAATAAAGGAATAAGTCCCGAGAAGCAGTGGGTTACAGTGATTTTATAACGGCGGAGGGGCGTTCTAAGGTACGACGCGCAGCGGAAATACTTCTGTCCAGCATTGTATTAGTCTTACATTTATTCTATCTTCATTTTTAGATTCCTTGACCAAAAAAACATGGCAATTTGATTCATAATGCTACATCAATATTAGTTCCACCTTGGAGAACTACTTGCTTGAGCTTGAATTGCGTCACTGTGGGAACACTTACGCACAGATAAAGTTGCCGGCAAACGGGGTGGCCAAAGTTTAATTTATGGTGGCCGTGGCCACCCCCTGGCTCCGCCACTGCATCAAAGTACAGCCCTGAGCCTTATAATTGTAAATAAACACAGTCTCTCTTAATTTCACCATGCACTGTATTCAGTGAGAGAGATAGATACATTTATCTGTCAATTATTAAATAGATATTTTGACAGTTGGTACCTGACAAAATTAGTCACAAAAAAATCATTTTCAGTAAGGAGGTCTAAAGGGATTTTAGCTTTTGATGCAGCTCATGTTCTAGATTCACATCATTACATGAGGGCACCAGATTCACCTTCCACTCACACCAGTGTATATCTACAGCGTTTGACCAAGGCGCTGCTCCATGCTCGATTCTCTCCTGCCACAGCTGCCCTTTTCCTCATCATATCCCGCCACAGCTGCCTTTACTCAGAGTAAAACCCGCCACTGTGGTCCTTTTCTTCCCAAGGAGGGTCCGCCACACCTCCTCCCCGACTCAAAGTAACTACGCCACGCCTGAATTCGTCACTTGCTGCGCTTGACAATCGCCGTAGCTGATCTCTCTTTTCAACCTACTCACAAGGAATGATAGTGCACAGAAACCCAGTGCTGCGGATCTGTTGAGTATTTCCAGGTATTCAGACAGATTTCAGTTTGATTTGCCGCCGCGCATAGGGGTGGCGCTTCTGTCATTTCCCGGAATTCGGCCGTATTATTCATGTTATTAGCATAACAATCATCAGATCATGCCAACTCATAAAAGAAGACTTGCACGTAGCTAAATCGGCAAAAAAAGAACATCGTTTCATCAGTGAATTTTTCCAGTAGGAATAATAAATGACCAAAAGTGCTGGTCAACTTGAATGATAAGATTTTTATTACACAAATAGCGATTTTCTGGCGAGAAGTCTGCAGTGTAAATATGACACATGAACGAGCAGGGCACGGTCCAGTAATTCTCTATGAGCAGCCGATATATTTGTTTACGTCATGTTGCCGAAATTAACTGTGGCATGCAATTGTAACAGAAGGGATATAGTCCCATTTCGTGGTCACTCTGCCCTTTTATCATGCTTCATAGGCCTGTCTGCCAGTTCGGCTAGTCAGGGGGAGCTCTTTGCAGGGGAGATTTTAGGGCTAACCTGCACATGATGGGATTATCCGCAGTGATCAGATTAGAGAGATTTGCATCGCAAACTGGGAAACTTCTCCCATTGTTATATGGTTTTGGGAATCGCAAGTTCACCACCGGCCTCTACTGAAACATGCACAATGATCTCTCATCATTCAAATACATGACGTGATGTCAAAATGTGACCGAGTTGGAGAGTGCCTTGTGTGACTGGATTTTAATGGGAATGGATCCTTTCACATCTCTGATCAGTTGTTAACATTATGCAGTAAGGTATAGATAAGAGCTTAACGGCAGGTTAGGTTACAAATAGTTAATAAAATTTTAATGGGGAAACGAAAGTGTTTTGTATTAAATCAAGATTGTTCAGGGTGAAATTGATGCCTTTTGGAAATAATTTCTTTTGCTTTCAGAGTGGAGTTGTATTTCTCCTGTAATTGTAATTCATCATTAGGAAAGAATTAAAAAATCCTTTAGGCATTTAAAATCTGCAGAAGGGAGGTGGGGTTACATCCACAAAGCAAGGAAAGTGACAGGTGTTTGTAATGAAGGCATTCAAGTTACCACTAGAAATGAACTGCCCTTTTTTGGCAGGCTGCTGCTTGCTCGCTATGACCTCTGTGCCCCTTTTCAGGACAACCACTCACTCGACACGGCTACTGTGCCCTTTTTCATACCCAAGCACCATACCTTCAGGAAATCCTAGAATTAATACTGCTCACGCTTTTTATTTTATCAGATTAGATATTTCCCAATAATTTCATTGCATTTTACTGTGAACTGATGCACATATTAAAATTCAATATGCAGTCAATCGTCAGCATTATTGATGACACCATACTCACATGGCCTTCCTGCAGTTCCTGATTACTGGTATCAGCCTCTGAAGACCTGCTGCTGATGTGTTGTAGGTCTTCAAGTCAAACTGATCCAGGACCTCCTCTGACATCAGTAACACAAAGGCCAGAGCTGAACACTGCTGCGGCTCCAGCTTTTCATCAAACAGTTTCCCTGATCTCTGGAATCTCTGGATTTCCTGCACTGCAGAGGTGTCATTCAGCTCATTCAGACAGTGGAACAGGTTGATGGTTCTCTCTGCTGAAGATTCCTCTCTGATCCTCTCCTTAATGTACTGGACTGTTTTATCAATGCTCTCTGATCTGCTTTCTTTCTGTGGGTCTGGTACAGTTGGTCTGCTTTCTGTCTGGAGATCTGGTACAGGTGATGAGGTTTTGATCATTTTATTAAAGCAAGTAATGATGGAGTTTGTTTGGTGTCTGCCTCCATCAGTTCTTCTTCCTGTCTGTGGGTCTGGTCGAGCTGATCTGCTTCCTGTCTGTGTCAGTATTCCTTGTAAGAGAGTGTGAATGGAGTCCAGCGAGAGGCCCAGAAGGAATCGGAGGAAAAGGTCCAGGTGCCCATTCTTACTCTCTAAGGCCTGATCCACTGCAGTCCGGTGTAACTCAGACAGCTGCTCTCTGTCACTGTGAGGTTCTGCAGTCCTGTGTAACTCAGACAGCTGCACTCTGTCACTGTGAGGTTCTGATTCTTCTGCTCTGAGCTCATTTCTGTTCTCATTCACACAGGAATGAAGCACAAACACGGCAGCCAGATACTCCTGAATGCTCAGATGCACAAAGCAGTAGAGCTTCTCCTGATGCAGCCCATACTCCTCTCTAAAGATCTCTGTACACACCCCAGAGTACACTGAAGCTTCCCTCACATCAATGCCACTCTCCCTCAGGTCCTCTTCATAAAATATCAGATTACCCTTCTCCAACTGTACAAAAGCCAGCCGCCCCAGTTTCAGGATGATTTCTGTATCTGATGCTGACGTGTGCTTTGGGTTTGTCTCACTGGTGCCGTGATACTTCAGATTCTTCACATGAGTCTGAATGAGCAGGAAGTGAGTGTACATTTCAGTCAGAGTTTTGGGCAGATCTCCACTCTCTGCTCCACCCAACAGTGTCTCCAGAACAGCAGCAGAGATCCAGCAGAAGACTGGGATGTGACACATGATGTAGAGACTCCTGGATGACTTTATGTGTGAGATGATCCTGCCGGCCTTCTCCTGATCTCTGACTCTCTTCCTGAAGTACTCCTCCTTCTGTGGGTCATTGAACCCTCGTACCTCTGTCACCCGGTGGACGCACTCAGGAGGGATCTGATTGGCTGCTGCAGGGCGGGAGGTGATCCAGAGGAGAGCAGAGGGAAGCAGATTCCCCTGAATGAGATTGGTCAGCAGCACATCCACTGATGATGACTCTGTTACATCACAGAAGATCTCACTGCTCTGGAAATCTAGAGGAAGTCGGCACTCGTCCAGACCATCGAAGATAAACAGGACTTTGACTTCATCACAGTTAATACTTTTAATCTCTTTCAGCTGAGGACAGTAGAGCTGCAGAAGCTGCATTAGACTGAATTCTTTGTCCTTCTTCAGATCCAGGTCTCTGAAAGGAAGACTGAAGATGAAATCAATGTCCTGATTGGCTCTTCCTTCTGCCCAATCCAGAATGAACTTCTGCACAGAGACGGTTTTCCCGATGCCAGCGATGCCCTTTGTGAGAACAGTTCTGATCCATTTCTCTTGTCCAGGGAAAGGCTTAAAGATGTCATTGCAGAGGACTGCAGTCTCCTGTGTGGTTTGTCTCCTGGATGCCGTCTCGATCATTCTGACCTCGTGTTCATTACTGACCCCCCCATTGCCCCCCTCTGTGATGTACAACTCTGTATAGATCTCATTTAGCGGGGTTAGGGGGCCCTGCTGTGCTGAACCTTCAAATATGCATTCAAACCTCTGCTTCAGATGGGATTTCAGTGCCTGCTGGGCTCTTCTGAGGGATTTATCTGAAGAGAGGAAATATGAGAATTAATGTATCCTATTCAACAACCAATTTTCAGAAGGAAACAAAAAATATTACCCATTATGTCATCATATGCAGCATAAATCAGTGCAATGCCCAGACAGCGCTACATACGTCTCATTATTCAATAATCACAAATACAACAAATCGGAAAAACGTTACATACTGCTGCACTTACAAATATTTGTATAAAAACCAAAAATAGTTTTTTAATATCACTTTGGCATTTATTTCAGAAGTTTGAGGTAATTTTGTAAAACTCAAAGCAGACAATCAATCTGGATATTCTTCACAAGCTTTAAAGACTTTCTAATATTGATAATTAACTGTAGCATCGTCCCAAATGCAGAGTTTAAAGGACACTGATCAGTGTAAAGTTCCATGTTACTATCAATTATGTGCCAGAATAACATGAAATCGACTGACATTGGTGGATATTCCAGTGTCATTAATTTCATTACATCAACTTTTCAGAGGTTAGATGTCATAATCTTCTGTAGGACCAGATCTGACAGAATATCAGGCTTTTATCTGAATCAATCAGAGCCCTGTTGTCGGTTATAGATAATTATGCCAGTTATTTATTGTATCAGTAATAGTTGTAGTCCCTCACATTCTGTTCATGGGCTTTTACCACTTTGTCATTTACAATCATTGTTTCCAACTCTTTGGTTTCTATAGTACTGACTTTTCTTGGTCACTAGTCTGGATTTCCCCGGTGTCCCATTATTTTTCGCCCCAAGCACAGATTGTCTATTTGGATTCTCCTCTGTCTGTGTGCCTGTGCTGCATTCTGCTACCCGCTGCCTGTCACAGGACCTTATATCTACCTGATGTTTTGGCACTGTAATCCCCCAGTTTTTTTTTTTTACAGAGACTGTCTGACCCTGCTTATTGTCATAATTAATGGTGTGAAGCTGAATCCTGCTTTAAAGTGAGTACTGTGTCCCTGACGTCACACCTATTCCTCTGTCTCTCCCACGGGCTCTACACCTTCCACACAGGTCCAGTTACCACCAAGGACTGGCAAGAGTCTGCAGACCTTCAGCTATTAAGTCTTGGCCCATTTTGAGTAGATGGAGCTTCAAGCCCCAATTCCAATAAAGTTTGGGAAATTGTGTGAAATGTGAATTAAAATTAAAAGACATGTGTTCAATTGAGTTCTCTACCAAGACAAGATATTTAATGTTCAAACTGATAAACTTTGTTCTTTTTGGAAATTCACTCCTTTCAAATTTGATTCCTGAGACACTTCCAAAAAAACTGGGACAGGGGCACGTTTACCACTGTGTTACATCTCCTTTCCTTTTAACAGCACTCAACAGGGTTTTTCCTGGTTCAAAATGAGGTGGTGGTGGTACCTGATCATGGGCTCACGTTTCAACTGGCTCAAGCAAATGTTTTTCATTCAGTCTATTATGGGAGTTAAAATTGCACTATAAAAAATGACAAGTAATATTTTATGCATAGTTATTTTTAAAAAATGCACTCTGTACAGCATTTTTGAACAATTCATTTTACAGGGGACTCCAGGAGAGCCCGCAATGACCCCTAGAGGTCCCCGGACCTCATGTTGAGGTAACATCATACTAACAGGGCTGTGCTGGGCAAGTGGTAGTTGTGGAAGTAATGAAGAATGTGCTGAGGATGCAGGCAAAACCTGACCTTATAACTGTAGGTAAAAGTGCAAAATTAGAACATAAATGTCACAAAATATGGTAATATAATATTAATATATATTATATAAAAAGTAATTTTCTGAAAAATTTCACAAGCGGCAAAATGTGGCCTTGTTGCTAGGTAGATTACTACACCAGCCATCCATTTACACAGTTCACAACCAGCAGCAAAATATTTCAGCCTCCTATAGGTTTCATTTTGAAGAATCTCTTCATACACTCCTTGTAAGCAAAGACTTCCTGGTGTGGTCCATCGATGGCCACCTTGCAACACACATCCAAGTGCCGTAAGGCTCAGGAAGGGATACAGTTGAGAGGCCTCTGAACAAACAAGTCACTGAAGCACCACCTCCAAAGATTTCTAGCGACATTCACAATGACGTCAATGTTTTGATACACGGTAGGCAAAAAGGCTCATTTTACACTAAGGCCTGGACTACACGTATCTGGATATTTTTTTAAGCGGATATTTTCTTCCTCGTTTAAAAAAAAAAAAAATACTCTATCCTCACTACAGAAATATCTCTGTCCACACGAAGAGGCAAAACTGAAAACGATTGCCTCTGAAGTCTGCAATGCCATGCCCGGCCAATAGGTGGCGATTAGCGAAATGTAAAATACCACAGAAGATGAACGATATGAGCATGCGCAGTGAAACGGCGGCAGTTAAGAAATGGCCAGAGACGTTATGGCGAAGAAAACCGATTCTTTTGTGTGCACTGACGACGAAGTGGAGTTATTGCTTCATATAACATTGCGATATAAAAACAAGAAGGCGTAAGAAAATGTCTACTGGGAGTTGTCTTACACAAAATACCCAAACATCCAGGAGGAGTTTTCGGAGGCGTATGTGTAGATGTCTGCCATTGTTGTTGTTGACAACCGTTTTGCACATGTGCGAACGGCTTGTTGCTAGGCGCTTGACGTCATCGCATCAACACCAGATCCGTTTAACCTCGCTACACGGATCCACTGAATCCGATATTTTTTTATTTCTCCACTTTTTTATCCGTTTAAAAATATATCCGTTTATGTGGGTGAAATCGCCGTGTTCGTGTGGTTGACAGGCCAAAGAAAAATTTGCGTTTAGGAATATATCGTATTCGTGTAGTCCAGGCCTAAGTTCACTAGTAGATCTCTGTCTTTATACACTGCCCTCCATAATTATTCGCACCCCTGGTTAAGATGAGTTCTCAACCTTTAATTCAAGTGCATTTTTTCAGTGGGGAAAAAAATTCCACATTAAGAAATAATTCTTTTACATCAAATCATGTGTGCCACAATTATTAGCGCCCCTGATGTTAATACTTTGTACAACCCCCTTTTGCCAACAAAACAGCAGCTAATCTTCTCCTATAATGTTTCACAAGATGGGAGAATACAGAAGGAATGGTTGAAGATCCCTCTTCTTTGCACAATCTCTCTAAATCATCCAGTGACCTTGGTCCTCTGCACTCTCCTCTTCAGCTCACTCCACAGGTTTTCAAAGGGGTTGAGGTCTGGGGACTGAGATGACCATAGGAGGAGCTTGATTCTGTGTCTGGTCAACCATTTCTGTGTAGATTTGGCCGCATGTTTAGGGTCATTATCTTGCTGAAAGACTCAGTAATGACCCATTCCAGCTTTTCGGGCAGAGGCCACCAGATTTTGATTTAAAATGTCCTCGTATTTCATAGCGTTTCATGATGCCTTGCACCCTAACAAGGTTCCCAGGGCCTCTGGAAGAGAAACAGGCCCACAGCATCACCAATCTTCCCCCATACTTCACAGTGGGCATGAGGTGCTTTTCTGCATACTCATCTTTTGTGCTCCGCCAGACCCACTTAGAGTGTTTGTTGCCAAAAAGCTCTATCTTTGTCTCATCTGACCAAACCACATGGTTCCAGTTGAAGTCCCAGTATCACTTACCGAGCTCCAGATGTTTGCGTTTATGATTGTGAGTGAGAAAAGGTTTTTTCCGTGCATGCCTCCAAAACAGCTTGTTGGCATGTAGATAGTGCCTGATGGTTGTTTTGGAGACTTTGTGACCCCAAGATGCTACCATTTGTTGAAATTCTTTAACAGTGTGCGTTGGAGAACTTTTTATTTCTCTTACCATCCTCCTCACTGTGTGGGGTGGCAAAATAACCTTGCGCCCTCATCCAGGCTTGTTTACCTCTGTTCCAGTTGTTTTCAACTTCTTACTGATTCCTCTGACAGTAGATATGGGCAGGTGCAGGCGAGTGGCTATTTTCTTGTGGCCATTGCCTGACTTGTGAAGGTCGACACACATCTGCCGTACTTGAATGGTGTGTTCTCTTTCATAATATTTCGCTCGATGTCTCACTATGGGATGCACGCCTCGCTGCAGCCTCAGAAGCATTAATCTCATTACGCCAATCCTGATTGGCTGGTGAACGTGTCCGTCCGCCCAGGTGGTACACCCACCTTAAATAGCTCATGCGGACGGCACCACGTCATTCAAACACCTCTTCTCACTCGGAGCATATCTCGCGTCCAGGGCTAGTTAGCTGAACTGTCCACAGACGGATTTTCTGTCGCCGGGCGCTACTAGTTTTGGATACCTTTTTGCTTCGTCGGTCACACCAGACCGGACTCAGTGCTCTCCCGCCCTACACGGCTTGGTCAGCACTGTCCTCGACGCCTCACCACGGCACGTCGAGTACCGAAGGCTAGCACACCAGTTACCTGTCGGTTTTCTTCACTCGACGCCTCACCACGGCACGTCGAGTACCGAAGGCTAGCACACCAGCTACCTCTCGGTTTTCTTCACTCGACGCCCCACCACGGCACGTCGAGCTCCGAGCGCTAGCACACCAGCTACCTCTCGGTTTTCTTCACTCGACGCCCCACCACGGCACGTCGAGCTCCGAGCGCTAGCACACCAGCTACCTCTCGGTTTTCTGCCTCGTCTCCCGGCTTGCACACCAGCTGGCTAGGAATGGAGGCCCAAAACCCCCATACCAAGGGGTACGGAGACTCCGGGACCCGTCCCTGTCGCTGTGGGAACAAGATCTCGAGTAAAGATCCACACCAGGTCTGCTCGAGCTGCCTGGGGCTGGAACACGCCCGTATGGCTTTCGAACTTCCCGGCTCGTGCCAACACTGCGCGGTGTTTACAGCGAAAAGTCTCCGCAGACGGCTAGCCCGCCAGGCTAGCTTGTCTGGAATCGACCCCCTCCTCCCCTCCGACGGTGCTGCCGCCGAGGGCAAGCAGGATTTGGCGGTCGCTACGGCGGCGATTCCGGAGGCTAGCGCCAGCTGGGGCTCCCAGCTCGACCTAGCCGCGGATCCCCCGTGTGAGGAAGACGTCCTAGAACTGGACTATGGGGACGATGAAGATGGCGTCTCTGAACTCCTCATATCAGAGGATGAGGAAGATGACGACGTCTTCATTACTCCGGCTCGGGCCGCGCAGCCCGCGGCCTCCGTCACCTCTCGGGATGGAGATGAGAGTAGCATACCAGCTTCTCCTCTCCCCAGCTCCGACATGCTCGACGTGTGCAAACGCGCTGCTGTCCGGCTGAACATCCCCTGGCCCGTTGTCGTAGCTGAGACCACCAGATCCCGCTACGAGGGGAAGAAATTGCCCTTGGCTAAGAGTGCGACGAAACAACTTCTCCCCGTCTTCCCGGAGCTGCTAGATGAGGTCGCGCGCTCTTGGAAAGACCGCCCTTATAGCAGCAGGAGCCCAGTTCCCGGTGCCTCGTCCCTCGATTGCGAGGCGATGGAGAGCCTGGGTCTGCTCCGCATGCCTCCGATGGAGCCACTCGTGGCAGCGCACCTTCACCCCCGCCTGTCAGCGGTGTCCTCCCGGAGCCCCAGTCTGCCGTCCAAGTCGGACCGTTTTCAGTCAGCCTTGACTGAGAAGGCGTATAAGGCGGCTGCGCTTTCGGCCAGAGCGCTCAATGTCCTCTCCCTGCTCACGGCTTATCAGGCTGAGTTGTGCGAGGATTTTGTGCTAACTCAGGACCCAGCTACATGGGAGGAAATACCGGTCGTCACCGACCTGTGTCTCCGTGTCCAACGCTGCGCGGTCCAGGCCACGGGAAAAGCGCTGGGGACTATGGTCCTACAGGAACGGGCGCGGTGGCTCAACCTCGCCAACCTGTCGGACAGGGAGAAGGATGACATCCTGGACATGCCCATTGTCCCGGAGGGGATCTTCGGTTCCGCGTTGGCTTCTATGCAACGGCGGTGCGAAGCTAAAAAGAAGGAGGATGAAGCTCTCAAGCTCTGCCTCCCTCGAAAGCCCCCTGCTCCTCTTCCGCCTGCTCAGCGTAAGACCTTTGCACAGGCTGCTTCACAGGATTCGCAGTTTAAAATGCCGAAACTGCGGAGGCCTCAGCCCGCCCCGCCTGCTCCGCCAGGTCGGCCCGGCTGGCCTAAAAAGCCCTCGGCCCCGGCTGTAGCTGCGCCTGCGCGACCCGCGCACACCGCCAGCAGCCAGGCCAGGAAAAAGAAGAGAGCGGCCTGACTCCCCCTCTCTCCTCTGGTGACGCAGCTGGAAGTTCCCCGTTCTCCGGCTCCACCTGTTTGGCTTTCGGGCGTGCACCCAGGGGCTCCCCACGCCCCTATCTCCCAGCTGCCTCGGACCGTGCCAGTGCAAGCCGGGAGAGATGGACATTTGACGTCGCGGGGTTTAGCGGTTGCCCCCCTCTCATGTCCACAAGCACGCACATACACAAATGTTTTCACAAAGAGAATAAATTGTGTCCCGCTGTCGCAGCCAGGCCGAGTGCCGAGGGCGCAGCTGAAAATAAAGAAAGCCAAATCTGTCATAATAAGCACGCCACCCGGGGGCCTTGTCATTCCGCCACAGGAGAACGCCACCGCACTGCGGCTGCGCCCTCTTGTGGTGGGAGGACTGCAGGGCACGTCACCCGGGGGCTGTGTCATTCCGCCACAAGAGGGCGCCACCGCACTGCGGCTGGGCCCTCTTGTGGTGGAAGGGCTGCGGTGCACATCACCTCTCGCCCTCAGATGGCGGAGATGGGTCGCACTGGCAGCCCCACCCTGGGTGTTGAGGACGATTTCGAGGGGGTACAGGCTGCAATTCGCCGCTGTCCCCCCGCGATTCGCCGGCGTTATACACTCCCAGGCGCGGGGAGAGTCAGCTCGTGTTTTACAGGAGGAAATTTTCTCACTGTTAAACAAAGGAGCAATCTGTGTCGTCCCTCCCGCACAATGTCAGAGCGGTTTCTACTCCAGGTATTTCCTAGTCCCCAAACGGGGGGGGAACGGTATTCGCCCTATCCTGGATTTACGGGCTCTGAACAAATATCTCAGGAAGTACAAGTTCAGGATGCTCACACACGCATCCCTGTTGCGTCTTGTACGTCAGAACGATTGGTTCACTTCAATCGATCTGAAAGACGCGTACTTCCACATTCCTATCTATCCTCCCCACAGAAAGTTTCTGAGGTTCGCTTTCCAGGGGATCTGCTACGAGTATCGCGTGCTCCCTTTCGGTCTGTCATTAAGCCCGAGGGTGTTCGTGCGGTGCACGGAGGCAGCAATAGCCCCGCTGAGACGGCGGGGCATCCGTCTGGCCACTTACCTGGACGATTGGCTGCTTTTAGCGCAATCGGAGCAGGAAGCCAGGGCGCACACGCGTATTCTCACACAGCACCTAGTCGATCTGGGTTTTGTGATAAACGCGGAGAAAAGCATGCTGTCCCCAGCGCAAGATGCTATCTTTCTGGGGTTATCCCTGAATTCGGTGTCTTTCACAGCTCGCCTCTCGGCGGAACGGGTGAGAGCTTTCAGGGCATGCCTCGCGCTTTTTTATCCAGGCAGGTTTGTTCCATTCAGATTGTGTCTTCGGTTACTCGGTCTGATGGCGTCTGCCATCCTCGTGATCCGTCTCGGTCGCCTCCACATGAGAGAATTCCAGCTTTGGGTGGCCTCATGCGGGCTAGATCCCGTGCGTCACGGCACGCGGAGAGTCTTGGTCACACTGGAATGCGCCAGAGCGCTGCGTCACTGGCGGACTCCGTCCTTTCTGACCCAGGGGGTCCCAATGGGCTCGGTCCTGTCCAGGAAGGTGGTCACTACAGACGCCAGCCTGACGGGCTGGGGCGGAATTCACGGGGGCCAGTCTGTGAGGGGCCGCTGGAGTGTGGGCCTCCAGCAGTCTCACATAAATTTTCTGGAACTTTCAGCGGTGTTCCTCTCCCTGAAACATTTCCTTCCATCTCTCATGGGTCATCATGTCCTGGTGAGAACGGACAATACGACGACGGTGGCGTACATCAACCGTCAGGGGGGGTTGCGCTCCCGTCAGTTGCACATGTTAGCACGCAAACTGATCCTGTGGAGCTGCGGCCGTCTCCTCTCCTTGAGAGCGACGCACGTCCCGGGGGTCTTGAACACAGGCGCGGACCTATTGTCCAGGGGTGCGCCGGTGTATGGGGAGTGGACTCTGCACCCGGAGATTGTGGAACAGATATGGGCCCGGTTCGGTCGGGCCGCGGTAGATCTGTTCGCGGCGAGAGAAAACGCGCAGTGCGCGCTGTTTTACTCTCTGCGCGGCATGGATGCTCCCCTTGGCATAGACGCACTAGCGCACGTCTGGCCGCACGAGCTTCTTTACGCGTTCCCTCCCCTGGCCTTGATATCCCCCACTCTGTCCAGAGTGAGGGAACGTGGTCACGCACTGATATTGATTGCTCCGCATTGGCCGGCGATGCATTGGCTAGCGGAAATATATCGGTTACTGTGCGCTCAGCCTTGGCAGCTCCCGCTGCGCAGGGACCTGCTATCGCAGGGGGGGGGGGCGATCCTCCACCCGCACCCGGAACGCCTGGCGTTGTGGGCGTGGCCCCTGAGTGGCTCAGTCTCTCGGCTGTGGGATTGTCACAGCGTGTGATTTCCACTATACAAAACGCTAGGGCCCCATCCACTAGGTCTTTGTATGACTGTAAGTGGAGGGTGTTTGAGGGGTGGTGTCACAGGAACGGCCACGTTTCTTTTCAGTGTCCGGTGAGTGCTATATTGTCATTCTTGCAGGACCTGATTGACAAAGGCAAAGCCTTCTCCACGATTAAGGTGTACTTGGCGGCTATCGCCGCCTGTCACGTGGGGTTTGAAAAGCGAACGGCGAGTCAGCACCCACTGGTTTGCCGTTTTATGAAGGGAGCGCGCAGGCTTCTCCCCGTGTCCAGACCACTGGTGCCACCGTGGGATCTGGCTGTGGTTCTGGAGGGGCTTAAGGGCCCTCCTTTTGAGCCACTGGAAGGGGCAGACTTGAAGCACGTGTCTTTCAAGGCTGTGTTGTTGCTGGCTCTGGCTTCAGCTAAGCGAGTTAGTGACATCCATGCGCTTTCGGTGCATCCGTCATGCGCTCAGCTCTTCCCGGGAGATGTAAGGTTGATTTTGAGGCCCAACCCGGCTTTTGTGCCTAAGGTGGTGGGCTCATGTTCTCCAATTGACCTTCTGGCCTTTGCTGCCTCAACAGAGGAGCAGCAGTCGCACGCGTTATGTCCAGTCCGTGCGGTGCGCATGTACATGGACAGGACTAGGGGATTCAGGAGGAGCGATCAGCTGTTCGTCTCCTGGGCTAATCCTCATAAAGGAAAACCTATCACTAAGCAGCGCCTATCCCATTGGGTGGTGGAGGCGATTGCTTTGGCCTATACGTGTCGGGGTTTGCAGCCGCCTGTGGGCATGCGGGCGCACTCGACTCGGGGCTTGGCCGCATCCTGGGCCTTATTCAGGGGAGTTTCTGTTCAGGACATCTGTGCAGCGGCGAGTTGGTCCTCGCCTCTCACTTTTGTCCGCTTTTATAAGCTGGACGTTTCCGCCCCGTGCGTGGCACGCGCGGTTCTGCTGTCCTGACTGGAACAGAATTGCTTCTCTGTGGGTTGGTGGACGCTGGATAAGCTTGTCTGGCAATACGGGAGCTACGATATCCCATAGTGAGACATCGAGCGAAATATTATGAAAGAGAACTTTAGGTTATTTACATAACCCCGGTTCTCTGAGTAATATGAGTGAGATGTCTCACCAGACAACCCTTCTTGCTGGGGCGAGTGAGAAGAGGTGCTTATCTTGAATGACGTGGTGCCGTCCGCATGAGCTATTTAAGGTGGGTGTACCACCTGGGCGGACGGACACGTTCACCAGCCAATCAGGATTGGCGTAATGAGATTAATGCTTCTGAGGCTGCAGCGAGGCGTGCATCCCATAGTGAGACATCTCACTCATATTACTCAGAGAACCGGGGTTATGTAAATAACCTAAAGTTCCTTTGTCTTTCCCATGTTGAAGAGTGGATAAGAGAAATGGCCACTGTATCACATCATATTTATACCCCAGGGAAACAGGAAGTGATGAATTACTAATTACTAATGTTCCTAGATGCTCTGATCAACTTTGTAAACTACTGTAGAAATGACAGAAATACTTCAATTACATTTAATTCCTAGGAATTGTTAGGGGCGCCAATAATTGTGGAACAGGTGATTTTATAAAAAATGATTTCTTAGTCAGGAATTTTTTTTCCCTTAAAATTCATCTGAATCGAAGGTTACATTTTTCTACAATTTTCAGTGCGAGAGTATGCTTCTGCAATGAAAATTGAATTTATTTTAAGGCTTTAAATGTATCCTTCTCCTTGCAATTTCTCCTACTACTTTACTCTCTCAATTTTCCTCCTTATATACTCTTTTGTAGACACCTCCCACCTTTTAGAATTTTTTAATTCTCTGGGACTTTCCATCTCAGACATGCCCAGGACCTGTCCAAACCTAGCTCCAGTCTGGCCTTAACAAAAGAAAATGTCAATACTGCCATCTAGAGGCTTCTATTCACATTACACCTCCATTCCAAAAGGGAAAAATTTTGACTCATAAAGGCAAATTTTTCCATTTCAATACAAAAATGGTTAAGTAGACACTTGTGTATATACAGGTGCTGGTCAACAAAATAGAATAATTTGAAATAGTGCAATCGTAAAATTTTTTTAATGCATTTTTTGTGCAGAAAGCAAATCAGGTGTTCACCGTGCCTGTCCTACTTGTTAGAGTAATCACAGAACTCACTACCTGTAAAAAATTTGCTCAGCTGAGCTTTCCAAAAGGCCCTTTTAGGCCATTTAACTGTGACACTGTTGTTTTATTGAATTAGAATAATAGAGAAACCGTTCAACAGAGTTAGAATAATTTTTATTATAATTAGAATCATCACTTTCTCAGTATTTTGTGGCTGCCCCCTTGGCTTGTATGACTGCCTGAAGTCTCCGCGGCATCGATTTGACCAGCTCGTCGCAAGTTTCTGCACTCACAGCTTCCCAGGCAGTGGCGATGTTCTGCTTCAGTTGGTCCAGTGTAGTCGGCCTTCTGTCGTGAATTTTCCGCTTGACGATGGCCCAAAGGTTTTCAATGACATTGAGGTCAGGCGAGTTGGCCGGCCATGCAAAAACTTCAAGCTGTTTTTCGGCGAACCAATCTTTGGTCGACTTTGCCGCATGAGCCGGTGCAAGATCCTGTTGAAATATGAGGTCTTCTTTGCCGAACTATTCCTCAACAATCGGAATCAGGAACATTTCCAGAACATGTTGGTATACGGCAGCATTGACAGTCTTCTTGAGGAAGCAGAGTTTCCCTACATCCCGAGCGGACATGCATCCCCAGACCATAACGCTCTGGGGAAACTTGACGGATCTTTTCACGGCCTCGTGGTTGTAGGTTTCGCCACCACGACGCCAGACACAAGGACACCGAAGGCGATGCAAAAGCGTAATTCATCACTGAAGACCACTTTCTGTCAGTCTTCAGCAGTCCATTCGCCGTGTTTTACTGCTGTAACGCGAGATTTGAAGCAGAGTTCGCGCATACGACGGTAAGTGGTTGATCTCGAGATGTTAGTGCTGGTCTGCTCTTTCCACAAGTCCCTGAGCTTGGAAGTGGACTCGAATCGGTTCCTGACTGCGATCTTTCTCAGCTGCTTGTTGTCGCAAGCAGAAGTTTTTCGGACGCCGGAACAGTTGGTGCGCTTGCTCCAGTCTTTCTTGAGAGCTTTGCAGACGGAAGACTGGCTGATGCCGAGCTGCTCAGAAATTTTAGTTTGGGTCAAGCCTTGTTGGCGAAGGGTTGAATTTGAGCCACTATTCCGGTTGAGAGGTTGCGCTGCTTACCCATGATTGATTTTACAACTTAGAAATTGTACTCAACCCTGACTTTATACTGCACAGTGAACACTCTTCACAGAAAACAAAAATTCAAGCACTTATTCTAATTCAAAGAAATGACTTATGAATTACTCTAATTCAATGAAACAACAGTGTCACAGTTAAGTGGCCCAAATGGGCCTTTTGGAAAGCTCAGCTGAGCAAATTTTTTACAAGTAGAGAGTTCTGTGATTACTCTAACAAGTAGGACAGGCGCGGTGAACACCTGATTTGCTTTCTGCACAAAAAATGCATTAAAAAAAATGAAGATGAAGATGTGGCCAAACTTTTGCTGTATACGCAAGTAAACTTGATGCCTGGTGCAAAATGCCCAATTTCCCCGTTTCCAAGCACTTTCAGATCATTAATGTACTTGAAATCGTCCCATATTTGTGACTGGACATATTTATAGTAATAAATTTCTAGTGAATCAATGTACTTTATTTACTAGCAGACAAATCTGATGACTGATCTGACATGACTTTTCATGCAAATCGCTAATGCATATCAAGTTGTATGCACGTCGAAATGTCTGCGGTCCAGAAGCTACAATGACTGATTATAATGGTTGAGTGATTGCTTTCCTATCCTATAATTTATCCTTGTTAAAGGTCGATGACGACATTAAAACTTACACACAAATCTTTTTATTGGAACAGCCAGGCAAATTCTGCATATAAAAGTTGAGGATAAGGAACGAACTGGTTACCTTTAAACTGTTGGGCTATTTGCACACAGTTGTTCACAAAGTGGTGAGCCTCGCCCCATCCTTGCTAGTGAACAACTGAGCCTTTCGGGCGTGCTCCTTTTATATCTAATCATGACATTCACCTGTTTCCAATTAACCTGTTCACCTGTGGAATGTTCCAAACAGGTCTTTTTTGAGAATTCCTCAACTCTCCCAGTCTTTCGTTGCCCCTGTCCCAGCTTTTTTGGAACGTATTGCAGGCATCAAATTCAAAATGAGTGAATATTGACTAAAATTCCATTAAGTTTATCAGTTTGAACATTAAATATCTTGTCTTTGTAGTGTACTCAATTGAATATAGATCGAAAAGGATTTGCAGATCATTGTATTCCCTTTTTGTTCACGTTTTACACAATGTTTCAACTTCACTGGAATTGAGGTTTGTATTACACAAACAATCCTGTGGCAGCTGACAATTCAAAGAGCAAAGGAATATTACCAATGAACTTTTCCAAAATGACTCTTACTGCCAGTGTAAAGGATGCCTTTGGAGAACACTGATCTCTCACTGCATACAGGAGAAAGCCCAGACTCGCACCAAATGCACTGCTGTGAAAAAGCATTTGCCCCCTTCCCAATGTCTTCAGTTTTTTTTATTTTGCTTGTTTGTAATATTGGAATGTTTCAGATCATCCACTTATTTTAAAATAAGACAAAGACACCGTGAGTAAACACAAAATGCAGCTTTTAAATGATGATTTCATTTACTGAAGGTAAAAACAAAAAATTTAAATTATATAATCCATGTGAAAAAAATAATCACGTCTTGACCTAAAGCTGGTTGTGCCACCCTTGCAGGTACAGCTGCAAATGTTTGGGATAACTGACAGTGAGGCTAACATCGCAGAGGAGGAATTTTGGCCCACTCTTGCATTCATTCTGCCACTTTGGAGGGTTTCCAGCCTGAAATGTCTGTTTAAGATCATGCTAAACCGGCTCATTGGGATTCAACTCAGTACATTGACTGAACCAAAGCAAAATGATCATCTTGTTTCTTTTCAGCCATTTAGAAGTGAACTTCGGGGTGTGTTTCGGATCGTTGCCCCGCTGCATTACCCCACTGTGCTTGAGCTTTAGATCACAAACTGATGGCTGGACATTCTCCGCCAGGCAGAGAGCACAATTCATGGTTCCATCTATTGTCACTAATTGCTCAAGTCCTGAAGCAGTAAGGCAGTCCCAGACCATCACACTACTACCGCCGTGTTTGACTGTAGTTATGATGTTCTTATTGTGGAATGAAGTGTTGTCTTTATGCCAGACGCAACAGAGCCCATGTGAGATGAGTCTTTTTGCTCTTTTTGGTCAGCAGTGGATTTTTCCTTCCATCTCTCCCATAGATGTCATTTCTGCCCAGTCTCTTTCATATTGTGGAAACCAGTACACTGACTTTAACTGAGGCATGTGAGACCTGCAGCTCTTTAGATGTGAGTGTGCTTTCTTTTCAGACCGACTGGATGAGTCATCAATGCCGTTCATCAATGAAGGAATTGTGCCAGATCACCCACTCCTGGGAAGGTTCATCAGTGTCACCACTGTTCCAGGTTTCCTCCATCTGTAGATAATGGCTCTTACTGGGGTCCACTGAAGTCCCAGAGCCTGAGAGATGGATTCATAACTTCCTCCAGACTGATTAATGTCAACAACTTTGTTTCTCATCTTTTCTTGAATTTCTTTAGACTGTGGCATCATGTGCTGCATTTGCCCATTTCACATTGCCAGACAGGTTGTATTTAAGAGGTGTTAAGATTCAAACGGGCTGGAATTGATCATGCTTGGGAGCATCAAGTGAAATTGACCCAATATCAATTCAATTTGTTTGATTATTTGATTTATTCACCAAGGGGACAATTACGTCTCATATAAGGTCAGGTAGGGGAGGATAATTTCTTTCCTTCGATAAATGAAATAATCATTTGAAAGACTGCATTTTGTGTAACTCGGGTAATCTTTCTCTAACATTACAATTATTTTGTTGATCTCAAACAATTCAGTGGGACAAATATGTAAAGTCGAAGAAATTAATGTTAATAATTAACATTAATAGTTAATGACCCACCAAATCAAAATTGTTTTTTTTTTTCCTTTTTTCATTTAATGTTAACATATTTTGAATATTTTAATGTCAAATAGCGAAGCAGTGCATCGCTGAGGTGTAAATTCTCACGCAACTTCGAACGAACAGTGACGAACCGTCAGTCAGCGTCAGTCACCATGGTCGGACATCCTACTTTTGTTTTATCGAAACACCTCACGGACACGGTCTGTCGAAGGTCCAACATTTCACTCGACAGATGGTCTGACTCTGTCGGACAAGTAAAGTTTATTGAAACAGCCCCCTGGACTCAGGTCAGCAAGACTAATTGAATATTCAAGCAGTAGCTTTAGTTCACCTTCGCCAAGATGTATGTTTTTGCCAGCGTTGGTTTGTCTGTCTGTCTGTCAGCAACATTAGGCAAAAAGTTATGAACAGATTTTGATGAAATTTTCAGAGAAGGTCAGAAATGACACAAGGACCAATAGATTAGATTTTGGGAGTGATCTGGGTTAGGGGTTAGGGTAAGGGTGAGGGATAGGGCCCTGGGCAGAGGTGCTGCGCTCTCTGAGTGCTCTTGTTCTTTTTAGTTTAAACTGAGCTTGAAGTGAATTGCTGTGTTTCAGAAACAGTAATTTGTCATTTGAATTGTCTTACTGTGCTGCTCATCTCTCTCCGGTGAGTCGGCGACATCCTTCAGCTCCATGTTCCTCAGGATGTGGAGAGTGATCTTCAGAGATGTCTCACTGCCACAGGCCTCCAGCATCTTCTCAGTGATGTACAGGACCTCAGGATCCACCTGCTCTCTCTCACTGCATTCTGGGTAATCGTGATGACTCTTACTAAATTCCTTCATCTTTATAAACTCATCCAGGACAGCAGGATCTTCAGACAGACCCTTTAAGCACTCTGGGTAATCCTGTCTCAGATGGGTCTGAAACAGCTTCAACTTTCCATCCTTCTTCAGCTTCATCAGTGAGCGCAGGAGAGACTGAAATAACAAATCAAAAGGAGAGCTTTAACAGCGTGAAATTAACACAAGAAGAGGTTTCTACGAAAACAAATAAATAAATAAACAAACAAACAGGTTGCACAACCCAAATTCCAAAAAGGTTGGGGTCCTGTGTAAATTGTAAATAAAAAACAAAATGCAATGATTTGCAAATCTCATAAACCCACTGATTATTCACAATAAAACGTAGACAACATATGAGATGCTGAAAGTGAGACATTTTTCCATTTCATGAAAAATATGAGCCAATTTTGAATTTGATGGCAGCAAAAAAAGTTAGGACAGGGGCAACAAAAGGTTGGAAAAGTAAGTGGTACTTATAAAAAACGGCTGGAGGAGCATTTTGCACTTAATTACGTTACTTAGCCAGTAAGTCAGTAACATGGACTGGGTATAAAAAGAGCATTTAAGAGTGCCGAAGTCTCTCAGAAGTAAAGATGAACAGAGATTTACCAATCTGCAAAAAACTGCATCTAAGAATTGTGGAACAATTTCAGAAAAATGTTCCTCAGTGTAAAATTGTGAAGACTTTCAATCTTCCGCGCATAATATCATCAAGAGATTCAGAGAGTCTGGAGAAATCTCTGTGTGCAAAGGACAAGTCCGAAGGTCAATATTGGATGCTTGTGATCTTTGGGCCCTCAGGTGGCATTGCAGAAAAAACAAACATGATTGTGCACAGGGATACACTGCATGGGCTCAGGAACACTTTCAGAAGTCATTGTCTGTGAACACAGTCTGCTGTGCAATCCTCAAATGCAAGCTAAAGCTGTATCATGCAAAGAAGCCATATGTGAACATGATCCAGAAATGCCGCCATCTTCTCTGGGCCAAAACTCATTTAAAATGGACTGAGACAGAATGGAGAACTGTTCTGTGGTCAAATGAATCAACATTTGAAATACTTTTTGGAAACCACAGTTTGGTCTAAAGAGGAGCGGGACCATCCAGCCTGTTATCAGCGCTCAGTTCTAAAGCCCACATCTCTGATGGTCTGGGGCTGCATTGGTGCCTATGGTGTGGGCAGCTTAAACATCTGAAAATGCATTATCAATGCTGAAAAGTACATAGTGGTTTTACAACAACATCTGCTCCCACCCAGAAAACATCTCTTTCAGGGAAGGCCTTGCATATTTCAGCAAAACAATACCAAACCACAGACTGCATCCACCTTAATTGAATGTTCCATTAAATGAATACTCTTCATCAACAGACGGCTCGGAACAGGTGACCCAGCTTGTTGCACCTGGACTCTGTGAACAAAATGGAGAGAGAGAGAGCACTTCTAGTTTACCTCATCTTCTCATTGCATCTCCAACTCAAAGCTCACGGAGAGCTTGAGAGATTGGGGGAACACTTGTTTTAACGAGTCGCTTGCATGTTAAATATCTAGGCCTAACTTTAGACCAAATTCAGGATGGAGAAAAAATTGTGGACCATATTGACAAAAAGTCTAATGCAAAAGTGAAGCTTTTATATCGGCAGGCTGACAAAGTTAGCTATAAAACTAAGAAACTGCTTGTTTTGGCCCGAATTCAGGGTCATTGTGACCAGTTAAACTCATCCTCTTACTGCAGCTGTAAATCATAGCACATGGAGACAGAGCTTCCAGTTAAACTCTTCCTCTTACTGCAGCTCTAAGTCACAGCACATGGAGACAGAGCTTCCAGTTAAACTCATCCTCTAACGGCAGCATTAACACAAAGGACATGGAGACAGATCTTCCAGTTACACTCGTCCTCTGACTGCAGCATTAACTCACAGCTCATGGAGACAGAGCTTCCAGTTACACTCGTCCTCTTACTACAGCACTAACTCACAGCACAAGTAGTCAGAGCTTCCAGTTAAACTCATCCTCTCACTGCGGCTCGAACTCACAGCACATGGAGACAGAGCTTCCAGTTAAACTCATCCTCTCACTGCAGCTCTAACACACAGCACATGCAGACAGAGCTTCCAGTTAAACTCATCCTCAAACTGCATCGCTAACTCAGAGCTGATGGAGACAGAGCTCCCAGTTAAGCTCCTCCTCTCACTACAGCTCTAATTCACAGCACATGGAAACGGAGCTTCCAGTTAAACTCATTATTTCCCCACAGATCAAACTCAGACCCACCTCTGAAAGTGACAATATACCTACCTTCCCCTCACAGCAAAATTCACAGGATTAAAAAACAATCCTTTTGAGAACGTTTGAGACAAAGACAGCTGGGATGGCTTCATATGAACTCTATTGGAGCTGAATTAACAGTGAGATTTCTTTTTCTGTGCTGAAAATCGTTTGAAAGATAAAAGAACTATTATGGAAATATATGCATTGAGGAAAAATGAAAATGGTGAGTTGAGAAAGATTAACTACCTTTGGTCACCCGTGAACTCTCCATGGAACATAATTGGGTTTTCCATTGAATGACCACTCTTCATCGACAGACGGCTCGAAACAGGTGACCCGGCTAGTTGCACCTGGACTCTGCGAACAAAACAGAGAGAGCGCTTCTAGTTAAACTCATGCTTTTACTGCAGCACAAACTCACAGCACATGGAGTCAGAGCTTCCAGTAAAACTCATCCTATTACTGCAGCTCTAACTGACGGCACATGGAGTAAGAGCTTCTAGTTAAACTCAACGTCCTACTGCAGCTCTAACTCACAGCACATGGAGACAGATCTTCCAGTTAAACTCATCCTCTGACTGCAGCACTAACTGACAGCACACAGAAAAGGAGCCTCCAGATAAACTCATCTCCTTACTAAAGCACTAAACTCAAAGCTTATGGAGAAGGAGCTTCCAGTTCAACTTTTCCCTCTTACTGCAGCTCAAACTCACAGCATATGGAGACAGAGCTTCCAGTTGAACCCACCCTCTTACTGCAACTCTAACACACAGCATATGGAGACAGATCTCCCAGTTAAACTCATCCTCTTACTGCAGCTCGAACTCATAGCACATGCAGACGGACCTTCCAGTTAAACATCCTCTCACTGCAGCTCTAACACACAGCACATGGAGACAGAGCTTCCAGTTAAACTCATCCTCTCACTGCAGCTCTAACACACAGCACTTGGAAACAGATCTTCCAGTTAAACTCATCCTCTTACTGCATCTCTAACTCACAGCACATGGAGACGAAGCTTCCAGTTAAACTCATCCTCTTACTTCAGCTCTAACTCACAGCACATGGAGACAGAGCTTCCAGTTAAACTCATCCTCTCAATGCAGCTGTAACTGACAGCACATGGAGACAGAGCTTCCAGTTAAACTCATCCTCTCAATGCAGCTGTAACTGACAGCACATGGAGACAGAGCTTCCAGTTAAACTCATTATTTCCCCACAGATCAAACTCAGACCCACCTCTGAAAGTGACAATATACCTACCTTCCCCTCACAGCAATATTCACAGGATTAAAAAACAATCCTTTTGAGAATGTTTGAGACAAAGACAGCTGGGATGGCTTCATATGAACTCTTTTGGAGCTGAATTAATAGTGAGATTTCTTTTTCTGTGCTGAAAATCGTTTGAAAGATAAAAGAACTATTATGGAAAAATACGCATTGAGGAAGAATGAAAATGGTGAGTTGAGAAAGATTAACTACCTTTGGTCACCTGCGAACTCTCTACGAAACATAATTGGGTTTTCCATTGAATGACCACTCTTCATCGACAGACGGCTCGAAACAGGTGACCCGGCTGGTTGCACCTGGACTCTGTGAACAAAACAGAGAGAGCGCTTCTAGTTAAACTCATGCTTTTACTGCAGCTCTAACTCACAGCATATGGAGACAAAGCTTCTAGTTAAACTCATCTTCTTACTACAGCACTAACTCACAGAACATGGAGAGAGAGCTTCCAGTTAAACTCATCCTCTAACTGCATCCCTAACTTATAGCACAAGAAGACAGATCTTCCAGTTAACCCTTAAAACTCCGGGAAAATTTGCCTAAAATGCCTATGAAAAGCATACCCAAAGTAAATTGAACGCTGTTCTTGAACCGTTTGGACTATATGGATGGTTATGGTCTCATTTGATAGGAAACACTCTGAAGTTTTTCCCCCAGCTAAAAGAAATACTCTCAGTGCTACTGTCATTGAGTAATCCAAGCTGGAACACACTGAAGTAGAAGGTTTTTACTCTCGCCAAAATTTTTTTTTGCAAACAGATGCCTGTAGATGAGAGCAGCTGGGACTTATTAGCTGAAAAACACAATGGGACCACAGCATGAAGTCTTACTTAGTTCCAGTTCAAATTTGATAACAATCCTACAGAAAATGAGCATTTTACACATGTTTTTCTAAGGCCATGTCTAGGCGTTTCCAAAAATGGCCATTTGGAGACCCCAAAAGGACCCTTGGATAACCATGGTCACATACCTAGGATAAAAGGGCATAACTCTTGAACGCTTCAACCTACAGTCATAATGTTGGGCTCAAATGAAAGGTGACACTTAGAGGAATCCAATCCCATATCCAGATTCACTATCAATATTGCTGAAAAAGTTACTGATGCATAAGCTCAAATTTGTGCACATAAGAGTCAAAACGAGTGCCTTTATGTTAAAAAAAATGCTTTTTTATATGAAAGGTAAACAAACAAATGACCTTTACGCAGCAAACTCACAGTAAAATATTTACAATATATGATCAATAAAAAAAGTAAAAGTTAGTGAAGCATAAACTCAAATTTGTGCATATAAAAGTCAAAACAAGTGCTGTCATGTAAAAAAATGTTTTTTACATGAAAGGTAAACAAACAAATAACCTTTCCATAGCAAACTATTTACAATATATGATAAAAAAAAAATTAAAAGGTTACTGAGGCATAAACTCAAATTTGTGCATATAAACCCCAAGGGGAGGAGATTCTGACTTTGTGCTTTTACATATATCCAAAGCAAAGGAGAGATTCCTTTGTCTTCGTTCTTGCCTGTAACGAAGACCCTATGTGGCACATAGTAAAATGGATCCTATTTACTTACTTTGTCTCACTCTGATTTCTTACAGGGATGAAAATTTAAATTCCCACAACAACCAACGCCGGCGAAAAAATAACTTCCTTCCACCTTCGGTAACGGAGGTAATAATGCGTAATATGGTAATAATATAATCATCATAATATCAGCATCATATTATAATATCCTTTTCCCGTAATTATTTACACAGAATTACTCCGGTGAAAACATGACGGTGAACTCCAGTGAAAACATGACGTCCTCCCACCTTCCGTGACAGATGCAAATAATACGTAATGTAATTTAATAATAATAACAATTATTATAATAATAATAATAATAATAATAATAAATATAAATGTAATGTTATTATATAATGAAATATAAGTTATAATATGATGCGTACTTGTCAAGAGTAATGTCATCTCCCCCGAGAAACATTTCCTCTGCTACGGAGCCATCAGGGTTTTGGTCGGATATTTCTTCCCCTGAGCTATCACTTGCACGCCGAGTGCACAGCTCTGCAGCTTCTGAACTGAAAATGATTTTTTTACGCAACCTTTTGGCTATTTTCCTTTCAAACTCCGTAAACGACCATCAAACATTCGCTGGAAATCTCTCTCTGCCTCGCTCTGTTTTGCGGAACGCACAGCACGCATTACGCACAGCTGAGCCATATTCTGTCCATTCTCTTACGCGAGCGATAGGCAGCGCCAGCCTTTTCGCCACCTCAACAACCTATATATCGGCGTTTCTAGAATATCGTTGGTGTCATAATGCAACAATCGTCGTCTTGATTGGTTGCTGGTTGCTCGGGCTACACGCAAAAAAAGGAGGCATGAGCTTCGTTTCAACACAGGCACTCGTTGGCTATAGCAGGCTGTAGACTGGGCAGGGAAGCTTGAAACTGGTCGAGTGAGGTGTCAATCGAAAGGTTAGAGTGCAGACTCCATTTTGGCGCAAATGGCTGTGTACTGTCTAAATCTGTTCCGAAGCAACGATCACTAATGCAGCGAACTTTGTGGATAACCACCGATTCATTTCAAACGATGCAGCAGCTGTTCATGGATATTTACCGGTTTAATAGTGTGTTTTGGACTAAAAACTTTACTTGGTTGGATTTGCTGGAACTTCGTGGATGTAACAAGACCATTTTTGAGGGGATATGTCGGACTGGAAGAGTACTAGGGGGCTTCATCGGTGAGTCACATCAGTTTTGTAACTGTTCGTTTGTTTGTTTGTGGTCTGACATAGGCGTTGATTAAAGCTGCTGGGATGATTATACTTTGAAATGGTTGGCATCATTCGAATCTCAAGAATCTTAGCTTTCTGACGATATGTGGCATGAGTACCGTATTGACCCGAATATAAGACGACCCTGAATATAAGACGACTCCTCTTTTCAAGACCCTTATTTGGAAAAATACTTTTTATTTGAACAAAATTTCAAAAAACATTTCATTGTTTTTCTCGCACATTTCAACATCTTTGGTGTTTATCATGGGGGAGAAAATCATAAAATCATCCATAGCCCTGCAAATAGGAAAAGCGCAGAATGCACTTCACGGTTATGTGCCATGAAAACAGTGCAATAAAACGGGCTTAGGCCTACTGGCCTAACTTGTGCAATAAACGGCGCTCATTCGCTTGACAAACACTGTCAGAAAAGTCTGCAAAATGTAAGAGCATTAACATCCAAAAACACTATGAACAGTTTTTTTCCAAATTCATTCTGAATGACGTTGATTTAAATACAGCAAATACGCGTCCAGATGAATGATTGTTGTCCCACAACAACAAGAACAAGGAACACCTGTTAACTGTGGAGTGCTCTCGGAGGGAACCTTCTGTTAATTATGAAAATGAGTGAGAACAGGTCAGGACTAATAATTGTTTTAAACGGAGGTTTTGTACAGGGGCAAAGCTAGAACCGGGAATTGGGGTGGCACAGACACGTCCCTTTATGACAATTAGGATAGTCCTGGCTAGTTCTCAATTATTTTTCTTTATTGACGCGTTTTCCAATTATCGTAATAGGCAACTGAAGACACGGTTTCTCATGCGATCTAACAGCGATGAAGTCATGGGGTAAATTCCGTAAAACAGAATTGGGGTGGACGTAACATCTGTTTTAAAGAATTATTAGTCTTGACCTGTTCGCAGTCATTTTCATGATTAACAAAATGTTCACTCAGAGAGCGCTCCGCACTTAACAGGTGCTGCTTGTTCTCCCCGATTAGGTAAGACGACAATCATTCATCTGGAAACGTTTGCTTAATTTTTCGGTTGCCAATTACGATAATAACGTTGCACTCTGTCATACATCTTTTTCCTGCCCTCACGTTGTTCGTTCTCCCTGCTTCGTTTACAACCGTAAGTTTAAATTTCACATCATAACTTCTCCTCTAATTTTTATTCACCTTACCGATTTTGGAAGCACTTTTTTCAAGTGGATCTTTGTGCCTTGGTTGCATCTTTCTGTCATTAAGTAGCTCATGCAAATGTAAGCTAACACACCCACTCCAGCCGACTTGTTTACAGGATCACGCTAGGGTCACACTGCTCTAAACACTGACAGAGAGAAAAGCGCTCTTATGGCACCACATATTGTTTTACATGGGTAACTCCTTAGACCCCGAATATAAGACGAGGTGTCATTTTCAGGCATTTTTCAAGGAAAAAAATATCGTCTTATATTCGGATCAATACGGTATCTCAGTTGCATACAAGCTGTGTAAATGACGTAGTATGTTTTCAACTTCCCTGACGGCCCGATTGCGGGCCGTCGGAGTGGTAATGGGTTAAACTCATCCTCAAACTGCAGCTGTAACTCACAGCACATGCAGACCGAGCTTCTGGTTCAACTCATCCTCTTACAGCATCTCTAACTCACAGCACATGGAGACAGAGCCTCCAGTTAAACTCATCTTCCAACTGCAGCACAAACTCACAGCACATGGAGTCAGAGCTTCCAGTAAAACTCATCCTATTACTGCAGCTCTAACTGACGGCACATGGAGTCAGAGCTTCTAGTTAAACTCATCTTCTTACTACAGCACTAACTCACAGCACATGGAGACAGAGCCTCCAGTTAAACTCATCCTCTTACTGCAGCTCTAACTCACAGCACATGGAGACAGAACTTCCAGTTAAACTCATCCTCTGACTGCAGGACTAACTGACAGCACACAGAAAAGGAGCCTCCAGATAAACTCATCTCCTTACTAAAGCACTAAACTCAAAGCTTATGGAGAAGGAGCTTCCAGTTCAACTTTTCCCTCTTACTGCAGCTCAAACTCACAGCATATGGAGACAGAGCTTCCAGTTGAACCCACCCTCTTACTGCAACTCTAACACACAGCATATGGAGACAGATCTCCCAGTTAAACTCATCCTCTAACTGCAGCTCGAACTCACAGCACATGGAGACGGAGCTTCCAGTTTAACTCATGATTTCCCCAAAGATCAAACTCAGACCCACCTCTGAAAGTGACAATATACCTACCTTCCCCTCACAGCAAAAATCACAGGATTAAAAAACAATCCTTTTGAGAACGTTTGAGACAAAGACAGCTGGGATGGCTTCACATGAACTCTATTGGAGCTGAATTAATAGTGAGATTTTTTTTCTGTGCCAAAAATCATTTTCAAGATAAAAGAACTATTATGGAAAAATATGCATTGAGGAAGAATGAAAATGGTGAGTTGCGAAAGATTAATTACCTTTGGTCACCTGTGAACTCCCCACGAAACATAATTGGGTTTTCCATTGAATGACCACTCTTCATCGACAGACGGCTCGAAACAGGTGACCCGGCTTGTTGCACCTGGACTCTGTGAACAAAACAGAAACAGCGCTTCTCGTAAAACTCATCCTCTACCTGCAGCTCTAACTTACAGCACATGCAGACTGAGTTTCTAGTTAAACTCATCCTCAAACTGCAGCTCTAAATCACAGCACAAGTAGTCAGAGCTTCCAGTTCAACTCATCCTCTGACTGCATCTCTACCTAACAGCACATAGAGACAGATCTTCCAGTTAAACTCATCCTCTTACTGCAGCTCTAACTCATAGCACATAGAGACAGATCTTCCAGTTAAACTCATCCTCTCACTGCAGCTCTAACACACAGCACTTGGAAACAGATCTTCCAGTTAAACTCATCCTCTTACTGCATCTCTAACTCACAGCACATGGAGACGAAGCTTCCAGTTAAACTCATCCTCTTACTTCAGCTCTAACTCACAGCACATGGAGACAGAGCTTCCAGTTAAACTCATCCTCTCAATGCAGCTGTAACTGACAGCACATGGAGACAGAGCTTCCAGTTAAACTCATGATTTCCCCACAGATCAAACTCAGACCAATCTCTGAAAGTGACAATATTCCGACTTTCCCCCCACAGCAAAAATCACAGGATTAAAAAACAATCCTTTAGAGAACGTTTGAGACAAAGATAGCTGGGATGGCTTCTTGTGAACTCTATTGGAGCTGAAATAACAGTGAGATTATTTTTTCCTGTGCTAAAGATCGTTTGAAAGATAAAAGAACAATTATGGAAAAATATACATTGAGGAAGAATGAAAATGGTGAGTTAAGAATGATTAACTACCTTTGGTCACCTGTGAACTCTCCACGAAACATCAATGGGTTTTCCATTGAATGATCGCTCTTCAGCGACAGACAGCTTGGAACAGGTGACCCGGCTCGTTGCTCCTGGACTCTGAACAAAACAGAGAGAGCAATTCTAGTTAATCTCATCCTCTTACTGCAGCACTAACTAACAGCACATGGAGACAGAACTTCCAGTTAAACTTGTCCTCTTATTGCAGCTCTAACTCACAGCACATGGAGACAGAGCTTCCAGTTAAACTCATCCTCTCACAGCATCTCTAACTAACAGGACATGGAAACAGAGCTTCCAGTTAAACTCATCCTCTGACTGCAGCACTAACTGACAGCACACAGAAAAGGAGCCTCCAGATAAACTCATCTCCTTACTAAAGCACTCAACTCAAAGCTTATGGAGAAGGAGCTTCCAGTTCAACTTTTCCCTCTTACTGCAGCACTAACTAACAGCACATGGAGACAGAACTTCCAGTTAAACTCATCCTCTCACGGCATCTCTAACTAACAGGACATGGAAACAGAGCTTCCAGTTAAAGTCAACCTCTAATTGCAGCTCTCACTCACAGCACATGAAGACGGAATATCCAGGTAAACTCATGATTTCCCCAGAGATCAAACTCAGACCCACCACTGAAAGTGACAATATATCTACTTTCCCCTCACAGCAAATATCACAGGATTAAAAAACAATCCTTTAAGAGAACGTTTGAGACAAAGATAGCTGGGATGGCTTCATATGAACTCTTTTGGAGCTGAATTAACAGTGAGATTTTTTTTCTGTGCCAAAAATCATTTTCAAGATAAAAGAACTATTATGGAAAAATATGCATTGAGGAAGAATGAAAATGGGAGTTGCGAAAGATTAATTACCTTTGGTCACCTGTGAACTCCCCACGAAACATAATTGGGTTTTCCATTGAATGACCACTCTTCATCGATAGACGGCTCGAAACAGGTGACCCGGCTTCATGCACCTGGACTCTGTGAACAAAACAGAAACAGCGCTTCTAGTTAAACTCATCCTCAAACTGCAGCTCTAACTCACAGCACATGGAGACAGATCTTCCAGTTAAACTCATCCTCTGACTGCAGCACTAACTGACAGCACACAGAAAAGGAGCCTCCAGATAAACTCATCTTCTTACTAAAGCACTAAACTCACAGCATATGGAGACAGAGCTTCCAGTTGAACTCATCCTCTAACTGCAGCTCGAACTCACAGCACATGGAGACAGAGCTTCCAGTTAAACCCATCCTCTTGCTGCAGCTCTAACTCACAGATGATGGAGACAGAGCTTTGGGTTAAACTCATCCTCTAACTGCAGCTCTAACTCACAGCACACGGAGACAGAGCTTCTAGTTAAAATTATCCTCGAACTACAGCTCGAACTTACAGCACATGGACACGGAATATCCAGTTAAACTCATGATTTCCCCACAGATCAAACTCAGACCAATCTCTGAAAGTGACAATATTCCGACTTTCCCCCCACAGCAAAAATCACAGGATTAAAAAACAATCCTTTTGAGAATGTTTGAGACAAAGACAGCTGGGATGGCTTCACATGAACTCTATTGGAGCTGAATTAACAGTGAGATTTCTTTTTCTGTGCTGAAAATTGTTTGAAAGATAAAAGAACTATTATGGAAAAATATGCATTGAGGAAGAATGAAAATGGTGAGTTGAGAAAGATTAACTACCTTTGGTCACCTGCGAACTCTCTACGAAACATAATTGGGTTTTCCATTGAATGACCACTCTTCATCGACAGACGGCTCGAAACAGGTGACTCGGCTTGTTGCACCTGGACTCTGTGAACAAAACAGAGAGAGCGCTCATCCTCTTACTGCAGCTCTAACTCACAGCACAAGGAGTCAGAGCTTCCAGTAAAACCCATCCTCTTACTGCAGCTCTAACTCACAGCTTATGGAGACAGAGCGTCCAATTAAACACACCCTCTTACTGCAGCTCTAACTCACAGCACATAGAGACAGATGTTCCAGTTAAGCTCCTCCTCTCACTACAGCTCTAATTCACAGCACATGGAGACAGAGCTTCCAGTAAAACTCATTATTTCCCCACAGATCAAACGCAGATCCACCTCTGAAAGTGACAATATACCTACCTTCCTCTCACAGCAAAAATGACAGGATTGAAAAACAATCCTTTTGAGAACGTTTGAGACAAAGACAGCTGGGATGGCTGTGAGATTGCTGTGAGATGGCTGTGAGGTGACCAAACAGTGAGATTTCTTTTTCTGTGCTGAAAATCGTTTGAAAGATAAAAGAACTATTATGGAAAAATATGCATTGAGGAAGAATGAAAATGGTGAGTTGAGAAAGATTAACTACCTTTGGTCACCTGTGAACTCTCCATGGAACATAATTGGGTTTTCCATTGAATGACCACTCTTCATCGACAGACGGCTCGAAACAGGTGACCCGGCTTGTTTCACCTGGACTCTGTGAACAAAACAGAGACAGCGCTTCTCGTTAAACTCATCCTCTACCTGCAGCTCTAACTCACAGCACATGCAGACTGAGTTTCTAGTTAAACTCATCCTCTTACTGCATCTCCAACTCACAGCTTATGAAGACAGAGCTTCCAGTAAAACTGATCCTCTTACTGCATTTCTAACTCACAGCACATGGAGTCAGAGCTTCCAGTTAAACTCATCCTCTTACTGCATTTCTAACTCACAGCACATGGAGTAAGAGCTTCCAGTAAAACTCATCATATTACTGCATTTCTAAATCACAGCACATGGAGACAGTGCTTCCAGCTAAACTCATCCTCTTACTGCAGTACTAACTCACGGCACATGGAGACAGAGCTTCCAGTTACACTCATCCTCTTACTGCATCTCCAACTCACAGCTTATGAAGACAGAGCTTCCAGTTAAACTCATCCTCTTACTGCAGCTCGAACTCACAGCTTATGGAGACAGAGCTTCCAGTTAAACTCATCCTCTTACTGCATCTTCAACTCACAGCTTATGGAGACTGAGCTTCCAGTTAAACTCATCCTCTTCCTGCATCTCCAACTCACAGCTTATGGAGACAGAGCTTCCGGTTAAACTCATCCTCTTACTGCAGCTCGAACTCACAGCTTATGGAGACAGAGCTTCCAGTTGATCTCATCCTCTTACTGCAGCTGTAACTCACAGCTTATGGAGTCAGAGATTCCAGTAAAACTCATCCTATTACTGCAGCTCTAACTGACGGCACATGGAGACAGAGCTTCCAGTTAAACTCATCCTCTTCCTGCATCTTCAACTCACAGCTTATGGAGACTGAGCTTCCAGTTAAACTCATCCTCTTCCTGCATCTTCAACTCACAGCTTATGGAGACTGAGCTTCCAGTTAAACTCATCCTCTTCCTGCATCTCCAACTCACAGCTTATGGAGACAGAGCTTCCGGTTAAACTCATCCTCTTACTGCAGCTGTAACTCACAGCTTATGGAGTCAGAGATTCCAGTAAAACTCATCCTATTACTGCAGCTCTAACTGACGGCACATGGAGACAGAGCTTCCAGTTAAACTCATCCTCTTACTGCATTTCTAACTCACAGCACATGGAGACAGTGCTTCCAGTTAAACTCATCCTCTTACTGCATCTCAAAGTCAGAGCTTATGGAGACAGAGCTTTCAGTTAAACTCATCCTCTTAATGTAGCTGTAACTCACAGCACATGGAGTCAGAGCTTCCAGTTAAACTCATTATTTCCCCACAGATCAAACTCAGACCCACCTCTGAAAGTGACAATATACCTACCTTCCCCTCACAGCAAAATTCACAGGATTAAAAAACAATCCTTTTGAGAACGTTTGAGACAAAGACAGCTGGGATGGCTTCACATGTACTCCATTGGAGCTGAATTAACAGTGAAATTTTTTTTCTTTGCTGAAAATTGTTTGAAAGATAAAAGAACTATTATGGAAAAATATGCATTGAGGAAGAATGAAAATGGTGAGTTGAGAATGATTAACTACCTTTGGTCACCTGTGAACTCTCCACAAAACATAATCGGGTTTTCCATTGAATGACCACTCTTCATCGACAGACGACTCGAAACAGGTGACCCGGCTTGTTGCACCTGGACTCTGTGAACAAAAGAGAGAGAGCGCTTCCAATTAAACTCATCCTCTAACTGCAGCTCTAACTCACAGCACACACTGTAAAAAAGATAACGACAATCTATTCTCCAAAGTGTGTATTCTTAATAGTTTGAACATGGAAATTAAAATAGGTACTATTTCACTAGAAAATGCATGTTAGAGCAATAATGTGCACCTCAACTATGATCGAATATGTTATTGTCAGTTAGCGGAATTTGCAATTTGTTGTTGGTAAAACAAAGTTGGAAGAAAATACCCATAATGCAGTTCTGACATTGACCCACGGGGTTGGGCACCTCACAATGCAAGGGCATGTTCTTCCTCGTGGTCTGTCAGCGTTTAACTCAGCACGAAAGAAGAGGATTTGAATGGACAATGAGTACTGAAGCGAAATGAAATTAAGCAGAAGTACGAAGGCTGGCAGAGTCCGGCTAACTCTTACAGCAGCAATAACTTGCAGCAGATGAAATATCCGATCTACAATTGGCCCCAAAATTACTGGAACCTCCTACTGCCAATCCAAAAACAATACAAAACAATTCAACCCCTTTGCGCAGAAGCCAAATCTGGCTTTTTAGGTGTTACCTGATTTAAGGCTTTATAATTCAAGATTGCAGCTTCACAGACAGAAAAACTTTGGCTCAATTGAGTCTAGACACTTGATGCATTTAGAATCCCATCATATTTGCAGTTTATTTTTATGATTTTGGTGGAGAAAAGGGGCTGCAAACATTAAAAAATCTTCATCAGAATTCACCATTGAAATAGCAAAAAAAAATAATACTGACAAATGAAAAACTGCTGGGGCTTAAATCTAAAAATGCCTGGGATCATAAACTTCTTGACCACAAGTACAATTCATCTTGAACATTACATTCTAGATTACCCGCTTGCTATGAGCTAAATTAGATAGCTATCCAGGTGTCTCCCCAAAGTCTGAGATACATCAAAATGATTCACTGTCAAATCATACATTAATCATATATTTAACACAAATTAACTTTTGGGGCATGAAATTCAGCATGAACTAATGATTTTCTGGTTGAGTTTAGCATGAATTTATCAATATCAGTGCAGTTGAACATCATTGGTCACCAGTAACCTCTCCAAACACAAAACATGCCTTTTCTCCATAATAAAGTTAACAATATTGTCCTTTTTTCTTCGAAGTCCCCCAAGCATTAAATACACTGTTGATTAAACAGCTATAACATTCACGCTGCAATGAAAAGCTAACCGCTCTCACATCCGAGCTCATAACCTTACACCTTATAAGGGTAAAAACTCAGTAATATCTGAATTCTGAAATACACCTTATTTTAACAGAACAGAAATTTCACTTTCAGCATAAAATAAAATGACATATGTTTCCACATTCAACAGAATGGTGTAATGAACATACCGAGGGATCTACCGACGTGCGTGAGCTGCATGCATTTGGAGAAACGAAAACCTCGGCATTCGATGTCTTTAAAGCTTCAGCTTTAAAGCTTTAAAGCTACAGCAAAAAGCCATATAGAGCAAAATGCAAACAGAGAAGAAGTATAACCTGTTTTCCTCATTGATGCCCTCCTCCAGAGACAGATGTATTGGGTAGAAGGAACCCTCCAGTGCTGTTTCATTCGAAATAATTCCCATTGACCGCGTCCATACAACATTTATCGGGTAAATGAAACTGAACACTTCAGGCCGGTTTCGAGTGTCTTTGTTTCTTTGATATCGCATCATTTTCAGCTGCGCAACCATGGCCAACATTCGAAGAATACAACCGACCTTACTTTTACGCTTAGCTTTGTATCCTATTCTTATTGTCCGATCAATGTATTTCAGTTATTGAGGAAAGTTTAAACACTCGGGAATTGGATAAGAAAGGAGTCTATCAATACATCGTTACCGGGGAAGCTTCACGAGGGCGTGCACAATAACTGTAGAGTTACGCAGATGAATCTGAGTATATAATTGAGTGACTGGCTATCGACACCAGTACTTGGGTGGATAGAAGGGAGCGCTGAATTTGTCAATCGAGGAATATACGCGTTAATCCATGGGAGAGAACTACGCATATTTTGTGTGTGATGACTGTAACTGACAGTAGAATGTTAGAGAATCAATACTATGTCGGATTTTTTGCTTCACAAAACGTATTTTTTTAACCACTAATTGGAATACTGTTGGCTCACTGTAGCTAAAGTGGATGCTACAGAGTACTGTTTTTTTCTGTCACAAGTAATAATTTTTTAAAACTACTGGATCGATACTATGGGCAAGTATATTGACCAGTTTGCAAATCAGGCTTAGCAGAGGAGTTTAATTCATGCTACTCCTGAAAAACAGGGATCGGAGGGAACTTCTCCATACTCTAAATCGCGTTTCAGCTCTGCCTGCTTGTGAATATTCAATAGCTGATCTGGCGGTGCCATCTCGTGGTCGACTACTGTAACTAAGTGCTTAAATTTGCATATCTATATAGACGCGAGCGTCTACATCTGCAGAAAGGGGTTAATGAGTATAATTTCAGAGAAACAGAATACACCAACGTGTGTCAAATACTTTATTAATGTTTCGATGGAAACAACCAAAATCATAATAATTTAACATGAAATTAATTTCTGTTTCAATATTTTTATTATTATTATCCTTGTGCTGTATAAACGTACATTTTGATAATTGGAGAATAGTGAAACAATCAAAATATACAGCACCTATAACTGAGGTACATACTTAAACACATAATGCTTAAAAATGAATTTTGAGAACAAACTATATGCCCTCCCACCCCTACCCCACCCACCCCAAGCTACAGGGGAAAAAAAAAAAAAAAAAATTGATATATATATATATATATATATATATATATATATATATATATATATATATATATATATATATATATATATATATATATATATATATATATATATATATATACATATATACATATACATACACATACACACACACACACACACACATACACATATAGGTATACATATTGTTATTATTATTATTATTATTATTATCAGCATTAATATCACTATCATTGTTATCATTATTACCACCATTACCTCATCATCACCACCATTATAAATAACAGGGACAAAAAATAAATGAATATCATTAACACAAACACAGACAATCACACGCATGCGCGCACACACACACAGACACACACACACACACAAACGGGGAGCAGTATTATATTACACCTCAATACAACATTAATCACAATTACACAAATATATCGTCCCCATCCAGAGAGAACCGTCCCACTCTCATATATTAACGTCCTGAACTACATCTCAGGGGGAAGGGGGCATGAATTATCCCACCAGAAGTTAATACTACTATCTCTAATTCTTGACGAGTAGAGTAACAGATCATCTTAAGAAAGAGAGGAACAGGGTTCTCTCTGGAAGGCATCGATGTAGTACATACAGAAATTCATACTTAATAACATACACAAATACACTTATTACATTACATAGTTAGCATTCAATATCGATACATTCATATACTTCTGCAGCTCAACTTGTAAATCGTCCTCTATACTTGCCAAGACTGGTTGCCAGGTATGCATAAATTCAGCTAACCTGTTTTTAACTATATAAGACAACCTTTCAAGTGGAATTAAATTTAAAAATCTTTCAAACCAAAGTGAGACATCAGGTGAATCATAACCAATCCACTTTTTAAGGATACATAACCTTGCAGCATACCAACATATTCTCAATACATGTTTAAATTTCACAGCAGACTTTCCTACTTCATCTAATCCTAAGATACAGATTTCTGGGTGTAAAGTTGATCTACATCCTAATATACCATCAATTTTCCTCTTAACACCTTTCCAATATTTGGGCATTTCCAGAAGACATGAAAATATTTAGCTTCCTCAATATTACATTTTGGACAAATTGCACAGCAATCAGGATCATATTTGGATCGTATAAACTGAGTAACATGCAGCTTATGAATAATTTTAAATTGTGTTTCCTGAGACCTACCAGAAGTACTCATCTTTTTTGCGTTTATTAATATTGCTCGCCAATCAATTTGACTAATTGTGGTCCCAAAATCTAATTCCCAGGAACATCTCAGTATCAGTCATATCACTGTTTACTAATTCCATATACAAATGACTTAATGTGTTTTTCTGTATAGAAGCTGATTTAAACAACAACTTTTCTGGAAAGCTTATCTGAGCTCTTTTGCTATATTGAGGAGTAGAATAAACATAATTCCTCAATTGCAAATATCTAAAAAATTGTCTTTGTCATCCATACTCTGTCCTCAACTGAGAGAATGATTTCATTACCAATCCATCAAACAGATCCTTTATATTAATTATCCCTGCTTCCCTCCATCTCCTGAGTCCAGTGTCTACACAAGAGGGAGGGAAGTGCAGGTTATTAACCACAGGAGCGAGAAAGGATATGGATCCCACCAAACCATAATATTTACAGATTTTGTACCAAGTACTTAAAATATTTTTAACTATAAAATTACCCCGTATCAAAGTATGCAGACTACTTCTTTCGATAAAGGGCAAATCAGATGGTACTAATGATTCACACCCTATCATTTCTAAATCAGTGAGTATTGTTTTATAATCCTCTGTTAGCCAGTATAACATATGTCTCATTTGAGAAGCCCAGTGATAAAGCCTAAAATTTGGTACTGAGAGACCTCCTTTAAATATAGGAAGCTGCAATTTAACCAGCTTAAGTCTTGGTCTTTTATAATCCCATATAAATTGACATAGATATTTATGCACATTCCTGAAATATTTTAATGGTATATCTATTGGCATCATTTGAATAGGATACAAAATCCTCGGTAAGATGTTCATTTTAATTAATGCAATCCTCCCCCCCCCATAGAGAGATGTAGCACGGACCATCTGTTAAAATCACTTTTAATCTTAGCTATAATCGGTACCAGGTTGTGTTTTATTAATTGCTGCAGCTCATATGGAACAAATATCCCAAGATATTTAATAGCACATCTAGTGATCTTAAATGGGGTGTCATGCTTACCTTCTCTTAATCTGCCCATTGGGAGAGCCACTGATTTCCCAAGGTTAATCTTATAGCCTGAGAAACTACTAAAAATATTAATAACCTCACTAAGTTCTGGCAGAGAAGTGCTTGGGTTGGTTAAAAACAACAAAACATCATCTGCATACAAGACAATTTTGTAAGTAATATTCTTAGTTTTTATACCAGTAATTCTTTCATTTGATCTAATGGCTTCCGCCAAGGGTTCCATAACAAGAGCAAACAAAAGCGGTGAGAGGGGACAGCCTTGTCTTTTGCCCCTGCTTATGGAAAATGCAGGTGAGATTGTTCCGTTCACCGAGATCACTGATTTTGGGTCTGTATAAAGCAATTTAACCAAACGTATAAAAGTTTCAGGAAACTCAAATTTATTTAAAACCTTGAAGAGATATATCCATTCAATTCTATCAAACGCTTTCTTGGCATCTAGACTCACTATATATGCATCATTGATCAATTTCAACAAAATCAAGGTTTTATAGTTATTGATACCCTTCATTTCATTGTGGAACCCATTGTGTCAAGCACAACAACACTGAGTCTTCTCCTTTTATTTTTGACAAGGTTAAGGCACACATTTGGGGGATTTCAGGCCATTCCTCTGAGCAGATCCTTTATGATCCTTCACATTCTTGGGTTTGTGTTTATCAACTGCCCTCTTCAACTCAGCCCACAGCTTCTCAATTGGATTGACGTTTGGCGACTGAGATGGTCATTGCAGAATATTTAATTTGTTGCCAAAGAGCCATTTCTCTGTGGATCCTGAGGTGTGCTTTGGGTCATTGTCTTGTAGAAAAGTCCATCTATGACCAAGTCCCTGCCTTCTGGCAGAGGAAACCAGAGGCAAAATATCCTGAAACTGGGTGGAATTCATGCCATTAATCTTAATTAGTGCCCCTGGACCTTGAATTAAAACAGGACTAAAACATGACTGACCCATATTTCACTGTGGGTATGAGGTGCTTCTCCTTGTATGCCTCTCATTTTTGACGCCAAACTTCCCAATGCTGTATCTGACCAAAACGTTCAATTTTGGTCTCACCTGACCAAAGCACCTTGTTCAAATGATAATTTAAAAGACGTTGGGCAAACTCCAAACACTTAGTTCTGTCTTTTCAGATCAGAAAATGCTTTCTTCTGGCAACCCCTCCAAAGAGCCTGTGGTTGCTGAGATGGTGCCTGATGATGTTTTTTGAAACTTGGTGATACCAAGATGCCACCAAGGCCAATAATTCCTTCACAGTGATTATTGGGATTTTGTTGCTGCTCTCACCATCCTCCTCAGTACCCTGGGGCGAAAAATGCAGTTGCACCCTCTGCCCATGAGATTTTTAACAACGTTAAAATGTAATAATTCCCCTGACAGTAGTCAGTAGCATATTCAATCACTTGTGAATCTTCTTGTAGCCATTGGCAGATTTCTGAAAGCCCATGACCATCTGCCTCTTTGGAACAGACAGGTGCTCAGTTTTCTTCATGGTGTTGGATGACAAAGGGATATTGCATGTCTCTTACCTCATTTTTACATTGGGGAACAGGGGTGATGTAATGGCTCAATATCGTTCCTTAACACTTACAAAACCCAAAACCAGTGAAGTTGGCACGTTGTGTAAATCATAAATAAAAACAGAATACAATGATTTGCAAATCCTTTTCAACCTATATTCAATTGAATACACTGCAAAGACAAGTTACTTAATGTTCGAACAGGTAAACTTTGTAATTTTTTGCAATTATTAGCTCATTTGGAATTTGATGCCAGCAACATGTTTCAAAAAAGCTGGCACAAGTGGCAAAAAAGACTGACAGAGTTGAGGAATGCTCATCAAACACTTATTTGGAACATCACACAGGTGAACGGGCTAATTGGGAACAGGTGGGTGCCATGATCGGGTATAAAAGCAGCTTCCCTGAAATGCTCAGTCATTCACAGATGAGGATGGGGCGAGGGTCACCCCTTAGTGAACAAATGCGTGAGCTGATTGTCGAACAGTTTAAAAACAACATTCCTCAACGAGCTATTGCAAGAAATTTAGGGATTTCATCATCTACGGTCCGTAATATCGTCGAAAGGCTCAGAGAATTTGGAGAAATCACTGCACGTAAGCGACAAGGCCGAAAACCAACATTGAATGCCCGTGACCTTCGATCCCTCAGGCGGTACTGCATCAAAAACAAACATCAGTGTGTAAAGGACATCACCACATGGGCTCAGGAACGCTTCAGAAAACCACTGTCAGTAACTACAGTTCGTCGCTACATCTGCAAATGCAAGTTAAAACTCTACAATGCAAAGCGAAGGCCATTCATCAACAGCACCTAGAAATGCCGCCGGCTTCGCTGGGCCCAAGCTCATCTAAGATGGACTGATGCAAAGGGGAAAAGTGTTCTGTGGTCTGACGAGTCCACATTTCAAATTGTTTTTGGAAACTGTGGACGTCGTGTCCTCCGGACCAAAGAGGAAAAGAACCATCCGGACTGATATAGGCGCAAAGTTCAAAAGCCAGAATCTATGATGGTATGGGGGTGTATAAGTGCCCAAGGCATGGGGAACTTACACATATGTGAAGGCACCATTAATGCTGAAAGGTACATACAGGTTTAGGAGCAACATATGTTGCCATCCAAGCAATGTCATTTTCATGGACGCCCCTGTTTATTTCAGCAAGACAATGACAAGCCGCATTCTGCACGTGTTACAACAGCATGGCTCCGTAGTAAAAGAGTGCGGGTACTAGACTGGCCTGCCAGTAGTTCAGACCTGTCTGCCATTGAAAATGTGTGGCGCGTTATGAAGCGTAAAATACGACAATGGAGTCCCTGGACTGTTGAACAACTTAAGCTGTACATCAAGCAAGAATGGGAAAGAGTTCCACCTGAAAAGCTTCAAAAATTGGTCTCCTCAGTTCCCAAATGTTTACTGAGTGTCGTTAAAAGGAAAGGCGATGTAACACAGTGGTAAAAAGGCCCCTGTGCCAACTTTTTTGCAATGTGTTGCTGCCTTTAAATTCTAAGTTAATGATTATTTGCAAAAAAAATAATAAAGTTTCTCAGTTTGAACATTAAACATCTTGTCTTTGCAGTGTATTCAATTGAATATAAGTTGAAAAGGATTTGCAAATCATTGTATTCTGTTTTTATCTACGATTTACATAACGTGCCAACTTCACTGGTTTTGGGTTTTGTAGATAACATTGCAGTACATGGAATTTAATACCTGGTTAAATTTTGGTAGATGTTATTTTCAATAATCTTGAAGGAAATCATTCATTCTGAGACCTTGATTTAATTAAAAATCAATTTCCTCCAAATTAATTAATTATTTTGTTTGGTTCCATCAGAACATTAATATTGTACAGTTTCTCTCACATGTTGTAACAAAGAGTTTCTTGATAAAAATGGTAAAAAAAAAAAAAAAAAATTTAAGGTTGTGTTTGTGCATTGCCAGTCAGAGTGCCAGTAATTTTGGAGCCCACTGTTTGTGTACCTCTTTCTGGCAGAGCTGGGGACTCCATCTTCAGAGTCTGTGAGACTCATTTAAGAAACAGCACCCCCCTTCTCACCAGGCTGCAACAGAGACAAAGGAGATAAGACCACACAATTCAAATTAGCCCACCTGTTAACTGTTGGTAAATTAATAAAAAACCAAGAACGTTGTCCCGATGAAGAAGCAGAGTCCGATTGTTCGTGTCAAAAAGCAGGAAAAAGTTTATTTACACAGCCGGCCGTGAGAACAACAGCATGATGCAAAGTTCTAAGATTCCTTCATTTTGTAAGAAACTTTATACATGTTGAAGTACAGACATTTGCATATGATTTCTTTAATGTTATCAGAAGTTGTTGCTGATTGGTTCCAGGGTTTACACATTGATAAAACGCAATACTCTACAATTGGGCCTCTCCTGAACCACCCAACTTAAGTGCCTATTATCCTGTCGGAACTGAAGACAAACGGAGATCCCAGCTGGAAGTCACAAATAGGCGATATGTCCTGCCGGACCTGACGGCTTCTCTTTATCTCCAAATTCGCATTCATTACCCACTGATCAAACCGTCTGGCTCCCCATATTGCTAACACCTAAAAATCCTGTTTCTCAACAAAAGGCACAATAAGACAATACAGCGCACTGAAAATACAGACACACTCTTATACACATACAATTGATAGACACTGTTCTGTTCAACTCAAATCACAGGTTTTCTAGGGGTATGTCTGGGGTATGTTTACATTTCAAAATGTCATTTTGTGATCTAGTATATACTGTATATTCATACATTTCAATGTGAGGTCATTCTAACAGTTGTGCAGCTTTTAGACTGCAGCCAGAGGAAGCCAGGTTTGGGCTAAAATGCTGTTATTTAAGGAGAGTTCACTATGATGTCTCCTTTCAACAGAGCAGGGCCCAGAAACAGTAGGACCCCAGCCCTGCTCCACGGGGGAGGGGAGGGGGGGGATGGGATGGGATGGAATGGGATGGCCCAGCCAATCACAAGCTAATTTGAGAGAGGAATTATTCAACTCACGGAATCATTAGCCACAACTGTTTCCTGTTTCCTACTTCATTCACAGAGAACATTTCTCTTTCCTTACACAGTTCACTACAGTATCAGCTTTAATGCATTCAACCACTAACGTGCACTGACTGGACATTAACCGTTTCATTCTTTTTAACTAGATGGCATTCTACTAGGTAGTTACACTATTTAATCTTTCTTTCCTATGACATGACATACATATTTTGCAGCTCGAAATCATGCCTGTTCACCTGGAGGGTTTTGAGCTCTTTTGAGGATTCAGATGTCACCATTTCTTTAAACAAATTTGGCATTTGATCCAGATCTTTCTTCATCTTGTAACTATAGCACTTTTTCCAAGGCCCAACTCATGACACATATTTTATATTTGCCACCTTGGCAAGAGTACCACTCAGAACCTCCAGCAAAAACCAACAAGAGCCATCTGGCAACGGCATATCTCCCCGGCCCCCAAAGGCACATCTAGACATCATTCTCAACATACCTTAAGTTTCGTGAAGATCGGATGTGTAGTTTCAAAGATATGGCGCGGACAAGGTATGATTACTGACGGACGCCCGCCTGGACGGACGGACGGAAGGACGGACACGCTGATGACAATATCCCCCCTGCATTAATGCTGCTGGGGGAATAATAAAATCACAACGTTTTCAGCTCACCTCAATGTTTAGATACCAAGTGAAATATTCGCGTGTGAAAATAAGTCGCGCGCAAATCCAGTTAGGGGAATTTACGCTTAAATTTCTTGTGCGGCTATGAATGCTAATAGCATATATAGTCCAGCGGCACAGTTCAAAAAAAGTGCAGTTTGTGAAGAAATTGTGACATTTGGCATAGTGGTAGGAGACCACAAAAGGGTTATTTTTTGATTAGGGCCCACCTCTGAAACGCCCCCTGGTGGCCGTCATCTTGAATTTCAATATGGCTACCTTCTAGTACCTTTTATCACTCATAACTTCAAAACGAAGACAGATAGAAACATTCTGTTTGCAGCTATCCCCCCATTTTTGGAGTCTACGAATCTCAGTAACCTCTTTTGAGGTGTGTGTCATGTCCGCCATCTTGGATTTGAAGATTTGAATGATTAGATCAAAGAAAAATGTTTTTTGAAGGGAGACAAGAACAGTCTTTGGTGGTCATTGATGATAATTAAAATAAATGCACCTGAAATGTAAGATTTCATTAATGGCTTGGCTAATTCAGATAATCAATTAATTAAAGGCCAGAGGTTGGTGTGAAAACCAGGGACAAATACGGTCCTCGCTGCCCACCTCTGGCCTTGCGCCTCACAACATTATGTTTGGGACTTACATTGAGGTTGGCTTTATGATATATTCTAGTGGTGATGGCTCGGTGTGCAGACAATGCTGCAGTTTCCCAGGGTTGCTGGTCCTAAGGTAGCAGCTACATCTGGGACTGATGAGTCCTCGGGGAGGAGCTGGGAATGTAAGTTAAAAGTTTGGGGGGGGTTAGTAGGAGGCAGGGTGGTGGTGGTGCCCGGAATCGTAAGTAATGCGGTTCTTAAGTTATTTCTTTGGACCTCATTGGTGACCTCTGGTGAAGCAAAAGCCTAGAGAGTGGCGGCAAGATCTTAAATGCTAGTAGGTGGCGCGTAAAGTAGCAGGATATCGGATAACATTTGCTTAAAGTGGATGACGCTGCTGTGTTTACGTCGCAACATATACTTGGTCAGGTAAAAACCCAAGCCGTCACAGCTGCTTGCATGAGTGGATGTCAGGGTCTGTTTGATCTGCCACCATTGGCACTCAATACTTTGAGTGTGTGCGCCGGGAGCGGCAGGATCAATGAAGTTGACGGAGTGGTTTACTGTCACGTGCGGGAAATTCTCCTCACTGAGGCAATCATACGCCCGCCAGCAGTCGGTTACAATTGTCGAACCGGCGGCAACATACTCCTTTATAAGGGGTATTAATGTTGCCGAATCCAGGTTCTCGACCTCAATGAAAAAAAACTTCCTTGGTCTCGCGGCAAATGCCCGCCCAAGACCCACTTGCCATCGCGCAGGCAACTTCTGTTGCATTTTCATCGGCCAAATTTGGATTCGTCAATTTCCACCACTAGCCCTGGGCCCCCTATAGCAGAGGTACTGCACTGCTGGACCGCCTGAAGACAAACTTTGCGACAATAAATGAACCAGTTGACGACGGTTTCCTTCCTTGTGTATTTGGACTTACTTCGTCCACAGGTTCCCGGGTTCAATACCCACTGCAGACACGAATGTAACATCCAACTTAATGTATAAGCTTTATTCACAGCTTCATTGGTGGAAAAAATTAAAGAAGAAAATACAAAAACTAAATACAAAAAAAAAATAGGACATAAAAACTTGTAGAGGTAGTACAGTTGCAATCTAAATTATTCAACCCCCATTGCGAAATAGGTTTAATTGCAAAATTTATCAACTTTTAGCGGTTTGTGATGAACAGATTAAACAAGAATAATTTAAATAGCTCAACACAACTAATATTACAAGTGGTTTCTCCAAATTTAACACAAAATGCCATTTTTAATGACTGCTGCAGCCTCAAAATTATTCAACCCCCTGAATAGAATCCCTCATAAGAGCATATTTGCAAATTAGGTGTTGTCTCAAGCACAGCTAATGCAGCTATTTAAGAGGTTAATTAGTTGCATCAGGTTTACTTGAGATAGAACACACCCAATACTTGCACTCGCTAGGGGTTTGTTGACAGTGATATTTGATTGCATATTAGACATATGGATGTCAAAAGAATTGTCCAAAAAGCTGATAGAGGAGATCATTGCCTGGCACAAACAAGGGAAAGGATAGTAAAAGGCAGCTCAGACACTGAATTTTCATAGAGATAAAGTTGGAAGCATAGTTCACAAGGAGTGAGTTTAAGCTAGAGTGGCTACAGTACCAGGATGTGGCAGAAAGAGGAAGTTATCAATGGCTGTCACCAGATTCCTGAGGAGACGGGTGTGTCATGGTTTGCTATGTGCTTTTTGCTTTCTTTGTTCCTCTCGTCCCTGATGACATTGTTTTCTTTCCACATCGAATTTTTTACCCAGCTGGCTGATTACTCCTGGGCGGTCCTTCCCGGAGTCTATTCAAGCCGGATATCGCCTTGCCTCCTTCGCTGGAGTGTTTGATATGACTTTGCTAACTTTGGCTCGATATAGTTCTAGTCAGGGGTTTGCCGATTTATATATATTCTTAGTTTCTGGGAAGCTTAGCTTCTTTAGGTTATTTGGCACTATTGTTAGTTTTCTCTTTAATTGAGATTTTTTTTCTTTCTGGTTGCTCGCTTCTTTCCTGGAACTTAAGCCTTTCGTTTATTCAGAAACACAAGCTCCTTTCCTCTTATTTCGCCCAATCACTTTCAGCTGCATCGGCTCGCTGCTAGGTGCAGCTGCGCCAGCCGCGGCATCTAATACTCCACTCTAACCAGCCATTACAGGGTGGTCAAAAACCCTCGGGTGACTGCAGGAGACCCGCAGCAAGGCTTGGAGGCAGGAGGCTCTGAGGTTTCAGTTTGTACAGTAGGGCGCATACTAAACGCTGAAGGTCTCCAAGACACACACCACAACTGATCCAAAAGCACAAGCTCCAATTTGCTCAAAACCATATAAATAAGCCACAGAAGTTATAGGAAATTGTTCTGTGGAGTGATGAAACAAAACTGGAATATTTTGGGCATATGAATCAGTGGTATGTCTGCAGGAGGAATAAAGAAGCATACGCTGAAAAGTGAGCCCTGCCTATAGTGAAGAATTGTGGGGGCTTTTTGATGCTCTGTGGCTGCCTTGCTTCCTCTGACACTGGAAATCTGCAGAGTGTGGAGGGCAAGATGGATTCAGTCAAGTACCAGGATATCCAAGGAGAAAATGTCATGTCGTCTGTTGGGAAGCCGACGCTTGGGCATCATTGGACCTTCCAAAAGGACAATAATCCTTAGGATACCTCAACATCCACCAAGGCTTGGTTTCAGAAGAAGTCTGGGAAAATTCTAGAGTGCCCATCACAGTTGCCTCACTTGAGCTCCATAAAAAATCTGTGGTAGGATTTGAAGAACACAGTGGCCTGGAATATCAATGAACTGGAGGACATTGTCTGTGAGGACTGGGCTGGTTCCTTGGGAATGCTGCCAAAAGCTGACATCTGCCTATGAATCACATTTCCAGCAGGTCATAACGGCAAAAGGGTGCTCTACTAAATAGTAAAGATGCTTGTCATGACGGGGTTGAATAATTTTTAGCCTGCAGCAGTCATTAAAATTGGAATTTTGTGTTGAATTTGGAGAAGCCACTTGTAATATTTGTGGTGTTGAGCCATTTGGAACAATAGTTGATTTGTTCATTGCAAACAACTGAAAGTTTGTAAATTTTGCCAGTAAATATAATTTGCAACGGGGGTTGAATAATTTTGATTGCAACTCTATATAGAGCAAATGTAGCGAGGGAGGAGTAAGGAAGTAGAAATAGGAAGTATTAAAAGTATTAAAAATGTTTTTTAACTGAATGCTTAGTGTAATGTTGGGAACTGTTGGGAACTGGTGCAGCTTAGCACTGTAGCAGGCTAGCTAAATGCCACTCTCATAAGTAAGTGTTCTTGCAGTACCTTTCCATAGCCAACCATTAAATAACATCAGTTTGTCAGCTAGCGAGCTAACGCCAGCTAGCAACTCAGTTGACAGTGGAAGAAAACCGAGAGGCCACCAAGACATAAGAAGCTTCTTTATTTTACCATCCAGGGTGTAAGTGAACAAACTAAACAGTGAGCAATTCAAAGTGAAAACTTGTGAGCTACCTTAAGTTACTAACTGGAAAATAATATCAACTAATGTTAGTTAATCATGTTCGCTTGTTTCAACTTGCGAACTAACCCTGGTTTCTGTCACATGTTGGCTAGTAGTCAGGTTGCTTTCTGCAGCAGACATAACATGGGTGGATATGTCAAATTATGAGGTGAATTTCAATCTAGAAATCCAGCAAAGGTGCTATTATTAATGTATTATTTTGTATGCAGGAACCACAGCAGCGAGCTGTTGAGGATACAGGTGTATGAGAGCTTCAGGTGAGGTCCTAATTATGAATTATAGCATGGAATTATAGAGAAAGCATTAAAGTTAGTCTCATAATGTTGTGCAAATATAACCTTTGAAAGTCAAAATGTCCCGTCCAACATTTGCACTGCCATCAAGCTATCACCAGTTCGGAAAACGACAGTTGAACTGTCACCGCTAAAAAACTGATGTGCAAATACAGTGGAAAGAGCAGTCACATGATACAATTGCTGTCAAAAATCGGCTTGCGGAAAGAAACAAGGCTTATTCAACAAAAATATGCATGTATTTTGTTCAGAAAAAATTGTAAACAACTTCCATGATTTGGTTTGAAAATTGTTTTAATTGATTTCTTTTTTCACCAAGTAGTTGCAGATTGAAATGTGAGATTTTGGTGAAGAGCTGTAACTCCTGATCACTAGCAGTTGCATGTCACAGTACCAGTGTTTTACCCAAAGGAAAAGGGGAAAAAAAAGAAAAAAAGGTAGATAGGCCTATTATTCAAAGAAAATTCAACGGGGGACCATAATACTTGTGTAATTCAAAATGTTTGTGGAAATTAGTGGTCCCAAACCATACTGCACAAGCTGTAGTAAAAGCATATTGGAAAAAGAGAGAAAGCAAGGGTGAATCATTAAATAAACAGCCATTAAAGTTTGTACTTTGCAATTGGACACAACTAAATGTGGGCCATGTCTGAGGGCCTGTGATGGTTAAAATTGAAAAAGTTTGTGAAAAATGGGACTTCCATCCAACAATGCATGTAGTGGAGTACAGGAGATCTGAAGTGGAAGATACTCCATGTTGGATATATTAAATGAATGGCTATCAAATTTAGTACTTTGCAATGTGCGAGCACAGACAATTGAATGGAGGGTGCCTGTTTTAGGGCTTGTAATTCCTGCAAATGAAAAAGTTTGTGAAAAATATTAATTAAATGCCATAAAAGAGGTATCCTTACATAAGGTCACTGAATATGAGGAGATTCTATGGCGGAATTTTGAAATAAATGGCAGTCAAAGTTAGTACTGTGAAAAAAAAAAAAAAAACGCATCTTTGCGTTAGTTTGACGATTTTCTAATTAGCATGGTGTATCACTGAGTTGCCTTATTGTGGCTTTATAAGTCAGTGACAGAAGCCCGACTTTATGGTAAATGGTACCCAGATAACATAGCAGACATTGGCCCAAGGTTGGCAGCGTCAGAGTTGGAATTCCAGTGTTGGGTCAACGCTGAGCCAACGTAAGGCAAACAACCAAATAAATAGGTTGGGCAACTAACGTTGGTTCTGCGTTGGCCCAACGTTGGAATTCTACCCGAGGTTGGTTGAAGGACTGAGGTTGGTTGGTTGGCCTTAAGGTCATTTCATCTCTATAATTGAGCAATATGGCATATAATAATAATACATTTTATTATTTAAAGGCGCCTTTCATGACACTCAAGGACACCGACATGTACATATAACAAAAGAACTGGAAAAGTGAAACAAAACACACATGAATACAAAACAAGAAACATACAACAAGTATTTGACACTAACGTGTCTTTGTCCCCCGCCACAAAATGTGAAATCCTGTCAAACAATTTCTCGGTGTGACCTTGAGAATGGCGCGAAGGTCACCAAAGAAATCGACTGGCGCCGAGGTATCACAGTAATTCATGTTGACATAAGATTTGAAGTAAATCCGTCGATTCGTTCTTGAGATATCTCGCTGACAACGCTATCAGTGTGAAAATCCACAATCTCTCAGTGTGACCTTGAGAATGGCGCGAAGGTCACCAAAAAAATCGACTGGCGCCGGGGTATCACACTAATACATGTTGACATAAGATTTGAAGTAAATCTGTCGATTCGTTCTTGAGATATCTCGCTGACAAGGCTATCAGTGTGAAAATCGACAATCTCTCGGTGTGACCTTGAGAACGGCGCGAAGGTCACCGAAATCGACTGGCGCCGAGGTATCACAGTAATTCACGTTGACATAAGATTTGAAGTAAATCCGTCGATTCGTTCTTGAGATATCTCGCTGACAACGCTATCAGTGTGAAAATCCACATTCTCTCAGTGTGACCTTGAGAATGGCGCGAAGGTCACCAAAAAAAATCGACTGGCGCCGGGGTATCACACTAATACATGTTGACATAAGATTTGAAGTAAATCTGTCGATTCGTTCTTGAGATAACTCGCTGATAAGGCTATCAGTGTGAAAATCCAGTCTCTCGGTGTGACCTTGAGAATGGCGCGAAGGTCATCGAAATCGACTGGCGCTGGGGTATCACCCAAATGCATGTTGACATGAAATTTTAAGGAAATCCGTTGATTCGTTCTTGAGATATCTCGCTGACAAGGCTATCAGTGTGAAAATGCACAATCTCTCGGTGTGACCTTGAGAATGGCGCAAAGGTCACCAAAATTGACTGGCGCTGGGGTATCACCCTAATACATGTTGACATAAGATTTGAAGTAAATCCGTTGATTCGTTCTTGAGATATCTCGCTGACAAGGCTATCAGTGTGAAAATCCACAGTCTCTCGGTGTGACCTTGAGAATGGCGCGAAGGTCACCGAAATCAATTGGTGCCAGGGTATCAGACTAATACATGTTGACATCAAATTTGAAGAAAATCCGTCCATTCGTTCTTGAGATATCTTGCTGACAAGGATTCGGGACGTACGGACGGACAGACGGTCGTGATTACTATGTCCGCCGCTTCGCGCATTCCGCGCGGTGGGGGACGACAAAAAAAAAAAAAAAACAAAACAGTAGGTTGCGATCTTCCCCTCCGGTGGTATATGCCTGAAGGAGATGCCGTCTATCGGATGAGATGTTATACCGCCGTGGTCATTAAAGATTCAATGACATTCTGCAATAAGAGCAGGGTGTTCCCGCGTCATGGCGAAAAGTCCCAAACTGCCACCTAATCATCCCCTGATCTAATTGGCTGTGCAAATTGCCCTCTCCCTCCCCACCCCAGCCCCCTTGAAAAAGAGATTTCAATCTCGACGGAACTTCCCTGGTTAAATAAAATAAAAAGTGTATGGGCTAAATTTAAAAGGAAATTAGTTTTAAGTCGGTAATTGGATATAATTGGACTTCATTCTTTATTCCAGTCTATTTGAGACCATAATTTGCGAAAATGTACCTCATAATATATTGAAGGGGACTTGAAACTTGCGATAGATACCATAAAATAATGTGTAAAATCATTATTGAAATAATCAGGTGGGAAAGTAGGGTCATTTTGTCATAGACTTCTATAGCATTGAACTTCTTTCTGCAGCCACACACGTCACTAACTGCTGGCGATTAAACAGAATGCAATTTTCAGAGATTTCCGCATGGGCCTCTTCAGACCTGGGCGTTTTTGACAGCAATTGTATCACGTGACTTTACTACCATGCTATCCACTGTATGTGCGCATAAAATTTTTAGCGATGATAGTTTGACTGTCATTTTCAGAACTGGTAATGTCTTGACCAGAGCCATTGATATTCGGACCGCAGTTAAAGACGAAGCCAACTTGCCATCAGGAAGGGGTCTAGTTTTTGGCCTGGGCAGCGAATGTCGCTGAGTAGCTGAGTGACCGGCTGATTGATTTCCTGAGTGATCAAGTTTAATGATTGGCTGGGCCATGGGGAAGAAGTTCCGAAATTGGTCGGCCGGCGGGGAAGAACTTCAACGATTGGTTAGCCGACGACTGCCTTCTGCGATTAGTCAGCCGGCAGTCAAGAACTTCAACGATTGGTTAGCCGACGACAAGCTGGCTGGCTGGCAGGGCGTTTGTCACTCGTATCTCCTGCGGGATAGCCTATACTATGAAGTAAATTCAACATACACAGGCTATATTTGAATGAGCCGGCTCAACAAACCCTGAACTCGCAATCAGATATAATTGGTACCACAACGGTGGTTGTAATCCTTCTTTGTTGATCTACTTTTTGTGCTTTCAACATTGTACGCGCTCTCAACAAAAAAAAAAAAAAACATTTCATGCGTCATGTGTCTCTCTTTCCATTTTCAAAATTCTCCTCAATTTTGTGAAGCAATGTATATCAGTGCTATCTGAAATAAATTTGATTGTCGTTTTACCAATTAGCCTGGGAAACTATCTAATCAAGAAAAGTAAACTGTGACAGGTTTAGGTCATTCAGCACTGAAGGGTGAGGATTCAGCATATCTTTGCAGCAGACGCAGTGCCTGTGGTACCGAGTGCCCACTACTCTCAGTTATGCTTGAGTGGTGTTTGTGAATAGGAACTGGCGAGGAGTGGGACCGCTCCCTCGGTAAGTGATAGGTCACACTCCAGTTACATTTCAATCGTACTCATTAAGTGGTGAGAGGAGGGTGAGTGCGAGTGTGTTGGGTTGTACGAAATGAACCAATGGCGACAAACCGTAAAATACAAAAAGGAGGCTTATTTCTTAAGGGGGAAACCCCCCAACAGAGCTGGCAAGAGTACGATGTCCACAATCCAAATTCAAATTCCAATGGGCGCAATCCAGAGTCATACACAGGGCACCAATCACAAAATTGTTGTCGGACAAAAAGAGGTCGGAAAAGCAAGAAGGCGGTACAGTACAAGGAATCGGCAAAACTCAAAGTCTAGGACGGTCCAGTCAGAAAGATAAATCACAATGAACCAAGGCGAGAAAAGCGTGGCACAGGTAGCAAGGAAGATAATGATCTGACAAAGGAAGTGAAACAAACAGACATCTTAAATACATATCCGGGTGAACACATGATCAGGGAAGGCAGGTGCAATCAATGGAACCACAATCAGGGAGTGACACATGAGGAATAAACTAATAACATGAATTAGGCCGCAGCCAAAACGCAGACAGGGAGAAACCTATGAACAGAACAACAGCTCCAGTCACGGAGTACTAAAAGTGCATAGTTTAAAGAAAGGAAAGCACAAAGTAAATGTTGAGATCCATGGAAAATAGCAGCAGAGATAATTAGGGAAAGGCAAGGAGGCGGAGTCTAGAATAGGGCGACTGCTGAGAAATCATTAATCAATTAGTATGTGCAGCTATACAATCCCAAGTGCTTGCTAGTAAGTAAGTAAAAATATACTGGGTTAGTGTGGGTTAGTAATTAGCGAAAACAATAAACAGTTAGTATGTGTTAGTAAGATAGTAAAAGAGAGAGGAAGGAAGAACACAAGATAATGAAAGAAGGTTGAAACCCAGAAACCAATAAATCACCCGAATGAGTGACACGGAAGACAAGGGACCGTGAGCAAAGATACACACATGACAAGACAGGGGAGACGAAGTGCAAAGCATAGAAATAAAACATGGCAAGGGAACTAAGAAATATGGCAAAGACTATGAAACATGGCATGGGACTAGGAATAAATCTGAACATAAAAAATAATAAAACAAGGAAATCTAAAATTACCAAAACACAATACAAGAACAAAGAATGATCAGACATAAGCAGTGGTCAAGGAATACGTGGGTCAATCCAAACATGGCACAAGGCCAGGCACAAAACTTAAGCATGGCATGGGGCAGAAACATGGGACAAGGCATGGAGCAGGCGGAAAAGCAGAATCACAACAGAGTGTCGTTCCTGAATACGGGCCTCACTCTTTCACACTCTCCCCACCCACCTTGTAAATAATGACCAGCTTGTGCCGGGGCAGATTCGCGACAGATCCGGAGCGGAGGAGCTTGCTATCTGAGTACTAGCTTACTGACATGAATCTTTCTCCAAAAGCTATGACTCGATCTTAGTAGAGGCATGACCTCTATAAACATGTTTGTAAATACTGTAATTCATTAAGATAAATACGTGTGCGGTAATTGCGTAAGGTTTAATTTAATATTTAACGTTCAGTAACGCAATCGCTGCTGTCTGTCCCATTGGAGATCATGACTGCGCGGCGTTTGTTGGGAACTAAAGCGCTTCCCCACGAACCACGTGACCACTCGAACAACGAAGTCAATGGGTGTCGCCACCATATATGGTCGACACTGAGTTATCTACCGTTCTGATCTTGACCGCAGCTAAAGACGAAACCAGCCACCTTGCCACAGAAAGGGATCTAGTTTTTTTTTAGTTTTCATTTCCTCGCCACCGCAGTTAAAGGCGAAGCCAACTTGCCACCAGGAAAGGGTCTGTTTTTTTTTGTTTTTATTTTCACGCCATTGGGCTAATTGCATTTGAGATAAGAATCTTGATCTCAGATTAGAAAAGCGAGAATCGAGGTTCGATAGCAGTCGCGAACCATGACCTGACTGTCTCTCGTCGCCTGTCTTACAGCAAAAGTTGCACGTTCTGAAAATCTCACCCTGTTCTCTTTGAATAACAAATGTTCGCAAGTTAAGGATGCTAAATAAGTCTCATTTTATTATTTTAGCAAAGCAGAGAAGAGTGCTGTTCGAATTAACTGATATTACACATCTTTACAGTGAGATTAATCAGGAATTTCCGGAGCATGAGTGGACTGGATAGGCTTATTCCTTCAAGTCAAAAATGCCCCTTTATGTCAAAAATGTCTGAGTTCCTGACCTGAAAGCCGATGAAAACAAGTTTTAGGTAATTTTAAAAAAACTAGCGATTTTTTCGTCGTCATATGATCATATGGCGCACTGAAAACGACGCCCTAATCTGTAAAATACAGCCCCGTGTTTTGTTTTCTGAAAAATCGTTAAATTTGTTAAATTTCCCGGTAGATTACTTTTCCTTTCCTCACTCCATAATTCTTTGACTTATGTTCTCCCCATCCCACTCCACAACACGCAACTTAGTTCGATACTTTACCTAAATTTAGTTGTTCTGTTCCAAAGTCTTCGTCTTGTCTTGATTTCGAAATGGCGCTTCGCTGTTACTTTCGTTTTCACGTTTATTTTTAGAACTACCAGTTGCGCAGTTTCTTGTTGCGCAGTTGCATTTACGTAAGTTGGACCTACTCATGGGACAAACAAGCATGTCGAAATATGCTTGATGATCCTGCACACACATAATTTAGTTGATTGACTCACTATTGCTGGATAATCCTGCGGTTAATGTTCATCCTTAGTCCAACAAAAGGGCAGATGGCCCTTGTCACTAATATACAATAACAGGCAGGTGTCGCGGTTTTAGCACAATCCTGCGTCCTGTTCCTATGATTGATTATTAATATCAGCGTATGAGGGTCGCGCAGCACTGCGTTCCTGCTGCTTCCATCAGCTCACGGCGGTGGATCTGATCCCATTGAGCGAAGAGGACATGGTGAGTTATGAATCACATCTCCAATGAATGCAATTAGCCTACTTTGGAGTATTTTTCCATGTGTCACTGTAAATGTTATTTATTTGTTTGTTTATTGCAGCAGCGTATTTGAGTCTGGTGAAGCAAAGTTTACCCATGTAAGCCATCTAAAAGATAAAATGACCAAGAAACTGAGTTGTTTAATTATGTTTGGTACATATTTTAATCCAAAGCAAAGTACAACACGAGCGGAGAATAATCCCATTTGCTGACTTTAAGATATGGAAACCATTTACACAGTTGAAATCAGGCGCCGGTGAAGACACAGGCACGTCAAAAATCGCATATCATTGTCTTTATACGAAGTGTTGCCACCCTCGCGATTGTTTTTCCGATCGGTCCAGGGAGCGACTCCAACTCCGGCGCACACGAATCGTACCAGGAGTTCCCGAGACTTCAAGGGGGTTTTACCACTGTATTTTGTTAACAAATGAGTATCTTTGAAGCAATGCGTATTTTTTGCCCTGTTCAGAGCAGAGCCGAAGTTTCTGCAGCAAAATACTTGTATTTACCAGTGAATCAGAAGCATAGGGCCTACTACCGCTTTAAATTATCATCTGAGCTTTGTAATACCCTTTGTGATTTCTGTATATCAGAAGTGTTCCTTTGTATCACACGCTTAAGTTTGTCTCAAGATGATGACAGAGTCGCCTAGTGGTTTTCATGCAACATTTGTACGGAGTTTCAACATAATTTCTCAGTCATTTTCATAATTAACAAAAGGTTCACTCCGACAGCACTCCATACTTTACAGGTGCTACTCGTTCTCTCCGATTAAGTAAGACGGCAATCATTCATATGGACTCGTATTTGCTGTATTTAAATCAATATTATTCAAAATTGCAAACCTGTCGAGCCTCACGCAAGTAGCCCATTACTGTACTGAATTTAGCCCATGATTCATCGCTGTGAGATCGCATATGGAGAGAAACCGTGTCTTCAGTTGCCAGTTACGATAATTGGAAAACGCGTCAATCAAGGAAAATGATTGAGAACTGGCCAGGACTAATTGTTGTCACAAAGGACATGTCTGTGTCCCACCCAGTTCCATCTGCGCCACTGCCCGTCTGCTTTCTGTCTGACCAGAGACCAATCGTTCAGAAACACATTCCAGCTGTGAAAGCACTTAAAGTCCAATTTTGGCGCTGATTCTGCATTTTGATACACATAATAATTAAGTCTTGTGGGTGTGTTTAGCAATGAGAGACACCTAAAAGAACCCTTGCAGAACCCATGCCATGCACTACAACTGAAGAAAACAAGAAGAGCACCGCCAATGGTGCATAATACGCCCATCATGAACATGGATCAGGAAGTGGACAGACAACATGATACCAATATCCAACAGACAACAGCCCCATGTGAGCTTTGACCTTTGTCCGTGACCTTGACCTTGGAGGGAGGGCTGTAAAAATGGTACGCGACACTCCGCTCAGTGATGGTACACGTGTGTGTGAAATATCATGGATGTATCTGAAGCGGTTGAGAAGTTATGCTCCGGACAAGCCCCATCTGGGCCCCATGTGACCTTTGACCTTTGCCAGTGACCTTGACCTTGACCGGGTGAACGAAATCATGGTGCGCGACACAGCGCCTAGTGATGGTGCACATGTATGTGAAGTATCACGAATGTAGCTCAGGCGGCCCAGGAGTTATGCCCCGGACAAGAAATTGCTAACAGACAGACGGACGGACGGACAGACGGGGGTGATGACATAATACGTCCCGTCTTAAGACGGGCGTATAATAATAATAATAATAATAATAATAATAATAAAAAACTAAAAGGAAGCATTCCATACTGAAAATATTTTGGCCGATCAAATAGTTTTTGGCCTGGGCAGCGAATGTCGCTGAGTAGCTGAGTGACTGGCTGATTGATTGCCTGAGTGATCAAGTTAAATGATTGGTTGGGTCGCGGGGAAGAAGTTCCGCGATTGGTCGGCCGGCGGGGAAGAACTTCAACGATTGGTTAGCCGACGACTGCCTTCTGGGATTAGTCAGCCGGCGGGCAAGAACTTCAACGATTGGTTGAAGTTAAAAATAATTTGCAAGAAATACTATCGGATGCTTCCTGATGTCTTCCTCTGTCTGAGACTCACGCAGAGGGCGCAGAATTCGGGAAACAAATTGAGTGTGTCGTTTAACCCTCGTCCAACCAAACAGATTTTTTCCTGTCGCACAAAAACGTTAAAAGATTTGATCTTATGCTTCTAAGTAATTGTTTATTCATCTTTTGCGCTCATTTTCATGAAAAAACCACGAGGGTACCTCCCTGGGGGGTAGGGTAGGCAATTAAAGTAGAAGGGTGGGGGTGGTTGCCACCAGCGTCAATTTTTGCCTGTTTTTGATTCAAAATATGCTAACAAATTAGTTGCAAATACTATGCTATTATGTTTCATGCTCTATGAACTTTGTAGACCACTCTGATTGTCATCTTTATTGATGTAGCTTGTCCTTGTGTTAGTAAATCTTGGAATTACAATGACCAGTAACCTTGAAGAGATCTTCACCTATTAATAGTAAAAATGCATGGCCGACATACTTTTATTTGTGTCTTTGACTGGTTACTGTACTGTATCGTACTAATTTTATACTGTGCTATCAGCCTACTATTATACAAGTTCATAGAATTGTTCATAAAGTTGTTCTCATGATTCATAGATAAACATTTTATTAGTGATGTTACCTCTGATACCGAGGCTCCGAAGCGCGCTTCAAACTCGTCAGGGTATTTTTCTGAAGCACTGTGCCGGAGCTTGATTCATATCAGGAAAAACCACGTGACTGACGACGTTTAAACCACTTCACTGCATCATTCAGACTGAATCAGCTGACCGGTTATGGAGCTTCGAAACATTGGCGCAATTCAAATATATTTAGGATCGACAAAACAGCGCTCTGTTATTATTTTTGAATGAAAATGCCCAAGTCGCACAAGCACACCTAGCATACACGAAGCACAATCAAAAACATAAAACGTTTTTTGGACAGCAAATAATGAGGCTGTGGATGTAATTAATTCTAATAATTCATATTTTATTGTACTGTATTAAGGAAAATTTCAGCTTTAAGTATTTTTCACAATAAAATAAAACTCCAAAGTGCACACGCAAGGTGCGTCAGCGTCACCTTTGCAAGGCTGTACAACAATCTGAGCCAGCAGATGTCACCCTCGTGCTCAATGAATGAAGCTTCGAGCAGTGAACAAATTTTCAAAACGATGGTCCAAAAGGGTTGAAAGCTTCATGAAGCCTCGATTGGCCATCATTACATTTAATGAAAGTGTGTAACAATTTGATGTAACACTGATACCAAACAAGATGATGTTTATCGCTTAATTTAGAAATAATCAACCCCCCCCCCCGGTCGGGGTTGTAGTTGAAAAACCTCGTTGGACGAGGGTTAAGACATTTGTCATTTTCGCTGGTCGTGAATCCTATTAGGGGCTATAATAAATTTTTTTTAAAAAATCAGTCACATTCAGTTTGAAATGCAGGACTGCATTATTATGACTGTTTAAGGGCTTTCCACAGTGATTACATTCCTACTCGCCATGTCCGGATTGCTACAGTGCATGGTGGATTGTGAAAGATGATAGGCGTGTCTCAACTTGCTCTCGCGTTCCCTTCGACACATATTTGCGCAGGACGTCACTCACTGAGGCCGGCTCCGCCCCTTTCCGTCCGCCTATATATTTGTTCGCGGAGCGCATGCTGTCCTCTTTATCGGTGACATTGTCGTGGTATCTGGGTGAGCGGAACCCATGGCTGGGGTTAACTGCAGCCTATGTTATGACGAGGGTAGTAATCCGTTGGTTTAGTTAGTGCATAGGGTAGACTGCACGGAGTCGTGAGAAACCATGTAGCCAGCCGACTAATGGCATTGAAATAGTCCGCTGAGGCTACTTTGCTAGCTAGATAGCCGCGCCTAGCGACATGAGCTACTTTGGCTGTACTTTCTACACCTCTTTGTATTTTGGGTGAGTAATGTTGGTCTGATCGGGATGGTGTGGTCTCCCAAACGCAGTTGCAGTAAACTTGCGGCAAATTTACTGTAGCATGAGGCCATCGAAACCATGTGGACGTCTAACTTGTAACGTTACCATTGATTCTTGTGGATCAAGTGACTGACGAAAGCCGCTTTCACACCGGACGCGAAGCGAATTTTTCGAACGACAGATTACCTTCAAAGTCAATGCAAAGACGCGAATATTCCCGTCTTTGCATTGACTTTGGAGGTAATCAGGCATTCGCTTCGCGTCCGGTGTGAAAGCGGCAGAAGTTGCTGACGTTACTGCGCTAATCGAGCCGGCCACAACTGCGATGTCGCCATGATGAAAACCGAGAATGGGAAGTGCCGTCCGATGCGATAACTGGCGATTTCTTTTAGTTTTCTGAGCGACAGTGACGTCAGTGATGTTTACCGCGACAGCAGCAGACTTGAAATACTGACTCGTCGATTCTGAATTTCTTTCGCAGGTGTCTGAAATGATCCAACTACAAAAACTCGGGCACTGAACTTCAGGTACGTGGTGTGGTTGGCGAATGGCCATGATACGTAGTTAGATTGGCAATAGTTTCCATTCGAGTGGTCCTGCATGAAGTGATGAAATTAAACTGTAAATAGCTGGAATTACCGGCAGATTGTTCAGTGGTGATTCTCGGTTTCCTGAACGCATGCGGGCCTTTAATTAAATCACTAACTGACTATCATTCACCTCACATCTAACGACATGGTGTCTCATTGCAGAGGAAGGTGACTTGGGCATCGGTGATGCGAGGTATGTTCGATCAATCCAATCAGAGGAGTCCTTTACTCCGTTCGATTTGGGTAGATGGAGGTATTTGACACCAGGGGGCAGTAAGCTCCACAGTGGGGAAATCCTTTTTCAAACGGAAGCCAAATGAGGGTTTTTTTTTTTCCAGCTCACCCCAAAAAAATGCAGTTTTCTCGATCCAGAAATGCCTTCCGCGAGTCTTTTTGCGATCTTATGTATCGAGTAATCAAATCTATAACCACTGAAATGCAACAAACTGGCGCAAATTCATGAATGCCGCCATTCCGTGTATTTTGGCCAATCCCAAAATGCTTCGGTGGTAGTGTCCGATATTGTGTCCCAGCGTCAAAATCAGCTGATCTTTTAATTATACAAGTAAGTCTTTACCTCTCCTGCTGCAGCTTCAGTTTACGCCGAATGATCAAGATCCGATATTGTATCCACTGTGAACCTAGGCGACAAAATGGTAATGCTGCTATGTGATGCTTTCATTGCTTTCATTTACGTCTCATGAAACGTGAGATTACTGACCTGATTTCAATGATTGTTCCTGGTTATCACCTTCTCCAATAAGAAATGATTCATTCACTTGCCTTAATTGGCATCTTGACATGGAAAATCTGTGTGTGGGGTGGTTTATTTTTTATTTTTTGAACTTTTGTCACATCCTGTAAAGCAAGCCCTCAAACTTGCTTCATGATTGTTTACTGGAAAACAAAGATTGAAATGCGCACTTTTTGTATTCAGTTGATGCGTTTTATTTCTCATCTTAATGAAGAGAATTGGCTACACCTCAGAAGGGTGATTTAAAGTAGCTTTAATCAGGGAAAATGAGTGAAAACGGATCAAGACTAAAGTTATAAGACATTTATCGCCCTCCCTGCTGTTCTCTGGCTGCTACTGTTTATAGGATAAATGGAATATTGTAACCACACACTCATGTAGATGTAACGTATTGAAATTTTGCTTGTGAAGCATATGTGGGGGGATGATGGGTTTCCCTGGCAAGTGCATTAGTCTCATGCATCCTGGTCGATTGTGAAGGGCAATATGAAATGACATGTCGGACCCAGTGAGTGCGTCAAAAGCAGCAAATGTCTCGGCGCCGTATGAAGGGGATGATTGACGTATAGGAAGTCGTATATGACCTATTTTAGCTATCCTGAAGCTCACCTCATGATTTTAAAAGGTCAAACTTGGTTAGCCAAACTGACCGTTTTCAAAGGTTTCTATGATTGAAAATATTCAAGATGGAGAACGTGTATTGAACACAGGGAGTCATAGATTAATTTGGTGACCTTGAACTTTACCTTTTGAAAGGACAAACTTTAACAGGGAAATCTCAATGATTTATATCACAAATGGTCACAGATGGAGCCTCGGTTTGTGTTAGACCTCTAGGAAGTCAAATGAACTCTTACTTGGTGACATTTTACTTTACTTGACTTCAAAGGTCAAACTCAGCATTGTGAAATTACTATTACTTGTATCATTAAAATGGTCACAGATGGAGACATTAAGAAAATCATATGAAGTCCATTTGGTGTCAATTGACAATGAATTTTCAATTACTTGCACCACCAAAACTGCTTCAGAGCTTTGTATTGCATTACAGATCAGTCATAAATGAACTTTTATTCAATAACCTTGATTGACCTTTGAGTTGAAGGTCTAACTTCATATAAATTAAGAAAATTTCATGACCTCCAAGATTTCTGGTGTCTGGTTGGCACCGTGAGCTACCCCTTTTCCATCAAATGGTGCACCGCCAACACAACTCAGATCTCGAGCTGATTTAGTTGCTAAAAATTTTCTATACTTTCTCGTAATTTTGAATGGTAGGGGCAGTGTTCTTATTGGGCAAAACCTGCAAAAATGGTTATTTGCTTTTAAACTTGACCATAATGAAAATTGTTCTGTCAAAGTTTAGACCTTGGCATTTTGGATCAGTGATTCCCCTGCTGTTCATTGATATTTTAAAATCTGAGTCTGGTGCTTAATGACCCCATTTACCCCACTTAAAACATTTCTGCTGGTTTAATGATGAAAACATGAAAACAAAGCTGGAATTACCGGCTGATGTTTCAGTGCTGACTTCTTGTTTTCTGAAGACTTGGGTTAACTTTTTTTAAATCATAAATTTGCTTGAGGCTCCAGATATCTAGTATGGCAGTTTGTATGTTGGGGGGGTTTATACTGATTTGTGCTGTCTACTTTCAGGAATTGTGATTCCTCAGGTGGAGTTCTCTGCGCATTGATCTGCCTCTAGATTGTCATTTTGGACACTTCCCTATGCCACCTGTTTGGACCGAAGAGTGGAATGGCCCTCCTGCTGAAGATTGGACTGGAGAAGCATTGTCTCAACTGGATCTCCCTGATTTTATTGGTTTGGTTTCAGTGATTTTCAATTTTCAAGGTTGTACTGCTATGTATGACTGCAAGCTTTCATTTATTTTTGGTCAGGATTGCTGCGGTCATTAGTTCCTAGCATTGGTCACTAGGGGGCAGTGCTTCCCTCAGGTATCCAGCATTTTTTGTACCTACGGATAAGGGCATATCCTAAATGCCTGCATTGTAACTTATTTTTGACTCATTAAACCTTTAAAATATTCATTTGTGTGAATTATTTCCAACATGCTGGTTAAATCTACAGATGCCGTATTAGTCTGAAGGTTCTAAGCACATGCAAAGTAGCCAAATGACACAGCCACTGTGAAACATGCTGGTCAGGAAATGGGTGTGCTTACCAATGATGTAGAGAACAAGACCACTTGAAGCTGCCTTTCACATAAGTTTGCTTAAACATCCAATCATGACAAAAAGCATGTAGTGCTTGAACCAATTTGGATGTGTGCCAAAGTGAGTTCCTTCTGCGCTGCTGGCTGAAGTGTGTGTGTTTGGGGGGGGTTACACTTTCAACTAGTTTTGATGAATTATGGGTAAATTAAGTTTCAGTTTACCTGTTTTTGGTTTTTTGTGTGGTACTCGGAAAAGGGGTCACTTGGGTCATTATGACCGATTTTCTAACAAAATCAGTGATCCTACTTTTCATTTTGAGAGAAATTGGGTGAATTTGTGCACAGCAGTGATGTGAATTGACAGTACAGTAGTGCTGGGATATCAGTAATACAGTGATTTACACAAAACCACTAATTCTCGCTTTTTTTGGGTGTGTGGGGGGGGTTTGGTCACATCTGCAACACTAAAATAGGCGCTACATGGGCTGCCTCCTCTCTGACACGTTCATAAAACTACTTGACAAGGCGTCCCAAGATTGTCAAAAGTTTGCAAGTGACATTCCTGATAACTTGTTTTTTTTTTCTGCACCACAAAGTATTCCAGCTGCCGTAGTTCTTTGTGGTGCAGAAAAACAGGTTTCATCAAGAATGTCACTTAACCTTTTGTTGTTCATGGGATGAAGTCTCTTCCTCAACATCGAGTATGTGGCTCCTGCAAAGGCCTGGCTGCTTGATAACTGGGACTATAATCTTCACTTCCACGGTCTCCAGATTTACTCTCACGACCCTCTGGACTAGCTCCCCGCGTAGTGTATACTCGTCCACGATAAGCTGCTCCCCACACTCCTCTGGACTCATACTCGACATGCCCGTAGCCATGGTAGCTCTTTTTCTGTCAGTTTGAAATTCTACTTGGCACATGCATTTACGGTGAAATAGAACCGGTTGAACTTTGACCTCTTAAATCTCAGAATGGGGGGGGAAAAAATCCCAAGTGACCCCCTTTTCCTAGTCCTGCTCATATCCTAAAAGTTTACCTGTACAAGTATGTCTTTGTGTGAAAAAATGCCCGCAGCAACTTTACCATTTACTATGCAGTTTGCCATTTTAAAGCAAGAATAAATATTACCTCCGCCAAGTAGGTTGTTTTTGCCTGGGTTTGTTTGTCTGTTGGCTTCCAAAATAACTCAGTTATGGACAGATTTTGATGAAATTTTCAGAGAAGGTGGGTATTAAGTCAAGGAACAGGTTTTAAATTTTGGCATATCTAGGCTTAAGTACTGCTGAGATATACGCCAAAGTTCAAGATTTCAAGTCTTTCCAATGGGCCGGAGTTCCAATTGCCTTGTTTTTGGGTTTTGCTGCCCCCTGGCGGAGGTCTGCGCTCTGAGTGCTTTTTACAGTTTCGTAATACAAGGAAAAATTCTTGTCTTTGGAATTTTTCCCCATTCTTCCTGGCAAAACACCTCTAGCTCAGAAATTATTTGACCTTTAGCATGCATGGCATGTTTGAGTTCTCTCCACAGAATTTCAATAATACTCAAATCTGGGGACTATGATGGGCATTCCAAAACCTTCATCCATCTTTCCTGGAGGTACTTCATGGTGGATTTTGGAGGTATGCTTTGGGTCATTGTCTTGCTGGAATACCTAACGTCCCTTCAACTTCAACTTCAATTTCTTGACTGAGCTTTGAACATTAGCCTGAATGTCTTGATATTTGGAGGAATCCACTCTTCCTTCAACCCACATATTATTGCCTGTGGCCCCCAGCTGCTACACAACCCCAAAGCATCATGGATCCGCCTCCATGATTAACAGTTGCCAATGTGGTGTTCTTATCTATATATACACAGTTCACCCTTTTTTCTCAAAACATGCCGCCTTTGGTTTTGGCCAAAAAGTTCAATTTTGGATTTGTCAGTCCAAAGCACATTGTTCCAATAGGCTTGAGGTTTCTTAAGGTTTTCTTTTGCATACTTCAGACGCCTCATTTTGTGTTGAGGTCATTGGAAAAGCTGTTCGGTACACTGTATTGTCCTGAGAACAACTTAACCTGTGTTTGCTACTTTTTTTTTTTAGCTGCGACCAAGCAGCTCTATGAACGCTTCTGTCCGTCTGTGCCACCTTTTTGACCATGTTCCTGTCGTCGTATCATCATGAAATTTTCAGGAGTTATTGACCTTCACCAAAGTGATGTCCATGCACAAGGTCGAGGTCAAAAGTCAAGCTCACAGAGGTCACAAACTTGTTTGCGGGTTTTCGCGCTGTAACTCCAGTAAGAATTCATGGATTCCTATGAAATTTTGGAAATAGCTTCTAGGCATACAGGAGGTGTTCCCTATTGTTTTACAAGGTCTTCCGTCAAATCCCAAGGTCACAAAGGCAAAAAAAGTGTCAATTTTTCCCCGATTTGAGGGTTTTCGCACCGTAACTCAAGTTTAATTCAATGAATGGCTATGAAATCTTAGAACAAGCTTCTTGGTATAGAGGAGGGGTTCTCTATTGATTTTCAAGGTCATCTGTTGAATCCCAAGGTCACTGCGGTCAAAAAAGTGTCGATTTTGCCCCGATTTCACAGTTTTCGCACCATAACTCCACTTAAACTTCATGGATGGCTATTACATCTTAGAACAAGCTTCTTGGTACAGAGGAAGGGTCCCCTATTGATTTTCAAGGTCATTTGCCAATTTCAAGATCACACCTGTACAAGAAACCACTAGTCATGGACACTAGGCCACGTGACGGATGCTAGGCGAGGTCGCAGCTATTAGATCCTTCTGATCTACTTGTTTTTTGCAGTGATGTGTGGTTCTTCTGAGCATTTCTCACCAAATCTTGGGCCATTCTATCTGAAATTTTTCTTGGTCTTCCAGATCTTGCCCTGACTTCAATTGTTCTATTTACATTTTCTGATGTGTCTGACAGTAGAAATGAGCAGTTTGAAACATTGCGAGAGTTTTTTGTAGCCCTCTCCTTGTTGAAGGAAGTGAATTATCTTGATTTTGACATAATTGGACAACTGTTTAGAGGAACACATGGTTTATAACACCAACAGCCACCAGAGTTGGATATTTAAGAAGGCATGTAGTTACTTCAGAATATATAGTTCAACCCTGGAATTATATTCACCTGACTAATTGAAGCCCTAAAGAATAAATCACCTGGGTCTGGGCCTTAGTAATCATCATCTTAAAAGGTAACGAAGAATAATTCAAAAGGGTTCCAAAACTTTTGCACAGGGCCCTTTTTCTTTTCTTATCATTTAAAACACAAAAAAATTAAAATAAAAAGAAACTTTTTAAATTTGCAAGGTGTCATGTTGAACTATGTAGCATTTTCTGTTCAGGTTTGCTTTCAATCACTTGGAGATTAATTGTAACAGACATTTTAACCAGGGGTGCCCACATTTTTACACCCCATTGCTTTTTTTTTTTTTTCATTTTTTGGCCTGAGGAATTTTCCTGTAAATTTGCCATAACACACTATGAGACCACATCTCATCATTTTTGTCTGTTTCATGGGCCCTTGAAATTTTGGCCCCACTGTGAAAGATTGGAATGAGAAATAAATATTTTTTTCCCCAAAAACCAATTTTTTTTTTCCCTCTAAATTGAGCAATCAACTTGCCTTGGTACTGTCAATGTACAGTGCAAGCACCATTTTGATTGAATCAACGGAAGTGGATCTAGTGGGGGTGCTGTTCTTTAACATTGGGTCTATTGGAGAATATGCAAGATGGCCTCTGGAGGCCAAATGATTGCAGATAGAGATCAAGTGGTATTATTGACATATAGGAAGTCAAAATGACCTAAATTTTGGCAATATTAAATATGACCACAGACGACTTTGAAAGGTCAAACTCGAGGTCAAGGAAAATATCAGTGTTAAAAGATAGGACTTGAAATTTCAAGAAATCATTTCCTAAACTAACTTTTTCTCAATATGGCAATCAACTCGCAGTATTACACTATGTACAGTGCGAGTGTCATTTTAATTGAATGGACGGAAGTGGGTCTAGTGGGGGCGCTGTACTTTAACATTAGGTCTCTTGGAAAATGGGCAAAATCACCTGTGGAAGGTAAATGGATGCAGAGGTTGCAGATAGAGATTAAGTTTGTATTATCAACATATAAGAAGAAATACAGTGCCGTGAAAAATTGTTTGCTGATTTCTTCTTTAATTTGCATACCTGTCACACTTAAATGTTTCAGATCAAACTAATTTTAATTTTTTACAAAGATAACCTGAGAAAATACAAAATGCAATTTTTAAATGATTTCATTTATTGAAGGAAAAAGCTATTCAAACCTGGCCCTATGTGAAAAAGTAATTCCCCCCTAAACCTAATTGGTCGTGCCACCCTCAGCGACAACGACTACAATCAAGTGTTTGCGATAACTGGCAAAGAGTCTTTCACATTGCTGTGGAGGAATTTTGGCGTGCTCTTCTGTGGAGAATTCTTTTAATTCAGCCGAATTGGAGGGTTTTCGAGCACGAACGACCTGTTTGAAGTCATGCCAAAGAATCTCAATCGGATTTAAGTCTGGATGTTGACTGGGCCACTCCAAAACCTTCATTTTTTTTTTAAGCCATTCAGAGGTGGACTTGCTTGTGTGTTTCAGATCATTGTCCTGCTGCATAACCACTTGCGCTAGAGGTCATGAACTGATGGTCGGACATTCTCCTTCAGGATATTCTGGTAGTGAACAGAATTAATGGTACCATCAATTACGGCAAGTCGTCCAGATCCTGAAGCAGCAAAGCAGCCCCAGACTATCACACTACCAACTCCATGTTTGACCGTTGGTATGATGTTCTTTTTAGCTTACCGGCCCTATGGGCCAATAAACTATTGTCGTGGTGTGGCATCTGTCGTCCAGAAGATTTTTTTATCTTTTTTTTTTGGCCTGATGAATTTTCATGTAAATTTGCAATAACATACTACTAGACCATATCTCCAGGCTTTTTCTCTGATTTTTGATTGAATCATTTTTGTCCGTTTTATGGACCCTAGAAATTTTGGCTCCAATGTTAAAGATAGGACTGAGAAATAAAATAAAATGATTTCTCAAAAACTGCGTGATAATTTTTTTTTCTAAATCAGGCAATCAGCTTACCTTGGTAACATCAATATACAGTGCAAGCGCCATTTTGATTAAATCGACGGAAGTGGGTCTGTTGGGGGCGCTGTACTTTATGAATATGCTAGATGGCCTGTGGAGGCCAAATGGTGGCAGATAGAGATTAAGTTTGCATTATCAGCATATAGGAAGTCATATATGATCTATATTTTGGCAATATTAAATGTGACCTCAGATGACTTTGAAAGGTCACACTCGAGGTCAGGGAATATATTAACAGTGTTAATGTTATGAGTGTTAAAAGGTATGACTTGAAATTTCAAAAAAAAATTTCTCAAAAACTGTCCGATAACTTTTTTTCTAAATCTGGCAATCAACTCACCTTGATACACTTTATGAACAGTGCGAGTGCCATTTTGATTGAATCGACAGAAGTGGGTCTAGTGGAGGCGCTTTACTTTAACATTGGGTCTTATGGAGAATAGGCCAAATCGCCTGAGGAAGCTAAATGATTGCACATAGAGATTAAGCTTGTATTACTGACATATCGGAAGTAATATATGACCTATATTTTGGCCGTATTAAAGTTGATCACAGATGACCTTGAAAGGTCAAACTTGAGGTCAAGAAAAATGTTACAATTTTTAAAGGTTTCTAGGCTTGAAAATATTGAAGGTTGGGAACATATGTGCATTCAACACTTATAGGAAGTCATGTATGAACTTTCATTTGGTGTCCTTGAACTTGAATTTTAGTGAAATTATTTATTAAATATAATTTCAATGACCTTTATCAGCAAAATCGTGTGATAGAGTGTAGGTTTGTATCGGAGACGTATAGGAAGTCATGTATGAACTTTCATTTAGTGACCTTCATATTGACCTTCGAAAGTCAAACTTGACCTTGAGAAAATTCAATGACTTCTATCCCTGAAAAGGTCACAGATGGAGCTTAGGTTTGTGTTACTGACATAGGAAGTCACATATGAACTTTCATTTGGCGACATTCAGCTTGACTGTTGATGACATTTGAAGCTCGAACTTGACATAATACAATTACAATGACTTGTTTTGCCAAAATGGCCACAGATGGAGTCTAAGTTTGTATTACAGACATATATTTGAACTTTCATTTGGTGACCTTCGTATTGATCTTCAAAGGTCAAATTTGACCAAGCGAAAATTCAATGACTTGTATCAAACGGTCACAGATGGAGCCTAAGTTTGTGTTACTGACATCTAGGAAGTCACATATGAACTTTCATTTGGTGACATTCAACTTGACTGTCAGTGACCTTTGAGGGTCTAACTCGACAGTGAAATTACAATGACTTGTATCACCAAAATGGTCACAGATTGAGCCAAGGTTTGGATAGAGATATTTAGAAAGACATATATAAAGTCCATTTGCTGACCACAACTTGACATTCTGTGACCTTTACAGTTCACAATTTACATATTGAATACATATTGACATATTTTAATGAGTTGTAGCACCAAAACCACTTCAGAGTTTAGGATTGTATTACAGAAGGGCTTTTAAATGTATGTGAACTTTTATTTAGTGACCTTGACATTGATTTTTATCGATTCAAATGTAAAACTTCACATGAAATTTTCATAACTTGTATCATCACTGTAAGACTGCTTGCCGGTAAGCTGCAGGACCCTTGGTCCTATTTTTATGAAATGTAGTGTTAGTTTTTAGCCAGATGTAACATGACGCTTACCTTCCAAAAAGTTCAACTTTTCCCTTGTCAGTCCGCAGAATATTTTCCCAAAAGTCTTCAGGAACATCAATATGTTGTTTGGCAAATGTGAGACGAACCTTTGTGTTCTTTTTGGTCAGCAGTGGTTTTCACCTTGGAACTCCCTCATGGATGCCTTTTTTGCCCAGTCACTGTCTTATTGTTGAATCACGAAGACTGACTTTACTGAGACTAGTGAGGCTTCCAGTTCGTTAGATGTCGTTCTGGGTTCTTTTGAGACCTCCTGGATGAGTCATCCATGCGCCCTTGGAGTAATTTTGGTAGGCCAGCCACTCCTGCAAAGGTTCGCCACTGTTCCAAGTTTTCTTCATTTATGAATAATGGCTCTCACTGTGGTTTGCTGGAGTCCCAAAGTCATAGAAATGGCTTTGTAACCTTTTCCAGACTGATAGATGTTAATGACTTTGTTTCCCCATCTTTTCTTTAATTTCTTTAGATTGCTGCATGATGTGTTGCTTTTTTGATCTTTTAGTCTACTTCACTTTGTCAGACAGGTTCTCTTTAAGTAATTTCTTGTTTCAACAGGTCTGGTAGTAATCAGGCCTGGGTGTGGCTAGTGAAATTTAACGAAAAAAAATGTGGTTAATCACACATCATTTGTGATTTAACAAGGAGGGGTAATTACTCTTTCACATTGGGCCAGGTTGGTTTGGATAGCTTTTTTCCCCCTTAAAAGCACATCAGTAACTCATCCAAGGGGCAACTAAACAACATAATAACCTCTAAAAACCTGATGGCCTCATTTGTCTCTGTTAACCTTCGCGACAGGAAACGCATACACGCAGGCCTGACCCATTGGGCCACATGCCAGGAACCGTGCATATGCGGTTTTACCGACCGATAACCGCACTCGTTTTCATTCCTGCATATACACAGTTCCCGGCCTGCTGACCGAAGCTTTCGCCCACAAAGAAGCCTTTCCCAGCTGACGGGCTAGTGACCCAGAATGCATCCAGTATTCTAGGCGCTACAGGCATAAAGCTCCCCATCACTAAGGGGTTAAGGTCAGTGTTCACCATTCCACAATAAGAAAGAGACTGGGTTAAAATTGCATCCATTGGAGAGCTGAGAGGTGAAAACCACTGCTGGCCAAAAAGAACACAAAGGCTCATTTCACATTTGCCAAAAACATTTTGATGACACCCAGATTGGGTATACCTATGTTGACTGATGAGTCAAAAGTGGAACCTTTCATCAGACATTGGACCCGTTGCGTTGGGTGTAAAGCCATTATCGTCTAATTTCTGCATTTTCAGGAAACCCCAGCATGTACATGCAAATATCTGTGCGCTTACAGGTCGAAATGCGCTCTGAAAATGAATCTGTTTTTATGATTTTTGAAAATAGTTCAGATATGAGCGAGGAAACAGCCCAAGATTTTAGGTTGGCGCAAGCGCAGAACCGCGAGGTAGCATATTTTGATAGGTTGCAAAATTTGTCAGAAAACCGGCTACAATGGTCAACTTTTCATGCCCAATTCAATGGGTGCCCACGAGTTTCGTTTCTAGTTCGTGCAATGCTTGTCCAATTCTGATTGCACCAAATTCAAACTCTCTTAACAAGTCCAGATAATATGTAACACAAAATAAATAAATAAATAATCAGCGCTGCGAACGGGTGAAGCGTTGAAGCGCAATTTCTCGTGATTAGCCCCAGTCTACACGCTCCGATTTCCTGTTTCCGGGACGAGGATCGGACGGACTGACTGAGCCGCCCGGTAACTCATATCACTGAAACATTAAAGAATCCCGACCGTATTCTCCATCAGATCAGGGGCTTTATCGAGTTAGCGGTGAAATCCTCCCTGGAGCAATGGACACTGGTATGATACATGTCCGCATCTCATTATTCTCTCCCTCCCCGTGTCGGAAAGCTCTCTGGCTTCAAACGGTCGTTGTTTGATAGTCCGTGAAATATCTCGCGGTTATGGATTTTACTTGAAATTTCACCTGCACAGCTAACTAACGTTAAATTGTTCATGTCTGAGAGTTAGCTGGAACCATTCATCATCGCAAAATGATCCACGATCGGGTCGTATCGTAGTTAACGTTACCGTTGCTGTCTACTTAGCCGGCTCCCTAGCTTGCGCTGCAGCTAAAGCTACATAGTCAGTCATAAGGGCTGCTTGTTGAGAAGCGACGAGATTCACAAAGTTATTCCCGGAACGTCTGGTGGCTAAACCTTTTAAATCTAACGCTTATTAACATGTTACATGTCGTCGTTGGCTGCTTCCAGTTTGACTTCAGAACTACATGCGTTATCACGACTTCAGATTAGCAGGTGATTTCGTATTCCGACAGGGTTTAATTGTCCTCGATACAAGCTTTTTACGATGCTTTTATGTAAGTTTATGCCACCCGACTCTGTTACTTGAATATGCAATCTGATACAGTATAAAGTCGCAAGTCACCCTAACTTCACGTATTTGGACCTTTCTCTTACTTGCCTATCTTTTATTCCTCTTACAGTTAGTTTTCTGCGTTTTATCTTTTCCCTTCTCTCTGATCTGGAGTCCGTTTCCTGCCATGAAACATAGGGGTTGCCGCAATCGCTCTCATCTCCCTACATCATTGTTCATAGTATGAAAAGAGGAAAAAGAGCCAACGAGCATGCATGACGAAGCAAAATATTTTCGATTTTTAAATTTATTTATTAATTTCTTTTCTTACTCAAAGTACATAGTGAATAGCATAGAGTGGCAAGATCAAATGACTCTCGTCTCAGGAAATACTCAGTCTAAAGTATTATTTTTTTTATAACATCCATTTTCGCTCCACATTCACAACACACATTTTTCAGCTTCTTTTTTGGGAATTGTCGAGCCCATTTTTCCTTTTTATTTTGGTCTGGTATGATTATCTAGAAACTGAATTTTCTAGGTAACCAGCGCTGTGAAAACGTATTTGCCCCCTCTCTGATTTCTCATTGTTTTGCATATTTCTCATTTTGATATTTCTTAGATTATCCAAATACTTTTAATATGAGACTAAGTGAGTATAAAAACGAATCACAGCTTTTAAATGAGCATGTCATCAGTTTAAGGTAAGCAGAACCTTTATTGCCAATGTGAAAAAATTGCCTCCCTAAACCTAATAACTCGGAGGCAACAAGGGCAATCAAGTTTGCGATTATTGGCAATGATTCTTTTACTGCGGAGGAATTGTGGTCAACTCTTCTTTACTGAATTATTTTATTCTGCCATATTGGAGAGTTTTTGACTTTGAGCAGCCTGTTTGAGGTCATGCCCTGGCATCTCAATTGGATTGAAGACTTTGACTGGGCCACCCCAAAACTTATTTTTGTTTCTTTTAAACCATTCAGTGGTGGAATCCCTGTTCTGCTGCATGACCCAACTGCACTTAAGCTTTAGGTCTCTAACTGATGGCTGAAAATTCTCTGTCAGGATTTCCTGGTGGAGGACGGAATTCCTGGTTCTATCAGTTGGGTCACCCAGGTTCTGAAGTAGCAAAGCAGTCCCAGACCATCACACTATCACCAATGTGTTTGACTGTTGGTGTGGTGTTCTTATTGTAGAATGCTGTGTTAGCTTTATGCCAGTTGTAACAGGACCCATGTCTGTCAAAAAGTTTTATTTTTGACTCCTCAGTCCACTGAATATGGTCCCAAAAGTCTTTGGGTTGTCTTGATGTTTTTTTGGCAAATGTGAGATGACCATTTGTGTTCCTTTTGGTCAGCAGTGGTTTTCGCCTCGCAACTCTGTTTCATTCTTATAGTGGAATTGTGAACACTAGCCTTAACTGAGCCAAGTGAGGCCTGCAGTTCTTTAGACATTGGTCAGGGTTCTTTTATGTCCTCCTGGATGAGTTTTCAAAGTGCTCTTGGCTGAATATTTAGGAGGCTGGCCTATCCTGGGAAGATTCACCACAGTTCCAGGTTTTCTATGTGTGGGTTATGGCTTTTATCATGGTCTGCTGGAGTTCCAGAGCCTTAGAAATGGCTTTGGGTTCTAATTTGGTGTTGTTTAGATTCAGACAGTTATCATGCCTGGGTTTGTCCAGTCAGACTGAACCCAGATAACAATTGAGTTAGTTTCATTGGTTGATTTAGTAAATAAGGGGTCAATTACACCTACATTTTCACACAGGGCTGGGTGGGGTTGGAAAGTGTTTTTCCTTCAGTAGATGAAATTATCATTTTAGGACTGCATTGTTGGTTCATTCAAATTATATTTGTCAAATGTGAAAATTAGTTTGATCATCTGAAACATTTAAGTGTGACAAATATGCAGATGTATGTACAAAACCCAAAACCAGTGAAGTTGGCACGTTGTGTAAATCGTAAATAAAAACAGAATACAATGATTTGCACATCCTTTTCAACCTATATTCAATTGAATACACTGCAAAGACAAGTTGCTTAATGTTCGAACAGGTAAACTTTGTAATTTTTTGCAAATATTGGCTCATTTGGAATTTGATGCCTGCAACATGTTTAAAAAAAGCTGGCACAAGTGGCAAAAAAGACTGAGAGAGTTGAGGACTGCTGATCAAACACTTATTTGGAACATCCCACAGGTGAACGGGCTAATTGGGAACAGGTGGGTGCAATGATTGGATATAAAAGCAGCTTCCCTGAAGTGCTCAGTCATTCACAAACAAGGATGGGGCAAGGGTTACCACTTATTGAACAAATGCGTGAGCTGATTGTCGAACAGTTTAAAAACAACATTCCTCAACGAGCTATTGCAAGACATTTAGGGATTTCATCATCTACGGTCCGTAATATCGTCAATAGGTTCAGAGAATCTGGAGAAATCACTGCACGTAAGCGACAAGGCCGAAAACCGACATTGAATGCCCGTGACCGTCGATCCCTCAGGCGGTACTGCATCAAAAACCGACATCAGTATGTAAAGGACATCACCACATGGGCTCAGGAACACTTCAGAAAACCACTGTCAGTAACTACAGTTCGTCGCTACATCTGCAAGTGCAAGTTAAAACTACAATGCAAAGCGAAAGCCATTTATCAACAGCACCCAGAAATGCCGCCGGCTTCACTGGGCCCAAGCTCATCTAAGATGGACTGATGCAAAGTGGAAAAGTGTTCTGTGGTCTGACGAGTCCACATTTCAAATTGTTTTTGGAAACTGTGGACGCCGTGTCCTCCGGACCAAAGAGGAAAAAAACCATCCGGACTGTTTTAGGCGCAAAGTTCAAAAGCCAGCATCTGAGATTGTATGGGGGTGTATTAGTGCCCAAGGCATGGGCAACTTACACATATGTGAAGGCACCATTAATGCTGAAAGGTACATACAGGTTTTGGAGCAACATATGTTGCCATCCAAGCAACGTCTTTTTTATGGACGCCCCTGCTTATTTCAGCAAGACCATGCCAAGCCACATTCTGCACGTGTTACAGCAGCATGGCTTCGTAGTAAAAGAGTGCGGGTACTAGACTGGCCTGCCTGTAGTCCACACCTGTCTCCCATTGAAAATGTGTGGCGCATTATGAAGCGTAAAATACGACAACGGGGACCCCCGGACTGTTGAACAACTTAAGCTGTACATCAAGCAAGAATGGGAAAGAGTTCCACCTGAAAAGCTTCAAAAATTGGTCTCCTCAGTTCCCAAACGTTTACTGAGTGTCGTTAAAAGGAAAGGCGATGTAACACAGTGGTAAAAAGGCCCCTGTGCCAAGTTTTTTGCAATGTGTTGTTGCCTTTAAATTCTTAGTTAATGATTATTTGCAAAAAAAAAAAAGTTTCTCAGTTTGGACATTAAACATCTTGTCTTTTCAGTGTATACAGTTGAATATAAGTTGAAAAGGTTTTGCAAATCATTGTATTCTGTTTTTATCTACGATTTACATAACGTGCCAACTTCACTGGTTTTGGGTTTGTAGAATGGGGGGTGGGGAGAGGAAGCAGAAGCTTTTTCACAGCTTTATGAGGTTGATATTGAATTTGAATTGTGAGAACTGATTGTGGAAGTTTATAATCTAGAGTTGAATTTTTTGTGACGATAAAATTACAGTTTCAGAGCAAATTAGTACAATTACACAGTATTACATTCCGTTTCAAGCTAATCAGAATTCAATTCCAGACTGATAAATTTTGAATCATGCTATTCCAATTCACTTTTGCAATGTTATTTTTAGTGACCAATCAAAATATTGGGCAGGTATTTGCTTTTTTTGACCACGTCTTTGTTGGTAGTTGCGGACAAAATGTGGTCGATACATGGGCCGAAATGTTGCTTTTATATAATTATTTATTTTTTATTTTTATTTATTTATTCTTTTTCCGTGGCACAGCGGAGCTCAGCTGGTGTTACCACACCATTTTTTTTTTTCTTTTAGGTCAGAGGTCAAGCAGGCAGGCTGGCATTCATGCGTTCAGTTAATCAGTTAGCTTTTGATGTATGTTTTCAGTTGTTTCAGTCAGGCCACAATGCCTGTTGTACACCAGCCATTATATACCATTACCAGTTTTATGAAGGTCTATGACCATCTGCCTCTTTTGATCTGGCAATTGTTTTGTTTTCTTCATGGTGTTGGATGACAAAGGGATATCGCATGTGTTACCTAATTTTTATACCCTAGTGAAACAGGCTCAATATAGTTCCTTAACACTCCATAACACTTAGATAAAACTGTAAGTGGAATTTAAATCCTGGTTTAATTTTGGTCGACATTATTTATGATAATCTTTAAGGATCCCTGTAAATGTGAAACCTTAATTTGGAGGAAATTGATTTTTAATTAAATCAGTAAATGATTTTGGTTGGTTCCATTGGAACATTAATATTGTACCGTCTTTCTCACATTTTTTTTAGTTTCTGTATACATTTTTTATTAATTTTTTTAGAAATTTTTAAGGTGTTTTTTGCGCTTTGCCAGTACATTTAACCTCGTATATTAGCTGAAATGGTGGCATTTAAAGGAGCTGTGTCACGATAACTTCACATGCTTAGAACTGAAAACTATCAAGAAATCAAACAAAGTGATTCTGCTCGACTGCAAGTCAAAGTCTGATCCCATTGTTGCTAATCCATCTTCGTTTTACAATGTATTTAGGTATTTTCCTTACTCAGGAATTATGCTTTTTATATTAAAGGTCCCATGACACCCAAGATTTAATGAAATTGCTTTTAAACCCTTCCACAGTACTTTTACCTCGTGAATATTAACCTGACTCTAGTTTTTCATACTTCTAAGCATAAAAAGTGTAAAATGCAAATTAAAACCATGTTTGGGAATGCCCCTTGAAAATTGCTATAAGATTAAGTAGGCCTTATCCATGTTACGTCATCTCCTGAAGGACAATGCTCTGAACAGACTCGGGGGAAGGAAATTGCAGTGCTCCACACCCTCGTCTCAAGTCACTAACAAACTTTCGCATTTTTCACTTTCAAATTAAATACAGGTCATGTGTAACACTTCTAACAACAACTGAGGATGCAAGAGAAAATGCTTTTTCTTTTTTTCTTTTTTTTGGGGAGTCATCTGAAATAGCAGATTTGTCAGAACATTGTGAAATTCAAGCTGAAATTTAAAATTTAGGCTGCAGGAATTGGTTGGAAGTATATGAGCCGGAGGTGGAAGCAGGTTTTATGAAGTAAATGCAATGTCAATATGATGACGAACATAAATAATTATTTTGTAATTTTTGGTGCTATGTTGTCAGCATAAGTGGGGGCTTGCTTAAAAAATGGTGAAGCACAAACCATTTCTCAAAAATAGTGATTTGTTTTGTCCTGTTTTGAATCCTTTAATTATGTTGACTTTACGTGAACTCCGAAAACAGTCGGAACCATCAGGAGTAGCCAGTTCTGCTTGTTCAGACGAGCACTCATAAGCCTCAATCTGTTTTCAATCATTCCCCTGATGAACATGTTTTCCAATGATAAAAATTATCCATCGGCAGTTAAATGAGATAAACGCGCAGCTTCCTTCCCAAGGCAATGGTTGCAAGGATGAAAGAGAAAATATTTACAAAAAAAGATAAACTAATATGTTAACTTTTATGTTTGTTTTTGAGCACATCCTGCTCTATCAAATCTAAGCTTCATGATTGTTTGATTACAAATAAGACAGTGAATATTAAGGTTACCTAAAAAATTAGGGAACTCAGGGAGAACATGAAACTCCACACAGGAAGGCCCCGGGCCCCACAACCTTCTTGCTGTGAGGCAGCAGTGCTAACCACTGCGCCACCGTGCTGCCCGACTTGGATACACGGCAAACCAGAAATTAACTCCAACGATGGTGAACCTTTCCTGCAGAATTGGCAAAGTTTCCTTTGTAAATATTTTAGTTGGTGTTTGCCAATAAATGGGATATGACCAATAGCGATATGAAAAAGCTGTATTGCAGATACCAACCTGTCCCTGTAACCTGAGCCCGCACATCGTCCACGAAGTTCTCAGGCACAAAGTGGTCACTGCAGACCACATTGCAGCAGTTGTATTTATAAATCTTTACATTGAATTTTTTCGAGCTTTAGGGCAGCAACCGATTATTATTTTAGGCCTCTAACGGATCAGGAACGGCATGAAAACTATTTCCTCCACTTTAAACACTGGCATTTGTGCTCCCGTATGCTTGGCAGTAAACTATGATGATCGTGTGTAAACGATACTCTCGTTCTGCGTCTGCTATGTGATATTGTGGGAGGTGTCCAGACAAAATGCAAGAACATGGCCGAATCCATGTGGAGCGGATGATGTAAGCAGTTTGATATATTTTGTACCTTTTTGACAATTCTGGCCGCGCACTCAATGCACCAAATTTGATTATCGATGCATCAAATTAAATGGTTCTCTGTCCTCAAGAATATGATGCATAGAAATTTCCTCTGGTTCGGTTTCCTTTAAAGGAGATGTGTCTCGATTACTGTGCATGCTCACAACTTTGAACAAAGTACATCCATTCAACTGCCAGTCAAAATTGAGAAGGTATTTTTCTGCAATGATTATAGGCTTTGGAAACCTGCTTACATTCTTAGTATCCCTAGGGTAAAGCTTAAAGTAGCGCCTTGATTCCTCGAGTTTCCCATATAAAGCTCATAAATATAAAAAGCAAAATGCCAGAGTAAGATGTATGGAAAATCAAGACGTACTGATAGGATGGACTCAGACTCTAACTTGCAGTCAAGCAGATTCACTTTCTTGGGATGTAAAGTTCTGAGCATGTGCGGTAATCGTGACACGGCTCCTTCAAGGGTTTTTCAATGGAAATTTGAGGACTCAAAGCCCTACTTTAGCGTTTTAGCCAAAGGATATGAAGGATGTAAGATGGTTTGAAAACCGCCAATAAACATCATAGAAGAAGGAGATGTTCATCGTTTGTCATTCAATACACAGGACTGATGTTTATTTAGCCATTTATTTTTGTAGTGCCCAGGCGAAGTCGGGGCTACGATGCATTTGGCCTCGTCACGCATCCGCCGCCATAGAGATTTCATTGTGGACGCTCTTCAAGCCACAAATTTAAAGCCATTTCTTTTATATTTGGTATTTATGTGGGCAGTGGTTAGGGCAGGGCGCCTATCGATTTTGGTTGCCACCGTAACATAATTCACTGAATGACAGACAATTTTGCATCAAAAATAAGCCAAAATGAAAAATGCGGCCGATTGGGGGCTACCACAATGTTTATTACTGTAGTTCAGCATACTGTATTGATATTATCTTAGCTATTTTCTCTTTTTCTTTAGTTGATCAATATTTATCTCTGGTCAAAACTGGCTGACAACACGTCACTTCTGGGTATTTTTGCATAGCCATATTGGTGTAAAACTTTTCTTTTTCGTTCGAGCTCAAAAATTCAATATTGGACGCCATATTGGTAATCGGTGAATTTAAGTCTCCTGAAAATCGATATCCGTCTTAAAAACCTCATATCGGTCGAGCACTAGCAATTATTCTTGTTAAATTTTTCAATGTCAAATAATGCAATTCATATTCAGGTTTATTTATTTTTTTTTGGAGATTTTCAAGTTGAACAATTCAAATATAAATGAATCATATTCAGTTTAAAGCAACCTGTTTCTGCCCATAATTTTTTCCATCTCACCGATGCAATTCCGTTTGCTGTCTCTTTAATGCCATTCTAGCTGTCTTGACCCCTGACTCTTTCTCTCTACCCCAAGCTTCTCACTTTCGTCCTCACCCAACGTGCGGATCTATTTCTGCTATTCGTATTGTTGATGTGTGAACTCGTCTCTCTCTGTTGCTCTTTCTGCTTCAGGTCTGAGTCAAGAGAAGATCTCCTCCTTCACAAAGCGTTTCCGAGAAGAACCGCGGTACCTGCTGGCCCAGAATGTCTCCACCTGCATCGACCCTCTGGAAGTTTGCCTGCACAGGCAGACGGTGCAGGATACTGTGCACATCTTCCAGCACTCCATCCCCACCGAGGGAAAGCCTATCACCAATCAGAAAAACTCTGGTACTGTCATACTGAAAGTCCCCCATCGTGTCACGAAGTGTCCAGCCAACTGGAGTGACCTGATACACAAAACGGTGCATTGCATGGCGGATATGATCGTCGATAATGATGAATTAAAGGTCAAAATGTAGACGAGTGAACTTCTGCCCATAACCGCGCGTGGTCGAACACTAGCTAATATAATTGCAACTTATAGCATTTAGTTCCAAGACATTGACTCCGGCTTTAACTTGAGTTTAGCGTATATTTGAATTTTGTGGTATTTTTCATGTTCGTATCTGTTTATCCACAATGGTATTCTCCTGCGAAGCTGCGCAATGCTCATCGCATTCCGACATGCATGCATTGGCTTGGCAAAGCTGACTTTATTACCAGAAGTGTAGACGTCTACAAGAAATCCCCTTCATTCATCTCCTCTCCCGATTTACAACAATTTTGCGCTATATCAGGTCGCTCCAATTAGTCATTACTAGCCAATTTAAAATATGTTTCTTTGTGATATCACAATGGTGAGTGAGCGCCCAGAGGCAAGAAGGGCTGATCAACTACAGCCAACCAGTTCATCAGTTCCCTCATTTTTCTGGGTGGTCCCTCCCCTTGTGATGTCACAAAGATTTTGAAATGACTTGTAGTGGTTAATTGGTTGTGCACCTGGTGAAATAGGGGACTTTAAAACCACAGATTATGAACCATATTTGGCCTCAGCTGAGGATAAACCAGGAAAAAGGCGTGTGTACACACACTGAACGTGCAGTCATGGGTCATACATATTCATGACGAGCGCTGAAATTCATATGAATCTGAATTTTATCTTTGTTAATATGCGGGTATTGAAATATGTACTTTGAGATGTTTAGCTGTGCCCCCATATGTATTATTACAGGCATTTTTCTGGCTGTTTTTTTCTTCATGCTATAAAAAAATCTGAATTCACAGGAGAGAATTATTACCGTATAATATTACCTTTTATTATATGATTTTAAAAGCTATTTCATGTACTGACAAGTCAGATAAAATATTTTAAAGGTTTGTATGCAGTGACTGTCTTTTAAGGCGCCCAAAAGCGCTCGTACCAAAAAAAATTGAGGTGAGGAAAAAAGCACGCACCTCACAAAAAGAAAGCTCGAGAAAAACGTGCGCCTCGTGGAAACTAGACTGGTTCTGTCTCCATCGTTACACTCCGCTGGTAGACGTTCCGTATGATACATAACGGTATCCCCAACACTGCTTTGTAGAAAATATGGGAACAAGTCTTCCTAGATACTGGGAAACTAAAAGCGTGAGAGACCCGTTCTATGATCGGGCAACCCATACCAAGTGACCCTTTTTGAACCAACCGCCTGTGTTTAATTTTTGCCTTCAGAGCGGCTGTCAGTGGCGAACATTACCACGGAAAATACCATTAGGGAAGAAACTTTTGCAAAATGGGACATTCCGAGGTTAATCACGGCTTTCAGGAATGCTTGTCTAAAGCAGATGTATGCATAAATGAGCAATTCTTGTTCCCGGAAATTCATTTGCAGTGGACACTTGTGTTACTTGGCTGAAGCGTCAGTGGGTACTATGGATGAGGTTTAGACAGTGACGTTTATTTTTGGTCTCCAAATTTGGTCAGGTTACGATACGGAGGCCATGTGCATGGCTTGCTAATGTAGGCAAATGGCAGCTACCATTTCTGATAGTGATTCAGTGATTCTTTTGAGCCATGTCAGGTTAAGCAGCTGTTGAGGTAAGCCCCTGTAATGCAAGTGAGAATTTCATAATTCTGACGATTTTGTTTTCATTATATTCTTTCTTTAATTTTAGATAAAAACGTTTTAATAAAAAAAGTACATTTTTTTGGTAAATCTGCACTTTTTTTTCTGTATTCTCAGGATAGACTCCTATTTGGCCCATGCAGCTGCAATAAGGGGTTTCAGCTAATATTGGAGAATAGGCTCAGGATGCTTCTCAAAATCTCAGCATGTTTTCTGTGAGAGCTAAACTGAGTTTAAACTTGTTACGCATCATAATGGGCTCTGTACCAATCTATCTTGGAGTAACATGATCATCATAGCAAGGAGACATCCAATCTTTTCACTCTTCCGGTTGCCCCAGCCTTGGATCGAGCTGCAAGGGCCGCAAAAACAGCTCGCCCTGAATTCCTAGGCAAGCTTTTAGCCACTCGCCTGGAAATTTTAAAAGACAGTGACTGTTGTATGCCTAAGCGCCATATATGGCTGGGGGCATATAGGATTACCCTTGTCCATATGTACATCCGTAGGGGGTTGATCATTCTACCACTTATTCACAAAAACCGGTCAACAGAATTCAGTGATCTTATATGTGTGCACAGTTGTGCATCTCATACCTTGTTTTTGAAATTCTAAACTTTTTATGGTTATTCAAATTTTTGAACTGAGGTTAATTTTGTCAAGTTTCCCTCTCGCTTTGCTGTAATAGGCGGTGTAGTCTATCCACTAATGACAAACTGCTCAGCAGAATTCATTTAGCTTGTATACACCTGCTCTGTAGGCACCCAGTATGCTTTGTTTCTGAGTTTTTCTCAATTTTGACAGTTCATTTAGGTGTTTGAACTTGGGTAAATTTAGTCAACTTTCTCAGATGCGGGGGACATCTATGTCCCATGGACTCAAATTTTAATGAACCTGCCATGAACAAGCCAATGGGTTTACTTGCTGTGATTTAAGATGTTGTCTGAAATACTCATTCACTCACTCCATCAAATACTAATTTTAAATGTTATATATATATTCTTCATTCCTTTTTACCTCACTGTAGGGAGATGCTGGATCTTCTCCTGTCTGAATGTGATGCGCCTTCCCTTCATGAAGAAGTTCAACATTGAGGAGTTTGAGTTTAGTCAGTCCTACCTCTTCTTCTGGGACAAGGCAAGGCTGCATTTTTTTTGCTTCCCATAACTATCGGTGTCGCTGTGCCCATTGTTTTCCATTTTTATGGTGATTTCCTTAATATCCTCTCACCCGTAGGCTGAGGTTTTTCTCTCATTTTTGTTTTGAGGACAACTTACCCTTGATATCTGCCTGGTACAGCTTTCATTCTTCTGTCCCAACTTGTGCTGGCTTCCCCAGGTGGAAAGGTGCTACTACTTCTTGCACGCTTACGTGGAGACGGCTCGACGGAACGAGCCTGTGGACGGGCGGCTGCTCCAGTTCCTACTGTCTAATCCCACCAATGACGGGGGGCAGTGGGACATGCTGGTCAACCTCATCGGTGAGCCGTCGCCCAACTGGTCGCGCTGACATCCCTTACCCAACATCTTCATGGCTGTTCTTGTTCCTCTCTCTGTCCTCTCATTGGCTACTGCATCTACGCTCTTCTTGCTTGAAGGGATTTTGCAGACATTCTTATTCGGAGTGCTTTACTCTGTATTTGCTGGTATGTGTCATTTTTAAAGCTCAGTATTTTCTAAGTTAAAGCTTCATGTGTTCGCAGCTGAGGTTTCTCCTGCAACTAATGGGTTAACCAACATGAGGCAAGGTGCTGAACTCTAACACTTATCAGCTACTTTATGAGCATATGATGGAATTCATTGCAGCCGCGCCTTGAGTTGTTATTTTTCACCTTTGTTTCAAAACTCTTATCTGCTGTGGGGATGGACCTCTGGGTCATGTCATGGAGTGTTGGGAAATGGTGTAAAATCTCATGGAAATCACGGCTTTGCAATTTTCTTGTGCTTGTTGGCATTGAGAGTTGAAGGTGGCTTGATCACAGGAAGGCTCGACACCGTTGGTGCTGATTGCCGGCGTAATCAGTTCCCAACATGCATATACAGTCTTATGTTTTCCCCTCTCGAGCAGTTCACGTGCCTTTTGAATGTCAGAGGTTTCCTCTCCGTTCCTGAACTCCATTGTTTTACTGAAGTGCGGTAGTGTTGTGCTGTGCGCTTGTGTATTTGCATCCATCATGATGCTCAGACTGTGGCTGGCTGTGTTTCTCAGTGCCATCCAAGAACATGGAGAGACCATTTGTGGTTTCTCTTAATTTTGGATCTTTTGTTACCCCCCCTCCCCCCTGGCATATAATGCGGGGGGATATAGTCATGGGTACGTTCGTCTGTCCGTCCATCCGTCTGTCCATCCGTCCAATTCATTTCTGGAGCATAACTTGAAAACCGTTCAATATTTTTTCACAGAACTTGGTGTGCACATTAATCATGCCCTGACGCGATGCCTTTTGCTAATCTCCTGATGGCTCTTGTTATCTGAGACACATGACCCCTTCCACCCACTTGTAAAGCGGGCCCCTGTACCTGCAATACCGCTGTCGGGGTCATCAGTGTCAGAATGAGCTTAACTCTCATTCTGGATCTGAAATCGCATTTGGATCTGAAAGAGACCCAAAGCTGTCATCGGTGTGTGTTTTTTCATGTTCACAAAGGAGTTTTCATTGGAACGACTCTGGTGTGAGTGCAGGAGTCGTTGTTGAGGTGCTTCATATTCTTGTTTTTGATGTTTGTCAGAAAAATACGGAGTCGTCCCGAAGAAGTGTTTCCCAGAGTCTCACAGCTCGGAAGCTTCTCGAAGGATGAATGATATACTCAATCACAAGGTGAGCTCACATCGCACACAAGCTGTGTCAGTCTGAACTGAAACGGTTTTGGTGATTTTGCGTAGCCTAAGAACTTAAGGAGTGGAAGGGGCAGAAATGCCCTCATGATTTCTTAAAATGCCCGTTGAAATCACAAAGCAGAGGAGGGGGATGGTCATTCTGTCTTCACTATTACCCTGAGTTATACCACGGTCTGGGTAAATACGCTGTTATGATTGGCTGGCAGGTAAGCGTTAAAACTGTGGAACACACAGGTAGTTTGGCTACAGTAGTTTCACCGTTCGAAATTCATCAGCTAGCCAACCTGTAACCATAGCTACGTTAGAGCGTGTCGCTGTCAAACTGTCGAAAGCAGAGTAAAACAAAACACAAATGGATGATTTTCACATTTCTTTTAACATATTTGGAGAATATAAGAATTTTGATGAATGGGATTGTTATTTATTTATTTAATGCCAGTTGGTTAGACCTAGTCCGTTGCGTTTTGTTATCTGCTATTTATTAAAAAAATTTAATTGATGAATTAGTGAATGAACGTTTTGTTATCTGCTATTCTTTATTTGAAATGAAAAATGAACCAATTAAATTGATGAATTAACGAATGAATGTTATGTTATCTGCTATTTACTGAAATAAAAAAAAGACCATCGCTCTCCTCACCCTCTCAAACTGTGGCTTACTGAGATGGTTGTAAAAGGGGCTAGAATTATTCCTTGTCATGACGACGGTAAACTCTTGCTTCACAAAATTAGATTTTAAGTGCAAAACTTTCACCAAAAATTTTTGAATGCTTTGATTTGTTATTACTGGCGAATGACCATGGTATAAGCGGGATAATCAACTCGAAGATGTGCATCACCGGTTTTAAGGCACTTCACGGAGGCGTCGGGTGGTTAATCACCTCCACGTGCCTTAAAACCATGTGATGCCCACCTACTAGTTCATTATCCCCTACTTATTATGCCACTTCATCAGAAGGCTGGAAGTACCTCCTTAAGTCGCTTTCACACTGGACACGAAACAAATTTTTCCCACGACAGATGCGACAGATTTCAAAGTCAATGCAAAGACGCGAATGCACGCATTTCGAAAAATTTGTTTCGCATCCAGTGTGGAAGCGGCTTTAGTCTCTGAAGAACACGGACATCTTGTCGATAACAGACACAAACTGGAAATAGTTTGGCTGGTGGCTGTGACTGAGAGTGCCCCAATTGTCCATTTCATAAAGGGAAGGAGGCAATTAGCTCCATTGTTGCGTCTCTCCGGCAAAGAATCACCAGACCAATGCTGAAAGACAGGAAAGATTGATGATGGAAACAATTGGAAATGTCATTAATTGTAGTTTTTTTCCCCTCTCTCTCTGTTGGATCAGTCTTGTCATTATCTTTACCTTTCATACCCATGACATATTGAATAAGAGGACATTCAATGTTTTTCAAACATGTCCCAAGTTTGATTCAAAAGCTCCCTGCAACTTTGCCGTGACCCTTGTGACATTTTCTGTCAAGCGCCAGGTGAAGTGGAGAGGAAAGCGGAAAGGCTGCCTGTTGTTGAGGATTGGGATGTACCCTGAGCTTTGGTCACAGAAAAGATGGTCTGAAATCATGGCGCATTCTAGTTATATAGCCCCCGACTATTGGCTTCTATGGGTTTTTATCAAAGTGCTCAGAAGCTGAAATGTTATCTTGCAGTTTGCCTCCATTCCTCTTGAAATGTCCCTTGATTCTCGGGCAAAAATGGTCCCCCTTTGTAAATTGCATTACCCCAGTTGTGCATCATCATTCTTTAGTGAGCTTTCGTGGTGTGTTATCGGGCAAAAACACTTCTCTCCCACACTGCCTCACTCCACTCAAGTGTATTACTGGGTACTAGCAAATTGTCAGGGAAACCTAACTAAGAGCTGGGGGGGTAACCTGTGATAGACTAGCATCCCATTCAGGGGCAGTGGCTATACTTCTAATCACTTCACCCTACAGGAAACTGAGGATTAGCACCGGCCTGATGAGCCACTTTGCTTGGGACAAACCTTCCTCGAGCGTACAGAAATGTGTGAAACGTACACCAGTCTCACTCCAGTACCAATTCAAAAAGCAAAGCAACATTTTTTGGCAAGATTGCACATCATGATGTCCAAGAGATTTTCAAGAATGCTGCGGTCCATTGGCCCAAAATAACTTGATGGCTAAGTTCTAGATGGCACTTGCGCCATTGCTAAAGAAGACTAGAGAAGTAGGTTTTTCTTGGAATGTTATGCGAGAGAAAACCCATCATTTCTAGAGAAAATGAATGGAAATTTTTATACATCCATATTTTGTTCTTAAAGGGTCCATTACCTGCTATTTACACCCATTAAAAATAAGTGATTTGGGTCAAAAACATGATGTTTTGCGGTAATTTGCATATTTATTTTGCCCTTTCTATCAAGCCGATCTTGCTCTCGCGAGAAAATTTTGAGATTTTGACTCGGCTGGATGATAGAAGCGGGGCGGAGGGGGTGGTGCCAGGGAAGAGGGTGCGAGGAGAGAGGAGTGGCTTGACAGCATAGCCATAGCAACGCGTGCATAGTAACACAACATGCGACCTCATCATGGCTGAATCTATCAACCATTCTGGGCGGCTCAGATGTGCTCCTGCTGCCTGAGTGTGATGCACTGAGCCCTGCGCGAGATGTACTAGCGAAAGCCTTAAAACGGGGAATATAAAGGCCACATAGGAGCTAACATCTAAGTTCCATGATCATATAATGAAGACTAACGCGCTGTGTTTGGACAGCATAAACAGACAATATACAGCCATCCATCAGCAAACTAGGCTTATGCTGTCGGCGGCAGACAGCAAGGGTCATGTCCCCGAAATTCCCCAATCCTCGAAGGCCCCTTTATTGCATTGCCCTGTACTAGACCTACAATATGAGGCAAATTTGAGGCCTGTGTGAGTAATTGTTCAAGAGATATGGTTAAAAAAACATTTTTTTTCAACATATAGCGCCACCTGGTGGCAAACGTAGGAGTGCATACTTGCCCAAAATCTAATCAGTCCATCCTCTCTCCCATATCTACCCATATGCTAAAAATGAGAAGCCAGTGTAAAGTATTTTGTGAGTTATCGTGATAACAGCTAAAATCTGTGGACGCGGCGGCAGCGGATGGGGTGAAACCATTATAAATGGTAAAAATGGTAAATGGACTGCATTTATGTAGCGCTTTCTAGTCACATGATATGACCCCAAAGCGCTTTACAACTTTTTGCCTCACATTCACCCTGATGTCGGAGGCTGCCATGCAAGGCGCCACCCTGCACATCAGGAGCAGTGCGGGGTTCAGTGTCTTGCTCAAGGACACTTCGACACGTTCTCTGGAGGAGCCTTCTGATTCCTGGGCCGCCCGCTCTACCTCCTGAGCCATGCCATATTTCGGGGATATAATTAACAGAATGTTCACTCTTAATGCTGGCCTAAAGGAACTTCGCCTGCTAACATTAGCTTTTTGCTAGAGGAAATTTTGCATATGTTTGTAGCGTTATTTGCCTGCTTACCCACATCATAGCTTAACGTTTTTAGCATCTATAGATTCCTTAGGTTGTCTCTGGTGTCACAATGTGTGTTTCTGCACCTTAGCTGAAATTCTGCCCGCTACGGCCTCAGAAATACGGCATGTCGGGAGAACCCTCAGGCTGTGAGGGTAACGTTTACGTATTGGGTACACTGCCAAGTTTCTTTTGGACTGCACCGCACTCCATCCAATAGCATACGGTAATGTAATGACTACATTGAAGTTGGGGGAACAAAGTTGTTAGCTAATGCGAAAGTTGACAGTTTCAGGCAATATTAAAGTGGCGGGTTCCGTAGTGTTGGAAAAATACCTTTCTGGAGGCGCAGGTTTTTAGCTAAGCCAGCTTTGTACTGGTTTAAGTTGGGGAAAGAGTCTGACGTGAAATGCTGAGCACACAGGAGTAGGGTTGTGGCAGGGGCTGCAGGAACATTGTCGGCAAAAATAAATGCAATCAACGTGTTCCCCTGCTATTCATCGCTCAATGGAATGTTAACGTTTTTATGTGGATTCTGGGAGCCAACAACGGAGCATTTGTGTGCATCGGAACCTATAGCTCCTGTCACAAGCGGTTATCGACAGAACGTCATCGTCAGCGCTCATTGGCTAATTCTGGCATGTGACCGAAAATTGCCGGAAGTTGGCTTTTATTTACATTAGTTGCAGTTCAATTCATCTGTTCTAGTAGTGGTAGCAGCGTAGGGACAAGAAAAGCTGCGAAGCTTATAAGAATTCATGAATTGGGTACTATGGTCAAGGTCCTTCGAACGTTTAACAAAAATCTTTCCATCAGTATTTCGTGTTGAGCTGCATTGTGGCGAAGATAAAAAGTAATTCCAAGATAAATCAACATGTCTTCTAAATATTTTATATGTCTCAATTAGGTCACCTCTTATTCTCCTTCCTTTTAAAGAAAATAATTTCAAGTATTTTAATCGATCAGTGTAGGTCATGTTTTTGCATTTTTTGACAAGTTTTGTGGCTCTTCGCTGCACTTTTTCTAAAACAATTGACTGTCGTTTGAGGAGTGGGTGCCAAATAATGTTACCATATTCCAAGTGTGGGCGGGCAAGTGCTTTTGATGAAGATATCACGGTCCAAATGTATAAATGTTCTTTTAATTAAACCAATCATTTTATTTGCTTTATTAATACGCTTCAGAATATGAGTGTCAAACGAAAGTGATTTGTCAAAGGTTACCCCAAGGTCTTTTTCAAATTCAGTAGTATTTAATATGCTTGTGGAGTTATTTGCCTGTATGGTGTAGGGTTTTACTGGCGATCTACTTTGTTGCTAAAAGAAACAAAATTGCAAATAAACCTCGCGGCACTTTCTCAAACCTGCATTATGCTTAGGTTTGTATTGTACTCGACAGGAAAGTATGCTGACGAGCGCACTGCCAAACGAATAGAGTGAGAACAGAATCCGTGCGACTGGATGTACGCTTGTAGACTAGTAGAGGAAACTGTGACACTGACAGAATCATCGCGACTGAAAACTTAAGCTATAACTGAGTGAAAGTTATGACTGTCTTTTGTTTTGACGGTTAGTATAAATGAGTAAAAATGATGTCTGTCTTTTCTTGATACAAAAAGTAGGAAAAAAAAACACACACACACGAAGAAGACAAGGTGATGTTCCCAGTCTTCTGGACTGGATATTAGTGAATGAAATAGCCTTATCTCAGGTATTAAACACTTGGCGCCTCTGGAAAAAGTGATCTTTTGCACTTTAAAGTATTGCTCTGGAAAAAGTTCAAAGAGCTACAAAAATAGTTAAAGCGTGTAAAAATATGTCATATGAGGATTGACTTAAATTCCTGAAATTGCCATTATTGAAGGGTAGGAGAATAAAGGAGGATTTTATCCAAGAGTATAAAATCTTCAACCATGTAGATGATATTGATTTACAAATCTTTTGTGCCTTGTTCTGTTGATATAAGAAGAAATATTGATGGGAATTAGTTTCAAAACGTTTTAAGACTAATATTGGTAAATCATCTTTTTCTCACTGAGTTGTACAACTATTTACCATCTAACATTTAATAGGCACCAAATACTAACACTTTTAAAAATGTACTACTACTACTATAAATGAGTGAACATGAACGAAAAAGTTTTTATTTTCCTTGTGATGAATTATTGACATTAGACAATTTCAAGCCAGCAGATATCCAGTGACATACAACTGAGAACATGGTGTGGTCAAAATTTTATTCTCATGTAAATTCACTTGTCATATCTGTAAAACTTCCTCTTTAGTGCAATGAATCACAATTGAATGTGCGTACCATTCAACTTCAAGACATACACAAAAGCACCTATATGCAGATCAGTCTCTTCTCTGCACACATTGCCATGAATGCTGGCAAGATATATACTGCCCCAAAAGACATCACACTTATACAGTAGGAACACAGGAAGTCAAATTTCAGCATACGATTTCATAGGGACCCCTCAACACCCCCCACCCCTCCAGTCTCCAGTCTCAGTATCAACAAACTCATCCTCAGACATGAGCTAATGTCATTGTTCATTGATTCTGGCCAGAACTCTGAGGCAACATCAAAATGTTGTCAATATGTTATGTCGAGATATCTACAGTCATGATGAGCTTGAAAACACGCGCCAAGGAAACACAGGCGAAAACTGGCCAAGGACGGTAACTCGTGTGAGTGATTTGTAGCAGACGACCAACAACGTATGGTCACATGTCAGAATCAGCCAATGAGCACTGACGATGACGTTCTGTCGATAACCGCTTGTGCTTATGTCGTCTCCGATATTTTTCTTTGGCATGTTTGCGGAAAACGGTAGGTGGGATTTGCTACTCCCTAGCCAGACCTCAACTCGTCCTCCGCGCAGGTACACGTCATCAATACTCCCAAACCGAAATCTCCATTAGGAAAAATGTGTTTTTCAGGAAATGAATCCTTTAAGGGTCAATGTCGCCGTCATGGAAGTGACGGTTACAATATGGATTCCAACTGCACCACAATTCTAACATTTCCCATCTGCAGCACTGAGCACAATGCAGCAAAACAGTGTTCCACGCGGGGAGAGAAGAAAAGGGCGTCCATCTTGAATTTCATGTGGGATGTATTGACTTGAATGTAAATAAAAGTGACGCTGGTGGGAATAATAATGGGAATTTATCTTTTAATAAACTACGAAGAATTCGCTTTTGTATAATATTGTAAACATTTTTGGTGAAACAGGAATGCAGTTTGATAAATTTTGACTTGGGCAAACAGACGGGTCTGCTTCTGGCTGGCTGCCGTAAACAGAAGGCTATGCTGAGGCAAAGAAAGCTGTAATGGCTCAAAGGATGAGCAAAGTCAGAGAAGGTTGCGATTATTCTGCTGATATTAGGGATTCGTTGTCTTGGTTTGAGGGGATTTTCCCCTGAAGAAGTAGAGACTTCTGAGAGTGTAAACAGGGGAAATGCGACCTGTTGTGTTCGAACCTTATGCAACAGATGACAGTGATGTGCAGGTGTCCAATGCTGAAGGCGTAGAAGGGGAAACAATAGAAATGGACAGGGATCATGGTTGGTATTGAATGCTTGTGATGATCCACTATTATAAATAAATAAGATTCTTAATAAATGAATTGAGATTTTATTTTTTTGCCTGCTTAATGATGGGATTAGTCAAGGTCCGGGCCAATTGACTTTGTATTATTGTATTGCCAATTGTATTATTATTGCAACTGGGATACTTTTCTCTTATTTACCTCAGAGTGTAATATTAATAAATATCTAGATCTAGAGTATATTTTCATCAACTGAGCAGTATCAATTTGTGTAAACTCAGTGGGTGTTTTATTTAGAAATGCACAACCGTAAAACCAGGTCTACCTCCAGAATCATTTTATTCTCGCATTCATTTATTAACGAGTAGTAAGCAGATGTTCTACAAGAGATTTATTTCTCACACTCAAATGTTTTATTTTATTGTGCCAAGTTACCATCTTAATGTCAGCCACACTAAAAATGCACCTTTCAATGGTTTAAAATTTCCTGTAATGTAGCAGACAAGTTCAGCTTGCGTCTGTTGAGTTAACATTTTCAAAAATCGTCTGTAAAGAAAGTTCATTTGCCCTTAAAGCTTGACATGGGTGCTAGGATGACTGTCCATGGCAGGGTCACGTGTTCAGTGGTCTAGAAAGCATTGCGTAAGGTCACTGTGGAGCTGTGACGTGGCTTTACTGTCATACTGTGTTTCAGCTGCGGGAATACTGTCTTCGGCTGAGGAACATGGTGGCTAGTGACTCCACTAAGGCGGAGATCAATGAGGCCATCGACACAATGATCGAGGAGGTGAGTTCTGCCCCTTGTGTGTGTGTGTGTGTGTGTGTGTGTGTGTAATTGCCAGCAGCATCACTCAAGTGCTGGAGGGCTACAGTATCTGCTGGTTTTCAGGACATTTCTGCTCAATTAATTTCTTACGCCACCTATTGGCTAATGAGTGCACAGACTTTGTTCTCAAGGTATCGATTGTCTGCTATTTGAAAGATTGAAAGACGACCACAAAAGCCTGGAGACACTGTACCCCCACCCCCCCAAACCAAGACAGGAGTTTGCGCCTGTTGCCGTATGCAGTGTGTTAATCTAAATTTTACAAGCCTACACAGTATTTTTCACTTTTTTCAAAAGGAACTCTGTTAACGTACAGTATGCCGGCATTGCATTCACAGAGCACTGATAAAGCACTGATTAGGGTGGATTTTTTGCCATTTTTTGTGAAATCAGTGATTGATTTTTTTTTTGGTCATGACATGACATAACATGAGTAGCGACAAAGGGCCGCTCAGCCCATCTAGGCTCACCAGTTTCTTTATACTATTGTGAATATATCACTTCAGATGCTCAGTGACTCAATGGTATCTAGCTTTAAGTCAAGCCTGCTCTTGAAAACCCCCAAGGCCTCAACAATATGGTCAGGCAAGCTATTCTACATCGAAATTACTCTTTGGGTGAAAAAATATTTCCATATATCAGTGCTAAATTTACCCTTGGTAAACTTCCATTTGTGACCCCGAGTTCTATTAACACAACTTGGCCGAAGGAATCCTACATGATTCACTTTGTTAATCCCTTTAACATATTTAAAGACCTCAATCAGGTCACCCCTTAGTCTCATTTTCCTAAGACTAAAGAGATTACGGATTTACAGCTTCTTCTCGTAGCTTTCATCTTTTATACCTGGAATAAGCTTAGTGGCTCTCTGAACTTTCTCTAGAGCCTCTATCTTTCGTAAAGTATGGTCCCCAGAACTGTACACAATACTCAAGATGTGGTCTGACGAATGTGTTGTACCAAAGCAGCATCACCTCCTTAGATTTGTACTCAACACTTTTTGCAATGTATCCCAGCATCCGATTGGCTTTTCTGAGTTTCAGCTGTGTCTCATGATTAAAGTGAAGTCATTTTGTGTGATTACGCGTGTAAAACTAGTTTTGACTCTGATTGGCTGAGCAGTTGGCATCACGGTGCTGGTGGTTCAGTAGCTGAGTTGGAGAGGAACACTGACGCCTGGTGACCTGCTGCCTGTTAGTCGTTGGGGGATTTTTTTTTTTAGCAGAAAATTGTTTGAACTGCCCATGTGAGTAGTTTCATTATTATTTTTTATTTTTACATGTCAAACATACTTATTTTAAACCTTAATATTTAAGGAGAGTTCTGTAAAAACAAGAATTTTTCGTGTTGTGCTCCAGATGCCCGAAGGCCATTCTAGTGTTTACCATCATCATCTACTGGAGCTCACTTTGAAGGACTGCAGTCTGAATAGACGCAGTAGTTCAGTGTTGCAGGCTTGAAGGTACGGCTGCTTGTTTGGCGCGTTTGCAGTAATGTTCCAGCGATGAGCATGGGTTTGAGCTCTCCACACTGGGAGGAGAAAAATGGCCTTTAAAACATTCTTTGCAGGATTTACTTGGAGGGGATTGCGGGGCAAAGGAAAGCTGCAGATTACCGCGACGCCAGCGGGTGGAGCCGTGTGGCTGTGTCTCTGGGTAAGCGCGGGCCCTTGAGAAGGGAGCCTTTCTGTGCTACGCTGGTCCACTGTAATGAGCCGAGCTGGGAATCTGATTACCCAGCAGCCACAGACAGCGCCCGGTGTCTTCGCGCTTATTGTTTTCGTGTTTGCGCTCGACGCCACGGCGGCGGCCGTCCATCGTCAACCAGTTAACAGAAATCGCTTGCAGAGTCTGGTTACCGCGCCGCGCCCGAGGGATGGCCAACGTTGTTAAACCGGCAGCGACAGAGTACATGTGCCTTCTGTGTCAACAAGCCTCAATGTCTTCTAGCGCGGTCTGACCCCGCTGGCCCTCGTACGTGAGCCGCGGTCTCGTTTCAGGAGTGGTGACTGTGTTGGGGAGGTGTCAGCGACATGAGCGTTCATTTGTGCCTGGCAATTACTGTTCTTTTGTGCGTCCGATTTGTGCGTGACAGCGGTTTGTGTGCCGGTTCGGGAGAGAAAGGGGGGATGGGAGTGGAGTCAGTCTTACGCTGCAGCTGCTTTCAGCATTTTTGTTTTTTTTTTTGTTACCGTTAAACCTGAACAGAGCAACATGAAAGCAGGAGAGAGCGTACGGCTGGCGCGCTGAACTTGATTAAAGGATTATTATCCGCACATGGACTTTGTTTCAGGGGCCCTGCTCGGCCGGGGAGGCGGAGAGGCAGAGCACTGGCAGGAGTTAATAAGGTGTGCTGCGTGCTACACTTGCCGGGGTCAGGGCCTGGAGAACTGGGGCAAAGCTGGGCACGGGAAATGCCTTTCGCCCCTCCCTCAACAGTAGAGTCCCCCAGGATTGGCTGAGATGTGCCCCCCCCCACCAGTTTTTCACCCAAATATTTCCTGCTCTTTCCTTGTCTCTCCTTGCCTTCACTGAACAGACTTCGAGTCCGTCACCCACCTCCTAAGCTTGCTGTCCTGAGTCGTCATGTGACTTGTTTTCGCTCCGCGCTTGTTTCCCGTATTCTGGTTACTCCTCTTGTGTTCCTAACCCTCGTAAATAACGGGTGATCTGCTGGACTGGAGAACTCCGCGTGACTGCAGGTCCCCCAGAGTCCGTGTTCCTGTCGCACGTTCTGCCCTGTTCCTCCCTTCCACCTCACCTGTGCCGTCCTGAACCGCAGACCTTTGACAGCTCAACCCTCTAAACCCGCTAAACCCAAATGTCTGAGTTCTCAGTCCTGCTGTCGCTTCTTTTTTCCGGCATTCGGGGTTTTTTCTCATATTTTAAAAGTACTCTTGGGTCTAATTTCCACTCCACCATCAGGTTCTCAATAAGCCTCAGCGCCAAAAATAATTCATTCTGTCCATCTTTTTCTCAGTGAGTGCATCCGTGTGGACTTTGAACGTGCATAAATATTATGGAACTCGGGGGGAGGCCCTGCTTGTAAGGAGGAGATGGCAGGAGTCACTGCTCTGTGAATGTTTGTGCTTGTAAGGAGGAGAGAGGAGGAGTCACTGCATTCCCGTTCCTCCCTCCGCAAACGCCCTGTTCATTTAGATTTCAAATCTAATCCGACGCAGTGACTTCTCATTGGCAGAACCTGGTTAGGCTTTTCACAATATTAGCATGTTTTCACCGTCAACCTGAAGCTTATGTGTTGAAGGAATGGAGGAAATTCCTGAGATTGCTGTTGGAGTTGGGAAGGGCCACAGTTCTGAAAAATGGGGGTTTAGCATTCGTGGAAGCCAGGTTGTGTTCACCGTGTGTGTGTGTGTGTGTGTGTGTGTGTGTGTGTTTGTGTTTGTGTGTGTTTTCAGGTGTTCCGCGTAGCCAGTGTGTGCCTAGGCAGCCCCCCCGAGACCATTTGTTGGGAGTACCGAGACAAGGAGAAGAACTTCCACCGAATGCCTCCCCTCACGCCCGTGCAGTTCTACAGGGAGCACGTGAAACCGCTCTATGACATGGAGGGAAAGGTAGGGTACTCTCTCAAACCCAGGGTAACGTGCCTGAGCCATGTGACCCGCAGTATAGAGCAGTGTCTGGAAGCCATGGTGACAGGTGCAGCTCCTCTCCTAGGGCGTACCTCACAGTGGCTGAACTGATGCTGGATCTGAGTTGTCCTTCTGTGCTCGCCGTAGATCTGCCTGGTGAATGACCCCAGGGCCCAGAACCCCTATGAGCAGATGTATACGGTGGAATACCTGGGCAACATGGTGGGAGGCCGCAAAACTCTTTACAACAACCAGCCCATTCATGTGTTGAAGCAGGCTGCAGCTGCATCTATCAAGGCCGGAGAGGTGTGTGTGTGCGTGTGTGCGTGCGTGTGTATGAATCGCATGTGTACGTGTCGTCTGGGCTGTTCGCGTGGAAGTGCTGTGTTTCTCCAACGGTTTGGCCCGAGCTCACACTCATTGTCTCTTTATCTCCTCATCATTTCGTACAGTGTGTGACGTGTTTTCTCTCCCGCAGGCCGTGTGGTTCGGCTGTGACGTGGGGAAGCACTTTCACGGCAAACTGGGCATCAATGACATGAACGTGTGGGTATCTATCAGCCCCCATCTGATCACCGCTCCAGTCTCAACAGGCTTTTGTCTTTTACCGTCCTGAGCAGATGCCTCTTTCCATCTGTATCGGCACCAAGCTTTGTGTGTGTGTATATACATGTTTATCTATACTTGTAGGGACCTGATGAACCCCCCCCCCCCCCCCCCCCGAATGAAATGAAGTTCTGTTTTTGGGTCGCCATGAGAGAAAGGCCTGATTGTGGCCATGGGCTGGGTTCTGTGTTTGGGATTATGGGCTGGGTTTTGTGTTCGGGATTATGGGCTGGGTTCTGTGATTGGGATTATGGGCTGGGTTCTGTTATTGGGATTATTGGCAGGGTTTAGGCTGCGGGCTGTGATTGGGATTATGGGCTGGATTTAGGTCTCAGGCTGTGATTGGGATTATGGGCTGGGTTTAGGCCTCGGTCTGTGATTGGGATTATGGGCTGGGTTTAGGCCTCGGTCTGTGATTGGGATTATGGGCTGAGTTTAGGCCTCGGTCTGTGATTGGGATTATGAGCTGAGTTTAGGCCGCAGACTGTGATTGGGATTATGGGCTGGGTTTAGGTCATGGTCTGTGATTGGGATTATAGGCTGGGATTAGGCTGCAGGCTGTGATTGGGATTATGGTCTGGGTTTTTGCCTTGGGCTGTGATTGGGATTATGGGCTGGGTTTAGGCCGCGGACTGTGATTGGGATTATGGGCTAGGTTTAGGCTGCAGGCTGTGATTGGGATCATGGGCTGGATTTAGGCTGCTAGCTGTGATTGGGATTATGGTTAGGCATTGGCTAAGGCTAGCTATGTTCATTATGCTCTGATTTCGGGGGGGGGGTGCATTTAGGGTCAAATTTTGGGTTAAGGGTTTAGCCTGGCACTGGGGTGTATTTTAGAGTGGCGTATTAAAATTCAAATGGGTTTCGACCAGAAAAAATAAAATCGGAGCATTACCTTAAGTACCTGGCTAACCAGTACCTGGCTAAATCCTTGGTCTGGTTTACGAAGAGAGTTGGGGAAGGGGTTGGGATTAGGGTTGGTTTCTGAGTTTGGGAGGGATGGAAATGGGGTTTTAGTGCGGAAATACATTTTTGGCCCCCTCAAGTATAGAAAAACGTGTGCATACGTGTTTGTGCCGAGGACTCATTGTCTGGATGAATGTGCCATTGTGACCACTGCGTGTTTGAGCATTTCATTCCTGTCATTGCGATTGGCTGTTTCTTAGCATTCCTTTCTCTCTGGTTGGCTGTTCCCAGGTTTAACCATGATCTAGTTTTTGGCATCTCTGTGAAGAATTTGTCCAAGGCGGAGCGGCTAATGTACGGGGACTCGCTTATGGCACACGCCATGACCCTCACTGCCGTCACAGACAAGGTACTGGTCTCGGGGAGGCCGACTGGGTACTTAACACAGAGTTACACAAGCACTGGACACAGTCTGGGAGCTCAGAGAGCTGAATAAAGATCATTAGCGGAGCTGAGGCACGTTTACTGCAGTCCTTGAAATTCACAACAGCATCAACGGCAAAAGCCATCATTGCCCAATCCCATCGCCTTAATGCCCCGTCAGTTGTGCCCTGAACAGCGGCAGTAATAGCTCTGCCTTACCGTATGCCTTTGCTGTCAGTGCTCCAGACCTGCAAATGACAAAAGTGAATGTCTGTTTTATTCTCAAATCATGAAATCTGCAGTTATGAACCGTCATGTTTACGATCCGCAGTCACGTGGACCGTCTCTAAAAACACTATTTTTTTCTATTTATATAAGCAGGGGGTTGACTGAGACCATGTCTCCTTTTCAGCAGGGCCCTGCATTACAAAAAATTAAAATAACACCGTTTACAAGGACATTTGTAGTACCAAGAAGAAAAAAACACATTCATTAAAGCGACAAAAATTCTCTTGATGAAATGATTTGATCAAAGTTTTAAAATGTCAAAAAGGAACCAGTTCATTCAGTTTCAGATTAACTTGTAACTGACTCCAGGCATGTGGGACATTATGATAAAACGTTGTCTTACCGAGCTCTGCTCTGACACGAGGATCATTCAGACACAATCAGTCCTGTGACCGTGTCCCATGGCAACCCTCTCGCCGCGTAAGAAGACTAGCTAAATAAAGAGGGATTTTCAATAATACACATTTATTAACAAATAAAGACCAGTGTTAGTCTTGTCTAGCTTTGTGACCCCCACCCTACTGACTTGTATAAGACACAATGGTGGGTGTGGAAGTCCAGACCAGTCTATCTAATAAATTTAATAGCAGAATGATAAATAGAATCTTAAGGTTTTAAAACAGAAGTAGATTCATTTCTATAAATCATATCATCATAATCAAGCATGGGGAGTATTACTGAGTGCACAATCTTCTTTTTACTTTAGAAAGTAAAACAAGCCCTATTTCTGTATAAGAAGCCTATTTTACTCCTTATCCTTTTGGTTAAATTTTCAATATGCTTGTAAAAATTCAGCTTGCCATCCAGCCAAACGCCCAAGTATTTATGATGGTGGACATGCTCAATTTGGCGACCCTGCAGGGTACAAATATGAAAATCAAGGGGGTCCTTTTTTCTGGCTTTGGTGAATACCATGAACTTGGTTTTCTCCTCATTTAAGATGAGCGTCAACTCAATTCGGGATCTTTGAATAGACTTAAAATCATGCTGCAGATTAGATATAGCCTGCTGAATTGAATAAACTGAAGAAGCAGCCCAGTAAATGATGGTATTTTCAGCCTATGAATGCAATTTACAATAATTCAAAGATAAGCCAATATAATTAATATAGATGGTGAGTAACAAAGGGTCAAGAATTGAACCTTGTGGAACTCCTCTGCTGATTGGAACACTTTGAGACTGAATGTTTTTAAATGAAAGATGTTGAGTCCTATCCTCAAGATACAGCTTCTTGTATACTTTAGTACAAAACTGATTTTCAATTGAAGACTGCTATTTGAGCCCTTCAGACAATTCTGCACTGTCCCTGTTTTGTTTGTTCAGTTTTTTCTCTGATTACCGGCCCTATGGGCCGATGGGCTCAAAAACTGTGTGATAAATTTTTTTCTTAATCAAGCAATCAACTTACCTTGGTACCGTCAATGTACAGTGCGTGCGCCATTTTGATTGAATCGACGGAAGTGGGTCTATTGGGGGCGCTGTACTTTATGAATACGCAAGATGGCCTGTGGAGGTCAAATGGTTGCAGATAGAGATTAAGTTTGTATTATCGACATTTAGGAAGCCATATATGACCTATATTTTGGCAATTAGCAGGGGTCTTGTACTTAAGTTTAGTTTTGTTGAGGTTTTCCTACTGTAATAACAGTTGGTAGGTTAGGAAGGGCACTGACAACATTCTTTGTTTACATACTTTGTATACTTTCATGAAAGTACATTTGTTGACTTTGAGACATTCTGAACTTAAAATAAAACGCCACGTTTTAATTTCTGTAAGTTGTCTCTTTATCCAAATTATCAGTAATATAGTTAAAATCGGTGAAGGTGTGACTAATTGCGTTGCAGGTCGATTCAGCTTGGGCTCCTAAAATTTTCAGTAAGGGGATACAGGGCTCGTTGTAAGAAAAGTTGGTCTGAAGCCCTGGATAACACCACGATCAATACTGGCCAGCGGTTTTCACATGTGGTCATGGCCTTGTTTACTCGTTTGCATCTGTCAAACCCAAGCTTGGGCAGTAATCTTGACACAGCTCATTTAAGTCACAGAGAGCGAGAGAGAAATGAGGAGAGAGAAAGACTAGAGGCTGGACCTCGGAGTCGGAGTACGGAGTCTGGTGGGAGGAATTTGCTGAGGGAGGATAATGAAGAGACACTGTTTTGGATTTGCCCCGTATGAAACCCTGCTTCAGCTGCATGCGAAAGCTGAAGCAGGGCATCCCACAGCTTCATTTTCATTTTCGATTTTGTGTGAATGATGGAGGAGCTGCTGCCTCCTCTGATTTCTTCTTGAAATAACCTTAAATTTTTTTCCCATATCCAGTAGCTTGGGCTGTCGTCATTGTCCCCTGTGTGTGACCTCAGCAGCTGGACATTGTGTGCGGTTTATACTGACATCTAAAAGTGTTTGGGCACCGATACCATATTGCTTGGCTTCAGTTCCCTCCTGTGTCATGTGCTATGGATGTAAACGCCCTTAGTTTATAGCTGAAAGAGCAAGATATGGAGTATTTTTGGCCCCCGTACAAAGTCGGTGGCAATTATGGATTCATGCTTGTCATCTCCGCAGCCACGCGTCGGCGTCCGTAGACACTTCTTCGTGCGCTCTGGACAGGCTGTAATTTTTGACCGACTATTTTCATGTTTGGTATGAACATGTGTTATACTTAAGCTGTGACACGAATCGATTTTCGTTGCCTTGGCGACCGTATTGGCGGAATAATGCTCAAAAAAGGGGAGAGGCGGGCTTTTGGGGGCTGCACCCATGCGGTCGCGGCGACCGGACTGTCTAGTTTTACATGTATGGAGGGGATCGCGTAGGACCTGTGCCACTTTTCAAATATTTGTCAACCTCGTTCTACATAAAGCCTGATGAACTGTTCTCGAACAGAACCAGTTAATCATCAACATTTTCAGGAAGCCTTGTTCCCCTTACATTATTGTTTAATACTGTCACTTAACAGTTATTCTTATTTAAAGTTGCAAACAAAAGTGTTGGAATTGTTAGGCTCAGCCTGAAGGTGCACTATCACCTTGAAGCTGATGGTGTAATTTGGTTAACAAACCAAAAAATGACTGCTTTCTGCGAAATTAAAAACCTTGATTCGGTTGATCCCCTTTGGGCGGCTATACCTGCAGCATCCAAAATCTTGAGGAACTGTCACAAAAAAAGCAAAGATAACTCCGTGACTTGGAGGCCCAAGATGGTGACGAGACGGTTTGGCACCGTTTTCAGATTCAAAGCAGGTGAATGCTACGGTGAGGGTAAAAAGCCAACCTCGGTGAAGTCTGCGTTTTGAGTGAATGACATGCGTCCGATGCATTCGAGCTGAAACGTCATATGGAGAGTTCTAGATCAATGATCAGCTCTTTGGTTATTGGTTATTTCATGGCTCAAGTTATGGACAGCTATCGCAGCTGCATTATGGCGTCATTGTCTGTTTGTAGTTTTGTCTATGGGCATAAAATTGGCTAAAGTGTTATTGTCATTCTGTACGTTGAGAGTTAACGCTTGTTTGCCGTTGCGTTTTTATATTTTTACCAAATCCATTCTAAACCTCTTCCGAGGAGGTTGAAAATGAATGTGGTGCCATTTGCGGTGTCCTCAAGAGCCAGCATTAGACATTTTCAGGTACGTTGTCTAATATTTGGGCCGGGGCATGCGGTGGCTGTTTAAGGAGGGCTTAAGACACCTCAGGCTGGAGGTTAGCGCAGCTCCGAGCGCCGCTGCTGTGTTTGCTCTCTTCGTCCATCGGAACACACAGTTTCGGGCCTCGGCGTGCTGTTTATTTTCTTCTGCAGGGTAGCCTGAAAACCTCGCGCCTTCAGCGAAAAGCGTTTGCACAGCTGCCGGTTCATCGGTGGCCAGGATTGGGTGGGCGTGGGGTGGGGGGGTGGGGGGGGTTGAATGCACTTGCGGCAACAAGGCCCACGCTCTGCTCTGCTTGGTTCGGCTGAGGCCTTCTCTTTTTTCCCCTTTACCGCCTCTCCCTCTCTCAATCCATCTCCAACCTTGTCCCGGTTTCCTTCATTCTCATCTTCTCCGCTCTTCCTCTGATAATCGCCTCTCTCCCTCCTCTCATGTGCTCTCTCCTTCATATATTTCCCCTCTCCCTTTCTCTCTGCAGGATGGGAAGGAAGGAGAATATGAGAAATGGAGGGTGGAGAACTCGTGGGGAGACGACCGTGGGAATAAAGGTGAGGCTGCAGTGAGGTTTCGAAGGGCTGGATCTCGCTCTCCTGGGCCTGGAGAGCTCAGCCCCTAGTGCTCTGTTCTCATTCCCCCACGTCACCTGCCCTGGCTGCCTGCGCTACTGTGGAGCTCGTTTCCTCGCCTCCTCAGCCTTCATCATCCTTGTTCACGGCCAGATTAGTGAGGAGTTCACTCAGAATTGTAGAAATTCTGTTACTCCCATTTGCCTCATGGGGGACTGGAATGCGTTTTTCCATGTTTGTTTTTTTTTTTTTTTTTCCCCTGTGGTTTGTACATTGACATGAATGTGTTTTTTCATCTTGTGTGTTCTGACAATTAGGAAGTGTGTGTGCGTGCGCCCGATTGTTTGTGTTACTTGGAAGTCAGTTTGTTGATGTTTGTTTCTCGAGTCACGTCTCTGCATTTGTTTGTCTCTTGAGGTTATCTGAGACCCCGCAGAGTTCAAGTTAACAGTCCTGGCTTGATTAAAACTCTCCTGCTCCAGAATTTGACCAGAAAAATGCGAATTAAAACAAATAATGCTGCGGCCGGGAGTGGTGACATGTCGGGAGGTCGAACTGAGTGGATTCTAGCAGGTCAGAAGAGAAGAAGTGCATGTTAATATGCTGGAATCAGTTTGTGTTTGGCTGGAGTTTTCCCCTCAGATGAGTAGAGAACCGTGACACATACCCCACTGAGCCCGGTCCGCCACAGGAGAAGTGGGCATGGACCGGCGTGACCATGGGTCTCTGCCCTGTATGGTCCTGACCTCAGACCCGCTCATCCGTGAAAGACACGCAAAGCATTCGTCCCCATTTAAGTCCCGTGCTGCTAATCTGCTGGTGTACAAAGCACTGTCTTAACAAGCAGGCCTGTTCGCTCTGTTGCATTTGCCACGAATCGAGAACCGAAAGCATGGTTTGTGCAGTCTGAACCAATGTAGAAATAAATGATATTTTAATTGCATAAGTAATTTACATGCTTACTGAGACAGTATAATTGTGGGTGGTCTGCGGCTTAATGTCTTGCATATACGTGTGGCTAACTGCCAGCGACCGTTTGTAAGGGCGAGAAACAGGAAGGGTAATTAACACTGGAGGATGGAATTGTGTATTGTACACGTGAAAGGCAGAAACCAGATGCCTTCATGCCAGTCTGTTACAGCTGTATTTAATGAGGGTCTGACTCGCATAAGCCTCATGGCGAGCACATTGTGCTGGTGGTTTTTGCTGCAGTTTATGCAACATACTATTACTGTGAGGCCCTTGAGTAAGGGCCTCCGTCTCAGATTACTCTCAGGGCAATTGGCCCTTACTTGGTGTTATAGACTGCAAGTTGCCGCGTAGTTCACAGCTAAAGCGTTCATCTGCCTGTCTTGTGGTTGGGTGTTCGAATCCCAGCCACACCATTACTGGCTATGGCTGTAGATTGGCATGGGCCGGGCAACAATTGCCGCAGCCTCGCCAGGGATAATGGGGCTTAAGCTGGTTAAATTTTGTTAGTTCCACTTCCTGATTTGAGCATGCAAGGTTTTAAACTGCGAGTGAAAACAGCGTGCGCTTCGTTGGAGATCTGTGAACTGCCTTCGCTCTCCCAAGATGGCAGCCTGAGTTGTATATGAGCATGCTCGCACGGAGTTCACTGATTGTACTTTGAGTTCTCCGTAATCTGGCCCTCTACAGCTAACGTTTGGTAGTGTGACTAAATCCTAAAGGCAGTTGGGAATGAAAAGGTATGAAGTGCTGCTTGCATTACAATTTTAGTGGAATTAAATTAATATTGGCAATTTACGTCCACTATTTTTAAGATACTTAAGTGTCATTTGAACTTCAAAAGTCTGCCTGTGGGTGGGTATATACTGGGCTACCGCTTCATTAGCCACTCTCATCCAGTATCAGGGTGGGTTCCCCTATTTCCGTCTCCAGGACAGCTCGTATTTTTTGCGGTGTGAATTCAAAAAGACATAGAAACATTCCTTCCAGGCTTTGACCAACTGGTCCTGCCAGCATTATGCTGTGCGTGCAAACTTTTAAGCAAAATAACCCATTCCCTGTCAGTACAAAGGTGCTGTTTTTCATTTAGCAATCAGGGATTGTGCAGTTCAGTGGAGTTGATCAATGTCATTGTCATGTCCCTGGCAGGGGCTTATGATGTGCACTTTGTAACATGGTGCATTATCCTGCGTGAAAGATCAATTTTAGTAAGGCAGATTAGCTATAACGGCATACGCGTAATCAGCAACTTTGTCATTATACTTTGGCTCTCAAATGATGCGCAATTAGTCAGGACCGCATCGGCATTAGTGCATTTCACTCGTGTTCTCAGCAGTATGCGTTTCTATGGGGAACCCCGTTTCAGTCGCAGCATTAGCTTTGCAGCTAGGTTGACGCTCCTTATGTAGTTCAAGCCAGGTGGACGGTGCCTTAACAGTCTCCTTTTTTTTTACTTTCGCAGGTTATCTGATCATGACAGATGATTGGTTCTCAGAGTATGTGTATGAGGTTGTCGTGGACAAGAAGTTCCTCTCTGATGAAGTCCAGGAAGTGATGAAACAGGAACCTGTTGTACTTCCTGCCTGGGACCCAATGGGAGCCCTCGCATAACCGTGGGAATGGAAAGTGCTGCCTGCGCCGGTCTGGGGCCTGGTCTGCAAGACTGGCTCCTGTCTCTGGGGCCACCTTCTTCGTGACATTCGGGGCAATGAACTAATCTACACAGAATCTCTTTTTTAACTGGAATTATTCCACAACTTGAATTTAGTTTGATCTCTCCATCTATTGTTTCATGATTGCCCTTTTCCTCATTCTGCTATTCATTCAACAAGGGCGTTATACAGTGTGCTGCTCAAACACTTGGACATGTCCCCTCTCCCCGCTCGCCTCTCCCAATAATCTGGGTCCCATAAACTGTGCGTCAGTGTGATTGGACTTTTCAGTCACACGTAGAGAATTTTTTTTTTTTTACTCCAGCAGAACACGCTAGTCTTTTTCCATTCAGTACTGTACACGTTGCCCGGAGCAACAGTAGACAGGCACGTGACCAGTGCCAAAAGTGGTGCGGGTGAGTTTGTCATACACATAGGATGAGAGAGGCCAGATGGGGTCTCTGAAACAGTTTTTATGCTGCTGTGTCATTTGCCAGACCTGCTTACCCAGGACGTTCTGCTAATCCATCATGGAGAGACGTTCTACGCAAAGAAGCGAGACGGTTACCGAATAGCTGGTGAACGTGTGACTCGGTCAAAAAAAAAACCAACAGTAATATTGAATGAGCGATATTAATTCTCAGACATGTTTTAACATTAAAATGCAGGAATTGCTCCATGAAACCGCAAGTCTTTTGTCCAGTGATGCTAGTTTTAAGGATAATTGGATATAAATAAAACTGACCACCACTCCCATCCCTTCCCAGCTAAGAAACAAGAAATCGTAATTATGGATGTATGGGCCTGGATCTATGGTCTCTGGATTTATGATCTGTGCTGTACTTTTCAATAAAGCCAAGTGGTCGAGCTCTTCAATGGGGGGAGGTGTTTGCACGTGTGCAAACAGGTGCTCGCATGCTGAAACCAGTCATACGGAAAGAAAAAAATGTATATTAAAGCTTTGTGTCCAGACCTCAGCAGCTATTGTATGTAGTTTTTGAAGGGGGAAAAAAACATCAAGTCCTTCGATCCCATTCTGTGATTTGCTGCCTCTTTCCTCCGGTGCGTCCCATAGTTTGCGGTCTTGGATTGCATAATGCGGTGTGTCAATGTGTGCTGTTGTATACTTTTCTTGTTTGACCCAAGCCATCCAGGTTGTTCCCGTGGAGATTAGTGTCTGCATTGAGGTTGGCTTGTGTGGGCGATCAGGGTTGTGAACTTGTTTACAGTATGATTGGTAGGGCGGCCTCAGGAAAAGGCTTAGACTTCAGCTTCAGATGTGGGAGGCCTGTTTTTCACTAATCTCTCCCTCTTTCTTTCTGCCCTCGTGTTTTTTCCCAGGAATCATTTCCACTCCCTTTTCCTTCCTTTCCCAAGCTTTTTTCCTCTGCCATTCCCTCCATCTTTCATTCCCTCGTAAGTCCTCATTACACTTTTTCTCGATTCGCCACTTCCTGAGGCAATTTGCTCTCTAAAATCTTGCAGCCCAGCTTGGATGCATCATTTTTTGGCACTTAGCCATTTTTTCATTAACCCGACGTTCAACCGCTGTCTACTCTGATTCAAGTTATTTTTTTGGCTTGGTAATTTGAGCTCTGAAGCAGACTTGGAAGATAAAGGCATTCTTTGTCTGCTGTCAATTTAGCTCCTTCTCAAGGAATGTACCATCTCTAATGCAGCTCACTGAAGGAATGTACCATCTCTAATGCCGCTCACAGAAGGAATGTACCATCTCTAATGCCGCTCACAGAAGGAATGTACCATCTCTAATGCTGCTCACAGAAGGAATGTACCATCTCTAATGCTGCTCACAGAAGGAATGTACCATCTCTAATGCCGCTCACAGAAGGAATGTATCATCATCTGTGCTGCTCATAGAAGGAATGTACCAGGGGTCCTCAAATCTGGACCTCGAATCCAAGTCCAGACCAGGTTTTCTGTTATCCCAGGAAAGTAAATGAACAGTTAGTGCCTCTGACTGTGTTAACACCTGACTCCCAGGTAAAGGGAGGGTGGGAAAGCAGCAGTCCTTGGAGCTCGTAGGGTATGATTTGAGGACTAGGGGAATAGACCATCTCTAATGCAGCTCACAGAAGGAATGTACCATCTCTAATGCAGCTCACAGAAGGAATGTACCATCTCTAATGCTGCTCACAGAAGGAATGTACCATCTCTAATGCTGCTCACAGAAGGAATGTACCATCTCTAATGCTGCTCACAGAAGGAATGTACCATCTCTAATGCTGCTCACAGAAGGAATGTACCATCTCTAATGCCGCTCACAAAAGCCAAGTTCCATGTGGCATTGTCCGTTGTCCCCACAGTGCAGTGATGTGTCTGATCTCTAATGCCGCTCACTGGAGTGTACCATCTCTAATGCCGCTCACAGCAGTGTACCATCCCTAATGCCGCTCACAGAAGGAATGTACCATCTCTAATGCCGCTCACAGGAGTGTACCATCTCTAATGCCGCTCACAGGCGTGTACCATCTCTAATGCCGCTCACAGGAGCGTACCATCTCTAATGCTGCTCACAGAAGGAATGTACCATCTCTAATGCTGCTCACAGAAGGAATGTACCATCTCTAATGCTGCTCACAGAAGGAATGTACCATCTCTAATGCTGCTCACAGAAGGAATGTACCATCTCTAATGCTGCTCACAGAAGGAATGTACCATCTCTAATGCTGCTCACAGAAGGAATGTACCATCTCTAATGCTGCTCACAGAAGGAATGTACCATCTCTAATGCTGCTCACAGAAGGAATGTACCATCTCTAATGCCGCTCACAAAAGCCAAGTTCCATGTGGCATTGTCCGTTGTCCCCACAGTGCAGTGATGTGTCTGATCTCTAATGCCGCTCACTGGAGTGTACCATCTCTAATGCTGCTCACAGGAGTGTACCATCCCTAATGCCGCTCACAGAAGGAATGTACCATCTCTACTGCCGCTCACAGGAGTGTACCATCTCTAATGCCGCTCACAGGCGTGTACCATCTCTAATGCCGCTCACAGGAGCGCACCATCTCTAATGCTGCTCACAGAAGGAATGTTCCATCTCTCACGCCGCTCACAGAAGGAATGTACCATCTCTAATACCGCTCACAGGAGTGTACCATCTTTAATGCCGCTCACAGGAGTGCACCATCTCTAATGCCGCTGACAGATGGAATGTACCATCTCTAATACCGCTGACAGAAGGACTGTACCATCTCTAATGCCGCTCACAAAAGCCAAGTTCCATGTGGCATTGTCCGTTGTCCCCACTTATGACTTAATTACTGTCCCCACTTACTATACCCGCAGTATTTCTGGTAATCTGGGTTTGACCTACGTAAACCGCGTAACCCCAGGCACAGAGGCGTTGGTTTCGAAATGAGATCAAGGGAGGCTGCAATCTCATCTCCCAAGGTGAACGATGTTTGCAGGCTTGCACACATAGCCGAGAAAGGTTTACCACAGAAAAAGGTTTTGTGCACCTCAGGAGCAGGTCTACAACATGGGACCCATGGACGTCATCCAAGAACTCTGTACCGAGTGTTTCTGATCATGGGGGGGGGGGAGAGAATCTGAAACTCCTGCTTACTTTGCCAAGAGAATTTTTCTCATCAAATGGCATAACTGCACGTTCCTCATTGACTTGTATAAATGAAGGACCTCATTAATGTTCCTTTAGGCATCATCCCAATTTTTCTTAGTGCTTTTGACAGTAACAGGAAAAATTTATCTCCAACTTAATTTCAAACTGCGCGTTGCATGAATGGCTGGATTTTGCCTCGGAAGCTGTATATCACATCTTTTGAAAACTTATGAGCTGTAATAAAACTGCAATATATGGTTTTCACTAGAATTTTGCATCAAAAACCAAAATTTGCATAGAAATGTGAAATAAAAAAATTCTTATTGAAATTTGAGTGCAGTAGTCAAGGAAGCCACAAGAAAGTAATCCTTGAGGGCAAAATTTTCAAAGATTGGATTATTGTATACATAATGTAAGCTACACTGTCAGCAAAGCCACTGTTTCAGAAACTAGACCCTGGAGTACTGAACATTCTAGTTCTGTGTTCTAACCACTTTTGAAAAACTGATTTTTATCAAGCTAATTTTTGTCTGAATTACACTTTTGCATTTCAGTGGATTGGTTTCCCATTTAAGCCACAGTTTGTTAGAAATGGTTATGTTTCTTGAGTGGAAATCTGGTATGCACATCGTGCTTTCTTTAGATGATATTGTGGACACCTTACCACTAAAACTAATCATTTTGTTGAGACCGAGGGAGATGTTAGCAAATGAGAGTAAGTCAAACCTGCTTTGTGTTAACCAGTTTAAGGAAAATATTCCAGAAGAAATGAAATGTGGGTTCAACAACTTTAAATCGGCAGCAGACCAGCCGTCGCAAAAAAATGGAATGTGAGTTGATACCACACAACTCAGCCTGAGGATTGGTGCACTGCGCTTGAGTACTTGGATGATTGATGATGAAAATTGGGCAAACGTATTCATGCAAATATGCATATATTTTTCCATCTTAAATGAGACCTGAGTTTTCTCCACCTACGTCATCAGGCAATGACTTGTTTAATTATTAGAAGTACTATACTCCTCTCAAGCTCAGTATGTAGCATGAATTGTGCCCCGATGAGTCCGGTAGTGGCATTTGCTGAAAGGCGCAGTACATTTGTCCTCGTCAACCATGACTCCCTGACCCACACACACTTCTGCTCATCTTTTTTCTCCTCTTCTGTGTCCGTGTTTTGTCTCCTGCCTCTCATTCTGTTTGATCAGTTTCAACCTTGAAGCGGAGGCCAGCTGGAACTTCTCAACGAGTCTCATGCCCTGGACCTTGCTCTGTGTGTTTGTGTGTGTGTGTGTGTGCCTTGTGTGTGTGTGCACGTGTGTATGCGTGTGTGTATGTTTTGTTTTTTTGTGTGTGTGTGTGTGTGTGTGTGTGTGTTATGAGCGTTTCTCAGTCTTCGTTCAGCTGTCGCAGTGGCGCCTCCATTTCATGATTTGGTGGAAATGCGTCTCTTAGCCCAGGTGTTCCCACCCTCAAGAAATCAAAAATAGTTTGTTCTTTTAAAGGGTGGGGAGCCAAGTGGAGGAACTGCAAGCATTGCCAAACAAAATGGAGCGTGAGTGACGTATCCGTTTGATAAGACGGGATACGTCTTGATAAGTGTTATCACTCCAGCCTGACGATTGGGATTTACCAACATCAATCTAACGCAAGGTTTTGAATGAAGTTAGTTGTTCTCCCCCTCCTTTGGATAGTTTTATATTAGTTTACTTAGTCAGGATTATACCCTATTCTGAACTTCGCACTACAGAATATCCCTGCAGATACTGTGGCATCAGTTGTAATATGAAGAGGTTTAAGTAACATTGGAGTAGTATTTGGTGTCACAGAATTACATTTGATAATTGATATCAAACCTCAATGCCAGAGAGCCACACTTCCCACAGGTTTATCTGTTGTCATAGATGGCCAAACTGCAGGTTCAACTCCTTTCTGCAGATCTATTCCCAGTCCTGCAGGGCGACAGTGACTGCAGGTTTGATTCCCGTCTTGAAGGCTTGCAATGTCTGTGGGTTTGACCCCAGTGCTGGATGCCAACAGTGTGCATCCAGTCCATTCCTCCAAGGCTGCAGCATCTGCAGGTTGAACTCCATTGCTGGAGGGCTTCAGTATCTGCAGGTTTATCCCCGGTCCTGGAGCCCTGCGATTGCATTTTAAATTCCAGTCCTGGAAGGCTGCACTGCCTGCTGGGTGAACTCCAGACCTGGAGAGCTGCAGTGTCCACAGGATGAACCCCAATAATGGACAGCTGCAGGGTCTGTAGGTTCAACTTCATTTCTGGAGGGCCTCAATACCTTCAGGTTTAACTCCAGGTCTTGAGGGCTGCAATGTCAGCAGATTTAACTCCTGTCCTGGAAGACTGCAGTGACTGCAAGTTTAACTCCAGCCCTTGAAGTCCGCAGTATCTGCAGGTTTAACTCCAGTCTTTGAGGGGTGCTGTGTCTGCAGGTTTAACTTAATTACTGGACGGTTGCAGTATGTATAGAATTTACTCAAGTCCTGGCAGTCTGCTGGCTCTGAACATTTCACTATAGTCCTGGAGGGCAGCAGTATCTGCAAGTATAATCACAGGCCTGGAGGGCAGCAATATTTGCAGCTTAAACTCCACCTAGACAGTTGAAGTGACTGGGCATTTCGCTCCTGTTCCGATGTGTTGCAGAGACTGCATCCTGAACTCCAGTCCTGCTGTTTCTGCAGGTTTAACTCCAGCCCTGGAGGACTGCAAGTGATAGTTTGGATGGTCTTGACGGATCGCAGATGTGCTACTCATTATCACTGGGGACAGGCAAAATTGGCCAAATTTCAATGCCATCACATGATTTTTTGTGGCGGACCACGCTATTTACTCATTGGGTGTGTCCCCACAGAGAATGAGTAGCGCATCTGCTGTCTGTCAGGACCGTACCAATATGTGCTCTAAATTAAGAGATGCCTTCATCCTGAAGCCGTCTTTGCACCGTACGGGAGCTGATATGGTCACGGCGTCTTCAGGGCAGGGGTCGATGTTGCTGGACGAAAACTGTCACTGAGATGCGTCACACGTATGCTACAGTCCTGGGCATGCTGCCTCGGCTGCGGTTGATCTTGGGTGACTCCTGCCTGCCTATATCAAATTTTCAAACCTAAAACAGTCGGGTGACGCACTTCAAAGCATGCCGCAACTCTGGCTGCACTCATTCCGCCCGTCAGCATTCCGGTCACCTGACCCCTGTTACATTGTGTCAGTCGTGGCATCGTGTCTCTCCACAAACGTTAAGTTTTTAAGCCAGGATTTTTATAGCAATGCATGCAACATTTCCTTGTTCACTCTCCTTTTTGTGGATAAATTAGGGAATGGCTCCTATATAAGACTATTGTTGTTGGTCCGTGGTCTGAGGACTTACCCATTTGTGAGCTAATACTCTACTTTAAGTATCCTTATATTTATTTTTTCCTTTTTATATTATTTGCACAAAATTTGTTCAATTTTGCTAGTTAAGTTTTTAATGCCTCTTGGTATAGTCTCTCTCTCATTACCTATGACCCACTTGAAGTATGTGGCAGTGTCTGTCTCTCCAGAGACGCCGCTGTCTGCCTGAATTTCCTTATTTTTCTTTGAATGGGATTTTCCAGGCATCGGCGTTTGTGCAGTAGGTGTGCAGCCCCCAGCCAATAACAGTGCACAGGGTGTGAGGGTGGGGTATAGCACTTCTGGGGTCCTTTAGGTGGAGAGGATGGATGAACTTTGAATGTTCTGTTTACAAACTGCAACTGACAAACCTTACTCGGTATACCTTTAAGCGATGAAAGTCTTCAATAAAGATCAGTGCTTCTGTGAATCCACAAGGGCTGGTATAAGCAGCATCATCAGAAAAGGCTCATGTGGAGGCTGGCTGAGACTTTCTAGCCTGTATTCTGAAGTCAGGTCTATGTGTGGTTTAACTAAGACCCTGGTCTAAGCATGGTTTAAGTTAAGTTTATTTATCGATTCTGTCAATATTTAAATGTGGGTTTTAAAATTCACTTTTTGATGTGCGGTTTAACGTAGACCTCCGTCTAAACTTTCTGCAGGTTTTTAAACTAGGTGAAGGGATGGTTTAAGTTCCTTTTAACTCTCTTATGTGACCGGCACGGCTCATCTTTTGGATGTTCTAAGGCAGTTGGCAGCTGCTGCACCAGCAGCACCGTTGGTTGACGGGAAAAACCCCTGGAGTCCAGTCTTGTCCATAAAGGGCCCGTGTGGTTGCTGGTTTTTGCGATGGCCCAACACTACTATACCAGCTTTAGATTATCAAGGTCTTGATTGAACCTCCTGATCACTGAATTAGTTGAATCAGGAGCTGTAGCCCTGTGCTGTAGACCAGCGCCTACACTGGCCCTTCACAGATAAGATTGGACACCACTCACAGCTTTTGGATTTTGACTAAGTCTAGCAGACTAAGTACAAATTCTGGTCACATAGATCACACGCGGAAATCGTAGTAGAAACTACTGTGCATGTGCAGTAGAAGGAGACTACGTCTCCAGGGCAATTAGACTCCAGTTTAAATTAAGACACCAGGTTTAAAGTTGAACCACATTTACATTACACTTAGTCCAAGGTTTAACTAAACCTCACCTTCAGAAACGAAAATTGATTTAAACCTGTCAGACAGGAGTATCGGTCTGAGTTGGGTATAGTTAAATCAGGGTTTAAATTTAGGCAGGGTGTTAGATTGAACCTGACTTCAGGATATGGGGGTTTGAAAGTAAAAATCAATTTAGTTACATTCCATGCTACATGCTAACCTTGTGATGACAAAATGAATAAAGGCCAATGGTCTCAGGCTGAAAAAGCTAATTAGCGCCTTGTCCGTTGACCTCCTTTTCATTGTCAACACAAAGCTAGCAAGTAGTGCGTCCATTTAAGAATAAGACGGGAGTACTGTTGAACAATCAAATAGGGGTACGTTTCCCAAAAGCACTGATGCTAACTTGCATGTTTGGAAACACTGACTGCACACGGTCGGACTAAGCAAGTTGCTGACGTAGTCAGCAGGTACGCTGCTGGGAAACCTACCCCAGCATGTCCATTGTTATGAGCTTTTCCAACAAGTTGCAACTGCCTTAATCCTTCCAGGGGGTGCTGTTTTACATCACTGTTAATTCTGCAGTTGGATGTGAAGTGGTACACTTTCCTTTTTGCATCGTCGGCATCCAGTGTTGAACTCAAATAGAGACCATTTATTCTCTTTTTACAGTTGCATGTATACTCGGACAACTTTCGTGTGCTCCAGAAAATGGCAAAATATTTGACTGGGAATTAAGAGCACCTGAATTAAATGTAGTGGATTCTAGCTTTCAGCAACTACAGCCACCTCCGCCGGGAATGGAAGGCACCCTTTCTCCATCAGACTACACCCCGTTCTCAGTGCTCAGTGCTCAAGATGGTTCTCCCTAGTGGAAAAACTCAGCAGGACACTAATGGACCCTAATTACTATTTGTGGTACAAATTATTTATTCGTTTATTTTTTTTTCTTGTTGGAACGCTAATTTTCAGGAGCAAAAGTTCCTGCAGTGGGAATGCGGTACAGCCCCACTTACATGCTGGACCTCCTTCAACTGCCACTCAGGAATGTAACATTTGCCTCCCAGCTCATTAAATTTTACACCCTATCAGTCTAATGACTTGTTTCCCTTCTCATATCTGGCAGACTGATTCTAGGAACAGGAAGTGCTGGCCAGTCTCTCCCGACTCGATGCCTGGGGCAGAGGGCATTGGTGCAGTTAAATTTGAAACGAACGCCTGCTACAGCCCTTCACCTCACATCTCTGGCAGTTGAACATAGTGCCTGATCAAAAGGGGTTCCGCCGCAAACACGGCAGTGACCCCATCGTAATGTGGCTTTCTGACCCCTGCGGTTCACCGATCTGTTCTGGTCCGCTAGAGAACTCTGGCGGAGAGCGGTTTGATCTGGACGCTGTTCACTGCTGTATTTTTGGCTGCGTCCGTCACTTTTCCTCCGAATTTGAAAGGGACGGTGGTTGCTTTTCTTGCAGTAAGCCTTCTCTGGGTTTAGCCTTGTGGCATTTGTGTTTGTTTACATTCAGAACTACTCAAGCTTATGTCTGCACTCGGCTGACTCCGCTACGTTTCACTGAAATATTTAATTACGCAAATGAGGGCAAGAAACATGATGAAAGACACTGCATACTGAGACAGTGAAACTGGCTTTAATTACCTTATTAATTTTCAATTAATAGGCATTTCACATTGTGGACAATCTGTAGATTGTAGCTCTGTAAACCGCCCCTGTTGAAGTAATGTTAGGTCCTCCAGGTTTGGCTCCATTGGTCAAAATAAATACTTTCATGGGCTCGACAAAATACGGGAGGCTGATCAAAAAAAAGAAGCTTTGACTTAAATGTCCCAAAACCACAATCACAAAACACATGCGCAGGTCATTCCTACTAACGGCTGATTGCAAATAACCATTGAACTCTGGTTCTAAAAATCACCACAGAATAGAAACAAACCACAACAGGTCACAAAAAAGGAAATGCCGTGAGCCATGCAAATCTGGTATTTAGGACAGAGTTCCCAAAGGTTCCCCTGCATACTCTGTACTCCCTGCTGCCGGGTGCAGACACAACATGCTCTGTGTACAAGAGCAACTGTGCACCAACGCAGCAGCCTATCGCACTGCACCCTATTCCAGTCACAGAAGGCAGACAAAACGCAAAAGCGTTTCCGTGGCTGGCAGCACAGGTGTGCCATGAAGCACAGATCCGTGAGGGGGCAGCTGTGGAAAGAAACAAAAAAATAATCATGGGAACGTTGGAGAGACAGGCTGTACGTCAGGAAGGGGCAGAGAGGGGGACTTGGCGTTTGGCAACTGCTGCTTGACAAACCTGAGCAAGTGCAGGGAGAAGGAAACCTAGGGAAGTACTTATGAACTTTAGCAGTACTGTTCACGCTATAGTCTTGGGTCTAAGTTCCTGGAAATCTTGAGAGAAAAGGGGCAGAGTTGAAGGGGGCTAAAAGGTAGTCTGCCTGCTCCGCAAATTAAAAAAAAAAATCTTTTTTTTCTTCTACTAAGACACTTAAACAAGCCAGAGGGGAAAAAACTCAGCAGCTTGCTAAAGTAAACTGGAGAGGGCTAACGTGACGTAACAGAAGGGAATAGGAAATGTGTGTTCTGGTGTTGGAGAGAGAGGGAGGGGAAGGATCGGAGGGAGCCCAAAGAGAAGCGGGACTCCGGTGAGGACCACTAGGAGAGGAAGAGGCTCGCCCCAGGGCTGACAACCTGTAAGGTAGGAGCTGCTGTTGCCTTGTGGTACTGCAGGCAGATGCACTGTCCTCTCGTCCACCTGAAGGCACACTTATTCCACTCCTGTGTTTAAACCTGAGGGTCTGCAGCTACCCATGTGGGCACAGCATCAGGACAGCTTTGGAGAGCGCTTAGAGCGAAGCTTTGCTGTACTGCATGCATCCTGTTCATTTCATTGGTGTACACAACACTCATCTCTGTCATTTGTCAGAGGTATTATACCACTGTTTTGCCTCAGGTTGATGTACAGTTTGATTACGGGTTGATAAAAATGAGCAGTGTGCTTATTGGAAGTTTTCCTTTAGTTTACACAAATCCACTTTATATTTGAAAGGCAAGTTTGATAAGACTTGAGTTGGCCAACAGATGTAGGTGAGAAATACAAAGGCTCATAAATTACCTTTTTGGAATTCGATTGCCGTCCAAGTTACAACGCGAGACGTGTGGCTCCCCAACGCGCTTTGGAATACGTGAGTTGTTTTTGACTAACGTATTACTACTTAAATATCAGAAGATGCAGAATATTTGGCGCGTTCATCAGTTACTATTTGACTAAGTCTATACCTAATTAAAGAACTGAAATAGGTTTATGAATAAATAGCGGATTTTTATTTCAGATTTTTCATTTTGGGTCCAGGCAAAACTAAGTCAAAGTAATTTGGTAGACCTTTACCCTTAACTATAATACACAACATTATTTCAGTTAATAAGTCAGACTTAAATTGTAAACTATGTTAAGCAGATAAACGTAGCAGTATTATGTTTGGGGAAAAACGTGCTCCACGCTGTGACTAGTTAACTTCGCTTCTTTGCTCGCTCACCTGCTTTTTGCCCCGACTTCGATTTTCCACGATTCTTTTCGTTGTTTCTTATAGGTGAGAGGGGTCGTGGTGATCTCTTTAAACCCCCGGTTCACGTATTGAATAATTTCGGTAATATTAATGTTTACTCCGGGTTTTCGTGTGCGGGAGGTGATCAAGCAATTATTCAATCATCCTTCCAACTCGGACCCCGGACCTGATGATGCCGTTACATTTAATCCTCTTGTATTTTGCCAGCATATTGAAAACAAACGGCAAAGAAGCTTCCATAGTCCTCGCGCTCGAAGAGATGTTTTTCTTGCGTCAGAGTGAGGAGCTCGAGCTCGAATCCGGCTGGATCGAAACAGCCCGCGCTCTCGCGCGCAGTTTGCTCAAGTGCGTTTGAGGAATTAGCGAAATGAGGCAGCATTCCTTACTCATCGAAAACACAAATCCTGTGACGTTGATAGCCAAAATTAGTACATGTTTTTTCCCCTTATTCTCTGATTTATTTATTATAATAATTTTCTTCATTTATTTATTTTTTTGAGAACTTGAAAACGAACTCAGACGTTAATGAAAAATGCACGAACACATAGTTATGTCCTGATATTATCTTTGGGGAGCTCGATGCACGGAACTCTGTCGCCTGTTCTGTAACATTCATCAATATACCCGCGACACCTAAATTGCACGCTTTGATTTCCTCTCAAGTAATCGAATATATTTTGGTTTAAGAGTGCCGAATGTGGTTATGGACTTCGTATGTCTTTGGTCACTGGTGTCCGAAATATAATTGGTCAGGCATCGTGCTGTACGAGTTAATCTGGGTAACAATACCCTGCATATTTCTGGGATTTACACAGTCGGTTATTATTGGAGGTTTAGCCATTTCAAATAAACATTTCCTTGGAAGTGTTGCTTAATCTCTTTCAGCATTAATGTAATCTTATTTGAAGGCATATATAAACTGTAGTATCTGCAGCTTAGTTCAGAGAAATTCGTCTAATTAAACTTAAGGACGACATTTGTTTACTGTAAAACTTGTGAAATGCAAATCTTATTATCATTAGATCTCTCTCTCTATATATTGCACTTATTTTAGTAATGTGATCTCAGTTATTGTTAGCATTCAACTACTGAAAGAGAAAGTAGATTCAAGTAAATATGGAAAATAGTGCAGAGTTAAAACTGGTGGAAATGTCACGGGCATGAAAGAAAGTCATTACTCCAGAATTTTTCTTCTTTTTCTGATAGTTTGAAACAGGTGATCTGACTGCTTGGGCTCATCAGATGAAGGGGAGCTGAGAGCCAATCAGAACAGGCAAGAAGGTTCCATCTTGACCAACACCAGCCAATCGTAGTGGGGAGGAACATTCCATCTTGTCCTGTCAATTCCAACAAAGTATGGTTTCCCTTGGTCGGCACCACACTCCTGCCTGATCCCTTGGTGAGCACCAGAGCTGAGGAGCGCTCACACTGCTCACCACACTTTCCCTCTGCTCAGCTTTGCTATGGAGATGAACCTGCCGATGGCAATCAGGGAAAACTACCAAGGAGAAACTGAGAGTGGGGAAGACTCGAAGAAGAATGGAAGCCTTCTGTTGGCGGGCGGAGTGGCAGATGGTATGGTAGCGATGCAGGACAGGACCAGCTCTTCTCCCGATGACTATGCCCCGTCTTCATCCCAAACCCCAGAAGGGGGTGGTGCCAGTGATGGGATGAGGGACAGGGGGTGTGTCGCTGCGTACCCCAGGATGCTAATGGTCCAGCAAACAACTTTAGAGAAGCCCAGGGAAACTTGGGACAAGAAAGTGGATTTTTTGCTGTCGGTCATCGGATACGCCGTCGACCTTGGAAACGTCTGGCGGTTCCCTTACATCTGTTACCAGAATGGAGGGGGTGAGACTCAAAAATAAAGGGTCGGGAGGTCTGTGATGGGCGTAGAATGAGTGGGAAGAGAAATGAGGCTGCAACTTCAGTCATGAGAAGAGTTTTTAGGGCAGAATTTAGAACAGGGGGGAGGGGGGTGATGATGTTGGCTGGGGGTTAAAATAAGTTAAAATTACTTTCAAAGAAATAGTTTCGAATGGAAAACATTACCAGTGACTGTTTAAACATGTCCTGGCTTTGCAATCAGCAACATTGAGGAAAACATCTCAAAAGATCCTGAGAACATAAAATCAACTACCCTTAAGGGGTCAGCCTGTCCTTGGTCCCTCCACTGCCAGAACATTAGCATCCTACACCCTGACTTCCAATAAACATGGTTCTGTTCTTCTGGATGTACTTTATATTATGTGATGGCGTAAATAAATATGCTTTCCCTTTGCCATTTCTAGATAATGGGCCTGGGCAGTTTGCCTAGCTTATTAAGGGACTTCAGATGTTTCATAAGGTTTGTGTGCTGTATGAAAGGGATATTGCAGTTAAGAGTTAAACGAATGTGTAACGCCAGTCAATGTGCGCTATATAAAATCACTGGGTTTAACTACAGTCATGCGGCCTGATGCTATCCTCCCTGTTAATTAGCAAATGCCCTGAATGTTTATTGCGGTTGTGCATGTGCATGCCCACTGCCGTTTTTTTTTGTTTTTTTGTTGCTTCATAAGAAATTTGCAATGTCCGCGATGAAAACAGGCAATATCACAGTAGCATATATCCACAAAAGACCCTCACGCATAACTGTATGTGCTCACATGCTTGTATGCATAATGCTTGCATACAAACATGCGCACCTGAATTTATTTATTATATATATATTGTGTGACCTGCAGCAACCATGTTTTTGATTATCTTTAAGCACCAAAGAAGACATTTGTGGATTTATATGTAAATAGACCAGGATCCAGAATGTTCTAGAGATAGACTCTTTTCAGTCCCCCGTCTCAAAATAAAACTGCAAATTAAGTGTGTGTAGCCTCAAACACATTGGTGTGGATTATCAGTTCAAACGGCCCAAGTCTGCAACTGTTTGGTAGGAGCCTGACGGTGGTTAATCTCAATTTATTTATATTTTTTTGTTCAATATTTTTATTGAAAAGTAAAACGTATAACAAATAACCATCATTGCAGCCGCGAGTCACTGTTATTCATAGAGATTAACAGATGGTGTAGACAAGACACAGAAACATCCTTAAAAATAAAAACAAAATGCACAACATGTATACAAGATAGCGGAAAAGTAAATTAATGAATGTGGGGGGCGGGGGTTAAATTAGAGAGGCTGGAAGAATGTTAAAAAGGGGTTGCCACTTGTGGTAAAACCCATGTGAGTTTCCCCTCACAGAATGTCTGATCTTCTCTAATTTTAGAAAAGAGATGGTATCTCTGGTTAATCTCAATTTATGACTAATTTGACTGGGCTGATTTCGCAGCGCAATGTCCTGAACGCTGAAGTCATCTGTGTTGCTGTTGACTGTGTCTCAGCAGAATTACTGTTGTCCCTTGTCTTCCCTAACTTTATGTGTCAACCTCCTCCCCGTCCCACCCACACCCCATCCCTCCCTGTCTCCAGGTGCATTTCTCCTACCCTACCTGTTGATGGCAGTGTTTGGGGGGGTGCCTCTATTCTACATGGAGCTAGCGTTGGGGCAGTTTCATCGTAGTGGATGCATATCTGTGTGGAGGCACATCTGTCCCATATTTAAGGGTGAGAAGGAAGGGGCAGTAGTGTGGGGCAAAAAAAATGAGACGGAAGCACCATGAATGAGCCGGTTATGTCCCTGTTTTATTCCTGTGCATGTTTGTACGTGTTAAAATAACATTTTATTCATGTGCAGTCATTTACTGTCGATGAGGAAGCATTTAAATTTCCTGTAAGAAAAGAAATCATTTTGAGACAAAAGGAAAGACTACAGATCTGACTGAAGAGTTTGCCAAGAAATCTTTCCAGAATGGTAAATCGTGTAAAAGATTCCACATTTTAGTCCTGTAGTGAATTCACAAAGTTAAAAACAACCAAAATCTGTGTCTTTCTCCAGTGGATAGCTTAATGCACAGCTGCGAGCTAACTGCACATTACATGATTTATCCCGGCTTGGGCATTTATTACGCCCATTTTGACTGCAGATTACATGATTTATCCCGGCTTTGGCATATATTACACCCGTCTTGCTTCATTTGATTGTTTTTCTGGTTCAGGACCGCTCATAAAAATCATATCCTGTAGGACGTGAGGAGAAAAAAAAGCAGTGCTCGGCGAGAGACAGCTCTTTAAATATTGAATCGCAATATGACAATATGGACATATCGGTGAGCCAGCGCCGTAGGGCTCAGATGAAATTGCTGATTGTGCGGGAGATAAGGGCCTCCAGGGCACCTATGAGTATCGGCCCGTATCTGGGAAAGTAAACAGATAAGCGTTTCATTTCTGAAATACAATAGAAACATTTGTTATGATAAAAAAAAGTGCAATTAGAAAAATTAATACTGTGTACTGAACTGATTACAAAAGGCGAACGCTGCTTTTAACCAGCTATGGATGACTAAATTAAAGACTAGAGTATAGATTTCATTGTATGTTGAATAGTTTCGGCTCTATTTATTCATTTGTTTTGACTCCCTGAAAAAAATACGTTTCTTAAGTAAAATACGTAAGTCGATAACAATACAAGAAAAAAAAATGTACCGTGGGAGCACCAATAAACAAAATTTTTGCCACTTATTCAGAATGTCATTTTTAGCAAACAAAAATTTTTACCTCGATGGGCTCTTTTGCTTCCTGAGGAAAAAAAGAAACAGACGCTTGTTCCTTTCAGGGATTGGCTTTGCCATCTGTGTCATTGCGCTGTACATCGCCTTCTACTACAACACCATCATGGCCTGGGCCCTGTACTACCTGCTGTCGTCCTTCCGAACCACTCTGCCCTGGATCACCTGCTCCAACGCCTGGAACACGCCCTACTGCACGCCCTACAACCCAAGCAATGTCAACCAGTCCTGGTTCAACAGTTCCACCTCCCCTAGTGAGGAGTTTTTTATGTAAGTGCGTGTCGTGCTACTCATGAGAGCCAAGCAGTGGATGGAGAGAGAATGATGGGACTCATTCCAATCACTTATTCTTCACGAAATTTCCTCCATCTTTGCCTCTGACCTGCAAATCGGTCAAGTTCTGTGACCATTAGGGAGATTAAATTTTGTTCAGTGTGTTGGAGTGGGGGGTGGGGGGGGGGGGGGAGTAGGTTTTCTCCAAGGTAACATGAGTAAGTACCGAGTTTAGCTCCCCACTCATTTGCTGTCCTTGTAACTGTCTGTATTTGACGTCCCTTTGAAATTATATTCTAATGCTCCAGGACACTCAATTAAAAAAAAAATAATAATAATAAGTAAATAAAATCATGTTTCATTGTTCTCCTCTCTCTTCTCATTTCTGTTCTTTTCTTCTCTCCCTGATGGTGGAGCTGAGGACCAGAGAAGGTTGAGATAAATAAGTGATTGGAATAAATATGAGCCCAGAGAAAATGATGCATTTCAAAGAATCTTAGTGCATCCGGAGTACCAGTAGGGGGCACACTTCATCTGGATAGATGCTACTTCAGTGCCCCAGCTCAGTAATGGAGTAATATGTCTGACTGTCGTTTGCAGCCATTTTTGATCTGCACTTTGACTGTGGCGCATGCAGTTTAAATGCAGAAAAATGGGTCTTTCGTACATGTTGAGATCTGTTCTTTGGCAGGAAGTACATGCAATGTGCAGCCGCAGTGTATAGCTGTACAGTTGACCTTCTCCTTGTGCCTCTCTCTCTGGAAACACACACACACACACACACACACACACACCTCTGGCCCCAGACGGTATGTGCTACAGGTGCACAAGAGTCCAGGACTACACCATCTTGGAGGTGTGAGCTGGCAGCTGGCTCTCTGCCTGCTCCTCATCTTCATCGTCGTCTACTTCAGCATCTGGAAGGGGGTAAAGACTTCTGGAAAGGTGAGTGACCGCGGGGGGGACCTCCTGCCCAAATGGGAGAGAAGTGGTGAAGGAGAGAGGGAGGTGCTCCTACGTACAGCTGCGTGACACTGCTACAGCGAGCCTTAAAAACTGGTGGAAGCGTTTAAAGAAATGTGATGTTTTCTGATTGAAGGTAAACGATCTGCTTTTAGAAACCCCCCCAACTCTGTTAAATCAGTGCTTGCTCTGTGAACGATGCAGCCCTGCAGGTTGATCTCTTCTTTTGCATGCATTACTTTTCTGAGTGAAAAGCCACATATTTGAACCGGCTGTTAAATTTCAGAGTTTATGTTATTCCCAGTTGATTGCGTATAAAGAGTGGCCAGTGCAATAAAATAGTAATGGTTGTAAAAACGACACTGCGTCTGCCTCGTATTTCAGGTGGTGTGGGTGACCGCCACCTTCCCCTATGTGGTCCTGCTGGTGCTCCTGGTTCGAGGGGTTACGCTCCCTGGCGCCTGGAAGGGTGTGGCCTTTTATCTTAAGCCTGATTGGGAGAAGCTTCTCAGCACCACGGTGAGGGGTTGGAATAGTTTTGGGATAGAGAAATCCGTCTCCATACACAGTACAGTATACAGTACGGTGAAGGAGCCATTGCCCTGCGTGTTTTAGATCTCTCTTCTCTTACTCACTAGATTCAAACGGTTGCCTTGTTATCAAGCCTTCAGCTGGGTACAGTCAGAATCAGGTGTGTTAGAGCAGAGAGACATCTGGGCTATTGCTCTTCAGGAAGAGGGTTCCCTGCCCGCGGCATGTACATTACCATTAAAAACTCTGCACATGGTTTTTTGTGTTTTCACTGAAGGATATGCAGGTTATAACTTATAGAAATGGCCTCAATTGGCAGTTCTGTGAAAACGAAAGAGGTGTCAGTTATTTGACAGTACAGCGGCATATGCTTTTCAGTCACAGACTTGCCATGTTTGGTAACAACCACAAAATAAAAAATTGTACAAAAGATTTCAATTTTCCAACAGGGCAGGTGCATATAATTTTGTAAAAATTGTTCATAATAATAAAGTAAAAGCATCCAGTAAGTGCAACACATCCATCGGGAACTTTAACTGAAGTGTTCACTGCGAACTTTCAAAACCATATGACTGCCCTTGTCCAGAAAATGGCAATTATTTTGGCTGAAGGTGACTTTTTTGAGAATTTGAGTTAGACTGCTTGAGAGTTGTGCGTGAAAACTTTGAACTGACGGCATGTACACATCTTTTTAAATTAATTTAGCCTAGTATTGAATGATGAGAATGTTGCTTCCAAAGACTGTAAAAAAAGAATGTACGATCGATAAAAATAACCAAGAAGTTGGATACCTACACTGATTGATGAGCAGGTAAATCTGGTGATGACCTCATGGCGTCTCGATAGATAGTTTGATAGCTGCTCAATCCAAAAATCTCTTCGCTTCCCCAAGGTTTGGATCGATGCGGCTGCTCAGATTTTCTTTTCTCTTGGTCCTGGGTTTGGAGTTCTTCTCGCCTTGTCCAGCTACAATCCCTTCCACAACAACTGCTACAGGTGAGGTCTGTTTCCCAGATCAAGGTCCTCAACCCAAACTGTTCACCTCCAATTACATCACTCAGCGGGGACATCAGACTTATTTTTTAATGTCTTAGTTCTATGCCTTTACATTTTAATTACTTTTGAGGGGGGTTCGCTTGAGTTTAGCTTTGATCACATTGTGACAGACGTTTGTGAAGTGCGCTACAAAATACATTTTGACTTGATTGGATTTGATATAATTGCTTTTGCTGCAATCAGCAAAAGAGCAAAAAGATTTTCGCTTTACACAGAGGCCTCGCTTTCCAGGCATGTGGCCCCGGCGATAACATTTAGAGAGAAGGACAGGTGGTGTGTTACAGCCAAGAAAGCAAACAAAATAAGAAACTTCAGTTTGAACAGTGTGGTCGCAAGAGAGAAACTGACGCACGATGTTTAACTGTTTTTCTGTCTTGCTTCGCAGGGACGCTTTAGTGACGAGCTCAGTCAACTGTCTGACCAGTTTCCTGTCTGGATTTGTCATATTTTCTGTGCTGGGCTACATGGCCGAGATGAGACAGCAGGGCGTGGAGGCCGTAGCCAAAAATGCTGGTGAGCGGCACGCCTCTAATCAGGGATTGGCACAGGATTTGAATCGTAACATTGAGATCTCTGCCCCTTTTTTTTTTTTTTTGCTCAAGACATGGCGCATCCCGAGTGTATGAATGCGAGCACATGGGTAAGGAGTTCTCACGTTGCGTAGTTACTTGGTATAAGATGTTTGCTTCGGCAAAAGAGGTGAAGTTGATGGAACAACGGGTGATGTTAATGAATGATCATCCTTCGCTATAAAATCACTGGTTACCTGGACAATATTTGACTGTACATTCTCATTATTATCTATCTGAGCAGATGGTTGCTTTTGGTAGCATAAATACTCTATGACAGTGCCCTAACTAAGATGGGTAGTAATGCAAGCTGGCATAACTATGGGAATTTTTTTTTTTGGCCATTTTGCCAATTGGCCTCCGTTGCAGACGTCTTATATTGTTCACTTCCCTCGCACACCAACGTCGGCACTCTCACGTCGCGTTTTGAGTTCCATGATTTAATGGCATTGTGCGAAATAAACTAATCAGAATGCTTGTTCTTAATGAAGCTAAAGAACTTAAGTTCGGAGGAAACTTCATCACCGAAGAAACCAGGAGAAATTCCTCCGTTTGAACATGTTCAGCATGTTGGTGCTGGTTGTCTTCCCTTGCAGAAGTTTTACTTGCTTCACTTACGTCCTACAACAGTATGTGCCGGTTGCTTTGAAATTTCAGAGCTTCTCTCTGATTGGTTGAACAAAAAATTCAGTTTGAGTGGACAAACGTTATTGTGTGCGAAAGGCGAACCATAGATGATGTCTGCAACTGAAGCTATTTGCTAAAACGGTTGGGAACATTTTTGTCTCCCTGAGGCCAGGCTAACCCGGAGGGTTGGGGGTGCCTTTGGAAAAATGTAATGGTTTCTGTAATCGCGCTCAGCGTTTGCACATGCTGCATTACATTAATTTTTTTTTAACTTTTAAAATTTGTCAAAATTACTGCAATCATTTTTCCAGTGATGTACTGCATTAAAGCTGCATTTAATATTATATTAAATATAAACATTAAAAGTTGATTTTATTGTTCAATATACTCGTAAATGATAAAATATGCGACCTGTCACGCGAAAAGGATACTATGCTCCAGGAAGCAGTTTTTGAGATATTCACTTTAATGGAAAGGCAAAGTTCAAAGGTCAGATTCAAATTAATTTCAGATCGAAAGAAGGAGCAGTTGATGAAATTAGCTCTCTTCTGCACTTCGGTATCACTGACTGCTAGTCAATTGAAGTAAAAATCTCAAAATCCATGTTTTGGTTGGATAGTACCCTTTTTGCGTTACAGGTCACATGTGGATGAAAATGTTTAATGTGAATATTAAATTAATGAAAATCTAAATTCTTAGTACAAACGTAGTGTTGATTTAAGTGAAAGACTTGAAAGCTAAAGATCTAGAAAATATGCAAATTGGTGATGTCCACCTTGTTTTGTATGGCTTCTTAGCTGAAGTAGCTGCCTGAAAATGGCTGCAGTCCTGGCGAAATTCCTGAAGTTGTTTTTGCAGCTGGGATAAAACTGAAGTCATACATAAAAATATAACATGCTTTAAAATATGAGCCCCTGACTGTTATTATTTTCATGTTGGTTAGATAAGAGAAGTTCTCATAATTTCCCACAGCTTAATGATTTCGATTACCCCAGCGGGAGTGGTGCTGTGTGATTCGTGTTTGAGTAATGATTTTTTGATTATTTTAAGATATGATCTTCGGGTCATTAATGTTGCACAAGGACTCATGAACATTTAATGTTATGCCAATAACTTAGCTAAGGAGATGCAATGTCAATACATGTCGTTCTGCAGGCGGTTTTGCTAGGATCCTAGCTGTAGCATTTATCAGCTAATGTTACTTTTGACTCCAAATTCACAAAACCATTTTTACTGACAAACTACAGCAGTGTGCAATGATGATTATACACATCACAAAATTAAGATGAATCAGAATGCTAGTGCTCCTCAAGTATTTGTTTCATGTAATAATTGATCATATAGATAAGGATAAAGTAAACAGATAAAATTATGAAGTAAAAACAAAAATAATTATGTTTATTTATTTATTTATTTATTTTTTATTTAGCCTTTTTAACCAGGTTGGTTCCATTGAGATTAAAATCTCTTTTACAAGAGAGACCTGGCCAAGATTAGCAGCTGTACAAATGGTGCATTGACAAACAAATCAAACAATACAATATAAAATTCCTAAAGTGCAGCAGTCACAACTCATTTATAATGAACATTCACAGGTTTTCATCAATCAATCAACTTTATTTTTATAGCACATTTAAAAACCCGCAGGGGTAGCCAAAGTGCTGTACATTAAAACATAAAAATAAATGTAAAAATTAAGTTATTCATATAATATAACATAGCTTACCCTTCATAAGCTGTGTTTCCATTCAACTTTGAAGTGAATTTTGTGAAAATTCGCAAAAACGAAATGCGAATTAAGTGTGAATTAAGAGCGTTTCCATACTCTTCCCTCAAGCGGTTGAGACCAAATAAACAACAGTACGTAGGCGGTGACGTGCGTGCATATGTATGTCAGATAAACACGTATGTATGTCGTTGCTGGGCAACGTCAAAAGCGGGAAAATGGAGAACAGCAGCAGAAACACTCGCTACGTCAGAGTTTATTCAAAAAACGTGTTTCCATTTCAGATTATGCGCATTAAGTCTTTTTCGTACAAGTCAAAATCCATCTAAAGTGAACGCGAAAAACTTTTTTTGCGAAGCAGAGGATTTTTTTTTAAATTATGGTGTTTCCATTACCTTTTTTGATGCAAAACTGCAAAATGCGCATTAAAACAGGGAAATGGAAACAGCGAAATGTAGACTCAGCTTCCATACACTTCATAACAGCTTTAAATTCACCGAGCGTCACTATCTCGAAGCTTAGTCTCCCTCTGTAAGCTGTTCCAGGTTGAGGGTGCAGAGAACACAAGGCCTTCTTGCCCAACTCAGTCCGAGTCTGAGGAACAGTCTGAAGCACAATGTGCTGAAACCGCAATCCATAGGAGCCGCTTTTCAGGGACGTGTAACAGGATGAATAACAGGATTCTACCAAGAATAGCCTTATAGATAAAAACAAACCAGTGGCTCAATCACATGTGGGAAGAGATGGCCAGTTTACCTTCGAGTACAGTACACAACCATGTGTTTGGCTTCTGCAGTTTGTAATGAATCTCAGGGCTCCACGATACATGGCATCCAACATTTGCAGACCAGGAGCTGATGAGTTCATATTCAGCAGATCGGCACAATCAAGAATTGAGAAAAATGTAGCTTCTACAAGTTTTTTTCTGGCATTGGAAAATAAAATAAGTTTTTATTTATTTATTTATTTATTTTTTTTATTACTGAATAAAGTCTTAATTTCAATGTCAACTTTTTAACAAGACTGAGTATGTGAGGATTTTATGACAGTTTGTCATCAGTCAAAAATCCCAAGTATTTGTAAGTAGAGACGGTGTCAATTTGTTCTCCTTGAAATGTAACAATGCTCTGAATCAAAGACCGATTCTTTGAGTTTGAAAAGACCATGAGTTTGGGTTTTTTTTTTTCCCTTCTGCATTTACAACAAGCTTTAATTGGCGAAATGGTGCATGCAGAATATCAAATGCATTTTGGAGATACTCTAAAGCCTTGTTTGAATCATCTGCAAAGAATTTGTTTTGGAGAAAAACAAGTCCGTATCTACCGTGGCCACCCTTTGCTTTGATTACAGCATTTAATCTTTCTGGCATAGCTTTCACATATTTTTTTTTATTTCCTCACTTGCTGACCATTCCATATGGTCATTCCAATAAGATTCTTTCGATGTAACAACAGATTTGCTCAACTAGATTAAGGTCTTTCAGCAGGCCGAATCTAAACTTTTATGTCACCAGATCTTTCTTTCTGGCTGAAATAATTCTTGCACAGGTTAGAAGTGTGTTTAGGGTCATTATCTAGTTGAAAATGAAATCCCTGACCAATCAGTCTCTTTCCAGATGGTAGTGCCTGCCTCTCAAGGATGCTTTGACTGTTCTTTTGATCCACGATTCTGTGGATTTTTCTGAGATCACCGGCTCCTTTTGAGCAGACTGAACCCCAAACCATAATATTACCACCTCCATGTGTTTCTGAAGGGGTTAAACATTCAGTTTAGAAATGCTCTCCAGCTCAGTGGTACATGAGTCCTGTGTTTGGATGAGAAAATGTTGAATTTTGATTAATCGATCGAAAGGACTTTTTCCCCAGTCCATCGGTCTGCAATCCTTGAATTTCTTTGCAAACTCCAGTGTTTTTATGTTGCTGGCAACAACACGACCAATCAGACCATTTTCACACAGACTTCTGGTGTTATTAATATCATCACGGAGTTGTCATGCTGTCATTCGCTGATATATATGTATAAAATTTTATTTTTTAATTAATTTATTTATTTTTGGTCATACATGAATAATGAACATCGGTGGCACTTAACTTCCGTTTTTGCACCTCTATTGTCACTAGTTTTCAGCAAACCGGTGCCTTTGACGCTTGATGCTGTTTCTTACAGTGCCACAGCAGCATTTAATGTCTTCATCATCATGTAAAGCCACAAATCTGCTTTGAACAATCTCAGAGCTCCTTCTGTTGTGCCTTAGTGTTTAACACCATGACACTGCTCAAAGTTCATGTCACCTTGTATACTGGAACAACTGACCATCAGAGGTAATTTTACCGAACAGTGTCGCCACAAACCGGTTTAAACAAATTTGTTAGCATCATGGAATAAGCCTTCAAACATGCATTCAGGCTATGAAAGAATCAAAAATATAAATTTTTCGGCACCTTTTAATTGTTATAAAAATCAGTGTTCTCATTCCTAATGTTTATGACCCATATTTTTACCCCAGTATACTTGTGGGAATTATTATATATTTTTTGTTCTCATTGCCTACAGTAGTACATTGTATTTTTCAATGTAGTTTCGCCAAAAAATTATGGAGAAGTAATACATTAGGACTCCTTTTAAATGAAAGTGGTGGTGAATAATCATCACTGCACACTGCTGTATAACCAGACTCGCAAAAATAGCAAAAACAAATGCCTCAGCTAATGTGTTAAGTGTGTGGTTCAGCCATGAGATTATTGACTATACCATGGAAGAAATAATGTGGACAAAGATCATCTTCTATTACATTTAAATTAACAAGTTTTGAAAAACCTTTGGTGAAAAACGAGGTTTTTAAAAGTGACCTTTGACAGCTTCTCCGATGTGCAAATATTCAGTTGGGTTGTGAATGAACAAAATGTTAGAAATGGGACATTGCAAGTGAGCGGAGTTTGAATGATGATATTGATTGCATATTTAATAAGAATACCTGGGTGCAGAGGACGTTTATATGGACAAAACATGTTATTCTCTCTGAAGAACAGGGAATTACACCAATCTTTAGTCTCCTGGCTCATCAAACTGATAAATGACAATATGAAAGTGAAAATGTGCTCCCGTTGTCTTACTTCTTGTGGACACCTCTCTGCTGAAGCTCTTTTTTTTGGTAAATCAAGATCTAGGTGGTCTTGCAAGCTGGACGAGTTATTAGTCAGTCAGTAACCCAGTGTTAAGGAGAGGGTGGAGGTTTGGCGCAGTGCAGGCAGACTCCATCGAGAGCATCTCCAGATATGATGCCAAAAAAACATGGACTACTGCTCATCAGGAATCTCATTCCAAAATCATGGGCATTAATTTGGTCTTTTTATGATGCTATGCAGCAGACTTTGGAAAGGCTTTGCAGCTGATGTGAGAGCGTTTCATCCAGAAAAATTATCATGAGTTGGCGCAGTGACGTTGGGCAATTTGGCCTTACTTGTGCTCGGCTGTCCTGTTAGGTCGGACTGTGTTTTATGCAGCAGAATTCAAAAATCTGTGTCTGCAAGTGAAGTTTTTCCTCACTGATGTTGACAAACTACGTATGGACCTCAGTATACCCATGAAGGCACTGTCATGTTGAAACAGGAGACAGTCTTCCATAAATTGTTCTAAGAATCATGTGCTATGTCATAGTACGTCATCCAGTACATCAAGATTTCTTTGCAGTGGTACGAAGATGCCTGACTTGAACTATGAAAAAAAAAATCCCCAGACTTTAAAGTCTCCACAAACATATTGGCCATGCAGTGTCCTTTCAGCAGCTGAGGATTTTGTGGAAGGGATGAGCAATGGTTCTCTGTTGGAGTCTGAAACTGCAAAATACGAGGGGCTCTTTGTCTGCATTGCTCCAGTGTTCACAGATAACGGCGAGTCAGCTGGGTAATGGGCAGTGGTATCCTGTTCGAGGATGTTTTTCATTTTCTTGTGAGAACAAAGGGTCAAAGGCATAGGGGCTTGGCTAAAAAAAAATCTCTGATGGAAATACATTTTTTGATAAGCAAGGGCTGGACCCGGTGGTGCGGAGGTAGCGATCTTTGATAGCGCGCCTCATAAAGTGTGCGACTGCAGCGTGCACGGCAGCATTTCCGACCAAGATATTATAAATAGGTTGAAAAGTGTGTTAATCTTGTAGGCTGCTTTAAACATAGATTTTTGCTATTTCACCTATGCCAAGGACATTGATTTCATAGTAAATCCTTAGCTACACAGTTTTATAGAAAAGGTTGGTTTTATGTCAAGAAACTCACGCAATATTTCTTGAGTGGCCAACAATTACACTGAGTCAGGGATGAAGGGAAGAAACTATTAATTGAATGTAGCTGATTTTGTACGAGTATTTGATGTATGTAGTACAAACCCCAATTCCAATGAAGTTGAGACGTTGTATAACACGTGAATAAAAACAGAATACAATAATTTGCAAATCCTTTTCGACCCATATTCAATAGAGTACACTGCAGAGACGAGATATTTAATGTTCAAACTGATGCACTTTATTTTTGTTTTTTTGGAGATATTCACTTATTTTGCATTTGATGCCTGCAGCACATTCCAAAAATGCTGGGACAGGGGCATGTTTACCACTGTGTTAGATTACCTTTCCTTTTAACAACACTCAATAAGCATTTGGGAACTGAGGACACTAATTGAAGAAGCTTTGTGTGTGGAATTCTTTCCCATTCTTGCTTTATGTAGGACTTCAGTTGCTCAACAGTCCAGGGTCTCCATTGTCGTATTTTGCGCTTCATAATGCGGCACACATTTTCAATGGGATACAGGTCTGGACTGCAGGCAGGCCAGTGTAGTACCCGCACTCTTTTACTACGAAGCCACGCTGTTATAACACATGCAGAATGTGGCTTGGCATCCTCGTGCTGTAATAAGCAGGGACGTTCCTGGAAAAGAGTTTCTTTGGATGGCAGCACATGTTGCTCCAAAACCTGTATGTACCTTTCAGCATTAATGGTGCCTTCACAGAGGTGCATGTCACCCATGCCATGGGCATTAGCACATCCTCACACCTCACACACTGGCTTTTTAACTTCGCACTGATAACAATCTGATTGGTCCTTTTCCTCTTTAGCCCGGAGTACATGACGTCCATGATTTCCAAAAACTATTTGAAATGTGGACTAGTCAGACCACAGCACACTTTTCCACTTTGCGTCAGTCCATCTCAGATGAGCTGAGATCAGGTGTTGTTGATATATGGCTTTTGCTTTGCATGGTAGAGGTTTAACTTGAACTTGTAGATGTAGCGATGAACTGTTTTAACAGACAATGATTTTCAGAAGTGTTCCTGAGCCTACATGGTAATATCCTTTACAGAATGATGTCGGTTTTTAATACAGTGCTGTCTGAGGGACCAACGGTCATGGGCATTCAATGTTGGTTCTTGCCGCTAATGTGAAAAGATTTTACCAGATTCTCTGAATCTTTTGATGATATTTTGGACTATAGATGATAAAATCCCTAAATTCCTTGCAATTACACGTTGAGAAACGTTGTTCTTAAACTGTTAAACTATTTGCTCTTGCGGTTGTTCACAAAGCAGTGAACCTCGCCCCATCCTTGCTTCTGAATGACTGAACCTTTCGGGGATGGTCCTGTTAAACCTAATCTTGACATTTGTCTCTTTCCAATTGGCCTGTTCACCTGTGGAATGTTCTAAACAGGTGTTTTTTGAGCATTCCTCAACTTTCCCAGTTCTTTTTCGCAGTCCCCTATCCCAGCTTTTTTGGAATGTGTTGCAGGTATCAAATTCAAAATGATTGAATATTTAAAAAAAAAAAAAAAAAAAAAAAACAAAGTTTATCAGTTTGAGCTTTAAATATCTTGTCTTGGTAGTGTACTCAGTTGAGTATAATTTGAAAAGGATTTGCAAATCATTGTATTCTGTTTTTAGTCACGTTTTACACAATGCCCCAACTTCATTGGAATTGGGGTTTGTAAAACCCCAAATCAGACAAAGTTGAGGTGGTATGTTAATTTACAAATCACTGCTTTCAGTTTTTTTTTTATCTTTGACCTGTAATACCCTGAAAATAATACGAAAGCACTTTATTTGAAATTTCACCACTTGCAATTTATAGATTTTTTTTTTTTTTTTAAATAAACACATTTCGGTTTTGATTTTTGCACATATTTCAAAAACAGTTGGGACAGAAAAGTATTTACCGTTCAGTAATGATCCCCTTCACAACATTTAGGGATTCAAGTCACCCAGTTATTACATATTTCAGGTTGGATTTTGTCCCTCAGACAAGCCTTAAGGTATGCGACGGTGCTGGGTCTTGTTCTTCCTACTTTGCATTTCACAATCTGCCATTTATTCTCCATTGGGGACAATTTGGGACTGAAGGGACACCAGTCCCGGAACTGCACTGTCCTCTTATCCAGCCTTCCCTTTGCAATGTGTGCAAAGCGTGATTTTGCATTGTCTTGTTGCTCGGGTGTCCTTCAGAAGGATGTCATCTTGAAGGCAGCATAAATATCCATGAACCTTTCAGCATTAACGATGCCCTCTCAGAAGCATAGGTTTACATACTCTTGTGCACTGACGCAACCCCTTACTGTGACAGGGCTTAGCTTCTGGACTTTTTGGTGGTAACAGTTTGGATGATCTTTTTCATCTTTAGTCTGGGGTACATGGTGTCCATTTCTTCCAAAAAAAGACCTGAAACGTAGAGATGTTTGACCGCAATACACATGTCCACTATATGCCATGGTCCACTGCAGACCCCTTCAAGCCCAGAGAAGTTGATGGCGCTTCGGGGTGCTGTTAACGTAAAGCATAGTTTTTGCTGGCATTTGTGGATACAATTGTCATTGTAGCATGCGACAAAGTTTGCCTAAGTAATGTTGAGCCCCTGTGGTTATGTGGCTCATAGCTAAATGACGATTCATAATGCAGTGCTATCGGAGTGTTCAGGGATCCCAGGTATTTGGATCAGATTTGTGCCCTAACCATTTATGCACAGAAATTTCACCAGATTCCTTGAATCTTTTGATTACTATGTCCACTGTTGAGGGTGAAATATCCAAATCCCTTCCTTTGTTTTTTTTATTATTATTTTTTTTTTTTTTTTTGAGGAGTATTGTTTTTAAACACTTCAATGATTTTCTCATGCATTTGTATGCAAATTGGAAATCCTCATCCGTTTCAAATCACATCATTAATCAAAAGTTTACCTGCAATACTTGTCCTAAACTGCTCCCCGTCCAAATTCTTTTTTAGAATGTGTTGCAGGCCTGAATTGTTGGAATGGATGTACAACCCCAGTTTCAAAAAAAAGTTGGGACGCCGTGTAAAAAATGGATAAAAAAAAGAATGTAATGATTTGCAGAACAATTTCACCCTGTATGTAATGGGGAAAAAAATTAACAAAATATCAATAAATCAGATGTTGAAACTGAGAAATTTTGTTTTTTGAAAACTATCTGCTCATCTTGAAATTTATGCCGGCAACACGTTTCATAAAAGTTGGGACATACACAACAAAAGACCAGAAAAGCTATATGATGCTAAAAACAATACACCTGGTGGAACATCTCATCGCTAATTAGGTTTGGTTTAGGTTTCGCTAATTAGCGACATTATTGGGTAGAAAAAGTCTTTCAGAAGTATAGAATGCAAAGGCCTCACCACTCTGTGAAAGACTGCATGGGCAAATGATTGAACAAATTAAGAATAATGTTTCTCAAAGTAAAATTGCAATGAATTTGGGGATTTCATCATCGATGGTACGTAATGTCATAAAAAGATTCAAAGAATCCAAAGATATCTCTGTATGCAAGGGACAAGCCAGAAAACCGAAAGTGATTGACTGTGATCTTCAAGACCCCAAGCTGCAGTGTATTAAAAACAGACAGGATTTTGTCGGTAAATCACTGCATAGGCTCAGGAACACTACTGTAACGCATCGTCGGTGAACACAGTTTGCCTCTGTATCCATCACTACAAACTGAAAATCTGTCATGTAAAGATTAAACAATATAGAAAAGAAGATCCAGAAATACTGGCACCTTCTCTGGGCCTGAGCTCATTTAAGATGGACTGGAGTGAAGTGTAAAACTGTCCTGTTGTTTGACCAATCAAAATATTATTCTCTATAGCAAGATCACAGATGCCACATCCTATGGGCAAAAGAGGCGAGGGACCATCAAGAAGTATCAGTGTACAGTTCAAAATCCAGCATCCGTGATAGAATAGTTGTGCATTAGTGCACACAACATGGGTACCTTGCACATCACTGAAGACACAATTAATGCCGCACAATATATACAGGTTTTGGAGCAGCATATACTGCCATGCAGACATCATTTTCAGGGAAGGTCGAGTTTATTTCTGCTTGACAACATCAAACACCACGTTATGCAAATATTAAAACAACATGGCATTGTAGTAAAACAGTCTGGGTATTAAACTGACCAGCCTGCAGTCCAGACCTGTCACGCAGTAAAAATATTTGGTCCATTATAAAACAAAAAACGTGACCAAGGAGGCTGCAAAGTGACAAGCAGGGAAATGCTACATCAATCAAGAATGGGAGAACGGTTTGCTTTCAAACCTACAACGTTCACTCTCTTCAGTTCCCAAACACTTACAGAGGGTTGTTAAAAGAAAAGATGATGCAATAGATTGGTGGTAAACTTTTTTTGAAACGGGTTACTGGTATTAAATTCAAAATGAGAATATATTTTTCAAGAAACAAAACAACCGCTCTGTTTCACCATCTGATATGTTGTCTTCGTATTATTTCAAATCAAATGAAGAGTTCAGATGATCTGCAAATCATTGCATTATTTTATTAACATGTATTTTACACAGTTGATTCGACAAAACATGGAATATCTTGTCTTCAACCTGTCTGCATTGAAATCAAAGTCAAAGTAATTTTAAAATTGACTGCTTACTGTTTTTGTGTGCATTTTTCATACCATCCCAACTTTTTCAGATTTGGGGCTGTGATGTAAGTTGAATGTATACAGGATGTTTGTCAGAGAGGGAACAGCACCGCTCAGTGATATTAAATCCTAAGAGTTGTTTTTGTCGGTTATGAAAAAATTAAAATCTATAAACAATATACTGCTTCGTCTTCTGCGGAGACAAAGAGGGTGTTGATGGAGAGTAATGATAACGTGGGAGGGGCGCAGGATAAAATTATTGGGCAAAATCAGATGGGCTTATGGCCACATTTAATGAGCTATGTAGGATTGTGGTGACTCCTTTCAGGGGAGATCAGAGGGTCGGCATTTGCAGTTGATGTTGTTTTGATTTCCAAAAAATTGGAACATGATCCCGTTTTATACGTTTTTGAAATGAGTAGAAAAGTTGTAATGAGACAGAATAAACACATCCCTCCATTTAACAAATAGCCAGTTAACACCTGACCAGCAGAAAAATCGAAGGCACCAGTGGACCGTCTGTGGTCGCTTTTCCATCTCCCCATTCTTATGCGCATTGTGAAAATTTGCATTTGAAAAAGCAGATGGAACCTGCAAAATGCTAATTAAGTTCCTCTAAAGCTGCTTTCACACCGGACGTGAAACTAATTCGCACAACAGATTAGATTCAAAGTCAAATTTGTGCCTTTGCATTGACTTTGAATGCAATCTATCGTGCGAAAAATTTGTTTCACGTCCGGTGTGAAAGCAGCTTAAGTCGTGTAAAAGTTGATACGCAGGCTTGAGGTGGTTTTTTTCCTATGCAATAAAGAGTTAACTTGTAATATCTGCGATGCAAACTACATAGCCGAGTAAGTTCTGACGTAGCTGCCTTGTTGCCGCAGCATACATTTGTATTTGACCCAGTCTTCTTCCCTGGACAGTGTCAAATAGTGCAATCATTAACTGAAACAAAAGCTCTACGATGATTTTCCGAATTGCGTGCAACTCCTGTAGACCTTTTTTTTTTTTTTTTTGCAGCGTCTCGTTTCTCCTTCAGTTATTTTCTTCCAGTTCTTTAGCTTCAGTTTGTTCCTTTTCCATTTTGCGACCTCTTCTTCTTCTGCTATTCTGTTCATGTTATGAGTGTCCTCTACTGCCATCTTGGCCAAAAGAATTTGAATTATTCGCTCCCAGCGAGTTAATGGAAATGCAGGTTACTCAAATATTCTATTCAGGGAATTTTCTAAAATTCACTTAAAATTCGCTTGACATGAGATGGAAACTTGACTCGTTTTACCCCATCATATCAGAATGAGAAGGACAACGCTTCGAAATTGAGCGAATTATTGGCTTCAGTTCATTGAATCGGCACTAGTGGGGTTTTATCAATGAACAGCCAGCAGTCTAGTATCAAAAGACATTCTGAGTCAACTGCTGAGCTTATTTTAGTCACTGCTCCAGGAATGTTTGATGGCTGGATAAAGCAGCTAATGGCTAATTATGTTGTGTTTATCTTAAAATTACCAAAAGGAGTTTAGGCTCTCATGAAGCACTGGAGGCCAATGAGTCCTCTGTTAAGAGATGACATGTATTCAAAGGTTATGCGTGAATTGAAGCACTGATTACTAAAACCCCACAAGTCAAGTGTGACTTATGGGGTTTTAGTAATAGGTGCTTCAATTCTGCATCTAAACATCCAGACAAATTATTTACAGTTGCTGTAACTGTACAGCATGGTGTTCTGTCAAGGTTTTTAAATAATATCATTATTATAAATTATTATTCAAAAGAAGATCGAACCCTCAGTGTTATGCCTGTTGTTTTTGGGAAGATCTTGCTCGAACAAGACTTGAGTTGGGGGTTCGCAATAATTATCTTCTTTAATCATACCGAGTGCAGAAATATGACTCTCTCTCCCTTTCCCCCTCTCTTTTTCACCCTCTATCCTCCTCACACACTCCCTCTCTCCATCCCCCTACTTCCCTGTCCTCCTTTTCTTACCCCCCCCACCTGCCCCCTGTCTGTAGGCCCCACCCTTCTCTTCATCACCTATGCAGAGGCCCTTGCCAACATGCCAGCCTCCACCTTCTTTGCTATAATCTTCTTCCTCATGATCATCATGCTGGGGCTGGATAGCACGGTCAGTAGCCCTGCTAGCGCCTACCAACAGACCACACTCACTGCCGCATGGCCCAGACCAGGTCTCACGCACCAATTTAGTTTTGCGTCGAGCTCTGCATAAGCTTAGGGCTGCTCACATCTCCATTTCACTTTAATGGGTGGAACTGAGTTATACCCCAGGAAGCCGTACCTGTTTGCACCTGGAAGCCGGTTAAAACTATCAAGATGCAAATATTGATATTGGTATTGCCTTCCTGATCTCATTGTGTTTTTGAAATGATAGGTGCAAAAAAAACTGCTGATCAAGATGAACTTCCTCTCTCTCCCTCTCTCTCTCTCTTTCTCTCTCTCTCTCGCCCTGCCCGATACAATATTTGTTAAGGCTGCGGGTTCATTTGTCATCAACTGGCTCTATTAACGTTTGTGGGTGGAGTGTGTGCAGTTGCATGGGCTCACACTGTGGTGATGGAGCTGTCAACAGGACCCAGTACACACACACACACACACACACACACACACACACACACACACACACACACACACACACACACGAGTGCCTCCATGGCCTTTTCTGTGCTCCCAGCCTTATCACCTGTGACTTCACTTAGCTCATGTTTGCCAACCACTCGCTAGTTCTCAGGATTACCTGAGTGACAGGTTTTCTGAAAAAAACAAAAAAAAAAACCAGGGTAAAGAGTGGTAAACACAGAGTAATCTTCAGAAACTTGGGCTTTTTTTCTCTTCAAGTCTTCGCCAACATGATCTTTTCTCCGTCGTTATTCATACCTTTCAGGTCCTTGCTCTGGTCTGTCATGTTGTTTTTGTTTTTTGTCCAATCGCTGCTCTCTTTACCCATTTCTCGCAATATCATTCTCTTTTTCTCTCTCTCTCCGCCTCTCAAAGTCTGCTCTTTTCTCGATTTATCCTCTCCCTTCCTCCCTTTCTTCTCCATTGCCAATGTCTATCCTCTGTTTCTGCACTCTACCGTTCCTCGAAAAACATCCCTTGTTCCCTCTCTGTCCCTCCCCCATCTGCACACCTCACCCTTCGTCTCTCACTCCTCCGTTGCAAAGGATTTCTCCCATTTCTTCCACTCTTCCCTCATGACTCTCTCCTCACCCTCTCCCTCCATCCCTTGTGACCTCTCTCTGACCCTCCCCCCGTCACCTCTCTCTCCGTCTCTGTTCTTCCCCCGTGGCAGTTTGCCGGCCTGGAGGGCGTAATCACCGCCATTTTGGACGAGTTTCCTGAGGTTCTGTTGAAGCGGAGGGAGTGGTTTGTTCTGGGCCTCGTGTGCGTCTGCTATCTGGGAGCCCTCTCCACCCTGGCATATGTGAGTTGCCTATCTGATTGGTGATTGGTGAAGGGCTGTGTCAAATGACCCGGTTGATTTCACCTGCGACAGCGGTAGATACAATTTTATCATTCAGGAAACAAATTAATCCTTAATACACAATCAAGATGACGAAGGCATTCAGTGATTTGCACTGTAGGGGCAGGTGGAGATTTATTTTATTTTTTTCTTTTAATAGTTCACTATTTTGCATTATTACATGCAGAATATGAAATCTTTTTGCCGGATTTCTAATAGCTGGAGCTCTGGTAATATTTTAGTGTTTCTGAAGCAACATCTCAGGCTGCCCTCTGGCTACCCTGGTTTGGTAACGTAACAAACAAACAAAACAGTCATATTGTGGTAACCTAATTATCATTACCTAAGGTGAACTTCCAGTATTTGACATAAATTATATGAGGAACTTGCAGAGATGGGATGAAATTTTCAAAATATGACAGCCCTCCAAAATGAATGCTTTCATCAACTAACATTTCTTTGGGGTTGACAAGGAATTATACCCCACATAAAAAAGGATGTAAGCAACCTGTATTGTGCTCGTAATACTGCAGAAAAATGCATATTCTAAACAGGGCTGCAGTTAACTATTCTTTTCCTTTTCAATTAATTACTAATTTCCTGGAACTCAAAGTGACTTCTTCAGATAACAGTCCAAAATCCAAAGATTCTTCATTTACCGTCATAAATGTCAAAGAAAAACCAGCAAATCCTGACATTTTGGAAGCTGGAATCAGAAAATGTTTGACATCTTTGCTTCAGAAATAATAAAACCTATTAATTGATTATCAAGGTAGTTGGCATGTAATTTTCTGTGGTTCGACTCTTTAATTTAAGGGACTAATGGTTTCAGCTCTTGTTCTGAGCGTGTCTTGAATTGCTATGACATGCTTAACCCCATAAGACCTGTCGAATGCAGCCGTTGTATTTAAACCTGTGCAACTACAGGCCTATTTTAAATTCTACAGGAGATCCCAAGTTTTCCAAAAATCCCAAATACGTCCTGCTGAAATACATATACAAACCCCAGTTCCGGTGAAGTTGGGACATTGCGTTAAATGTGAATAAAACCAGGATACAATGATTTTCAAATCATTTCTGACCTACATTCAATTGAGTACACTACAAAGACAAGATATTTAATGCTTGAACTGAAGCTTTTTTTTTTGGAAATATTTGCTCCTTTTGAATTTTTTGCCTGCAACAAGTTCTGTAAAAGCTGGGTCAGGGGCAACAAAAGACTGGGAAAGTTGAGGAATGCTCAAAAAACACCTGTTCGGAACATTCCACTTGAGAACAGGTTAATTGGAAACAGGTCAGTGTCATAATTAGGTATATAAGGAGCATCTCCGAAAGGCTTAGTCCTTCACAAGCAAGGATGGGGCGAGGCTCACCACTTTGTCAACAACCGCGTGAACAAATAGTCCAGCCGTATAAGAACAATGTTTCTCAAAGTGCAATTGCAAGAAATTTAGGGATTTCATCATCATCATCATATTTCATCACCATCATAATATCATCAAAAGATTCAACGAATTCGGAGAAATCTCTACAAGTAAGCGGCAAGGCCAAAAATCAACATTGAATGCCCGTAACCATCAATGCCTCTGGCGGCACTGCATTAAAAACCATCTCCATTCTGTAAAGGATATTACCATTTGGGCTCAGGAACACTTTGGAAAACCATTATCAGTTAACACTGTTCGTCGCTACATCTACGAGTGCAAGTTAAAACTCAACCATGCAAAGCAAAAGCCATATATCAGTAACACCCATATACGTCGCCAGCATAAAAGAATGAATGTAATAGACTGTCCAGCCTGCAGTCCAGACCTGCCTCCCATTGAAAATGTGTGGCGCATTACATAGCGCAAAATAAGACAACGGAGACCCTGGAGTGTTGAACAACTAAAGCTGTACATCAAGCAAGAATGGGAAAGAATTCCACCTACAAAGCTTCTACAATTAGTGCCCTCAGTTCCCAAATGCTTATTGAGTGTTGTTAAAAGGAAAGGTGATGTAACACAGTGGTAAACATGCCCCTGTCCCAGCTTTTTTGGAATGGGTTGCAGGCATCAAATTCAAAATGAGTGAATGTTTTCAAAAAACAATAAAGCTTATCAGTTTGAACATTATATATCTTGTCTTTGTAGTGTACTCAATTGAATATATGTCGAAAAGGATTTCCAAATCATTGTATTCTGTTTTCACTCACGTTTCACCCAACGTCCCAACTTCATTGGAATTGGGGTTTGTAAAATGACGCACTAGATTTCGATATGTTCAATTTGATGTCATGCTGTGGCCTTAATAATACGGCATCCTGAGTTTGAATGTTTCTTTCAACATAATGTGATGTAGCTTCAGTGACGCGGTGGTTCAGAATATTTATGTAACAGTGTCCTACAACATGATAAAAATGCCTTTTCTGACTTTGGACCTACTGCAGGATAAACTTAAGTGAAAATTCAGAGTTTAAGGAATCCAGCCTGAGGGGTGTTTGTTAGCTCTGATGATGATGAATTCCTCCCTTCTCCGCCTGACTCCTTGCTCCCAGGGAGGAGCATATGTAGTGAAGCTGTTTGAGGAGTACGCCACGGGCCCCGCCGTCATCGCCGTCGTCCTCCTGGAAGTCATCGCCGTCTCCTGGTTTTACGGTGAATAAATCCCCTCTCAGCTAAACCTCTGGAGAATCCGCGCTTGTTAAATATGTAACGTTACATCCAGCAATTTCCCCATCTGTTCGGACAGCAACAGGATTGCAAATGGCTGTGATTCCCACGTGGTTCACTTGACATGGAAGTTAAACGCCAGATTCAAAATTGAAAAAAGTCGCAGAGGCCTTTAAATTTCTTTTGGTGCGCATAATGGATCTTGATGTATATATTTGCACAGCAATATCAGCATTAACTCAGTTACAGCACTCGTAACCTAAGAAAAGTGCACAAAATCACTGTCCTGTGCGTAGAGAAACTTTTCCACCTTTTTATGTGTTACTCGTAATGCCCTCCTTCAATTATATCATTCCCTCCCTCCCTCCTTCTCTCATTCCCTCTCTCCCCTGCAGGGATGCCACGGTTTTGCAATGACCTGCATACGATGCTGGGGTTTTCCCCAGGCCTCTTCTGGAGGGTGTGCTGGGTGGCTATTTGTCCCACTTTCCTCATGGTAAGTGCATGCAGTGGGGCGAGCTTTTCTGCAGAGGGGAGATCTTTTCTGCAGTGGGGCGAGCTTTTCTGCAGAGGGGAGATCTTTTCTGCAGTGGGGCGAGCTTTTCTGCGGAGTGGAGATCTTGTCTGAAATTGAAATGATCATCCTGACTGCACTTGACAGCCTGTTGAATAGTCTGTAAGTACATGATTGTTTGCGCTCCCACCAAATAACTGCAAGAGTGGAGGTGATGCTAAGAAAGACATCTGTCTGTTCATCTGTCTGGTTAAACAATGAACTCCAAATTATGCTAATTTCAGTCATACCTCCTCGCACTGGACTGATTTCTGTCTGTGCAAACTTGAATCCATTAAATGGTGCCTGAGTGCACGGTGGCACAGTGGTTAGTACTCCTGCCTCACATCAAGAAGGTCTTGGGTTTGAATAAGGCTTGGAGCCTTTCTGTGTGGAGTTTGCATGTTCTCCCCGTGTTCGCATGGGTTTCCTCCGAGTAATCCGGTTTCCCCCACCCACAAAACATGCAATATAGGAACACTCCTGTATAGCTCTGTGTGAATGTTTGGTGAATGTTTTGGTAATTGGTGATGGATACAAACGTAGTATAAAACGTAGTATATAAACGTAGTTTATCACCATCAGAGAGTGAATGTGTGAGTGAATGAATAATGTATCCATTGTGAAGTGTCTTTGAGTGCCCAGAAAAGAGCTCCATAAAACTGATGCATTATTATTATTAGCTTGGTCCATCAAGCAAAACTGCTTAGTATGGGACAGATTCTTGTTGCAGGTCAGCTGGGTACGTAATGAACCTTCTCACTGAATTCTCACCTCTGAGGGCTTGTTTATACTGGACATGTGTCTTGATTTTCCATGTTTCAGGTTTCCCAATACTTATGTTTTGTCTTGCAGCACATCATGTGGTTTTTACATTTTAAGCCATAATTTCACATTCAAGAATGCTGCATATTGTCTTGCCTCAACATCCTCTTTAAATTCTGGACTCCAAAGGCTAGCGGATGCACTGTTTAGCGCGATGGTTCCCACACTCAATCCTGCGGCCTCGTATATATGCTGGGCCTGGTTTATGCCACTGTTGCCATTGCAGGATTTTAATAAGGTCTTGAAATTCACTTAGATGAATTTCATGTTTAAAGCAGTTATTTGCCATCTTATGCCACATTTTCATAAAAATATCCATGTGCCATGAAGAATAAAAGACGATTGAAAATATCATGTTTATTTTTCTAAACTGCCAGCAATTACAGGTCACAACGTTTTTTAAATGGGTCAAATCAGACACTGAGAAAATCAGGAAGCTAGAAAATTATGTTGCTGATCATTGGTGTTTACAGTTCATTCATAATAATTTTCTTGAACTTATTTACATAAATATGATACAAAACTGGTTTAAATTTTATCACTTGTTTACCTAATAAATTGTCATTGTGACCATCTGTCCATAGTTTCAACAGGATGAAACTTAATAATTGTTTCTTGTAGTTGGATACATTTTCCCTCTTTTCATGTAATTGTTTTAAATGTATCACAATGTGGATGCGGAACCTCAAGAGCCGTGTCATGTTTACGGCGCATACTGACAGTTATGAACAAAATAAATCTGCTCAACTGCAAATGGAAATTTAGAGGGTATTTTCCTTCTTCTATTATAATTGGCAATTACAACCAGTTTACATTCTTTGTATCTGTTACCTAAAGCTTAAAATAGCATTTTAAATCCTTGAGTTTCCATAGAAGGCTCATTAAAATAAAAAGCATTATGCTGGAGTAACTAAAATGTATAAATACAATGCAAAATAAAGACAGATTGGCAAGGATGGAGTCAGATTATGACTTACAGTCAAGCAGATTCACTTTCTTGGGATGTACGTGCTGAGCATGTGCAGTAATCGTGACACAGCTCCATTAAGGGCATCAATAATTGCTTTAAATGCATAAATGCACCTAGTTTAGTCAAATTAATAGCCTGTTGAAATCCCACTATTGCAGCTGTGGTTGGAACAAAAGCCTGCATACACGGTGATGCCCCAGGATTGAATTGTGGAAACAGCAGTTTGAAGGTCTCACAGTCGGCCCTTCATCCCTCCAACTCTGTCCTTAAGTGTTTGCTCTCTCTGCCACTCGACTGCTGCTGCTCCTTTGGAATGCTCACTTGATATACTATCACTTCCTAAGAACGCCCTTGGTGCCTTTTCCTCATTTCCCTCTGGTAGCTGCCTGCAATGACCCGTATCCCGCATTTAAAAACTTCGGTACTCGCCTAGCGTGCAGGACAGTAAAGGGCATGGCCCCTTCCGCTCTTAAATCAGACGGCTATGTACTTCGGATCTCAAACTCGAGGCCTGGGAGCACACGATGCCTGTTGTCTTGCTGGGGTCAGAACCTATATCTTTAATTTATCCCTTTGTGGAGTAGGGGTTTTTTTTTTTTTGGTCAAAGTCCAATGACTTTAGATGAGGAGATGAGCCTATATAATGGCTCATTTATATCATTATTTTACACACCTTGTTTCCCCGGTGGAAATTTGCCACCATTTCGAAAAGCAGCTGCGAAGGCAGCCGTTACAGGAAGATGACGCCTCAGGATTATTCGGCTAGGGCTTGGGATGGAGGAAACAACATGCAGCCGTATGCACTGACTGTAGTCCCAAAAAAAAAATTCTCATATTTTACATCATGCCTGATGTACACATACAACTTTGAGCTAATATTAATGCTAAACTGTCAAATGGAAGAAACATTTGTGCCCAACTTGATCATCTAATGAGAAGAAAGCTCATGACAAAAAAAAAGTGTTGCAATGCGTATTTCTTTGACAGGGTATTCAGGCGTAGATATACAATATTTAAATAATATTCATTTGTGATTTGCATTGCACTAGTTTTTTTATAAGCTCGGTGTATAAACACAGCCTGGGTGCCTACAGAGATTGTCATCATTCACCATTTCCTCATAGTTCATAATCGGCAGCTTCCTGGCATTTCCCCCGGAAGTGAAACTGTTCAACTACCTCTACCCTCCATGGACCACCGCGGTTGGCTACTGCATTGGAGTCTCCTCCCTCATCTGTGTGCCTGTGTACATGGTTTACTATCTTCTGTCAACTCCAGGGACATTTAAACAGGTGAGACCCGCAGCTGGGCTGCCCATGGTAGGGTATATGGCAGTGGCGGCCGGTGAACTGGCGATAGGCAAGGCTCAAAACAATCCCTTAAAATTAATGATTGGTCATGACCTGTTTTCAATCATTCATTTAAATTACCATCACTGAAACTTCGATAACTGGCCAGATCTGACAATGTTGAAAGTTTTCATTTATAACGCATACCGATTGCGACTCCGGACTTCTCGCACTTTTCTTTATTCAGGCATTGGAAGCAATGCATGTGTTTCATGATCGTTTAAATGAAATAAGATCATTTGAAACGTCTTAATGCAATTCCATTCCATCCCCTTCAGTGCACAAGGACTTCAATTCCGCGCGAGAATCTGTTACATACGCGTTGATTGAATAATTGCAGACTACAGCAGAGGAACGTAAATATGCCACTTAAACTCAAACCGAATGTGTGAGAGTTGACAGTTGTGCGTTATTAATGAAAACTGGCCGCACCTGATAATGTTGAGAGTTTTTAGAGTTTCTGTAATGGTAATTTAAATGAATGATTGAAAATGGGTCGTGACCAATCATTAATTTTAAGGGATTGTTTTGAGCCTCCCCTATCGCCAGTTCACCAGCAGCTCACTGGTGTATGGGTGGGAGGTATAAATGGTGCCATGTAGAAATGTAAAAATGGGCTGCGAATATATATATATTTGTATTTTTTTTTTTTTTGCACTGACCTGTTGGGTTCGGGGGGTGACATCACACTAGTGAAATGTGAGATTAACTTGAGATGTCCTACCAGCTGGTTCCGTATATCCATGTAGGGCAATTTACTTTCTGTTAACTTCTCAGATTTTAAGCGAAATTTACTGAATCATCATAATTGGAAGTGACTTAACTTGGATATGCTGAACCAGTCAACGTAACATTTTACAAATTTTACATTTTAAGTAAAGCTAGCATTTGATATTTTGGTGTGCATTAATGCAGCTAATGCTTTTGATCATGTCTGAGTATTCTTGATCGAAAATGTAATGAATTTGGAGTCAAGAAAATGGAAAAGTCAGGAGGACTGCTGTGCGTAGCAGGCAGTGCGCGGTATGGCATGCAGTTTGGAGTGCTGCACAGCAGTTTTGAAAAATTCCTGCAGTGTTTTTCTTTATATGTGACGGCAAAGGCGTAAAAAATTTTCTAGCACCTTCTCTGATCGTCGGTGTGCGTGAACATTTAATCGTGTCTTCCTTTTTGCCTCCCCGTTTTGTTCTGGTCTCATATCTTGCTCAGCGGCTGCTGAAAAGCGTCACTCCAGAGCCTGCAAGTGAAAGGGCGCTCAGAAGCACAATCATTGCCAACGCTGTCTGATCTTGATGATAAGAGTACTGCCCTCCTCTGGACAAAAGGATGAACTGCAAGAATAGCGATTACCTGTGCCCCCCCCTAAGCATAGAAGGGCATTGTTTAAGTTTGTGTGGGCAGTTTTTCTTTTTCATTTGTTTGGGGACGTGAAGTTCCCCAGACATTCATTGTAGCGCACCATTTTCTCTGACTCTATCTCTACACGTGATGTTGGCACAAATCCCGCTGATAAAAACAATCCCACTGATTGGAGTCCTCACTAACGCTAATGTCAGAAATCTGTTTTTCTGTCGTTAGTCACACGCTTACGATTTTTTTGAACAGTTGGTGTTGCATCATTTTTATGTACTGCATAATTGTTCTTTTTCTAAATTTTTTAAAGCAAACTGCTTAATTTTGCCATCAAAACGCAATGTGCTCCTGCACAGGCAGGCATTTTAAAGAAAGCAGAGATTTAATATGTCAGTGAGGAATATTTTGTCAGATACAAATGTTAAGGAAAAGACTCATGGTCACTTAATTGGTCATTTCCATTTCATACATCATTATTATTATTTTGTTGTTGTTGTTTTTTATTTACCTGAGGAAACCCGAGATTATAATGATAAGAAAAATGACAATGATTTCCAGGACTGCTCTTATTTTCTTTGTAATTGTGCACTGGGTTTTTATGATGCGGCCAAAAATGTTATTATTTCAAACCGTTGTACTAGTATACCAGCACATATAAGCATACAAATGTATCTGTGTCTACTCTGTAAAGGCATATTTGTGAATTTGGTGTGGTTCAGAGATCGAGCACATGACTGAGCTGGAGGTGTCACTGAGTGAAAGTGGCTTTATGTTTGAGTGTGTATGTCTGCCTGCGTGTGTGTGTATGTGTGTGTGTGAGAGAGAGAGAGAGAGAGAGAGAGAGAGAAAGTGAGTGGCTATTTTAGGTGCAGTTCTGTGTTTCACTGTGTACAGAGATATCACTCCATACCTGCTGTTTATCTGTGTATTTCTCATAACAATACTATCCTGTGAAATAAAAAGTAAATACTTTATTGTTTCAAGTTTACAGTAAATATGATTTCTATAAGCCTGAAAAAATATATGGAGGAAATGTATACATAAATAAGATTATCTGTATTATAAGAGAAAATAAAAATAAAATGAGTGTGTAAAACAGCATGGTGCACTGGGATTATTAATACAGACCATTTACTGCTTTTAAATTACATTTATAGATATGATGCATCATCGTCTTCCAGCTAGTAAGAGAATGGCAGTCAGTTTATGACGAGAGCACTCAGTTTTTCACTCCAGAATCAGTGTATGGTGCGCCCCCAGAGTTGTATTTCTTTTGGTACAGGACATTTTTTTGGCCCCATTACAAAGCTCACTTGCATTTCTGCCTGCACACTTCATTGAACACTATTCTCCTAATCTCTGACCCGACGTGCTGCGCATCTCTTAATAAACGGTGCGAACTCTTGTCCGCACATGCAGATTCTCCATAGAGAGAAAAGGCCGTATCCTGGGAGTCAGGCATTTACTTAACTCTGCCATGGCCAGGCCTCAAAGACAAAACATTACTTTTACATTTATTTATTGTTACAAAAGTTGAACTTGCCCTTTGGAATGAAAAAGGCAACAGTTTTTTTTTTTTGAAAAATTGTACTCATGATTGACCACATTTATGACAGTAGGCAGTGACGTAACCGTAGTCTATTTCATTTCATTTCCCGAGGAAAAAAAAAGTGAATATGGTCATTGCGTACATTTGGAGGATATACAGTGGGCTCCAAAATTACTGGCACCCCTGAGTGGCAATGCACAAACAAAACAAAAATTATATAAACAATGTAATTACAGAGAAACGGAATATACCAATGTGTGAAATACTTTTCTTCATTAATGTATCAATGGAAACAACCAAAAGCATAACAATCATTAAATACAAAATAAATTTAAACAAAATGAAGGTTTCATAATAATTGGCACCCTTCATTTAGTACTCAGTGCAACCACCTCTGGCAAGGATAACAGCATGAATTCTTGTCATTTTGAACAAGGTAAAGGCGCACATCCGGGGGGATTTTGGACCAATCATCTCAACAAATCTTTTGAAAATACTTTACCTTCTTGGCATTTGATAAACACAAACCTCTGTTCAACTCAGCCCATAGGTTTTCAGTTGGATTGAGGTCTAGCAACTGATATGGCGATTGCAGTACATTGATTTTATTGTCATGGAACCATTTTTTTGTGGATCTTGAAGGTCTTGTGGATCTCCCGGAGGAGGCAACCGATTTTCAGCCAAAATATCCTGATACTTGGTGGAGTTCATTATGCCATTAATCTTAACCAGTGCCCCTGGACCTCTTGATTTAAAACGGCCCCAAAACATGACTGACCTTCCATCATGTTTCATCGTGGGTATAAGGTGCTACTTGTTTTATGCATCTCTGCTTCAGTGCCAAACATGCCAATGCTGTATCAGACAGAAACGTACAATTTTGGTCCCATCTGACCAAAGCATCTCGTACCAGTCATAATTTAAATGACGTTTAGCAAACTCCAATCACTCGCTTCTGGATCTTCTGTTCGGAATAAGCTGTCTTCAGGCCACCTTCCTAAAGGCCTGTGGTGGCTGAGATGGTGCCTGATGGAGCTTTTTGAAATCCTGTGACCCTAAGATGCCACCAAGGCCTGTTATCCCTTCACAGAGATTCTTGGGGATTTTGTTGCTTCTCTCACCATGCTCCTCAGTATGCTGAGGGGCAAAATGCAGCTGCATCCTCTGCCCTTGAGGTTTTTAACAGTTTCATGCCTTTAGAGTTTTTCAGTAATTTCCCTGACGGTGCTCTGTGGCATATTCAGTGGTTTGTGAATCTTCTTCTAGCCATTACTAGATTTTTGAAGGTCTATGACCGTCTCCCTCTTTTGAACTCACAGTTGTTTTGTTTTCTTCATGCTGTTAGATGACAGAGGAATATTACACATGTGTTACCTCATTTTTAATACTCAGGTGAATCAGAAAGTCATGTAATGGCTCAATATAGTTCCTTAACACTTAAATAAGTGGAATTTAATACCTGGTTTAATTTTCCATCCATCCATTTTCTGCCACTTATTCGGGGCCGGGTCGTGGGGGTAACGGACTAAGCAGAGAGGCCCAGGCGCCCCCCCTCCCCAGCCATTTACTCCTGCTCTGCCTGGGGGAGCTCAAGCCAATCCCAGGCCAGCGGGGAGATATAATCCCTTCAGCGTCCTGGATCTGCCTCAGGGCTCCTCCCAGTTGGACATGCCTGGAAAACCTCTAAAGGGAGGCGTCCAGGAGGCATCTGAACCCAGGTGCCTGAACCACCTCAACTGACTCCTCTCGATGCGGAGGGGCAGCGGTTCTACTCAGAGCCGCTCCCGGATATCTGAGCTCCTCACCCCCTCCCTAAGGGTCAGCCCAGCCACCTGCGGAGAAAAGTCATTTTGGCCGCTTGTATTCGTGATCTTACTCCTTCAGTTATTACCCAAAGCTTGTGACCACAGGTGAGAGTTGGCACATAGATCGACCAGCAAACGGAGAGCTTTGAATCTGGAATCTGGTTTAATTTTGGTAGATGTTATTTGCAATGATCTTGAAGGGTGCCATTAATTGTGAAACCTTGATTTGGAGAAAATGTATTACCTCCGCCAAGGAGGTTATGTTCTTGCCTGGGTTTGTTTGTTTGTTTATTTGTTTGTCTGTTAGTTTCCAAAATAACTCAAAAAGTTATGGACAGATTTTGATGACATTTTCAGGGATTGTAAAGATTGGTATAAGGAAGAAATGATTAGATTTTGGAAGTGATCCGGATCTCCGTCTGGATCCAGGAATTTTTTAAAGGATTCTTTAACATTGGGAGATAGGGCCATTTTTGACATTTATGCAAAAGCCAGGGAACTAGATCCAGAAGAAAACCACCATTACGGAAAATTTGATTTTCGTGAATAACTAGTGAACTAAAATTGATATTATTATGAATTCAGTTGCTAATCGTATGTTTTCTTGGTCAGGGAATCTGAAAACATAGATGAAATAAATGTAGGAATAATATTTATGTGTAAATCACAACATGAGGGGAAATGTTGCATCATAAGAAAAAAAAACAAAAAACAAATGAAGCTAGAAACATGCAACAGACATCTTTAAACAGCCAAGACGCTGTGGAACTAATATTGATATAGCATCATGAATCAAATTGCCATGTTTTCAAGGTCAAGGAATCTAAAAATGAAGATAAAATAAATGTAAGACTAATATCTATGGTGGAAGTCGCAATATGGAGGGAAATGTTGTGCTTGGCGGAGGTCTGCGCTCTCCGAGTGCTTTTCTAGTTTGTAATGAAATCAGTAAATAGCTTTGGTTCTTTCGATTGGAACATTACTATCAGACAGTATCTTCCACATACTGTTATTCAGAGTTTTTATATTTTTTAAAGTATTGTTCGTGTATTCCCAGTCAGGGATGCCAGTAATTTCGGAGCCCACTGTATCTCACAGCAACAGATCCACCTCTCCTCCTTATTCTTTCGATTCGGGAACATTTTTAATTGGCACAGTTTGCTTTGTGCACATTGAGTTAACCAAAAGCAAATTTTCTCAGTAAAGACAATAAACAACAGCTGAATGCCTAATTCACTTAATTAAGAAGCTTTATGGCAGCCGGAAACATCTTTACATATGGGAAATATCTTTATTGCGAAAGCACACTGCAAAAGTCAACTGAAAAAAATTAACACAAAAATTAAAGTTTAGCTCTATTGGGTAGACAACCATGAAATTTAAGATGTATTAATTTCAGATAATGTGGCAATATCTGAAGTGTGTTTGTTCATGCAAGGCATCAGAAAATAATTTTGTATTCTGTCCTCAAGACCAACCAGACATGGCTGTGCTGCATTCCAAACTAGTCACAATGAAGTGTTTTCTGACCATTACTGTCCAGAGTTCAGGTCCATCTTGCTGTGATGCACATTGATTGGCTCTGACACCGAAGAACTCTAGATGGGGACTAAAAGTACAATCGGAGAAGATCACTGAATCATCCAGCAATTTTCAGCGAGGCCACTGTCCAGAATGATAAAAACCTTCCATTTCCTCTGTATTGATTATCATCTAGGGTCTATTTTAAGCGCCGCAGTACATCCAATGCACCTCTCACCTCTACCACCTTATCTGTTCATCTCCATATCCCGTACATATCATCCCTACCTTTAGAATAGTCCTTTTCTCTTGCGCTCTTATGATCTTATGGCCACTTTTTTATTGTTTTCCCCAACTTTCATTTTTAGTTAAATTGATTTATTTATATTTTCTGCTCCTCTTGCAGCTCTACACTTTCATGCCTTTGGGTAGTGTAGTGTAGAAGTTTGAGGAACATCTACACCAATTCCATGAGACAAAGATGCCCCCAAAAAGCATGAAAGAAATTTTTCAATCTTTAGAAATTTATTATATATAGCTGTGAACTGTTGAAACCGAAATCAAATGAATAATTTGGAGCGACCGCCTTTTGCCTATGAGGGGAAAATCTTTCCTGAAGTTTCAAAGTTTTGTAATTTGCCAGGTTGTTAAAAGCACATTAGAGAATCTGCCACAGCAATTCAGCAGATGGTCTCATTTGCTTCTCTCTACACTAGTTTTCCCCACATAGGTTAACTGAACATTTGCTGAGTCAGATGTGCTTTTTATTAGCTTACCGGCCCTATGGGCCAATAAGCTATTGTCGTGGTGTGGCATCTGTTGTCTGTCGTCCGTCGTCCGGAATATTTTTTTGTTTTTTCTGGCCAAAAGAATTTTCGTATAAATTTGCAATAACATTCTACTGGACCACATCTCCAAGCGCTTTTCTCGGATTTTTGATTGAATCACTTTTGTCCGTTTTATGAGCCCTTGACATTTTGGCTCCAACGCTAAAGATCTGACTGAGAAAATTTAAAAAAAAATTATTTCTCAAAAACTGCGTGATAATTTTTTTTCTAAACCAGGCAATCAACTTGCCTTGGTACCATCAATGTACAGTGCATGTGCCATTTTGATTGAATCGACGGAAGTGGGTCTGTTGGGGGCGCAGTACTTAATGAATATGCAAGATGGCCTGTGGAGGCCAAATGGTTGCAGATCAAGATTAAGTTTGTATTACTGACATATAGGAAGTAATACAGTATATGACCTATATGTTGGCTGGGTTAAAGTTGACCTCAGATGACGTTGAAAGGTCAAACTTGAGGTCAAGCAAAATGTTACAATTTGCAAAGGTTTCTAGGCTTGAAAATATAGAAGATTGGGAACATATGTGCATTGAACACTTATAGGAAGTTATGTATTAACTTGCATTTGGTGGCCTTGAACTTGACCTTCAGTGACCTTGAATGCCCAAAATTCACAGTGAGATTTCAATTACTTATATCAGCAAAATGGTTACAGATAGTTCTGGTTTGTATTGGAGATGTATAGGAAGTCATACGTGAACTTTCATTTGGTGGCCTTGAACTTGACATTCGGTGACCTTCGAAAATTATCCTTCACATAGTCAAATTTCAATGACTTCTATCACCAAAACTATTACAGATAGAGCTTAGGTTTGTATTGTGGCCAAATGGGCAGTCATGTATGAAGTTTCACTGGGTGACCTTGAACCTGACCTTCAGTGACCTTGAATGGACAAACTATACTGTGAAATTTCAATGACTTATATCAGCAAAATTGTTACAGATTGAGCGAAGGTTTGTATTAGAGAAGTATAGAAGTCATGTATGAACTTTCATTTGGTGATCTTATTGACCTTCGTAGGTCTAACTTGACCTAGAGAAAATTCAATGACTTCTATCACTGAAAAGGTCACATATGGAGCCTAGGTTTGTGTTACTGACATAGGAAGTCACATGAACTTTCATTTGGTGACATTCATCTTGATTGTCTGTGACCTTTGAGGGTCAAACTCAACAGTGAAAGTACAATGACTTGTATCACCAAAATGTTCACAGATTAAGCCAAGGTTTGCAAACCTTTGCTATACAAGGTTTGCTATAAATTGCTATACTTTTTAAATGCTACAGATCAGAAATTTAGGGAATTCAAGCTTGAAATGTTTTTTGTGGCCATTCTGATACCTCTCATGGGTAATCCACTTTGATCCTGTTTCTATCTAGGCAGGAATGAGAAGAATTTTTTTTTTTTTGGTTTTTTATTTTATGGAAAAAATAGCAATTTTGGAGTCCATGGTTCACCATGGGGTCTACTCTTCCATTTGCACGTAAGTCCTTTTTTACTAGATTCGAGTTAAGCACTTTTGAGTTACGCGTATTCTCCCCTACTCACTTCTTCTCACAACTTCAGAATGTAGGCGGCCTTATGAAAGAGGTGTGACTGATCCAAAAGAGAGGCAGACTCTGTACAAAGCTCATTGATTATGGCTAAGAGGAAAATATGGAACAAGGATTTTCTGATTAACCATGAAAATGCAGTTGTGGTCCATGGAAAATGCAAACCAGACTTTAAACTTGAAAATCGTGGGCCTGCTGATAAAACCTTGTATCTCCAAACTGATAAGTAACAAAAACTTGTATGTTCACTATTCTTACATGCAGAATTAAACATTTTTTATTTTAAAGAATATTTATCAATTTATATTATTTTATTATTTTTTTATTTTATATATATTTTTTTTTCCTGTGAAGTTTATCATTTTGAAGATACAAGGTTTTATCAGCAGGCCCACGATATGCGGCTGTAATAGTAGGCCTATGTATGTCTGTGCCAATTACAAGAAGTAATGCAGACATCTCTTTTTTATCTCTTATTCTAGCCACCATGGCATTAAAGCTATGCAAACAAACAAATAGCCGTGATAATGAAATAATAAATAAAGAATTTAGCGCTTCTCAACCATCGCAATCAGAGCATTGAAAATGTGCCCCTCCAACACCAGCCTGTTTGTTCCGTGGAAGACAGGGAAGAAGAAAAATAAAGAGAACATTCTAGTCACACAAAAATAAAGATCAACGACAGTTTATATGATCTCATTTAGAAATTGCGCACTTGAAATTTCAAACTACTCCGATGTCAGGTTGGCAACTAAAGGACAAGGCAACGCTTTAACAAACAATTCTTACCCCGCATGCAGAAAAATCTGCGGGGCACTGTAAAAGCCAGGCTCTCTGAACACCGGAGAAGTGTGCACGCAACAGGTGGTGGGCAACCATCATCCCCAGTGCATTTGACTCCACTGGAGGAGGAGGTGGCATCCACTCTTTCTGCAGTGGAAGTGCATGGAGAAGAACTTGGAGTGGATACGGATGAAGGAGGGTTACGTAAAATGATCATTTTTATTTGTCTATACTAAAATTGTTATTGTGATAGATACTGGAAACAAGCTTAATATGGTTTCAAATATTTATTGTATTTTTTTGGCATTTCAAGCAGTTGTGCAGTACATAGGCGTCATGGGCTGAGCCAGGGAATTTGGCGCAGATGCTTAATATGCGCGTATCATGATTGCACACAACCTGAACATTAATGCTGTGCCGGCGTCGACGGTCTCTGTACATATTCTTATTAGTGGAAGGGGTTCCGATTGCAACGTGAGTGCAATCAATGGCTCCCACAACACTTGTGAACCTGGCGACCCGGTAGAAATAAGGATGAACAATCGAATATTGAATGTCTCAACCTTTACCATGTTAAATAAAATAAAATTAATGTTTAAATTCGGCCTATAACCAACATCAAACGCAATATTCCATTTCGCCATATGTTGGTGCTTGACCTTAATACAGCCCTCAAAAGTGCTTAACAGAAAAAGCGTGTAAGCCAGGGGGAGAATACACGTAAGTGTTTTTTGCTTGAGAAACGCCCAGAAACGCCCCGATTTTGGCCTTGCTCCGCCCCAAGTGCGTAACTGCCTCTGGGGCGCGTAATGCTCTGACTAAAGTCGAGGGGAGAATACGCTTAGGCTGAAAAGCGCATAGCTACGCGCTTTTTTTCGACTTGCGCGCATGGGAGAATAGACCCCCATGTACGCAATTGACCACATCCTTCAAATCTTTACCATAGATTGCTATAGTTGTCAACTTCATCTAACAAAAAAATTGTCAGTGGTCAATTGCGCACATGTTGAACCATGGACTTCAAAATTGCTATTTTTTCCATAAAATGAAAAACTAGCAAAATATATTTTTTTTTTTTCTCATTCCTGCCAAGATACAAGCAAGATTAAAGTTAATTACCCATGAGAGGTATCAGGACTGGTCACAAAAAAAATTTCAAGCTTGAATTCGCTAAATTTTCTGATCTGTAGCATTAAAAAGTACAGCCATTTTTGTGATTTTTGACTTTTCAGCCAAATTTCGAGCCCTACTGTGGAGCAACCAAGGTAGATACACCTATTCTGACCAGAAATTCTGATTCCAGGGGAAAAGTTGGCCAGAGAAACCGAAAGTCTGATCTGTAGGTTAAATAATAGAGGAGCAGTGGAAGCCCAAAGTTGGACGAAACACAATTTTAAAAAAGTTGTAAAAAAAAAAAACTTAAAGTTGTGACAGGCCATCACTTCAAAACTATTGGGGATATTGTTCTAATACTTGGTATTATTTCATAAGTCCACCAGAGGTAGCTATATGAGTTTTTTGAGAAATTTCTGAGGGGGTGACCCAGGAATTTTCTGATTTTCTGGATGCCTTCACTTGGACTGACTCAGTTCTCTTCGTATTTCTCTGCCATACAATCTCTGCCTACTGTCTTCCTGTCCCTCCAGCGCTCATGTTGTGGATGGACAATAACAGATTCCATGGGAACACAAAAGCAGACCATCAAGTCAAGATCCTAACAGCACTGTTACGTCTTCCCAAGGAAAGCTATTTAATATGCCCAGTTTAGGCAAAACCATTTGTTCTAAACATCAGACCTCTGAAATACGTACAGTACCAGTCAAAAGTTTGGACATTCCCACATTTTTCTTACAAGACATGTTAAACTAGAGCTGCGCTCAGAGAGCACAAGTACCTCCACCAATGTACTCAATGTTATTTTTGCCAGTATTGGTGAGCAACCCCTGCGTCTATGCAGTCCTGTAGTCTTCTTGCAAATATGTTTTTAATGTGTTTTTGACCTTTTACATGCCCTTGACCTCTCAAAATCGAATCGCCTCTTCTTTGAACAATATTTAATCATTCCACCAAATTTGAGGAAAATCCACCCGCAACTTTTTGCATAATCCTGCTTACAAACAAACCAATAAACCAACCAACAGATAAACTGTAATGATCACATAACCTCCTCCAACTTAGTTCGGCAGAGGTAATAAAGAAATTGGTACCATTTATTTAACAGAGTATACTCACATTTATTTTTTACAAGCGCAGTTATATGGCTGTAATGAGTTTGCTGCTGAGCGGCTGTCTAAGTTCCCACAGATGTGCTGCACTTATGGTTTGCTTTTCATCGACTTTTTTGCCCAATGAATTCCAAAACAGCTCATCTTTAATTTGGCTGTTGGAAAATGGAAAGAGCTTGTTTGTCTGTTTACTTTGCAAAATATGGCTTCTTTGAGAATTGCAACATTTTGGATACTATTCAAACCAGTAAATTATTCTCTTTTAACTTCTTCTGACTGTTTACCTCTTACCAGATTCCATTTGAGATTATATAGAGAAGTTAAGCCATTTAAATTTCTCTAAAAGCAGAGCGCTGTGACATTAGCAAAGTGTGTTCAAACTTTTGACTGATACTATAGGTCAAATATGCATTAAGTGCGCCGTAATTTCTACCAAAATGAATAAATTATCCTTGTATAAAAGCTGAGAATCAGCCCTTTGAGCACATGTCTTCACTACATGTAGACGGTGTGCCTCATTGCAGGTCCTAACAGGTCACCTCGTCAAGCTCTTTGATCAGCAGATCAGCGGTTTTCAGTCCGCCAAACAGTCACCGGAGAACAGCTGACTGTCACCTGACATTTCCCGTCGGACAATTGCCAGATTGTCCATCCGTACTCTCATTTAAGTGCCATCTGAAGAAGCTGCTTCTCGGGGCACTCGCTTCGTTAACCCTCCAAAACCCCAGCTGGACCTGTCTAGTATGAGGTTTTTCAATTATGTTTTATAACGAAGTTGCACTGATCGATGACTGCGTCTCATCTCTGAGGTCCTTGTCGCTGGAGGCTGTCTTATGGACGGGTGGGTAGACGCCGCTCCTGGCCGTCTGCTCCACTCTTGGAGGGACGGAAAATTCCCAGAACAGAACCTTGTCGCCAATCTCAAAATATGCTCGGACAGCTTTCAAATAAACTTTTCTTTTTGACAAAATGGTCCTATCAGAAATCAGGTTATGTTAATGTCCACCGCCAAACAAAGTTGGCAGGAGGTTATGTAATCAGTGCCGCTTGTTTGTTTGTCTGTTTGTTTGTGAACAAGATAACTCAAAAAGTAATGAAGGATATCTCTGAAATTTTGTGGGTGAGTTTCTATTACATCAGGGATGGACCCTATTGATTTTGACCGCAAGCAGTGAAACCACGGCAGCCATCTTGAAATCCTATGGCACGCGATGACTGAACTTTGCACCCACTCAGCAAGATTTGGACTGTGCTGCCTTGGCGGTGGTTTGCACTCTGGGAGTTCCTCTCATCTACAATTCATTTACTCTGCCCCCATCCTCCAGCAGAGGGTCAGCTCACCTCACCAAACCTGGGCTCCTCATAAGATTTCTTTCCATCGGTGAATTTACTCTTAAAACAGGTTTTCTTTTTTTAAGCTTCATTTGCAATTTAGGTGTTTGGGGCCAGAGTTTGGCCTTTACTCCTCTGACAAGTATCTCAGAGTCAGTCCTTCCACTCAACACCGCACTAATCAAATTAATATAAATGCATGACATGTATAAATACACTTCTGTTTCTTCCTTCATCAGGTTTGGCAATTACCTGGGGGCGATACTCTTTCCAATGGACAAAGTGACTTTCCATGCTACATCTGAAGTTAATCAAGTCAGTTTTATTTAAATGGCACTTCTTTGATCGTGACTGCTATCACGCTCTAATTTTGTTTACTGGAAATGGGAAAAACTGGAACGATTGGGCTTGACCCACCAAAGCGAGTCAGTCTCAAAATGTGTAGTAGAGAGCAGAAAAAGGCAAAAATATTCTGCTGCTAGAATAACGGAATGCTTGGGCCAGAATATTTCACCAGTACAACAGCAAGTCAAAACAGACAAGGACCAATAAAGAGTATGAGCGCATTAATAGACATTTCGAAGGGTAATGGCCCCCAATCGCAAGTCTCCATTTTGTGATCCATTCTTCCCCATAGCTTGCCACAGTGAACACCATTATAGGCAGTATTGAATATGTTCATTCTGTCTAATGTGTGTATGTTTGTCAGGAAGGTGTGTGCAGTTTATGCTGTGGGTTTTTTTTAACAGTAGCACACTCCTTTGCTTTGACTCCTGGCTTTGTAATTTCCTGTAAAATTTCTCTCATTTTCTATATTAGAGTCGAAAACCTGGAGCTGCATCTCTCGTCTTTATCACTCCCGTAGATTCTTCCCTGATAGGCTGAAACTCTGCAGACAGGAAATCACACTGTCCCCACACCCCCGCCCATACCAGAATGTTATTGAATGCATCAGGAGATGCCTGTTGCTGCGAAATGCCGTTCAGTTAATGAACTCCTTCGGCAAAATACAAATATCACCTTATCTCCATAGGCACACATCTGCTCTGCAGTCCCTCCTCGGTCTCTGCGCTGCCTCTGTCCTCGTTCTTCCTGGTATATTAACCCCTTAAACTTTGATTTTCACTTAAATTTCTCCTTAAGCAAGTTCATGGTTCGAAAAAGCATTTATTCCACATTGTAGGACGATGTTGCATACATGCTCTGCATCTGCTGGTTTCAGCTGCACTGAAGCGACATCGTTCTTACATTGAGAGAAATATTCAAACCCAGGATTCCATGCTTTTAAACCCACAGCATTATGTAAAATAGAAAATATCAAAATCTTGTGCATCATTTCTTACAAATTTTCCTGTAATTCAGCAGGACATATTTAGGATCTTTGGAAACCTCAGGATCTCCTCTAAAATTTAAATCGGGCCCGGAGTTCCACAGGTGTGAATGAAGCAGCTGCATTTTACAAATCCATAAATGTGATCGGCAAAATCAAAGAATCAAAATCCTATGCTCATTACAGGAGTTCTGCTCAGATACAGCAACAGAAAGAGAGGCAGAATAATGAGAGAGTTTGAGAGACGAAAAGGAGACAGAAAGAGAGAAATAAATGGAAACTCGTCTAAAACGAATGAGAACTTAATTTAAAAATAGTGCCAACAATGAGGTAATCTACGTGTTCATATTGCACCAGACTGGGAAAAAAACAATAACCAATGGTTACCAGTGGCAAAGTAGTGAAGCACTGCGTGACCAGCTTGATCTCTGTGATGTCACCTGTACCCTGAAAGTGTTACCCAAATGCTAAAAGATTATGGCAGCCTGAAAGATCAGACGGGCTACCCTAAAATATTTTAGTAAACAACCAAATTGACTAAAATGACTGCCATAAAAGAAAACTATTAATAGAGTTACCATTCACAACCATTTTTCAAAATTCTAGCACATATCATGGTTCACAAAGCTTCAGTAATATGAGAAGCTAAAGCATGGATGGCAAAAGCCAGAATACTACACCTGGTCATCAGCGCCCTCGCCAGTTTAAAAACAGTACTGCATTTCATTAATTTCATTTTTTTTTTTTACTGGTAAGGGAGTCAATGCATAAGCGGAGAGAACAGATAGGTTTTCTGGGATGCGATTGACGTTTTAGCGACGTGTACGGAGATTATTCGTATTTGTTTGAAGCTAATTAGCAGCGTGCATCCACTAAAATGCGGCAAACCAGCAACACTTTGCTAGATAATTCTCTAAATCAAAATGAGGACACTAACATCAAAAGCAGTTCCAATGGGACCGAAGTTGAAAAATTGCAAGCGCGACAGTCACATAAAACGCCAGAATTAGGTTTCTAAAGGTGCCAAGAGGACCCGTGTCAAAAAATTGGCCTACAGCAATGTGCCAAACACCTTCAGGCAGAACCAGAGGGAAAAAACAAAAAACTAAGGTGCCAAGATCTCCGACAAGGACAGTGACACTTGGTAGGATAGTTGCTAATCACCGAACCCACAGCTCGCAAAATCGGCTCGGAGTTGAGTCAATACCAGTCATAATGAAAACAGCTCGTCAAGAGCCCTACAAACGCGAGTACTTCCGCAAAAGCAGGCATTTCTCATTAATTTACCACCCCAGCATTTAATTAAATAAATGGTTGTTTACTTATTCGTGAAATCTATAGTTTGGTTCCGTAATATCTTTTTTTTTTCAGATTGCCCCCCAGATTGATTTACTTCAAAACAGATGACTAACAGCGGTGTACAATCTGCATATTTACTTCTCTTTCTGCCTCCTTTGTCTCTCTGTGAGTAGCTCCTTGTCTTGTGAAGGCTATGTCTCTCCCGAGCTGTAATTAAAAACCAGGAATCACTTTCCTCTTGTTAGCCTCTGCATTAAACCTTACCATCATTATCCGCTTTGTAATCCTAATCCCATCTCTGCTACCCTTCCTCCAAATCCATGTCAGTAGGCCTCCAGAGTATTAGACACACTCCCGTAGATGTACCGTACAGACCTGCGCATTCACTTAGGCGCACTTCACACATTCATTATACTCTGCCGAGACAAGCCTCAGTCAAATAGTCAGGGAGGTAGTGGATTTCTTCGGTCCAGATCTTTTCTACAAGGACCAAATTGGGCCCGTATGTTGCTCATACTATACGTGTTCGGCTTTTTACGGGCTCCGAGACGAGCGCCCCATGGGGTCGCCACATCGGCAAAATCCAATATGGCCACCAACTGAGTTAGAAGACATGCGCGAGAAGGTGCGAAAACCACGCTCAATGCGCAGCCACATACTGCAGGCATGTTAGAGCATAAACCACAGCATATATAGGTAGTAATGGTTATCCTTACTGATCACTAGGGGTGCGTTCAATTGTGCAATCCTTGTCACTCAGGTTGATCAATCGAGCGGCCAGAATTTTGGACTTGGGTCACACTATGACGCGACCATGGCGCTCTCCGCTTTAGGCAGGGTTGTTGCGAGTCGAGTGGAACAAGACAGCGGCAACAACACCATCTTATTTTGGTTCAAATGGTAAGAAACCATTAGCAATTGATAGCAAATTAATTTGGCAGTATCGAAGACTGTATTGGCTCGCTATTTGAGGTTTGTCATTTCACTGAATGTGTAGGAACGCTGTGTGAAGTTATGTTGGAAACAGCATTATCATTAAATAAGTCACCAAATGCAATAAACAAAGTGAAATTTGTTTTATTCTCAGTGGCCATCTTGACCCTGAATCTTGCTCTCTGCATTGATTGTACACAGTGGTGTGCAGTCGGAGGCTAGTTTGGTGAGGCAGAATCCTTCCCTTTGCTTGATCAGCAATCAGACGATTAAGTAGTTTAGTAAGACTATTCGGCAGAATGACGGGCCAGTTTGAGTATCCGCGGCATTATTACTCAGTATATCGAAACTGAAATGCTCACTAGACAGCAGATTTGTGCGTACTTGCTTCCAGGAAGCCGAAGCAATGTCATCAACAAATATTAAAACAGTTCGACTTATGCAGAGTTCAATGCTTAATCAATATACAATGTATTTTACCTTAAATAAGCGCTTTTACACCCAAAAAAAAGCGCGTATTTATTTTCAGTCTTCTTTCATAATCCTATTAACAAAATGTTTGAACGATATACAGAATTACCAAGAGCAGAGAATTTTTCCTAATTGATTATTCAGATTTCCATCCCTGCAGTCTCGAATTGAAGCCTATACGCGACTGAATCTTTTTGTCATCATCTCCTCCATCAGTATACGGGCTTCCTATAGGCTTGGTCTTAATTGTTTTGATTATCAATCAGGTATTGTCAGTGGGAACAGGTTCACAAAATCCTGTATTTTGGGGCACTGCTCACCTCACCGCACGTCTCTGGCTTCCTGTAAGCAAGTACTCGCAAATCTGCAGTTTCGTGAGCATTTCTGGTTCAATGTCTTGAGTAACAACACCCCGGAAACTTAAACTGGCCCGTCATTCTGCCGAATAGTCTTACTAGACTAGTTCATCGTCTGATTGCTAGTTAAGCAAAGGGGAAGATTCTGCCTCACCAAACTAACCTCCGACCGCATGTCACTGATTGTATACCATAATACGCATGCGCCAAAACATAAATCCTAATCACACGGGTTGTAAAATCAAACGCACACCTGGAGGTTGTTGCTAGAGAGGTCTTTATGTGTTAGATTTTGAACATTTAAATGCACATAGCAACATAAGAGGTATAGTTATAGCACTTTGTCAGCAGCTGTTATTCCCAAAATATTTTCATAAAAATTGTTCCTGAATAATATTTGTTCAGTTTATAGTAGTGTTACTTTTTTTAAAATGACATCAGAGTCAGATTCTCTGACCCCAAAACCCCTAAAAAAAGTGGTGTAATTCATGATTCTAGCCCTGTTAATTTTTTACAAATCATGAATTACACCACTTTACAAACACCACTAAAATGAAGTACCTCATCTTCATACTGTCTGCGATGAAATACAAGTTAAAGTAAGGTTAGAAATCACTACATTCTGTTTTGATGTGCATTTTCCATGCTGTCCCAACTTTTTTGAGCTGAAGTTGTGACAAAGGGGTAACTAGGCAAAATTGTGACAATAGTCAGAATTTTGGAAAAAAAATCTGCACTATCCCTAAATTCTTTCTCCCACTGATGGATTTCAATCACCAGAGATTAGCAATTATCAATCAAAAACATTAATTAAATCACACTTGATTTAGTTTTAAGCTTTAAAAAGTATACAACTACAATGGAAAAAAAAATTCAAACACATTGAATCAGCTTTGGATGCAATTATGAAAGGGTTACAACTTTACGAGTGTACAGATTTACCCATACCTGTGTTGTGTCATTAGCTAGCATTTAAATTCAAAATAATAAGATTGAAACATAAATAGGCCAGTCATTCTACTGATTCATTTTAGGAATTAAAAGTATCCATTTTCATTGCTAAAGGAGCAAAGTGAACTTGCACTGGATCAGAGAAGTCATATCGTAATATGTAAGGATTTTGCTTTTCTAAACGTAAAATTACCTGGGACAGCGCATCTCTGATGTCCACTGCGTGCCGTCTCCTGCTCTGCTGAGGAGTCATTTGCGCTCTCCTCCCTCCTTTCTACATCTCCGCGGCTCCAAGGTCAATCATGGGCCACTAATAAGTGCATTACTCATAGGCTGCCATAAGAATTCTAAACAAAAAGTTACTCAGAGAGGAAATACAATGTAAATGTCATGCTTAGTTTCTTTTCTTTGTACCTGGAATTATAAGGACATGTAGGCAAGTTTCCAAGATTGCATGGTTGGGCAGATACAGACTACTAAACATTAGACGGGATTACTTCATGGGAGATTTAAAAGTGGAATGTGCTGCACAAGAGAAAGATCTGTGATTGTTAACCAAACCCTCACAGGTTCTAGCCAATGTGCCGTAGCAGTTAAAAAAGCTATTCGGATGCTGGGATACATTGCCAAAAGTATTGAGTACAAATCCAAAGAGGTGATGCTTCTTTTGTACAACACGTTCGTTAGACCACATCTGGAGTATTGTGTACAGTTCTGGGGACCATACTTTAAGAAAGATATAGAGGCTCTAGAGAAAGTTCAGAGAAGAGCCACTAAGCTTATTCCAGGTATAAAAGATGAAAGCTATGAGAAGAGGCTGAAAATCCTTAATCTCTTTAGTCTTAGGAAAAGGAGACTCAGGGGTGATTTGATTGAAGTCTCTAAGGGATTAACAAAGTGAATCATGTAGGATTCCTTCGATCAAGTGTTGTGAGTAGAACTCGGGGTCACAAATGGAAGTTGACCAAAGGTAAATTTAGCACGGAAATATTTGGAAATATTTCTTCACCCAAAGAGTAATTTCAATGTGGAATAGCTTACCTGACCATATTGTTGAGGCAGAGACCTTGGGGGTTTTCAAGAGCAGGCTTGACCTAAAGCTAGATACCATTGAGTCATTTAGTATCTGAAGGGATATATTCACAATAGTATAAAGAAACTGGCAAGCTTAGTTGGGCTGAAAGGCCTGTTCTTGCCATTCATGTTATGTTATGTTATGTTATGTTATGTTATGTTACTGTTCACTCTTTGCAGGCCAGGGCCAAGCAGAGTTGGACACTGAGAATATTGATGCTATGGGAGGGGGCAATGAATTGTGATGTTTTCCTATTGGCCGCATATTGGTAGCTACAGCAAATGGAGTAAAGCCAACATTGGTTATTGTGAGTCCAGAGATATGGCTTGATGTGTTTACCTTTTTCAGCAATCTGGAGTGGACATTTTAGTCCCTGTAAAGTTACATGTTGGCCAGTCTCAAGCCTTCCAAACGAGTTTTGGTGACAAGTTCATTTTGAGCCAGCAAGTGTCCTTTAATCAATTTTCCCCTCAACATAAGGTTTCTCCATCTTTTTATTATTTGTTCCAGGCTATTAAGCTGCATGCGCATTTTATAAAGAACAATATTGGCACCCTCCCTTTATGTGGCATCTCTATCCTTATCGTACATGGCCTGTTTTTGCAATTTGCACTCCATATTGCCAGTAACCTTTGCATGATGATGACAATTGACTGTGAAAATACAGAAATAGCCAGAGATTACGTCTTCATACAATAAGGGTTGGAATATTGAAATGTGTATTATTAATTAGCTTTTCAATTGAATCAGTGAATTCAATAAGGGTTCAACTTCATGTTGAAAATGTGTGGAGTTGGGGCCCTTATTGAATTCACCAATTCAATTGTTCATCAAAGCATTTTAACTTTCTATATTTTGATATTTAAGGACAAGCACTGCCACTTAAAAGTTTGAAATCTCAAGTGCTCAGCACACAGATCAAATCGAGGAAACATCGTGTTACAGCAAAACAAATAAAACATATTTTATATATCAAGTACCTCATTTAAACCCGATGGAACTGTTGAGGAATCGCCTGCATCGAAAGGTTAGTGAATTGTCCCTAAGACACATCTATAGAAAATACGCTGAGAATGACACCCTGGTAATGATATCTTTAATGCCTAAAATTTGTAAAGCAGTAATGAAATCTTTCTGTTTTGCAAATTCTGGGCATTCAGGATATTATTCCTAAGGGGTCATTCACAATGGATTTTCTATAGGTCTGTGTTTAAATATGGGTGCACTTCATACTAAAAAACATCTTGAAATGAACTTTGATGTTTGTTCCAAATAATTTCAAACTATACAAACACTTTTATTGAATAAATCACAAGAACTACTTAAGTAACAATTCATTCCAAATTTTTGAGTGGCAAAGCTCTTGAAATTCTAAATGAAATTACTAGTACAAAGTATTGTCGTTATTATGAACAATAGGAATGGTAATAATGCTTAAATTTCACAAGAGCAGAAAGTGACCATGTTTATTGATAAGTAGGCTATTGTAAGGGTAGCATGCTTAGCTTCCAAAACTACATGAGTGTGACAAGTGACCACTCCGAATAATCCTAAAAATGTCAAAAGATTAACAAACAACTTTGCCTCGGGAGCCTATGAATTTCCGTCAATCACTCTCAATCGAATACTCTTTAAATCAAAACAAATCAAATTTATTTATAAAGCACATTTAAAATAATCAAGGTTGACCAAAGTGCTGTACAGACCAGAGCCAGTAACTAACATCATAAACATCATAAATACAAGGAACATCAACACAAACATCACGGAACGCAGTGTATAGGCACAAACACACAACACATAGGGAATGTCACGAGTCCAAAATAAAAAAAAGAATAAAAATTGTAATAATTAACCGTAGGATTCAAACGCAGGTGAATTAAAGTATGTTTTGAGCCTGGACTTAGAAGAGTCAATGTAGGGGGAAGATCTGATCTGGAGGGGAATGTCATTCCACAATCTGGGGGCTGCAACAGCGAAAGCGCGGTCACACCAGAGGTTAATTTTGGATCGCGGAACAGCCAGCAGCCCCAAGTTTGCTAACCCTAAGTGACCTAGAGACTGAGTATGGGGTTAGGAGGTCAGCGATGTAGGAGAAGGCCAGCCCGTTTAGGGCTTTATAAACAAACAGGAGTACTTTAAAATCAATTCTGAAATGAACCGGCAGCCAGTGGAGAGAGGCCAAAATAGGACTAATATCGTCCCTCTTCCTGGTACCTGTCAGGAGCCTGGCTGCAGCGTTCTGGACCAACTGGAGGCAAAATAAGGATGACTTGCCAATCCCAGTGTATAAGGAATTGCAGTAATCCAGTCGAGAGGATATAAAGGTGTCTATGACTTACTCGAGATCTTTGAATGAGAGAAATGGTTTGATTTTAGCAATTGATTGCAGCTGGAAAAAGACTGGCTTTAACTACTGCATTGATTTGCTTTTCAAACTTAAAGGCAGAATAAGGGGGTCGGGGGGGGGGGGGGGGGGTGGCTGGCTGAGTAGGGTGATTTCAGACTTTCCTTCTTTCAGTTGAAAGAAATTCTGTGCCATCCGACACTTTACATCCTCAAAGTAATTCATGAAACTGAGTAGATTCGACTGATTATTTCGTTTCGGGGGAGATAGAGCTGTATGTCATCAGCGTAACAGTGGAATGTAATTTTGTGCTTTTGAATTATTTGGCCCAATGGAATCATATAAATTGAAAAAAGAATGGGACCCAAGACGTAACCTTGTGGGACCCCACAGGAAAGACTAGCTGGGGAAGAGGAGAAATTGCTCATATTTACAGAAAAACTTCTATTCTCGAGATAGGATATAATCCAATTCAAGGCAGTGCCATCAATGCCAGCCCCGTACTGGAGCTGGTGAATTAAAATGTCATGATCCACAGTGTCGAACGCACGCTGGGTCAAGAAGAATCAGCATGGCACAATCTCCAGAGTCTATAGAGAGGAGCAGGCCATTATGAATTTTTAACAGGGCTGACTCTGTACTATGGTGAGCCATTTAGACCTCTTGTGTAGCTTTAAAAGACGTTACAAGCACATGTTGCTAAGCGCTGATCTCTGTGATGTCGACAGTGTGGGAAACAGGAAGAAGGTGACTCCGAAAATGCACTTAGTAAGACGAGGAAGAGGGATATTGTGGTTATGAAGCTTTGCAACACAAACTTGCAGTGTGGAAGTGAGCTGGGGTGTATAAACGCGGTTTACAATGCGCATGGAGGAAAATTCAGTCCGATGCTAGAAACTGGACATGGAGTGACGTGTTTTATATTTAATAGACCACAAAAATATACACGTACACTGGTGTGGTAAAAAAATAATCCACTACTGGTAACTTAATTAGCGATAAGAATGCCTCGCTTTGTTCAGCTGTATCAAAAATGTTATTCTCCAAATGGCTTGGATAGAAGTTAAAAAAAATATTGTGCTTTGTGTGTGTGTGTGTGTGTGTGTGTGTGTGTGTGTGAAAAATGTTGTGTTAAATCATCTCTCACAGTTTATTTGACTCTAAGATGGACCGGTTGAACTCATGAGTTCTAGAGGAGTTAAATTAACAGTGGAAATTTTACTGTGTGCGCATGTGACCAACCCAGTGTGTGCATGCACAAGTTAACCCTCTTTTAACCAAACCCATTTCTAATTGTCTAAAAATCATTTCCCTAGGCAAATATGTTGATCATGGGCCAATATTCGGAAAAATAGTAAAAAAGGAAAAAAAAAAAAAATATATATATATATATATATATAATTATTTTTTTTTACTTTAAATTCAATTTTTTTCATTTTAATTTTAAAATTTTAACTTGACGGACCATTCAAGTTATTCTCAAATGTTTGTTTGGCAATAAGATACAAAACCAGCAGGGTGTCCAGGCTGTTAACCCTTTCACTTTATGTAGCAGATATGATACGGTGGTTAATAGAGGGTTAATGAATGTGTTAATGAATATATTGTTTGTGCTTGTACGCGCTTCGTAGCCATAATTTAATGTTTTGTGTTTCAATCTGAATATTCTTATCTCAGTCTCTCTCTCTTTTTCTTTTTTTGGGCAACAACAACAACAACAACAAAAAATCTGCCGATTACGGCATAAGGCTTTAACAACATTCCTTCAATGAGGTCAACACACTATGTTTTCAGCTGACAAACATTGAGAGCTGCGGCATAGGGTTCTGGGAAAAGTTGTTTGTCTCCTGTATGTTATGGACTGTATGTATGTGTGTGCGTGTCGGAGTCAGAGCGATTCGTTTGTAAAATTATAGGCTGACAATGGTGCGAACAGAAGTGTCGTAAAGGAGGTGGGGGTGGTGACTGGAGTATGAGGTTGGTGCGCACTGCGCAGTCACAAATTTCCTGACAAAACAACTTCACGCATATGCTCATTACATGCTATCAGAAACAAGGCCTATTGGTAGACGGCGAGCGTTATCGGGGTTGCCACCAACGCAGCAGTCAACATCTTTCTTGTCTACACTCTTATCATCCTTGCACAACTTAGTATTTGAGTTTTGGCATTTCTGAATGTTTACCTTTGAAATTTCACGCTCTGGCCATCAGAATAGATAGGCTTAAAAATAAATCAAGTTATTTTCATGAAAAGCAAAATTACCCCTTTTCTGTTTAACATGAGTTTTCCCCTTCTTTCACGATTCTGTCGTGCGGATGACAGCATGCAGTCAACATGCGACTCAACCTGCAACGAAAATCCCTCAGATATGGGGCGGCATTGGGTTGAATTTTGAATATTGTTATATTGTAGTATAAATTAATCGCACATTTGATTTTGCCCTAAGACCACAGTAAAGTCAGAATTGTTGCCCTTTCACTGTTTATTTTTTCCCGCTATTTTACGACAAGTAGACACAACATAATTATATGAACTATTTAGGATATGAGACACTATATACGCTATTCTCGGCGTTTCGTTTCGCTCTCCACTCCGACGCACGTCAGGTTTGAGGGCTGGCTGGCGCATGCGCCCAAGCGCTTGCCTGAGGACAGCGGAAAACCAACGATCTCCAGAGCAGCCGATCTCACCCCGAACAATGATGCCTGTATCAACGCCTCTGCCGTCTCTTGGGTCTGCGTTTCCTGGTCACTGAATGGCTCTGGTCACTGTCCAGCGGTCGCCCACTCCAAGTGCCACCTCCAGCCCTTGTGTTTCGGTGAGCCAGAGTCGTTTTATGGGTGATGCCCTTCTCAATCCATTCGGAAGTTTTGGCTTGATTTCCGCTGTATTTCGCCGGGACGCGCTAACGTTAATGCGCTACCGCAGCCCTGTAACCGCTGTGTTGCGTTAAACCTGCCACACCGGACGCGAAACGAATCTGTCGCTCGACAGATTACATTCAAAGTCAATGCAAAGACACGAGCGCGTATTCGCGTCTTTGCACTGACTTTGGATGTAATCTGTCGTGGGAAAAAAATTCGTTTCGCGTCCGGTGTGAACGCGGCTTTAGTCGTTGTACGTTATGGTTTGAAGTGAATCGCGTTCCTGTGAGCCAGTGGATATTCTTTGGTGCGTCTTATCTTTATGATATTCGAATAAAAAATATGTCACGTCGCTCCCCTCTGTGTTTATATACTGCTGTGTGGAAGGAGCGGGGAAATTGGCATGAGAAGTGCGGGGGCAGCAGGTATTACCCGCGGAGATGGCTTCCCTTTCTGTCTATAAACACGCTCGCCACGGCGGCCACCTTCGTTAGCCTGCTAGCTGTTCCGCTAAAGAGTTACAAAAGCTGGAGGAATGTCTTTTCCTATCGGCGGCAGTGGAAATGTTCTGATGCTCGCTGGATGTATGACCGGTTTTTTCGGCGAGCCGTTGCCTTCCGGTGACGAATATTTCATGCAACTTTGGAGACATTAACTACATGCTTAACATCACTCGTCTTTGGTGTCCGATTTAGTGTCAAGTATCATATCAGTTTCCCGGGTTGTCGGTCAGTTGCTCAGCGGTTAAAACCTGTCGGACCTCTGAGGGCGTCTGATGTGGGTCAGCGGTGGTTAAATCCACCCGGTGGTCTTTTTCCGTGGGCCGAGCTCCGGATGGGCTGCTGACGCGCTCGCCTGCCTGGTAGCCCCTAAACCAGGAAGTGCAACGTTACTGCTGTAACGCAATAAACCGGTCCGATGAAAACAACGGCAGCCGTCATCTTAATTTTGAGGAGTATTGAATTTGTATATATGTATATATTTGAAAAAAAAAAAATCGCATCAGGCTTAACGAGCCTGCGCGTCGCCTGGCGTAAAAGCGGGGTTTAAGGTCTCAGTCTTGCCATCTAGTGCAACTGCTTGATTCCTCGGTATGTGCGAACTGCGCATGGAAAACCTCCTTCTAAATAAAGTGTATTTCCCCTGGATGAGGGATTCTCATTGAGAGGAGGGGAGTTAATGGATCATAGAATGAATATCAGCACATGTATAGAGGACTGATTGCCTCTCGTTATGCAGCGGGTGTAACGCAGCGCACGGTATTACGGCACTGACGGTTACCGGGGCGCTGTCACTGTGCGGTTGATGAGGGGGGAGAGGCTGATGCTCTTGGCACCGGCCATTGCACTGGGCTCTCGCATTCGGAAACCAGGAAGCTGGAGCAACCTTACCTGTCGTCAGCTCATTGAAATTCCGAGCGAAAGACCAATTAAATGTCCTTTTCATGTATTTCATAAGTGTCAGAGCTGACCATAGCATGACTTTTTTATTTTATTTTAGTTTTGTATAATAAATGCGGTGGCTTCTTTGTGCAAGTGTTATTTTACTGAGTATTGGTCAGTAAACTGGCGTTTGAATTCACTAGTCTCCTTGTTCAGTCATCTCTGCATCATATGCAGTTTTGACAGCAAACTCTTTCGCTCCTTTTTGATGTTGAAAACCAAATAAATGAATTATTGGCATCGACTCAGGGCTTGCTGAAATTTTGTGAAACCTTGTGAAAATTGGATAAGTAGGAAAGTGCAATACTGCCAAGTTTCAGGTCAATACGACCAGTTCTGAGGAAGTCATGTGTGAAAATTGGTTTCTTATGTTTTGGTAACCTCGTTGACCCTGGCCTTTGGGCTGGGTCATCAAGTCGCTTGTCATTCTTAACTATGGCCAATGCATATCTATCATCCAATTAAGATTAAAATATCTCCTGAATTGTGACTAAAGTAAATGATATTAGAAGTTTGCAAATTTCCCATTGCTTTTAAAGGGAAAATTTTGTTGTCATGGAAACTGAAAGGGGTTGATGGATTTCCACCATATGTTATGGACAATAGGATAAATCTGATTAAATGTTATTTATCAAATTTAAATTCCTGTGAATATTGGCAATGTTATGGACATTTCTAACTTTTTACCCATTCACAGAGACTTTACTCCCACAACCCCCCCCAGCCCACTACCAGCAAGGAGGGGGTGACCCCCTGACGTGATGTTTCATATCATATGATGGGGTGTCGAGAGGACAACTGACTGAGTTTTAAGGAACTACAGCATCTAGAGGGCGAAATTTCACAAAAAGGCTCTCATTATGTAATTTTTCATCTAGAAAAAAACATGGCAGTCATTTCCCATAATATCAAACCGTTTTGGAATAATTAGTAACTTTCTACTTCCCCTGGGAACGCCCCTTTTTAATTGCTACAATCAGTAATGCCGCCCTTTCGTAGCGCGACGTCATATAAAGAACTCATTCGCTGCATAGCCGGTGTGTACATTTGAATGTAAAAATATCATTTTGATCACTTCATTACATGGTTTTATCACCCCAGTATGCTTAGTAACTTCAAAGCTGTTATGATTTACATTATGAGCAAAATAAAAATTGGCAATATGTATATTTTTTTTTAAATCTTACACTGGTTTCCTTAAGGGGCAATCACAGACGTGCTAAATGGGCTAGAGAGCCGTGGTTCACTCGCGTTCGCCGTCTGCGAAAGCTACTGCTAAACTCATTGTTTGGTTTTCCATTTATAATGACATAAGTACTGCGTTTTGAAAGCGTATGACCCAGATTTCTGTTCTGAAAATCTAATTCCTCAATCAGCTGTTTGCGAGTTTGCCAAACTGCGTGCTACACTTTGATATCGATTTGACGTCGTTCATTATGCTCTCCTGAGCTGACATCCAACAAGCTTGTTAGATTATGTACGGCATTTGGTCAGGCTAGAGTAAAACAATAATATGATGTGACAAAGTGAAAAAGATTAGAATACGAGATAAGAGTCGAGACACAGCGGCAGCATTCAGCCGGACGCGCAGCAGCAGCTAGGGGGAAGCGCTTTCACACTGGACGAGAAACAAATTTTTAGTACAACAGATTACATTCAAATTCAAGGCAAAGATGCGAATACACGGGTTTCGTGTCCGGTGTGAAAGCAGCTTAATAGAGCGCTGGCGAAGAGAAGGCTTTAAACGTGTGGAATGCAAGCTAAAGCCTGCTAAGTGCTAGCCACAGCCAGCGCTCTATTAAGCTATATAGGGTCTAAAACGAAAACCCTGCTGAGGCGCTGGCGTAGCTAACACGTTATAATTGTTCATTAGCAGCCCACCTTCATTTTCTTCCATTTTTCAGTGCCCGGTCTGCTCTTCTTTCTTCCCTTTTCCTTGGTGCTTTTCTCCTCGAATGGACTTTTGATTTTCAGGATAGCATCTGGCTTGATTTTTCTCCTCTTTTTCATTGCAAACTCGGACCAAAACCCTTTATCCTCGAAGTCGGAATCGTTGAAGCGGTCGCTACAAATCACACTATTGTCGCTTGGTCCTTGCCATTTTGCCCGAGTCAGATTCACCAGAGAAGCCCAAATTTTACTGATGTTTTCATCTTTTGGAAATCGAAGAAGGCTGACTCCTTCTTTGGATACGTCACTACAACCTGCTACAATGCATCTGGTAGGGATTTGCTCCGCCGTTTCCCGAAATTTCGTGAGAAAATAACGATTTTATAAACTTACTGCAGTTCGTGTCCCATAGGCAGTAATAGAAAAACAAGCTCCACTAAACTTGTCTCGTTCTTTATATGACGTCAGCAGGTTGATGTGAGAATCCCACGGAAGTTGGACCTAATTGTGGGCGGGGCAGAAACTGGCTGAAAATCAAGGTCTGCCATCAGAAACCAGCCTAGAATTACTGCTGTGTGTATTTTCATGGGAATTTTTGGCGCAGACATAGTTTACAAGTACAGAACTACGGAATTAGTGTCAAAGTACCCGGTAATAGAGAGTTCCTTGAATTTCAAATCAGTCTGACCAATCTGAGGCAAATTTTTGCGAGAAAAAAAACTTTTGAACTTTGGCCTGGGCCTATATCTCAGAACTCTGACCCACTTTCACCAACATCAATGGGTTTCTGTTCCCGACTCTGGGCATACTTGTACATGACGTTTCGTGAGGATTGGTATTGAACTGGAAACTATGCTAAAGAGCAGATGCAAGCAAGAGAACAAACTAACTTAACTGACCAATATTTTCTTTGAAATGGAAAATTTTGACAAGCAAAAAGAAAAAAAGTATAATTTAATATCTTGTGGCATACCTGGAACCGAAATCTAAGTCTGTGGAGTATCATGTTCCTCTGTCTTGCTGTTCTAAAATGGATGTGCCCTTGAGCCGTCTGTATTCAAATTCTCTGGTGTCCTATTTCTTTAGGTAAAGGAAAGTTTGAACAGGTGCTCAATGTTTAAATTGTGAGTTGCAACACCTGTCCATCTTTTTAGGTCTGTACAATTATCTAGCCTGCATGAAGAAACCATGGAGTTTATAGTGAGGAAAAAAGCTCTTCAGGAAAGAGTTTTGAATGGGCGTCTCTGTTCGAGTGAGAGTTTGACTGGGGTTTTCTGCAGGGGGAAGGTCACATGTCATGTTGCTGGGGTGGAACTGCACGACTGAAGAGATCGGACTGCGTCTGTTATGTTGTTTGTGTCAGACGGTGACTATGCGACATGCAAAACTGCGGTTGCCACTTCCTGCTAGCTATGACTCTGGCCCAGCCGTACATGTTGTTTACAATACCTTCCCATAGGCTTGCAGGGTTATGTGTATTTTTTGTGTGTCTGTGTCTGTGTCTGTGTCTGTGTCTGTGTCTGTGTCTGTGTGCGCCCGCACGCCCGCATGCACGTGCAGGTCTTCATGCTCGTTTATTTTTTTATTGAGGGAGAGAAAGGTTAGTATCTGTGCATTTTCTGCATTATTCTGTGTGTGGAGGCACGTGCCCGCACCAGCTATGCATTTTTTTTTTCATTGCAAATGGACCCTGTGTCTCTCTTTGGAGAGGACTTTTTTGAGGCGTGTTTAACACCTGTCCTGGTGTTTCTGAGCGCGTGCGCTGCTCCTCCAGGGAGTTCACCGCAGCGCTAGCTGACCTCCCTTTATTGGGTGCCCCAGGAGCGAGGCAGCAAAATTGGGTCATATAATTGAGATAAGCCCGTGTTCCCCAGGGTCCTGATGGCACCAGCTGCCTGTCATGTGATCCCAGTGAGGCTCCCATGCGAGTCGTCTCGTGAGGTGCCTGAAGGATTTATTTATTTTTTTAATTGTAGGAAGTCTTTGTTTAATATTTCCTAGTGCTACCGATTTGGCTCTTTGCTGCTAAAAGAGTTTAATGCATCCAACCGTGTTGTGAATGTTGGGCAGTTTATTTTTTGTGAACACATTCTCTGTACCTGGCACAGTGTTGGCAGCTTGTAGTCAGATTAATTATCAACATCTCGACCCTCCTTTTATTCCTCCTTTTTACTACAGCTGCAGAGTTACGGCCAATTTCAGGGTTACTGCAAATTACGTGCATTTTCAGCATGTAATTTCCTCGGAAAAATTATGCGGGGACTGACATACAATTCAGAATCTTAACAGTGGGCTTCCTCAGTTGATTGATGTATTAAAGTCTACCAGTAATCTGATGACGCCCTTTTGAAAATTTGAGTTTGCATGCAAATTCAAGGCAGCATGTAAAATGTGGCTTTGCTGATGCGCCTCAGACAGCAGTAACCTGGAAAAATGTTGTTCTCATGGAGATCTGATCACACAGTTGGGACTGGTAGAAAGATCTAGGCTATACCTGCGAGTTGTCCGTACAATACGCGTATAACCTTAAAGAATAGAACTTTACTGACTGACTAGATTCAGTGCAATACCTTATGAGAACAACACTGTGCAGTGTCATGTGAGCAGTGAATATTAGAATAAAAGAAAGGGGAATATTGTATCCTGTATTTCTGAGAGTAAGGCATGCAAATAAATCCTTAATATGTCATCATTCATTTGCTTTGAAGTATGGAATGTGACCTTAAATTCTGTCTTGCCTGTGCTCCTGGCTTTAGCACAGTGGTCATGGTTTAGTAAATACTTCCTGGAATGTCAAGTTGATTTTAAAAGAATAAAGGACACAAAGGTATTTGTTTTGTAATATATATATATATATATGGATTACTCAAACATTTTGTTCATCAGAGCATGAGTATGTCCTGATTGTTGAATGAAGTGCCCATCTCTTTTCACCTGAGCAGATGGTGACCTTATGACTACAGTGGAAAATATGGAGGCCAGAGAATGGTGTGAATCACTACCTGGATGGAGATACTGTGAAATAACCTGGTGTACTACTGCAGCATCAGACATGGTGTGAACTAAGCATCTGTATGAAATGGATTCATCACTTTAATCAATGAATATTGATTACATGTGAACTGAAAACGTTTCTCGGAAGCAATAAATCGCTGCATTAGAAGGAAAAATAAAGCCCTATTGACTTGATCACCTCTGACAAGGGACGGAGTTATTGTAAATCTGCCTGGCAGCACACTGAATACCTCGTTTTCATTGGCTTTGGAAGCACCTTGTTCCTCCCCCCTCTCCATCATCCATGCTATGGCATGGTAACCATGGAGACCGGCTTGTACATACTTCATGTATGAGCAAGAAAGTCATGGTCTTTTGGGCCAGTGAGATCTGAATTGACCTGCCGAATGGACTAGAGGAAGAAGTGGTTCGGCCGTGCATTTGCATAGGAAATGTTTCTGGGCAAGTGCTGTGTGTTTTGGCTGCAGCCTTTAATGGTCTGAGGTCATTTTATTGAAAAGTGTTTGCAAATCAAGTGCAGGTGCATTGGGAAGGACAAAGGGATTTTTGAATCATCCTCTCTGCGCATATTCAGGTGACATAGGGTTTACCGCCAGTGAATCACATCGAGATACCATGGGACGTGTGTGTGTTTGTGTGCGTGTGTGTTCATCAGTGGCATGTTCAGATCAGTCGGTTTGTGAGACTTGTTGCCGGATTGTGCCGTTCAGTCCTGCTGGTCCTTTAACGTTGCGTGTTAATGGGAGATGGAACCCTCAACATTGACAAAATGGGACTCGACCATTAAAATGGCTCCATCTTGGTCAAAACAGGCCTGTTTAGCATAGAAATTTGAAATGACCTTCTTGAAAAAGTGAATTAAATAAATTGCAATTTCGTTGTGGTTTATTTTCATGGGTGTAATTTATTGGACACAGTGAAAGTACCGGAAAAATTAGAAAATTCCTTATAACTAACAAAGAAAAAATGTAAAAAAAAAAAACCTAGTCACTTTTTTATTTGAGCCATTATTATTTAAAATTTGGACAAATTTCATACAAAACCGCTCTGTTCAGGCGTGGTACAGTGATGGAACTTGCCATTGGAGGTTTTGGCAAAAGTTCTCGTCACGAAAGATTATGGGAACAGACTCAGATTAAATCTTTCCTCAGACTGTTCTCTTTGTGGAGTAGAGCCTTATCTCTTGGCTCCCAATCTGGCCAAATAGACTTTAGTCCGCTGGTCTGTGGTATCTGGTTCTCTGCTGTACCCCATGTATGATTCCCCAGTGTTTGCCTACGTACCTTCTACCGCTTTTGAAGTAAACTCGGTTATGAAAATAATACTGGCTGCTTCTTAGGACTGGAAAATCCAGTTCCTGTATTTCTAGTTGTAATTTGTGAGTTCAGGTCAGAAGTGTTCAGCCTTTTGTTTGCACTGACACAATTTCTGAGCAATTACCGGTAGTTAATGTGAGCACCGATGGTTGTAGTCACTGATCTGTTGAAAAATCATGTTCTGTATGCAGGCAAATGAATTTGAAGGGCAATAATTCTTATTGTTTGGTGTCACGTTACTTATGAGCTTGGTGGTGCAGTAGCTGAGGAGAAGTGAAAGGTGGAGACTCCTGGGTTATTGGCATTGGATAGCTGCCCTACATTACATTTTTATGCATTATTTAGCAGTTTATCAGATATCTCATGCAGAGCATCTTCCAGTACTCGCAGATGAAACCTTGTGGATATTATATATCCTCCTTCTGTCTCAAAGCCTTTTCAGCCTTTGAGCGATTCGGAAGCAGAGATCGAAATTTTGCAAGCCTCGCGCCAATCTTGTCCTAATGCGGCTGACCCGAAGTCATGCATATGTTTGTGTAATCGATCATAGTGCATGTTCAGTGCCTTAAAGGTAACCAATTCGTTCTTTATCCTTAACTTTTTTTTTCGCATTATTTGCCAGGTTGTTCCAATGAAAAGATTTGTATGTACGTTTCAATGTCGTCCTCGACCCCTAACAAGGATAAATTCTGAAGGAGAACGATCAGTCGACTGTTATGATCAGCCATTTTGGCTGCTGGACCGCGGCCATTTCGACGTGCCTACTGCTTGATGCATGATCGATTTGCATGAAAAGACACCTCAGATCAGTCATCAAATTAGACTGCTCGTTAATAAATTGCGTTCATGCATTAGAAATTTGTGACTATAAATATGTCTAGTTACAAATATGGGACGATTTCAAGTACATTAATGATCTGAAAGTGCTAGGAAACAGGGAAATAGGGCATTTTGCACCAGGCATCAAGTATACTTATGTATCCAGCAAATGTTTGGCTACATCCTTGTCGGAAATATCTCCAAACCTGGCTTTAAATGTTTGCCAACGATCACTTCGGCCTTTTATATTTATCAAGGCCTTCAATCGACCTTCTCCCTGGCCTTTTCTGGCACTTTTACGGGCCAAATCAGTCAGATATTTCTTTGCACGCGGCATTTTGCTGTTGGCCAACTTCTCTTCATTTCTCTGTCCACCGTGCACAACTGTTTTCGTGTGACATCATTTTTACATTTTTAGGGGTCGCAAAAACTATTTTCACATTCAATATTTGGGGGATTGCAAGTGTTTTTGAAGAAGTTTATTTCTGTTTGTTTTGGTCATATCTATTTAATTATATCAAAAAAAGGACAGATTGGTCACCTTAAAGCTGTGAATTTGGCCAGAGGGGGCCACCAAGCCAATGTTGACATGGAGATAAAAAAAAATTTTCAAGTATGTATTATGATTGGTCATTATAAGTGGAAAACTCATTGTAATATATTGCTAAACTGTAAAAATGTAAATAATTATGTATATATGTATAATGTATTGAAAGAAATACATTGAAACTAATTAATACTATTGTTGTCATTCCGTGACAATTTGCGTCTTGTAATTCTGTGACATTGACTTTTTGAAATGTCTTGCCCATAAAGCAGGGTTAAAGTCAATATTTGTTTCTATAACTTACAGTATTAACCAAAAACACCTTAAATATGAACATATTGAAGTTTCATAACTTAACTATGATGGGAACATCACTTTCACAACATTAAAAAAACCACGTCAATTTTGTGCAATTCCGTGACGGAGTAGTTTTTGCTCGTTTCTTCTATGAAAATTTCTCAAAAAATATATTTTCACTTAATAATATTAAAGAACAAGTTAAAATCAAGTATGATATGTTATATTGAAGGTATTATCTTATTCAGTTGTAGAGTTACAACCCAAAATGTAATGGGACTGTAATTCCGTGACAGCTTGGCGGGATTTTGTTAGCAGGCAAATGTCATTTTACTATCAATTATACTTTTCACATATCAAAAACTTGTTATTCCCTACCATGGATTTAAGCGTAAATTCTGATGATTTCAGTGCTCCCTTATATCCTCCTAAGTATTCTTCTTGATTCACCAGGTACTCGAGCTTACTTGGGGTCATCTGCATAATGCACAGTTATAGTTCATGCCCACATTAAACTTTCCTGGTAACGATCTATTGATTGACATGTTTCTTATCCAATTCCAGAGAGTATAAACTTTCCACCGTAACTGAAAGACATTGATTGGACCATCAGAAAATTATTTAAATGTTTGCGCAACAGCAGTGAGGTCGTATTCTCTTAATGTTACCCAACTGAAAATGACAGGATTGCGCAGAAACATAGATTTCCAAAACTGACCTGCAGTGCTCGCTTATATTTACGGGATTGAAATGAAATATGGACTTGGTCAATGGGAATTATTATAATTATAAATGAAATGGGATTGGAGGGTTCCTTCTATATCGAAGAGATCTACGTTTCTGGAGGGATTTTTTTTTTTTTTTACTTGTGGCTAGCTGTTTTTTATTCTCGATTCACCACAGACAACATGATCACAGAGCTTGTTTGCCACATTGGTTAGTAAGAGTAATCGTTGATCTTTGTGAATAATACTGCATGTGGTGACATTTTGCTCAATGTGGCTCTTTGTTTCAGAATTTATACCAGATTCAACGAAGTTGAATGCTGAGGTTTTGGCTCATTCAAAATGCTAACAGATCAAGCACTTTGCTAGACCCCCTGCTATGTTCCTTGCACCATTCTGTTCAAACTGTTGTAGCATATTGCCTGCTTTGTCCCAAGATTGGAATGGCTGTTCTGTTATAATTAGGCGTCTTACAAAGTGAGTTAAACTTGTTCCTTACAAGGTGTGGAAAATGTTCATATTACGTTGCGGGCTCGGAAAAGGGAACTGTTGGCTTTTCATTGCAGGGCGAATGTTCTGACCCTCAAATACGTAGTTCCTTTAGTCAGTATGTGTGCTGGCTGGTTAGGATGGTTCTCCTAATCCTAGGATGGTTATCCATCCTAAAACACAAACTCTGCATTTTAACAGTTCGTATACCCAGACTTGGCATTACTTCAGGTAATTCTGGTGGTCAGTCAATGAATGAACTCGTTATGGGTAGGTGCAGTAGTTACAGGTACATTGTACAACAATGTAGGACTGTAATGATTATGCTCTGAAACACTAAACAGATGTTTTTGAGCCCCTTTGCGCTGAAGCCAAATATGGCTATTTATGTGTTACCCTATTTGAGGCTGTATTATTATAAATAGTTATCAGAATACACTTGACCAAGGTTTCAAGATGTAAAATAGGCATAGTTGTCAAGAATGCACCTGAAAACATAATGCAGAGGCCAGGTAGTGTTTGAAGCCCAAAATTAATGAATTTTGTCATTTTAAATTTGAAGATGTAACGAGTAGGACTCTGACAAAATTTGGCTTGCAATACCGAATTTAGTATTTTTTCCTTAAAATATATGATTTTTTACTTTATAAAAACACATATTTCCATAGAAATTTGTGAGAAAATTTTGAAGGTCTCTTCCCTATTTTCATGGAATTATCTTAAAGCTTTAAATAAGGTCACTCATAAATAGCCAGATTTGGCTTCTGCACAAAGGGGTTAAGAAGTACATTTTTAAAGCAATTCTTACCTTTCTGTCATTTTTACACTTTTTTTGTAATTTTAAAATGCTCCTAATAAGCGTATGGCACATTAAAATGTAAAGGCAATCCACCAGGTGTTGAAACTTATCAATATTCAATTCTCATGTATTTCTGATAAAAGTCTGACCAGTCATTTTCTTCGGTCCGAATAAAATGATTTGCTGAGCTTCCTGTCTGTCATCTGTGGCCGCATTCCAGTCGCCTACCGCTGTTACCGCTTACGAGTCGCGGGCCTGTGGCAGAGCAGCAGAGCGGTAGAGACAGAACAGGTTCTCAACAGTTAGCCTGCAAATAAATTAGGAGCAGTTGCAGCGGTTTTAATGACTAACGTTACCGGGACGATTCCGGTGAGGTAAGACGTTATGACGGCAATTTTGCAAGAAAACATGCATGAATTCTTCCGAAAAACGAGCATCTGACTGTAAACAAACGGGCGCTGAAATTCTATAATTACTATAGGCTAAAAACATTAATGGTAGTTTGTCAGACGTTACGAGGGCATTTTATTTTATAACGCATATAGCATTGAATATTGCGTAATTACCGTTGGTTAATTTTCACTAACCGGTGCCTCTGAATCAGACTCCATTGCCCCGTTTCAAGATGCTTTCACACCAGACGCGAAACAAATTGTTTGTATGACAGATTACATTCAAAGTCGATGCAAAGACCCGAATACGCGCGAGATTCGCGTCTTTGCATTGACTTTGAATGTAATCTGTCGTGTGAAAAATTTGTTTCGCGTCCGGTGTGAAAGAAGCTTCATTCGCGCTGCTCACTTTCTCGCCTCAGAGGTCAGGCAGGGGGAAGAGGGTGGGACTTTGGAGAAACGCGGAGTTGTTCATGTTCAAATTTTTACCAAGTGCTGTGCCACATGCCAGAAAGGTAAGAATTGCTTTAATACTGGTGAGTCAATGCATGAGCAGCATTTTATGTCATAAATTTGATTTTATTTAATCAGTTTATTTTATGTATCTGTCAAAGTCCAGTACACAATCTGATAACTATTTCTAACATTTCAAGTCACAGAATCTGATGGGTCACCACATACAGTGTAACATCTCACAGTAATTTTCCAAATTTGTGGTGAGAACATTGAGATCTGTTGCTGCAGACGAAGCATCTTTCCCCTACGACACGATGGCTGTTTCCCGTTTCCCATTTGGATTTACTTTAGTCGAATTTTGCCTTCAAACAGGATCTCTGAGTCCCTCTCTGTTGTTTCCTCTGGTCTGTGTCAGTGACTCAAGCCTGCGGACAGACCGGAAATGAGAGTAATTTTTTGTCCATGGTCCAGGCTCTGTGCAGTCGCGCCGATGTGACGGCCAGACGCAACTCTTGCGTTCCGTTACCAGGGATGTGAATTTTTTTCCCCCAGATTAATCCGGAAGAGCTGTCTCTTGACGCTGCTCGGGCATTGCTTTAAATGCCAAACATTTTTACGACACTACCTTCAACCTCAGTGCTTGGGTAGTGAAACTGCTTTAAAAAAGATGTAATTTCGACATTATTTTTTTGACATGGATGCAGGTAATGCCCAAAAACCTGACGGTCTATTCCCTAACCTCAAATGCATTGCTTTAGTTTACACTGAGCTGGAGCACAACACCAAGGAACAAGAATCGTGTCGCAGTCCAGACACTGGCTGCGCAGAATCTTTTTGTTGTGAACAAGCCTTAAGAACGAACTCATGTCACTGCACTATAGATTTTGGGTCGTTCTTTCTATCCCTCCGGCATGTAATGTGGGGCGATATAGTCATGTGTATGTCCGTCCATCCCTCTGTATTTGTTTCGTTTCCAGTGCAGAAGTCTGATACTGTTCAATATTTTTTTTAACAAAATTTGCTGTGCTTGTCAATTAGGTCCGAGACTGGTACCTTTTGATATTTTGGGATTTCTGAGATGAGATTGCGGGGGTGGGGGGATATGTCATCTTCTGATGACTCTTGTAATTTGAAAGAATTGAAGCTGCCTCGCCGGTCGAGGTTTAACAAGCAGACATTATTGGGATGCTGGGTTTTAAGAACTTTCCTGGATTCTTAATGAGAAACGGCGGGATATTCCTCTCCGAATGTGCTTTTTCCTGATCCCCCCCCCGGGTTCTCTGGGCTGATGATACCTTTGTTTCCTCTTGGAAAATTATTTCCAAAGTAACAGGACAAATATAAGCTGGGTTTGCTTGCAGCATCGGAGCACATTTGCATTCATATTCAAATCCAGGTGTTTGCTCAGGCTGAACCTCCAATTCACCCTGCCGATGAAACTCAGGAGTGGTTTCTGTGAGGTTTGTGAAGGTTACCGAAGGAGTGATATCCTTTTTTTTTGTCTTTACACTGTAGCAAAGGTGAAATTCCTTCGACATAAGTCTGGCCTGAACACGATTTGTCCCCCTGTCAGTCGTAACCTTTCCTCAGACTCTGATCTTCTTCGCTTGCGACGTTCAACTCGACCTGTCTCCACAGCGAATGTGTGTTGTGGTCTGAGGTGGTTTCTGCGAAATTAGCCTGTATAGCATAGCATAACGTGGTTTTTTTGGTGAGTAAGGGGTTAAGATTACCCTTGAGGGAAGGACTTGCCCAAAATACCTTGGTAAATTATCGAGCCTCTTAGATTGATAATATGTAAATACACTCAAATTAAGTTAGGCTTTTTTCAGCGAGTCTGAGTGTCATATCAAAAGTCAGATTAACTACCCTCCCTCTCTCACTGCACAGAGTGGATCAGGTTTTAACAGATGAATGAAACGAGAGACTCCTTTTTTTTTTTTTTTTTTTTTTGGTGGTGTCCCCCGGCCTGAGACGTGCCTCAGCTTGATCTCGATTCCTGAGCCGTTTGCTTTGCTTTTAAAAGCTCCCCCCGTCCCAATTTTATTGAGCCTGAGGGAGCGTGGGGTGCATTCATGACGCCTGGGTGCAGTTATCGTGTCAATTAATCATCGCTAACCTCAAGCAAAGCCGTTCACCTGTCTTTTTTTTTTATCACCGTTCCAGGCGAGGGAGGTGCGTGTTGAGATTTAGATTCCTGAAAATGGAACTGGCCCAAACGCCGCTTGTAGGCTTTAGCTGCAAATGTTGCCCAAGATGCTGTTTTTAGTTGTAGAGCCAATTAAATTGTAATCTGCAATCAGGAGATTGAAAATCTGCTGACACGCTCTCCATGTTCCAGCAGTGGGGTTAGTAAAGCCTTCAGGTGGAGGTCTGTATCTGCAGTGAAATATTTGCGATAAGTCTGGCCTGAGGCTGCAGCTAATTGGGATTCTGCTATGGCTTGGTGCGGTTAGCTTTGCTACTTGACAGAGGGGAGTGGTCTAATAGGGCTTTGCCTCATCATCGCCCTCTAGCGACTGGGTACCGACAGCTCACTGCCTGTCTCTCTCTGAGAAGCAGAATGCCCCATTTATTCTGCTGTGGTTGTCCAGTCTGGATGAGGGCATGAAAAATGGATGAAGGCTGGTTGCGTAGCACTGTTAGAGCTGGTGGAGGCAGAACATGAATCACTCGACGCATTCCAGGGGAACATTTAATACGGTTTGCGTTTAGCTAGTAAGCTTGTGTTTCTAAAGATATCGCGCTATAAAATGCAGTTGGAGCTCATGGTGTAGCGGTTTTTTTGGGTTCAGGTATAGTGCGTCGGCAATCCTCGTTTTCCCTTTTCTTGTGTTCCTGAATCAAGGCGCGCTTAAGTGCAGTTCTCGGAAATGGCACTGGCGGAGTGAACTGCAGATGAACCCGACTCGCAGTGGGAATAGGGATTTTGAGTTGAGAATCACGCACCACGTTTATTTTGAAATTGACATCACTCAGTTATACGTCAGTTCCAGAGTCTCGACAGTGATTGCGATGCGATGTGGCCCTGCCCACAGGTTACATCACTTACTGTAACTGCATCATCATGGCTTTGTTGTTTTTGTTTTTTTTGGCAGGTGATGCTTTCTCAGGGACCTCATACCTTTAGTGCAGGTGTAACCACAGCCCACAGTAAATCACTCCTATACCACAGCTCCTCATATCTGAGCTCCACCAGTGTCTGTCTCTCTCTCTCTCTCTCTCTCCCCCCTCCTTCCCTCAGTGCTCTTTCCTCGGATACTTTTTCCTGTGGTTCTGCTGGACAATGCTAACTGTTTCCAGAAAACAGCTGTTATTAGTTGCCACGTTACTCCTTGGATAGTAATTATTTGGCCATTAGCCGTCCCTCGGCGTTCGACTGACCTGACGTGGGGCGATCATCTTTTAGCTAGTGAGACCTTGCCGACGACCAGCTCCTCTTTTGATGTGACTAAATCTCATACAATTTCTGGTTGCGCATGTGCGATTTCTCAGTTGAATATTCATCTATGCCTTTGCAACGTGTTCCTGCCAAGCCTGCCTCTGTTGTGTGCCATGCGGGATCGAACCAACCTGCCTCATTACTGAAATTTGGGCCATTTCATCTGTTTTTGCCTTTCGTTACTATGACTACGGGTGACGTCACTGTTCTTTAGGATTATTGGTCACAGTCAACCCCCTGTGGAGCACAGGAATGGCTAGTAGCTGAATAGTTTGACCAAAGTTGTGTTGATGTCCTAGTGTTTATCAGTCCGACAAACTGTAATGAGATGAATTGTATGGGTTTGAGGTTATGTTTTCACCCTAACTGTAATGTGTGGACTATTGCTAATAACAGTTGCACATGATAAAACACAAAATGGCTGCTTAAATTCTCCCCTTTTAGCCAGCCAAGGGTTTTTTAGTTGGCCTTTCTAGTTTTTACCCCTCAGCCCTCATATTCCGTGCATTGCACGCCTATTTTTTTCCCCTTACCTTTCTCTACCTGTCTCTTCCTTCGTCTCCCTCTCTCACGGTCTCCTCTCTCTGTCCTCTGGTTTTGAGCACATACACACATGTGGTCGCCTTGTCCCTCCAGGCTGTGGCACGCAGCTGTATTCTGACCTGCCAGAGACACAGAGCTCAATTCTGCCCTGAGTAACACAATGGAATAGCTTTCAGTCCTGAGGGCTCAGTGTACTATGATATAGCTGCTCAGTAAAGTCTGTTTAGTGCTCCAACTGTTTAATCTTGACCCTGTGGAGGTGTTGCTCTGGGTTTGACATCTACCTGACCCCTGCTTCTCTTCTGTTCCCCCCTCAGGAGGCCGACAGTGGGGAGGACGATAAACGATCTCAGCCCAGGAGGTAGGAATAAACCTGGACTTTATGTGCATCTGGGGAGCTGTGAGGGAAGCATCTGAATATCTGCGACTGAATGGATTTTCTTCTCTGTGCCTCTGTGACTGTGGTGAATGTCCCATCTGAGCAACTGTGACTGTGGTGAATGTCGTATCTGAGCAACTGTGACTGTGGTGAATGTCCCATCTGAGCATCTGTGACTGTGGTGAATGTCCTATCTGAGCAACTGTGACTGTGGTGAATGTCCCATCTGAGCAACTGTGACTGTGGTGAATGTCGTATCTGAGCAACTGTGACTGTGGTGAATGTCGTATCTGAGCAACTGTGACTGTGGTGAAAGTCCTATCTGAGCAACTGTGACTGGTGAATGTCGTATCTGAGTGACTGTGGTGAATGTCCTATCTGAGCGACTGTGACTGTGGTGAATGTCCTATATGAGCATCTGTGACTGTGGTGAATGTCCCATCTGAGCAACTGTGACTGTGGTGAATGTCGTATCTGAGCAACTGTGACTGTGGTGAATGTCGTATCTGAGCAACTGTGACTGGTGAATGTCGTATCTGAGTGACTGTGGTGAATGTCCTATCTGAGCAACTGTGACTGTGGTGAATGTCCTATATGAGCATCTGTGACTGTGGTGAATGTCGTATCTGAGCAACTGTGACTGGTGAATGTCGTATCTGAGCAACTGTGACTGTGGTGAATGTCGTATCTGAGCAACTGTGACTGGTGAATGTCGTATCTGAGTGACTGTGGTGAATGTCCTATCTGAACAACTGTGACTGTGGTGAATGTCCTATATGAACATCTGTGACTGTGGTGAATGTCGTATCTGAGCAACTGTGACTGTGGTGAATGTCGTATCTGAGCAACTGTGACTGTGGTGAATGTCGTATCTGAGCAACTGTGACTGTGGTGAATGTTGTATCTGAGCAACTGTGACTGTGGTGAAAGTCCTATCTGAGCAACTGTGACTGGTGAATGTCGTATCTGAGTGACTGTGGTGAATGTCCTATCTGAGCAACTGTGACTGTGGTGAATGTCCTATATGAGCATCTGTGACTGTGGTGAATGTCCCATCTGAGCAACTGTGACTGTGGTGAATGTCGTATCTGAGCAACTGTGACTGTGGTGAATGTCGTATCTGAGCAACTGTGACTGGTGAATGTCGTATCTGAGTGACTGTGGTGAATGTCCTATCTGAGCAACTGTGACTGTGGTGAATGTCCTATATGAGCATCTGTGACTGTGGTGAATGTCGTATCTGAGCAACTGTGACTGTGGTGAATGTCGTATCTGAGCAACTGTGACTGTGGTGAATGTCGTATCTGAGCAACTGTGACTGTGGTGAATGTCGTATCTGAGCAACTGTGACTGGTGAATGTCGTATCTGAGTGACTGTGGTGAATGTCCTATCTGAACAACTGTGACTGTGGTGAATGTCCTATATGAACATCTGTGACTGTGGTGAATGTCGTATCTGAGCAACTGTGACTGTGGTGAATGTCGTATCTGAGCAACTGTGACTGTGATGAATGTCCTATATGAACATCTGTGACTGTGGTGAATGTCGTATCTGAGCAACTGTGACTGTGGTGAATGTCGTATCTGAGCAACTGTGACTGTGGTGAATGTCATATCTGAGCAACTGTGACTGGTGAATGTCGTATCTGAGTGACTGTGGTGAATGTCCTATCTGAACAACTGTGACTGTGGTGAATGTCCTATATGAACATCTGTGACTGTGGTGAATGTCCTATATGAACATCTGTGACTGTGGTGAAAGTCCTATCTGAGCAACTGTGACTGGTGAATGTCGTATCTGAGTGACTGTGGTGAATGTCCTATCTGAGCAACTATGACTGTGTTGAATGTCCTATATGAGCATCTGTGACTGTGGTGAATGTCCCATCTGAGCAACTGTGACTGTGGTGAATGTCGTATCTGAGCAACTGTGACTGTGGTGAAAGTCATATCTGAGCAACTGTGACTGTGGTGAATGTCCTATCTGAGCATCTGTGACTGTGGTGAATGTCCTATCTGAGCATCTGTGACTGTGGTGAATGTCCTATATGAACATCTGTGACTGTGGTGAATGTCCTATCTGAGCATCTGTGACTGTGGTGAATGTCCTATCTGAGCAACTGTGACTGTGGTGAATGTCCTATATGAACATCTGTGACTGTGGTGAATGTCCTATATGAACATCTGTGACTGTGGTGAATGTCCTATCTGAGCATGTGTGACTGTTGTGAATGTCCCATCTTAGCATCTGTGACTTCACTGACCGCTTTACCTGCTCAACTGTATTTGCTGTAAATGGCTTTTCTGTGCAGCTTTGACCTCACTGGATGCCTCAACTATGCAGCTGTGACCTCACTGAATGCATTCTCTCTGCAGTTTTGTCATTAAATGCCCAGTTTGCACAGATATGACCATGTTAAATACATTTATGTGCCATTATGAGCAATTTTCATAGTTTCGCTGCGCATCCGAATACACAATGAGTGTGTTTACATGATTTTAGAAGAAATTGATTTCTTGCGTTAGTCCGACTAAAACAGGACTTTTAAAATGCATGTAAACATATTAGTCTGACTGGAATCATAATAAATCGAAATTCTCAAAGTCGGACTAACATGCCCAGATAATATGGTTGAGTCAAATTACTCCTCCATGTATGCGCTTCAACCGGACCGAACTGGACTGTGGGCTGCGTATGCCCCACGGTTCATCCTGCAGGGCTTTGACCCGAAAGTCCTGTGGACTTGTTAACACAAACCTGATTAGCAATAATTCTGTACTCTGCACAACTAGCAAGTTTGTATGGAGTAGTAGCCATCGTCATCTGCAGTGGTATTGGTGCTAGGACTGTCACACTTTGGGGCTCACAACTTCTTCGATTAATCCGCATAATTTATCGAATGACCTGTGCCACATCCGAAAATTTTCCATCCACTCACTCGGAAAACTCTTTCAAAACGACTCTCTCTCACCAGTCCTTGCTCCTGACAGGCATCCAACATGCACGGGAAGTCCGGTGGCGGGTTTCCCAAAAGCACTGATGCCGACTTTGTTGTTGGAATCACTAACTGTTAATGGATGGACGGTGTAGGTTGCTAATTTAGTTAGCAACTATGCTTTTGGGAAACTCATTAGGGGGCAGTAGCATCTTAATTGTACGAAAAACAAAGCGTACAGCACGTGCAAAATATACAGAGCCGTAAAGTTGTCCATGTTAACGCCACTCTACGTGCTACCAGTTTGCCACCAGCTAACTTTTTTTTGGTGATTGTTTGGTCTGTGATGTAATGGGTCAAGTGGAAAAAGGCTCAACACAAACAAGCTGAAAGGGGACATATCGCCACCTATCGTAGCGGAGATGGACATGCTTGGGTCAATAAATCGATTCCTCTCTTGTGCATGTATATTTGGACAAGGACAGTAGTACGATTAAATGGCCTAATCGCGCTATAACCGTAGCTCAACTTCACTGTACATGTAAACATACTGAGTGACTGTCCAGCTTGAAGAGCTATGACCTCTGCCTGCTCAATCTGTGCAGCTATGACCTCACAGAGTGCTCGATCTGAGCAACTGAATGCCCTGTTTGCTCAGTTGACTGTACTGCTCACTTTTACATGGAAAACACTTACTGTGTCCCAGTAGCCACGCCGTGCAGCTATGAAAACAAGGTCTTTGCTCATTGTGCTACTGTAACCACGCTGAACCACAACATGTAAGCTCTAATACTGCATCTCCTCCACTGGCTTTCCTCACTGACTGGCTGTCTGACTCTGTCATTTATCTGGTTTAACCAGTCTGCGAGGTTCCCTCAACCAGTAACCCTGTATTTCCTGCTGGACAGCATATTTTTCGTGCGCACCAACCAGGGAGTCACTTTTGTATTTTATCATCCAGATTTTCATCACCGTTCAGCCCTCAGACGGTTGTTGCTTTGTCTGATTGACGGGTAAACGTTGAGTGCTTTTAAAGATCACGAGATGACGGGAAGCAGAGTGTGGGAGTAGTGCATTGCCCGTGCTGATGCAGTACACAGACTATCCACCAGGGGGACGTCGCTAGCCTGACAAAAAGCCACTCTAAGGTCACACGGCCTCGTTTCAGAACTGGGTCAAAGAGCTCCTAGATAAATATTTTCTTTGTCTTTTTTTTTTTTTTTTTATAGATACTCAGGGTCCTATGAAATATAATACACATTGAATATGGCTACATGAAAGTAGTCTCAGTCCTCAGCAACAGGACCAGGAGATTACAGTAGTCATCTCTCTACCAACAGTCCTTTGTTCAGCCATAAGTTTAATCATTCACCAGGAAGGGAAATGCCCAATGGCTGTTTACCGGTCTCTGGTTTATTGATTATTTATTTGGTATAATCTGTGTAACTCTATGCAGTCGTGAGTTTGATGGGTATCTGATGGAATATTTATGACAAACCTGCAAAATGACAAATCGGTCGAATCCATACCGAAGAGCTGCGATAACAGCAGAGGTCAGCCGTCGTGCGCTGTCTGGATCAGACCGGCGAGCACAACAGCAGCATTTACACAGTCACACTGAAGCCTTATCTGATGACGGCTGTGATATTCGTTTCTGAGGGAGAAGAGAAGGAAGTCTTCTTCCTCCAAATGAGCTCCGGTGTTGACTGCCCTCTGTTCGGTGCTTCGTTGGCTTGACGTACAAGGAAGTTTGCAGACAGTGTTTGTCTGAGTTAGTGTGTGCTGCTCATCGTGTGTTCTTGTGCCAGGGAGTGTAGTTGTGTGCGTCTCTCTCTCTCTCTATACCGCTGAACTCCTCTTCCTCTCCATATCCCTTTCTCTCCTCTCCCAGCCTCCCTCTTTCCCCTTCATTCCCGCGCATCTCTCTATCCTCCCAGCCACTCTCTCTTTTAACCTCCGTCACTCTTTTCTTCATTAGTCTTCATCCATCTCCCTTTCTCCTCCTCCCCCCACCCTCTTCAGTGTGTTCGTGTGCCCGACTCTGCACCTGCAGCGCCTAACAAATTCATCAGACCGCCACACAATGTCAGGTTTATGCCACAGCTGCCCTAAATTAACAGTGTTGGTAATTACCAAATTAATTTATTATGTTTCTGTAATTGTTAATCCACCATTATGCACCAGCTCTTTAACTGAAATTATATTTTTAATGCTAAAATTATCATTACTGTATTGTTGTTGTCCTTGAATTTTCTAATTTACTGTTTTACAGGAAGAGCATTTATTTTCTTGCATCCTTAAAATAATAAAAATTAGTTTTAGTGGTCGAATGCAAGAATGTAAGCTGTTATCAAGGCCAAAGGAGGCCATACAAAATAGTTTTTTTTCTTTGTTTCTATGTGTGAATAAGGACTATTTAATGGTTTCAGTTTATTTGCCAAAGAAATAACAAAATATTTTTTAGTTTTAAACAAGTTATTGACAAATTTCTTAAATATTTGTGTCTTGTAATTTTTTTTATGACCGGTGGTCTAATAAATTTGTTAAGCAGTGTCCTCGTTACCTCGCTCTTCATGCTAGTACTTGCATTCCAGTGATTGTCTTCTGTGTGTGTAAAACCACAGAGAGTACACCTGCGCACTTATGGTATCCTCACTGTATATTTTTAAACCCTCATCTGAACCAGAGCACCTGACTCTCATCCCTAGTTCTTCACTGGACGGATGGCACAGCACGTCCACAAAGGCTCGTTTTCCGAGCTGAGAGGTAGTACTGATACGTGTGCGTGTTGCAACTTCGCTGAGGGTTGGTCACAGGACTGGATCTGAGACAAGCAATGCGAAGTGCGGGCATTCGCTGTCTGTCCTTTCGTTTCTGGATTAGGTCATGGGAAGAGCTGGCCACGGGACAGTGGGGGTCCTGGGGGTCCGTTCGGGAGCACTGAGAATGACGGCAGACGTGTTTACCCTTTCTGACGAAGAAATACTTTTGGCACAGGACCGACATTGCAACAGGGAGCAAGACATGCTGTGGTCACAACTGTAGCAAACAGGGCAACAAAAACAACTCTTTACCCCAGTGTAAAAGATACATTCACAATGATATACTCTTATTGCCCTCATATTGAGATTTTGATAAACAGTCATTAGGAATTTGGATATGATGATCAATCAGATATTGGCAACAGCAAGAACAGTAAGTGTAGACAAGACTTTTCCCCCTCTGTAATTCTGCTTTTAAGACTTAATAGTCTACACTATATGAAATCCCAGATGATATCTAAACTTCTATTGCGATGTTGATATAATATTGATATATTGCCCAGCCCCTATCTGAGTGAAAACCATGGGCCTTATTAGTGTAAAGTACAATATAGCTGGCAACATTTTATCAAACAATAAACTACTTGTATGTTTGAAGGTGTAATATTTTGGTATCTAGTTGGTGGGACTGCGCTAATGATGAAGGTTTGAAAGTACAAGGTTGGCCAAAACCCACTTTTTAAATGAAGCTTTCCTGACTGTTCCCAGTGGATCCTCTAGTTGCCGTAAGCAGTGTTCCGCTTGCGAACAACCAATGTTATGATTATTCGAAGTTCCCTGTGCTTAGTTGTTTGTACGATGGCCAACAGCATTACTTTACAATTGCAAATTTGTATTCCCCCTCAAATGAACGGGAATTTTCTTCAGTAACAGAATTTGTACAAGTGGTTGCGCTCTGGCCAGTGTTAAATAAAAATGTACTAGCCGATACTCGTGCTACGTACGGCCACGGTAACTGCTAATTGAATTAGCCGGTTTTACTCGCAAAAACGGCTTCAAAATGCAGTTCTCACTACATAACTAAGTTTGAAATCTGGCTCGTCATCTTTGTCACATAGTAAAACCGGCGTATGCAGAAAACAGACTCATTATTCACAGTGGTTTCGTAGGAGACGTGTGAAATTTCGCAAATCGCCGACTCAGTAATAATGTGTAGATGGGTAACTTAACTGACTTTAGAGCCTTTCATAATTTTTCTTTCTCCCTAAATCGCATATTTTTCTCTGAAATTGTGTTCAGACTCTGCAACTTGGAGGCTTGCGTAGTTTCAGTTCTAGTTCTGCGTGAGCATCAGCCATTGTGCCACTAAGCAGGTGTGCAGTTAACCTTTATAGCCTTCAGAAATTTCTAGTGAAATGGATGGGATGTGCCCATTCCTGAATTGATAAGCCATTGAAACAAGCTGTAAAGTATCTCCTTTGTACTAAATTATCTGTATCACTTGCAGGTATTGTAATAATCTAATGTTCTACCAAAATTCTACCAAAACATTGCGTTGGTGAGGCTTGAGACAAGAAAGCATCATGACATCTCCTAAAGTAGAATGACCGATCCCGCAAATGTCGACACGCGTCATTAGAGGGGAATCCACGAAGGTTCAATCAGTGGTCTGTTTCTTGAGCGCTGGCTGTTGAGATATGCTGAGTTTGTAAACTAATACTGTGGTAATTGAGTATATTTGACTGAGAAGGAGAGTATGTGTGGAAAATAAATCAAAAATGTTGGCACCGTATCATGGGGATCTTTTTCCTGATGTGAAGCACAATTCGGAGCTCTTCTCTGGCGCGGAGGCAGCTGGTGCATCAGTTGTTTGCCCTTTGCTGTTCTCTCATTGCCAGGTGAGCAGATAACAGAAGTCCTTTATCTTCGGAGGGGCCTGGGCTGCCCTTTCGCCATTGTTTGAACTTTAAGACCCGACCCTGGGGGCCAACGTTCGCTGCCCCGTACCAACTGTGGTGGTTACTTGTGATCGGGCATCAATATAGGGACCTGGCTTTGAATCAGAGGCTCTCACTGATTGAATTGGACATTGGTTACCACCTTGTCGGTTTTCACTCCAACCCAGATGAAGCACACCTCTTCTTACCCCTGGAGATCTTATTGAGCTGCTAATTGGTAGAATCGGGAGTCTCGATGTAGGGTTAGACTGAAAATCTTTGGGATAATAGATGTTCAGATGTAGGGTCGGTGAGTCGTCATTTAGCACTCGACCAGACATGGGCAAAAAAGCTAAAGTATTTGTTTATGATCAGAAAAATGCTCCAATAGCCGAGTTTTGACAAAGCAGGCCTGCAAAATGCCTCATTGTTGAAGCCGGAGATTTTTCAAAGCGAGTGTTTGCATTGCGTTCGCGTTTGTTGCCTCCCGGTACCATGCTGAATGAACCGTTGGCTGTGCCGTGGTTTGTTTGCAGGGAAAACATGGCGCTTTTTGATGCTCAGCAGAGATTGCTCATGGGTACAGTCGGCAGCTTTGTGTACCAGGTGTCGTGTTACTCCTGTCGGACGTCGAATGCATAACCTTACTTCGGTACGGTGCTGGGAGTGGCGTGTCCAGTTATGTAATTCCATTTTCGACTGACCTGTGTTCTACACAGGCTATTGTTCACCCATCTATGGAGCTTTAGGTACTAAGAGACGCACTTTATAACCGAGCAGGTGTACCCGATGTGCGCCTGGATCCACCCTTACAGGAGTTACATTGGCCATGCCTACTGCAGAAAGCGATGGATTAACCTTTTTTTTAAGCATGCAAATTATTTATATTTAGCTTTGCCATAATGGAAAAAGCAGATCTGGGTTTTATTGTGTATTTTAACACGTGGCCGACTATATTGAATACAGTATTTCAGCGTGATAAATTGTATGACCTCATTTGTGCCTGGGTATCTCTGTGGCTAAGTGAGTAGTGATGTGTCACAGCTAGAAGGTAGCGGGTTCAAATTTAGACTGAGGTCCTTTCTGCATGGAGTTTGCATGTTCTTCCCCTGTTTTTGTGGGTACACTCCGGTGTAGCAGGCCAGAATACACCCCTGGCCAGAATATACCCGCTCAGTCTGGATTATGGTCCTGGGCAAGTTATTTTGTTATCTTGAATGTACATTACAATACATTTTTTCAATTCATGGCTAGACTTGCTTCACGTGTTGAAGATGCTCTGTAAACATACATTTTAAGGGTCAACTCACACTTTGATGAGGCACATGATGTACATGTACCATCATGCAATTAACAAAACTAATGACTGTATCACAGATAGTTTTTCAAGTCTTCTTATTTCTAAGTGATTGTTGAAATATATTTACATCTTCTGTGCTGAAAAACTGCAGTTATACTCAAAACAAAAGATGTTCATAATACATGATGTACCAGACTTTGTTATTGTTTACATTTACCGCTGAATAGTGCATTTCAAGTTCTATTTCCTTTGTGGACTTCATGACTTCCCTTCAAATAGGGTAAGAAACTATAGCTGCTTTCTTGAATAATGGTCATGTAAGATGAAGTACAAAGTTTAACGTATACGCATATATAAAGGCATGTTAAATGTGTTTGCAGAAGACTATCAGCTGGACCTTTAAAGTGCCTAAGGCGCAGTGTTTGGCAGCCCATAAGGCAACAGCTGCCTTGCTGTTTCTATAGCAGGTTATAGTTTTACAAGAACAGGTTGCAAACTCCTTCCTTGTCCTACATGACAACAGCGAGCAATAAAATCTTATTTATGTAGTTGTACTCAATGAGTTCTTGCAGATGAAAACAGTACAGTAAGAATACAATAAAGACACGACTTACAGGCATCACATAGAATGTTGTTTATGTTTAACCCCTTTGCGCAGAAGCCAAATCTGGCTATTTGTGTTACCTTATTTAAGGCTTTATAATTCATGATTTTAATGGCGGTAAGATCACGCCAATAACTGCTTACCAACAGTATATTTTACCGCTGCTCAGACAGCCTTAATATCAAATACTGTAATTCCACGCATCACTGTAAGTTATCCTGTTGTTTATATCAGTCAGTTTGTGGTAGCTAAAGACATTTAATATTTCTCCTTAAGAAATGTAGATGTTTTAATGTTTGTGAAATAAATAAAAATTTAAATATGCTGTAGTATTGATTATTTTGTGCACATGAGTAGGGGTATAATCTGGCCTAGAAGAGTATGAAACGATTGCCTATCTTAGATTATGCCCTGCGTATATGACCTCAATAAGCCCAGCACATACCTCTGGTAAGAAACGGTCTGGCCCACTAAAACCCTCTGCCTGAATGTGTGGAGTACGATATAAGGGGTATAAAATGTCTCGCTCAGAAGATAATGTGGTAAAAAAAAATGCTGACCCACTTTAATCTTAAACATTGTTTTGCTCTTTGTACATAATCAGTATAGCTACACAGTACATTGGACAGTGGATTGTGCCACCATTAATACTACTAACTTGGTGCCCAAATCCTTCCTCAGGAGAGAGAAAATTCAGCAACCATAACGTGTCAGTGTTCCACAGTGTATCACTTGCAACTTAAGTATTTTTGTCTACTTGAAAATGTATTACAACATGTAAACTCCTCGACAACAGTCTTTGGAAACCTTAGCAAAGTGTGAATTGACCCTTACAATGTACTTCAACATAGTATCTTCAACACAAGTGAAGCAAGTCTAGCCATTTAAAATATGTGACCTTTTGACTACCATCAATTGACGTTATAGTGAAAGTTTACAAAATAAAATAATCTAAACTATTAAATTAGATTTGGGGGTATACTCTGGCCTAGGTCTGAGTATACCCCCTGGGTATAATCTGGCCTGGGGAGGGGGTATATTCTGGCCATGGGTATATTCCGGCTTGCTACACCTGGGCTAAAGTTTCCTCTCACCCTGGGATAACATACCTGCCAGGCTAATTGGAGATTGTGAATTGTCCATTGGTGTTAATGAAAGGTATGTGAATCGTTGTTACACGTGTCTAAGAGTAAAGCGGTGACATGGGTTTGCAGGAAAATCGCAGAAAGGAAACCAACATTTTCCACCCTGCTTGGGCGCACTGTCTGACAGAGACGTCTTCTATTTGAGTATCTGCACATATGTGTGAGTTTAACTCTCATTTTGAAGTTTTCTTTTCAGTCTTTCGACCTGAGCTAGTTTCGTCATACTCGTCTCATTTGGGAACAATCTGTTGCGACGCTGAGAGACGCGTCCGGGGATTTCTCAACTCCTGCCCTGTTGTTGAGCCTCACTCGTTGCACAAGGCGCCGGTCGTGTCGTATGTCGCTCATGGGTGTGTCTGGAGCACATGTTGCCCAGATTGCGCCTCCCACTTTTCCACTCCACTTTTCGCCTGTTGAATTTCTGCTTGCATTTAGGAGGCGAAAGACGAGACTTGTCACAAGTGGCTGTCGAACTGAACTCGACTTTGTAGATGCATAACTTTTACAAAAGTTACATTTTAGCAGTTGATTACGAGTCAGTAAACTAGCAGACTGTGAATAATTGTGCGTTTGTGCTGGATGCGTAATTCCAGTCGCGTTAGCTCCCGTGAAACGACTTTTTCCCCTTATAAGGAACGGATGCCGGGAGCGCAGGCGGTATATTTCGCCGATTAGACAGACTGTTAGTGTGGTTGAGGTATTTTCGAAATGTTTGTAACTTCATTAAACTGTTCGGTTTTAAGATTATAGCCGGCAGGTAACTGTTGGTACAACGAAGTTAACTTTCGAGTTCGCTATTGTTGCAAGTTGATTTGAGCTCAGTTGAGGAGGAACAAAGCAGTAGTGTCTCCTCTGGATCATCTCCGTGGGGTGTTCATAGTGTTGAACCTTTTTAAGCTGAAGCGGTTTCTGTGAAACGCGCTGATGTTTGGCGAGGGGTGAACGGAGACGTTCCCACTGAATCCCGGTCCTTCCCCACGGCTCCCTCGGCGCTCCGATGACTCTCGGCAGCATGACTGCTGCGGGGCGCTCCGCGGCGGGCTGCTTCTGCGCTTGCTGCGGGGCGAAGATGGTGCCACATTTCACCAAGAATGCCTTCGTTTCCCAGAACAAGATTAATCAGCTGTAAGTTGCCTTTTGTCTTTGCTGTTGCTGCTTCTTTCAGTCCTTCGCTGTATCTGCTAAAACTGTCGTTGGCTCATTTTATTGGATGTTGGACAAAGTCAGCCATGAACCTCACTGACGACCCCATGGAATTAAATGTATTATTCGTGCATGTTAATTGCAGTATTACTTGCCTACTAACTATGATGGCAGAAGTGGGGCGCGATGCTTATTTCACTCAAACGCATGGTCTTGGTTGAGGTTCAGCCGTATTGTAGGAGCCCAGTTACCTGTCAGCAGCGCCGGCTATTTTGGTTGACTTGAAGTCGAGTAAATATGGTCACTTCCTACAGTAGCCATTTCCTTGTTTAGCAGTCTAATAGCCGGCTGCTCGTGCTGGCACCTGCACGCATTACACCAGAGTTGGTGCAGATTAGATGAACTTTCTAGTAATGGCGAGGGAGTTGTTTATGCATTCTATTAACGCAGTGTTGTTCAGTTTTTAAAATGTAGGGCACCTTCACTTTATGGGCCAGTTAAACGTTTTTGTGTGTGCAGTGTGGTGCAGCAGAGTGTTTCTCACTGAGTGACGTAACAGGAAGGGTATGTCCTAACTTCAGTGGATTTCCTCGCGCTGTTGTGAAATTTTTTTGCGCGAGATGAGTCACCTACCTGCCTCAGTCCAGTGTGGGACTTCCTTCACTGAAAAGGAAGGACATGAGTCATTTAATAATATGAGCCATTACTATAATCATACAGCGAAGGTATGTCCACCTACATCCTGTGGAATATACCTGGACACTGGACAACACTGGATCAGAACGACTTGATTGTGCAAATGTGACTCAAATTTAATAATTTTGTCGGTTCAGTGTGAGAGTCTGTTTTGGGACAGTAATTCTCACAAACTCTACTACAAAGTGGTATTTTTAATGTACCCCAGCTCATTGAACGGTCATGTGGTAACAGAATTGTTGGTGGACACAACCCCTGCAGTATTCATTGGATCTTCTAACTTCATGGTTCGGTTGCCACCGACAACAGTTGGCAGCTTTTAACGTGCACATGACAGTTTTTAACCTGGCTATCAAAACGCACTTGACTACTGCAACGGGCAGTACTTAAAATTAGTCTGTCTCGCACCATTTCTGTTTTGCTGATCCTCAGTTCCTCCCTGGTGATTAATTCAAGAGAGACATTAATTTAAGCAAGGGTGGGGAGATGTCAAAGGGTCAAAATTTATATCAATGCTGGGGAAGTACAGTATTGCTGTGTGGTCTATATTTGTGTCGCCTGATGGCAACTGGTTGCCTTTCTACAAGCATGCACACTATTCCTGGCACTGTCTTTGGTCAGAACCCTATACTTTCTTGCGATAGTGTCTGTTCAAATTCAGGAAGGGCTGTGACTTTCTATCGAGGCTCAACAGACAGAGCCGGCAGACTGAGTCCTTTCATGATGGACACTATTATTTTTTTGTGTAATTTTCAAAAATGTATCGTTTAAGTTTTGGCACATGGTGGGAGAGGAGATTAATAGGATCTTATTTAAGAATTTGAACCAAGATGAATGTTGCTTGGGATCTCCAATGGCTTTATTTCTAATAAATATGAGGAGAAACTGTATAAAATGTTAACATTTTGTGCAAGAAAATGTATTCTCTTAAATTGGACAATGGAGAAGCCTCCTTCCAAAACACAGTGGTACAATGTCATAATACAATATGTATCTCTGGATTATTTGACTTGTATGTTACATGATAAAGACAACATTTTCTTTAGAATATGGGAGCCTTTTATGACACAAATTGCTCTGAACATTGCAACCATACTCAGTAGAGGATTTACATAAGATTGGAATGTGTAATGTAATTTATGTCTATATAATTTTTGAGTCACCTGTCTATATGTTTTAGTCTGTAAGCCGAGTTGTAGTTGTAGTAGTGTTGTCATTATTTGTATGTTGTTAAAAAAATCAATGAATATAATTTTTTTTTTTTTTAATGTATCGTTTGTAGCTCATCTGACAAGACCTGGGGGGCCCTGAGTTCTTAGGTTCTGTGATTGTACTGCTGTGTAGATGCGTCTGTTATTTTGATTGAGCAACGTCGCAGTTAAATCCATTTTTTGGGCATGCTTCTGATAATTAGTCCACCCCCTTTACTTCCCTGACACATGAAGACAAAATGGTAGTTTCAAACAACACAGGTCACTTTGGCCTTTAGGCGTGCTTACATTTTCGCCTGTCAGAATTATAAAACTTTTGAAAAATAATTTTATTTTATTTATGCGTCTGGGAGAACATCAGGTGATGTTCTGACACTAAATTCTCATCACTGTTTTTTTGATACTCTTGAAACTTGGCCAAGATCACTTGTTCTTGAGGAAACTGCAGCCTGATTGCGGCCTGGCTTAGTAGCTGCCTACTGTTATGCCTGTTTGGAATGGAGATTTAGTTTGTGATCAAGTACATATTTTACAAAAGTGCCATTTTCTTAAAGGTATCCTGTATTGTAACTTGATTTTTCTGCTGACTGTCACAGTTGTCATCTTTGCTCTGTTTGCGTTGGGAAGCGTTGTTAGAAGGAAAACCAGGTGCTCTGACCTTAGGTCTGCTTTATACGCCAAGACTGTCTGTGTCCCCTTGTTTGTGGAGCATAGAATGTAAAATGGGAGGATAATTTGGGGGGGGGGCTGTATCTCATAACATCAGTGGTTAAATATGTACAGGGTAATTCCCACTTCAGTCTCTGTCTTATCATGAGCCTGCAGGAAGACCTCAAAGGTGCTTTTTATTAAGTAGCTCAGAGGAAAAGGTCTGATTTTAGCCGATTTCCTAGCAACAGGCATCTCAACAACATTTTTGGAATTTGCGAATTCTCACAGGCATCCAGCTACAGCACCCAAAAGGTGAGAGGCCAGGAATATTGTTGAAATACTGTAATATGTCACAGTTTGGACACAAACCTGGTAGTGCTCCCTAAAAGAGGAACAGTATCTGTTCTGTTTGCCATTCAGCTCATTGGATGGGTCAGTGTCATGTGACTAACAAGGGGTTTGTGAGTAGCTATATCAGTAAAATCTTTCATCCTGGAAGAGAACTATTAACCTACCTGTATTTATGAATGTTTACTTTTATTCTGATGGGTCAAAGTCCAATGTTGAGCCATTGGGCTGGAAAGGTCGCTTTCCTGATGTAAATAAATCCACATGATTTGAGAGAATATACTGTTGGGATACAGCACACACGTTAATTTCCGCAGGAGTTTATACGTGGATGGGCCTCTACTTTGTGTTTTGCATTCTGAAGAGCGACTGAAGACTCCGTTTGAGGAAGTGACTGAACAAATAATTGTTTTTCGGAACGGCTCAGAGCTGCTCCCAATATTTTAGAGTTCAGTTCAAACCTTGTGATCTACATTCCTCATCTTGGCCCTCCTTGTTCCGCTGGCATGTCAGGTAATGTGCACGTGGCGGCTTACAAAAGCAGACAGTGATGTTTTTGGGGAAGTGGGAGAGACCGTCTTCATGACCTTTTTTGCGAGGAGCGGCGCCTGGACGCTAACCTTCCCCAGGTAGCAGGGAGCAGAAACAGCCGCCGCGTGACTGAGGTCGGGTCGTCCGTAAGAGGAACTGCGAGACGCTCAGGGGAAGGGTGAAAGTCCGGTGTCTGCACCTCGAGTCCTCTCACCTGGCATCTCTCCCAGTCGATATGGCAACAGGGGAGGAGCGGTGCGTTAGTCACACGCCGGTTTTGTTTATCAAGGAAGTTTCTCCCTTGACAAGGGAGCGTGTGATTGGCTGCGAGGTGTTTGTGCGTTTTTGTTTTGTTTACCCTCTGGGGTTCACGTGTAGTCATGTGGTCCCTATAAACTGTTACCTGCTGGGAAGAGGTCATCCTCAGGGAACTTTCCTTGTGTTTCAGGTCAACAAACATGTTGAAAATTATAATAAAAATTAAACTTTAATGGGGCAGCGGAGACCTTTGAGAGCGTCGCAGTGCCGCCCTAGAACAGGCATGGAAACCCAACTGAGCTCCAGACTTGACACTGAGCTGAATGCCTAATGTATTTTTATCCTCCCGGAAGAAATGCTCCTCGGTGGTTAGACGACAAAAGGCTGTTGAAGGTTGGCTTTGATTGTGAACACAGAGCGCTGTAGATGAAAGGGGAGCTTATCCTCTGGTTGTGGGCTCTGTAAGTGCAGGTTTGTGTAATAGCTGGTTGCTGGAGGAAGTTCCTGTTTAAAGTCTTAAGTAACTACAGAGGCATGCTGGCCTATATCTGTCCATCGCTTTGGATACAAACGCGGAGTCATATTTTTCTGACGGTGCGCGCCTTTGTGTGCACAAACATGTCCCCGTTTACCGAAAGCCCCAAGGTTCCTGTGTCTTGGCGCTCTGACGAGGAAGTTGTGAGCGTATGTCACGTGCTGAGCGAATGTCGTGCTCTGTAGCCGCGCAGGATCGAACTTGGCCCGTCTGCAGGTGTCGGTTTGAAGCGGGAAAGCCGCTGATCTCTGGCATTACACGGACGTTTCCGGCTAATTGTGTGTTCTGCTCTCGAACGCATAGATCTGAGACGCACCTGTTGTGAATGGATTTATGCGAACAAGCGGTACAACTGGCATTTACGGAACTGCCACATCGAAACTGCAGGGAAGAAAACCGTAGTCGGTATCCCCCCGCCACAAAGTGGTGCGGGAGATGTAGGATTGGATTTTGTCAGTTCCTCTGTCATTCCGTCCTTCTGTCACATTCGATGGAGCCAAGTTACCTCAAAATTAATGGCAGTTAATTTTGTGTTTCTGCTTCACCAGTCATGACCTTGGTTGAGTTCGAAAATCCATGTTGCAGCTTCTTTTGTATTTACTTACATATGGCCACACTTTGTGTGCAGCGTCTGATGAAGATGGGCTTTTTCAGGAAGTATTGCAGAAAAACTATTGAGACTTCTGGCCCTTGATCATGGCGGGGGATAGTGATGACCATGTTGTCTTGTCACTTATGTTGAGCAGAGAGGAAGGACTTGATTCTTTGGGATGTACCATGTGCAAGTTTCAGTTTTATTCAGGTTTTGTTTGTGTGATCTGGTTTAACAGATGCAGTAAGTTATCATTGCAGGTTAACAGAGTGATGGTTAACAGTAAAGCAGGTCACACGTCAGCAGTGCAGAATTCTTTTGTTTTCATACCACTGCCAGTTAAAGTGTACTATTTATGGTTAAACAAGAGCTGTCGGTAAAGTGAGGACTTTGTGTTCTGTCGTGCTGTTCTTCAGAGTTTTCGTAATGTCTTGTCATTCAGTTTTTGCCCTCTGGGGTAATTTGAGCTGATGTTTGGAGGAGGACTGCGGGGCTGTTAGATGTGTAGGATGGGCCCTGTTTGTTTCTCGTTTGCGTCCTCGTCACTGCGGTCCCGCACGGAGCACGTCAGCCGGAGGTCGATCTCGAGTGCGGCAGCTTCTCCGAGTTTAAAAGCTTTCTTTGATCAGGATGAACTTTTATTTCAGTTTATTGCAACTCTGAATAGGTGCGTGAAAACGCCTGCGAGTACAGACTCCATAGAAGTGATCGGATTTGAAAACGTTTTGATGCTCGTGTCTGTTCCCTTTACACCGGTTTTACTTTAAACTCGACATCATAGGATTCAAACGGGGTTTGGAGTTCAAGTGAATCCGTTCACCCAGTTTTCTTTGGTGCCTTTTCAGATTCGTTGTAGGTCAAAATAAGGCGTCTAAGGGCAACATTAATCAGATCGACGTGTCTCTCGAGCTTGTTTGGGGAAGTTTGTTGTTAATTTTATTTGTTTAACCTTTAATTAACCAGGAAAAAAAACCAGTTGAGATAAAAAAAAAAATCTCAGTGGTGACCTGGCCAAGAAGGCAGCAAAGTTGAACATTGAGGGCTGCAGGTGCACAAGTCACACACGACACATACAAACACAGTGCAGCGAGATGGACCAGGATTATATTGCAAAAAAGCCAGCACAGTTTATGGTAAATACACTCGTAAACTTTTGTTTAAAAATATTGAGAGAGAGAGAGAGTCAGTTTCCGCCGTGACTTTAAGCGCCCAGAACTCTCCCTCCGACTGGGGGTCAGTGTGCCTCCCTCTGGCTGTGGAAGGGCGTCACACTCGTCTCTCACAGGACGATATGCCCCCCGGTGCCGATGGGGTGATGGAGAGAGGGCTGTACGCCAGCCTGAGCCTCTCACAGGGGGACCAGTCGCCGGTCTGTGGCGTCTCACTCCACCGGTCAGTCACTCTCTCTTCTTCCTCTCATTTTCCTGCTTTTCTTGTCTCTCATTCTGCTTTTTATCCCCCGCCGGGCGATTAAGGCGAAGCGGGGGATATAGCATTGGGCTCCGTACGTACGGACTCATAAAATTGTGGCCGTGGTGGATGTTGCCATGTCAGTGGCAAACACTTTTTTATGTATTTTTTATTTTTTTGGACATTCTGCCCGACTTCAGTGTCCGTCACTAATTCACTGCCACTCCTGTGCTGCTTAATTTCAAACATGGACCCAACCAGCCTAGTGTCTTTGGTCTCTTCGCTCGCTCTCTCTCTCTCTCTCTCTCTCTCTCTCTCTCTCTCAGTATCTTTAAAGGTGACAGAATGCGTCTCTCTCAGCCGCCACACTGTCCACCTTATCTGCTCTCATAAGGCCTGCAGTGAGCTGAGCAGAACTATATTTATCCTGCGCCATCGACTGACTAATATGGGCAGGTCTGGGTGGAGAGCTGCACTCCCTCTCTCTCTCTCCCTCTCGACTAATTAGAGGAAGTACTCAATTGGAGGAGGTGGGGCCCCATGTATTGATTATTCTGCCCCTGCTCTGCCCTAAGAAGGACTAGTGCCCGACTGTGGGTGTCCACAAAATGACCTCCCACCCTCCCCAACACCACTGCAGGGATTGGGACAGGCTTCCTGCTCGAGGGAAAGTTATACATGCTAGCTGAAAAATGCTAACCACTTCCTTTTCACCTCTGCTCTGTGTGTTTTTTTTGTTTTTTTTTTTAAATAGATGTTGTTTAGAGACACTGAAAGACCATGTTCCTCAACTTTAAATTATTAATGAGATCACATGATGACCCAATGCTTGGCTCATAAGCACTAGAATATTTTATTTTGATGTGCAGCATTCCATTTATGAACATGACAGAGGACTCGAGCCTCGTGTGCATCCTGTATGGACATTGACTTCTTATTTGCTTCTGATAGGCTGCCTGGTAAACGGAGGCCCTGCTGATTGGTGTGAATGTCAGTGTTATGTTTAGCTGCATCTGGTCTTCAGATGACTTTCACCAAATCATTCTCAAGCAAACGGTGTAAAAATTCTGCCGATGTGAAAAATTGCAGTTATTGATATTGTATGTCTCCTGGCGAGCGGTGTTTAGTGGAAGGCGCTCCAGCAGTGACTGTGCTAAAGCGATGTGGATGTGGTTTGCACCAACGCCTGCTGGTCTGCCGTCCTTCCGCTATAAAAGTCATGTCCTCTGCACTTAAACTGAAGCCTCACTCTGCCCAGCTGTGCGTGTGGAAACGGGGAACAGTGACTGCGGGGTTATGGGAACTGAAGCATTGTTCTGCGTTTTTGCGACAGCTCAGATTGCACAGGCTCAGTTGCTTCAGTTTCACAGCCTCACATTTCTGCTAATGTTGCATTTTTTCTGTGGTGACGCAGCTGCTCAGAAGTTCATGGGACCTGAGAAGGAGAAGCGTCTGTTCGCTTATTCCTGTTCCGAGGTGTGTGTGTGTGTGTCCGTTTCTCTGCGAGTGAGTGAGTGAGTGAGTGAGTGAGTGAGTGAGTGAGTGAGTGAGTGAGTGAGTGAGTGAGTGAGTGAGTGAGTGAGTGAGTGAGTGAGTGAGTGAGTGAGTGCTCTGCTGATTGGGTGTAACACACAGAAGCAGGCAGTGTGTAGTGGAACTGACTCTTACTCAGGTCAGGTCAGTGTGTCAGCGCTCAGTCCTGCCAAGACTCTCTTCAGAGATTTAAAGTGGAAGCTCCTGATGTGCTTGAGTCTGTCTGATCCTGCCCTCGGAGGGAGAATCCGCCGTGTGTGTGAGGTCCTGCTTACGTCCTCATCCACACACAGACACGCTTGCGCATGCATGTGCACCTACACTTAAAGTATCGTTCACATGCACACACACAAGTACACACGCACAATTACAGCATATACGCAGCCGCGTGATTGTGTGCATGCACGCAGACAGACACACACAGTGGCATTTATTGGAAGCTGTTCTGCTTTCTACTGTGACTGTCGAGCGCAAGAGCAATAAAGCACATTTTGTTCTGTCTGTGAACCTTTTTTTTATTTGTTATTTGTTGTCAGGTTTTGAACTTCCTCTCCTGCCAGCCCCAGGATCATCTTTCTGATTCATTTCACCACAAGATATTGCACTACGTTTCCCAGCATTTACAGGGACAGGGAACTTGGCTGCTGCAATTAATGGGCGTATTTGAATCTCCTACACGAGTGCGAGGTGTAGGGTTTTTCGTTCCGAACGCCGAAGTGCGAGTTCGGGTGTTCTTCAGTCTCAAACTCAGGAGAGCCCGTGGGGCTGCGTATGACGCAGAATTGAATTGAATTATTGCGATACCGACGGTTTTTACAAAATTTCAGCAAGATCAACTCTAGTAACTGAGCCTGAAAGTCACTTGATGCTTCTATACATAGTTGATTGCTGCTGAAACTGGTCATTCTTGTGAATAGAGGGCAATGAACAAGATTAATCGGTGAGATTGATGAAAATTTCACATGCATATCTCCCGCGTCTGCCATCTTTGTTCTTGACAACACTCGTCCCACTCTCCAAAAAGTGGGGAGTGACAAGAACGCGTTCTGGTGTTGGTTCTCTGCTGTTCGGAACTTCGTCCTCGTGTTGAGCCAACCCAAGAGTCGCCAAGAAAAGGGATTCGAATACGCCCCAAGGTGTCATAGTTCTCCTGTTTCCTACTGCTGTTGCTGACCTGGCGACTCCTCCCCCCTCTCCCCTGACTCCTCCCCTCTCTCCCCTGACTCCTCCCCTCTCTCCGCAGCATCAATGAGAGCTTCCTGACTGTGAAGGGCGCCGCCCTGTTCCTGCCCCGGGGAAATGGCTCCTCCTCCTCTTCAGCCACTCCTCTCATTCCGCAGCGCCGCAACAAACATGCAGGTATCCACCTGAACCGCCGTCTCGTTTACAACGGCAATCACAAGTGTACAGATGTGTGTGCATTCCAGCGCGCGCCTGTGTGTGCGAGCACCCGTTCACAAGGCAACTTAACCCCACACATTCAGTCATATTTTGGTACACATCCTCATGTAGAACTCGGCATTTAATACGTATCTGCACTGTGCCAACCACAAAGATGTGAGTCCTTAGGTTGTGTTCATAAACCCTCTGATTAAGAGCGCTGATCCAGGATCAGGTTTCCTGACCCACATCCTTATCTACTCATTCAGTAAATGGCAGATCTGATCCTAGATCAGTGTTCCTACTCTTTAGACACTGGTTGGAAAACTCCTGGCATGGAAGATGTACGGAGGTTTGGCTTGCATCAGTTACCTTAGCTTAGCCCGCTATTAATCACCGTAGCATATCTGCTACATAAAGTAAAAGGGTTAACAGCCTGGACACCCTGCTGGTTTTGTTTCTTATTGCCAAATAAACATTTGAGAATAACTTGAATGGTCCGTCACTTTAATTTTTCCATTCGCAGTATTACCCAATGTAGCAGATCTGCTACATTTTGGAAAGGTGGGCCAAAGGGTGGAATTTTTTTTTTTTTTTAACTATTTTTTCCAAGTATTTGCTCATAATCAACATATTTGCCTAGGGAAATGATTTTTACACAGTTGGAAAGGTACTTGGTTAACAGAGGGTAAGTTAACATAATGATCATAATGAACTAATTGGCAGTTTGTGTCATTGGGTCACATAGATTAGATCTCAGCGAAGTGTTTTGAGTAAAAACAGTAAAACAGTCTTCAGCTGTCATATTGCAAAATCCAGGCGAACTGTCGGGTGGCAGAAACATTCAGGTTGGTTGTGTAATAAAGGGCGGCATTTGGCACGAAAACCAGCCATGAACTCGGCCCTCATTGGCCACCCCTGAGCTGTTTGCTGAGGAAGTAGGCGTGTAATTGGTGTCCCCAGTCCATGACATCACAGCATGGTTCAGCTCCTGTGCTTCCATGTGGGTGTGCTGATGGTGGTGTGTGTTTGTTCCATGGGGGTGCGTGTGCTTGCGCTGTGCGGTGGGTGATTGGGGGGGGTGTTGAGACAGCAGTACCGCAGGCGATGGAGGGTGAGGGGTCTGTATAGGGAACATTGTGCAGCTTCAGCTGAGTGGTGTGAACTGGAGTCATGATTGAGTGTCTCTGTCCATCCTCTTCCTGTAATGTCCCCCCCTCTGTCTCTCCGTCCCTCTACAGGAGACCTTCAGCAGCACCTGCAGACCATGTTCACTGTGCTACGACCTGAAGACACCATCCGCTTGGTGAGAACACACACACACGCGCGCGCACACACACACACGTCTGTGTGCACAGTCTTGCTCACTCCTCCTAGAGCTGTACGGTACTGAACTCCCTGTCTCTCCCCCGGGGGGCGCAGGCGGTGCGGTTGGAGAGCGCTCATCCCCACTGCACGCGCTACATGGTGGTGGTGTCCACCAACGGCAGGCAGGACACGGAGGAGAGTGTGGTGCTCGGCGTGGACTTCAGTCCCTTAGACAGGTCAGCTGCTCCTCCAGCAGGGGGTGCTACTCTCTCGGGCCTCAGTGACCCCGGCCTGACCCAGGTGACGTTCCTGGTCAAACTCACCCAGGTCTGACCGGGGCCGGTCCAATACTGGACACGTGACGTATGAGTTTGTGTGGCTGAAGCTGGGCTCTGTCCTGCTCTGGGCTTCTATCAACTGTTCAGTGTGGCAGAGTCATGGGGGGAGGGGAGAGCCGAGGTCATGATTTTTGCATAATGTGTGTGTGTGTGTGTGTGTGTGTGTGTGTCCTCCCTACAGCTCGTGCTCAGTGGGTCTGGTGCTCCCTCTCTGGAGTGACACACTCATACACCTGGACGGAGACGGGTAAGGCCCTTCTTACCCATTGATATCCTGTAGTATAATGCTAAAAAGGCTAATGTCTGTTCCTCTATGACCTTTGACCCTGATGTCTTTCCTCAGTGGGTTCAGTGTGTCCACAGTGAACAGAGTCCATGTCTTCAAACCTGTGTCTGTTCAGGCCATGTGGTGAGTGCAGCTCTTACCTCATCATATCTGTTCCCTTATCCTGCTGTTTTTGGGATGGGAGAGAGACCTTCTCTCGACCTCGGGCCCCATCCAGATGCACCAGCACTTTCTCTCCTGCTGTTTTTACTCATTTTCTTCAGCTATATCATCCTACTATCTCTCTCTCCCTCTCTTTCGCATTTCTCTTTATGAATTCGTTAATCCGTTCTTCCAACTCTTTGGCTTCTGTTCCTCTGGCCCCTCTGTTACGAGCCTGCGGCTGAGCTAACGTCCCGTTTGCGCCCGTCCCCAGGTCAGCGCTGCAGTCCTTGCACAAGGCCTGTGAAGCGGCCCGCTGCCACAACTACTACCCAGGGAGCCTCTTCCTCACCTGGGTCAGCTACTACCAGAGCCGAGTGGCTTCGGACCAGGCCTGCATCAACGAGTGGAACGCCATGCAGGACGTGGAGTCGCACCGCGCCGACTCGCCCGTGCTCTTCACTGACGTGTGAGTTCGCCGTCCGCTGGTCTGGAGGAGATGCACGCTCGCGCGTTCTTGTCTTAAGGGCCGTTGGGTTGTTTCTCTCTTTCAAGGAGGACTTTGGAGCAGCCGTGAGCAGGTGGAATCTGGCCGTTAAAGGGATAGTTCACTTTATATTTGACCTGGACCAGCTGAGCTGCTCCCCTCGAATTATGTGAGAAATTGGACATGGTTAAGGCTGTGAAGGCGCCCCTGCCCTCATCACTCGGCTTCATCTTTGTTGGCCAAAAAACATTGATTTCATGGGAGCTGAGAGTAGCCACATTCTCACATTTCGAGGACATTATATAAACAAACCAATTTTGTGTGAACATCTAGCGTTACATGCCTTTGTTTGCATACATGCCTTCAGTTTCTCCGAAGTGTGCCACCGTGGCCAAAAAGAAAAACTACTTGAATAATCATGGGGATTGGCATGTTGCCTGGCTACTTTTGCCAAACGCGTTTTTGGCGTTGCCACTTCTCTGGGTTTCTCCAGAACAGGTTTGTTTACGCCGGTTCCCTCCTCTTGCTCGGCTGATTTTGTTTCTGCGGTGGATACAGCTTCAGCAAGTTTGCCTTCCCCTCTCACAGCTCTCACCCTCTCAGTCTCTGAGCTGCTAATGGGTGTATTTGCATTCAGGGAATATTAAACTGCAGCTTCAGTTTAAAAATTAAACTACTGAAGGTGACTATCCACAGCCAGTAGCTCCAAACCACAGATAAGAGCACTGTGTTTACAAGGGAAACACTACGAGCTGTTGCCAAGCAACTGCTATCAGCTGTCGTGCACCTAGGAATTGAACTGGTCATCAAGTTAATTTGAGTTGACAAGGCCAACAGAGTAAAAATAACTAAAATGTTTCTTTTTTTTTTCTTTTTTTTTTTTTGCTCATTAATGAGGGAAAATGTATTCAGGAAAATGAAGACATAATACGGACGGTTAAAAAAAATAAAGTGGTTTATTGATGGTGTTTATTATTAGCCCCTGTTAAATCACTGCTGTTTGGCTGAGAAAGCTAGCAGCTAACCGACAGGGAGGAACCCGGTCTTCATTTCAGAGGGCTTAAGGCCCGAAAGGTCAGCAATTAACACATTAAAGTCTGCCACTAGGCACTCCCGGTTCTTACCTCGAACATGCAGAATTGACGTCGCACTGTGCAACAGATGACAATCCTGACGTCTCCAGGGATGTGCTTCAGTAATGTTTTTTCCCCCTTCCCTGATTTGCAGCTGTAAATATAGATACGCATGTTTTTCAGACCCTAATTGTATCTCGAAGCCGCTTGAATTTTATCATCATTCTGTCTCGCTGTTGGGCAGCTCCTCTGGCGAAGCCATTATGGCTCTAAAAACCCACATTTGCCTGCTGAGTTGAGCAGGATGGGGAGGCTGTCGGCTCTGCCCCTGTAAATGGGTGCTGTGAGCCTGTGTAGGAATGTGCCTGCTGTACAGAAGGGTTCACTGAGGTCTTCCCCGCTCAACTTAAACAGGCTCCACAAAAGCCATTCGGGGAATCGTTAGAAACCTGCTACTGCTGTGAACGACAGACCTGGGACACTGGAGAATGGGGCCCTGCTCTGTCTAGACCTGTGGAGCCCAGCTGAGACTGGGTATGGGGGGGTGTAACCTGACACTGGGTGGCCGAACGCGGGGAAGATGAAGCGGGTGTAAGCTCCTGGGTCGCTGGGGTCTATATATAAACAGCTGTCTCCGTCACATGCTGCCCCTGCTGGTAAACAGGGTGGTGCGAGCAGCCAATTAAAGAGCCCCTCATCACAGGGACCAGGGCTCAGGCTCGTGCTAATGTGCGGGGATTATCTGTATGCGCGTACGTGCTCAAACACACTCACGCGTACTTGTAGACGCCCATAAATGCATACATGCCGAAACACACTCACATGTGCTTGTAAACGCCCTTAAATGCATACATGCCGAAACACACTCACATGTGCTTGTAGGCGCCCGTAAAGACATTCATGCTGAAACGCACAGTGGCTCTGGTGAGCATGTGCAATTGCACACACTCAATCTCTCAAAGGCTCATGCACACAGAAGCGCTCTGTCTGCCTGCCAGTTTCACTCTGACACACACACACTCAGATGTTTGAGTAGCTGTACTTGTGAGGACAGCTTGGACTTGCAGTCATTGTGTACAGCCTCATCCATAAAGAAGTTACACCTAACCTTGACCCTAACTTTAACCAGTTAGCCTTTATGTTCTGTGCAGAACTTCCTCACCACCCCAGATGAGATTTCCTCACCACACCTGTAGGTTCTCAACTATATCTGTAATGATGTGCAAACTCAAACACACACCCTCGTTCTGTCTCTCACGCACATGTACTCACCCAAACACACACACACACACACACACGTAATCACGCACACACGCTTGCACACGGGCTCACTCTCACGCAAGCACATACTCCTCAGGTTGAGCACTTTGCTCACACGCATTCAAATACACACACGAACACACCATCCACCTGGTGATCACATACATGTTCACCTCTGCTCTCGTTTCCACACACACACACACACACACACACAGGTGCACACACACCCTGTCGGAATAACACAAGCGTGCCTGCAAGCGCTCACTCAAGCTCTTATGCATAGTTGTGTTTGCTTGTCTGCGCTTTCCTTGACTGGCAAGTGTCTGTCTGTCTGGTGACAGTGTTTGTCCGTCTGTCCGCAGGCCGACGGAGAGGGAACGCACTGAGCGACTGATCAAGACGCGTCTGCGAGAGATAATGATGCAGAAGGATCTGGAAAACGTCACCTCCAAAGAGGTCTGCTTCATCCCTCTGTTATCCCTCTCTTCTCTCAGTCTCTCATCCCTCCCTCATCCCCCTGCTTTCTCATCTCTCCTGCTCATCCCCTCATCCATCCCTCCTCATCCTTCTCTTTACATCCCTCCATCCCACTCTCTACATCCCTCATCCCTCCATCCATCTCTCAGCCCTCTCCCTCTCCACCAGTCTCTGGCTGGAGTTTTGAAATATAAGGCATAATACTCCACCCCCTCAGAATGTAAAAAGTGGTGTCAGGCACAAAAAACCCCGCCCCTCGCACATACTTTGACCTACTTTTCCTAAATCGCAGTGTCCAGATACACGGCAGTTTTTACTGGTACGGCAGTCAATTTCAAGGGAATAGGATTGGGGATTAGGGTTAGGGGAGGGGTTAGGTGAAGGGGTATGGTTAGGTTAGGGCAGGGCTTGAAATGGGGACTGCTGTACCTCTCCACATTGAAATGCATTGAAAAACTGCTGTACACGTGGCAACTGCCTTCCTAAATTCAGTAGGCATCATTTCTGGGTCAGGGGCAATCCCTAAACCCAGTTTGGGGTGAATCTGGCCATTAGGTTTGCTGTTTAAGTGTAAACACACACACACACACACACACACACACACACACACACACACACACACACACACACCCAAACCAAAAGCAATCACCCTTGCCCTCCTCCCCCAGGCGGGGTAAAAAAAAAGTACAAAATACATCCTTTTTATATGGTTACGATCAAACAGTTTTGCATGTAGACATGCTGATGTGGTTGTGGAGAGTGAGCTGACCGGCTGTAGATGTGGTATGTTGTTTATAAGTGGTCAGTGATTGAAGGGTCAAGGTGACCGCGGGGGAGGGACTGGATGATTGACATGGGAGCCGCTGGCCCAGCTCTGGCAGGGAGAGTGGAAGCTGATCAGCAGTTAATGACGTACTAACAGAGTGACGTACTAACTGAGCCTCGTATTGCCCAGATCCGCACAGAGCTGGAGATGCAGATGGTCTGTAATCTGCGCGAGTTCAAGGAGTTCATCGACAATGAGATGATCGTCATCCTGGGTCAGATGGACAGTCCCACCGAGATCTTCGACCACGTTTACCTGGTGAGAACGCGCTTCTGAAACCCCCTTCTCACTCCGTCTCTGCCCTCTCACGTCCCCGAGGGCTGTGCCATCGTCCAGCTTTGTGCTGCATTTCTGCATGTTGGTGCGTAATTTAAGCTGGTTTTCAATCAGAGCATCCTCACTGTCTTCAAGGCCTAACCTGGCCCTCCAGGACTGGAGTTAAACCAACAGATACTGTGGCCCTCCAGGAATGGAGTTGAACCTGCAGACACTGTGGCCCTCCAGTACTGGAGTTAAACCTGCAGACACTGTGGCCCTCCAGTACTGGAGTTAAACCTGCAGACACTGTGGCCCTCCAGGACTGGAGTTAAACCTGCAGACACTGTGGCCCTCCAGGACTGGAGTTAAACCAACAGATACTGTGGCCCTCCAGGAATGGAGTTGAACCTGCAGACACTGTGGCCCTCCAGTACTGGAGTTAAACCTGCAGACACTGTGGCCCTCCAGTACTGGAGTTAAACCTGCAGACACTGTGGCCCTCCAGGACTGGAGTTGAACCTGCAGATACTGTGGCCCTCCAGGACTGGAGATAAACCTGCAGATACTGTGGCCCTCCAGGACTGGAGATAAACCTGCTGGCCCCCAGGGCTGTCACTGATTTTTGTCTTTTGTTCCTCTGACTCTTTCTCCTATACACTCTAGTTTCCTTCCTTTCGCTGTACAGAGAGAGACACGTTTGATCTGTGTGGCCAACATTGTGTGCAGCTGTGTCAACTTACACCTGATTGTTGTGCTTTTGTTTAGTCCTGTGGTCAACTCTTCTGTACGTAAATGTCTGAGTTAACTCTCACTGAAATGAATTAAATTTATTGGCAGTGCTGGGCACCAGCCTTAAATCGCTAACTTAAGCACTTTGCCGCTGTGTGTTTAGGGCTCGGAGTGGAATGCGTCCAATCTGGAGGAGCTGCAGACCAGCGGGTGAGAACACACTTCCTGTCACCCTTACACTTCCTGTACTGAGGTACACTGTTCATGAGAGATAATGGCAGTATCTATGCTGCCTTACATTCTTGCCGTTTACCATTTACTCTCGTCCAGACCGACATGCGCTACCTTTACATACCTGTACATGACCCAAGATATTGTGCTGTCTTAGTATTTGGAGAGTCACACTATTTTTATAATTTATTTCTGGATTACAGCTCATTGAATTTAAATAAATGTCTTCATACTGTCAGTGTTTCATTTGAGGGTGTTTGTTTGAACAGTCTAGAAATTGAAGACATTTTGATAGTCTTGCTGTCCGAATACCTGCGGCCTGTGTGGTCCACCGCTGGGTAGTCATGCGTTCATATACAGTCCCCGCCTGACGAGACTTTAGCCTGAAGCCCCAGCATTACAGCCCATTCTGTCACGTGTTTAGTTGCGTCATCTTGTCATTCGTCCCATGAAACAGAGTGAGGTACATCCTGAACGTGACACGAGAGATCGACAACTTCTTCCCGGGTCTGTTCGAGTACCACAACATCCGCGTCTATGATGAGGAGGCGACCGACCTGCTGGCTTACTGGAACGACACCTACAAGTTCATCTCAAAGGCCAAGTGAGGACGCTGCTCGCGTTGGTGTGTGTGTGCGCGCGCGTGTGTGGTGTCTGTGTGTGTGTGTGTGTGTGCTAGTTTGTGTGTTTTCCCATGACTGGGCGTACAAGAGTGCAGATATGATGTTGTATTGTAATGCCTCGGTTCAGGTGAAATTGTCGTCAAGCCTTTATTTCTGTAGTTGTGCATTTGTTCTTGTAATCAGGTGGGGTGAATCACAGTCTAGCTTCAGAATTTCGATGAGCCAAATCATGTTGAACTTCTCACTTCCGTTTTTGTTTTTGTTGCCTTTTATTCAGCAGTTTGGCATCGTCTTCAACAAAATGTCGGCTAAGCGTAGAGTTTGGAAACCAATATGGTCATGTGGTTTAGAATGACCTCAGTTTGCTCCAGTGGGGTGCCTGTTACTGACCAATATTTACCTCCCCCAAGGGGGTTGTTTTTACCCCTGTCTGTCTGTTTACAGGATAACTCAAAAAGTTATGAACAGTTTGACATGAAATGTATCAGGATGGTCGGCTGTAGTCTGAGGAAGAGTTGATGTGATTATTTTGTCAGTGATCCGTAGTGCATTCTGTAACCGAAAGAGCAGACGTATGGCGTGGCTGAGGTATGTGCTCCGCCGAGGGCCCTCTCGTGAGTTTCCTGTGATGGGGAAATTGTAGGACTACTCAGGGTAACAAATGCGTTTTTAATGACTTTTCTCATTAAATCCTGAGCTCACTGCTTATGAAAACATGACAGCGTGTGTGACACAGTCGTTCTCTAGTATGATTAAATTTGCTCTCTACATTCTCAGTAAACTGCAGTGTGACGCATACGTTCATGTCGAGGTGCTGCAATTGCGCAGCAGAGACCAGTGTACCCCCTCTCTGGTGTTCAGACTCTGGGTGTTCATTTGGCAGTGTTACTCACAGAAAGGCCCGGGTCGTTTTTCCTAGCAAGCAGAAAACATGACCTTTAACCCTTCTCTCCTGACACCCACTTCACTGGGTCCAGAAAATACCCCAAATACAAAGCAGTCTTGGGAAGTAATGGAGCCCTATTGGTTAATGTACAGTGAAAAGTTGCTTCGGTTTGAGAAGTTTAGTTTTGTATTTTATAGCAGAATTTAAGATATTTAACAATTTGGCCTGAATTACTGCACAGTCACAGTCAACAAGCTGATCTTAAGTCACTTTCATTTTGAACTTCTCTTTTCTTGCCCCTCTGAGAAATCCTGAGAGTCAACTGTCTGGCCTCATTTCCGATATTTTACTCATGCTGCACTTAAAAAAAAAAAAAAAAAAAAAAAAAAATGAGATTAGAAGGTTTTAAATGAGAATGAAATGTTTATTCATATTTGTGGCTTATGCTGCCTTGCAGTGTAGAATGCCAGTGTTAACAAAAGTTGGAAAACAAAAACTAAATATAAAAATTGTAATGGCTGTTTTGGTGGGGATGTGATGGGTTCTTGTTCTGTGTTCATGTGACTGTGTGGTGTGTGTGTGTGTGTGTGTGTGTGGCAGCATGTTAGCGCTAACCTTACACTGTAAACACACTGCATTATATTTAGCCTTTTAGCTGACTCCCTTATCCTCTGAGATTTACTCCACTTGCCTTTGTTTTCTACATGTACACAGCTGGGCAGTGACTGTGGCCTTTTACAGAAGTACCCTGTTGAAGGGCAGAGGCGAGGCTGTGCCCCACCCGGGATTTGAACCTGCAGCCTGCTTGACTTAACCCTAGTTCTCTAACCATGTTCTCTGATCATATTGTGCAACTTGCTTCGCTTTCGTGGACGTCGTTGTTTGCTTGCAAAAAAAGTTTACGCAACAATTTGAGATCTTTCTAAGGAACAATTTGTACTTCCTTAGAGGAGGAGACAGCACCTCTGCAAAGTATATTTCAGTAAAGTAGAATTCTTTAAGTGTCTAAAATGCATATTTTTATAAATTTTAATTTGGCAATGATCTAGTGCAATGCATTTTAAAACCGGCGAGTCTTCAAATCAGCGTCAGTATCAGGGGGCAGACATTTATACTTGGGGAATCTAAGGCTGCGTTCGGAATGCGCTCTTGTCCCCTGGCTCACTCGCTCTCTATATATTGTTTTCAATGTAGAACATTCACTACATAGTGCCCTGTATAGTGGGTGAGTGTACATTTTGAACGCATTATCCAATCACACGCCAGTGCCGCGGTGCTCTTTCTTGACGTCAGTTGTTCTTTCCTTTCATCCGGGCCATGGATGTTCAGAGGGTCTTCTGTAAGCTCACCCTTTACGGCTTGGCTGCCTGCAAGTTGTTTTTATTTAAGCTGGCCTGATTAACAATCAAACAACTTATCGACTGAGCAACCAAGACCAATACATGACTTATAATCAGAAATGGTAATGAAAAAGTGAATGCCTATCGCCTACATTTATATGATTGATACGACATTGTAAGGATGGCAGTATAAATGCAATAATCCCAAACTTCCGCTGACTTATCAGCATTTATTCTCGCCATCCTTACGAGTGTCACTCAACTGTGGGTGATCAGAATGTGACAGATTGCACGCGCTTGGAGCGCTAACATTGGGCCTCCTCTGTTTTCCTCCGTCACAGGAAAGCTGGAGCCAAGTGTCTGGTGCACTGCAAGATGGGCGTCAGCCGCTCCGCCTCCACGGTCATCGCCTACGCCATGAAGGAGTACGGCTGGGACTTGGAGCAGGCCTTCGACTACGTCAAGGAGCGGCGCGGCGTCACCAAGCCCAACCCGTCATTCATGAGGCAGTTGGAAGAGTATCAGGGCATCCTGCTCGCCAGGTAAACCCACCCCCCCCCCCTCTCTTTCCCCCCTGTCTCCCCGGAGGGAAGCTGTAGGGAAGCTAACCTGTTAGCCCAACACTTGTAGCAAGTGCAGGAGCCAGTTAGTTAACCAAGTGCTCTCTGAGGCAGGATTAGATAAACTGTTGCCCTTACTCTGAGGAAGTGGCGCCTAACCTGTTAGAGGAACACTGTCCTGACGCACAGTGGTTAAACTGTAAGCTCACTCACGCTCTCTGGTAATGAAGTTGCCACATCACAGGGTACGGGCATCTCGCCACAAAGTGTGAAAATATGTTGGAATTCGACTCAATGGGTTGGCATCGGATTCCACTGGCGTTGGTGCAAACTCCTGTCTGGCTGCTTGATTTTGCCGTCTGGTGCTGGGTTAGTTTTTTTTTTTTCTCTCTCTCTCTCTCCCCTCCCCATTTTCTGCCGTAGTTGGCCCATGAGCTCTGGCAAAGATTTTTCTGGTATTCAACTGACAACCCATTTAGAAAACTTGCAGGTTTAGAAAACATCGTAGGTCCAATTTAGGTCTTAATTTTAGTTTGGTAACCCTTAGGCTACAACATGCACTTGATGAAAATTTTGTTTTGATCAAACCAATTATCCGCCAGACTGCTAACTGACAGACAGACCATTGTCACTGCAAACGACACTCCTCGGCTGTCGGGTAGGATAATTATTCAGCAATGCCAAAGTATAATAATACTCATATTTAAAATGATTGGCCGGCTGGCATGGGTTTGAGGTGAGGTAACCCACAGAGAAGAACAGGCTTCTACACACTGGCACTGATCTGCTTTTATTTTTACGTGTCATGGGAAGCGGTACCTCATTTCCACATCATCGCCCTCCAGAATGGCGAGAACCGCCTCAGGAATTGACCCACTTTTTTAAAGCAGTGAATCTCATTGCAGCGTTACTGCCTGGAATGTTCCGCGTGTTCAGCAGCTGGTTCAAAGCAGATTCTCCATCCTACCCGGGCGCCAACTTCAGTATTTCGCTGCGGCTTCCGTTATTTAACAGGCCCGAACATTTTTTGCATTCAGCTGGTTGAAATGAATTCGCCAGCTGCCGTTTGTCCGTTCTTCTCCGGTAGGATTTTAAAAATTTGGCGCAACTGGAGTATAAATCTCTTTGTAATCCAAAGAGTTTGAACCAGCTCACATATAATGGGACTAGCTTGGCTATTAGCTTCATGTTCTGGACAGAGGCTAAATTCATGGTGTACGTCAGCATATAGATTGGTTTCCAAGCATTTATCAGGATAATAAACGTAGCCCTTTGAGCGTTGAATACATTTTGAAGGAGTTAAAAATGTAATTATCCTGAGCTGTTGAAAACCTATCATGTGGCAACTTGTTTAAAAGAGCTCCCGCAGGGGAGCTCTTTTAAACAAGTTGCCACGTGATAGGTTTTCAACAGCATCTGACTTTGATGTCTTATAGTCGCCCACGGCACTGAAAGGGTTATTGATTGGAGAGGATTTCATACGAGGAAACTAGCGGCTGGAAGTGCTTCAGTGTGGACGTGAGCAGAGTGAACGAAGGCTTTGAATGTGTATTCATGTGTGTTCATGCATTTCCTCTCTGTCCTGTGCAGTAAACAGAGACACAACAAGCTGTGGCGCTCTCACTCGGACAGCGACCTGTCGGAGCGCCACGAGCCGCTCTGCAAGTCCGCCCACTCCCTGGGGCGCTCCGACCCGCGCAACAGCAACAACAACGCCCCGCCTTCCCTCCAGCAATTCCTCCAATCGCAGGGCGTCCCCGCCGAAGCCGCCACCGCCGCTGTCCCCCTGCAGGCCCCCAATGGCGTGTGCGGCTCAGAGGAGAGCCTGCCGTCCCCCACCCTCCCTCCTCTGGAGGACCCCCGGATCCCCGCGCACCCCCAGCCGCAGGCGGCCGCGGAGGTGCCGGAGGAGAGGGTGGAAAACGCCTTGCTGACGGTCGCCGTGACGGTGCCCCCCGGCTCCCCCCACCCACCCCCCTCTCTGACTCTCCTGCCCCCTCCCGCATCCCCTCCTCCACCTTCCGCCAGCGGCCCAGAGAAACTGGAACCTCCCAAACTGCCTCAGCCTGCCGAGGACCCCTCAGGGTCGTCCGAGCTAGTGCCTGTAGAAAACTCGGAAGCGCAACAGACCACCTCGTCCACGTCAAGTCCGATAACGGATACAGAGGCATCCGCCTGTGCTGCAGGACCCCAGGAGCTGCCCGCGGCGTTGCCTGACCGCGAAGCAGCAGACGATGACACTCTTGAGCCCCTGAAGACCCCGACGCCCGTTATGCCCCAGGAGTCTTCGGCTCTCTTGCTGCCAGGGCCTGAGGACAATGATGACGATAACAATCGGAGCGATGCAGAGCTGCCCTCCGACCCCACCCCGCCGCGCAGCACAGACCGCATCGACTTCTTCAGCGCGCGTGAGAAGTTCCTGGGCCTGTCTCTGGAGACACCTGCCGCCCACTCGCATTCTGAGCGGGCTCCTCCTCAGCCAGCCCAGCCTCGAGGCCCCAGTCAGGACCCACAGCTGCCTGAGGACCCCAGCACTGTGACTGTCGCTGAGGAGGGCCAGTGTAAGGTGAGGAAATCGCTGCCTCTCAGAGCTCAGCTCACCTGCCCATTGTTTTTGGTGCTGAGGGCTTTAAAGATGGTGCAGAGGTAGAGGCAAGTGATGCCTTGATGGCATTAGGCATCTACATACTTAAGTACTGTTTTTAAATATTCTATCACGTAGAAATGTATATAATAAAGGTCACTGAAGAGGATCTAACTATGGCTGCTGTTATTCTGGTTCAAAATATCATTTTTTACTTGTGTAAAATAAGTGCTCAGTCGGGTGGAAGTGAAGTTCCCTCATGACAGGCAAAAACATGCTTCGGCGCATAATGCAACAGCCCCACCTACCGGAAGTGTTAGGCACTGCAGGAGTCTTATGTTGTAGCCCAAGCCAATGACGCAGAGAGAAGCTCGCGCGCTCTCCATTCTTACTGCATTCCTGGTCAAAAAGAGGCTGCTTCCGGTCATGGCAGAATGTATTGTAAACTCCTTGGTTCAGGAGTATACGAACTAAAAATAATTGTTATCGAGCACTTTTTCAAATGAGGACATAATTGAAAATTGAAGCTTTCAAGGTGTAACAAATATGAGCAAAATTAGGTACATTGATAATTTAAAACCACGGTTTTAGAGAGCATAAAGTTTCTGCACGGTCCACACGGTTTCCACAGCCAACAGCGCCGCAGGAAATCAACATTTTGACACACACATCACGCGTATCCAAATTGGTTAAAGAGTAATTTTGCCATGACCAGATGTGAAAATTTGCTCCAGCATTGCTTTTAGAGTCTGCTTCCCATCGTGGAGAAGTGATGCTAAGAGCTTTTGCACAAGACATGGACTATAATGGCTGATTTTGTTGTCTTATTTTTAGCAACACTACATGTTGAATGTGTTTATCTGATAAAATGTTTGTGTTTTGCCTCATACTGACCTGATTTCTCTTTCGTTTGACTTTTATTCCCCTCTGTCCCCCCCCCCCCCTCATCTGCTACCCCTCCGCTCTCCCCCCTCTCCTCTCTGAATCAGGACTCCGCCCCTCCCTCAGAGGGTGTTGACAGAGAGGCGGCCCCCAGGAGCCCACAGGAGAACGGGGTCTCGGTGCGGCACATAGTAACAGAGCTGGAGTCGATATCGCACCCCGTTCCCGCCCTCGGCCAATCCCAGCGAAGGAAAGAGGAGACTGGAGCAGTGGAGGAGGGGCCCACGGACCTGGCCACGCCCCCCTCGCACCTGGACTCCCCATCCACCCCTCCCTGCGAGTGCCCGTCCGGTTCGGTGCGCCGCGTCACCAAGCAGCTGGAGCAGCGGCTGAAGCAGGAGCTGGACTGCCCCGCCCCTGCAGCAAGCCCCGCCCCATCAGCTGAGGCACGCCCCCAGCCCCGCCCCCGGCTCAATACAACAGGAAGCAGTGTGCCATCGAATAAGGAACAGTCTTCGCCCAAGCAGTCCGAGAGAGAGGCGCAGGAGAGCCTGGTGGATAAAGGGAGGGGGTGCGTCAGGGAGGCTTTCTCCTCTCCTGATGGGGCCCGCCCACAGCCCCTCCCTGCGCAATTAGGCCCATCCCCCTCCCCATCCTTTCTGTCTGTGGAAGGGGTGACTGAACTGGAGACCAGCACAGATTTGGACCTAGAGTTGGGGGAGGTGGGCTCAGAGGAACCTGGCCACTCCCTTAATGAGCAGCAGCTGGTCTTGAGTCAGGGGGGCGTGGCAGAGGGCGTGGCTAGTAACCGGGAAGGACAGGACTCACTGAGCACACAGCTGGACACGCTGAGGGAGAGGGGGTGGGACGTGGGCGGCGCCTTGGAGGCGGAGGCCCGTATACGGCAGGCGGGGCTGACGCTGCCCTCCCTCATGAAGCGCTCCGCCTCTCTGGCCAAGCTGGGCTGCCTGGAACTCAACCCTGACGACCTCGGCGAATGGGAGTTGGGCTCCATTTTCCCCGACCCCCCTGAGCTCCGCCTTTTACCCCCCCATGCCTGCCTGGACGAAGCGTCCAAGAAACAGCGGGTACTCTGTGTCGGCTCCGCCCCTTCCTCTCCCACCTCCCCTCCCTTCCCGCCACACCTTGGTGCTGTGCGGTTCGAACCCGTTTTCGAGCCCCACCAAAACCAGCCCCCGTCAGTCCCCTCCACGCTGCCATCTCCATCCGGACGAGGAGGAGGGGTTCAAGCATCAACAGACAGTCCCTTTCCCCACTCGGCCCCGCCCCTCACCTCAGGGACGGCCCGACAGCAGCACGGGAGGACACACCCCCTCCGGAAGCTGAAGAAGATGGCGGACAGGAATCAGGCGCAGCACAGCTTCCTGTACAGCACCATGTGACCCCAGCCAGCCCTGACCGGGGCTCCGCGGCACTAAGCGACATCCAGTCCACACTGTACAAGCGACAGAAACAATACCGCCGTTTAGCGGCACGCATTCAGGTACCGCTGGCCAAGCCAAGCCGCCAACCGCCATTTTTATTGCTGTTTGTTGGTGGCAAACATGAACAGTCATGAGAGGAACTGCAGTACTGTCTGACTCCGCCTTTCTCTATCAGTGGTTGTAGAGGGAAAAATAGGATGCATTCTGGCAACTTCTGCTAGGCAATGCCATGTAAAGCCTTCTCCATTACCTCTTCTGTCAACTGGAACAGGACCTGATTCCTCTGGTCCACCTGTCATTTTGCTCGTTTGTGTCTGGAACATGCTGAGTTCTTGCAGAATGCTTGCTGGCGACCGCACACATGTAACTGTGGCGACAGTTTACTGGACGGGTGTGCAGGGGTGTGTGTGGCACTGTGTGGATAGTGGCGCGTTAGAGACTGTGTGCACGCGCACGTGTGTGTCAGTGTGTCAGTGTGTGAATAGTGCGTTTTTGGAACTGTCTGTACGGGTGCGTTGTGGCGTATTTGTGTGTTCTGTTGTCTTGACACTGTTGGTTGATGGAGGGGTGGGATTGGAAATGGGGGGTGGGGCGGGGGCCATTGCTGCCGTGTGCCGGGTTCAGATGCATTGTGGGTATATTTGTACATTGATGCTGTTCTCTCCCCCCTTCAAGGTTATTATTATTTTTTATTTTTTGTAAAAATTTTAATGAGGGGCTTGTTTCTCAGACATGCACTTTACTAGAATTTTGTTTTCTGCTATTATTTTCTTTTTTAATGTGTGTTTGTATTTGGGCAGCACGTTCACTGTATGACAAAGGGTAGCTTGTCTGAGTGTCACTTTGTGTGCACAGTGCATTAACAGAAATGTAAATGAAACTCCATTTTAAAGTCTGAAAGGTTAATATTTTCTTTTTTTATCCTGTTTTAGCTGTGAATATTAAAGATAAAATGAAAACTGCCAGATGTCTTGTTTGTTCTGTGCGCTAGAAACGAGTGAATTTTAAAAATCTGAAAAAATTAAAGCCAGCGCAGGAAGATGTCGACAGTGTTTGCTGTTGTCGGCAGGGCAGCAGCGATGCGGATGATGGATAATTTTTTGTCCCGTGCTAAATATTGAGAGAATATCTCGGACGAGTGCAAATAAGACCTTTGATCCACATAAGAGTGAACTGCCCTCACTTTCAAAACTACCCTCGTCTACGCCCTTGCTGCAGTTCATTCCGGATTTGAAGAGATTTAAGTTGGGTTGATTGGTATTTTAGAGATCGGTGTCAACGTTCCGGCAAGTGACCTCCCCCACAGGCTCATGATGATGCAGTGGATTAGCAATGGCCACTAGATGGAGACGTAGGACTCAATTTAATTTAACTGAATTTGGGGTTAGTTTATGCGAGCAGTCATGATCGTCGTAGTGACCCTGTAGCGCCATTACATTTGCTTACAGATGCTTCTCACTTTTGTGATTTGCCGACGGCTCTTTAACTGATTTGCAGGAATATTTCAAATACTTATATCTGCAATAAATTACACTATTTCTCCGTGAGTGAAAATTCAGAATCTTGTACGGTTTAAGCCATCTCCTGCGTTCAGCGCTCTCAACCTGCACTGTAAATAAGTCCTATTAGATGTATCATAATTCAAAAAGGATTAACTTCCATTGATAGTGTAGCCTATCATTGCCAAATATTCGGCCGACTTTAATCTGGAACATGAAAGCAGAACAAAGTCTAAATGAGGGGGAAAATTGGTAATTTGAGATGGCATTTCATTTTAAGTCCCCCGGCCACTCAACGAGCATGTCGGGGGCTATTGACTCGGGCAATATCGGTCTGTCCGTCCAGTCTTTGGCGAGGGGCTTTCTCCATCTCTCGTCGGCTTTTTATGTGTAATGATTATTCAACTTGATTGATGGATTGTGCCATTTCTTGAGTGTTATGGAAAAACCAAACAAGTAGAAAAAAGCAGATTTCGAGAAAAAGACAAAACTCTTCCTCTGGGGTTAAGCTCTAGTCCGACCATGAAAATGACTTGGCAGTTATTTGTTTATAACATAAGAAATATTTCGGGGTAACATTTTTTTTTTCTTCGTCAGTACCCATGACAATGACTTCCTTAGTTTTTCCATCCAAAGATGTAAAATATCAATTGAGGATGCTCGTGCTAAAAGGAGGTCAAGTGCCATGTTGATGAAATTTGAGTTGGCGCCATTTTTTAACACTAGGGGCCTGATTTACTAAGACCTTTAGCACATGCAAAATCTTTTTGCCTGTGCAAAACTAATAGCATTGCCACTGATTGGTGCAAGGCAAGTACCCTGGCCAATCATGGGCAATGTTACTGGTTTGGCACTGGTAAAAAGATTTTGCATGTGCTAAAGGTCTTAGTAAATCAGGCTCTAGATGTCTCTCTGCATCTTCCCTGTAAGTCTCATTGCGCTAGTGGCGTGACCATGAAAATGACCATCATTGACCAGTTTCCCCACATTGGTGAAAAAGGCGTTTCTGCTCATTTTCTCAAAATGTTACTGATGGCACTTGACCCCCTTTTAGGACTAGCATCCTCAATTATCAAAATGATGGACTAAAACTTTGTAATTATGTTTTTGCAGCGGGGGATTTCATTTCTAAGTCCACCGTCTGCTTCCATCTAGAAGCCATTTTTCAGTCGTTACTAGCACGTGAATTTCGTGAAAAATGTATTCTGACCACGAGTGTCCTGCACATCCAATACCCCTCAAGGGACTGACCTGACCGATCGTGTAATGGGTGCGCTGATTCACAACTGGCTAATTCAACTTGATAGGTGTTTCATAACAAAAATTGAACATTTAACGTGGGGGAAATCAAGGAAGATCAACTTGTCAGGTTTTTGCTTCGCAAACGATTAAATACCGAGGAGTTACTGGGGTTTGGGGCAAAACACACGGAATCCGGGATTACTTTTTACGTATCTTACTTGGCCTCATCACAATAGCCTACTGTAAGTGAAAATGGTCTTTACTCACTTTTGACCAAAATTAGACTTATTTGGTTTTTCCATTTATACTCAAGATTTTTACTCAACAGAAGGTTTTCCGTTATAAGAGCATCACTCTTATGGTAGCAAGTTTAGTTCATGTTCTCATCAACCCAGTCAGTCTTGATTCAGTTCTGCCGCTGTCGAAGTTCCTCGGCGTGAACTGTCAGTGGCTCAAGGCACGGTCCCAGCACGGCGGGGGCCGTAGAGCCTCGGAAAACAGACGCATCGTGCTTCGATCAACCGCTTGTCCAACTTACACACCCCTCCCCCTTCTCCCTCTCCGTCCCCCATTCTCTATTCGCCCTCTGCGCAGGAGAACTGCACGCATTTAAATCTCAGTCCTGCCTGGAGAGCCACCACCGGCCACACGAAACTGGACTACTGGGGCTCAATTTCAGGAATATATCTGCCGTAGTGGGGGATAACGGGAGGAAACGAAGGCGGTAGTATACCAGCGGTGAACGACCCTTAAATATCCCAAAAATCCAAGGTGAGTTTTCAAAATTCAGAAAACAGATTATCTTCTGCAGCAGCGGCATTGAAATGTGTCACTAAATATAAGTCCGTTCAGAGAAGGTATGTGTTTTTGGGCTGCGGACCAAGGACGAGCGTGTGCCACTTTTTGCGTTGTGACTGCGCACTTTCCTCGGGACCTGAGCTGCGGCTTTGCTCTGAGAAAAAACCGAGCGCGTCAGGCTGTACCGGCGACTGTCATACGAGCAGAGGAGAGTGCGGTCTTAACCGTGGCAGGTGTCCAGGTGTTGCGGAGGAGGGACTCGTATATATCCTTTGTCGGACCGTTTTATTTTACATTACATGCAGACCAGGGGGGCGTTTAAACTTCATCTGCATTCTCGTCTCTTTTGGGAAACGGAGAGGGAGAGAGCCGGGGAACTGAGACTGGTACTTCTATATTAGGAAAGTAGCCATAGCATTCCCCTCTCCCTGCCTGATATGAAGTGTTGCGTGTGTCAGGGCGTCTTATGACAGCAGAAGTATTCATATCCTCATATTTCACTTTGCAACCATTACAAAAAGTTCTCGTTTCTTTAGTTATACACTGTTCTTTAAAATTATTTGTGTGCGTACTGTAAGTAATAATGGCTCATTTCGCGGTCGGTCAGAGAGCCGCATGTTGTGACAGAGGGCACTAGTGCAGTATGAGACGTTAGTGGGAGGCTATAACGGAGGAAACCGTGAAAGAAGCTTCTAACTAATACACTTGTGGCTCTCCGTATTTATTGCCAAATAGAAACCTGAAGTGAGCATCATAAGTTTTGGAATAAAAATATATTTCTTGATTTGGCTCTGCCCCTCGATTTTATTTGAAAAGGTGCCAATCGAGCCACTGAAATGTGATTCAAATCTTAGCATTTGTTAAAGATTACTTTTTAGAACACATTTGGATTTTACGCGTGGAAATTGTCAACTCTTTTTATTCTCAAAACCCAATTTCGCGGTGTCACAGTATCTGGGTAAAACTTCTCCTTAAATAAAAATCTAATAAAATGTACAGATTACTCAGGCGAGTTACAGAAAACCCCTCTCTTGATGCAGGGATCAGAGCTTCTAGCAACATTTCTTGATTCTGGGCTTTTGCTTCGGGATTTGTGTTATTTCCCCTTTGTCAACACCAGGGCCAGAATTTTGCGCATGGAAGTTAAGGGGGGGGCATTATAAGGCTGTGCAGTGAGGAAAAACAGCGAAGGACACCAGCCAAATCTATCGTTTGGAAAGTTATCAAGCAGTAGAGAGCACGAGTGTATTCAGTTTAGCGCTTAATGGAAAATCTCTGCAGTTATAAAAAAGAAATTTGTAATTACAATGCAGATACACGTGTACGACAGTAAATATCACTCTTCAGGAGCCATATGTGGATGTGTCAGTGATGAGGGTTAACAGCAGACTTTATAAGCGAAACTGCCAAAGCTACGGTGCAAGATGGCAATCACTTCTAGCAGAGTGATAACATTAACTGTTGGACATTCAAAGACCCCGGCTCATTTGTCATTTTGGGCGGCCTGTTCATGATATTTTGACCATGTTTGGTTGCCATGGGATTGGGCTTAGTTTGTCTTCAGTCGTAATGCTCTCTTTTGTCTACATTTTAGGCTATTTCATGAAAGCCAAATGTTTATAACATGCGTCTAATTGTTTTTTTTTTTTTTAAATCTCATCTCTCTGTCCAATGATGACTTCGTTGAATTTCATTGGCAGGACTTGCGTTGATTAACACGAAAAGCAGACTCCAAAGTTCATCAAAATCTTGAAAACAGACATTGGGAGCCCCGCTCCTTGTGTGCCATAGCCCTGCACGTTAGATGTCCTTCTTCTCAAACACACATGATTGAAAAGATTGCCACATTATCAAACATCTGTCCTGTTATAAAGGCCTTGAGAAGCTGTTCAGTGATGTGAATCATGGTGTGTTCAAGCAGAGAGACATCTAGAACATCCACGGCAATGACTTTCCAGGAGAAATCACAAGAGAATGACAAAAGCTCACTCATACATGCGCTAAGAAAGTGCTTGATCAGTGATGCCAAGCCATTTTGCCACAAATATTATGGAGTGGTATGGGGCATGTATAAATGGAGCTGCTACTTCTTCATTGTGGAAACGAAAAAGTAGACTACTTTGAAAAAAAATGAATAAACAAGGATCTACACTATAAACAGATGGAAATTGCTCCAAAACCTAGCTGTACCTATTGAAGGGAATAAAATGTCAGAGGACTCATGATGGTGAATTAGTAGGATTATCAATAATATGTCATTTGCAGAGGTGTAAAATCCAGGGGTCAGAAAGTAAAAGTCCTGCCAAGTTTTTCTCTCTCCCACAGAATGAGCTGATCACTCATATTGGGTCTATCTCCTGTCCGAAGCAAATCCAGGTGGTTGGAATAAAGTTCTGGGGGGATTTTTACTTTCTGCACTCGGACTTTATACACTTGCAATCGACAGTGTTATGGAATGTGCTACTGTTGAAATTAAATGAGAGAAATCAAAAAATATAAGTATTAGTTGTATACAACCCCAAATCCTAAATAGTTGGGACGAAGTGTAAATTGTGAATAAAATCAAAATGCAGTGACTTTCAGATCACATGAGTCAATATGTTATTTACAATAGAACATGGTTAACATTTCAAATGTTGAAACCGAGACATTTTACATTTTTATCCACAAAATGAGCTCATTTCCGGTCGTACCAACCAGCAGTGGTCGGCAGCTTTTTCAGAGTAGCGCACTATTGGCTATTGGGCTACAGGGATGCAAATTGGGAAGGGGCTGCTGGGAAGGGTCATATAAAGTGGTTTTGCATTGTTTGTTCCTCAAGCGCCTCCTGTTGGCCAGCCGGGCGCTTGTCAGGAAGATTCTAAGCTTGTTCATATTCGGGAATCCTCTGCCCTCGCTCTGAACCTGCGAGGATTCAACCAATGGGTGTTAAGAAGCAGTGGCCGATAGAAGTGTGCTTCGGAGGAGAGCCGCGAACTGTCTTCCTTCTCCTTAGTTGGCAGCAAGGGGTCGCATATGAGCAAGCTTTGTACATAGTTCCACAACTGGGCATGTCAGATTTAGGTTGGATACGAGATTTCAAAATTTTTGTAAAAATAAAAAAGAATAAATTAAAAAAAAAATTGCTCATTTCAAATTTTCTTGCTGCAACAGGTCTCAAAAAAGTTGGGACACAAGCAAGAAAGGGCTCAAAAAGCAATTAATATATGACAATCAGCTGAAAGAACATTTGGCAAGTAATTAAGTGAAATGGCATCAGGTGTGTAACATGACTGGCTATAAAAGGGATGTCTTAGAGAGGCAATGTTATGCATGGGATTGTATCCTTCAATTGCAAACCCAAGCAGGATAACAGTAAATACAGCTACACTCATTGATGATATATTCACAAATGCCAATGAGGGGAATATACGTAACTGGAGGTTTACTCATGAAGGATATTAGCGATTATTTGCCTGTTTTGTAGATTTTAGAATCCTGTATTAAAACCAATGAGGACATGGAAGCTGGTAGTTTAATAGGACAGGTAACAGAAAATACCATCATCACCTTGGGGAAGACTTATTAAATCAAGACTGGAGTGAAATCTATGTTGAAAATGTAAATGAATCATATGACACATTTATTTCAATCATGTCTAACTTGTATGATAAACATTATACTCTTGCGGTTAAAATGGATAAAAACAAACACATGGACAAGCCATGGATAAGAGAGGGAATACAAAATGCTTGCAAAATGAAAAGTATATTGTATAAGAATTTTCTAAAACTTAGAACAAAGGAAGCCGAGATCAAATATAAGACATATAAAATAAATTAACAAGTATTATGAGATAAAGCAATAAAATGTATTGTAGTGAATTACTTGAAAAAAAACAGGACTAGTATCAAAAATACTTGGTGAGTTTTGAATGAAATCATTAAAAAGGGAAAAGACGAGAAACTGCCCTCATTACTTTTACTCCAACAATGATATTGTTATCAAAGAAGATAAATTGATTGCGGACATGTTTAATGAACATTTGCTAATGTAGGGAAAAATGTAGCAAACTCTATTGTACTTCCAAATGGTAAATATGAAGTAAAGAGTAGTGTTAGCAACATAAATACTCATTCAGTGTTTGTCACAGAAACTGATGAAACTGAAATACACTGCCCGGCCAAAAAAAAAAGTCGCACACTCAATAACCTGTATGATACAGTCGTTATGTTGCGCTCCTCACTGACTGACTGTCGCTATATTAGCGCCTGTAGGAGAAAGCTCTCGAAGTGCTTCGCGCAGCCTCATTATGAGTGGGAGGCTTCTTCTTCTTCTTTTTGGTTTTATGGCGGATGACAGACCTATTGGTGTCTTACCGCCAACTACTGGATTCATTCAGCATAAATTTCCCTATTCCTCTTATATCGAATTCCCACCAAGGCCTCGTCAAAGTGAAAGGTGCACTGTGTCTAACAATGCGTTTGCACTCTGCATGTGTTCAGTGAGTTTACACTTTCGATTCGTGTAATCTACAAGCCGAATGTAGACGCAATGAATTGGCTTTTGAAGAAGGCAATGACGTCAACACCAAAGCTGCCTGCTGATTGGTCCAGCCAAAAAATTTCAGGCGAAGCACCGCGTGGTGGCTTTCCTTTAACGCCCTGATGGGAGCGATCATCAAAGCCATCTAGCGGACACAAGGGCGTTAATCATTAACGTTACACACTCAAATATTTAGTTGGAGCCCCTGTAGCTTTGATTACAGTGCATATTCATCTTGTCATTGTTTTGACAACTATATACAATGCCAGAACATATATTTTCGATCAAAAATGCCGTAAGTTTTGGCCGAGATCTTGTCTTCTCGACATAACGGTTGAACCACTTGATGGTCTTTCTTGAGCACATCCCAATAACTTTTAATGTGTTTAAGGTCAGGACTTTGTGGTGGCAAATTTGTTTGTGAGGCCAATAACTTGCCCGTTCTGAAATACTGTCACATCTTTTCCACCATCAGCGGATGTGTCTTCCGACATGATTTTTTAAGAAATGAGTAGTGGCGCGCTTCATCAGTCAGCGTTAAAATGATTATTGCCAGCTAAAACATATTGTAATGTGAATATAGGCCACTAGATGGCAGTATTTACCTTTTTTTTGTTAAGCTCCGGCAAGAGTCATGTTTAGACATGTCCTGGACATGTCTGGGGCAAGTCTCAGAAAATAAAAAAAAAGAGGTCTAAATGTGGGTGGGGTCTGCAAAAGAGTATATAAGGAAAAGAATTGAGACAGTAAAGTAGTAGGAGAAATTGCAAGAAGATGACCAGACCTGCCATTCTGTTCAAGACCTGTGACGTTTCTTTTGTGGATTTCTTTGCCTGTGTTTGAGCATTTTCATTATCCAGGACATCACCAAGCCACCCCACAAAAAGGGACTGTAAATATTTCTTTTTTTTTTCCTAATCAATCTTGGTCTTTAGGTTCATTAGTTGTTAGTTAGTTGTTATTGTCTTTGTCTGTTAAATTAAATGTGTTTAAGTTTTAAAAACTGTGTGTCATCCCTTGCTGTTGCTGTTGTGTTGTTTTAAATGTAATAACAAATTGGGGCCATAACAAATTGGGGGCTCGTCCGGGATAGACCATTGTGTGAGTAATTTATTGAAAAATCTAACATTCCAAATTGTGAAATTGTTTTTGTGAATTTTCCTAGATATATATTGACAACAGCAATGGATGATTTCTTGGCATCACCAACCGTAGGGGTTTTGAAGTCTTTTAAAAAGACAGAACTGCTAGAAATTTGCAGACAGTTGGAGCTGACAGAGGTAAAACCAGCCATGCGAAAAGCAAGACTGGCTAGAGAGATAGTTGAATATTACATTGATGAAAATGTGTTTGCACCAGGAGATCTGGAACAGTTTCCAGTGGAAAATCCAAATATAGAAATGGAACTTAAATTAAAAATGCTAGAGATTTAAAGGGAGGAAAAAGAAAAACAAAGGCAGTTTGAGTTAGAAAAATTAGCAAGAGAAGAAAAACAAAGAGAATTTGAGAGAGAGAAAGAGGAAAGAGCAGAAAGAGAGAGACAGAGACAGAGAGATTTTGAATTAGAGAAATTCGATGGAGAAGAAAGACTCCAAATGGAGCAACTAAAAATTAAAATTGAAACTAAAAATAAATTTTGTGCCAGTCAGGAGGTAAAACTGGTGCCTCCATTTTCAGAAAAGGATGTTGACAACTATTTCCAGTGTTTTGAAAAGGTAGCAAAGAGTTGCCAGTGGCCAAAGGAACACTGGCCTCTGATGTTGCAAACTGTCCTCAAGGGTAAAGCTCAACAAGCCTATTCGGCTTTGTCTGCAGATGATTCCTCTGATTATGAGGTTGTCAAAAAGGTTATTATGAGAGCTTATGAGTTGGTTCCAGAGGCTTACCGACAGAAATTCAGAGGTCTGAAGAAATCTGAAAATCAGACTTATGTTGAATTTGCTAATGAAAAGCAGGTTTGCTTTGAGCGCTGGTGTACTTCTATGGAGGTCAAGGATGATTTCAACTCACTAAAAGAGATGGTGTTAGTTGAAGAATTCAAGAACTGTGTTAAGGATGATGTTAAGACCTACCTTAATGAGAAGCAAGCACTGAACTTGCAATCAGCTGCCAAATTTGCAGATGAATATGTTCTCACTCATAAGTCCAAATTTCAGTCTAGCAGTAACAATAAATGGTCCCAATTTCAGAAAAAGGGTTACGGTGATACCCAAGATTCCTCACCCAAAGACAAAGACAAATCTGGTGATGGTGCTCAGAAATCCAGTAACAGGTCTGATCAAAGTGTGAAAGCTGACAGTGACAGAAGTGGTCTAGTTTGCAGTTATTGCAAGAAATCTGGTCATGTTACAACTAACTGTTGGTTCCTTAAAGCTAAGAAAGAAAAAGAAAAGGATACCAAACCAAATGCCTTTGTGAAAACAAGGTTAGAAACCCCTGTAGTGGATAACCAATCTGCTAAATTGCCTGCTTCTTGTGGGGCTAAAAAGCCTAATACAGCTGACTTTGTGAGGGAGGAATTTCTTCCATTTGTGTCAGAGGGATTTGTGGCTCTGAATGAGCATACTACTCCTGTCCCCATATATATCCTAAGGGATACCGGAGCTTCTCAGTCACTTTTGTTGATGGACTCCTTGGAGTTACGTGATGAGACCGCTTCAGGGGATTTCATACTTGTACAAGGTATTGAAGGGAGGACTGTATCTGTACCCCTGCGCTCTATATTCTTGAAGTCAGATTTAGTTACAGGACAGGTAAAGGTGGGACTTATGTCAAGTCTACCTATAAAGGGTGTTTCTCTGTTGCTAGGCAATGACCTGGCTGGGGGCAAAGTAGTTCCCCCTGTACATCTTACTTCACAGCCGAGCACTGAAGATGGGGATGAGGACCCATCTCTGTATCCTTCTTGCGCAGTGACTCGTGCTAAGGCCAAGAAGGCTAAAGAAGAAGATGTTGTGGTGCCGTCCAGCACATTGAATAGTCAGGACTCAGGTGGTTTGCCTCATGACTCTGATTGGCCTACTATGGTTTCTCCGTTTGAGGACTTATCAGATACTTTTATCAGTTCTCTATTCAGCCAGCCGGATGGGTCTGGTGATTCTGATGTGTCTGGAGACTTGTCTCTGTCCAGAAAGCGGTTGATTGAGGAGCAAACTAATGATCCTGAAATTGGTGTACTAAAGAGGAGAGCCCTTCCTGAAAAAGAAATAGATGCAGTTCCAGTTGGGTATTATCTCAAGGATGGTGTGTTGATGCGGAAGTGGCGCCCTCCTGATATCCCTGCCAATGCAGATTGGGCAGTGGTCAGGCAAATTGTTGTTCCGAAGGTCTATAGGAATGAGATCTTAACAATGGCTCATAGTTTACCTTTAGGAGGTCATCTTGGTGTTAACAAGACTGTTGATAAGATCATGAAACACTTCTTTTGGCCTGGGCTTCGGAAAGACGTTTCCAACTTTTGCAAAACCTGTCACACTTGTCAGGTAGTTGGAAAACACCAGTTAGACCCACCTGTAGCTCCATTACAGCCTATCCCAGCATTTGGGGAGCCATTCTCTAGGGTCATTGTTGATTGCGTTGGTCCATTACCTAAGACTAGATCTGGAAATCAGTACTTGTTGACAATCATGTGTGCATCTACCAGATTCCCCGAAGCCATACCTCTACGTAACATCAAGGCAACTGCAATCTCGAAGGCTTTGATAAAGTTCTTCACGTTGTTTGGTCTTCCCAGGGAAATTCAGTCAGACCAAGGTAGCAATTTCACTTCAGGATTGTTTCAGCAGGTTGTGTATGAACTAGGTGCAAAACAGATTCTTTCTAGTGCCTATCATCCAGAAAGTCAGGGTGCCTTAGAGCGGTTTCATTCCACTCTCAAGACAATGATGAGGACTTATTGTTATGACCATGAGAAAGACTGGGATGAAGGGGTTCATTTGCTGTTGTTTGCAGCTAGAGAAGCAGTGCAGGAGTCTACTGGATTCAGTCCATTTGAGCTAGTGTTTGGTCATGAAGTGAGAGGACCTTTGCTATTATTGAGTGAACAATGGCAAGAGAAAGAGCCGCATATCAGTCTGTTAGACTATGTTAGCAAGTTCAAGGAAAGATTGCGTGCAGCTTGTGACCTTGCCAAAGAGAACTTGAAATCAAGTCAGGGAAAAATGAAAACTTGGTATGATCATAAGGCTAGAAGCCGTGAGTTTAAACCAGGAGAAAAGGTCCTTGTGTTGTTTCCCTTGCAGTCCAATCCATTGCAGGCTAGATTTCATGGTCCTTATGAAATTCTGACAAAACTCAATGATCTCAATTACATTGTGAAGACTCCAGATAGGAGAAAACCAAAACAATTGTGTCATATTAACATGCTAAAGCCTTATCATGACAGAAATGCTAGGGTTGCAGCTGTCACTTCAGATTCTCCAATGGTCGAAACGTGTGAAGATGAGGGGGAGTTTCAAGATGATGAACCAAGAATTAAAGCTGAAGTTCTTTCATGTAAATTGTCAAACACTGAAGTGTTGCAAAATCTTGATGTAAAACTCCAGCACTTAGAACCCTCACAGAGAGATCAGTTTGAAAGGTTGATCAAGAAATATGAGGATTTGTTTCCTGATGTTCCAAAGAGAGTTACTATAGCCTCTCATGATGTAGATGTTGGTGATGCCAAACCAATAAAACAGCATCCATACCGGATGAATCCTGAAAAGAGAAAGATTGCTGAGAAAGAGGTTGAGTTCATGTTAAAACATGATATTATCAGACCCTCCAACTCCGATTGGAGTTCACCCTGTGTGCTAGTTCCAAAACCTGATGGAAGTACTAGATTCTGTACAGATTATCGCAAAGTCAATGCTGTAACTAGAACTGATGTGTTTCCAATACCTAGGATTGATGATTGTATTGATAGTGTAGGGCAAGCAAAGTTTCTGACCAAGATTGATTTATTGAAGGGTTATTGGTGTGTGCCTTTAACTGAGAGGGCCAAGAGCATCTCTGCTTTTGCCACACCATCTGGATTGTACCAGTATGAAGTCCTACCCTTTGGCATGAAAAATGCCCCAGCCACGTTCCAAAGGATGATACAGTCTACAATCGCCGGATTGCCACACACGGGTGCGTACATCGATGACCTGATCACATGGAGTGACTCCTGGGAAGAACATCTAAAAGATGTAGAGACGTTGTTCCAGCGCCTGACCCAGGCTAACCTGACTGTTAACCTGAACAAGAGTGACTTTGGTTGTGCTACTGTCACCTATCTTGGCTACGTCATAGGCCAGGGTAAGGTGGCACCCATAAATGCTAAAGTCCAAGCCATCATGGACTTTCCAGTTCCTGACAACAAAAAAGCTTTGCGCCGCTTCCTTGGAATGATCGGGTACTACCGCAAGTTCTGCAAGAACTTTGCTGAGATTGCTCTCAGTCTAACTAACCAACTGAAGAAAGGCGTAAAGTTCACCTGGGATGATGCATGCCAGAGAGCCTTCGATCGCCTGAAGTCTCTGCTGTGTCACTTCCCCGTGCTCAAATCTCCTGACTTCAACAAACCGTTCTCCATCGCGGTCGATGCTAGCGACCAAGCTTGTGGATCTGTGCTCCTACAGAGAAGTGACTCTGATGACATTGAGCATCCCGTGGCATACTTCTCCAGGAAGTTCAATAGCCTCCAAACAAACTATTCCACAATAGAGAAGGAACTGTTGGCTCTCGTCCTTTCTTTACAACACTTTGAGGTTTATGTTTGTACAGGGGAAAAGCCAATGATTGTGTACACTGACCACAATCCGTTAATGTTTTTGAGTAAGATGAAAAACAAGAATCGGAGATTGTTGAATTGGAGTTTGATTTTACAGGAGTTTGACTTGGAAATTAAGCATGTGAAGGGTACAGACAATGTAATTGCTGATTGCTTATCCCGTGTTTGAATGTGTATATATATATCATGTGTTTGAATATTGTATGATATGTATATATAGACAAGTGTTCACTTAACCATTTTGTATTGAAAAGAAAAATTTTGCCTTTATGAGTCAAAATTTTTCCCTTTTGGAATGGAGGTGTAATGTGAATATAGGCCACTAGATGGCAGTATTTACCTTTTTTTTGTTAAGCTCCGGCAAGAGTCATGTTTAGACATGTCCTGGACATGTCTGGGGCAAGTCTCAGAAAATAAAAAAAAGAGGTCTAAATGTGGGTGGGGTCTGCAAAAGAGTATATAAGGAAAAGAATTGAGACAGTAAAGTAGTAGGAGAAATTGCAAGAAGATGACCAGACCTGCCATTCTGTTCAAGACCTGTGACGTTTCTTTTGTGGATTTCTTTGCCTGTGTTTGAGCATTTTCATTATCCAGGACATCACCAAGCCACCCCACAAAAAGGGACTGTAAATATTTCTTTTTTTTTTCCTAATCAATCTTGGTCTTTAGGTTCATTAGTTGTTAGTTAGTTGTTATTGTCTTTGTCTGTTAAATTAAATGTGTTTAAGTTTTAAAAACTGTGTGTCATCCCTTGCTGTTGCTGTTGTGTTGTTTTAAATGTAATAACAAATTGGGGCCATAACAATATTAATAACCGCAATAATGATCTAATTATCGAATTTGTTCATTCATTTCCAAACGGTGCCTTTTTTTGGCCGGGCAGTGTAATTGATATTGTGCACATTTTAAAAACAAAAAATCAACAGACTGGAATGGTCAAGATACAGCATGTTTATGATTTAAAAAAATATTTACTGTATTGTTACACCCCTAAACTATATTTGTAACCAGTCTCTGATGGCTGAACAATTTCCAAAAACAAATGAAAATAGCTTAAGTTATTCCACTGTAAAAATCTGGTGATAAATGTGTTTTCTCCAACTATAGGCCAGTTTGCACTTCTGCCACAATTTTCAAAAATTTTAGAAAAGATCTTTTGCAAAGAGGCTAAACAGTTTTATTTCTAAACATAACATACTCTGTGAACAGCAATATTGATTCACAAAAAAAAACGGACCACCTCACGAGCACTTATGGACTTGAGCAAATAACAAATGTGATAGAGAAAAATTAATATACAGTAGAGATTTTTCTCGATCTACAAAAAGTATTTGACACTACTGAGCATAAATTATTATTATCCAAATTACAGAGGTATGATATCAGAGGACTGGCATGTGATTGGCTTGCTAGTTATTTGGAAGATAGGTATCACCATGTCCATGTTAAAAATTCTCATTCAAACTTTTTGAAGGTCACATGTGGGATGCCACAAGGTTCAGTTCTTGGACCATTGCTGTTCATTTTGTATATTTATGAAATATATTTGGTTTTAAGGTCATTGAAATGTATTCTCTTTGCAGATGGTACTACTTTATTCTTCAGTGGGGAACATTTGGAACAACTTCTGGATACTGTAGAGGAAGAACTGCAGATAATAAAAAAATGGTTCGATGCCAATAAATTATTTCTTCACTTTGGAAAAACCTAGTGTACTGTATTCGGAAATAGACCATTAAATTCTCAAAGAAATATTAAAATTAATGATGTTGAAATTGATACAGTACTCAAAACAACATTTCTAGGAGTAATAATTGACATGACATTAAGTTAGAAGTCCCACATAAATCATGTCAAAACCAAAAAGGCTAAATCTATTGCAATACTGTATAAAACTTAAGATTTTCTAACTCATAAATCCCTATACACATTGTACTACTCTCTCATTGCTCCACATATGACTTCTCGTGTAGAGGTATGGAGAAATTCATATAAAACAAATATTAACCCTATTTTTTTATTGCAAAAAAGAGCCATATGAATTTTAAGTAAAAAACCCTACTATGAGCCAACTAACCCCCTATTCATTCAGCTTAATGCTTTAAAATGTAAAATTTTTGTGGATTACAATGTAATACAAATCATGTACAAAGCTAAAAATGAACACTTACCTTCAGGTATCCTGAAGTTGTTGAAATGGTTTTGGAGATTGGCATTGGTTTGGGAGCTTTCTTTGTTACTCTCGTCCGGGACGATATCGTTTTGCCCATATCGGATTCCTGGGCCAGCTGGTATTAATTGTGGGCGGCACCCGGACTCTATTTAAGCCCAAGTTTCGCCTCGCTACTTTTGCTAGAGTATCAGTGTTTTTTTTTCGAACTATAGCCGGTAAGGTCTCTAGTTAGAGAGTTGTTGAGGAATTAGCTGCGAAGAGGAGAGTGCTAGTTAGCAAAGGAATCTTTCTCTCTTTCTCCCTCTTTCTGGGCACCGTCTGGTGCTTGATCTTTTTATCTCGGTTCCTGAGATTTTCCCTTTTATTTCGTTTAGTCAAGCTCGCGTTTGCTTCCTTATTGTTACCCGGACTGGATCTAGGTCCCTTGGAAGCTCTGTGTTTGTCTCTTATTTTGCTGCACTTCCTTTCATTCCGGCCACAGCATTTGGCGTCTCGGAAGAAACCGACCATCACAGTTGTTTAAAATGAATGTCAGACAACACAGTCTGTGAGGACAATTCATGTTCAAAAAACCAAAGGCACGAACGAATGTAAAAAATCATTGTCTGTCTGTGAGGGGTGTAAGTCTGCTGAATGCTCATTCTGTAGAAATTAAAACATACAGTACATTGGTCAAGCTCAAAAAACTTTATAAGAAAGATTGAATTATGCAATACACTATGGGGAAAAATAATGACAAGTTAATATAAGTATGTCAATATTGGTTATGATCAAAATGTCAACATCATCAAGTTTTTGCACCACTGTTGCCATAAAATATATTTTCCTATTGTGATGATTATGATTTCTGTGAGGTAAGAGGTGTAGGTGTCTTTGGCTCTGCTTCAGCCTATACCCTTTTGGTTCATAACTGGGAATTCAGAGGGTTTTCTGAACATCTTTTTTTGTCTTCATATCTTTATTTTGTCAACTTAAAATGAACCAAATAAAAATCATTCATTCATTCATTATTGCATCTAAACTTGAACTAGGTAGATCAATGTTGATCTCAATATCATGAATTGACTTCTGCTAACAAAATATGCTTGAGAACAAGATCAAATTTCCAGACCATAAAACTGATTAACTCAGATGACATGTGCTGGTAAATGGAGACAAAGATCCAATTCAGCCTGACCAAGATTGGTTTAGCGGTATACAATCCCAAATCAAAGGAAGTTTAGACGGTATGATAAATTAAAACTGAGAGTAGTGATTTGTAAGTAGAATTTAACCTGTAAAAAGTTGAAAATAATACAACAGCAAATAATGCTTCAACACATTAATATTATTGATTTTCAAAATAAACACATTTCAATTTTGACTCCTGTTATATATATATATATATATTTATATCTTTATTTTTTTAAATTTAGGGAAGTGAAGTATTTACCACTCTGTGATATTGTCACTCCTCTTTCACTACAGAATAATCATTTAGGGACTCAAGACACTAACTGATGTAACTACATATGGTATTACTCAACAAAGGTTTGCCAAAGTAATCCTGAGCCCACGTGGTTATATCATTTCTAGATAAATAATGGTTCCTAATTCAGTGTTGTCTGAGAGATTGGAAATCAAGGGAATTCAGGTTAAGCTAGTGCCCTTCCTGCTTATGCACAGAAGTTCCTCCTGATTCGTTGAATCTTTTAATTATGTTATGCACTACAGATGATGAAATATCCAAAACCCTTCCTATCTTTCTTTGAGTTCAATTGTTTTTAAAGGGGACCTATTATGCTGTTTTTAAGTTATTATATTCTTCTATGTCAAAAAGGGTGCTGTATAAACCTCTTTGCTAAAAAAAAAAAAACATTAAATTCCACAATTTCTGGGCAATTTCATTCCATTTTTATTTCTAAACCTCTGGAAAACAGGCTGTGGGAGGTGTGCCTTCCATGAAATAAGCTCTGTTTTGATTGGTCAGTGAACAGAGCACTATGTCAACGAAGAGCAACATTGGTTTCTGGCAAGTCTCTAAATTCAGTTGACTGATTGCTTGCTACTTAGCTAGCTATTAAATTAGCTACATTGTGAGTATGAAATTGTAACGTCTGCAAGTTTGGCAAGGATAGTTGTTGCATTCATAAGGAAGCGTGTCATGCAGTCACCATAATGCAGTCACCATAAAGGTTAACTACACTTGGAATTAAACCCATTAAGAATGATCCGTATCAGCTTATGTAACATTCCATTAATTTTGAATTTCCACCCTTCTCCATTAAAAACGACCCGAATTCTGTTAAAAACAGTCACTCATTCCTTCTGTTCCTATCAACGAGTCTCCTTCATTACCTCTGGCTAAACTAGGGATGGTTTTTAAATTCAGTCCATTATGTAGCTTGCTATTTACACTTGGAATTCAGTTTAAGTATAAACAGAAATTGGAAGCGCCTACCTTCTTATCTAGCTAGCTAGCTTGCAACAGATTCTCCTTGAAAATAAATCAAGACCACCAGACTTTTGTTTCCTCCATAATATAAATTTTGTTGGCAGTCCTGTGTTGTACTGACCCAGGCTAGTGGTATAAAGCAGTCAGGCTGAGAGTGGATAGCGCACACAGTTTTTTTCCGATTGAAGCTGGGATTTTGCCATAAAAAATAAGCTGTGGGTGGACATATTAAGATTGGGGGCAGAACAGTTCTCACGAGCCTGCGTGTGATTTAGAGAGGGTTGCTAATTCTGAGTGCCACGCCAAATGCCGTGTTTTATGAAAAAGACAGCGCAGAAAAAAAAAAACTGGATGTGTTGTCTTATTTCACAGTTAGTGGGTTGGTTGTCTCCATGTGAAAAAGTAATTGCCCCCTGAGTTACTAAATCGACAAAATTAATTGATTATTAAATTCGATTTTATTTGAAATACCCCAGCATGATTAGTGCCACCCCTGTTGAACATCACTTAAATTGAACCTCTCTGGCATTGTGAAGAAGGCAGAAAGAAGCACATGATGCCGCAATCTAAAAAAATTCAAGAACAACAAAGTCGCTGATACTATCAGTTTAGATAGGGTTATAAAGCCATTTCTAAGGCTCAGGGAACTACAGTGAGCCATTATCTACAAATAGAGGAAACCTAGAACTGTGGTAAACCTTACCGGAATTCCTTCAAGAGCACAGCGGCGCCGACGACTCAATCAGGAGGTCACAAAGGAATCCGGACTAACATCTAAAGAAGGGCTGGCCTCTCTTGCTACAGTTTCGATCAGTGCTCAGGATTCCAGGATAAATGACTCCCATGGGAGCGCTGCAAGGCAAAAACCATTGATGACAAAAAAGAACACAAAGGCCCATTTAATATTAGACGAAATACACGTCTTGGTGATCCCAAAAACTATTGGGATAATATTTGGTGAACTGCTGAATCAAACGTGGAACATTTGGTGTAAAGCTAACATAGCATTCCACAATAAGAACATTATACCCACGGACAAACACGGTGGTGGTAGTGTGATGGTCTACTGCACCTTTTTCAACCTCAGGACATACACGACTGGCCATATAATTTATCGAGCCCTGAATTCTGGCACTCTACCCCCAAATTCTAGCTGTGTCAGTTTGTGACCTAAAGCTCAGGGACAGTTGGGCCATGCAGCAGGGCAGTGATCCAAAGCACACAAATTCCACCTTTTCATACCTCAAAAAGATACAAAATCAGGGTTTTGAAGAAGCGTAGTCAAAGTTGTGGCTTGAATAAAATTTAAACGCTTTGGCGTGACCTTAAACAGACAGGCCATGTTTAAAAACCTTCCAATGTGGCTGAGTTATAACAATTTTGCTCAGAATATTGGTCCAAAATTCTTCCACAGTAATGTAAATAGCTCATTGCCGATCATTGCGGACGTTTGATTGCCGTTGTTGCCGCCGAGGGTGGCACGTTGTTGTGAGGTTTTGGGGGTTATACGTATACTGCTCAAAAAAATAAAGGGAGCACTTAGAGTTTACTTTCCTTGTCTTTGTCTTATATTAAGATCAGCTGATTGAACTGAAATATTTGAATATAACAAACCGGGAGAAATAGATGAAATCGGGAAGTGGGTAAATCTTTTTTGACAGCTCTGTGTCAGTCAGAGGAATGACCCCAATGTGTCGGGTAATTGCTACTTTATTAATAGTAGCTATTGTCCTCACTGTCCAAATCAACTCCAGGCGACAGCAGTACTTTCTATAAATAAGTCGAACCGCATGGAACGAACTCGCGCAAGTAGAGTATCAAAACTGTCATTCGCTTATCCAAGTTTTATTTGGCCTAAAGGTGCTCTGATCTCGCTGTTCTCCAACCCAATTTGCCTCTCCACTTGGTGTCTGCGCTTGCTTGTCATTGCTGGTATGGAACAAGCTCAGTTACGAGTGTGACGCATCAGACGACTATTAATATCCGTCCCATGAAAGCTTTAGAATGCCTCCGCTGTTGGTGCGCCGCTCCCGCTGTCGGTGTTCACCGACACAACCGTCCGTCTCCTGAGCTTTAGGATACGATGACTCGCTAACTCAGGAACCACGACTGCCGATTTTCTCAATGCGAAATGTTTGTGAAATAATCCAACGAAATTTTAGCCAATGTGCTTCAACCTATGACTTCGGCATTGCAGCGAGCGGCCCAAATTTTCCTGCTCAAGATTATATTACAGGTACCTAAAAAAAAATATGTGGAATATATATATATATGATAAAGAAGAAACTGTATCCTAGTAACTGGTTACCAAAATATTATTGATGTCATGCTTGCGGTATAGCTGTCTGCCATGACATGTTTCAATTTATTACATGATGGATCCGGTGCACTTAAGGCCATTCATCAATGACTTCTCATTGGATACATGTCATCACATGGTACGTACTGCAAGACACGCTGGTTCCCTGCTGTCCTTGCCTGCCATACACCCTCAGTCTGAGGAAGTCACTGTACCTCCACGTTTTTGGTTTAGTGATTCTTTCCTCTTTGGCTTCGAGGAGGTGCGGTAAGCCCGCTGATGCAAAAATGGATGGCGTGTATTACCCAGGTGGGTGTTATGTATCTGTTGAGATAATGTGATCCATCACGACTACTATCATTGATAGATGATACATTATTGTACGATGATGACATTTATGCTGTTTTGTTGAGTTTGTAAAGTCTCGGGAAACTAAATTCTCGTGATGTTTTTAATGTCAAGAATGGTGAATATAATGAAAGTGCATTGTATTTGAACATACAGTGTCTGTCAGTGAATCGTTTTGGTAAATCATAGATTTGTGTTACAGACAGAATGGTAAACATGGCTTCGTAACTTCCATGATGACTAGGTTCAGACGGATAAGTCTTCACATTCATGCAGAGTAGCTGCACGTAAATAGACAATCAAGTTTGCAATTTGAGCCTTGCTCAGTGATGTGACCTCAGAGGTTCATGTCAGTAAGAGTCCAACAAACTGATCTTTCCTGACTCTGATTGATCGTTTGTGCATCCTGTCTTTTTTTGAAGTCCTACCTGTATATATCTATAGTATGCATTTTACTTACTTTTTAGTGCCTTTGATGCTTCCTTGCTGCCATCAGTCTTGCTCTTTCTAGTTTAAATCTCATCAGTAGTAAATTTACTTTGGTATGTGGTTTCAACAAGAAACCAACCTGAATAAACATCTTTTATCTAATCACTTTACATGTGAGCAACCTTACATCTTTATGAGATGACTGGAGTGCCCTTAGACCTTTGTTAAATGGTGCCATGAGTTAATTTGGGCTATCGTGGGACTTGTTTTTGAGAATAACAAAATATTAATTTCATTGTGATAACTAGATCACAAGTACATGATTGCTATTGATGACGATTATGTGTTTGTGTGATTACACAACTGTAATTTTCAGCTATCTTTTTTTGAGAGGGGGGGGGGCAGGGGGGGACATCATGTCTCCCCAGTTTCATTCTGGGCCACACTGGGATGACATTACTGTACCAAAGTTGGAACGGAAACCGATCAAGAACATGGTTCAGAACTTGTGTAGGCTATACTAACTTGTGAGCGAGGCCTGTTTTGAGAAGGTTTTTGACAGTAATTTTACATTTCATGACATGTCAGTCTTACAAAGCATTAGAAAAATGAGACGAAAAAAATAACTACCCATTAGTATTACACCTATGCGAACGCATTAATAATGATCCTTTGTACAGTATTTATCATATGGTTGAGAGCGGATCTCAAGTTCCCAAAGATTTCCTGCTCTTTATTTTAGTGTGACCCCACCCTTATAGAGTGGTGTTGTGTGATGCCAAGTTGGGCTCACGGTTGGCAGCTGCCTCTGGGAGGGATCGATGCTGGATGGCGCTGGCAGCTTGACTGGTGGCAGCAGAATCTTGGTAGATGTCGGAGATTGCTGCTAGTTGGTTGGGGATCACGCCAAATGGATTGGTGTGGCTGGTTAAACTCTGGCTCTTGTTGTCCAATCCAAATCCCCTGGCAGGCCCGGCGCTAGAAAAGGGAATGTACCTTTATGACAATTAGGATAGTCCTTGCTAGTTCTCAATCATTTTCCTTTATTGACGCGTTTTCCAATTATTGTAGCTAATTGTAGCAACTGAAGACACGGTTTCTCTCCATATACGATCTAACAGCGATGAAATAATGGAGTAAATTCAGTAGAAGTGAGAATTGGGGTTGGACAAAACTTCAGTTTTAAACAGTTATTAGTCCTGACCTGTTCTCAGTCATTGTCATGATTAACAAAAGGTTCACTCTGAGAGGCTCCACACTTGACAGGTGCTGCTTGTTCTCCCTGATGAGGTAAGACGACAATCATTCATCTGGACGCATATTTGCTGAATTAAAATCAACATTATTCAAAATTGCACACCTGCGCAAATAGCTTGAGCCGCATGCTTTTAATAGCCTATTCCACTGCCGCATGTCACTTTTTTCACTCAATACTCAGAGTAATTTTGAATAACGTTGATTTACATTAAGCAAATATGCGTCCAGATGAATGATTGTCATCTTACTTAATCGGAGAGAACAAGCAACACCTGTTAAGTGTGGAGTGCTCTCGGAGCTTCTTCAGTTGCCTATTACGATAATTGGAAAACGTGTCAATATAGGAAAATAATTGAGAACTAGCCAGGACTATCCTAATTGTCACAAAGGTACGTGTCAGTGCCACCCCAATTCCCTGTACTAGCGCCAGGCCTGTCCTCTGGAACTGAATGGTATTAACCAGGGTCGTGAGATCTGCTGGTTTCACTCTTGGCTAAAGTACACAGTTACGAATGACTGAGGCAGAAGGAGCCGCTCACAGATCAGTGATGAGAGCCCAAAGGGTGCATTTATTCATGCAACAGAATTGAAGAAGGCTTGGGAAGACTGACGGTGAGGGGCGGTCTGCGTATCGGAGCCGTGATTGGGACGGGCCGGAGCTCAGAACCCCGGTGGTCAATCCAATACTGCAGTTGCTGGACTGCTTCCAAGGAGGATTGTTAATAGGGACGCAGTCCCTGTTCTGGAGTCCGCAGGACCTGTGAAGGGTGTACCTAATAAAGGGCTCACAGGGAGAGATTCATGTTTTCTCTACAATATAACCGAACACACAAAAGATGAGCTCAGCTCAACACTAGATCACTGAAAGGTTCGCTTCAGATAAGAGACAAAGAAAGTTTAGCAAAGACTGAGACGCCACAAGAAAATGAGACAGACAAGACAATCAACGAAAGGGATGAGACATAAAAATGTTCGTATCGGGAGGTGGGGAAAACTGCCCAGGTGAAAAAATATTATACTTGAATTATACTTTTACAGACTGTATTAAGTATGGTGTATGTTTTTCTCGCCCCCTTTATGTGTAATTAAGTGTGCTCAAGTAGTCATTGAATACTACTTGTGTACTACTTCAGGACACTTAAAGTGTACACTTTCTAAAAGTATATATTAAATATATTACTTTTTGTGCTTAATTTGCAAAAGTACATTTGTTATAACTTTTGTATGCAACAAATATACTTTTAATATAATTAAGTGTAATACTTTTTCACCTGGGTGATGAAGACTGCTGGAACAGGGGAGGGACTCATTACTGAGACACGAGGCTTGTAAGAGCCAACGGCTAATTTTTTCTAATGGCAGGTCCACTTCAAAAAAGCCCTCTCATTTGCCGCTGATTTACCTCATGTATTTGTGGTTTCCAGTCTCTTAGCAGCCAACTGCAGCATTGGAAACCTGGTTTGTGGCGTTTTATCCTGTCAATGATTTCAAAGAATCAGTGGTGGCGCTTAAAAACCCAGATAAGCAGCAGGCGCTGTGGGCCTCCTGGACTGGATTCTGCCACTTGTAATGTATATAAAATGTTACATTATAAAATATAGCTGTATGTAAATGAATATTGAAAAAATAGTCTTGCACTATGATACCACTTGACATGGATGTAAACGGCCTTAAAGGAAAGTTGATCGTCTGTAAGTTTATTCAGGGGTGTTTACTTTCATATACATGTGAAGTCAGGCATGTAGGGACAGCAACTCCTCGAAATTGGGCTGCTGTCCTAAGCTTTATTGACGTCTCGCTGTATTGACCTCTTTCTGCATCTCTCTCACGCGCACCTCTCTCTGCCTCAGGAGTGATGAGCCGCAGTATCGTACGTCAGAGTAAGTTCCGACATGTCTTCGGCCAGGCGGGCAAGGCGGAGCAAAGCTACGACGATATCCGCGTCTCCAAGGTGACGTGGGACAGCTCCTTTTGCGCCGTCAACCCCAAGTTCCTGGCAGTGATCGTGGAGTCGAGCGGTGGGGGGGCCTTTCTCGTCTTGCCACTCTCTAAGGTAAGAGTGGGGATTGGCTGCCGCATTGTCACGGTTACTTTGAACAGGGACGGCCATTTTGTTCTTTTCCTGTTGGGCCCTCATCTAATACGGCCATTTTGCTCTTACGTCTGCCCTAGTCTTTGAATTTTTTAAACTTTGTTTTGTTTGTGTCAGGCACATTTGAGCGTTTGCACAATGCAGAATTTGACCCCAAGCAATACTGCATGTTTATAAGCAGAGCAACATTACCAGCACCACTGAAAATGTGTGCAAAACACCGACTGAAGCTTTACGTACTTAAACCTGGTCAACCAACTGGCTGGTCTGCAGATTCAGCTGGTCCACAACCTGATTGTTCTAATTATTCACCCAACTGAACCAGTTTACCAGTGTCGCCCAGCTAGCAACCAGCTTTGACCATCAAAAGACCAGTTATGACCAGCCAGAGTCCAAAACCCAGTTTAAACCATTGCAAACCAGCTTTGGACCTCGATGGTCGGAGCTAGAATTTTTGCAGGGAGCCTGACACCCTGACTGGGCATTGATGGTGCCTCTAAAACTCAGAGCAGTTCATATACCGGGCAGTCAGCAGGTGTTTAAAGAGTGACATCGGTTTAATTCTTCGGCTCTGTCCTCTTGCATATACAGTTCAGTTGGAGACGTTAATTTGAGGACGCTTCCATCTGTCATGTGAACCACGCTGAAATTGTCGCCTTTTATTTTGTAGCCTTCCTAATCCTTCCGGGACACGCAGGACACTAGATGCAGTATTTCTAATGGCACAGATCTCTCACGAAACAAGGAAGGTTATTACTTATTTCTTCCTGTGGTTCCAATAGAATACGCAGGATACCACCCTGCACCTGTGTCCCAGTCTACGTCTCCCATCCAATCAGGTCAGAGTGAGCGCATTCGTCCCTAATTAGTTCAGAACTCTCGCCCCCTTCCCCACACACACACATACACACACACACACCCAGGCCACCCCTCTGTTTCCCCTCTCCTCCACAAACTGAGCTGCCAGAAATGCACCATCCCCAGGGCCTAGTCGTCACTACAGCGATACACACCAGCCCTCTGATTTAGCAGGACAAACTTCTGATGCCGCTCAAAGTTTACGTATAACAAATACAGAACACGCACCTCGGAAAAACAAAATACCCCTCAGCAGGTGCTGTTTACCTACGGCAGCTGTTCACTGATTTTCATATTTGCCCATTTTTTAATGATCACTTAAGCAGGGTGTAGCATGTAGGCCGTGAACTGAACCCTGTTTCGGGAAAGATGGCAGAAACGCAGTCAGGGAAGAACATCTTAACGCGTAGCTAAGTTCCACTGCAGTAATCTGGGCGCATGCGGCCATGCGGCGATACGAACCCAGATTAGCTCCAGAGGAACCTGGGGACATTTTTTCAGCCCATTGGGACTCACTCTTCTCACTCCATGCATAAAATAGACTAAGAGAGGTGCCCTGGAAAGGCACGGCACAGTCCTGATTTTCCAGTGGATTGTTGAGCGTTTGCTCTCCGCTCCTCTTGGTGATGTTTCCTCTCTGTGCCCTTAAACCAGGGGGGGTGGGATGATATCACTGGGGCACAGGGAGAGAGAGCTATAAATACTCCAGCACTGTACCCCCCTCCGCCGCTCAATCTTCCACGAGCAAAAAAAAAAAGCAAACTGCCTTTTTCGACGCCTCATCACTGGGCTATAAATACCCATCGGCTGGGGGTCTGCGACGGGGGAGGGGACTTTAATTCTGAAGCAGACACGTGTTCACACTGACGGACAGGAATAGGTGGCATCGCAAGGAAATGACATCAGAGGCCGAGGTTGACGGGCAGCAGCTCTGGGTCTCCCTGAGACTAAAGGAAGAGGAGGGAAGTCTGTCTGTCTCTGTCTCCTGGTTGGTGAGGTGCACCTAGGGTTGGCAGCTGAAGGAATTTAAAGCAACACTACTTGAGTGTAGGCCGTGTCCCTTGAGTGCGATGATGACACACCTGAAAGAACTCTCGTGGCGGAGATTTTTAAGGTGGAATTTGTGTGCGCTTATACAGTATTGGGACTGTTCATACACTCTCAGAAATAGGGGTACAGCAGGAGTCCATTTCTGTTCCCCAAGGTACATTCAGCACTTGTGAATTTGTTGCAAGATATAATATTAAAACAGTTCTAATTGCCTTGCTTCCAGAAATGATGCCATGTCTGTGTTTTTGTACATGTGGTTGTCCTATGTGTGTATGCAAATGTACATTTGAGTGTAATACTCGCCAAACGCTGAGATGGTTATACTCAGTACGCAGCACAGAGCTATGACTCAATGTCTGTGAAATTAGCATCCACTTGGTTAACCAATTTCTCCTTGTTAAAAATTGAAGTACTGTGCAATCCTTCTTAATCTTAATTATCATATTCTGCAAGGCATTAGAATGTTGATTAAAAACAAATTACTGTTGTTTGCGCAGTGCGTTTTCAAAAAAAGAATAGTGATGAGAGATATACAGTGCTGCGTAAAAGTATTCGCCCCTTCCCGATTTCTTACATTTTTGCTTATTTGTCACATTTAAACGTTTCAGCTCATCAGAGTAATTTTAATATAAGACAAAGACAAAGTGAATAAACACAAAATGCAGCTTTATAAAGCCTTTACTAAAGGTAGACTTATTGAAAACCTATATCACCCACCCATGTGGGAAAAATAATTGCCCTGCAAAATAACTGTGCAACAACTGTAAACAAATCTTTGCAATAACTGGCCATGAGTCCCGAAGGTTACTGCGGAGGAATTGTTGTCCACGTCTTCCTTGCAGGAATGACCCGATGCAGCCCCACTGAAGGGTTTTCAAGCATAAACTGTCTGTTTAAGGTCATGCCACTGCATCTAATTCGAAATCATGTCAGGACTTTGACTAGCGACTCCAAAATCTTCATGTTGCTTTTTTTTTGTTTTTTTGAAGTATTCAGAGGTGAACTTGCTTGTGTGTTTCGGATCATTGTCCTGCTGCATAATGTGCTTGAGCCTTAGGTCACACATTTATGTTGGGACATTCTGCTGAAGGATTTTCTGATTGAGAGCGGAATTCATGGTTCCATCAATTATGGCAAGTTGCCCAAATCCTGAAGCAGAAAAAAAAGCGGAGTCCATCACACTACCTCCGCCGTGTTTGACCGCTGGTGTGATGTTCTGCTTTCTGGTATGATGGACTGCTTTGTCATCTTTATGCCAGATATAATGGGACTCAGATCTTGCGAAAAGTTCCACTTTTGACTCATCAAACATCTGAATATTTTCCTGAAATTCTTGGGGGTCATAAGGTGTTTTTTGGCAAATGTGAGATGAGCCATTGTGCTCTTTTTGGCCAGCAGAGGTTTTTGCCTTGCAGCTCTCCAGTGAATGCCATTTTTGCCCAGTCTCTTTCTTATTGTGTAATCATGAACACTGGCCTTAACTGGAGCAGATGAGGCTTGCAATTCTTTAGATGTTAGTCTGGACTCTTTTGTAACCTCCTGGATGAGTTGTTGATGCACTGTTGGGGGAATTTTAGCAGGCTTGCCGTGCCTAGGAAAGTTCACCATTGGTCTCATCACCTCACCCTAACTGAACACTCAGTGGAACATTGCCCTACAAAAATACAACTTCTCTATTTGTGGATCGTAGCTCTCACCATGGTTTGCTGGAATCCCAGACCCTTGGAAATGGGTTTTAATCCTCTCCAGGCTGAAAGATGTCATTGACTTTGCTTCTCATCTTTTCTGAATTCTTTTAGATCGTGGCATCATGTTCTGCTTTTTGCCTAGTGCACATGGCCAGACAGGTTCTATTGATGTGACATTCAAACTGAACTCGGCGGGCAGTAATCATGCCTGCCGCTGTCTAGTGTTTAAGTGGTTGATTCTGGCGGCCATTACTTTTTTGCATTGGGCCAGGTAGAGATGGATGGCTTTTTCAATCAATAAATAAACCTAACATTAAAAAAAATCATTTTGTGTTCATTCAGGTAATCTTTGTTTAATACTGAAATTACTGTAATGATCTGACACATTTAAGCGTGAGAAATATGCAAAAAAAGGGAAGAAATTACAAAGACGCAAATACTCTTTCAGAGCATTGCATCCATCAAATTTTATGATGTGCGTAATTTTTGAATGTATACTGTGTGTTACCTTTTGTATATGAGATAATAAGTCTTCAGCACATGTACAGAGAATGTGAGCACAGGAATACTGAGAGTTTTATGAAGAGGAAGCGGAGTAGGAGATGATTTTATGTGTGTTCCTACGAATGTACAAGTTGGTCTGAAGTCAGTCAAAATGCTGCAAATGCGTTAAGACGTTGGGTCCTCCTCACGACGGGCTAATGCGCAGACGGCAGTACATTACCCAAGTGCACCAAATTATTTTGGTATTTTAAGGTCCCTGATTGTGAAACACACTGTAACTGCATTACAAACCCCTGACACTGTTCCTGGGTTTATGGAATTGCAAAAAATATTCCACAAAAAAAAAACAACATAATCACTGTCAGCACATTATATTTACTCGGGCAGCTATTTTGAAATGTAATAATTACTTGGGTATGGGGCTTGCTAGCGATGAACTGGACTCTGTTTCTGGGAAGATCTCAGTAATATGATGAGGTGGGAAAACATCTGGGCGCCACTGCATTCCATGGCGGTAATCTGGGCGCAGGAGAAAAAAAATATGTCGTTCATTCAGTTCAAGTTTAATTTTATTTGTATTGCGCTTTCACTAGGGATTGTCTCAAGGATGCTTTACTGAGTAAAGGAGGGTGGAGCCTGGCAAAAATCCCCAAAGCAGCAATTACCGTAAAAAAGATTTAAAAAAAAAAACTGTGACCACTTAAAGTGACTGAAAGTAAGTAAAAATACGGTTTATGGATGAAAACATTTGGGGCCAGATTTATGAAAGGTGTTCTTCTCTTACGTGTGTAACTTCACTGATCAGATGATGACCGGGTGTTCAGAGTTGCTCACCAAATGACAAAGTATGTTTATCTAAGTTGCGTCTAAGTCTTAGTCACCTGTGATCAAATTACAATGGCAAAATTAAGGCATCCCTGGGGGCTTGTTTAACTGGTGTTTTTCTATGTATGTGCTGCCCCTAGATGCCAATGTATATCGCTTTTCTTGTTTTCAATGAAATCCTTCTGTTTTGTTCTTCACTTAGTTCCTTTAATTAAATATATAAGTCCCATTTGTTGGTCCGCAGTAAAATTGTCATTTTGTTTATTTTCGGACTACTTTTTATCGCACATTCATCTCTACAGTCTGTTCCGCGTTGGCGAAGGCTTACGCTGATACTGAGACAACCGTGTGCCATAATAGGTCACGTGCTTGCTCCAAACAATAACTCTTAGGTCATTAAAGAATCTACGCCCACGCGGCAAGTTGGACACGGACAACTAATCGGGTGATGATCCTCGGTTGCAATATGCGATTATTATGAGTGTTTAGCTGTGCGCGTGTAAGCCATGTTTAGTCAGCGTTTTAAGCTCACGCCATGACTAGAGAAACGCTGACTGAACACCTTTTATAAAGTCGGCCCTTGGTGATTTTCTTTCAGGGGTTTTGAGGAAAGCTAATATGCTGTGTGTGGCAACACTGCTTGTGTGGACTGTGCTTTTATGAAAAGTGATATTTTCATTGCGTTAATGTGTGCAGTTTTGATAAGTGAAGTGCACGCGGTGGTTAAAGGATCCCTTCCCACCATAATACCTTGCGCACCTCTGTTGTTGTGTTCATTTCGGCCGCAGCCCTGACACGTGAAGAAAGGTCAGGGGATCCGAGACGAATGCGCTAAAATGGAGAAGGTGGACCATGATTTGAGCGTGGACGTAGACGTTGAAGAAATGGAGACTGTATAATTATCAGCATCCGTAAATATATGGGGGTCGCCAAGCCAATGTTGACATGGAGATTAAAAAAAAATTTTGAAGTATGTATTATGATTGGTCATTATAAGTGGAAAACTCCTTGTAATATATTGCTAAACTGTAAAAATGTAAATAATTATGTATAATATATTGAAATAAATACATTGAAACTAATGAATACTATTGTTGTCATTCCGTGACAATTTGCCTCTTGTAATTCCGTGACATTGACTTTTGAAATTTCTTGCCCATAAAGTAGGGTTAAAGTCAATATTTGTTTCTATAACTTACAGTATTAACAAAAAACCCTTTAAATATGAACATATTGAAGTTTCATAACTTAACTATGATAGGAACATTGCATTCTGGATAGTTGAACACAACATCAAAAAAACCACGTCAATTTTGCGTAATTCCGTGACGGAGTAGTTTTTGCTTGTTTCTTCTATGAAAATTTCTCAAAAAATATTTTTTCACTTAATAATATGAAAGAACAAGTTAATACCTTCAATATGACATATCATACTAGATTTTATCTTTAGTTGTAGAGTTACAACCCAAAATGTAATGGGACTGTAATTCCCTGACAGATTGGCAGCCCCCATATACGGTTTTCCTGTGGTACTATGCGGGCAAAGGAATGAGGAATAAGTTGAAAATAAAAATAGATAATGGTAAAATAACTAGCCGAATATAAGCAACAATAATTTTAAAAAGCGTTTGTGGCAGTTTAAGACCTCGGTAAAGCAAACGCGCAAGGACGGACAAGGATTTCCTTTCAACATACAAAATGTCAGAATTTAGACGGCTGATAAAATGGCGGATATTGCACTTCGCGCACACAAGGTATTGTGGATGGAAGGGATCCTTTAAGGATGATCTCCTGCCTGTAGGCCTCACTGTCAGTGTGTTATGTTCCAGACAGGTCGAGTGGACAAAAACTACCCACTGGTGATCGGTCACACGGGTCCTGTCCTGGACATTGACTGGTGTCCCCACAATGACAACATCATAGCCAGCGGCTCGGAGGACTGCACTGCAATGGTAACCTATCAGTAAAGCCAAATCGATCTGTTGACCAATCAAAAAAGCCATATCGATCTGTCAACTAATCAAAAAAGCCAATTCGATATGTTAGCAAATCAGTATAGCCAAATACCTTGTAACAGTTGAAATATAAATGCTAATCCTTCAGAAATTCAAATGTTGCAGAGTATAACAATGCATATTTATGTTTTTATCATGTTTCTCTTAACTGCGGTGTATTGAGTGTGACGGCGTATTGGATCCACCATTCTCTCTCTCCCTTTTTCTCTCACTGTCTATCTCTCCTTTCACCTTCCTTTGCTCGTCTCTTTCACTCTCTCTCTCTCTAACCCTCCTTGTTTTCTGTCTCTCTGTTGCCATGTTATTGTTTTGCTGTAACTGTGTGCGCGTTGTTTGCTGCTGCCTTCGATGACAGCGCTATTAGCGGTAAAACCAGCTCTGGCGAACGGCGTCAATTGGTTTTGCTCTGAGTCCTGGAGCCTGGAATAGAGACACAGACACTCAGAGGGACAGGCTAATATGTGTTTGCGATAAAAAGCAGAAACGAAGAGACATGCTGGGGCAGATGACGATGACAGTTGAATCTTGCTGAGGAATTGAGTTGGCTCATGTCCGTAAGGGTATACACATCGGTGTGACTGGACTGACTGCCGCAGGAGAGCACCAACAGAAAACAGCTAATGCCTCACATACGAAGGCATCCAATGCATTCCATCCACGTCGGCTATTTTTGGGAAACGCAGCTGGCGGACAAAGTAGGCTGTGTGTTTGTTCTGCTTTGCACAGTGGCCATGAAATGCCATGGCTCCTCGAATGACAAGAAACAGGCTGTACTCCGCCATGTATCTGTCCATTACAGTTCATTATCACCACATTACTGCATTCTTACCCAGTGTGGAACTCCAGCGAGAAGGCATAGAATAAATATATTTGTATTGTAAGGAATAGCTGCAGCAATATGGAAGTGACCAATCCTTGGACAAAATATTATCCCTCCATGGCATTGAGAGAAAGACACACGCAAAATACATACATATGGTCACAATTGGACAACGTGTTCCCCACTCGCGTTTCACCGAATATCTTACCGGGCTGTGTAATGTGCAGGGGTGAGCTCTCCATCAGTGCCAGAGTTGAGCAGGTTAACGCTAGCCTGAATGGTAACTCTACCATTGTGGCGCTCTGTACTGGGGCGCACAAGAGGGGCAGGGCTAAATGACCAGACATACAGCAGCAGAATGGAGAGGCCTGGCTTCAGGAACGTCTGTTATGGTGCTTTTCCACTGCCTGGAACCGGCTCCGCTCAACTCTACTCAGTTTTGTTACCAAGTACTTGTTTTCCACATAGCGTTTTACCTGCTCAAGCGAAGGCGGGATCGACCATGTAAAGCGTCTTGTATTCATGTACAACGCATCACCAAACACTGCATAACCTCACGCGACACGAACACAGGAGCAATGGAGATGTTGACGGGTTAGTGTTCCTAAATCTCAGTAAGGAAGTTTGGTGGCTGTTTATCTATCCAGTTGTTCTATTTGGCCTGATTGTCTCAGTGCGTTTGCAGTCATATTCTGCATTTCTGGCTAGTGCCCAACTCACTTGCATTTGGCTTCTAATTGTTGGCGAGTCGTCATGTGTTTGACAACTAAGCGTTTGCAACTCCCTTTATTGGTTTAGGTTATGACCATATAATCGTCCTGCCTTAAAGTTGGTATCTTGTTATGTGACCCCCGAAACGTTCGTGTTAAATTGGCTCACAAGAAAGCTTGCTAGCTTGTTGGTATTTACTGACTTGGGTCAAATCTTAATGTTCACACTTCAGGTTGCATTGCCGTGAGAATCATCCTAGTCCACCATAATGTCGATTGTGTACGTGACGTAGGGAAAAAACTAGACTGCGCTCTCTGTTCTTGGCGCATTCTGCCATGGCCATATAGGCGCCAGCTTACGGTCATGGCGAAACCAATGGGCAAAATGCATAGTAAACATAGTAAACACCCCTGTTCAGAAATAAATAATCTATAAACAACCTGGTTCCTATAGCGCACTTTTTCTCGTAAGAACATACTTATAAGTGACAGCTTTCAGGATGTAAACAATCAGGTGAACTGACAATCAAAAAAATCCAATCTTTATCCATAAAAATCAGTAAAACTACGGTTCTCGGGAAAATAAAAAACATCCTTCCTCAAGGTCTGCACAGTCTTCACAGCCAACAGTACAACAAGATCCAACCATTTTGGCACATAAATCATATGAATCCAAATTGTTTAAAGCACTAAATGCTTTGTTTTGCTCTGACTGGATGTCAAAGCCAACTTAACACAAGAAAGGGGGTTTTGCTCAGTCTAGAATTTTCACTACTTCACTGAATTATGTTTTGTACTGTGTCGGCTTGTCTAGGGTCACACAGATGAGATCCCCTCTGACCAATCAGTGATCCACATTGCATAGACCTCGTGATAAAGTATTGGCTCGGCTCTCTTGGAACCCTGGTACCAGACACTATCCACCATAGAAATGAATTCTTTAAAAAAAAAATATAAAAAACAACGAGAAGAGTCGAGCCTTACTTACAGTGGGAAACACCTTAAGTCTTCTGCTAAAGTGGCAGATTGGGCCGGATGACCCACCTATCCAGACAATCCTATGTTCTAGTACTTTTTTCACAGTATCTGCCTGTCAAGGTCTTGTTGACTAATATCCATTCCATTGCTGTCATCACAAGCTGTCCGATAAGATGACACCAAGGCTTGGAATTACACTCAGGCCAGTGTAGGTAGCCAGTTGGGGTTTGTGAAAAGGATGGTGTGCATGGCTGAGGCTGGAGACTTCAGTTGACTTCAGGAATTAACACTGTTAGATACTAATCATGAATGGTTTTGTAAGAGCGAAATTAATGAGTGCAATGTTCCAACAAAACGTTTTATGCAAGTTTAGTATATGAAATTTTCTGTTGCTCATATTCAGAATTTACGGTAATGTTAGAACTATGTACCGGCATTAGATTTGGCGGCTAGTTGCCGCTGTGCGAGTAGCTGGAGTGGTGTAAAGTAAAATGGAAGAAGGGGGAAACGGAGACCGAAGAGATGTAATGGTTGGCCTTCGTTGTGTTCGGACTTTGACTAAAGTTATGAACGAAACCCAGAACGTGCTGTATTGATTTATTCTTGCACACTCAACACCCACGTCGCTGACGGTATCACACCGATCAGCAAACGGGTGCGCGAGGTTTCTGACCCGATAGCAGATTACCCGGAATGACCATTAAAATGTCCTCTTTAGAAATGTAGCTTAATCTGCGCACGAGGCACATGAGACATGTTTTCAGACCTTTCTGCAGCTTGGATGTTCCTGTGGAGATGATCTGAAATGTGAAAACCCTTGTGTTTCACCTAATCATCTAATGTGATTATGACTTGTGAAATATGACAGATCAAACTGCAAAACTTCAAATACTCACGCGGAACTTAAAATACTCACCAACGTTGCACAGTACAATTCAGTATTTTGGAAAAAAAAAAAAGTACCAGTTTCCATTTTGCGCAGTGGGGGGTGGTAATCCCCGAGAGTTAAAGCATATTTGGCAATATTTGGAGCATACTGTCACAAGCAGTACAAGTTGTTTTAGAGCATCTTATTGTTTTTTCTTGCTTTAGAAACCCACAAATGCCCTGCATTCACTGTACAGCTGACGGGCTGTCAAAAATTTCAAAGCATCTGAAATATTTATGACTGTGCACAAACATGCCAATCCAAAACACTATAAAACGGAAGAAAAAAAGGAAATGAACTACACCGTTACAGCACTAGGGGGCAGCAATATGGCGCTGATAGAATGTGCCACTCGCTCCAGACGCGCTCGGTTTTGGTTTGCCACAGCATCTCCTAAAAAACCAACCATACTTTCTTCCACATTAATCCTTCAGCATAGTAAATAGCTTATATAGTAAGCATGCAACAACCTAATTTTAAACTCCAATCCTAAAAACTTAGCAGATCAGGTAAGTGCAAATAAAATAAAAAAGGACTGAAAAGTCCCTTCAGCCACTATTGTCTGCGTTATTTTTTCTTTTCTTGTTTTACTTTTCATATATGTGCTTATTTATGGCATAGGTGTGGCAGATCCCAGACCACACACCTTTACGGCCGCTGTCAGAGCCAATCGTCACCCTGGAAGGGCATTCTAAACGCGTTGGCATCGTCAGTTGGCACCCCACAGCCCGCAACGTCCTCCTGACTGCAGGTACGCTCGCGCCGAAGTACGGCTTGTTGCCACGATTAAACGCTCTCCTGCTCGCGCCTTCACTGTAGTGTTGTACACTCTCTTACCCTCATCATCTCAAACCAGCGAAACACTGCACTGTAAAAACAAAGTCTTACCAAGCATTTTAATCTCGTATTTGGGCTTAAAACACTTGTTTCTATTACCGTTTTTCCATGAAAAAAAATTTTGCCAGTGATTTGAGGTGATTTTGATTAATTTCTAGATTTGTCCATGGGGTAAAATAATTTCACTTACTCCATGGACAAATCTAGAAATGAGCCAAAAGTATCTCACATCAGTGTTACAATTCACAGAAATAAGTGCTGAAAGTCTAAATACAAGGTTAGAATGCTCGGCAGGACTGTGTGAACAGTTATACTCACCCTGTGACACCGTACCGCCACCAAACTCTTTCCTGTGCAGATCTTATTAACAAGCATAAACCCTCCAGCGTATGCACATTATGTCAGGTGAATCCTCACGTACATGCTCTGTCTTTCCAAGGGTTAACACTCCTCAATATACACTATATCACCTCAAATACTCAGGTATCTACAGCTCAACAGATTCTGAAGAGGAAACACCAGGAGTTGGAGAGTAACGGTCCTTCCTGCTTCACCGGATGTTTCACCAACTACACTGCAAAAAAAAAAAAACTGACCAAGCTTCTTAATCTTGTATGTAGACTTTAAACACTAATTTTTTAATCTCGGGAAAATAGAAATTCTTCCACTGATATGAAACAATTTAGATTTATTTCTAGATTTACCAATGGGATAAGAAATTGCAGCCGTCAAGCATGTGATAACTCAAAATATAAACCAATGTTTTACACCTGCGATGGAAAAAATAAGTTTTACAATCTGATGAAATTTTTTGTTAAGACAGACACTTTTTTTGTGTAGCTCTTTCTTCTGGATGAATAATTGGGCTAATTAGCAAATCCCGAGGTATGAGCGAACCACTCGGGACAACTGTTCTCCTCTGATGTCCCGCCTTTGGCTACAGCTGCTAAAATGGCTGCTGCTGCACTCCTGCCGTTTGCTGTTGTGTGTTGAAGTGTGAGTGGCATTTTTAAACACAGGAACGCTAGTAATGACACCGGCATATCATTAGTGGTACTTTAGGTTGCGTATCTCTGATAAGCAGTGTCATACAGCGCTCAGAATGACCCATGAGCCGTCCTCTCCCCAGGGAGTGATAACGTGATCATCATCTGGAATGTGGGCACAGGGGAGGCCCTGATCACCATGGACGACCACCCTGACCTCATCTACAACGTCAGCTGGAACTACAACGGCAGCCTCTTCTGCACCACGAGCAAGGACCGGCGACTGCGTGTCTGCGACCCCCGCAAGAGGGAGGTGGTGGCGGTAAGAGAAGGAGAGGGGGAGAGAGAGAGAGAGGGAGAGAGAGAGGGAGAGGAGAGGATAGAAGGAGGTGCAGTGAGACGAAAGAAGAGGGAGGGAGAGAAGTAGAGGAAGCCAGGTCAAGGCAAATGAGAGAGGGAGGAAAGGAAGGATGGAGGATGGAGAGAGCCAGGAGAGAAGGACAGGAGAGGGACAGGCAGGAC